>OZ009946.1:13469865-15969865 GCA_963932025.1 Erebia epiphron
CTTAAGGACGGATGTACTGTAATAGGGGGAAACATCCTTTTCTGTTCCGACATTTTAGTATAGCAAAAATTAAAATTTCATTATCGAATAAATACCATTCGCTACTCATTGAGATATAGTATGATGTAATTAAAAAAAGTGGTCAAAAAATCGTATAGTAACGGCAGAAAATTATTGGGAAATTCATGGAAATCTCAAAAAAGGTCTTATCGCGTTCCGACTATTGTGATTTAATTTGAGACATTATTTAGACAAAAGTTATTTTAAATTGATCGTAAAAGATCAAAAAACACTTTAAATAAATAATATTTTCAATAAAACTTATAGTTTTTTTACAATCTGGTTCCAAACATCCCTCATTTTTACAGCACGAATTTTTCATACAAATTTAGTACGGGCGCGCGCATCACAAAATTTCGTTATATATTCATGAAATACGGCAGTCATTTCCCATACGCCTGCGGGCTCTCAAGGCGTGAGGTTGCGTCCCGTTGCTCCTGAACTGACGTTTGTCACAGTTAGTATCCGTACACAAACGTCAATGCATCCACTACCATTGAACAAAACTAATCATCGATATTTATACGTATAAAAAAAATGTAACTGGACGATTTCTGTATATAAAATATTTATTTTGAAAATGTAATTGGTGGTTATTTTATTATTCACTGAGCCCAAAACGGTATTTTATTCTCTGTCTTATTTTGCCTGTTTTGTGCACGCACTCCACTAAAACTAACTTTGAATGAGTATTTTGGTTCTTATAGCTCAGTCTAAGTAGATTTTTTTCTTTTATAACAGTCGTCCGAAGGGGAAAACTGGCGAAATATCAATTTCGGGTCTATGGGGTACCTAATGCTGATGTTCATTCTGTTTTGGTTTCGCAGAAAAGCGCTGTTCGTGCCATATACAAAACTAAATTCAAAGAAGTTGAAATTATGACGGTCCACGACCAATACATAATTGAAAACTGGATGATGCCCGCGACTTCGTCCGCGTGGATTTTTGATTCCCGCGGGAACTCTTTAATTTTCCAGGATAAAAAGTACCCTTTATCCTTCCCCGGGTACCCTATGTGTTATTCCAGACTATAACCTATCCCTGTACCAAATTACATCAAAATCGGTTGAACAGATGGGCCGTGAAAGCGTAGCAGACAGACAGACAGACAGACACACTTTCGCATTTATAATATTAGTATAGTATGGACTGAATGATGCTAGCGACTTCGTCCGCGTGGATTAAGGTTTTTGATTTCCGCAGAAACTCTCATTTTCCGGGATAAAATAACCTATGTCCGTCCCCGGAATACAACCTACTCCTGTACCAAATTTCATCAAAATCGGTTGAACGGATGAGTCGTGAAAGCATACAACCTAACAAACAAGCAACCAACAGACACACTTTTACGTTTATAATATTAGTATGGATTATGGATATTATGGATTAAGTATAATATGTGTGTAGTAGGTCTGACGACCTCCGTGCGGCGCAGTGCTTTGCGCAGCTTTAACGTGCCCCCCGGCAGGGTTTGTAAATTTACAATTTCTGAATTTCCCTGGTCTGGCCTGGTGGGAGGCTTCGGCCGTGGCTAGTTACCACCCTACCGGCAAAGACGTACCGCCAAATGATTTAGCATTCAGGTAACATGCCGTGTAGTAACCCGCTACAATCTAAGACTGCATCATCACTTACCATCAGGTGAGATCGGAAACTAGGGCTAACTTTGTAGCAGTACCTAAGTATATAAAAATATCCATATCCATACTAATATTATAAATGCGAAAGTGTGTCTGTCTGTCTGTCTGCTACGCTTTCACGGTCCAACTACTCAACCGATTTTGATGAAATTTGGTACAGAGATAGGTTACATCCCAGAGAAGGACAGAGGCTACTTTTCATCCCGGAAAATTGAAGAGTTCCCGCGGGAATCAAATAAATGTATCTGTTCAACCGATTTTGATGAAATTTGGTACAAGGATAGGTTGTATCCCGGGGAAGGACATAGGCTACTTTTTATCCCGGAAAATTGAAGAGTTCCCGCGGGAATCCAAAAATATGAATCCACGCAGACGAAGTCGCGGGAATCATCTAGTTCTATATAAATATTTTTGGGGTCTGTATACATAATAAACATTACTCCAAAGATTTATCATAAGTACCTATATAGATAGATAGAATGAAACATAACTTAAACAAAACAAAAGTCCTCATAAAGCCGGGTCCGCTCCGCCTTGTTATCGTGTTTTGCTAACACAAACGTGTTATTATAACCAAGGTCATGCTATTTGGGGGCGTGGCCTAACTGTTTTGAAAGTGTTTTTGTTTGCCGCCTCGGATGGAAAACATCCCCGCGTTCGCCTGCGGGGGGGCCGGGGGGAACTTTAATTCATTTCGTATCTGTGCTCGCCAGAGGCACAACTCGTCAAATCTCTTTGTTTTTCGGTTTAGATAAGCGGTATGATCTTACTCTATGATCCTCGCTACGTCAAAGTTTTTAGCTATATAGACAAAGTACTCTGTGGTTTTTAGGATGGTGTTTTTATGATTGTACGTACTTGATCAATAAATTAAAAAAAAAATATGTTATTAACAAAAATAATCTAAACCTACTCGAAAATCGCAGTGGACGGCCTGTTATAAAATTATGTTTCACTAACGTGTTAGCAAAACAATATTTTGTTTGTAACAAGGCGGAGCGGACCCGGCTTAAAGGCACAATTTTTCCAATCCTCTCTATTGTTTTGTATAAAACAAAGAAACGTGCGCACGCCGCCTAGCTTCATCCAATATTTTACTGAACGCGCAGAACTTGCTTCGCAGTTTTCAGTCGCACGTAGGCTGTCAAAATAGCTTCGTCTGATCTGAAGTGATAATCTTGCTTTCTGTCGAGTACAAAAACAATTTACTTCTGCAGTGTGTGACTATTGTAAAAAAGTAAGTATAATTTGTTTTATTAGTTACCAGTGTGATTATTTGTAATATTTGAAATAAAAGATCCCTTCAAAAAAAAATTAATATGGCGTCGGCCGCGGTGATTTTCGTATTGTTGCGCTGATTGTTGGGTTTTGTATCATTGTGTGATTTCAAATTTGACGTTTGTTGAAGTAAAACTTTTACAGACACGTCACCACGTACTTTTACAGCCAGCGCATAATATAATGGAGAGTGCAACGCCAGTAAAACCCATGTACCGACACTTTAATTTTTTGACATAATGACGTAAACATACCTGAGGCTTTTATCAAAGCTCAGCAAAGTTCATCAGTCCATGTATTTTTTAAATTATCTAGACATGATCTAGAATGATTTATTGTGATTCATTATTTTTGCAGATGGGAAAACCTAAAAGAAGGTCTGCCTATTATAAAAAAGAAAATAAGCCGTTGCATTGGAAAAAAACCGGGCAAGTGCGAGTCGGACTCGCGCACAAAGGGTTCCGTACCATTATTAATAAATAATTACCTTTGTTAATGAACCGCAAGACTAACTTTGTTTGTAGAGGTTTATTGTTAATATCAAAAAAACTATGCTAGTTAGAGCATTGGCTATAGTTTTCCTGTAAAATATACATAAATTTCTATTGACCATAATTATTTCAAATTTTTCGTTTTTTAAACTCCGGAGATAAGGGGGGGGGGAACGGTATTTTTTTAGACATTTTCCCCGATAAATCAAAAACTATCATAACTAAAAATAATTAAAAATCTGTTTTAGAATGTACAAAGTAAACCCTTTCATATGATACCCCACACAGTACAGTTATCTCACTTTTAAATTTCAACCCTCAGATTTTCCCCCCTTTTTAGGGTTCCGTACCCAAAGGGTAAAAACGGGACCCTATTACTAAGACTCCGCTGTCTGTCTGTCTGTCTGTCTGTCTGTCTCTGTCTGTCTGTCTGTCTGTCTGTCTGTCTGTCTGTCTGTCTGTCTCCGGGCTGTATCTCATAGACCGTGATAGCTAGAAAGCTGAAATTTTCACAAATGATGTATTTCCGTTGCCGCTATAACAACAAATACTAAAAATTAAAAAAATATATATATTAAGGGGGGTCCCCATACAATAAACGTGTTTTTTTCGTATTTTTTGGCCCAATATTAAAAAAAACCGGCCAAGTGCGAGTCGGACTCGCGCACCGAGGGTTCCGTACAAACCTGTAGTAAGTTTTAAATTATTAAAAATATTTTGATTATATGACGTATTAAAAAAAAACTACTTACTTCTCGTTCAAACCAATTTTCGGTGGAAGTTTGCATGGTAATGTACATCATATATTTTTTTTAGTTTTATCATTCTCTTATTTTAGAAGTTACAGGGGGGGGGACACACATTTTACCACTTTGGAAGTATCTCTCGCGCAAACTATTCAGTTTAGAGAAAAATGATATTACAAACCTCAATATCATTTTTAAAGACCTATCCATAAATACCCCACACGTATGGGTTAGATGAAAAAAAAATTTTTGAGTTTCAGTTCTAAGTATGGGGACCCCCAAAATTTATTGTTTTTTTCTATTTTTGTAAGAAAATCTTAATGCGGTTCACAGAATACATCTACTTACCAAGTTTCAACAGTATAGTTCTTATAGTTTCGGAAAAAAGTGGCTGTGACATACGGACGGACAGACAGACAGACAGACAGACAGACAGACAGACAGACATGACGAATCTATAAGGGTTCCGTTTTTGCCAAATTTGGCTACGGAACCCTAAAAACGGTAACAGGTAGACGGTTCAAATTTTCACAGAATATTAACTTGTATATTACCTTTCAAAATAAATAATTAAATATCAATAAAGTAAATATTAAAGGGGGGCTCCCATACAACAAACGTAATTTTTTGATATTAACAGTAAACCTCTACAAACAAAGTTAGTTTTGCGGTTCATTAACAAAGGTAATTATACCTACTTCTTGAGTACGGAACCCTCGGTGCGCGAGTCCGACTCGCACTTGGCCGGTTTTTAAATAAGAACAAAAATAATTTCCAATTTTTTTTAATTCCAGTGTCTTTGGGCCACTAATATACACAACTATTCCAAATTGCATGTCGATAGCTTCGGTAGTTACTGAAATAATCGAGTGTGACGGACGGACAGACGGACAGACGGACAGACAGACGGAGAAAGTCGCACCATAAGGGTTCCATTTTACCATTTTGGTACGGAACCCTAAAAACAAACAAAAAGTATACTCTTATTTCCTGAAATCTTGAAAGCTGTCATCCCATATCACTTCCACATAATATCACATGCAGATTGCAGAGAAGAAGCAAATAAATGCATTAGTTACCTACATAATTTCTGTACAAGTTTCGCGCTTTACCGCAAAATGCAATTATTCGTTTCTCAATACAAATCAACTAAATTTTCATTTCATTGTACCTACAACACTTTTCCGCTAATTATCATAGCATCAGAGTTATACCATTTCATGTACCTACTCTCACCATAGTCTGTACACTAGTAAAAAAATATTAATTTATAATTAGTAGACTATACCAACAAAAGACATTCATCTTTCCTATCTAAACATTTTGGTTATTTACGTATTGCAGCTTTGAAATTCTAAACGATGATCAAGTTATAGAATATAAATTGGAGAGCTCTGAACAGCAAGGTAAAAAGCATTCGGCAAAAATAACTAAAAGGTAGGTAAATTACAAAACTAGGTATAAATCCTTATCCTTACTAATATTATAAACGCGAAAGCTTGTGAGTATGGATGAGTGGATGTATGCATGTATGTGTGTATGTTTGTTACTCTTTCACGCCTGAACGGCTGAACGGATCTGGATGAAATTTGGCACAGAGATAGATTATAGTCTGGAATAACACATACTACTTACTACTTAATAAAACAGCTACTTTTTATCCCGGAAAATTAAGGGAACCAAAAAACCTAATTTTTTGTTGTTGTTTCCAAAATATATCTGTCGGTTTAGTTGATGGGTAAAATTACAATTATAAAGGTTTGAAATAAATAAAAGAGTACCTTTTATTTATTTCAAACTAGCTGCACTATTGGTAACTATCGCCAGGAAGGCTGATTCAGTATTAGGTAGGTGTACGCTCTCCTCTTATGACGATAGTGAAGGACTGCCCGCATGCTGATGGGGTCTGACTACTTATCGCCTCTCAAAGACGTCTTATGGTTGCCTAAAATTAACTATGACTAGGAAGGCTAACACATCTTTGAGCGGCCATGTCTAGTGAACGGCCCGATGAATAGCGTCAGTTTTTATACTGTTTACATAGGTACTGCGCATACTTTAATACTGTACAAGAATCAGCCTTCCTAGTTATGGTTCATTTTTGGTAACCATAATACGTGTTTGAGCGGCCATATCTAGTGAAAGGCTGATCTGCATGCAGGCAGACCTTCACTATCGTCATCAGTGGAGAGCCCTACACCCACCTAATACTGAATCAGCCTTCCTGGCGATAGTTACCAAAAGTGCAGCTATCTCATAGTCAGTACTCAGTACCTACATGATATTATAAACGTTTTTTTGCTGTCATAAAACTTCGGTTTGTCAAAATGTGACAAGGATAATTTTTATTTATATCAATTATATTAGGTACTTTATACTAATAAACTTTATATTGTAGTAATAAATTGCGGTTTTATTTTCCATTTCAAAGTGCCATAAAAGTTTCACATCAAAAACTAAATAAATAATGGAAATAGGTTTTTTAGGATGAGTTGTGTCATTTATGATGAATCAATGGGACTTTACCCAGCTTGAAAAGGAGATTCTACTGAGGAGAGATGACAATAACTCAGCAGTTTATACAAAGAAAAAAAATGTAACTAGAAAATAATACACAATATATAGGGAGCTACATAAATATATGTACATACATAATGTATCAAGTATTACTCTGATTTAGTGGGCTGTTAGTGGATAGTTTCCATGCAACATTATTAAAATCATCAGTTGATGCTACGTTAGTTGTTACGGATATGTCTCAAACCCACCAGCATCAATTGATTTTCATAGCTTAGCTCTAGGGGAAAGGGGTTCAATTAAGCAACGAAGTTTTTCACATAATGAGGAAAGGAAACACGTCCTTCTAAGTATTTATTACGAGAGAGGGAATGACAGCATGACAGTCACGCAGCTTACTTACGTCCATTATGTTCCCTACATTACACATTATACTAGTTGAAGTATGGAACACAGAAGCTGACTAGTTACTTCTCAAACCACTTCATCTACATCGCACATCTCAGATGGAAATGGAATCTCCTAGTGCTGTCTTACACCGTTTTATACTATTCATGCAGAACTACTACTAATACTAAGCGCCATTATTAATTTAATTTATTTTTCGACCTAAGCATACAACCTTTATCAAATAAACACCTATCTTTACCTATACCTACTCATAGTTATAAATCAGTTAGCAGGAATCAGCCGGTTGGTATATTATCAAGAAGCACCTCTACAATCCATACTATGATATTAAAAATGCCAAAGACGTGTAATTGAACGGCCCATTATATCAACCAAGTTGGTATAGAGTAAGGTTACATCCCGAGGAAGGACATAAGTTACCTTTATCCCGAAAAATAGAGAAATTCCCGCAGAAATAAAAAAAAATTAGTGAACGCAGACGAAGCCGTAAGTATCATATAGCTATCAATCAATAAATAATATTATTTGTGCCATAGTGAGATAGTTGATCGCATATTGTGTGCTCCCGTGGTAGGGGCTGAATCCTTCTATGTGTGCCTGCGTAGACTGTGGTTGTATGTGTATAGAAACAATTGACAGCGGCTGACAGCTACGCCTAGATGTCGGCCAAGGGTAGGACCCTTAAGATTAAGACTTATTTCAGGCCAATCCTAAATCTATGATACGACCTATATTATCCCGAAAACATTAAAATTTCCCGCGGTAATCAAAAATCTTTAATCGACGCGGACGAAGTCACGGGAATCATTTAGTACTTATACCAAGTATTCTCTGTGTTTATACTTAATACTAGCTGATGCCCGCGACTTCGTCCGCGTGGTTTAAGTTTTTTTGATTCCCGCGGGAACTACTCAATTTTCCGGGATAAAAAGTAGCCTATGTCACTCTCAAGGTCCTCAACTATACCCATGCCAAAAATCACGGCAATCCGTTGCTCCATTGCAGCGTGATTGAAGGACAAACCAACAAACCCACAAACAAACTGACTTTCGCATTTATAATATTAGTATGAATATAATATGAAGACACCCACTACTTACTGTATTTACTAGCTTATCAAGTCAATCTTGGCCGTAAAAGCGGTACATATAAAAAGAAGTGTTCGATGGTTTGTTAGTCAAGGGACACACACATACAAACATACATTTCTATTAGTTCCGCGTATCGACACCCACTCCAAGTTGCTTGCTGTGTTTAAGTCATAGTTTAGCTATCATACAGTTTGGAAAGGCCATAATCTCCTCGGCCATTCCGCCCACCGCGGTATGTGGTTTTATATATTTTTTCTCTAATAGGATAATAATGTGATAATATTTGCCTGGGAACAATCGAATTTACAAAATTAAATGAGTTTGAGTGATAAACGACATGAGATATGGATAATACATAGCAGAAAAGTTACATCAATCATTACTACTATCACAATCATACTAATATTATAAATGCGAAAGTGTGTTTGTTTGTTGGTATGTCCTTTAATCACGCCGCAACGGAGCAACGGATCGACGTGATTTTTGGCATGGGTATAGTTGAAGACCTGGAGAGTGACATAGGCTACTTTTTATCCCGGAAAATTAGGGAGTTCCAACTGTTTGATTACTATACAGCGGTGTAGTCGCGAAGCCCCAGGCGGCGCCGCGCCTCCATCTTCGTAAGGCCGGCCGCTTGTAGCCGTTACTTCCTTTGTGTTTTTTTTTTCTTTCTTTTTTGCCCGCGATCCCGCAGTGCGACGATGTCCAGAGCTCATGTTGGAACTTGGAAGCAATCTTACTTACTAATCTATTAATATAAAATTCAAAGTCCTGACTGACTGACTGACTGTCTGTCTGACTGACTGACTGACTTATATATAAACGCACAGCCTAAACCGTTGGTCCTAGAGACATGGAATTTGGTGGGTGTATTCTTTGTGAAGAGTAGGTATCCACTAAGAAAGGATTTTTCGAAATTCCACCCCCAAAGGGGTTAAATAGGGGTTGAAAGTTTGTATGAAAGTCCGTCATTTTTAGGGTTCCGTAGCCAAATTTGGCAAAAACGGAACCCTTATAGATTCGTCATGTCTGTATGTCTGTCTGTCTGTCTGTCTGTCTGTCTGTCCGTCCGTATGTCACAGCCACTTTTTTCCGAAACTATAAGAGCTATACTGTTGAAACTTGGTAAGTAGATGTATTCTGTAAACCGCATTAAGATTTTCTTACAAAAATAGAAAAAAAAAAAAAAATTTTGGGGGTTCCCCATACTTAGAACTGAAACTCAAAAATTTTTTTTTCATCTAACCCATAGGTGTGGGGTGGGGTATCTATGGATAGGTCTTCAAAAATGATAGTGAGGTTTGTAATATCATTTTTTTCTAAACTGAAAAGTTTGCGCGAGAGACACTTCCAAAGTGGTAAAATGTGTGTCCCCCCCCCCGTAACTTCTAAAATAAGAGAATGATAAAACTAAAAAAAATATATGTTGTACATTACCATGCAAACTTCCACCGAAAATTGGTTTGAACGAGATCTAGTAAGTAGTTTTTTTTTAATACGTCATAAATCTTAAACCGCAATTTACCTTTCATTCAATCAACTGAAATATTTAAAAAAAACCATTTAATTTAAAACTTACTACAGGTTTGTACGGAACCCTCGGTGCGCGAGTCCGACTCGCACTTGGCCGGTTTTTCAAGTTATATCCATGAAACTTGGTATTTGAGCTACTGGTTCAAAATGAAGAAATACGTGTTTCGCCATTTTTTTAAATTCTACCCCCCAAGGGCTGAAATAGGGCATGACAGTTTGTATGAAAGTCTTTTATTTTACAAGTTATTTTTCAAGTTATATCTACGAAACTTGGTATTTTGGTTTTCGTTAAAAAAATAAGAAGTACGTGTGTAACAATTTTTAAAAATTCCACCCCCAAAGGGATTACAATAGGGGTTGAAAATTTTATGAAATTCCGTCGTTTTTAAAGCTATAGCCATGAAACTTGATATTTGGGCTTCCGGTTAAAAAGGATGAAATACGGATTTCAAAATTGTTGAAATTCCTATCTCCAAGAAAGTCAAATAGGGAGTTTGTCCTTCAATCACGCCGCAATATAACAACGGATCGGCGTGATTTTTTTGCATGGGTATTGGGTACAGTTGAGTACCTGGAGAGTGACATAGGCTTCTTTTTATCCCGGAAAAGTAAGGAGTGCCTGTGGCAATTAAAAAACTATAATAAATATTATAAATGCGAAAGTTTGGATGGATGTAACTCATGTATGGATGTATGGAATAATGTTTGTTACTCAATCACGCCCGAACGGCTGAACGGATCAGGATGAAATCTGGCACAGAGATAGATTATAGTCTGGAAACTGAACATAGGCTACTTTTTATCCCGGAAAACTAAGGAGTTCCCGCGGGAACCGAAAAACGTCTATCCACGCGGACGTAGTCGCGGGCATCAACTAGTGGCATATATTTCCATTTACACAAGTCGGCATGGGATGGCGTTTTAAGTTCACATAAAATGAATTTTCCCAACATCTGTTTCGGACAGTCTTTTGACTTTGCAGGGTCAGTTCAGTTGTTTTAAATCCATTCATAAAGGGCCAGGGACGAAAGCTTTTATCCGTATTACGCTGTGTGACTTGTATTATTGACTAGCTGATGCCTGCAACTTCGTCCGCGTGGTTTAAGGTTTTTTGATTCCCGTAAGAACTCTTTAATTTTCCGGGATAAAAAGCGTATGTCCTTCCACGGGATAAAACCTACCCCTGTACCAAATTTCATCAAAGTCGGTGCAACAGATGGGCCGACACACCTTCGCTTTTATAATATTAGTGTGGATTATTGATTTTGTAGGTACTAGAACTAGATGATGTATTAGAACTAGGTGACATCGTTTGCGTGGATTTAGTCTACACTTTTAAAAATTCCAAGGGATCTACCATTTTGCTTGAGAGGAAATCAAAGATTTCCCACGTGATACGTGTTGCAAATTTCCACGCGCGTTTTTCTACCACATTTTTTTTCCTGGTCTTAAGCGTCTCATATTTTATAGTTTCCTATTTTTTAAACGTTACGTACTTCACTGCTCCCTTTATGGAATTGATTTCTTTGGCGGTCTAAAACCACATCCATAAGACAATCGCGGTTAAACTGGTCGCACACTGCGAGACAAACGGATAAGTGGTGTAATACCGGAAAATCCGTTGTGAGGGTCTAGTCCTCTCCATCGCCCGCTGAGTGGCTATGAGACTTTTTAACAGTAACGACATTGTTTCGAAACCGGTCATCTCTGGCCAATCTCCGGAATAGTTTTCAGGCACTGAAGAATTAGTGTTCTCGAGTTTACCGAACGCTGCCAAGTTAAGTAGGTTTTTCATTTTTCTTTAATTCTTTTTTTATTCCACTACAAGTTAACTCTTGACTGCGACCTCACCTGATGGTAGCGGGCTAACCTGTTAGGGTTACGGTATTCAAAAGTATAGAATTTATATTAAACCCTAGACCAGAACCCATAGACTTGACTATTTAATTCCGTTAAACCCCTCTATTCTCTAATCCCTTTGTACAGTGTACACGGAACGCTTATTTGTTTCGCAGTTCCTCTTTGCCGGTAGGGTCGTAAGCCACGGCCGAAGCCTCCAGCCCGTCCAGACCAGAGAATATTTTGAAAATATAAATTAAAAATTCCCAAATTGACCCTGCGGGGAATAGCTCGCTGCGCTCGCCATTGCGCCAGGGAGGTGTTCAAAATGATGATAAATGCGGCAGTATGCGACCAGTTTAATGGTTACGACCGTAAGACAGTATATCTGTCACCGTAAGATTGTAAAAACCGTAAGATTGTAATCTAACGCTTTTTTTCGATAGATTGTCAGTCGAAAGATTGTGAACCGTTCAATGTTTAAGACCGGCTACACACGGCCTTAAAATCAGAGGCAACATCAGGGAAGTAGTGGGGAGCGCCCTAAATTGCTCTATTGATCGCCTCGTGTGTAGGAAAATCGTAATCATTATTATTATTATTACCCCTAACTCAGAAATTGGTTCGGGCGAGCTCACAATTTAGGGCCGATTATCGTCTAGGGAGTGTTGTCGGTGCATGTGTAGCAAAATCGGGACCGATTTCAACGCAGTGTTCGTGTGAATGTAGTGCCAACAGGACGCGTTTTTGTAAATTTAATTTTTATTTTGTGCGGAGATATGGCGAAGGAGAAGAAGCGAGAGGCCTGGACGAAAACAATTGACCTTTTCAAGGAGTTGTCGTATTTGTGGGATTAAAAACATAAAGAGTATTTTTTATGTGTCATAAAAAATAATAAGAGTTTCATCGACCACCTCTTAACCTCTTTTGTTTCTGTTTTGGTCGCACCGAAGCAAGTGCCAAAGCGATGCCTATTTTTTGATATTTTGAGAGTGTAGTTGGCATCTTGAATCGACGAGCGCTTTGCTGCACGGTGGGTTACGTACTAACTGGCAGGGACGTGTGTAGAGCAGTAGCCGATTTCATCCCTACCATCACTCTCCCGATATTGCCTCAGATTTTAGGGCCGTGTGTAGCCGGTCTTAAGTGTCAATTTTTGAAATATTCATTGTATTTACGTTTTCTTGTCTCTTTCTTGTAGGTTAGGTTAGGGTTCGACATAAATAATCAAGTATATTAGGTTATATCGGGTTAATAAACCTAACAGATTACAATCTACCTAAAAATAATCCGTCATATTGTAATCATTCGACAGAAACAATTTCGCGAGTTAGATTATAATCTAACGGTTTTTACAATCTTACGGTGACATATCCACTAATTACCACGGGGCCAAATGAGCGGTGAGCGGTGACTCGACGGACGCGGACGTTCGCTGATCGAACACGTTTCAAACGGATACATCTGCTGGGCAACAGGCGGGCGTGTTGCAGCCGATGTGGATAATTTAATTTCGGTCGGTTATAGATAAGTCCAGTTTAATCTGTAGGTGTGTCTGGTTTAATCTATAGGTTTGTGATTCACAATATTTATAGTATACTTATTTTCAACCGACTTAAAAAAAAGCAGGAGGTTCTCAATTCCACTGTATTTTTTATTTTTTTTTATTTTATGTTTGTTACCTCATAACTTTTGACTGGGTGGACCGATTTGGATGATTCTTTTTTTATTTCAAAGGGTAAGTACTTCCCAAGTAGTCCCATATAAATTTTATCGAAATCGGTCGAGCGGTTTTTAAAATATCAACAATAAAATAAGTACTTTGTATAGCGTGTGCTTGTTGTTGTAAAGTTGGCGCGGGAGTTTGAAGTCGGTTGTTTAAAAATAATTTTTTATATTAAATTATACTTTTTTGTAATCATACATTTAGCGGGATGATTAGACCTGAAGATAAGGGTTTCCTAGTTTAGGGAACATGGAATTCGATGGAACCATTTTGTTACCAAGATTTATATACTCAAAGAATTAATTGTTGTATTGAACTACCAACCGTCATGGTATGGTATACCTTATAGTATAGTATTTATAGGCATTGTTTACACAAATCACTTGACCTTTGACAATAAACATTTGCTATTGGAAAAAATATGCAGTAATGCGTCAGCGGAATTTTATAGGCGCTTTCACACGCATATTAGCATAAACTAATTTCATGCAAAAACTAATTTAAATTCCTTTTGAACCGTCAAATGAATCTGCCACGGTTCGGAATGCCATTTCTACCGAACAGGACTAGCAAGAAACTCGATAATAGTCCCATTATCTAGGCTAGGCTTTTCTCGAAAATGTTATCGCTTGCATTTGGACCAGAGGCGGCTCGTGAAAGATCATATTGGGAGTTCACTAAAAAAAAAATGCTTACCAATAATTATTTGTAAATGAAGTCCATACGTTATATTGTTCCATTTTAATCGCCTACACTATTTACATAAATCACAGTCTTTTTCACATAAATACACAACACAATATGTACACTACTTAAAACAACAATACCTACAGATTTTCCAGCCACTGTACAATGATCCGACGCACTCGCGAAGAAATCAAAATAAATTTACTTTCGTATTTTGTGTTTTGTTTACATCTTACCGGCATAATACGAATAAAAAAAATACTCGCGAGTTTTAACTCTTTCTTCGTGACAACAGGCCATCTCATTTAGTCGGGTAATATCGCGCATGCGTACTTCGTGTCAGGAGCGCCGCTCCATATTTACCAAATTTCTCATACAAATCTTTTGTCTCACGCGCCGCTCGCATCGAATGCTCTCTTTTACTCTCATTACATTTCATTATGAACGTTGTACTAAACTTTCGTCTATAGGAGCGTTGTTCTAAGCGCTCCTATAGACGAAAAAATACCATGTGTTGATTGATGAAATAAGTAGTAAAGTAGGTAGGTAGGTACTTATGGATATTCATGATTAAAATGACAATGGGAATAGATTTATATAAAAATATTTATAACGTTTATAGCAAAGTTTATTTGATTATTATACCTACCTAGTACCTATGTATTTTTTTAAATTTTGTGGGAGTTCACTGCACCAGCGCTCCTTTGAGCGAGCCGCCTTTGATTTGGACTGCAACCCGTGCATTTCACGCGCGGCTGGCTGGAGCCAAGTAACTATCTATACCTGGCGTTGACGCTCGCGATCTTATTACCGCGCCGGAGGAAAAAAAAAAACAAAGGCGGCCCCGGCTTCGGAGATTTATGACGGCGCGGCGCCGCCGGGGGCCCGCGGCCACGCACGCCCGCCACGCGGAAACCGTGCCGTTATGAAATCCTGCGGGACCTGCCTGCAAAGATATTTAATATTCTTTAACCGTCAGTATAACAGTCTTTGTAGAGCAGATTAACCGTTGACTTCATAACACAATGATTTCGGACTCTTTTGATGACACGATTTTAGAAATTGAAGGCTGATAAATTTTTAAGTATAACTAAAGTCTATTTTTTAATCCCAGAGACTAAAATGACAGCTACAAATGTCAAACGTAAAAATAATGATACCAGCTCTATAATAATAGTGTTGTCTTCATGGTTCTGGTTCAGATAAAAATCGATAATAATTCGCGGGCATCAGCTAGTATTTTATAAAGATTCGCAATTTATATATATATTTGACGAAATACGTAGGTAACGTTTAGTTTTCAATATACAGGTATTTAAATATAATGTCAAATGCATGAAATGGTGAATTTATTACAATTTTTTAATACTATGAAAAACATGAAATGAGAATCAGCTCATGCATTTAATTTGAATTGAAATAATATTTCCTACACATTTTGTTGTCTTATACACACCTGACATGAATACCTACCTACAAATATTTATCGGTAAATAAGTATCGACTGCACCACATCACTATTTAAGAGCCATAAAAAACAGGCAACACAGGAAACGTCATTTTTGTCTCCGGGATTAAAAAATAGACTTTAAGTACCTAGGTTAAATTTTAATGAACTTAAAATGTAACTACTACCTTAATAATTATCTCACAATTAACTTGAACTTCTATTGAAAAAACCTGTCTCTCACGCCGCGGCTGCGTGGACCATTTTGATCCTGCGATTTGGTCCTTCACTACCACGGAATAGAGGTTTTGCGTGTTTTTGAAGATCGCGCGTCCTGGCTAGATCCCAGACTCGACTGGGATCAGCTATTTCCATTTCAGACCATATTTTTGGTGGGGGTACTCTTGCTTTCCTGCTGCAACTAATATTCATAGATTTAGGACGGGTGGTGGTGGCAGCGGAGACCAATTCTAAATCTATGTTGCCTCTTACAAGTAACAGCTTCACTAAGTTATCACTGCACTGCTTGCTTTGCTTAGGGCACTCTCTATTCCCTTACTCTCACAATCTGCTGCGGGGGAAAAAAGATAAAGAAAGCGACGCGACGTCCTTCGGAGATTTATGCGCGGCCGGCGCCTGAGCACGCACGCCACGATGAATACCATACCGTTATGATTTATGAAATCCTTCGTGAGGCGTGGAGTCCGCTACGTAGGTACCTACCTACCTACTAATATGATGGTATATTGGAATGAATGAATGTAAAGCAAACTAACCGACCGAATTTGTAAGGATTTCCATGGTGCTTGCATACCTATACCACAGAATAATATAATAGTACTGACGTACCTATACTGAAGTTTGTATCTAAGGGTTTCCTTACAACTGGTATGACGTCGTCTATAGAAGGATTTTCTGGTGCTGGTATCATTGAGGTATACCTAATGTACTAACGTATTAAAGGAGTCGTCTCAAAGCAAGTGGTTCCGCTACCCAGTCCTCGACGTCAGACCCGTCTTGAACTCTTGACGCGTGGTGTATAAAATATTAAAGTTTTCAAAATGCCTTCATCATCATCATCACTACAGCCTATTAACGTCCCACTGCTGGGCACAGGCCTCCACTCTCATAGGAGAGCGGGAATTAGAGCTTAGACCCACCACGCTGCTCCAATGCGGGTTGGCGGGCTTTAACGATTATTATCATGTTAGTGATAACAACCGGGACGCTTTAACGATTATTATCATGTTAGTGATAACAACCGGGACCGACGGCTTAACGTGCTCTCCGAGGCACGGGGGTGACACACCGCCAACTTCCAACTCCGGGCTGGCACTAAGAATTTCTTAATTGAAAAACCCAATACCTAACTTTTATGCCCGACCGGGAATCGAACCCAGGACCTCGTGATCCGCAGTCGACTATGCTAACCACTAGACCAACGAGGCAGTCAAAAAATGCCTTCATGCATCGTAAAATATGGTTGCAATGTACTAAAATTATACATCAATGGTTGTAATAAAACATAGGAAAATACAAAAAAAAACGAGGTGTGACATTTCACCCTCAAGATAGGCACATATTACTTCAATTGCTGGTATAGAACTGACCACACTCTACCACACTTCCCTTCTCAGGGCTATTTGCTATTACTCCTATTAAAATAATTTTTGAAAACTATGTAATTTAAACTTAGATATGACGGAAATATGAAATATCATTTTCATTACCAAAAGTACTTGTAGAGAACTTCCTCCGTTTTTTGAGTCGTTCAAAAATAACCCAATTCTCACAGAGGAAAGTGCCTAATAAGCTCCAAAGGATATGACTGTACTTCTTAGATACATTTGGAGTCCGTACGAGCTCTACGTTGTAGACTAGATTAAAGTTCTCTATCATTTGTAGATAATTGGAGTTTTCCCGGGGGAAATTTTTATGTTCTCGGTGAACTGGGAAGCAATTAGCTACTAGTAATTTTATATGAATCTAATGTACAAGTGCAATTTTGTTTTATGTCATTTTATTATAAAATTCCATTTATTACCCTGCTTTTTTTGGAAAATTGACGTAGGACATGCTCTACATTTTGGGCGACAAAACAATGAAATCATTACTAATAGGTAGGTATGATCTGGTAATTCTACCTATGATAGTTTCACTTTAATTTCAGGTTATACATATTCATATAGGATTCGTATTCCGTACGTTAGTCGCGTAGATATTATGACTTATGAGTGTGTCATTTTGTATTGAGTTGTATCTTGTCGCATTTTCAGCAGGTTATGCAGCACATTCTGTTATTTGTAGGTATAACGTAACTCTTTAAAGCTTTTAACAAAGCTTACTATGAAACAAAGCTCCAATGAATGAGGCGTTAATATAGATGAGGGGAAAGGTACAGTAACATGTGAGCATCTAGAAAGTTCGGAACACGGAGCGTATCGTCCAGACATAGACAGACGGTGACCTGTTGGTGCCGTCACGCGGGTGACGCGTGCGTTTGCCGCGGTAGGGATGTGGTACTGAACTACTGAGCTTTGTCGACAATACGAAGTCGATAGTCAAAAGGTCAATAATTATTGACTGCTTCACTGGCGAAACCCTTTTCGCGGCGCGGCGACCTCGCGGCGCGCATAAACAGCGCATTCACTCAGAGCTGTTGCAATAATTACGCGTCAAATATGTCACCTGTATTTCACTCGTATGTTAACATTGCTTTACTGTCGATACATCGACATGTCCACTGGCACATCCCTATTCGCGGCGCGGCGACCTCGCGGCGCGCACAGAGAGCGCATTCGCTCAATGCTGTTGCAATAATTACGCGTCAAATATGTCACCTGTATTTCACTCGTATGTTAACATTGCTTTACTGTCGATACATCGACATGTCCACTGGCACATCTCTATTCGCGGCGCGGCGACCTCGCGGCGCGCACAGAGAGCGCATTCGCTCAATGCTGTTGCAATAATTACGCGTCAAATATGTCACCTGTATTTCACTCGTATGTTAACATTGCTTTACTGTCGATACATCGACATGTCCACTGGCACATCCCTATTCGCGGCGCGGCGACCTCGCGGCGCGCACAGAGAGCGCATTCGCTCAATGCTGTTGCAATAATTACGCGCCAAATATGTCATCTGTATTTCACGCAAATGTTTTAGTTGGCTCCCTTCAGCTGTCTCGTGTTTGGTTTCTTTAATTATATTGACTCATCAGTCGACTCGTGCGTTGCGAATTAGGAGGCATGGATGAGCCATTGACTTCAAAAATTTGTCGTATTATCGTATAGGTACTAGGTAGACTAGCTTTAGTCCGCGACTTCGTCCGCGTGGACTACACAAATTTCAAACCCCTATTTTACCTTCTCAGGGGTTGAATTTTCAAAAATCCTTAGCGAATGCTTGAATGTGTCTGTATGCCAAATTTCAGCCCGATCCATCCAGTATAGTTTGACCTGCTCGTTGATAGATCAGTCGGTCAGTCTGTCAATCAGTCAGTCACCTTTTCCTTTTATAATATATTTAAAAGACTGGTCGCAAAGCTGAAGTGGCAGTGGACAAGGCAAATAGCTTATTATTATTAAATCACTGATAGATCCAAGGTGCTTGAAGGGCGTCCTATCACCAGGAATAAGGAAACAGCGTTATAGACCCACATAAGGCGAATGGATGATCTCAAGCAAGCTACTCTAGAAAATTTCTAAACGTTCTGTACGCATATTTTCAAGAAAATTTTTATAAGCCGAGAATCCTTTATCTTATAGTAATAAAATTTATTGTGAACTTATGAGATTATAAACGCGAAAGTTTGGCTAAGGGAAAAGATGTTAGTTGCTTTTTCACACAAAAAGTACCGAACGGGTTTTGACTTTTGATGAAAATTTAGTTTACAGCAATGTATGAATTCAGAACAACATATTGTTGGCCTATATTATTATGTTGTTATACCAAGATGCGGCAGTGCGTAGGTACCTACTTAATCTATAAGGATATTGTGTATGGGAAATTACCCACGGGAGCAAGGCCGCGAATATTCGCTATATCCGTCCAACCATTTATTTTACTTTTGACATAATGCACGCCTATGAAGTTATTTATTGACAGGCAACCATCGACAATAAAAGGCAATAATTCATAGACGCAGATTTTTTTACAATAATGAAGCGACGTTTATCCGATATTTCGTAACTCACCTAGTAATTACCAGTACAAATTTCCTTTTCAAAATAGTCACGAAGCTGCAAGTTGCAACACAACACAAGCTCTCTCGATTGTCCTTGCACCATGTTTGGCGATGGATGGTTTCTATGACCTGCATTCATATTACATTTACTGAACTGTTTTACATAAATGATTTATTTTAATAATAACTAAGCAACCACCGAATTTTTTGCCGGTTCTTTTCGGTAGGAACGGCATTCCGAACCAGTGGTAGATTCATTTGACTATTCATAAGCACTTGTAAAAAGTCTATTTGAATAAAAATCATTTGAATTTTGAATTTTTGAATACCTACATTCATTATTATACTTATTCATTTGAACCCTTGGGTATGTTTATGAAACGATAAAATATGTTGAGCAAAAATAAATATCAATGTGTCAAATTGAATAGGTAAAACTTCTTCTCAAAGAATAGTTAGGTATTTGTTATACAAGAGTGAAAAGTTGTTTTTTAACCGCGTGCTCAATTTTGATGACCGAGCAAGCGAAGGATTCTAAAATTGAATCACGAGCGCAGCGAGTGGTTCAAAAATTAGAATCCTGAGCGTCAGCGAGGGAATCAAAAGAGCACGAGGTGAAAAATCTTTTCACTCGAGTGCAACACGTAACTTTTCATCCCACCTCGACGTGACGTGAAAGAAAATGGTGCGCGCAAAGCAAATTAAAAAAGTACACCAAGAAGGTTACGAGTGTGAGTTTTTAACAAATTAAAAAAGGTTGTATGGAATTTCGGCACCATAGAGGTAGAAGTAAATAGGTTTTAATGATGTTTTGAATTCACAAACTTCATAGACGAGTGATATTTACTAGCGTGCACACGATGTTCTAAATTCAATTTACTTTATCCTCAAGAGGATAATAACGGCTTTTGCATTCAGATATCGAAGATTAAAAATACTCTTTCCGAGATGGTGGGATGAAAAGTACATTGTTATCCAAAATCGGCTGTAACGCATCATTTGAGTCGAGCTGCCAAAAGTAAAAAAAATGTATGGACAGAGTTTAGTCCTAACTAAAAGTAAATCCTGGCAAATAGGAACATGTTGTAGGCACTTCGTTCTTTGTGTTTAGTTTATCACTGGTGCGTCAGTATATTACTCGCCGTACAACCGCGGCATTCCGCAGTGACCTCGCGACGTGACGACGGCGAATGTACAACTCATTCCCGAAATCACATTGCACTTATATTATTGCAATGAACATTGTAGTAACTGTCTCGTTGGTCTAGTAGTTAGCATGTTTGACTGCGGCCGACGAGCTGAGATGGGTTCGATTCCCGGGTCGGGCCATAGATAAGTGTTGGGTTTTTCTGACTAGAAATTCTCAGTACTCGCCCGGAGTTGGGAAGTTGGCGGTGTTTCACCCCCGTTTCTCGGAGCGCACGTTAAGCCGTCGGTCCCGGTTATTATGACTAACATGATAATAGTCGTTAAAGCCCGACAGCCGGCATTGGAGCAGCGTGGTGGGTCTAAGCTCTAATACCCTCTCTCCTATGAGAGTGGAGGCGTCGAAACGTTAATGGGCTGTAGTGGTGGAACGTTGTAGTGGTTGTAGTATGAAACTATCATAAGTTAAAACCTATTACACTGGTAGAGTCAAAATCACAACTACTTATATTTCAAAAGTTAAATGACGATTCAGTCCACAATTACACATGTAAGTTTTTGCGTAAGTAGCTTACGTAATTAACATTTGTAAACGATACGTGACTTACAAGTCTGCTTACATTTGGTAGTTGCTCATGTAAGAGGCATTTTCCTGGGTATAAAACCTATCTATTCCCTACTGTAGGATTCAAGCTATCCTTGTACCTTTCTACGAAATCGGTTTAGCAGAAAAGATTACCGGAACACTTGTATAGATACACTTTTGAATATCTTGCTATATTACTTTATTGTCGTCATTTCAACCGATAGATGTCCATGGCTGGACGAACGCCTCCTGCATTGATCTCTACAGGACACGAACGGCTCCCAGCTACTCGCTTGAGATCATCTGTCCGTCTGATTGGGATCCCAACGCCTATCGATATATTATCGAACTTTGGTTCCCACCCATTGCCACCCAAGCAAAGCAAACTCAGAGACTCTTCGAGCTTATGTCGGTTACTCTGGTCCTCTGGTCCAATCAATCTTCCCATTGCTGATGTGATCACGTAGGTATACTCCAAGCATAGTAGGTGCTTATGTGGCGGTCTTCGCAGTCCGCACATAATCCAATAGATGGCACTAGGTATACTAGTAGCGCACGAAGAACACAAAGAACCTAAATCGCGATTACGTTAATTAAGTTAAGTTTTCTCTGAATTACGCTATATATAGGACTTCCAAAGATCGGAAAATGGAGGATGATCATCCTATTTTTACGGTCGAGCCATACCACCTGCTCCCGTACACTTAGAACGGATTTTCCTCCATGTTTGCGCGTAGGGGGTGCAGTGCGGCGACGCGGCACGTTTCGTCACCGCATCGAACGGATATAGCCGCGATGAGGCGTTGCGACGACGAACTGCTTTTAAAGACCGTTCTCTGTTCTGCGACGGTGAAACCGTTTTTACGTCCTGGGTAAAACAGTCTTCGTTGCACAAACCAGTCTTCGAATAACTTGGTGCGATTTTATATTTTACGTCTAAGAAAATACAGTCGAGAATGAATTGGTTCAACGACACACGTCGTCGCGAATGCAGTCGTCCTCGTTCCACGTTCGTTTTCAAAACAGTTCTTACAATCAAAAGTGAACTTTATGCCCATGACATACAGTCGAGAATGAATTGATTCAACGACACATGTCGTCGCGAACGTAGTCATCCTCGTTCCACGTTCGTTCTCAAAACAGTTCTCTCCGCCGGACTCAGAGTGGAGCGAGGACGGGGTAAATGTCATAGACATAGACCTGACTGGCCCCAGCGCTGCGAAGAGTCTGGCGGGACCGGTGCGCGCTGATGGATGGATTACCGCCCCAGACAACACCCACACTCACAAATAAACACAAATCATCTCACATACACAACCCAAAGCAACACACAAAACAAAAAACTAAATAAATGGACACGACGACACAGAAAATTAGACCCCAGAAGGGTACCGGCCCCACCGGGGCAGGAGAATCCCTTGCTGCGGCTCGCCCTCCGGGAACGGCAACGACCGGAGGACGAGCTGCAGGCCGCCCTACGTATTCTGGGTTGGGCACTATGTCGCCTGGTGCTACGCACCCCCAACGACCCCTGGCAAACGAACAACGGACTCAGACGGACGCGCACACCCATGACAGAACCCAGGCAAATGACAAACGGACAGACGGACCTGAAAATGACACGACCACCACTAGGAATGAAAAGACGGACATGGACGAACCCTCCACTTCTTCCTCCATGGCCCATGTGACCCCTCCCACGGCCCCACCAGTGGCCCAGAATCAGTGGATGCAGGTGGTCGCAGGGGCCGGGAGGAAGAGGAGGAGGAAGACAAAACAGTCAAATAGCACCACGGTTAGGAGCGGGGGCCAGCCGGTGCTGGTGCCCGGAAGGCTAGCAGATACAAACGCCGAAACTCAGGCAACTGGCTCGCGCGGTCAAAGCGGAGGTGAGCAGCCGCCCCCACAAGGTAGCAGCTTGCTCGCGGAGACTGTCGCCCCAAGCCAGGGCGAAGGCGCAGTGGATGCTGGCCGACCGGGAGCCAGCGGCGGCCCGCCCATCGTCAACCGTGAAAAACAACAGACCAATAGTGATAACAACCCGGCCCAACGTCGGCCACACCCTGTCGCTCGCCGGCCTTACTGGAGGAAGCGGAGCAGTGGTGAGGCTGACGAAAGGCCGGAAGACCCCGCCCCGTCAACGAGTCGGTCAAATCAAAAGCGAGACCGGCTTGACGACACAATCTCCCCCAGGGGGGAATATAAGAAGCGGAGAACTGACAACACGAGCTCATACGCCCGTGCAGCACAACCACATCTCAGCGTGGCGGTCACTTTCGACCCACGCTCTGACATGACCCAACAAGAGGCAAGCAACATTCAGGCCCAGATCCAAAATGAGATCTTTGCTGCTTGCCTCCAAGTAACAGCACCTGGCACCCTACCTTACGCACCCGCGTTCGTAGGCAAAGCCTTCTTGAGCGAGGGTGTGCTAAAGTTATGGTGTCATGACGACAAAGCTCTCTCGTGGTTACATGAGGTTGTACCACGACTGCAGTCACCACGAGAGGGGACGGGGCTCTTGTTGATAAAACAGTCGGAGATCCCCGTACGGATCAGATCCGCACTGTTTGTGCCGGGGTATCAAGGCGAGGTAGGGAGCCTACATAGGATCCTGGCCAGCCAAAATCCCTGGTACAATATATCAACTTGGACCCTGTACAACTACCTCAAGGTTGAAAACAACTATCCAGGCATACTTCTCGTTCTGGGCGTGCCCAAAGAACAGATTGCCCACATCATGGAAAGGGGAAGGGAAGTAGCCTACTCCACGGGCTCTATTTACGTCCGATTCTTCACTCGTGAAGGAGTGAGCGACGTACCACCCATGGAGCTCCCCCAACCAGAGATGACAACCACCTCCACCTCAACTTCCAACAACATACGAACTGACGGACAATCTGCCAACAACCCAGAACCATCAGTCAGCACTGTGCTCCACAACATCGACGCGGTGCTGACTGAATCATCGTCACCTCCACCACCGAATAAGACAGAGTGGCAGGAGGGGACAGACACGACGGACACGGCAGCTCTTCAAGAGCTGATGAAAACATGGGCCCCTATGGCCGAAAAGGAACAACAATGACCAACGGACAACTGACTTTTGCTTACAATAACATACGAGCACATTAAGATTGTGCAAACCAACCTCCAGCACAAATACCTAGCAACGGCCACCCTTAAAAAGCAGCTGGAGGTTGAGGCCGAGACCATAGCCCTAATCCAAGAGCCGTGGGTTCGGGCAAACCGCATTTGTGGCCTCGGAAACTGCGAAGGTAAGGTCTTCTACCACAGTTTGCAAGAGCCGCCACGAACATGTATCTACATACCACGCTGTGTCACAGCGACACTACTCACACATTACTGTTACAGAGACCTAACAGCAGTTAAAATACACAACGAATTAAAACAAAACAACGGGTTAACGCCTAGACCACTAGTCTTGGCATCACTGTATCTACCCATTGATGGCCAGATCCCCACGAAGGAAGTCACGGATCTCATCAACCACTGTGAAGAACAAAAGACAGACTTGATAATCTCTGCCGACAGCAACGCACACCATACCTTGTGGGGTAGTGAAAAGAACAACACAAGAGGTGAGTCGCTAGTATCATTTCTACTAACAACTAACCTCAACATTGTAAACAAAGGCAAAGAACCGACGTTTGTATCCAGTAGGTATCAGACGATAATAGACCTTACTCTAGCCTCACATAACATAGTAGATCAAGTAAAAAATTGGCATGTGAGCAAGGAACCGTCGCTGTCGGATCACTGCAGAATATGCTTTGAACTCGATCTAACCAAGAAACCAGAAATACCTCGAAGAAATCCGAGGAAGACAAATAGGAAACAGTACAAATCACTCATAACAAGACACATAGGACAGAAGAACATATCCGAAATCCAACATGTGTCACAGATCGACAAGCAGGTAACAGACTTAACAGACAGTATAAGGTCATGCTACGAGATAGCATGCCCTTTGAAAGCACGTAAGACAAAACAAGAACCAAAACATAGCTGGTGGGGCCCGGACCTAGAAAAGAAAAGACAAAGGTTAAGGCACCTATTCAACAGAGCCAAAAACACCCGACAGGACTTGGATTGGGATAACTTCCAAGAAGCACAATCCCAATACAAGAAGCTAGTACGAAGTAAAGACGACAAATCATGGCAGGGATTCTGCACTAACATAGAATCATACGACACGGCGACTAGAATCCGGAAAATATTAGCCGACGACAACAACCGCACACTAGGTACTTTGAAGAAAACTGATGGTAGTTATACCAAAGACGACAAAGAGGTCAGTGAAACTCTTATACAAACACATTTCCCCGGCAGCAAAATAGTGGACAACCCAGACTGGGCGGATGAGTCACAGAACACACCCTCAGAAGCTGACTGGGAAATAGCTTACAGAATAGTCACACATGAGAAGGTACGGTGGGCCATAGACACGTTCCACCCCTTCAAATCACCGGGAACAGATCAAATCTTCCCAGCCCTCCTGCAGTGGGGGGCTACGGAGATAACACCATGGCTTATACGAATTTTCCAAGCTTGTATAGCCTTTAAATACATACCAATCTCGTGGAGAGAAGTGAAAGTGGTATTCCTGCCCAAACCAGGCAAGAATGACTACACCGAACCAAAGGCCTTCAGACCTATCAGCCTAACATCCTTTCTGCTGAAAACGCTGGAAAGGCTTGGTGACCGTTTCCTTAGAGATGGAGCCCTAAGGACTATACCAATACACCGAAACCAACATGCCTACACTACCGGCAAGTCAACAGAGACGGCTCTCCACAACGTGGTAACGAAGATAGAGCACGACCTAGATAACAAACTATCAACACTAGGAGCTTTCATAGATATTGAAGGAGCCTTTGACAAAACCACCTTTAAGAGCATTGACAATGCACTACAACGATACGAAGTACCCAAAACTCTAAGGCAATGGATAGGAGCCCTACTCGAAAAAAGGGTCATCCAACTTGACATAAACGGTATAACAAAGGGCATAGTAGCCAAAGGGTGCCCACAAGGAGGAGTGTTATCTCCAATACTGTGGAACCTGGTCGTTGACAACTTGATAACAAAAATGAACAACAACGGATTCTACACCATAGGTTATGCAGATGACATAACGATTCTGATAGGTGGCAAACACGAAAACACACTCTGTGCAATAATGCAAGATGCACTGAGACTCATAGAGAAATGGTGCAAAGACAATGAACTAACAGTAAACCCAAAAAAGACCGAACTAGTACTGTTCACAAACAAAAGGAAACCAGATGTACCAAGAATGCCAACACTCTTCGGTACGAATTTAACACTATCAACAGAAGTTAAATATCTAGGGGTAACTCTAGATAACAAGCTCAACTGGAAGAAACACATAGACATGAAAATACAAAAAACAACAATAATCCTAAACCAATGCAAACGCATGATCGGGAAAACCTGGGGTCTAAAGCCAAAGATAATGCTTTGGCTGTATCTGACAGTGGTAAGAAGCTCATTAACATACGCGTCACTAGTATGGTGGCCCAGAACGCTTCAGACGACAACCCAACAAGAACTACAAAAGTTCCAAAGACAAGCATGCCTAGCGATTACTAGCTGCATGAGCACCACCCCAACAGATGCTTTAGAGGTAATACTGGGAATCCCCCCCCTACATCTTCACATAAAAGAAGAAGCTACCCTCGCAGCTCTAAGAATTAAAACTTATGGGCTGTGGAAAGATACAAACACAACACACACCCGGATACTGTCAGGTGAGAACATGAAATGTCCACTGTTAGGATGGATCTGCGACAAAACACAGAAGAAACACATAATCGAGAAAGATTATAAGATCAACATCTCAGATACCGAAATACACAGAACTACCAAAAACACGATAGACGTCTACACAGACGGATCAAAAACGAGCCAGGGAACCGGTGCAGGAGTGTACTGTCCCGAACTAAACATACATATTGCTCGCGCGCTCGGTAAGAATAACTCTGTTTTTCAAGCGGAGTGCGTCGGCATCACTGCGGCGGCCATGGCAGTGGCCGACAGACAGGTAACAAACTTTCATATTAACATTCAAAGTGATAGTCAGGCAGTCCTGCGGGCATTAGCCAAAAGTACAACCTCATCTAAGCTCGTATTGGATTGTCATAACGCACTACAAACACTAACAAAATCAAACCTGGTATCACTCGGCTGGGTTAAAGGTCACAGCGGAAACATAGGTAATGACGCAGCAGACGAACTAGCTCGACGAGCCTCAAACCTGAAGGTAATGGGACCTGAACCGATCGTTCCAATACCATTCAGTGAGTACAAGACTTGGCTAAAACAACAAACAGTAGGTACACATGCCGAACTTTGGGCAAACACCACCAACTGTAGACAAACAAAAGAGGCTATACCCAGCCCAAACCAACACCTAACTAAGAAATTATTGCAGTTAAACAGAGCTAAACTCAGGACGGCTGTAGGCATGATAACAGGACACTGTCCACTTAACAAACACCTATATGTTCTAGGTATAACTGACAGCCCTCTGTGCAGAGCTTGCACGGAGAGCGAGGAGACACCGAGACACGTGCTGCTCGAATGCAGTGCTGTAACCACTCAACGAGAAGCCTACATTGGCTCCCCAGCAACACTCCCGGAAGTCCTCGCCGACCTGGGCGGCCTGCTTGGATTCTGGAGTGAGCTCGGCTGGCTGGAGTGATCCAGCGGGGAGTCGCACCAGAGGTCTCACGCACAGCGGGCACCGGTGCTTAAGTGCGGAAAAGCCCAGAGATAGAATAGAATAGAATAGAATGCACAGTTGCCGCGATAAATGCCAAGGGCGAAAAGTTTCATTACATGATGGCCTATGTAAGGATGGTCTCAGAAATAGGCACCAGTTAATCCCTCCTTAATAATTTTGTACTCTAATTCACCCCCACAGGAGTAATTTGCGACAACTCGAAAGACCTTGATCCAATAAATTAATTTCCCACAGCCCAATCGCTATCACGACCACCAAGTCAAATTACGACCCAAACACCAAAGTTTTTAACCATCATTGTCCACCGAACCGCGACTCGTACCAGATGAGATTACCCCATACAAATTTAATGAAACGTCATTCAATAAGTCAAATTGATATAATATATCGAAATAATAATGGCTATTACATAGTCAAGACTTCGGCCTCCTATTCGGTGGATTCAGGATTCAAGTCACAGGCCTTTTTTGGCACGGTATCCGCACTTGGCCAGGGCGGTGGACTATGGCGGCTTTAATACAATTATTGAGGCTTTCAGAACTACCACTACAGCCTATTAAAGTCCCAATGCTAGGCATAAGCCTCCACTCTCATAGGAGAGAGGGAATCAGAGCTTAGACCCACCACGCTGCTCCAATGCGAGTTGGCGGCCATGTTAGTGACAATAACCGGGACCGACGACTTAACGTGCTCTCCGAGGCACGGGGGTGGAACACCCGTACTGAGTATTCTAAGGTACTGATAATTTCTAGTCAGAAAAACCCAGTCACTTACCATCAGGTGAGATAGCAGTCAAGGGATAACTTGTAGTGGAATAAAAAAAAAAGTTTTGCATTATAATAATAAACTCTACCTACCTACGTAGGTCATTATATTATCATTATATTATCATTTTATTATCTTATCTATTGCGTCTATAATTACATTTAATCGATTCCTGACTTTTAACAACTCCTGAACTGCGGTGTCTCAAGGCTATTAAAGTATTATGTTGGCGGTTTCTATAATGAGAACGGTCAAGCCCCAAGGCCTATCCGGGAACACCCATAAGGTGCCTTCCCACCAGAGATGTGCTACGATGCTAAGCTACAGATGTGTGAGTAAGTTTTATAAGAAACACATTTATAAATGTAACAGATATTATAATGAACACAATCAAAGTGTAACAATTTATATGTGTTATTAAATGATAATAAAGTAACATTATATTCAGATTTACGTGGGTCTAACAGCCCCCCGATTGTGTAAGGAAATCGTAATCCTAATTACTCGATTACGAATAACTCAGACAATCGGGCCTCTGATCCACGGTATGGCAACATTGCATCGGAAACAGCAACATGAAATTTTGGATTATCAAGACGTACAGTATGGCGTAACAATTGCATAAAGCAATTTTATTATAATCTTATTACGGCTTGCTTGATTCAGAAATATAACTCTTATTTAATTATTCTAACAAATAGTGATCTGAAAATTATGCGCTCTTATGGGTGGGTTTGACACACATCCGTAGCTTAGTAACGTAGCACATCTCTGGTGGAAACACGGCCTATAATTCCTACCTACCAGCTAAGTTAGTTTTTGATAGTTCGTGCGCTCTCCACCAACAATCCGGCGAGTCCCCGGGGCGAGGGCCAACCCAAAGTGATTCCCAGAATCCTTCTACCAATGAATATTTGAGATGCGGAAATTGTTAACTAAAACCCTTTTGATATAATGTTCCATACCAACTTGCCTAGTTGTATTTATTTAGTGTGATTATTTGATATTTGAGATTCTAATGATGCTGTAATTAAAGCCTATAAGGTCGCATTGTAGGTAGAAAGAGAAACCTTTCGTGACGTACCCCTATCGTATCCATTCCAAAATTCCTAACACCAGCCATAATAAAAAGGGGAATGTATCTGTCACCGTAAGATCGTAATAACCGTTTGATTATAATATACCTCGCAAGATTGTGAACTGTCGAAAGATTGTGAACCGAACATACGGCTTACAATTTAACGCATTATTTTTCGGTAGATTATAATCCATCGAAGTGAAACTGTTATATCACAATCTGCCGCGCGTTAAATTGTCAGCTGTCCGAAGGCCGTCCCTGATTGGTCGGTGTTGATAGATAGGCTCAATATCCGACATTGTAAATGTTATCAAATGTGATCACATAGGTTCACGCGCATAAAAAATATTAAAACACGCAAAATTTCTGTAATTTAAGGCTATGTTCAGTGACGAATACTAACTTATCTATCATTCAAACTGCACTTCTTTGGTTAATCATAGAGTCATTTTACTTCCACAACAATTTTATGTAACGAATTCTAAAGCTGTGAGTTATTTTCAACACGAAATCAATTTACAATCACCAAAACACTGTTTGTTTACATTCGACAACAAATGAATTATCAAACAAATATGGCGACGCATGGCAATTGGCATATGCCGTTCAACCAATCAGCGCGCTAGGTGCGTTCCGCCGCACGGTATTTCACAATTTGACGGTTTTACTTCGATGGATTATAATCTACCGAAAAATAATGCGTTAAATTGTAATCAGTATGTTCGGTTCACAATCTTTCGATAGTTCACAATCTTGCGAGGTATATTATAATCAAACGGTTTTTACGATCTTACGGTGACATATCTACTAGCTAATAGGTAATACTTATCGTGTTCCCACCTAAATAGTTGTTGACATGTAAAGTTTTACTTTTACCATCAAACTTCCCGTTCGATTTTACTACAGTGCACAACCCACTAGCAAGTAGCAATATACCGTGTTCGCCTCGATATGATGCGCAGATATAAGGCCTGGTCATCCGAAACGCGCGACGGCAGCAGAATAGCAGAGCGTCAGACTAAACGCGTACTACAGGTAGGATCCTGCACGGAACAAGTCATATAGTTGCGCATGTCTCAGTATAGAAGCTTTCATACAGTCTTTTGTATAATAAATTCTGAATGCCGTTTGGGAATCCAGCTTTTATCCCCAAAACAGTTAACATATTAAGTAATAGGTACAAGATCATTTTGAATTAGTCAAATTCCTTCCAATTAGGCGTTACTTCGGAACTGTAATTTACATTGGTGTTGGTAATAATTTTACCCACCTGCCTTTAAGGCTGCTTATTTAGCTCTCTAGCTAATGAGCCTGTTTGTCTAGCTGGCTGCTACGCTTTCATGTCTCAACCGAATGTGATTTAAGTAACTTTTGGTACAGAGATGGGTTGCATTCCAGGGAAGGACATAGGATATAGACTATAGAGGTAGCGCTAATGCGTTGACAGCTTTAGAGGGCTTGGTCCCAACTGCACCGCTGGCTCTGCGCAGGCGGGGAGTTGGGAAAATAAGCGCCATCGGCCCTGCTAGCCTCGGCGTAGTCACTTAACGGGGCAGATGAAACTTTTTCACTGCCATTTGCCCCGGTACGTTAGCGGAAACTTACGAAAAATTACATGCCTATTGCCTACTACTGGTATTCCGTGGTAAAAATGTGTTTGATAGGTGTGAGTTCTTTTGTGTTTTGTCCTGACATTATCACTGTAGGCAAGCACCCGTGTATAAATTCGCCTTTAGAATAAAGCTACCACGAAGGCACAATGACCCTCTTTCCGAAACCTATACTAGACTAGACTATCAATATGGTAAAACAAGGTTCGAAACAAAATAAGTGCATGCTGCGCTCGTTTTTCCTAGTATAAACAATTTCCGCGTTGTACCTGTCCAAGCCCTGTACGCCGGTCGCCGTATCATGCGCAGACGCATCACCGCGGCCATGTGAGTCAGCGCTCTCTCCCACGCTGGACTGCGGAGGGCGATCGCCCCTCGTGCTTTTAATTACATGCTTATTGCCTACTGCTGCTGTGTGAGGTATTCCGTAGGTGTGAGTTTTGTGTTTTATCATAAGTCAATGTTATCACAGAAGAAGTTCGCCTTTACAATAAGGATATCATAGGGGGAACAAAGTTTTTCGTTTCTAAAACACATGGGTTCAATGATATTTTTTGTTAGACTATTTAAAACGCCGAGTTACTTCCTGGTTCTTAATAGTAGGACAAGTAGGTATTCCGAAACTAGCTGTACTTATGTAAGCACCAGTTTAAAAAAAAATTTAGATAGGTATGATTTTTCGCTGGCTGCGCACGAGTAGGTACTTACTTTCTGTCATTGATTACAAATAACAAAAAAAATGATTTTGCGAAAATGCCCCTACTCTCTTTAAATTATAGGTTACTATTTAATGTAAGCTTATTTGTCTACGTAGGCAAATCGCGTTCCAGGAAGTTATCGCCGTATTTCACCGAAGGCGGGTGGGCGCGATTCGTCGCTCGCGATTAGTGTTGCTAAGTGCACTAGGTAAGCCCGAAATCGGGATTTCGGAACGGGTATTATTTTGCATTTTTGTAAATAGCCTAGTCATTTAGACGCCTTGCTTCCCATTCGGGAGGTCAAGGTTTTGATCCCCGGGTACGCATCTAAAACTTTACGGAGTTATGCGCGTTTAAAAAAAAAATCTCTTCACCACCGTGAGGAAACCTGCACGATCGAGAATGCTTCATATTGATCTCAAAGGTGTGTGAAGTATGCCAATGTACACTTCACTAGCGTGGTGGACTATGGCTAAGCCCTTCTAATTGTAAGAAGAGGCTCAAGTTCAGTATAGAGCCGGCAATGTGATGATGATGTTTTATTTGCATGCTACATGCAATGGTCGCTGGGGCAGACGCTAAACTGCGTATTTGTAAGCATAGTGTAGATAGGGCTTCAAGCCTCTAGTACGATGTAGTCCTAAGTGTTGGTGGATCTAAGTTCACTCGTATATAATATATACGATACGTAATAATATGGGACGATTGGCAGCAGCAGTGTTTCCCTTCTAAAAGCCACAAAATACCACCACAAAGTTCGTGTTATTACTGAACCAAAGACTGATTACTGAACTAAGTAAGTATAGGTAACATGTTAGTCTAGGTATAAATGTTTTCTTCCGAGACACTGACTCCTGTCTCCTAGAAAGTCTTTCTAAAAGCCACAAAATACCACCACAAAATTCGTGTTATTACTGAACCAAAGACTGATCACTGAACTAAGTAAGTATAGGTAACATGTTAGTCTAGGTATAAATGTTTTCTTCCGAGACACTTCTTTGCAGGACTCCTGTCTCCTGGAAAGTGTACTCGACTATGTGTGTGTCGTATCTAGATGTCAAGCAGGTTGTCGACTGCTTGAAATGCGACACGTCCCGGAAATGCGGGACAATCGATAGCTGAGAAAATGCGGGACAATTGGTACTTACTCTGAGAAAATGCGGGACAATTGGCAGCACTAGTCGCCGCGGTGGTCAGCGATGTAAAACTATCCGTTCGGCGTTTCCCCTCTCAAAGCCGACGCCGCTGCACCAGGCCGCAGCTGCGCGGTGTTTTTAACGTGAATTGCAAAAACACGGCCCGTGTTACGAGCGTGAGTAGGAGCTTAAGCGGGAAGTTTATTTATTTAAGCTAGTCAAAAAACTTTAGGTTGTTAATTCGGTACAGTTTTTTTTATTCCACAGTGGAATAAAAAAAATAGGACAAACTGTAGTGGAATTTCCACTACAGTTTGTCCTTGACTGCAATATCACGTGGTGTTAGGTACATAAATGATAATGCAGCTTAAGATGGTAGCGGACTAATCTAGTAGGGGTCTGGTAGTTATAGGTAGGTATTAAACCCACACCCCTAATCGTTTTTACACATCAGTGTACCGGAACGCAAAATCGCTTGGCGACACGTCTTTGCCGGTATGGTGGTAACTGGTAACGTACTCGTAATAAGGTAGGTAGATAATAATATGGTCTCCGACTTTTCCGAGGTTTCTGGACGGTTTCGAAATTTTTCTGACTTTTTTATATTTGATCGAAACTTGCTTCAAATGATCATTAAACCATTTGTGAATACTACTCTAGAGTGCTAATACTCATTTGGCAAAAAATTATAACACTGGAGTGGACACTGTCGTAAATTCATTTAATTGTAATTTGATGTTGATGAATACGTTCTATGTCATAACTGGTTTAATTATTTTGTATAGACAGACCCTCCTAAAATAAAAATAAAACTCCATCTAGATTCCTTAGGCAACTATAAGGAGGCACTTCTTTATAGTCTCTACGATAGTAGTAGTAGTAGTCTAGTATACGATTTTCACCGATACGTGCAAGTTAAGTAGTAAACTCGGTCATTGGAGGAGGTACCTTGGTTTCAAAGGAAACGTATTCAGTGATGGCAAAGTTGCGAGAGCCGGGACTCGAGATGCTATTCTCTCATAACGATCTTCTTGAGAATATCATTTGTAGAGCTGTAAGCGGCTTCTTGTGGCAGTAACGTATAATACCTCCTTACAAGTCGAGCGTGCCACTGCCCAGCTGTTCTAAAGGCTACGTTTTCAGTGATAAAAATATGTGAATTTAAAAAAGTCATTTCGGATTTGAAGTTAATTTGTGTCGGTTCGATCATGTTTGGACAGATAAAATGAGATTCAGAACATCCATACTAATATCCATTCATACTAATATTATAAATGCGAAAGTGTGTTTGTCTGTCTGTCCATCTGTCTTTCTGTCTGTCTGCTGTCTGTCTGCTACGCTTTCACGGCCCAACTGTTTAACCGATTTTGATGAAATTTGGTACAGGGGTAGTTTCTATCCCGGGGAAGGACATAGGCAAATTTTTATCACGGAAAATTAAGGAGTTACCGCGGGTATCATAAAACTTAATCCACGCGGATGAAGTCGCGGGCATCATCTAGTATTTACTAAATGTAGAAAAACTAAATTAATGATATACCTACCTACTCAAAGTTAGATTAATTTTGTTTCATGTAGGATGTCTTATTTCACTTCGCTTGTGGCTAAGTTTTGATTCTACAACTACTCTACTAGTCTACTGACTCCACCGAGTAGTAAACCTATTAAGAGCTAATAGCCACATTTTCGCTTTGAAACACATCTCACCACTTTCAGGTGGGGGACGAGGTAATAATAGCATTTCTTATTGGCTGGCTCAAGGTCAACTTTACACAGTTATAAGTACAAAGTATATGTTACCGCGGCACTTGGGCTGCCCGCTGCGGGACAAAAATGTATCGATAAAAATTACCAGTAGGTACCTATTGGAAAATCAATACAAATAATTGTATTCAAACAGCAATATACAACCATTATGTATGATTATGCATAATTATCTGATACTTATATATATTTTTTTTTTAATTGCCCAAGTTCTATACTAAAGAACTTAAGTTTTCAACAACAACTTTTAATCAAATAAATAAGAAACCTGTTCTTCTACTTCAGAATTGTTCGGAATTTAATGAAATATAAGTTTTTACTCAATAAATTAATTTATTGGCATTCAAGTGGTCTAAGGCTATCGATATAATTTATCGATAGTTGCACGGGCTACACTGGGCTATGCGTGGAAGAGACGGAGATATGTAGAACTACATGTGAAAGACAAAGAAATACTGAAAGACATCAACGGGTTCCTTTTCATTTTTGTAAATATTTTTATTTCTTTGCGTATTGATGATTTTTATTTATTATTACAAAACTACTCTTACTTATGAAATGTTATCCCATCCTTTACATAGCTGGAGGTATTGCTTCTCTTTCCACGCCATTTAATGCTACAGAGAGGCCTAATTTTCGTTTTATACTAGATCAATTCCCGAGCACTGTCGAATACGGACTGAGGGCGACTATAGGCACAAAACGTAGCGTTAGCAGTCATACTGCTAACGTTTGGCTGGTGAGGGGGCACGCTATGCTCAGTCAATTGGTTGTATGGTCTGTGACTGACTCTTATTAAATTACAGCTAAGAAACTCATTGTACTCGTTTTACGGAAATATGAACGCACCTTTCGCCGATTGTATTACTTACTTAGATATTTTATAAACGGGCACCAATGCAGCAGCTTTTTTCTTGCTAGCTAAGCGGCGGTCAAAAGTTCGTGTACCTAGTGTTTGGTCGCTTTTTATAAGTCCTCCTACAAGAACTACCTACCTACATATTATGTTCCCTGTCTGCGATCTTACCAAAATGGTAAGTGATAACGCAGTCTAAGGGAGTAGCGGGCTAGCCTGGTATAGGTATGGCAGTCATATTAAAGCCTTAAGCCAAGCCACTAATTAGTGTCTTCACATCGTCGTTTGATAAAACAGTAGGTATTCAGTTTACCACTGCACCAGGATGGTTGTCAAAGTACCATAGAGGCCGTCACTAGCCCCTACTATTGCCTAAGCAATCGCTGTCTCGTAGATATAACTTAAACAACACGCAGAGGTGACCGTGGGGTGATTTTCGCCGTGGTTCACTGATACACATATACTTTACAATTTACATGTCCACTATAACATTGTCGATAAACGTGGGTAGTCTGTTTAATTGCTACCCAGTACCCACTCCCGCGCCCGCTGTCGCGTATAACTTGCAACACGCAGAGGTGGTCGCGCGGTGACGTGCGCGCGCGCCGCTCCGCGGTTCGCTGACTCACGCGGAAAGGACAGGACGCGGACGCGACGGGCATTACAAGTTACATGCCCACGACAATGTGATATACCTATTTATGTTCATCTGTAGTCTACACATGATTGTCGGAATAAACAACTACTAATAATTAGAGGAACCATGTACCTATAAAATGTTATGAACAAGCTTCGTCCAAAAGGCTATTCTCGACCATAAGTATTTTATTACTTTATTTGGTCTTTATAGTCTTTAATTGAACGGGTTTGAACTGTTTGCTTAATATATTCAGAAGAGTGTCTACTTATAGAAATCTAATAAAAAAATGCGGCAAAAGCTTCTGCTTCCGGAATTACTAAGTAGGTACAGTACATAAATGTAACCTTATTTTAAAAACAACAATAAAATCCCGATGTCGACAATCGCGAAACATGTCATCCCTCATAATAACATCTCACTTAAAATAACTGCTGAATATTAAATGAACTCCCTGCAATATAAAAAGGCGCTTTTATTGCTTTAAATAAAGTTCAAACTCAAATAAAGCCCTTATTGACTGAGAGCTAGTGACCCGTTTATATTCAATTAATTCATTTTTATTTACGACTAGCTGATGTCCGCGACTTCGTCCACGTGGTTTAAGTTTTTTTGATTCCCGCAGGAACTTCTTAATTTTCTGGAATAAAAAGTAGTTTATGTCACTCTCCAGGTCCTCAACTATATCTATGCCAAAAATCACGTCGATCCGTTGCTCCGTTGCGGCGTGATTAAAGGACAAACCGACAAACCAATAAACCAACAAACAAACACACTTTCGCATTTATAATATTAAGTATGATTTGAAATGGAGCTGAAATTTTATGGAGAGACTATTATATGTTCTCTATTCCATGCGACTTCAGTTTTTCCATTCCCGCGGGAACACGTTGATTTATCGTAATAAAAAGCCTTGTCCAGGATGCAACCTATCCCAGTACCAAATTTCGTCAAAAACGGCTGAATAGATGGGCCGTGAAAGGGTAGCAGACAGACAGACACACTTTCGCATTTATTATATTAGTATGGATTATGTTAATAAGTGATGCCATATTAATAAATCAACACAATTAGCTATGAGAACTGTAATGTAAGTAGAATGGTAGTAGTAGACTGTAGAACCGACTACGGCAAAGCCAAAAGGAAGGGTCATGATTTTACCTATCTATGTATGTATATTTGTATTTACGTATGTTCCACCGTAGCGACTAAACTACTGAGCCGATTTTGATAAACGAGTTGTCAATCGATTCATTTTTATGGACCGGGTGATATAATATGCAACATTTTACACCAACAAAATCGACATGACGGTTTTTTTTTTCTTATCCACTACAAGTTAGCCCTTGACTACGATCTCACCTGATAGTAAGTGATGATGCAGTCTAAGATGGTAGCGGGCTAACCTGTTAGGGGCATGGCAGTTATATTAAACCCATACCCCTATTCGGTTTCTACACGGCATCGCACCGGAACGCTAAATCGCTTGGCGGTACGTCTTTGCCGGTAGGGTGGTAACTAGCCACGGCCGAAGCCTCCCACCAGGCCAGACCAGGGAAATTCAGAAATTATAAATTTCCAAACCTTGCCGGGGATTGAACCCGGGACCTCCGCACGTTAAGGCAACAGCGCAAAGCACTGCGCCACGGAGGTCGTCAAAACATCCAAAAAGTGGGAGTCTCTGAAATTTTTGCGTAGTTACAGATTCTCTTTAACTTAATATCATCTTTCGCCATCTCTGAGCCTATTAGGGCGATGATTATAACAACAGAGCAAAGAAGCACCAGCGTAACCAGACCCCTCCGGTTCACTGTTCCCGTTTAAACGCCAAAGTTTGAGGGCAGACGTCTGAGCTCCATCCACGCTGGTCGATTTATTGAGTCGAGCCGGGAAGTTTTGCAGATATTGAAACGAATAGCACCACCTGTTGGACTCGGTTTTGCAACTTTGTTAATGGCCGTACCTATTTGCCGAATGAAGTGTCTGTTACTTGTTGGCATCGTATTTAAATTTGTGCAAATTGTTTGATGGCTCGGAGTTTCCCCAGTTTGGATATTAGCTTTGTGTGTGTTTGGCCAATGTTTGTTTGCGTTTAGATTACCTACAATAGAAAAGTGTATTTACCCGACTGCCCTAAAAAGGAGTCTAATGTTTTCAGGGTTCGTATATGTATGTATGATTTGGATGTATGGGGTATCCTTAGCAGGACAGTCCTATTTTTATTTTTTTAACTATGGTTACTAATATTGTTATTTAAAATAGGCTTGTAAAGTTTGACTTTTTGCATTCGAACTGCAGTTCAATAACAATAAGCAAGAAACTCGGACAGGAAACTATTAACCTCTTATTTGATAACAATGCATTAAGTATCAATCAATCAATCAATCAATCAAATCATTTATTCAATATAGGTACACTGTAGGTACACTTATTGACGTTAAAAATTACTTACTTATAAAACGTGATGGTGATAATCGGTTACGGTATCTTAAAACTAAAGCTACGAGGGTTCCAAACGCGCCCTGGTCTGAGAAGAGCCCACAACAAACTCAGCCGGGGGGTTTTTTTTTATTATCACCATCTCACAAATCATCTTAATTAAGGAACTATCAGAGCCATTAGAGCAAATTATTGCCAAGCTTCCTTGTCGTTTAGGTAATCCTTTACATGGTAATAAGATTTTTCAATGAGTTTACGTTTTACATTAACTTTGAACTTATTCAGAGACATCTTCAACATGTCTTCTGGGAGCTTATTGTAGAAGCGGACACTGTTTCCAACAAATGAATTGCTAATTTTACTAAGCCTAGAAGCAGGCATTACAAGTTTATTTTTATTTCTAGTATTGACATTATGACAATCACTTTTCTTCTTGAATTCATCAATAGGTTTATGCACGTACTTATACTAAATTTTCAAATATGTATTGGTTGTGCACTGTCATAATTTTGATTTCTTTAAATTTATTTCTTAGTGGCTCTCTTGGTCCCATATTATATATGGCTCGAACAGCCCTCTTCTGCAGCACAAAAACAGAATTAATATCAGCAGCATTACCCCATAATAATATACCATACGACATAATGCTGTGAAAGTAACCAAAATAAACTAATCTCGCCGTTTCTACATCTGTCAACTGGCGGATCTTTTTAACCGCGTATGCAGCAGAACTAAGTCTGTTCGACAAGTCATATAAGTGATGGCCGCATTGGAGTTTAGCATCTAACGTTATTCCGAGAAAAACAGCGGTTTCCACCAAATCTAATTCCTCATTCTCCAGTTGTACTGTGGTTTTAAGTAGTGGTGGTAGGTAGGTAATTAATGTAGATAATAGATATTAATTCCTAGACTATTACTTGCAGCTATCGATGGGTGGGTGCGTCATACAGGTTACTTATTTATATGATTATTTATAAAACGGAATTAGTTTGTTTTTAATAATTTTACTAAAACAATAAGTTTCCGCTTTTCTAGTCTGAAGTGGTGGTTAATCTTAAAGCTTATTTACCAGGCTTGCAATATCCATATCGGTCGCTTTTATAGATTAAGACTAAGAGAAACCCTTATAATATATTCTACCCTATATAGTACCCTTATATACTAGCTGATGCCCGCGACTAAGTCTGCGTGGATTGAGGTTTTTTGGTTCCCGCGGGAACTCTTTAATTTTCCGGGATAAAAAGTAGCCTATGTGCTATTCTAGGCTATAATCTATCTCTGTGCCAAATTTCATCCCGATCCGGTCAGTCGTTCCAGCGTGATTGAGTAACAAACATCCATCCATATACCCATCCAAACTTTCGCATTTATAATATTTATTATTATTTGATTTTATTATTTGATATTTGATAACTTATCTCAAATCCTTCTCTCCAAATTTAAATCCAAATATTCGAAATACCTCAATTCTCAAACGAGACTCTATCTCGAATGTTCGAGTCCCAAGTCCCGATTTCCTGAAGCGTTTGAAATTGGAACGCTCGTCGCTTGCGTCTCCGTTTAATTTCGCGCTGAGACACCGAAATGCACGCAAAGGGATTATTACGCTGGCCGTCGCTTTGTGAACGCGATTCTGCAATGTTCTAGCAGAATGTCTGATGCTGTTTACTCTCACGCTTAGCGTTGCAAGTAGCAACGTCTACTAAAGAACCACATAAAACTCGCTTCTCGGCTTCTTCTGCAACATAAACGTGACAATGGGTATGTTCCGATATACACTGGGAGCACTGTTCAGTGCTATTACTGGGGAGAAATTTGTTCCATTATGGACTGACAGTATACTGCCGTAGTATCCTAGGGAAATATATGACGTCATAAATCGGCGCCATTTTTAGGGTTCCGTAGCCAAATTTGGCAAAAACGGAACCCTTATAGATTCGTCATGTCTGTCTGTCTGTCTGTCTGTCTGTCTGTCTGTCTGTCCGTCCGTATGTCACAGCCACTTTTTTCCGAAACTATAAGAGCTATACTGCTGAAACTTGGTAAGTAGATGTATTCTGTAAACCGCATTAAGATTTTCTTACAAAAATAGAAAAAAAACAATAAATTTTGGGGTTCCCCATACTTAGAACTGAAACTCAAAAATTTTTTTTTCATCTAACCCATAGGTGTGGGGTATCTATGGATAGGTCTTCAAAAATGATATTGAGGTTTGTAATATCATTTTTTTCTAAACTGAATAGTTTGCGCGAGAGACACTTCCAAAGTGGTAAAATGTGCCCCCCCCCCCCCCCCCCCCGTAACTTCTAAAATAAGAGAACGATAAAACTAAAAAAATATATGTTGTACATTACCATGCAAACTACCACCGAAAATTGGTTTGAACGAGATCAAGTAAGTAGTTTTTTTTTAATACGTCATTAATCGTAAATCGCAATTTACCTTTCATTCAATCAACTCAAATATTAAAAAAAAACATTTTATTTAAAACTTACTACAGGTTTGTACGGAACCCTCGGTGCGCGAGTCCGACTCGCACTTGGCCGGTTTTTTGTACTGCGAGCACTGTGTAACCAACCTGACGGGGTCCCTAAGCATCTACACCTCTCTCTACTTATAATATTCAATATTTCTTTAAAATGGCACGTGATACATCTAGCAGTAAGACACTCACAACATTGCTGTGTCCATAATAAACCAAGATCTTTTAGAGTTTCGGAAGCCTCGAATTCAATCAACCCAACGACTAAGTTATATACAGATTTTAGATGTAATTCAGTTAACTTAAAACAGGCATTAAGTAACGTGATCGCGAAGAGATAAATCTCTTCGGGATATTTACGAACTAACCCAAGTGGTAGCACCTTCCTTTTATAACCTTTTATAAAGAAAAGGAAGATGCTTTGTATGGCATCATTTATATTTCTAAAAAATAAATGATTGCTGGCTGGCTCCTCCCCGCCACCAACGGTAGGCTTCTTCCCTCTCTTGGTACCCCTAGAGGCACATCAATACATGGACTAATACATCTCTAAGAATACCAAAAGTCAACAGCCCCCCCCCCTTTAACCACTTGGTCATCAATCGCGAAGGCCAGCGCAACGTATGTACGAGCATACTTTAGAGTGGTGCGTTCCACTTATGTCAGCGTATAGCTGGATAATTGCATTTTTAGAGTGGTGCACTCCCACATATACCTGTAATAGGTTTCAAGGATACACCGGACGCACTGCAGGGTCGTTCGTCGCAACGTAACAGAGCCACAGGCGTGATGCACCCTTCAGTAATAGTATGTTATACCAAATACAGCGCGGAACCACCATGGGTGATAGAATGTCATTTGTGCGTAACATGGTTTTTAGCCAATGTGCCGCAGCATAGGTCGTGAAGCTATGCTTTTACAAGTAACATGGGTTGTGAATCCATGAAACTCTGAAGTGTCGAGGCTGAACAAGCGTAGTGCAAAACGTAGTAAGATATCAGGCGCAACGTACGCATAATCCAACCTTCGGCAATAATAAACAGCGTCCTTCCAACCATGGTAAGTTATCGTTCGAGTATTGCGAACGACGTACGTAATTTAGATAAGTAGATCGCAAGGTAAAGTCAGACGTTTTGCGGAACGTAGAAGTATACTCGAACTGCACTGCGCTCAGAAAGCAAGCTCTCTGATTCAACAACAAACCAATCCCATCTGAACGTCCAACTAGGTAGACATCCAGACAGAACCAGCCGTGCTGAGGCATCGCTGAAGCGAGACACCGTTACGCTCCACAGCCCGACTCGACCTGCGATAATAATTTGTTTAGCAATATACATGTAAATATGTTGTAGTTATGATATGTATATAAATCCACCAGAGGCAGATAAGATTTCGTCGGATGCTCTCAAGCTAGGTCCGCTAAGGGTCCTCACATTAGACAGCATTCAACAACACAGTGCGTTCAAACGATCTATTGCAAATATACCTGCTCAATATATTAATTTTATGTATCGCCCCACACGCACACACAACAAGATGTTGACAGTGCTCAATCCCTCCTACTCCACCGCCATACCCACCCTTGGCGAGCGGTCGTAACGACGGGAAACTTCTCCGTAAGCTTGTAGTCGCGTAATCATATATACCCATACTATACTACCATTCTATTATCGTTTTAATATTACTTTACTATTATTTTATTATTATAATATATATATATATATACATATATATATATATATATATATATATATTTTTTTTTTATTATTACCTATCTTCCACTGAATAGTAAGATACGTATAGTTACAACTGGCGTTTCGAGGTAAGGTGCTCTCAGTGCTGACTGCGTTCCGTTTTAAACAGTAACCAGTACAGCTAACTTTAAAGGGACGGCTTCGCAGTATACTAAATTGACGTCACACCTTACAGTGCTCGCAGTGTATATCGGAACATACCCATAATCCTGAACGTTATTGCGTTTGAAATTAGAACGCTCGGTTCTCAGTTTAATTTCACGCCGCGGAGGCCCGAAAGTCCCGAAACAGCGCGCCCGCGCCCGCCACTAACAAATAGGGCTCATTATGCTTGCCGTTGCGTCGTTTTTTACTACTCGGTGTTTTATAAGGTTAAGGCGTCGTTCGCTCATCGCTGAAGGCTCAACGGCACGATGTTTGCTTACGGCACGTGCGTGGGACGCGCTTTATTGAATACAAATTAATTTTCATGTTTCAATTATTTTTTAATTTTGATCCACGGGACCTACGCCTAGAAGCTTTTTCTAAATATTGAATACTCAAAGGTCGAATACTTTACTGAGAAATTATGATTTAAAGCCTCGCTCAAAACATATTAAAATAATCCTAATTTGCCACCATTGAGGAAAATTGAAGATCATAGAGCTTAGATAAAGTCCGAAATTCGTCCTTCAACAGCGTCACGTAGAATTCCATTTGTCATTCTCGTTTTCGAACGTTCCCAAACGGTTTGAAATTAGCAGTTCGGGCGATCCGTTTAATTTCGGGACGTAAGCAAAGGACTTATTAGACTCATCGCCGGTTTTTGTGTACCTGAGTGGGATCGGAAGGTTTTTGTTCGTTACTTACCTAGCTGTATGAAATCATATTATCCTATCCTACTGATATACCTTACCGCTTATGTATATCTGTTTGGTTTGATAGTGAAATGACCTAAGTACCCGACAAAAGACGGGACTATAGCTGGTTTAGAAATAGGTTAATTTTGGGCTAGGCTATAGGAACTTTTTGACCTTCCTACATCTACACCGTTCGCTCAATGAACCGCGAGAACTCGTGAACGTTTGTTTCTATGTGGCCAACATCTAATTAAATAATTATAAGACGAGAACTTAATGCCATTCGCCATCCGTGTTTCCTGACACGTACAAACTAAGTACAGCGAAAGGAAGAGTGAATAGGCATCTTCTAGACAATCGCGTTACAACCTAGTTCCTCATCATTGCTTTCTATAGGTATGACTAGCTGATGCCCGCGACTTCGTCCGGTTGAAATAAGTTTTTTTTAAATCCCCACGGAAACTCATTAATTTTCCGGGATATATGTTACCCTCCAGGTCCTTAATTATACCCACGCAAAAAAAATTTTTTAGGTACCTATCACCGAATTTATGGTAGGTATTCTTATTGTGATAATATTGAATTTTTGGCCAATTGTGGAAGAGTGTTAACCAATCAGAGGAGATTGTGATTCGACACTGTAAAAATCATTTTTATGTAATAAGGGGGCTGATATAAAATAAAACACCTATAAGCCATGTGTGTTAAATAGGTGGTAGTTATTAATACCCTATGACGTAGCAAAGGGACGCTCGCTACGCTCAGGGAGCTTACCTTGGGAGCCCTTGGGAGGGCCTTGGCCCGCGCCCGCGCTAGGGTCAGCGCGTTTTTTGTCGCGCGTGGAATATCGCCACCCGGCCACCGCCCGCCCCCGCGTCACGCGCGACTCAGGACAGGGGTGGGAGCGACGCGGGCTGTAGGGCTGACAATCACTCGTTTATAATTTATTATTAAATTGTATCGAATTTTTATAGTATTATTCATTTTTGGCATAGTAAATAATTTAATATAAAAAATTCTTTTTAAACAACAGACTTCAAACTCCCGCGCCAACTTTAAAACAACAAGCACACGCTATACAAAGTACTTATTTTATTTTTGATATTTTAAAAACCGCTCGACCGATTTCGATAAAATTTATATGAGACCACATGGGAAGTATGCCCTTTCAAATAAAAAAAGAATCATCCAAATCGGTCCACCCAGTCAAAAGTTCTGAGGTAACAAACATAAAATAAAAAATTAAAAATACAGTCGAATTGAGAACCTCCTCCTTTTTTTGAAGTCGGTTGATAAATACAAAAAAAATACATGACAGAACACAACAGAATATTGTATCTGCTGTTACACAATTTACAAAAATAATAATCGAATCATCATAAACAGGTCATACAGCATTCAGAGCGATTTACATGAAACTGTGATTTACGGTAACATTTATACTTTCGTACACTTTTGTTTTTGTGTATGTATTTCTATTTTTTATATATTTTTATGGAAAAATATATACTTACTTATACCTATTTATAGACAATTCTTTTTTACATTTGGTACCTAACGAGTTTTGATGGGTCATCGTAAGTCTGTGGTGTTAACTTAAGGTAGGTAAGTATACCTGTTTAGCCCCCCGATTGTGTAAGAAAATCGTAATCGAAATGTAACTCGAACTGTATAAGGAGTTCATAGATACCTGCATGTCAAAAATCATAAAAAGTTCGAGTAACACGTTTTAAACTATCAAATGATAACGATTTTCTTAGACAATTGGGCCTCAGATCGGCAAGATTTTTACAAAGTTGATTGTCAAAAAAATTCACTTTTGCAATTTTGCAGTTGGCTTATATTCTGGTATGAATAGTCTGTATTTTTTATAACTAGTGGCAGCCCTAATCCGTAACATCGTAGACTTCGCTGTAATACCGCGCTCGAGGCCGCGTCGCGTTGCCATAACAACCACCCCTACCTGCCCTCATTAATATGTACCGGACCGGACTGGACCGGACCAGAGCTACTGCTTAACTTGCAGCAATCGACAGCTGAAAATTTTGTTAAGGTGCCTCTAGGCAATAACTTGTTTATCGAGTGAAAAATCCTCGTCGAAGATTATAAATAGTGATAGTCGGTACTAAACTGATGGCATTTCAGCGAATTGATGGGGAAGACGGACATGGGCGTAGTGGCGCGTCAACGAAAAGGCCTATGTCCAATAGACAAAACGTACTGTGCTTTTTGTCGTGCAGGCTTTTATGAACTCCTCAAATAGGTCGAATTATACCTACGTTTGACAAGCGAAGAGTACGATTTCCTTACACAATCAGGGGGCTAATCGCCGATTCACCCTCGTACTTAGCTTAGTTTTAAGAAACCGTAACTGATTAATTATTATCACTATCATCTATAGTTCTATACTATACTTACTATACTAATATTATAAATGCGAAAGTTTGGATGGATGTATGGATGGATGTTTGTTACTCAATCACGCCCCAACGGCTGAACGGATCTGGATGAAATTTGGCACAGAGATAGATTATAGTCTGGAATAGCACATTTTATCCCGCAAAATTATGGAGAACCAAAAAACCTTAATCCACACGGACGGAGTCGTGGGCATCAGCTAGTGTTTTATGCGTAATTGGACGTCAATTATAAGTGTACCTAAATTGAAGGAGTAAGTATATTTTGAATTTGAATTTGATTTATAGAAAGTGAATAATTATTATTTTTATTGATTGTTTACACAAAAAGTAAATCAATTACTATCTAAAATAATACCTGGACTATTTTCAAACTAAAAGTTTCGAGGTAGGTATTGCAGCACGAATTATTCAGTGGGCAACACTAGTATTCCCGTACACGAGTCGGAAGGATTTACGCGGGGCAGTATTCTTTAAATAGCTTAGTTCGTCGCTGAGTTCACTTTCAAAACAAATCTCTAGAGTAGTGTAGTCCGACAAACTTATCTGACCTTGGTTATTAGTGTGGGGGGATTAGTGTTGGGGGGGCTAAGAGGTTCCGTTGTTATAGAGAGTACCACCTATATATGCATTGTGCAAATTGAGTTATATGTAATATTAAATGACGCCCGTGACTTCGTCCGCGTGGGTTAAGGTTTTTGGATTCCCGCGGGAACTCCTTAATTTTCCGGGATAAATAGTAGCCTATGTCCTTCCCCGGGTATCAAATTATCCCTATACCAAATTTCATCAAAATCGGATGAAGAGATATTTTTTTGACTCCCGCGGGAACTCCTTAATTTTCCGGGATAAATAGTAGCCTATGTCCTTCCCCGGGATACAACCTATTCCTGTACCAAATTTCATCAAAATCGGTTGAACAGATGGGCCGTGAAAGCGTAGCAGACAGACAGACACACTTTCGCATTTATAATATTAGTATGGATATATGTAGGTACATTGATATGTCTGAGCATATGTGATCCCTTATCAATTCGCAAAGCCCGCTCGGTAAGGTCAGCTGTGCGCAATATCCCGGGCTCTAGAGAACGGCCGGCGACGTCCTCTGACCATTAGCCGCGCAAATTGCTAATTCCCTCTACACTACACTCCATAGCGGGGTACTGCTTTATTTGGCGAACGACTAATTTCTAGATATCCATAAAAGGTAATAAACAGATAGACAGATGGTACCATTCACAATATCTGTTTAAAAAATAATTTACAAATTTAAAACAACTCCCGACATAATATGGAAGTAACAAAATAAGAAAAAAGCTGATGACTTTCATGAAACATGGCTACTTACACTCGGGATAAAATTATCTATGACACAAAAAAAACTAAACCAAAATCGGTTCATCCGTTTGGGCGCTACGATACCACAGACAGATACACAAACAGACACGTTAAACTTATAACACCCCTCTCTTTTTGCGTCGGGGGTTAAATATAGATTAATATCGAAATACTTAATGCTCGATACGTTTAATTAAATTTAGGCACGTAGGTATAGAATTAACATTTTTCACCGCCTCGGCTCATCATTCCGGGTCACGGACTGCGGACATACTAGGACAACTTTTTATCCCGGAAAGTTAAACTTTTATCTGATCACAGTTTGTTGTTTACTACTACCACCACACAGAATAGGTAATATGTAGTAGTAGGTAACTACTACTAGTAAGTAAGCTGAATATTACTGATATAGCGCCAACGAAAGTAAACTGCACCCACAGCAGCCGTACCTCGCTAATAAATACATCAAAGTACGGACGCTTGGTTAGCAAAGGGGCTCTCGGAGTTGTATCGGGTGACCCCGTTTGCAACTCGAGTTGGAACTGGGATTTCGCGGAAAGCGAAGCGCCTCCGGGCGTAATAGGTATAGCTACTCCGATACGGTGGATATTGGAGAGTAAGGACGATCTGTCATCTAGGTCACACCGTTGCTATGGAGAACGACTTCTTTTAGGTCCAGTTGTATCATTAATTAAAAGGTAAAATAACGTCTTATAGGTATTTTGATATATTTTACACAATTTTCGACGACCTCCGTGGCGCAGTGTTGAGCGCTGTTGTCTTAACGTGCGGAGGTCCCGGGTTCGATCCCCTGTAGGGTCAATTTAGGTACATGTAATTTCTGAATTTTCCCTGGTTTGGTCTGGTGGGAGGCTTCGGCCGTGGCTTGTTACCACCCTACCGGTGAAGCGATTCAGCATTCCGGTGCGATGCCGTGTAGAAGCCGAATACGGATTAGCCCGCTATCATCTTAGACTGCATCATCACTTACCATCAGGTGAGATCGCAGTCAAGGGCTAACTTGTAGTGGATAAAAAAATTGTTTTTTTTTTTACATCTAGATTCTAGATTATGCCCGTGTATTCCCCCGACTGTATTTAAATTTTGCTATGTCTGTTTACTTATGTTTGTGTGCAATTTTAAAGCATACTTCCACCAAAACCACCACCGCCTAAGCTGCGGGAAAAGTAGTTTAAGTTTATAATAATAGTACTCACACATATAATTTCCCAATAAGCAATTAAATATTCTTATTAGAGTATCTCAAACCCGGCCAAAGCCGCAGGGAAAGGCTGTGTGTAAAACATAGCATAGAGTTTAATAAGGCTCCCAAGCTAGAGTTGACCCGAGCGTCGTGTATGGCGCCACTGAACATTACAGCTTTGTGCAAACTGCTAATTCCCGCTTAGTAGGTAGGTTTCCACTTGTACACGCTACGGTAGCGGTAAATCCTTTTTCGAGTCATCAAAATATCGGCTACTAGCTGATGCCCGCGACTTCATCCGCGTGTTTTAAGTTTTTTTTATTCCCGCGGGAACTCCTTAATTTTCCGGGAAAATAGTAGCCACTCTCCAGGTCCTCAACTATACCCATGCCAAAAATCACGTCGATCCGTTGCTCTGTTGCGGCGTGATTGAAGAACAACCCAACAAACAAACACACTTTCGCATTTATAATATTAGTATGATGCATTCAATCATTTTGAAAGAATTTATCAATCCATATCCATACTTAATGATATCATAAATGCAAAAAATGTTTCTGTTTGTCTACCTACCTGTCTTTCTGTCTGTCAGTCTCTCTGCTACGCTTCAACATCTTAACGGTTCTTTTGATGAAATTTGGTATTTTGTAAGCGTTTTTGGTTTGGTAAGCGTGTTCCAACTTACAACCTAGACCTTATCATTGCTTTGCACTAAGCATGATTGTCGTCTAGCGCAAGGGGAAGGATATAGTCTACTTTTTATCCCGGGAATCAAAAAAGCTTAATCGACGCTGACGAAGTCGCATCATCTAGCCTTTAATAATTAATGTTATAAATGCGGAAATGTGTCTGCGATCCATCATTGACAAGAGTCGGAAGCTCGGCCGCTTTGTCATTTGGGTGAACTTTATTCGCGCGGCCGGTGTATTAACTTTCATGCACATGCACACACATATATAATACATGTGTATGTACAAGTATTACAGTACATAGTAGTGTAGTATCAAACACCGCAGTTCGCAGAGCACCGCAAAGGAATCAGTAATTTGTACAAAGCTAATGGCCGGAAGCTCGGCCGAGCTGTCGTTTGGGTAAACTTTATTCGCGCGGCCGGTTTATTAACTTCCATTCAAGATAAATATCATGGATACAGACTCGTATCAATTATATTATGAGTAAGAGTAAGTACATATATTATAGCACACAGTAATGTAGTATCAAACACCGCAGTGCGCAGAGCACCGCAAAGGAATCAGTAATTTGTACAAAGCTAACGACCTGAAGCTCGGCCTAGCTGTTGTTTGGGTGAACTTTATTAGCGCGGCCGGTTTATTAACTTCCATTCAAGACCAATACCGTAGATACAGACTCATATAAATTATATTATGAGTAAGAGTAAGTACATATATTATAGCACACAGTAATGTAGTATGAAGCACCGCAGTGCGCAGAGCGCCGCAAAGGAATCAGTAATTTGTACAAAGCTAATGGCCGGAAGCTCGGCCGAGCTGTCGTTTGGGTGAACTTTATTCGCGCGGCCGGTTTATTTTACTTGCGAGCTGCGTCCATATTAGCTCTGGTTGTAGCGGTCTTTTATTTTTAACCCCCGACGCAAAAAGAGAGGGGTGTTATAAGTTTAACGTGTCTGTTTGTGTATCTGTCTGTGGTATCGTAGAGCCCAAACGGATGGACCGATTTTCGATTAGTTTTATTTTATGCCATAGATAATTTTATCCCGAATGTTCTTAGCCATGTTTCATGAAAATCTGTTCAGCCGTTTGAAGATCATCAGCTCTTTAATAGTTGATGAGGAAATCTAACTACCTTCCATATTATGTCCTATCGATTCGAAATTTGGTACCGTATTACTTAAATTATACCTACTTTAAAAATGACAAAATAAAAGGAAAATTTTAAAACCCCCTGACACAAAAAATATACTTACTCTAAAAACTAACAAATAATATTTTAAGGTATAATTATTATCGTCACATAATATATTATGTAAATTCAAATATTTTTATTTTGTCCCGAGTGTTCTTAGCCATGTTTCATGATAATCTGTTCATCCGTCTGAAGGTCATCAGCTTTTATCTTAATCTGTTACTTCCATTTTATGTCGGGGGTTGTTTTAAATTTGTAATTTATACTTGTTATCTTTCGTACTTACTACCTCCTTGATGATGCCCGCGACAAAAACCTGGGGAATTCTTTGATGATTTGGGGGATCGGGATAAAAATGAGCCTACGAGTATGTCAATCCCTGATTCCACAACAGATATATCCGTGCAAAAAATCAAGTCGATCCGTTGCTCTTTTGCGGCGTGATTGAAGGAGAAATCAAGAAAAATACACATCTTCACATTTATCATTGTATGGATAACGACATAAGTAGGTATAGGAATATTATGCCTAATAATGATAACCAATTTTCTGTGTAAAACTATAAAATAAATACCTTTACTTATATGTACTAAGAAAACATATATATATATGTATTACGAGTACGTACCAAATGCAGTTTATTGAAGCTGAAAGAATCGTAGCGATCCGACTGCGTTGATGTCTTTTTTATTAAAGAAACAAAATATTATTTTGATTTATATTTTACACGTAGGTATTAGTACTCTTATTGGAATCTTATTTTATTTCCCGTGGTTTTAATACCAGGTTTATTTTTGTAAGATCATGATATTAGAAAATTATATCATATTTTCGTTTTTCAAAAATGTCATCAAAATTCGAACGCTGCATTACTTGAATCTATGAAACATACTATTCAAATAGAGAAGTTTATGGCTAGTCACATAGTAGCCTTTACACTCCGAATTCGCATCTGAACATCTATAAATAAAGGTAAAATACCTTTATTTATAGATGTTATAGGAATAGAATTTCATGAAAGCTTCAAAGGTAAACCTGGAAACTGACAAAGGTTAGCTAAATAATAATCTAAAGGCGAATACAGGGAGACTACAGCTTTCACGGAGGACTGTGACGGTGTTCGAATACGTAGGTACGAATTTAATTGATACCTATATGAGGAGACCAAAATCTGTATATAGGTAAATTTTAATGAGGTTAAAATATGTTTTTCTGATAAGATTTGAGCCACAGAACCCGACTCTGACAGAACTGAGAGATTTTGTCTTTACCCTTGCGACACGCGACGGTATAAATATAATTACTGTGTGAATAATTTGTAAGTTGGCATACATAGGTAGCAACACAAAAACTTATCGTTTACTAGCTGATGCTCACGACTTTGTCCGCGTGGAATAAGTATTTCTTAATTCCCACGAGATCATCTTAGACTATTGGGATAAAATAGCCTATGTCAATCTCCAGGTCCTCGACTATACCCATACAAAAAATCGCGTCAATCCGTTGCTTTGTTGCGGCGTGATTAAAGGACAAACAAACACACATTCGCATTTACAATATTAGTATGATTCTGAAATTCATGTCAACTAAGAGCTTTGTAAAGTACCTAAACGAGTATGCTATAGGTATTTGTTCCTGTACTTACAGGCTACAGTAAGGTCTAGAATATTCTATGACTTCGAGATAGCATCTCGAGCTTTGCATCGTGTCCAAATTTTGAAGTTCGAATACAGTTGCCCAAGACTCGAGCCTTTATGTAAGTAAAGGTACTTTACCTAGGTAGTTATGTACCATTTGTAGGTAGGTACTAGGGGAATATAAGGTACCTACAAAAGTTTATTTATATATAAATCCTAATAATATTATAAAATGTGAAAGTGGTTGTTAGTTTATAAGATACTAGATGATTCCCGCGGGAACTCCTGGGATGTTACCTATCTCTGTACCAAATTTCATCAAAATCGGTTGCGTAGTTGGGCCGTGAAAGCGTAGCAGACAGACAGACAGACACACTTTAGCATTTATAATATTAGTATGATTTATAAAATTAGTATAGACTAGATGATTCCCGCGACTTCGTCTGCGTGGATTCATGTTTTTGGATTCCCGCGGGAACTCTTCAATTTTCCGGGATAAAAAGTATCCGATGTCCTTCCCCGGGATACAACCTATCCTTGTACCAAATTTCATCAAAATCGGTTGAACAGATACATTTTTTTGATTCCCGCGGGAACTCTTCAATTTTCCGGGATAAAAAGTAGCCTATGTCCTTCCCTGGGATGTAACCTATCTCTGTAGCAAATTTCATCAAAATCGGTTGAGTAGTTGGGCCGTGAAAGCGTAGCAGACAGACAGACAGACAGACAGACAGACAGACAGACAGACACACTTTCGCATTTATAATATTAGTATGGAAGATTATTCAATCACGCTGGTTGGTGGATGGTTACTTCAATCACGCTGTGACGAATCAAGTAATCGATATAAGTTTTGGATTTATTATACCTAATTGGACTGTGGAGAGGAAAGTGGACATATAGGGTCCTTTTTACACCTTTCTTTTCTTTCTAAAAATAAATAAACTCATTTTAAAGTGTTTTTAAAGATGGATTTACCTTTTTTTAAACCTATATTCTACAATATGCAGGTAAGTCTGTTTACTGTTTTGTTAGTTTGATTTCTGTTTATTTTTTTTATTCGTGAAGCATTATTTAAAAGTCATGTTCCGGAGATTAGGTATCATCCCCGTTTGTGCAACTATAATAATGCTAGCTGATGCCCGCGACTTCGTCTGAGTGGATTGAGGTTTTTTAGTTACCGCGGGAAGTCTTTCATTTTCAGGGATAAGGGTAGCCTATGTGCTATTCCAGACTATAATCTATGTCTGTGCCATCCAGATCCGTTCATTCTGCCGTTCTGGCGTGATTAACAAACATCCATGCATCCATCCAAACTTTTCCATTTATAATATTAGTATAGAAGTCTAAATAGTGTATTTGCTGTAGGATTAAATTATTACTTAGAATATTCGCCAACGTGTTCATGTCTTGGCGATCTCTAGTTTAATTTCTGTCGCTCGAAATTCGAATACAGTTGCCCAAGTTCGTCTATGGTCGTAGATACGTATAGTAGGTAGGCGAATAAGGTGCGGGCAAGAGGCTAGCGACTAGCAAGTGCCGTGGATTCGGCGTCGGCAATTATTGTCCGTCAGGGGGTGGCGGGGAGGCGGGTGGCGTGGGGGTAAGATGGCCACCGTAATTAATTGGCGCGACGCGAGGGGCCGACCGCGGCGCGTCTCGCAGCGCGGTATTGCGCCGCGCGTGGTGACACTGCCATTTTGGCGTGCTTTTTGAAGACAGGGTTTGTAGTACATTAAATTATTATATTCTGTGGTAAAAGTCCCACTGTTTTGCAAATTTTAGTCCTAAGTGTAGCACATAGGGTGACAAAATAGCAGATCATATTTTCTAACCCGAAACAAACAAAATCTTTTTATTCAAGTAGACTTTAAGTAACTGCTCAAATCGTCGAGTGAATCTTCCATTGGTTCAGTAGTGGAATCATGTAAGGATCGTCCATCAAATCGTTAAAGTTCGGCTTCAAAGTAAAATAAACCATCATCATCATCATCATCATCACTACAGCCTATTAACGTCCCACTGCTGGGCACAGGCCTCCACTCCCATAGGAGAGCGGGAAGTAAAGCTTAGACCCACCACGCTGCTCCAATGCGGGTTGGCGGGCTAAATAAACCATAAAGATATTGAATTAGAGCTCAATTTCGTGTACCTATTCATTCTCATACGTTTATGGTATCGTACATACCTAAACGTATGAGGATGGATACACAAAATTGAGCTCCAATTTAACGCGTTTATGGTTTATTTTACTTTGAAGCGGAACTTTAACGATTCGATCGACAATCCTTACATGATTCCACCTCTGAATGCTATTCCTAACTACAAGAAGAAACAGCAAGAAACTCTTTCAATAAAAATGATTTACAATTTGGTACATCAATGTGTGTCATTTCTGAAATAAAATTATTTTTGGGTAGGTACATTTTATTTCTAATCGGTATTGATACGGAGAGGAGTGTCTTTTTCCACTTGGAAGGGAATCTAGTAAGTATTTTGACTAACTTCCAAAAATGACGTCCTCAATTAGGCGCTTTTAATTTTAATTGTTATGTGGATATGACTCATAATATGGTGTCGTACCTCATAGCCGTTACCATGTTTTGTGTTGCTATAAATGCCCCGTCAGTATCAATCGAATAGCTTCATTCTATCTATATAAAGGGTTTAAAGTTTTTAAACACTGGTGAAACTACAGCGATTTTACTGCTGATTTCAGTGATAAAGAAAACATGAATTTATAACATTAGCATGTTTATTTCAACACACTTACGTACATAGTATTTTATGTTAGCCTGTAAGTTTTATATAAGTAAATTTTTTAAACAGTATAATAAAATTCAAATTCATTATCGGTACAGTAAAACGGTTTTGTAGATAATAACTATTACATTAAATTTAAATTAAAATAAAATGTTAAAACCAATTAATCTAGTAGACCACTGTCAGAGGGAATTGTTCCTAATTATTTATTATTTTTAATTTAATTATAATAAATTATAATTATTTATTAATTTTTATTTACAATGCTAATGTATTTACATTAGCATTGTAAATACATTATCTCAATATGGATATTAACATATCCTGAATAAAAACACCGAATAGATGGGCACACGGACGTTGTCGACCGGCGATCCGACCGTAAACGTCTCACCCACACGCCGCGCGCGCCCGCTTGCCACTCGCCTCGCTTCACATCCACGCTAATACCTACCCAAAGCAACCAGCTCCACTCGACCCCTCCATTTAAACCCGACCCTCTGAAACCATACACACGACGTAGCTCATCTTACGCAAGCCAACTACCGATACCGCACTATACCATAGTTTGGTATAACTAGAACTCTGACCGCGAGTCCATTTCGCCCCGCTCTCCTCTCTGTAGTAAGATTTCAGGGAGGCATGGAAGATCAAGTTATGTTTGCCACACATTATAGCTACGTATGTGTGTGAGAAATGCTAGTAGTGGACCTCGGTTCGCTAAAGCGTAAATTCTGTTGCGTAAGTTAGAAAAGACGTCTGGTTTTCGAGATAGGTCGCATCGGAGATATTGGGTGCCTGCGGCTGCGGGGACTGTTATGTTACACGCTTAGCGATAAATGATGTGTCTTTTGTTCGCGTAAAAGTTTCATCGGAATGTAGGTCAGCGTTGTTTGTTTGTTTGGCTTATGAAGTTTGATGTTTCAGCTTAGTACACCTACTCCGATAGATATAGGTACTATTAGATACGTAACTGAAAGTGATACGCATGTGAAACGTACCTAACTGAAATGAAAAAAACGTTTCGTTAAAATAAAGATGTGTCAATGAGGAAGGAATTTTAATCACGAAAAATTCTAAACTTTTATTTATAGGTATCTGCCTGATACCAAGTTTGTGACCACACATGTGCAGTGGTGAGAGCACTTTGTCGTACAGGTATAGGTACTAAGGAAGAGGTCTCAGGGTCGAGTCATGGCATAGAACATTGTAGGGACTAGTCAGGTTCCAGTCGTGGCTACTTACCAGTAGTGTTTTAAAGATTTTTGACGATACAAACTCAATTTTCAAAAGTATATTTGATTAAAAAGATTTTCTATTCTATTTTATTTTATTTTATTTTCTATTCCATAGTCAAATTCATAAGTATTTATTCAATTTAGGCCCGCTTGCAGAAACGACTTTTATGCTTTTAACACAGAGTTAGCTGCTACTTTGACAAAATTCGTATAAAACTTCTGTCAAAATTTCATATTTATTCCTGGGTTAAACGTAACCCGCCGTCTCTACAAGCGGGCCATAGGTAGGTAATCTAATTGACGTCCAGTTACATAAAAAATATATAATGGTGATAATCTGTTACGGTATCTTAAAATTAAAACTAAAGGTACGAATTACATATTATTTAATTCCATTCGAACACCCAAGTGAATCGTAAGTAATCGCTTATCTCCAATCAAATAAATACTTTGGTTAAGTACTTAATGTAGTTTTAAGAACCAAGTAATTGATTTTTTTCCTTGCGGTGAACTGCAGTTTACCTGAAAACGTGGAACCCAAACAAGTCAAAGCTTGTTACGTGAAAAGTGAAGGAATTACGGCTCCCTTCGCCTCTTCGCGCTTGTAATAACTTCTGTTAATTTTGTGCGCTCCGTAACTAAAAAAAACCGGGCAAGTGCGAGTCGGACTCGCGCACGAAGGGTTCCGTACCATTATTAATAAATAATTACCTTTGTTAATGAACCGCAAGACTAACTTTGTTTGTAGAGGTTTATTGTTAATATCAAAAAAACTATGCTAGTTAGAGCATTGGCTATAGTTTTCCTGTAAAATATACGTAAATTCCTATTGACCATAATTATTTCAAATTTTTCGATTGGTAAACTCCGGAGATAAGGGGGGGGAACGGTATTTTTTTAGACATTTTCCCCGTATCAAAAACTATCATAACTAAAAATAATTGAAAATCTGTTTTAGAATGTACAAAGTAAACCCTTTCATATGATACCCCACACAGTACAGTTATCTCACTTTTAAATTTCAACCCTCAGATTTTCCCCCCTTTTTAAATAAGAACAAAAAAAAATCCAATTTTTTTTAATTCCAGTGTCTTTGGACCACTAATATACACAACTATTCCAAATTTGATGTCGATAGCTTCGGTAATTACTGAAATAATCGAGTGTGACGGACGGACAGACGGACAGACGGACAGACGGACAGACGGACAGACAGACGGAGAAAGTCGCACCATAAGGGTTCCATTTTACCATTTTGGTACGGAACCCTAAAAAGAAATAATAGGAATCATACTTCATATCATACTAATATTATAAATGCGAAAGTCACTTTGTTTGTTGGTTTGTTGGTTTGTTGGTTTGTTGGTTTGCCCTTCAATCACGCCGCAACGGAGCAACGGATTGACGTGATTTTTGGCATGGGTATAGTTGAGGACCTGGAGAGTGACATAGGCTACTTTTTATCCCGGAAAATTAAGGAGTTCCCGCGGGAATAACAAAAAACTTAAACCACGCGGACGAAGTCGCGGGCATCAGCTAGTCCTTATATAAGCCGTCTTTACACTTCACGTATTTGCCTTTCCTGCTTTTTGTCCCAAGGGTTTATTAGCGATCGTCTGGAAAGCTAAATCGTTATTAACCGGGATTGCAAAGAACTGCAGTGTGAGCTGCACTTTCTATTTTTATCCATCCATCCATCAGCCTGTATGCATCCACTGCTGGACATAGGCCTTTTCGAGAGTGCGCCACCAAACACGGTCCTCCGCCTTCCTCATCCACCTGCTTCCTTCTATTTTTATATTAGATTCTATTTAAAGCAGCACCAGATAATGCCCGCGAGTTCGTTCGCATGGATTTAGGTTTTAAAAAAGGGATTAAAAAAAGTAGCCAATGTCGTGCCTCGGGATGCATCATGCGACCTATCTCTGTACCAAATTTCGTCAAAATCAGATGAAAAGATGGGCCGTGATTACTTTTCCTGTATGTGAGAAGCAAAATGATAATAAATGATAGCAAAATATTGTTGCCCTTCTTCTTCTTCTTTTCTTGGTTTTGTAAATAGCCTCGAATTTCAATCGATTTGCATTAGTAGCGCTCAAGCCTTCTCATTACAAGTCGAATTCCTGCCGGTCCGCTATAAAGCCGGGGTCCTACCGGGGCGCAGTGTAAAATGGGACTCGTTTTATGTAGACGCCGCTTTGATGGTCTTTTAAATAGCGCTTGGACGCTTTATAACACATGTGATAACAATGACGCATGTCTGCGTCTCACTGCGTAAATCGTGGAAAGGCCTGTAATGAACTTTCGGCTGCCGCTGTAAGAAAAATGTTTCTAGGAATATATTGATGACCTCCCTGGCGCAGTGTTGACCGCTGTTGTCATAACGTGCGGAGGTGCCGGGTTCGATTCCCGGGGAATTTAGAGTTTCCATGATATGGCCTGGTGGGAGGCTTCGGCCATGGCTAGTTACCACTTACCACCCTACCGGCAAAGACGTGTTGCCAAGCTATCTATATGTATTCGTTCTGGTACGAAGCCGATGTAGAAACCGATTAGTGTATGGGTAAAAATATAACTGCCATGCCCCTAACAGGTTAGCCCGCTACCATCTTAGACTGCATCATCACTTACCATCAGATGAGATCGCAGTCAAGGAGCTGAAAGCATGGCGGATAGGACGTTGGTACCGCGAAGTAACAAAGAAGTCGTGATACCAGTGAAAAACCTAACCCAAGAATGTCTTAAGAGCCGGGCATAGCGCGTTTCGCTAAGGTTTCTAGGATTTGTTTAAATATAATTAATATTCTATACCCTAAAGTTTTTTTTAAAGTTATTAATTATAATCTATCCTTGCATATATTTTGTTTGCCTCGAGCAAATCACTCAGAGGTCCAGTCTTCAACCGCAACCTGTCATCGACAACAAAACATCTAAGAATAATATAATTTAATATAAAAAATTCTTTTTAAACAACCGACTTCAAACACCCGCGCCAACTTTACAACAAGCACACGCTATACAGAGTACTTACTTATTTTATTGTTGATATTTTAAAAACCGCTCGACCGATTTCGATGGGATCACTTAGGAAGTATGCCCTTTGGAATAAAAAAAGAATCATCCAAATGGGTGGACCCCACCCAGTCAAAAGTTCTGAGGTAACAAACATAAAAAAAAATACAGCCGAATTGAGAACCTCCCCTTTTTTTTGAAGTCGGTTGAAAATTCAAGTAAATACCTACTGCGTGCCAGCTCTTGGGACGCGCGCGCGTCCGGCGTCGCGTCAGTCGCACAATCGCGGGCAAGGCTCTGACTTCTGAGTCTGAGTGATAAATGGGACTGAAATCCATACTGATATTGCCCGCTGAATGCCCTTGTAATTCATTGCAAGGCATTCAGCATTATGCTGAACTGATGCCTTTTTTCTGGTCGTGCAACACTCGACAAGCCTTACATAAAGTAATACTAAGTATGTCTGTTTGCTACAGATTTTAGCTCACTAAAACATTAAATAATGAGTACGGAGAAGGCCCTTACCCGCAACGGGTCCTTAATTATGTAATATCCCTAATATTTTAACAATTACAATGTATTATTTCTAAAGTTAGGTATATTTTTTAAGTACTTTTTTTGTCTAATACATAGGCTGCACTAAAAGTATCGGGAATGGAATATTTCCACTGTTCCTGTCATATTAAAATCTTTTTAATATAAAACTCCTTGGTTTTATAAATCGAATACCGTTTATTTATTTAAAAAAAGATTCTCGGTCTTCTCACAAGGTCTTGTCAAACTTGTTTAGTCATTGAGAAAAAGGAATTGACTCGAGAAAATTCTAGAGCGATGATTTATTATGACTTTCGAAGTGGTTTAACACAAAAACAGTGTGTTGACCGGATGATTTCTGCATTTGGTGATGAAGCCCCATCCAAAACCACAATTTATCGCTGGTTTGCTGAATTTCAACATGGACGTGTCAAGCTCAGTGATGATCCCCGTCAAGGTCGTCCAAAAACTGCAGTCACCCAAGAAAACGTTGATGCTGTGCGTAAGCTGATTGAGGAAGATCGACATGTGACATATCGCGAAATTCAGGCAACTTTAGACATTGGCATGAGTCAAATACAAATAATCTTGCATGAACAATTAGGTGTAAAAAAGTTGTTTTCCCGATGGATACCGCATTTGCTCTGTGAAGAGCAAAAAGCGGCTCGCGTTACTTGGTGCGTCAGAACTCTCGAAAGATTCCACGCAGGATCCTCAAATGCTGTATACAACATCGTATCAGGTGATGAATCCTGGATATACGCGTACGAACCCGAAACTAAAAACCAGTCACGAGTTTGGGTGTTCGAAAATGAGTTAAAGCCAACAAAAATTGTTCGTTCACGGAGTGTTGCAAAAAAAATGGTGGCCACGTTTGGCCACCATTTTTTTTGCAAAACCGGCCATGTTGCGACTATTCCTCTTGAGGGACAAAGAACGGTTAATGCAGAATGGTAGGTATGCTAACATTTGTTTGCCAAAGGTCGTTTCTGAACTCCGTAAAGAGAACTGCAAACGCCGCATCATCCTCCATCACGACAATGCGAGTTCTCACACCGCGCACAGAACAAAAGAGTTTTTAGAGCAAGAAATCATAGAATTATTAGACCATCCGCCGTACAGCCCCGACCTAAGCCCTAATGATTTCTATACTTTCCCTAAAATAAAGAATAAATTGCGTGGTCAGAGATTTTCATCACCTGAAGAAGCTGTGGGCGCCTACAAAACGGCCATTTTGGAGACCCCAACTTCCGAATGGAATGGTTGCTTCGAAAAGCAATAAATACATTTTCAAATAGTAATGTTGTGTCACTTCCTTGATTCCCGCAGTGTTAAGTATATACTTAATTCGTTTTAAATTCGAGTAGTCAATTGTTTCTTTTTATTAATTAATAATATTAAGCACGTTTAAAAACGAACTTTATAATTCAATTTTGTTTTAAATTATGGAGCAATAAAGGCTTTTTAATTTTTTATTCTATCTATATGCAATTCACTAAATAATACTTCGCCGACTTCGTGAAGTACTTTATAATATAATCGCAAAAACGCTTGGCGCTATTTACTAGCCTAAGTTTGCGCCTTGAGTATGTATTATGCTGTTTTTGTAGTAAGTATAAATAACTTCGTCTTATTGTAATCTATATTGTAATCTAAGCCACATTATATTTGTATAAAAAAACTGGCTTAAAAATCTTAATATATTTCAACCGACTTCAAATTTTTATTTTTATTTTTATGTTTGTTACCTCAGAACTTTTGACTGGGTGGACCGATTTGGATGATTTTTTTTTATTTGAAAGGGCATACTTCCCAAGTGGTCCCATATAAATTTTATCGATATCGGTCGAGCGGTTTTTAAAATATCAACAATAAAATAAGTACTTTTTATAGCGTGTGCTGTTGTTGTAAAGTTGGCGCGGGAGTTTGAAGTCGGTTGTTTAAAAATAATTTTTTATATTAAATTATATTCAATGATCAACCCGATATTGAATAGCATTACTTAAGTTACTTTACTTGGTGGTAAATACGGTCCAGCTATGCCAACGATATCTCAGACAAGAGTAAATCAGCAGGGATTTGATATGGTCTGAGAAATAGTTGTGGGTTCGATCTCGCTCGTAAAACTCTCTTTTATTGACTCTCAAACTACTTTTGGGGCATCCCTAAGTTGTATAGCTGTGTGACCTTAAAATATATACTTCTTTATCGGCACAAAGAAAAAAATCTTGTTAGATGGTGTTCCCGTCTTCTTTCTCTTTAATTTCCAGGATAAGTCATTTTCCTGGACTGTCCAGGCTATATCCATGCAAAAAATTAATCAATTGCTAAGGTTAACTTGTAGTGTTTTGACGACCTCCCTGGTGCAGTGTTGACCGATGTTGTCTTAACGTGGGAGGTCCAGGGCTTGATTCCCGGCAGGGTCCATTTGGGAATTTATAATTACTGATTTTTCTCTGGTCTGGTCTGGTGGGAGGCTTCGGCTGTGGCTAGTTACCACCTCGACAAAAGCGATTGAGCGTTTCGGTACGATGACGTGTGGAAACCGACTAGGGGTATGGGTTTAATATAACTGCCATACCCCTAACAGGTTAGCCCGCTACCATGTTGGACTGCATCATCACGTACCATCAGGTGAGATTTCAGTCAAGGGTTTAGTGGCGTAAAAAAAAGTGTATAAAAAGGGATTTTTTATTTTATTTAATTTTTATTTTTCAAAAATCTAAAGTGGACGGAAGTCACTGTTCATCTGTTAAATAATAAAAGATTAGAAGTTCGAAATGTCGAGTTCATTTGTACCGAAATCAGTTCAATTTGTAAGCGAAACTTGGGTGGAATCTGAAAGGGATCTACATCCGATCCGCCCGATCCCAAATGGATGAGCTTAAGGACATCTTTGTTAATTTAATTGGATATCTATTGTCTTTAGATGGTTATCGTCAACTGCCTTAAATATTTAGAATGCGAAGATAAATGATTTTATAGAGTGGCTGTTGAGAGTTCAGATTTTTCTTTCCTTTTTTTTTGGATTTTTTTAGTGTCACAGATTACGTTGTTTAGCTCCTAATTTTTGAATCCAAATAACGACTTATTTGTTTATTTGTTTATTATTTGTTTACTTCATTTATTTTTCATAGATCATGAATGAAGCTGATTTGTACATTAATGATGACTTAGATAATCTCCCTAATGCCTCATCAATCTTCTATCCAAATATTCCAAATGCCATTTTCCGGTAATATAACATAACCAGTGCAAAATTACATATTAAGGTTAAAAATAAAATTGGTCAAACCTTACGTCTTGTCACTTGTGCAACCAGCTTTACTTTTGACGTAACCGCCGCCTGTTATGTTGGTAACTAGACCTTAGTAGGTATAGTTCGCGCGCAAGTTGAATGCAGAGTAAATGTATACCATGTCACCATACATTTACTCTGCATTCAACTGCGCGCGAACTGTAATTTATCGCAACTTATCTATTATATCGTCCTTATTGGACACTAGGTGTAGGAACCTATATTATAGGCAAGCAGGAATAAAAACTAAAAACGAACAAATGTCGTGACATTGCATAAAATTACATTCAGGCGAGTGATGTATAATAATTTTTACACGCACGCGGCTTGCCAAAGTAAACAAATGCGAAGACGGGGGAAGCCAGGAATAGGGGGGGCCACCCTCTCGCGTGTTATTGAGCTGACTTGCCCCGATCTACCTGCTTCAGAACACGCCTGGGGAGGGACCTGTCAATAGCGACGCTCGGTCAAAGTCAGGCTAAAGATCCGCGGAGGCTTTGGGATCCGCCGAACTGCACGAACGCAAATTGGAACGGCAGGGGACAATTTACCTGCCGTTTACTCGTAGTTATTATTCTATCTGTAAATTCCAAAACCCCATCTGTAGTGGTCAGTATTACCTACTAAATGCGTAGGTCTTCTGTTGTTACTTTTATTTCCACCACCACCACCACTACAACCCATTAACGTCCCACTGCTGAGCACAGGCCTCCACTCTCATGAGAGAGAGGGAATTAGAACTTAGACCCACCTTAGACGACCCAGACTCCAATGCGGGTTGGCGGGCTTTAACGACTATTATCATGTTAGTGATAATAAATAACCTGGACCGACGGCTTAACGTGCTCTCCGAGGCACGGGGGTAAAACACCGCCAACTTCCAACTCCGAGCTGGCACTGAGAATTTCTTAATTGAAAACCCAACACCTAACTTTTATGCCCGACCGGGAATCGAACCCAGGACCTCGTGGTCCGCAGTCGACTATGCTAACCACTAGACCAACGAGGCAGTCAAGTTAGGGCAGGGGGACTATTGTTCTGGGGTAAATGTACCTGTTACCATGCATCTGTGAAAATTGCGAAATAAGTATCCCGCTGAGTTGGTCGTCATTGGGTTTTCACGGATTATACATAACACCGGTTAGGTATGCACGGGCTTGTCAAGTTTGATCGTGGGTTTCGGTAAGCATGATAGATTTCAATATATTCCATTTCTTTTTTTAGAAAAACGAAAGTCATATTAACAAACACACATAGACTACACTACTACATACCTACTATACTTATAGTTGGTAGGAGCCACAGCATTCATGAAATTTTCGGGTTCCGTAATAAAACAAGGAACCCCTTATAGTTTTGTCATCAGTCCGTTTGTCCGTCATTATCACAGGAATTTTAAATATCACCTAACTATCCTATTTAGAAAAAGAAGGGTTGGTTACATTTTAGTGGTATGAAAGTACCCGCGCAGGCCAGTTGCGACCCAAATGCCACCAAAACGGCACATTATTTACGTGCTAGTAGGAATTTGAAATACAAAAGTGAGTTGTTAAAACTGTCCGAGGCTTTGTTTCAATAGCGGCGCTCGACGATTACATGGGGCCGAAAAAAGACACAATGGAACTGAGCCGAGAGAATAACAAGCAGAGCCGGGTGAAACATCGCGCTGTCGGGATCGAATCGATGACCGGACCGGGGTATTACAGTTGCACCTACTACCTACCCATAGGTATTCGTTGTAAAATGTACATATATCGCTGATAATATATGTAGTAATTTCGCCATGATTCTTCGAGAACTGTGATCCATCGAATCTAAAGCGAAATAAATAAAATACTGCTGAAAATGACCCAGCATGTTTGTCAATACAGCACCTACAATGTATGTAGTTAAAAATAAATATGTCAACTTTAAATAGCGGCGCTCGGCGGGCGATTATATCGGGCCAAAAAAAGGTACAATGGAACTCAGCCGAGAGGATAACAAACAGAGCCGGGTGAAATAAACAAACGCGTTGACGGGATGGAATCGATGACCGGATCAGGGTATTACAGTTGCACCTAAGTAAGTAGACCTTCTACCTACCTAGAGGTGGTTAATAAAGCACGTAGCGCAAAAGCATAGCACGCTTTTTTCCATAGCATGGACAGCATGCTATCCGAGGAGACTCTGTGTTGCTACGGTGCTATGACGCGCGAGCGCGCGCTGTGCTTCGTAGTTCGTTTCGTAGCACTAGTAGCGACCGTAGCAGCGCCCGCCTGCCGGTAGCGCGCTGGCCGCCCGCCCGTTAATCTCGCGTAACGCGCTGCTGTGAGCGTACGTCATATGCTGTCATGCGTGCTATAGCATAGCATATTTAAAAGCATGCTTAAAATTTATAGCTTATAGCCTGCAGCATGCTATGGTTTTATAGCAGTTTTGAACAACTCTATACCTACCTACCAACTGGGTGTGTGACTATGCGGCACTAGCTAACCCACTGTCTTGCTCGGATGGAATTTCTAAAAATTCTGTGCAGGAGAAGTATCCAAAAATCCTGAAACAATAGTCAGTTTCAAATGCAACAGCGCGACTCGATACGACGCGACGCGACCGTATCAAACACTTAGCTGTCCGTTCACGTGGCTTAAGTTGTCGCGTAGATACAAGTCATTTTCTATGTAATCGCGTTAGTCGCGTCGCTTTCGTCGTCACTTCAAACAACGGGTCAGATAAACAAATCAATAATGTTAGTTTGTATGCGTTTTTTAAGCGTAACATAAAATGCACAACAAATCCGAGCACCGCGACTCTATTGATTAAAAAATTAAAAGGCAAAAAAAAAATTGGTAGCGATTATGTTTGTCCTCGCATCCGAGTCGGTGAAATACCGGTGGCCGCCGCCAAATCGATGACCAAAGCGGTATATTAACTTTTATCGTTTTGCGTCGTCCATAACTTGGCACCCTCCTCGTTCGCCGAAAGCCAGTAAGTATGTAAATTACGGTCGCGAGCGGCCGTCCTCGGGTGCCCACTTATCTATTCAAATTTAGCTCGCTACCAGAGCAGGGTTGCGTCGCCGGCCTTCGCTAATCAAAATCCGATCAGCCATTAAGTCCTCTCGCTATCTCTGCTTAGTTTACGAGCGGGGGTGCGCGGGGGCGCGGGGTGATCACTTATTTATGTGGCAGGAACGGCAGGGCCGCGAAAAACTACCCTCGAACGGAGCGAGCTTCAGCACGGTACGCCGCGCGTCGGTTGCGCCCGTAAACCCGGCTAGTGTTGCCAGAGGGTTGCACATTTCGGGATACGTAGATAGCTATTTTTACCCACGACGGTATATTATGTGTTTGCCCTAAGAGGATGTGCTATGGTTTGTTTGTTTGTTATTAATGAAAGCATGTATCAGTTGTAGGTATATTTTGCAAGTTCAATGTATTCTCGCAAGTTCGCAGTTGCAATTTTGCGATCATGTGCGAAGTAATACTTTCATTTCAGGTACATAATATCGTTTCCATTCCCTCATATCAACGAACCTCACTTCTTTCTTGGTCGCTCAGGTGCCTTCTTTTCCGCTATTTTGGTTTCGAGGATCAACCGTGGTAACTTGTAGACAGATCCTCGTAGGCGACCGAAAAAACAACCTCCTTCTGTACAACCGATGTCATTGGCACATCGATGATTTTCTGAATGACAAAGTTGCATGGAAGCAACCTGTGACCCACAAGTCAGTGTAATACTTGTATTCGTAGCGTATGTGTTGTATTTTATAATAATTACTAGCTGATGCCCGCGACTCCGTCCGTGTGGAGGTATGAAAAATAGATAGTAGCCGATTCTCATACCTACTGAATATACATATGAAATTTCATCAAAATCGGTCAAGCCGTTTCGGAAGAGTATAAACACTAAAACTGTGACACAAGAATTTTATATATTAGAAGATTGTAACCTCTTTATTTTTTGAAGAAAGGAGCAACTGCTGAGTTTCTTGCCGACTCTTCTCAGTAGAATCCGCTTTTCAAACCGGTGGTAGAGTCTTAACGTTTCATAAGTGACACAAGTTGTCCTATGTGAAATAAATAAATCATTTATCATTATCAGTATATATCCGTTTGATCCGCTTCTAAGATGTTTGTTGAAAATAATCTTCTGCCGAGGAATATTCAAAATCATAGACCAAATATGTTAGTTTCTTCCCAACAACCCTGAATGGATTTCTAATCAAACTTCCCAAGTCTCAACTAACTTTGTTGAGACTTTAAAACAGTGTCATTTCTGTTACAGAAATATAATTGTTTGGGTTAACAGATTTGAAAACATTGAAAAGGGTTACAGCTTTAATTCCGTTATCACTTATCAATTCATACTGTAACACATAATTCTGTAACTTTAAGAATTTACCGCCCGATTGAGTTAGGAAATCGTTATCGTAATCACTTGTCAAACGTATAATTCAACCTGTTTGGAGTTCATAGATTTCTGCACGTCATAGAGCATATATGAACTCCTTAAACGGTTCGAGTAATACGTTTTATGCTGTCAAATGAATACTATTGGGCCTCTGTTTTTCAGTCCCTGCAACTAAGTAGCTTGTCGGTATACCTTCTCCCGTAAATCGGGACCGGTTCCGTATAATACGGCATACCTGGAAACCCTAAGCCCGTCGTCGCGTTTTGTAATCAGCCGTGCCGCGGTTTTTATGAGTTCGCCTTTTGCAGTCGCCGCTCGGTATAAATTCAGCTCGCTATCTGATATTGAGACTCCGTGTCATATTATGTATAATGTATATGTGCTTGTACAATCGTATAATCAGTTAGAATCGGTGGTCATACCTACTATGGCGCCGTAAAAGCATGTCATGTCTTTTCTGGCTGACCACTGAGATTAGTCAAGTCTTTGTCGATATTATTTGATCCTCAGTGTGAGCAAAATTTAATAATATACCTAAGCGTCTTTAAACTAGTTACAGGGGGCATTAGCATACTACCGTATTATAAATAATAACAATGAATCGTTTATTTTCAGGCAATAAACCCATAAGAAATACAAAAGATAGTATTGTTTTAATATTGTTGAAGTTCGTGTTTTAGAATAATTATTATAGTCCTTATTTTAAAGATGTCAACGTAACTAGCTTGACGTCCCTAAAATAAAAGACAATAGAAAAAGGCTTTTCAAACTGTCATTTTGAAATAATACTGCTTTAGGCGATGGTAAATTTAGAACCAGTGGTAGATTCACTCGACGATTCAAAAGAATTTGTCAAAGAAAAGATTTGATTTTTTTTTTATGTAACCCCCCAGTTTTAATACGATTCAACTATTCACGTCTTAAATAATTTTCAAATAAGACTAGGCTTAAACAATTCGAGCACTTAATACTGTTTACGTTTTAAGCTGTCAAATGATTACGGTTTTCTTAGACAATATTTTATTTATTTGGGCCTCTGATCAGTTTTCTGAGGAATAGGGATGATGCCTATGACAAAAATAAATTACTTCTAACTCATTATTAAACAGAGGGTCTTCCAATAGAACTTAAATTCACATCCTCGGTTAGTTTTAAGTTTGATAACCATTTTAAAATAAAGATTAAAGAAAAAAGTAGGTTGAAATTGTATGACGTCACCACTGTGAATTTCATACAACTTCCATACTAGAAGTGCGTTTTTAAGTTTGATAAAGAGTTGCTGATTTGATTGAGTTGCCATCTTCCCTATTCTAACGTTTGCTAGCTGTTTAATCAGTCGACTACAAATGCTGCAGTTGAAAAAACCCATTCCAGCGTTGGAATGGCGTCGCGGCGCCGCGCCGTGTTGCATTTTCTCGAGGTAGGTAGGTTTTAGCGCCGGCTATATTTACCGCGGCCTCGCTAATGAGCAAACGAAGCGGCTTTGCGCATATGTAGATATAGGTATAGCTAGTACATAGGAGCGGTATAGCTGTAGCAGTTTGACAATCAGTCCAGTGGGACAATAGGGATGATGCCTGTATCAAAAATAAATTATCTATAACCGATTATTAAATAGAGGAACCAATAGACCTAAATTCACATTCTCGGTTAGTTTTGAGTTTGATAACCATTTTAAAATCCATACTAATATTATAAATGCGAAAGTGTGTCTGTCTGTCTGTCTGATCTTTCACGGCCCATCTCTTCAACTGATTTTGATGAAATTTGGTATAGGGATAGTTTGATATCCGGGGAAGGACATAGGTTACTTTTTATCCCGGAAAATTAAGGAGTTCCCGCGGGAATCAAAAAACCTTAATCCACGCGGACGAAGTCGCGGGCATCATCTAGTACAGATTAAAGAAAAAAGTGCGTTGAAATTTGATGACGTCACAACTGTGAATTTCATACAACTTCCACACTAGAAGTGCGTTTTCAAGTTTGATAAAGAGTTGCTGATAATATGATTGAGTTGTCATCATCCCTATATTTACCTACCTACATAGTATGATAGTATGTAGGTTTACTTCGGCATATGTGCTTATAGGTTGATTATTAATTTTATTTAAATGATATCAGTCCATAAGCTCACACAAAATATTTTCTTCAAAAGATATAAAAATATTTTAGAAGACCATCTTAAAATGTTTAGGAGCATAATAAAGCATTTAAGTAGCATAAAGCTTCTAAGTTCGATCATGTATGGTAAGCATTTATAAAATCGTAACTAGAGAAAAGTAGGTACTTCACTATTAGTGGAAAAGTCGACTCATTTTCCTTCATCTTCCTTGACTATTCGTTCACCGTCTTGATTGTTTAATCACTGTCAGTCTTTCGTGTTGGAGGGCCCCTCAAGCTGTGATTAATGAAACAGCGCGATTTCGCAAGATGAGAAATTAAAATGGCAGTATGCTACTTACTTACTGTACGGTTGCTGCACTGTGTGCGTGGAGTGAGCTAGTGAAGTGTGAGCCGCGTGGGCGGCAGGGCCTGCGTTATCGCTGACGGCCACGAATCGCGTGTATTTTTGCCACGCGCAGGCAATATTGATGTGATGCCATGGTACCGAGCGGAAAGCGGATCTTACAGGATGTATGTTTCTCTTTCAGCCTCTTTTTTGTTTTTTTCTAGCCTATAGTAAATTTTTTTCTGTGAAGCTGTGGCTACTTCTAAGTGCGTTTATAGTAATTGCAGAATTATTACATATATTTTCTTGTTAATCTTAATTCTGTTATGTATTATAACTTGTTTAATATCCTAAAATAAATTAAAAAAAAAACAGTAAAATTAATACAGTCTCATACGTCAAAATATTAAAACGAGAAAATCATGAGAATATGATTTAGAATTTGATCCGCTAACACTCTTTCGCTATTGGCCAAGAATCCAAATTTATTGTCGCTACCAGAATAACCATTAAAAAAATATGATTGATGTAGAATTATTACAGAATTATAGTGCTACAGAAAGCCTACCATCCCGCTCTCGCTGCCGCTCGTCACCATGCGAGGGGCGTTGAACAGCGGCGTAGGCAATATACGGCATTATCGTATTTTCACCGAGATCGATGGGCCGCGTCGAACGCCACCTGTGCTTTCACGATTCACGTCTCCGGGCTTCCATTACGCCTTATATGCCTCTGAAGAATACTCTCATCATTGTATACCTACCTCTGAAATAACAACCTTCTTACCAATACAATTTATTTATTGACATCAGTAGAAAGACGAAGGTAAGTATATTCCAATAGAAATAAGATCTAAGAGAGTCTAACTTCTAAGGGCGACCTAACCTACTCAAATACCGCGAACGTAAAACCGGCTATCCTAGATTCGTCCTTTTTTAGGGTTCCGTACCTGAAAAGGAAAAAACGGAACCCTTATAGGATCACTTTGTTGTCGGTCTGTCTGTGTGTCAAGACCCTTTTTCCCAGGAACGCATGGAGGTATCAAGCTGAAATTCATATCAAATACGTCTACTGTCTACTGTCTAGGTCTACCGTCCCTTGGAGCTGTGAAAAAATATAACTTCTAAGCCCACGTAATCAAAAGATACAGCCGTTTATGCTGCATTTTCGACACTTGCAAGGGAATCAAAACCTACAGGGTACTTCCCGTGAACTCAGAATCTTAAAATTTGGTACGAAGCAACGTCTTATAGCTAGATAAAGGAAAAATTGCGAAAAACATAAATTTTTAGTTTCATCATATAATTTTTTTTTTTATTATTTTAAACTTACTACCCCTTTCCGCATAAAACCCCCCTCGGTAGCCACCCTCAGCGCTGTGTTGGAAAGCTCCGAGATCTCAAAATATGAACGCATCGGAGCGTCCCATGCGCGATGCTCTTTGGGCTCATCCCGGAGGACGCGGCCCCCTCCATTCACGTGCTTCGCGTTGAAGCACGGCAACTTCTGCCACAACCAAGCTGCCGAGTACCCAGGGTCGTCCAAGGGTGAAACGACTGGAGCCCCCACTCCAGGCCGCTCTTGACCCTGAAGTCGCTTCGCCTGGGATTATTGAGAAGTTGGATCGGTGTGGTGGCCAGCGCCACCACGGTGATTAGATTCTTCCTAGGATAGTCATAACATTAAGATGTAACGTAAATAATTGATCCCATCTTTATATGATGAGTACCTAGTACTGGAAAATTACCAAAAAAACAACACGCGCGCTTTAAAATTGTGATATAGTACAGTGGCCTAGTACTTGTTATAACACAATTTTAGGTTACACATGTCTGGTAGTCTCAAAGGCGATTTCAAATTTGGAAGGCGTCCAGTTTTTTTGTTTGGCCGCTTCTAATCGATGGACAATTTAAGAGAGACGCATTTTAGTTGCGTGATTTGGCGGGTTTGACGGCGACATGCTTTAGGTAGTAACTTTTAGGGATGGCGAGTGTTTTAAAACACCGATAATTATCGATGTTACATGTATAAGTATATTTTATTTCAATGTTAGGAATTTATACGGATAATTCGGATTGATTCATTGTTCAATTAAACAAAACATAGCGTGTCTTAAAATCTTAATAGATTAGGTGGATGAGATATCTGTTTGATTGACTAAGCTCTAAAGTCTCAATAACTTATATAAATACCGCGAATCTAATAAACCTCGGTTTAATATTATTTTTTTAGTAAATATACAGTATATCGATTTTATCGATCCGATATTTGTCGAACATCTTGCAACTGCGATTGGCCTACGGCTGCTGACCATACATTTTCGAATCACCTTCCACGATGGTTTGCATCGATGACTTACATCAAAGGGAATTATATCGATATGCGACAGTATTCACAGCACTAGCCGGGACCGCGAGCGGGCGTCGCGTCCGGTCACGCTATCGCAATCGGAATCATTTACATCGCCTCAGCTCGCAGCCGCGGCCGATTACCATGCGACGCTAATTGTCACCTTCCTCGATGACTTGCATTAATTAAGTACATCAAAGGGAATTATATCGATATGCGACAGTGTTCACAGCACTAGCCGCGACCGCGAGCGGGCGTCGCGTCCGGTAACGCTATCGCAATCGAAATCATTGACATCACTTCAGCTCGCAGCCGCGCCCGGTTATTGTTGCGTGACCTTCCTCGATGACTTGCATGAATTAAGTACATCAAAGGGAATTATATCGATATGCGACAGTATTCACAGCACTAGCCGGGACCGCGAGCGGGCGTCACGTCCGGTCACGCTATCGCGATCGGAATAGTTGACATCGCCTCAGCTCGCAGCCTACCATGCGACGCTAATAATTGTTGCGTCACCTTTCTCGATGACTGGCATTAATTAGGTACATCAAAGGGAATTATATCGATATGCGACAGTGTTCACAGCACTAGCCGCGACCGCGAGCGGGCGTCGCGTCCGGTCACGCTATCGCGATCGGAATCGTTGACACCGCGCCAGCTCGCGGCCGCGGCCGATGACCGCGCGACGCTAATTGTCGCGTCACCTTCGCAAGGGCGGCCTCGCTAAGAGCACGGCCCTCCTGTTGCAGGGGAGAAGCTATGTACCGCTTTTATTTCACCTATTGCTATCGGTACAGGACCTGAGGCCCAATTATCTAAGCAAATCAATAATTTGTACCGACTTGTATTTTTTAGGGTTCCGTAGCCAAATTTGGCAAAAACGGAACCCTTATAGATTCGTCATGTCTGTCTGTCTGTCTGTCTGTCTGTCTGTCTGTCCGTCCGTATGTCACAGCCACTTTTTTCCGAAACTATAAGAGCTATACTGTTGAAACTTGGTAAGTAGATGTATTCTGTAAACCGCATTAAGATTTTCTTACAAAAATAGAAAAAAAAACAATAAATTTTGGGGTTCCCCATACTTAGAACTGAAACTCAAAAAAATTTTTTTCATCTAACCCATAGCTGTGGGGTATCTATGGATAGGTCTTCAAAAATGATATTGAGGTTTGTAATAACATTTTTTTCTAAACTGAATAGTTTGCGCGAGAGACACTTCCAAAGTGGTAAAATGTGTGTCCCCCCCCCGTAACTTCTAAAATAAGAGAATGATAAAACTAAAAAAAATATATGTTGTACATTACCATGCAAACTACCACCGAAAATTGGTTTGAACGAGATCAAGTAAGTAGTTTTTTTTAATACGTCATAAATCGAAAACCGCAATTTACCTTTCATTCAATCAACTCAAATATTTAAAAAAAACATTTAATTTAAAACTTACTACAGGTTTGTACGGAACCCTCGGTGCGCGTTTCCGACTCGCACTTGGCCGGTTTTTTAAATTGTTACTGAGATTATTTCAGTTATGTGTAAAATAAAGAGTATTTCATTCATTCATTCAAATCGTAATCATTTGACAGCTTAAAACGTATTACTCGAACTGTTTAAGGAGTTCATACATGCTTTTTGACGTTCAGGCATAAAGGAACTCCTTAAACAGGTCGAATAATTATCAGTTTACCATACGATTACGATTTCCTTACACAAACGGGGGAAGGTCTATAATAGTTATTTGTGCATTATATGGGGCCAAAGAAAATTTTTGTTCCCCGAGGGCGCTTTTTTGAATTCAGAGCGAAGTGAAGGATTCTAAAGTAGAATCCTGAGCGTAGCGAGGAATTCAATATACGCCGCCCGAGAACAAAAAATTTGGCCCCGAGTGACACACACACTATTTTTCATCATTACGTAAGAGAAAAAGCTAGGAGTATCAACCTACCTAGTATATGCATCAAAGCAACCTACTATGTATGGACATTACCTATACGTTTAAGCACCAATCGGTGCGCTGCCTGGCGGTAGGCGGCCGCTTCCTCGAGATCGGCAAGCTGGACCTGTCCAACAACACCGCGCTCGGCATGAGCGTGTTCCTCAAGAACACCACGTTCCACGGCATCCTGCTGAACGCGCTGTTCGGCGCGGCGGGCGAGGGCGACGACAAGGCGGCCGCTGCCCGCCACCGTGTTCGGCGAGCCCGAGCTGGAGCCTGCCTTCCGCTACATGGTAGCCGGCAAGCACATCGGCAAGGTGCTGCTGCGCGTGCACGAACGCGGACCAATCAGAACAGAGAAATGAAAAGTCCCATGGGCCTAAAAATTACATTTTGCTCCCTCTATCCTCTGAAGCCAATATTCGTTTTTCGAATAGGTATGATGAAAAATATATTCATTGCTTACTAGCAGGTGTTGGGAAAAGTGAATATACGGTGACTGCACACCCAGGACTCATGTTATAGTGTCCATGCGTTCCTTAACGATAGCTCGACGGCACTGGTTCACAAAGTTCACCACCATAGAGACGGGTAACGGTAATAAGAATGAGGTACTTAAATATTTAATAGTGTGTCATTGCGTTTTTGAGTTAAACGGCGTGAACAGCAGGTGGGTCCTAAGTGTAACAGATAAAAAGGCCATCACCTCTGTATTACATCGAAAAGACAATGAATTATTTTTGTTGTTGTCGTGGCTAGTGTTACCACTTTACCGACAAAAACACGCCGCCGAGCGATTTAGCGTTCTGGAATGAAAATTTGGGGTATGGTTTTAATAGAACTGCCATACCCTTAACAGGTAAGACCGCTACCGTTTTAGACTGCATCATCACTCACCATCGTATTTGAGATCGTAGTATAGGGTTAACTCGAAGTAGAAAATTAAATTACTAATCGCCAACGTCGAATGATGGTGTACGGGAGCAGGTGATATGGCTCGACCGTAACAAAGGATGATCATACTCCGAGCGGGTGTGGTTATGCTCGGGGACCACTGGTCCGACCGTTCATCTTTGGAGGTGTTATATATAGCGTAACTCAGAGAAAACTTCGTAAGCGTGAGTTGGGCTCTTCGTGGTCGCGTGCATCGTACTAGTAATGCAATCTTTCGGATTATGTGCGGACTGCGAAGACCGGCACAATGGTATCTGCTGATAGGACAGGCCTTTACGCATCATGACTCCATTCAATCCAATTTTGTATAGGATGTAATCTCTGTACGCAAGTCTACTTCCAGACGTACAGCTTGGTGTAGCCTCGCGACGTCCATTCCCCTGCCCCCCCTCTTGCACCTACCCGCATCCCTCCGCTAACGTCCTCGTCACGCCACACGGTCAAACACCCGACTGGTTTTTGTTATAGGTACCTCATACCTACCTATGTCTATTAAGCACTGTGTTATACCTATGTACCACTCTTATACCTATGTAAGACCTCGAAGGTCTATTTTAGGGCATTGAAGGTATATAGATAGTCTCGGAATTAATCATCTTGAAGTAAAAAGTTATGATTTTTGAGGTCGAATCTCGTATTATAATAACTTTTATCTACTCCAGCATCGAAAAGTTCCAATTTCGAATTTGACAACTATATCGAATTGAACTCTCTTTCGTGTTTGCTTCTCCTAACGATACAGTTCGTTGTATGGGAGCTGTATCGTTATGAGTCGTAGCTGTATCGATATGGTTATCTTCATAAATAGGATACCTATAGCTTAGCGGCTCGGGGTTCTGGCACTTTTGGTTTTTATTAATTTATAAAGTAAAAAATTATAAAGACGTCCTTGTCGTAGATAAAATCTTGTATGCAACTGTACGTAATTAGTCATTTTAATTCTCGTACTATCCTATTTTGATACTCGGCAAGCCTCGTATCAAAAAACAGCACTCGAATTAAAATGACCCTCATTACGATACAGTTGCATAAATAGCTATTGTCCTACAGTTTTTGATTTGCAGTTTTAGTAAAAGAGCCTTTATTGTATTGTTTCTATATGGTAATATAAGAGTGGAGGGCAGAAGGCAAGGCCGTGAAAGCGTATCAGACAGACAGACACATTTTTCCATTCCATAGAAATAGAAATGGAAATCTTTATTATTGGAATCATCAAATGTACAGAACAATGCATTTCTGACAACTAGGCGGACCCGTATCTTGGGGGCCAGTGCAATATCACTTAGGTATTTATGAACACTATTTATTGTTTGGGTACTGCCAAAGTTTACCGGTAGGTACTTCGTATTTAGACATGACCGAAGCATCGCACCAGGCTATAAAGAAACAATAAAGCCGATTAAGAAAAAAATCCAAATTGACCTTTGCAGGAATCGAACCTGCGAAACGCCGGAGACCACAGAAGTAGAATTCAACGCAAATAATAATCGTCAATCTTTTACAACCATTTTATAATTCCTACTAGCTGATGCCCGGGACTTCGTCCGCGTGGTTTAAGTTTTTAGGGTTCCGTAGCCAAATTTGTCAAAAACGGAACCCTTATAGATTCGTCATGTCTGTCTGTCTGTCTCTCTGTGTGTCCGTCCGTATGTCACAGCCACTTTTTTCCGAAACTATAAGAACTATACTGTTGAAACTTGGTAAGTAGACGTATTCTGTGAACCGCATTAAGATTTTCTTACAAAATTAGAAAAAAAAACAATAAATTTTGGGGGTTCCCCATACTTAGAACTCAAAATTTTTTTTTTCGTCTAACCCATACGTGTGGGGTGGGGTATCTAAGGATAGGTCTTCAAAAATGATATTGAATTTTGTAATATCATTTTTTTCTAAACTGAATAGTTTGCGCGAGAGACACTTCCAAAGTGGTAAAATGTGTGTGTCCCCCCCTGTAACTTCTAAAATAAGAGAATGATAAAACTAAAAAAATATATGATGTAGGACATTACCATGCAAACTTCCACCGAAAATTCGTTTGAACGAGATCTAGTAAGTAGTTTTTTTTTAATACGTCATAAATCGTAAACCGCAATTTACCTTTCATTCAATCAACTCAAATATTTAAAATAAAAATATTTATAATAATTTAAAACTTACTACAGGTTTGTACGGAACCCTCGGTGCGCGAGTCCGACTCGCACTTGGCCGGTTTTTTTGATTCCCGCGGGAACTCCTTAATTTTCCGGGATAAAAAGTAGCCAAAAATCACGCCGATCCGTTGCTCCGTTACGGCGTGATTGAAGGACAAACCAACAAACAAACACACTTTCGCATTTATAATATTAGTATGATGAACCTACAATAAACCGCAAATTATATATTTCATATAAAGTCAAAACAGCTGAACATCTCAAGCGAATTCATTCAGAATCATTCATTCACATTAATAAAATGAAAAACGAATGAATATAATGACGGTATTAAAAGTTTACGAATATAAAAGTGAAATGTTTTGATAGCGATCCATTTAAACGCCCGCCTCTCGCTTTCATTCATGCCCATTGCCCAACTAAAACAAACTTTATTCCAATTTATAAGTGTGTGTATTGCCGTGTCGTTGGCATTGAGCTGGGTCTGTGTGAGTTTCGTCAAAGATTACTGCAAGAATATGAAAGATGCTGACCTTTTTTGTTCTTACCTATCTCCATGTTGACTCTGTGAGTTTCAATCACAGAGTACATTGAATATAGGAGTAGTTTCAATGTGTATGACATATTAAAATTACAAGTTAAGCAGTGCATTAATGTTAATATCTTCTTGCCCCTGCACTTTAATTTATGCCCATTGCCCAACTAAAACAAACTTTATTCCAATTTATAAGTGTGTTTATTGCCGTGCCGTGGCCATTGAGCTGGGTCTGTGTGAGTTTCGTCAAAGATTATTGCAAGAATATGAAAGATGCTGACCTTTTTGTTCTTACCTATCACCATGTTGTCTCAATGAGTTACAAATTTAAATGTGTATAAAATATAATTACAAGTAAAGCAGTGCATTAATGTTGAATTCCTCTTGCTCTTGCATTTTAATTTATGTCCATTGCCCAACTAAAACAAACTTAATTCCAATTTATAAGGCCCGCTTGCAGATACGCCAGGTTACGTTTAACCTAGGAATAAATTTGAAATTTTGACAGAAGATTTATACCAATTCTATCAAAATAGCAGCTAACTCGGGGTTAAAAGGGTAACCCGATTCTGCAAGCGGGCCTAAGTGTGTGTATTGCAGTGCTGTGGGCATTGAGCTGGGTTTGTGTGACCTTTGAAAAAGATTATTGCTAGAACAGCCATTTTTGTTTTACCTACTGCCATGTTGACTCCGTGAATTTTAATGTGTTTAGTTATTACAGTTATAATTAGGCAGTTAAATCATATTTTAATATCTTCTTGCTCTTAATTTATACCAACATAACATGGTTTGGGTTACTTTAGTGATCTTGGTAAAAATTTTATTCTTCTTAGAAATCTAGTTCTTCTAATCCGCTTAATAGACAGCTGAGAGACTTTTTAAGCTGGAGGATCAAGCCTTATGACCTTTTAAGGTCGAAGACTAAATGTAAATATCACAAACATAATAGTTATTTGTGTTATATGGGGCCAAAGAAAATTTTTATCCCCCGAGGGCGCTATTTTGAATTCAGAGCGAAGTGAAGGATTCTATAGTAAAGTAGAATCCTGAGCATACCGAGGAATTCAATATACGCCGCCCGAGAACAAAAAATTTGGCCCCGAGTGACATACACTATTTTTCATCATTACGTATGAGAAAAAGCTAGGAGTATCAACCTTCTATGTATGGACATTACCTATACGTTTAAGCACCAATCAGAAGCACGAACGCGGACCAATCAGAACAGAGAAATGAAAAGTCCCATGGGCCTAAAAATTACATTTTGCTCCCGCTATCCTCTGAAGCCAATATTCGTTTTTCGAATAGGTATGATGAAAAGTTTCTTGTGTTATTAAAATCTTTAATCTTTGACGGTAGTCACAAACATAAATATGTAGGAGGTATTGCCGCAGATAAACTTGTAAAAAGTTATGAATGAAACCGAGAGTGCCGTAGTAGAGTTGTAGACTCCCCCTCCCGTGCCCCTCTACCCCTCACCACCCTCCCGTAGCCGACGATTTGTTTCATGCATTTAGTTTTATTACGTTTTCAACATAATTTATGGCGTCGTGTAATGCTTCTGTATTGTTACATGTTAAACTTTGATTCCTTTTTTAAAAGCTCTGGATTGCTATAAGTTTACTTTTATAATTTGTTACGGTAAGATTTTAATAATTTTTATTTTCAATACATCAAAAGAGATCAGATTTTAAAGAATTACTGTGTACAGTGTAATAGGCCTATCAAATTGTGTGTAGATTTTTTTTGTTAAGAAAAAGAGCTGGATTCTTTTAAAGCAGAAAATAATAATTTAATTTCATTTTTATTACGCTTCAGTAATACTAATTAGAATTGATAATTTTTTAATTATGTAGGTATACGAACCTGCATTTTTCTTTAATGCTAACCATTTCATTGATGTCCTATACCTACGCGACGTAGCGATTTTGAGGTCTAATAAAATAGGCTTTTTAATTTTATATCGAACATATTGCATCACGTTGTAATTATTAGTTTTGTTAAGCTATTGCATAGCTTCTATCGCGGGCCTTGAGCGTGGAGACCGAATCCAGAAATTCCGTAACGAAAAAAAACCTAACACTTTGGTTGCTATGACTATATGTTTTCAATTATCCGGGTGTCCAAGGGGAATCAAACAAATTTGATTCCCCTTGGACACCCGATTGAAAACATAATTCTTTAAAATTATTTCGCCTTTATATTTTCAACAACTTGAAGTCAACAACACAAGTAGTCATAGCAACCAAAATCATCTTTTCATAAAAATATTTCGCCTTTAATATTTTCAACAACTTGAAGTCAACAACACAAGTAGTCATAGCAAGTTGATAAAAAATGCTATGCAATAGCTTGACCGCGGCAGTCTCCGAGTGCCACGCGTCTTTTTTTTTTTTCCTTTTACGTCAGCCAAAGCTGTGTATTGTTTTATTGGTTCGAGTTGGTCTTCTTTGCCTTCCTATACTTAGCTTTCTTTGCCCTTCCAAATCTAACAGCTATACTTACCGAAATATCATCAATCATTCAAAACTACCTACTTCAAACTATAGTGTGCCTATTTCTGCACTTCAATAAGCTTTATGCTGGCTAGTTAGACGTACATGTGAGGCTACCTATAGATAGAACATTTAGGGGTATCTAACTTAGACACGTGCGGTCGCTCGCACACGGCACATGGTAACTAGGTCAAACAGACATGTGTGTCTTAAAATACGCATCCGTACACACAATTAACATCTTTAACATGTCCGGAATAGAGATTATAATTCTCTGAAGCATTTGATATGTGCCTAGACTGCCTAAGTATAAATATAATTCTTAAAGCATAGAACATAAAGTGCATAATTCTGGAAAATTGTGCACGGGTGGGCAGGTTTTCTTTTTCGTTTATTTATTTGCTTGCGCTTGCTGGGAGTGTGGAAATTCTGGTAAGTTTATTGAGGTAGGTATTTTGAGTTTAGTTAAATATACCTATTTGTTTATTGAATAAAGTAAACAATAAGGCATGGGGAACTATTTAAAACTTTATTTACCAAAGAATTTATTCACGAAAACAATATTAGGTACTTTGCAAAATTTGATTGTAAAAACATAACCGTGAATCAATAGTAAAAAGCCTTCTTTTAAACATTTTAAGCAAAGGTTCACATTAAAGTTCTTTAGGTAACCTATTCTGACTATTTTTGGCCCAATAACTATAAAAAAAAGAATAATATTTACTTAATTAATAAATTGTAGAATTATTTAATGCATATTTAAATAGGCTAGAATGATCAACACCCACCGTATATTTGAATTTTCATTCACCTTTCACTTCGCCGTCATTTCTTTTCAAACCATAAAAGATTTTCCCTTGCCTCTTAAACCATAAACGTACCGATCTATCTTGAGTAGCACGCTTTAAATTCATAAGGTATCTGCACATTCGGTGCCTTTAGCTGTATGCGGTGGATTCAACCCCTAAATCAAGGGGTGGTATCCGGGAAGACAGGTTATATATCCATGCGGGGCATAGCGTAGGTCCTTTAGATGTCACACGGCTTCGTCCATTTCTACTATCCATAGCCAGGACTGAGTGGAAGTAATATAGCGTTTTAAGAACAGTTCCGTTCCGTACCTTTAAGAGGCAAAAGGAACCCTTATAGCATCACCACTTCGTTGTCCGTCTCTCTGGCTGTTTGGCTGTATTTCTGTCTGTCTGTCAAACACCTTTTTCTCGGGAACTCGCACTTGACCGATTTTTCATAATACGCACAGATTAATTTGTAACTTTTTTATATTTTAGAAAATAGATACCCACATATAAAATCTCTATTATTTATTTCGTCAGCCCTCTTGTCAAACAAGGTAATATAAAAACTGAGACCTCATTGTTCGGCGTTTACTTATTTTGGGCAGTCGGTAGAATAACTCGGAGAATAATTATTTCTTGCTTCTTAGACTAATATTATTTCGTAATCATAAATTAGCCCATTATTTCCGCGCTGAAATATTTAAATAAATGTAAGGAATCACCAGCAGCTGATAGATTCGTCGCTCCATCGCTTGGATGAACTTCTGCGCTTTCTGAAGCTCGTACCTATTTCTTTACTGTTTTAACGAATATCAAAACCGCTAATCGCTCTCTCTTGCTCCGAAACCTTACTAGCCTAGCTTCTACTAACGTCGTCATTAGGAGGCAGCGCAGTAAGCGCCTGAGACCAAAGCGTCCGCGCTGCGATACCGACTGCACATACATATAGGTATACGTTGAGGTCAGACCCAGTCTTTTGTAGTTTCGTAGAAAATATCAAAACCGCTAATCGCTCTCTCTTGTTCCGAAACAGCTGCCTTACTAGCCTAGCCTCTACTAACGTCGTCATTAGGAGGCAGCGCAGTAAGCGCCTGAGAGCAAAGCGTCCGCGCTGCGATACGGACCGCACATACATATAGGTATACCTACTCACATATACGGCTTACAGCTGTCTGCAGAATATAGAGGTATATAGGTATATCTGCAGGTATTATCTGGGTATTATCTCTTACTAGCAGCTTTCTTTTTATGTAAATTACCTACCGAATTCAGTCTTAGAATCCAGGAATTTTACATGCATGTTCGCCCTAATGGGAATTAGTATTGGATATCGAATAATAAAATTTAAAGGGATCTAAAAAAGGACCTTAATTTTAATTTTTGGAATATAATTTTAATAAATCAAATTGATAACAAGCATAAATTACAAATTTAAAACAACCCCCGACATAATATGGAAGTAACAGATTAAGAAAAAAGCTGATGACCTTCAGACGGATGAACAGATTTTCATGAAACATGGCTAAGAACACTCGGGGTAAAATAAAAATATTTGAAATTACATAATATATGTGACGATAATAATTATATAGGTTTAAAATATGATTTGTTAGTTTAAGAGATTATTTTTCGGTCCATCCGTTTCGGCTCTACGATACCACAGACAGATACACAAACAGATACGTTGAACTTATAACACCCCTCTCTTTTTGCGTCGGGGGTTAAAATTAAGTAAGTATACTTACTTGCTTGTGGATTTTCTTTTGAAAACGGTTTAATTTGGCATTTTCATACTCTATAGCTACGCAGATTCATTAAGTAAAATCCCTCGAGAGCTAAGATGGAAACCTTGATTTTTTTATTCTTGTCCAGGAAGAATCCAGAATTTTTAAATAAAATTAAATAGGTAAATGCCTGCCTTACTATTACGTCGATTTAAATTTGGTTTTCGACTTTACAGCTCCTTTAATAAAATGTATCAAAATAGGATGTGGCCTGTTGCCACCGTGTGGCACACAACAAGTATATGTAGAGAGATTTGAACAGTCTGTCCGGTTTCTAAGTCTAGAACGAAACTCTGAGAGAAACAATGAGTAGAAGGAAATGTCCAGAACACGAACAAAACCGTCAACTTGTTTTGATGCTAAGGTTTTCATATTTTCAATACGATTCAATTAAAGAGTAAAAACTGCATGTTAGCCTGGTATTATGACGTCACAACCAGGATAACACGCTTCCGTCGAATGGCCCATTTGAAATGGGTATTAATTTAATGGAGTAGGTACCTAAGTATGATGATTACTTCAATCGCACGGCTTAGACATGCCTTGAGGAAGCATTGAATATGAGGTCATAAAGAAGGTACGACTTATGGAATTAAATAGGCTCTTAGTTAGAGTAAAATATAGGTACTGAGAACTGACCTTATCGTTAAAGATAGAAGAGTAGGAGTATTTTTTCTTAAGAATCCGAGAGTTTTACAAATCATACTAATATTATAAATAGATTATAGATTAGGTATAATCTAACGGTTTTTACAATTTTACGGTGAGATATATACAGAAAGGTCTTTCTCCAGCTTAGGACTGAATCTTGTGTATGATTTCAGATTTGAGAATCCTCGATTATGCAGAGGTATTAGAGGGTACTCTGCAGGTTATATAGGAACTATATTATGGCAGCTGTATATGTTTATATGCCACATAAACTGAACGAAGGCTGTCCGAGCGTAGCGGCCAAAATACGGGCACCTGACGCTCGCCCGCTCCACGAGTTATGGTTTATAGACATGGGAGGTAGCGATTTGAAACAATCAAAATATTTATATGGTATTTACTAGCTGATGCCCGCGACTTCGTCCGCGTGGTTTAAGTTTTTTTGATTCCCGCGGGAACCCCTCAATTTTCCGGGATAAAAAGTAGCCTATGTCACTCTCCAGGTCCTCAACTATACCCATGCCAAAAATCACGTCAATCCGTTGCTCCGTTGCGGCGTGATTGAAGGACAAACCATCAAACCAACAAACAAACTGACTTTCGCATTTATAATATTAGTATGATTGTGTTACCTAATTAGTAAATACTAGAATTTAATAATTTAGCTGGACTTAGAAGTGAGTAAGTAAACTATCTTTCGAGAAGAACTTTTTTAAAAGGGTGACATCTCTGTTCTGTTTTGCAATCTTTATAGTTTAGGTTAATTGACAATTCCCGAAGCAATATTCATAAGTTACCCGGCTGAGATTGTTGTGGGCTCTTCTCAGAGCGGCGCGTTTGGAACCCTCGTAGCTTTAGTTTTAAGATACCGTGGTTAATTATCACCATCACGTCTATACTTTGTAAATGTGACATTAAGAAGGTACTGTAGGTACTGTGTACAGTGTACTGTGTAGGTACCAATTTTGATCAAATGTACTTTGAATTTGAGTTACCATTGTCTCAAAATATATATGAGACCTATTGACCTCAAATTCAAGGAAGCTGCTGTGGACAGAACAAGAACTTTTGGGACAGAAAAGCTTTCCACGGCAAGACCTGTATGTACCTGAATGAAAGGCCTACTTTCAACATTAGACATACACAGGCTAACGATGATAACGACGACTTATGGAAATTTGAATCGCTCCGCTAGTCAGCGTGTGCTGGGTGTAATTTAGCAACCAACCCGTACAAAGGCTGTTCGTGCGGTCGCCCGTCTTACCAGCGGCGGCCGATTGTGCTATACATTCGCTTATGTACCTTGCATATATACAGGTATAGGTATATATATACCCGCGCTTTGTGCGGCATATGTTCACGTGCCTTGATATGGGTTTGTGTTATGTATGTACATAAGATTTGTATGTACAGTACTGTGACACATCTAAGCCTATCAGTCCACACTCCACACAAGCTTTTTAAAAAGCTTCAATACCAAAATCTCTGTTACTAACTACATAAATTTTCTCGCTATCAACACTCAGAAAATAATAGTTTTTTTTAATCTCCATAACTCTGGACTAGTAGGACATAGAGGTAGGTAGATACTTTTTATTTATAATCCAGAATTGAATATAAATAGATTGAGAGTTTTAGCGAAGTTGTTTAGTGAGTTTTAGTAACTAATATTCGATACTTAATAATCATTATGCAACCTCATAGGTACTCTTTGTAGGTAGTCGTACATGCTGAACAATATGAGAAACGATATCCCAGTATCATCCAATCCCAGTACTATCCAATAATATTGTTGACACTCTTGTTTTAGAATTATAATCCTTATTTTAGGGACGTCAAGGTACGTCGTATAAAACTGTCATTTAAAAATAGTACTGCTTTACTGCGACGTTATGCCCCCTGTAATCTATAAATAAGCACAATGTTGCAATTTTCAATATACAGTAGGGCTGCCAGATGTACGATTTTAATCGTACTCATACGATTTTTTGACATTTTTACTCATGTACGATCGCTAGACCAAGATCGTACGGAAAATGTACGATTTTTATATATCTGGCAACATTTCATAATGAAACAAACGTCATCCACTGGCAAGCATGAATTTCGGGGAATTCCCCAACTACCTAACGCGTGCATAAATTTGCTTTAAATTTGTTATGTTTACCCCATTCTAGTGCTGATTGTGAACGAGCATTCAGCGAAGTGAATTTAATAAAAACAAAACTTAGAAACAGTTTATCCACTGATACACTGAAGGGCACATTATTAGCAAAGCAATTAATAAGAAGAAACGAAAATTGTACGAAGTTTATGCCAACAAAAGAAATGTTAAAAAATATGACCACTGAAAATTTATGTAAGTCTAACAAATAGTTTTATTGCATTTCTTTTCTAAAACTAAACGAATTTGGATTATTTTTAATAAAAACTTTGTACGGTTGTACGTTGTAAGGTTGTACGATCTTTTTATTTCAAAATTTCCTAGGCATACGATTTTTTTTGTAGTTGGCGTACGATCACACCTTTTTTGCACCTGGCAGCCCTGATATACACGATCACCAATATCATTAGAATATGCAATGTCATAAGGATTTAAGACTAAATACACCATTACCTAGCCAGTTCATTGATACGATATACCTCAGTTCATTTTCTCAGTTCGTTTAACTAAATCGTCGTATTCGCTGTAAGGCACCATGACATGGTTCTTCTCTTGCCAAGAAAGTTGCATCCAAACTTAATATTATAAATTCGAAAGTGTGTCTGTCTGTTTAACGCCCGGCCGATTTTGATGAAACTTGGTACAGGCTACTTTTTATCCCAGAAATCGTATTAACCTAAATCCACGCGGACGACGACGCGAGCATCATCTAGTAATTAAATACATAGGTGTTAGGTATGCTAAACTAGTCGCAGGGGCGTGTTGAAGTACCTATCCCACGGACTAACCACGGTTTTGTCCCTACCTATGCCCAGCACTGGACGTCTATCGGGTGAAGATTTCTTCGCCATCAAATCAAATATTATCTACTAAGCTGTTTTCTTTTAAGGAGCATTCCCTTGCGATTTTTGCTATTTTTAAAGGTGCCCCAGGGATCGAACCCTCGTCCCCTCGCAGGCTTAACCACTAGGCTATAAACTCTTCGCTTTCGGGTGTACAACTTTGTTCTATTCGTTTCAAATATGATACAAGTAGGTGTATTGTAGGTGTTGTAAGTAGTTATTATTAGATATATTATTATCCACTACAAGTTAGCCCTTGACTGCAATCTCACTTGATGGTAAGTCTAAGTCTAAGATGCAGATGCAGATAATGCAGACTAAGATGGTAGCGGGCTAACCTGTTAGGGGCTTAAACGGCTGAAGTACGACACGCATTCACATGAGGAGCACTCAAATAGAAATAGTCGTTTAAATTAAAATTTTAGGCCTAATTATAGATAAAAAATTAACCTTTACTAGTCATATAAAGTACATTTGTCAAAAAGCACTCAGTATAATATATACACCATTGGCACGCTCCGCAAAAATAAAATGGGGACTTAACTCAGAAGTCATCAGAACGATATATGTCTCAGTAATCGAACCAATCATTCTGTATGCAGCCAGTGTATGGGCACCAGCAGCAGATAAACTGACCACGCAAAAGCTGCTAAACTCAGTCCAGCGGGGTTTTGCTCAAAAGATCGTTAAAGCCTATAGAACGACTTCACTCACTGCAGCATTAACCCTTGCTGGATTGATACCACTCGATTTGCGTGTACACGAGAATGCCCACGTTTATAAGGCCAAAAGAGGAAAAAATCGGGACTCTTCGGGAGAGGATAGAGACATGGAGGAGAGAAAGTGCTATCTCTACGCACCACACCCGGTAAATGAGGAGACCTTTGATTTTGAATGCTTGGACAAACAAGAGACTACGGAAAGGAGAGCAGACGTTGAAATGTTTACGGATGGCAGCAAAATTGATGGCAAGGTGGGTGCTGCCTTGACAATCTGGAATTAGACGGGAACGAAATAGAATATAGAAAGTTTCGGCTTTCGTCTTACTGCACAGTTTTTCAAGCTGAAATGTACGCACTCCACCGAGCCACAGAAATAGTCATAAAACGCAATGAAACCTCCGTAAATATTTTAAGCGACTCCAGATCATCGCTGGAACTCATAAAGAAGCCAAACACATTCCATCCGCTCGCGTTTGCCATACGAAAAAATCTGCATACACTGAAGCAGCAAGGAAAAGATGTACACATGTTCTGGGTCCGAGCTCACGTAGGAACAATCGGTAATGAAAGAGCAGACTTTCTAGCCAAGGAAGCTGCCCAAACTAGGAAGTCAGCTCCGGATTACGACAAATGTCCCATCTCCTTCGTAAAACGGGAAATACGTAAGGAGTCTGTGAAAAAATGGGAATACAGATATAAAAATAACACCAACGCCGCCATCACAAAGTTATTCTTCCCGAGCATTGAAAAAGCATTTAAAATAATCAAAAATATCAAACTTACGCCCGAATTAGTCCAAATTTTGACAGGCCATGGTGGTTTCGGATACTACCTCCATAGATTTAAGTGTAAAAACAGCCCAGTTTGTGATTGTGACAATCAAACAGAACAAACCATCACGCATATTCTCACAGAATGTCCGATATATGGCAGATGTAGGTATGATACAGAGCAGTATATCGACAGGAAGATATGTACTGACAATCTATAGTAAGTACCGATAGACTTGAGCCAAAATGTAAACAAACACACCTTTCTGCCAACCCGTGACTTCGTCAACACTTTTCACTATGATGGAACAATTAAAAACACGCACTAAACGCCTTGTGGTCTACAAACAACATCTATAGTAAATTATTCACGTCTTATTTCTTCAATTTATCCATGATTATGCTAATAATTTTGTTACAAACTTGAAGAAAACACAAATTATGCCTCACAGATTATAACAAAATATCAGTTTTGACATGACGCATTCTTGAATTTTTATAGTGTTGTGCAGGGATTACATTGCAAGTTGCAACCACAGACTGAAAATGAATGAATGATACGAAGTGAGTGACCATAAACATCGAATATACTCGATATATATTCGTTCAAAATCGAAATCCTTATCGAATTATGTAAATCAAGTAATTTTAAAATAGCGTTGTTTACCTACACATAAATAGATAGTTAGAATGATATGCGTTTCCGAAATAATGTTTTATTGAATTAAAAGTCGCAAATTCCGAACTAACAATATCCCTTTATAAAGGGGTGTTGTTTTTAATAAAAAAAGTTAGTATCAAAAGGGTAAGGGTAGGGGGTAAATTAATTCTATAAAGAATACATTTTGTATATAATATCTTTAAAATATTGTCTACTAGCTGATGCCCGCGACTTCGTCCGCGTGGTTTAAGTTTTTTGTTATTCCCGCGGGAACTCCTTAATTTGCCGGGATAAAAAGTAGCCTATGTCACTCTTCAGGTCCTCAACTATACCCATGCCAAAAATCACGTCAATCCGTTGCTCCGTTGCGGCGTGATTAAAGGACAAACCAACAAACCAACAAACCAACAAACAAAGTGACTTTCGCATTTATAATATTAGTATGAAGTATGAAGTAGGGTTTCGCAAGTAGAGTATATAAAAAGAAATTATTCTTTGCATCAGAGTTTATTCGTTCAATAGTTCATTCCCGATATAGTTCAGCAATGGTACATCACTAGAGGTCATACCAAAATAAAGTCACGTGATCAGTACCGCCATATTTGTTTACTGTCTGGCTCAATTCAATCGACACAGACTTTATGTGAGATAGTAGCCGACAGCAAATCATACATACTTCTTAATTATTGCACTAAATTAGCTAAAATTGTAATACTAAAGAATAAGACGTAAATCATAAGTGGGCGGTATAGATTTGAAATATAGTTTATATTATAATAATATGACAAATTATTTAAATAAAAACGGGCTCATTTATGATTTAAGCCAAAATAGTATATAAATTCGACATACTTAACTTATAAAATATCCAAAAATTACGCATAAAGAAAACAAGTAAAAAAGGTCTCCGACCATATCGGAGGAATCCTGGTGCCTCTTAAAAGAGAGGATTTAAAAAAAAAAAAAACCTGTTAGGGGCATGGCAGTTATATTAAACCCATACCCCTATTCGGTATCTACACGGCGTCGTACCGGAACGCTAAATCGCTTGGCGGCACGTCTTTGCCGGTAGGGTGGTAATGGCCACGGCCGAAGCCTCCCACCAGGCCAGACCAGGTAAAATTCAGAAATTATAAATTCCCAAATTGACCCTGCCGGGGATCGAACCCGGGACCTCCGCACGTTAAGGCAACAGCGCTCAACACTGCGCCACGGAGGCCGTCAAAGTTATCTCATTATATACCTAGCACAAAAGCAATAAAGATTAACGATTATCATTGTTCACGTAAAGTCGCAACAAAGTAAAATTCCACTAGTTTGCTAAGCAGGTGAGAAAACTTAATTGCATCTCCAACTCTTGAGACTTTTGAAAGGTGTCCGCATGTTTTATTGCTCGAACTGTAATGAGCTTTGCTCAGCCGCTTATTAACCTGGCCGCAAACTGGCCGGATCCAGCTAACCCCACTGGCTAAATAAAACTTAGATACTTAATCACCAACTAGTTTTGCCCGCGGCTTAATTCACGTTGAAGTCTTGATATTTCAAAAATCGTTTCTTAGCGGATGTCTGCGTCATAATTGTTATGCCCATTGATGTAGAATTTTACTATTTCAATGGGCATGCCACATTTCAGGCCGATCCGTTGAATGGTTTAAATTATGTGCGTTGATAGATCGGTCAGTCACCTCTTCCTTTTAAATCTGCGTGAACGAAGTTACTTTTTTTTTTGTTTATTGATAAGCCAACAAATATTGTACAAACAATTAATAATGTTAAAATATCTGGGGACACGGGAGTGTCCCCGCCAAAGACGAGCCAAAGGAAACGGGGCACTACCTACCTTTTCTCGAAGCGTTTCGTCGAATTTTCGAACCGTCATAGCTTCGGTCCGAATGACGCTAGAAAGCTGAAATTTTCAGGATAAGATGTTGTTGGGGGACTTACCGAATATACCAAGTTTCAATTTTTTAGCATTTATAGTTTCAGTTTATTGATTACCTAAAATACGTCGATTTCGTACTCACTCACTGATGATCATCAACTGAAAAAAGGTACTTCCTGAAGTGCTAGAAGACTGAAATTTGGTATGTAGGCTAGAATTTGCATATAAACAACAGGAAAATTAAGAAATCTGAATCTTTTCATCTCCAACCCCTCGTATAGGGGGTGCAAATCTGACAGCATTTCCTTGTATTTTAGAACAGTCATAACTTCGGTACGGAACATGGTAGAAAGCTGTAATTTTCAGGATAACATGTCGTTGACAGATTTATTAAACTTACCAAGTATCAATCATCTAGCATTTATGGTTTCAGATTTATTGGTACTTGAAATACGTAGTTTAGGTTTTTTTTTTCACTTTTACGAAAAAAATCAAAATCTCTAGGACTCTAGGGTGGGCCATGAAAAAAGGATTAGCTGAAGTACAGGAAAATCAGCTAAAAAAAATCAAAAAATCTAGGGCGCCTGCCAAAAATAAATGAAATCCCACCAAAAACATTTCATGTAAAATTGGTTGCCAAAGACTCACAAGTGCATAATGCTTTCACTGTTAAAAAGTTATGAGATCTCTAATTAGAGCCAAGCCCGAAGGTGAGCTCCTCTTTGTGCTGCGCATCATAACCCACGGAGTCTGTCTCAAGTTCAAAGTACATAGTTCTAAATGCTCTTTACTGTGTACCAAACTAATAATATTAAATAACATGTAAGTCTATATATAAAACTTGTCCCTAGAACCTCTACATCTTGGTAAAAAGGTACGGCTTGGCCGTTTCGTATATGTCGCCCTAACTATTCCTTAATGACTTAAATGTTATGTCAGGAAATGTTCGACGAATATTAAACGGCCAAGCCATACCTTTTTACCAAGATGTAGAGGTTCTAGGGACAAGTTTTACATATAGACTTACATGTTATTTAATATTATTAGTTTGGTACACAGTAAAGAGCATTTAGAACTATGTACTTTGAACTTGAGACAGACTCCGTGGGTTATGATGCGCAGCACAAAGAGGAGCTCACCTTCGGGCTTGGCTCTAATTAGAGATCTCATAACTTTTTAACAGTGAAAGCATTATGCACTTGTGAGTCTTTGGCAACCAATTTTACATGAAATGTTTTTGGTGGGTACAATTGTCTTGTTCTAACACAGTACTTAATTATAGGCATATATGCCTAATCTATGATATATTTTTTTAATATTATTTAAGTACAAAACAAAGAATACCTATAGCTAATAATTACGTCCGTCATCTAGTCTATCTAACTATATAAATATAATATACTAGATGATAGATCTAACTATACAAATAATAGCGGATTTTTTTTAATTCCCGCTGGAACTGCTTAATTTTCCTGGAAAACGTAGCCTGTGTCACTTTCCAGGTTCTCAACCCATGCCAGAAATCCGTTGCTATTTGCTAGGTTTCGGCGTGATTGATTGACAAACCAACAAACCAATTAACAAACACACTTTCGCATTTATAATATTAGTATGATAGTTAGTTAAACTAGATGATGGACGTTATTTCATCCACGCAGATTTTCATGTTTTTTAAGTAGCCTGTGTCTGTCCTAATACACAGAAACAGACAGACACTTTCGCATTTACAGTATGGATTTCATGTTCCGATAAGGCCGTTCCTCCAGCATCCTTTACACGTCTTATCTCATCGCATCTTTCATTACCTACCACACGGTTTTACGACAAACCTGACGTTTTCTCATTGTTATTTGAGTGCATGTGCCTACCTTACTCATACAGCCTTGTTTGCATTCGTTTCCTTTTACATTTGTTGTATTTTCGCTTTGAGGTCTCATGTGCTGATCAGTAGGTAGCTCTATTAGATATATAAAACCTACATCAAATAATTTAATATAAAAAATACTTTTTAAACAACCGACTTCAAACTCCCGCGCCAACTTTACAACAACAAGCACACGCTATACAAAGTACTTATTTTATTGTTGATATTTTAAAAACCGCTCGACCGATTTCGATAAAATTTATATGGGACCACATGGGAAGTATGCTCTTTCAAATAAAAAAGAATCACCCAAATCGGTCCACCCAGTCAAAAGTTCTGAGGTAACAAACATAAAAAAATACAGTCGAATTGAGAACCTCCTCCTTTTTTTGAAGTCGGTTGAAAAAGTTATTGTCGTCTTGTGTTTTTTTGGGATTCTCGTAGCTACAGTGGATTTTGGGCACTAGCGAAACTTAGATAATATTTACTTTATCTTCATTCCTAAGTCGAAAGCGACGCTACGCAACACAACGTGATACGATGCCATAGAAAATGACATCGACGCGTGAAGGGTGGGATTACCTTATTGTCGCGTGTCGCGGCGTATCGAATCGCATCGTCGCGTTTGTCGCACACGTCGGACAACGCCTAACGCCAACAATATTAACCAGCGACTTACCTACAAGCGACACTGTAGTAGTACGATTCAACTGAATCTGATTTCATCTAGGTCATGAGACTTTCAACGTATAATTATTGCAAATGAATTCGATTTGCTTGTGCTCTGTTAATATGTTTTGGCACTCCGTACAATGTGTGCACTATATCGGATCAGTTGCAAGTCAAATAATGGGCCGACAGAGGTGGGTAAACTTAATTCTAATACCTAAAAGTTGTCATAGATTGCGTAATTGCATTTGAGCGTTTGTTTTTCTCATTTTCAATTCATCAAGTAAAGATAATAAATTTCCCGTGGGATCCCTTTGATTTTCCGGGATAAGAAGTACCTACTCTGATGTCTTTCCCTGGGATGCAATGTATTTCTGAATCTAATCCTCTAGATTGAGATATATCTTAGCGATAAGTTTTTTTTTTGGTTTCTTGAAGTCCTCATTTACCTAGAGAACACAAGTTTTTCAGTATTATACATACTTATAGGTAGAGAAGTTGCAGTATTATAAAGAGAAGTTGCCCTTACGGCCGTCTTGCACAACACTGGTTGAGTAAACTAATTTTGTGATTCTGTCACTTTGCGTCAATTACGGGGTTGACGCAAAAAAGACAGAGAAAATTTTACCGGCCTTGTGCAAGTGGGCCTAAGAGGTAATTAGTATTTTTATATTAAGCCCGTATGCAGAAAATCATAGATAGGGCACTGGGCATGACTTCCAGCCATTTAGTGTACCTAAGTCGGTAAATAAGGCAGTTTGCTCTGTAGCGATAGTAGGTGTAGCGTCTAGCATCCGTTTACGAGCTACTCGCTGCTAACTATACTTCGCGAAAGATAATAAAGTCGTCGTAAATAAGAATATTTTCTACGTGACGTCTGCGTTGGGAACTTTTGCTTTGGAAAAGTTCTTTTTCGCTTCTCTTGAATGAGATTTCTGTCCTCTCATTCATATACCTACTGAGGTATAAGAAAATGAAAATGTTTTAGTCGAGGTTATGAGACCAGCTTACAGAAGGGTTACCATCGCTTAAAGCAGTATTATTTTGAAATGTCAGTTTTATGACACGTACCTTGACGTCCCTAAAATAAGGATTATAATTCCATAACACAAACGTCAACAATATTAAAGCAATACGGATTAAAGCGATGGCAGTGTATCGATTATCGTCAGGCTTAGTTGGCTAAATACTGGAGGAAGAGGAACCATTAAAATTATATTAAACGCGAATGTGTTTGTTTGTCGGTTTTTCGTTGAGTCACGCTGCATCGGAGCAACGTGCAACCTAAAGAATGTCAGACAAACTTCAGCTACTTTATATTCCGGGAAAACAAACAGTTCCCACGAGATTTAAAAAGCCTAAATCCATTCGGACGAAGTCACAGGCATCATTTTAGTAAAATAAAACCAAATACTTAATTAGTTAAAAAAACAACTTTATTACTTTTTTCGTACCACTTGCTCAAAAAAGTGACATTCTATGCCACAAAAAGCGAACATAACAATAGTCATTTTTAATCTGTTAAAAACATGTTAAAAACAGGGAAAGAAAATTGTACTGAATTTCATTCATCCTCTAGGGGGAGAATGTGATTTAAATTTGGAATACCTACTTACCGATACTGAAATAGGTACATCTGTGTTTACACCATTGAGTTTGTATAAATAGCATTAAACATCTTTTTGAAAAAGGAATACGCATTTATTATGCAGTTATGATTATTAAATAAAATTACGAAAACCGACGAGGCCGTATGGGCTTGATGCCTTTGCTTCTCCGACAAAAAAATATTAGTCTAGGAATTTGCCGCGTTTTTGTTTTCTTCAAATACATAAACGTTAAGTTTATTTTAATATTTTTTTTTATAAATAAGTTAATGTTCTAAAAATACGTTACGATGTTAAATCAAAGCTACAGTGACAGTGAATTGTCGGATTCCATCAGTGCAAATGCTGCCGCAATTATAAATAATTTGCTTCCAACAAAATCCAAGGAAAATTATATAAAAACTTATGAACTCTCTCTATCAATAATTGGACCAATGTTTCGAATGTTAACTTTTACTTTTGATTGTCATTATTTTTAATAAATGCTTAGCTCATATTACTATTGTGTTAATTTTTTCGCAAATGGTACGAAAAGTACAGTATTTTCCTCGGTGATAAAGCTGTCTTAGTCTTGGGTGAACTTAAATCCCTCGCTACACTCAGGACTCGTCTTAAATCCCTCGCTTCGCTCGTGATTTAAGTTTTTAACACTCTCGCTACGCTCGGGAGTAAACCTTGAGTCCTTCGTTACGCTCGCGATTTAAATCGTCACCCGCGACAGAAGACACTGCTTTATCCCCTTGGTTAATAATCTACTATTTTACATTTACAAAAACATACAACAAATTGATTATTTCAAGCAGGCAGGTAGGTATCTAAAATGTCCAAAACATTAAACGTTACAATTCAATTCGAATTTACACCTGGAATTTCGAGAAAATTTCCCGAGGAGCGCCGAACTTTTTTAACCTAACATTGCAGAGTTCAATGGATTTTTCAAAGAGTTTTTGTGTATCGCCCGAGGCAAAGGATTTGAATAAAAGTTCGGAGAGAACCGAACGTGTTCGTTGCCAGGTGCGGGAATAGGTATGGATTGCTGTGTATCACTCGTACTAGATCAACATAATTTTTTTAAAAACATAATTGGGTATTTGGCAACTAGTCAAATCAGCAACTCTTTTACAAACGTCGAAACGCGTGCTTAGCATGGGATTTTGTATGAAATACTGAATCGCGAATTCATCACAGTTCGATGCTCTTTTTTACTTTAATTGATAGTTTAGGATGATTATTCAACATAAAACTATCAGGGGACGTGGATATTACGACTATTGGGAGATCCCCTATTTAATAATTTATCACCAAAAAATAATTTATTTAACTGGTAGTCAAAAACCCAATTGAGATTTTGCCTGAGTACATTTTTTTGAGATTATTATATAGAGGATCTCCCTAAAGTCGTTATATGACGTCCTTATGAAGTCCTTAACCACGTCCGGCGTGGCCTGTTAGTTTTAGGTCTTTTAACAATTTTAAACTATCGATTAATGATAAAAAGTGCGTCCAATTTTGATGACGTCACAAGCAACTATTTCATACAAAATCCCATAACTAAGTGCGTTTTGAAGTTCGAAAAAAAGTTGCTGATTTGACTAGTTGTCAAATATCCAATTAAGGTATGTTCTTGCATTATTTTAGATAATCCATACTTCTCATCATACTGATATTATACCTACATGCGAATGTGTGTTTCTTTCTATCGTTCTTCTCTAGATCATCATAATATATTTATTTTTACACATAAAGTAAGTAAATTGCTACGATGTTCCTATAGGTATACTTACTTGGTTGTATGGTCTGTGCTTACAGCCGATATGGAATGGAAAACTAAGTTAGATATACCAATCCTCACAAATCTATATACACATTCGATGTCCTTTGTATAGGACATGACGTGTGGTGGCTAGCGCGCTGGTCTCCAGGGGGGTAGAGGGGAGGCGAGATCTTGCTCTCTTTGCGCCTTTCTCCTTTCTTTCCGATGCAAATTCGCCGTCACTGGGAACGCGGGCAAATGGAAATTGAAAATTTTCACTAATGTACCTATTTTGACCAGCCCGTAATACTTTGCGCGGTGGAAAGAAATTTCCGAACGTGCCTGCCTGAAATTGGGGGGATTTTTTTATTGAATTGTACCTGCTGGGAGTCGATACGAATTCAAATTTCGAAATAATTGTATTTTGAGGTTTTCCTTGACTCAACTCACTCACTCAAAACATATTTATTCAAAATAGGTAGTTACCTACAAAGTACACCTTCTGCACTTCACGTTTACAAATTATAAGACGTGATGGTGATAATTAACTACGGTATCTTAAAACTAAACTTACGATTGATTTATCTATTTTCCTTATCTTTTTTAGGGTTCCGTAGCCAAATTTGGCAAAAACGGAACCCTTATAGATTCGTCATGTCTGTCTGTCTGTCTGTCCGTCCGTATGTCACAGCCACTTTTTTCCGAAACTATAAGAACTATACTGTTGAAACTTGGTAAGTAGATGTATTCTGTGACCCGCATTAAGATTTTCTTACAAAAATATAAAAAGAACAATAAATTTTGGGGGTTCCCCATACTTAGAACTGAAACTCAACAATTTTTTTTTCATCTAACCCATACGTGTGCGGTATCTATGGATAGGTCTTCAAAAATGATATTGAATTTTGTAATATCATTTTTTTCTAAACTGAATAGTTTGCGCGAGAGACACTTCCAAAGTGGTAAAATGTGTGTGTCCCCCCTGTAACTTCTAAAATAAGAGAATGATAAAACTAAAAATAATATATGATGTACACTACCATGAAAACTTCCACCGAAAATTGGTTTGAACGAGATCTAGTAAGTAGTTTTTTTAATGATTTAAAACTTACTACATGTTTGTACGGAACCCTCGGTGCGCGAGTCCGACTCGCACTTGGCCGGTTTTTTATTTAACTCTACTACAAGTTAGCCCTTGAATGCAATCTCACCAGGTGGTAAGTGATGATGCAGTCTGAGATGGTAGCGGGCTAACCTGTTGGGAGAATGGCAGTTATACTAAACCTATACCCCCATCGGTTTATAAACACGGTTTACAAACACGTACCAATAAATTGCTTGGCGGTACGTGTTTGTCGGTAGCCACGGCCGAAGCAGGCCAAATCAGAGAAAATTCAGAAATTATAAATTCCGGAATCAAACCTACCGGGGATCAAACCCGGAATCTCCCACTACATATAAGACCACAGCGCTCACCACTGCGCCAGGGGGTCGCCAGGAAAGGGGATTTTAACTATTTCTTTCGAGTTCAACTTTTAAAACCTTAAAGTACAGTTCGTCAAAGATCAAGTACCCGCTCTTGGATATCAGAAGGCCATACTCAATTCCTATACTAAAACTTTCCGCTCGCGTCTCCATAAACACGCCAAAGTAAAAAGGACCCCGCAGTCTTTGAAATACTGTATACGTGTTCCAATGGAGCCCTCATTCAGGTGCCACCTTTATTTGCAGGGAAGGTGTCAACATCGCCTTCGGGATCCTAATTAAAAACGCTCATCCCCGGAACCGGCAGGGGGTGAGGCTCAGGGCTGAGGGGGTGAAGTAGGCAGGGGGGAAGGCGCGAGGGTCCGCGTAACGAACGCACTAATTAATAAGGGTCCGCCGATATTGATTCACGACGTACTTACCGCGTGTGAGCCTCGGGCTGACACGACTCGTTTCTAAGCCCGGTTTTCGATGTAAACAGTAAATATTATCTACTATAACTGATTACAGCCCATTAACGTCCCACTTCTGGGCACAGGCCTCCGCTCTCATAGGAGAGAGGGAGGAAGACCCACCACGCTGCTCCAATGCGGGTTGGCGGGCTTTAACGACTATCATGTTAGTGATAATAACCGGGACCGACGGCTTAACATGCTCTCCGAGGCACGGGGTAAAACAACGCCAACTTCCGGGCTAGCATTGAGAATTTATAGTCAGAAACATCCAACACTTAATTATGGCCCGACGCGGGACTCGAACCCGGGATCTCGTCGGCCGCAGTTGAACATGCTAACCACTAGACCAACGATGCAGAGGTACCTACTTACTATAACTAAGGTATGCCAAACTGTACTTGGTCAGCGTGGTGGACTTAGTCCAAAGTCTTCTCATTCCCAGAAGAGAATCATGCTCAGTAGTGAGCCGACAATGGTTTGTTATCTATACTAATAATCATTATAAATGCGAAAGTTTGGATGGTTGGATGTATGGATGTTTGTTACTGAACGGATCTGGATGAAATATGGCACAGAGATAAATTATAGTCTGGAATAACACATAGGCTACTTTTTATCCCGGAAAATTGAAGAGTTCCCGCGGGAACCAAAAAAACCTCAATCCACGCGGAAGTCGCAGGCATCAGCTAGTAACATAATATGTATGACAAACGTTACCCAAATGACCTAATAAAGTTACCAAGACGTTAAAATTACTCTTCAAATGATATCACAGAACTGAAGTTTAACAAAGTTAGTTACACGAAGTCGGACTCCAAACAAAAAGTTATTGTTTTGTCAGGGCTCTACAACTTTCTTTTTGCTGGTGCAAGTTTTGTAATTATTTGTCCGAAGATGACACAAAGAATTTTGTCATATCTAACTGACCTATCGTGGCTCGAGTGTTTTTTAGGGTTCCTTACCCAAAAGATGCCAACGGCATCCTATTACTAGTCTTCCGCTGTCTGTCCGTCCGGACTGCATCTCATGAAAGAAGAAAGAAAGAATAAAATCTTTATTCGGGCATCCAAGTACAAGAAATAACAGACTTTACAAAGAAAAAATCGCGAAATGAGACTTGATCCTCAAAATGGTCTTCGCTCAGCATTGAAATGTTCACAGACTGTGTATTTCTATTGCTGCTATTAATTTTTAAATATTTTATTATATTCAAGAAACATGATTTCTGAGCGCCTCGACTTGTTTCTTTTAAAAAGTAAGTATTTAAAAAGTACATAGTGTTCAATCTTGTACGATCTCGCGGAACCCTTCGTGTCCGAATCCAGCTCGCTCTTGACCGTTTTTTTTATTACTTAGATGTAAAATTTCCATGGATGAAGTCGCGGGCAACAACTACTAGATAATAATATAAATTATTTCATTTAATAGGAAGACACCAGTAATACAATGATCTTTTTCATCCCACCATCTCGGAAAGAGTATTTTTAATCTTCGATATCTAAATGCAAAAGCCGTTATTATCCTCTTGAGGATAAAGTAAATTGAATTTAGAACATCGTGTGCACGTTAGTAAATATCACTCGTCTATGAAGTTGTGAATTCAAAATATCATTATTATCCTATTTACTTCTACCTCTATGGTGCCGAATTTCCATACAACCTATTTTAATGTGTTAAAAACTCACACTCGTAACCTTCTTGGTGTACTTTTATTAATTTGCTTTGCGCGCACCATTTTCTTTCACGTCACGTCATTTCCTCGCTGAGGTGGGATGAAAAGTTACGTGTTGCACTCGAGTGAAAAGATTTTTCACCTCGTGCTCTTTTGATTCCCTCGCTGACGCTCAGGATTCTAATTTTTGAACCACTCGCTGCGCTCGTGATTCAATTTTAGAATCCTTCGCTTGCTCGGTCATCAAAATTGAGCACGCGGTTAAAAAACAACTTTTCACTCTTGTATAACAAATAACTATAGTCTCAATCTATTACAACTTACATAAATAATCTTAAATGACTACCATTGATAAATAATTTACTTGCAGGCTAACTCAACATGGTAAAAGAAGTTAAAAGTAGGTAAAAAAATATGTCAGCATCTCAAATATTATGCCACCGTTACAGATACGTTCTACAGACTCCGGAATGATCCTTCAAAGCATACTTCACGGGGCGCGCTCGGGCTGTGGCTCGGGTGTCCAGAGGAAATTTAATTAAAATCTACATTACGCCGGCGAGGCCTTCTTTGTTTTAGCGGGTTGGTGCTTCCGCGGATAATAACGGAAATAGCCGGCCACTGTGTCAAAGACTGTGCAGGATTGTGCTTTTTGTTGGGCATGGGGAGTATTATTACTATGTGGGAAGATAGGTCCTCCCAACGAATGGACGTCTTCTGCTGGACGAAGGTCTCTTGCATGGATCTCCACAGAATACGGTCTTTGTGCCGCTTATTTCCAGCGGCTTCCGGCTTTAGATTCTCCGTCCGTAGAGTGGGTGTTATCCAACACGGTGTTTTCCGGTACAGGGCTGCAATTTGAGTACCTCGGGACCCCAACACTTATCGGTTCTAGGAACATTGTGTCCCATTCATTTTCATTTTAACTTAGAGACTTTTCGAGCCGAAATTTAATACCTCTATTGTGCAACAAATTGTCGCTTCGCTTTGTCTTGTAGGTCCTTCTTTTCCACCTTGCCAATTACCATAAAATGTTCTTTGTAACGCCTTTAGAAGAGTGGTCAAGGTCATCTCACAGTGATATGTTTAAAAAGGCAGAATTTATTCATCCCACGAGCATTCGCAATTTCTTCCTACTGACTAATGGCCTGGACTCTGGTAAACTGGTGCAAAAAATTGTCCATCTCATGGTCCATTGCATCACCACCATGGATCATCATCCTCAGAAGGCACGGAAGTGCCTTCTGAGGATGATGATGCTCGCGGGAAGACGTTGTTTCTGACCCTCAGTGACTCTTTCGATGCCCTTACATCGTAATCCTTAATTTGAATTTTTGTTTCGGCACTCAATTTCTTTGTTCTGACTCTGTACTAACGCAGAAAGACGTTGTTTCGTTCCAAGTATGCTGAAAGTACACAGATCAAAAGATACCCAGCCTCGTTATCCAAATGCCGGAGGACTATTATGTCGGAAGTTCGGGCGGAACCTTTTCGCACGTACACAGCGGTGCTGCGTCATCAAGAAAAGATTATCGGCCGATGTTGTAAATCGGGAGCAGTCCGGAAGGCGAAGCGCAGTCACCGCGGGCGCGAGCGTCCGGTGCGGCGTCAATTAGACGGGGCGGCTGGACGTAGGGCTGCCACATGCTACATTTGTTTATTTTTTTATTTATTTAAATGATTTATTTATTCCCGTAGGACAACTCGAGTATATGATACTTCAAGACTCAACCGCTGGTTCGGAATACGAATCCCGAACCGGTGGATGAGTCTTAAAGTCTCTACTGAAGTCTTCTACTGAGAAGAGCCGGCAAGAAAATCAGCAGTTGCTCTTTTCTTAAATAGAAAAATGTTTCAATAACTAAATAATGTACAACACATATTGTTCGCGCGCGAGTTGAATGCAGAGTAAATTTATGTGTCACCATACATTTGCTCTGCATTCAACTCGTGCGCGAACTATTCGTTACGTTACAATTATTACACTGACTTGTGAGTTGTGGGCTACTGGATGCGAGGCCGGTTGGTTGCATGCAACCTTGTCATTAAGAAAATCAACGCTAGTATAATAACCTCAACTTGGCAAATGCTGTTGTTTACAGCATTTGTTTTGACAAAAAAAATGGTCTCTTCTTTCAGCGCATTTGAAAACTAAGATAAAACTTCACGTGGTCGATTGACAACCCTAGGCTGAAGGGGTAGCCTCGAAGGATGGGGTGGGCGCGGGGCCGCGAGACGCTGCCCACGTATCTACGTACTCGTACATTAGGTATATGCTGGGAAATTCGAGCCTATATGTACGTGCCACATAGCCTTTGGCAATTAATACCGCTGTGGTGTTTAGTCTTAATTAAGTATTCGTATTCATGAAACTGTGTACTTACTTGATCTAGTCGTTTTTAATAATGATCTTAAAAGTTAAACATACCCTTCAGTTGCTTGGATTATAGTTCAGAAAGTCCTTTATTAGTTGGATTATATGTAAAATATACTACCCTACCTTCCTGTATATCAAAATGACAAGTTTTATAGACCATGAAACCGTAAATAAACGCGGACGAAGTCGTGAGTATCATCTAGTTTATAGTGGTATTTGTAAAGAATGGTAATAAAATGCTTGATGTTGAACTCGGTAATGAACTCGGAATATATTTGCAAAATTATTAGGTGTTACAGACAAGAGACGAACAAGGTGAATGACATTATAATTTTGTACAATATAGTATTCCTGTTCACTGCGTAGATCGATGCGTTGCATCAGCGTTATTGCTAGCATAAAACTCGAAGGCGTCGACATGCCCCCGGGCGTTGAAAGCTTTGCTTTCAACCACTTAAACAGCTCTTAACCTTCACTTATCGGGAGTGGACAAATTCGTGAAAAAGATCTTTTCACAATACCGTTGGCTGTTTTGATTTCGGCTACTCGAGCCACATTATCTGGGCCGGGAAAAAGTGCAACAATCCGACCAAGTCTCCACTTTAACGGTGGCAGATTATCTTCCTTCAGAAGGACCAAAGAATTCAGCTCCAATGCTGTGGATTGAGTCTGCCACTTAGTGCGTTTCTGAAGCTCCGAAACATACTCCTTGCTCCAACGTGCCCAAAAATGTTGCCGAAGTTGTTCAATCCGCTGATATCTAGAGAGATTTTCCGATTTCCGTTCTTGGTAGTTTTCAGTCGGAATGGCGGTGAGTGGACGTCCAATTAAAAAATGGCCGGGGGTCAATGGGGTCAAATCGTCTGGATGCGAAGATAAGGGAGTGAGTGGACGAGAATTTAAAATTGCCTCGATTTGCGTCAAAGTCGTATACAATTCTTCGTACGTTAAGTGACAGTTGCCTAGCACTCTTAACAAATGAAATTTTGCACAGCGAACACCAGCCTCCCAAATTCCGCCGAAATGCGGCGAATATGCCGGAATGAAGTGAAAATTTATACCTTCATTTGACAGATCACTAGACAGCGAGTCAGAATTTCGCTTTATGAAGTTGGCTAGCTCATTGTATGCCCCAACAAAACAAGTTCCATTGTCAGAGTACAGATGACGGGGTTTGCCGCGACGGGCCACGAATCTGCGTAGAGTTTGAATGTAGCTATTGCTCGTCAAATCACCTACCAACTCCAAATGTATGGCCTTAGTAGTAAAACATATAAAAATGGCTATATACACCTTCACAATACGACAGCCACGTCCTTGACGACTAGCGGATGAAATAGGGCCCGCATAGTCAACTCCGACGGATTCAAATGGGTAACCACCAGGAATGAGGCGCTGCCGCGGTAAATCACCCATAATAGGAGCTACAACCCTTCCTTTCATTCGTGTGCACTTAGTGCAATGACGATACGTAGCCCTAGCCAAATTACGGCCACCGATTGGCCAGTAAACTTCTCTAATTGAGGCTAATAATAACTGTGGCCCTGCATGCATCAGTTTCGTATGTTCGAATTTAAATATCAGTTGAGTAACTCGATGTGTGGACTGTAATAATAACGGATGCTTTTTATCATAAGAAAACTCTGAGTTGTTGAGACGACCACCAACCCGCATTAACTTGTTCTCATCAAGGAACACGTTGAATTTTAACAACGCACTCTTCGCAGGCAAGGGTTTCTTATGTAATAAAAGATTATACTCCGTAAATGATTCCTTTTGTGATGTGCGAACGATGACATTGAGTGACTCGTTTAATTCGGTTTCTGAGAGAAAATTGGTTGTGGCACGTCGTCCCTTACATCCTTCAATAAATCGTAACAGGTACGCTACTGCACGCCTAAGCCTATTAAAATTTGAAAAACGATCAAACTTAATAAAATCTGAAGGAATTTCAGTTTGAACTAAAATCGATAATTCGGTTTGCGGTTCAGGTACTACTGTGGAAGGCCAATTACTGTTAGGTTCCTTCAAAAAACTTGGCCCTGACCACCACATGTCTAGAGACTGAATCGCGTCAACGCTAACTCCACGTGACACATAATCAGCTGGGTTTAGCTCAGTCGGAACGTGTCGCCAAACGCAATTACCGGTTTTTTCTAAAATGTCGCCTACACGATTGCGAACGAATGTTTGTAACTTACTAGGCAACATCTTAAGCCAACCTAAAACAATAGTGGAGTCTGTCCAAAAAACAGTACACGCTACATTAACTCTTAACGAGCTGTTAGCTTTTTCATAAAGCTTAGCTGCAACCTGAGCTCCGCATAGCTCAAGCCGAGGGATAGTTGTGGCCTTAATGGGTGCCACCCTACTCTTAGCTAGTAATAAACGCACTAAGATATTGCCATTGCTATCAATACTACGGACGTAAAGGCACGCACCGTACGCTTTTTCCGAGGCGTCGGAAAAAACATGAAATTCTAATTGCGCGAAGTTGTCTATTAACACGCGGCGAGGTACACGTAGGCTGTTCAAAACATGCAGGTTTTTAATAACGTCCTCCCAGGCTTCTTGGATCTCCGGCGTCAGGGGTTCATCCCATGACAAGTTTTTTAACCACAAGCTTTGCAGTATCATTTTAAATTTAATAACGACCGGGGATACAAGACCTAGTGGATCAAATATCTGGGAAATCACAGAAAGGATGTCACGTTTCGAATTTCCCTTCATTGTAATCAAAGTACCGATCGGAAAATACAGCTCATCAGATTCAGGTCGCCATCCTAAACCTAAAGTTTTACTCGGCTCATTACCTCCTATATTTAAATCGTGCGTGGACTTGGTGGACTCCGACACTAACTGAGGCTCGTTAGACTTCCACTTCCTCAGTGGCAAGCGAGCAGAGGCGAGGGTAGCCGTTACCTTCCTACGAATGTCCTGCACTACGCTCAAATCATCCCCGCCACTCAGCAGATCGTCGACGTAAAAATCATGAAGGATGATTTCAGCGATCTGCTTGTCCTTACACTCAAGTCCTAACTGCTTAAAGCATCTGGTAGCAAGAAAGGGTGCACTTGCGGTACCATAGGTAACTGTATTTAATTCAAATGCCTTAAGCGTTTGAGATGGGTCGTTACGCCATATTATATGCTGTAAATACCTATCATCAGGATGCACTAATACCTGCCGGTACATTTTTTCTACATCGGCTAAAATTACAAATTTGTGTTGCCTAAATCGTAGAAGAATAGACAATAGATCGTCCTGTACCGTTGGACCTACCATCTGAATGCTATTCAGGCTTATATTAGTGCTCGTGGTGGAAGAGCTAGCATTGAATACCGCCCTCAACTTGGTTGTTGCGTGGTCCTCACGCAACACGCCATGATGTGGGATAAAATGTACATTATTATCCGACTTAAGTTCACATTCCGTCATGTGACCCAACGACTGATATTCCGACATAAACTCGCGATACATTTTATACAGTTTCGGTTGTTTTAGAAGCCTGCGTTCTAAAGAGAAAAAGCACTGCTTAGCTCGATTAAAAGAATCACCTAAAATGCTAGGATCTTCTTTCAGTGGGATTCTTACACAGAAGCGACCATCTGCTAAACGAGTAGTATTTTTTACAAAATGTTCTTCACATAACTTCTGTTCCGATGAATAACTAAAAGAAGGAGAATTATTTACTTCTTCTAAATTCCAAAACCGTGCGAGTTGACTCTGTATATCTTGATTTAATATATCAGAGGTCGAATTAACATAAACATAATTACATTGAATAGGGTTGGGCAGATAAGTTGTAAACCTGTTACTCATCGGACCAGAAACTATCCACCCTAACCTAGTCTCGCAAAGTATAGGCTTATAATTACCTAAATTAATTCTTTGCCTTCCTAGAATGTCCCAAAAAACATCAGCACCTAATATTAAATCCACTGACGCGGGCTTATAAAAATGAGGATCCGCTAAACAAATGTCAGTAGGTATGTTCAGGTTTGAGATGTCAAGTGAACGACTAGGTACGTTCTCTGTTAACGAAGGCAAAACGAAACAATTTAAATTAGTTGCAAATGTTTCATTTAATGACTTCAAACGCAAGCGACACATTTTATTAATATGTGTAGTTACATTATTAATACCCAGTACAGATTGATCGATACGATTATGAGGCAGATTTAATTGACGAAACATTTGCTCCGACATAAGGCTAGAAGTGCTACCTGAATCCAATACAGCGCGTCCGATATGTTCGCGATTGTTTGAATCGTATAACTTAACTAGCGCAGTCGATAATAGGACGTCCCCGCGGTGACTGTTTACTTCCAGACTCGCGGACGACACGCTCGCCGATAACGTTAAGTTACTACTTGGATCGGTGGTGGAGGCGCTCGCGCTGATGTTTTTATTATCAGTGCGTTCGCTATGCACTGCCGGCTTCTGCTTATCTGTAATGTGTACCAAATCAGAATGCTTACGCTTACAAATTTTACACCCGTTTTTCTTACAGGTATTTGAAAAGTGTTTTTTGGAAAAACAGTTAAAACAAACCCTAAAAGTAGGTAATAACTGCAGTCGCGCTTCATTACTTAACGCTAAAAACTGAGGACAAGAACTCAGTTTATGCTCGCCACTGCACTTTGGACACGAGTCCGTAGAACTATTATTACTCGAATTATTATTATTATTACATTGTGTTGAAACCATAGCCTTTATTTTTGAAGGTTTATTATTATTGTTATTAGTTGAATTAATTTGGTTAGACTGACGTGAAAATTCTATTGTGTCCAGAAGATTGATGCGCATTCTCATGAAATCAAGGAAGTGTTGTAGCTCAATGGGTTTTTCTCCATCCAAGCGACCTTTGTACTCCTCCCATTCACGATAAGTTTTGGTATCTAACTCATGAGTAATAATGTAAATGAGAAGGGTATCCCAATGCTTAGTAGGCTCGCCTAAGGATTCTAAAGCACGGAGGTTCTTATTTAATTGATCCAAAATGTGCTTCAAATTAGTAGCAGATTCTCGTGTGACCGATTCGATATTAAATAAAGACGCAACATGATTTTGTATTAATAAACGTTTGTTATCGAATCGATCGCACATCAGCTTCCATGCAACGTTATAATTGCTCGACGAGAACTCGATGGAAGAAATTACCACGGCAGCTGACCCCTCCAATGACGTCCTTAAATAATGAAATTTGTTCACATCATCAATATCGTCATTGGTATGAATAAGACTAGTGAACGTGTCCCTGAACTCCAGCCAATTGTTAAATGAACCACTAAATTTAGGTAGCTGGATGGTAGGTAACTTGACAGGATTCTGTTTACCACTGCGTGAACCGTACTCGGTAGGCAGGGGTACTTGAGATTTTTTATAATTAGACAGAATCTCCTGCCCTTGGCTTAGGGCTTTGTAATACCTACATTCGAACTCGTCTCGTTCGGACAGCTGTTGTTCAATATTATCCGAGATGCATTCTAAACGAGTTTGAGTCTCGTCGTATTGAGCATACAATAAGTCTAACTTATTCAAACGCAATTCTAACTCACTGATATCCTTTGAAGTAGGTTGAGTAGACTCCAGTGACTTCAAATGTCCAAAAAATATTGTGATACGACCTTTATAGCTGCTGCGCTTCTTGGTCAATTCTGAGATTTCTCTTAAATTCTCACTTTTTTCCGACATAGTGGGAGATGGTTGCACAATTCTGGAATTTGATACAAAAATGCGTATATAACTAAGTAAATAAGAACTATTTTACACAATATTATAAGAACAACAACAAATAATATTAAATTCACAACCAAAATATCTAACTTCAACTAACATTAAAATATGAAATCTATTTCATTGGCAATTACTTATACTTTATAACTTCAATTAATTACCTAGCAATTATCAATTGTATTGACTGACATTAAAATGTAAATTCTAATTTATTGATGACAATCTATACTTTACAACTTCAATTATCAATAATATTGATCAATACATATCAAATTAAATGTTTATAACATAAGAAAACTACAAAACTACAGACTCGGTTCTACTGAGTAGGTACCTATTTCACAAATACAACTCTTTACTACTTAATAATGTACTTTACTAATACAATAAATGTATATGACGTAGATTGTAATGAAATTTAATATATATTATGCAGAAATATTATTACAATTTAAGTTGAAACTTAATACTTTTACTACAATCTACTTAGTAAAGTACCAGGTTGCAATAGGCATAGATAACATTAATGAACGACTGTTTTCTTTAAAATAATAAACTTTCACATATATAATTAACTAGTAAAAGGCTAAGGCATAAAAAATACACAAAAATATACAGACTTTATCCCGATTCACTCATAAATTGTCCTTTTCCAGAGCAATGACCTCCACCATTGACCTCCACGTTGTGGCGAATTTTAATCTCCTTATCCATATATAGGCATTTAATTCCTTGGTTTTTTAATCCAATCCGGCTCGAAGATGACCAATGTAAAGAATGGTAATAAAATGCTTGATGTTGAACTCGGTAATGAACTCGGAATATATTTGCAAAATTATTAGGTGTTACAGACAAGAGACGAACAAGGTGAATGACATTATAATTTTGTACAATATAGTATTCCTGTTCACTGCGTAGATCGATGCGTTGCATCAGCGTTATTGCTAGCATAAAACTCGAAGGCGTCGACAGTATTCAAAATATGTTTCATCTTCAAACGTTCAATAGAGCAACGGATCAGTGCGATTTTATAAGTGGAGAGTGACATATTATGCTGCTTTTACCTATCCCGAAAAATTTGCACGGGAGTTTCCACGGAATTTTGAAAGAACGTGGCTGAAATCGCGGGCAACTTCTATGTAGTTAACGTATATTTCTAAGTTATTATGATTCTTTTCGTACCACTTGCTCAAAAAAGTGAAATTCTATGCCACAAAAAGCGAACATAACAATAGTCATTTTTAATCTGTTAAAAACAGGGAAAGAAAATTGTACTGAATTTCATTCATCCTCTAGGGGGAGAATGTTATTTAAATTTGGAATACTTACATACTGAACTACATCTGTGTTTACACCATTGAGTTTGTGTATAAAGCATTAAACATCTTTTTGAAAAAGGAATACGCATTTATTATGCAGTTATGATAATTATATAAAATTACGAAAACCGACGTGGCCGTATGAGCTTGATGCCTTTGCTTTTCCGACAAAAAAATATTAGTCTAGGAATTTGCCGCGTTTTTGTTTTCTTCAAATACATGAACGTTAAGTTTATTTTAATTTATTTTTATAAATAAGTTAAACAGTTCCTCAGACGCAAGAACAGAGAAATACTCAAATCAACTCATCAACAATAAATGTACCAAACAGAAATGTAACTCTCTCTATCGATAATTGGACCAATGTTTCGAATGTTAACTTTTACTTTTAATTGTCATTATCTATACTAATATTAAAAATGCGAAAGTGTGTCTGTCTGTCTGTCTGCTACGCTTTCACGGCCTAACTACTCAACCGATTTTGATAAAATTTAGTACAGAGATAGGTTACGTCCCGGGGAAGGACATAGGCTACTTTTTATCCCGGAAAATCGTAGAGTTCAAAAAACAAAAAATGTATCTGTTCAACCGATTTTGATGAAATTTGGTACAGGGATAGGTTGTACCCCGCGGAAGGATATATGCTATTTTTATCCCGGAAAATTGAAGAGTTCCCGCGGGAATCAAAAAACATCAATCCACGCGGACGAAGTCGCGGGCATCATCTTGTTTTTAATAAATGCTTATCTCATATTATTACTGTGTTAATTTTTTCGCAAATGGTACGAAAAGTAGAGTATTTTCCTCGGTGATAAAGCTGTCTTAGTCTTGGGTGAACTTAAATCCCTCGCTACACTCAGGACTCATCTTAAATCCCTCGCTTCGCTCGTGATTTAAGTTTTTAACACCCTCGCTACGCTCGGGAGTAAACCTCGCGTCCTTCGTTACGCTCGCTTGCTTTATCCCCTTGGTTAATAATCTACTATTTTGTGGACTTCTTTTATGAATTTCGTTACTGTAAAACATTCAAATCACACCGATTTCGTGCCTACCTGTTCCCAGAACGGTATAAATAAAAAAAATACGTGACGAGAATGCGCCGCTAACTCGATATTCGTAATGAGGGAGACGTCCGTCAATTTGGATTTGTGCAAACAATACAAAAAGACTGCTTGTCGTCGATTCGCGAATCGAGACGTCTATTTCTTTCATCTTTTGAACAAATATAATTTAATATAAAAAATTCTTTTTAAACAACCTACTTCAAACTCCCGCGCCAACTTTATAACAACAAGCGCACGCTATACATATGGGACCACCTTTGAAGTATACCCTTTCAAACAAAAAAAAGAATTTTCAAAATCGGTCCAGGCGTCTTCGAGTAATCGGGGAACATATTATATAAAAAATAAAAAAATAAAAAAAAGATTCCGACGAATTGAGAACCTCTTCCTTTTTTGAAGTCGGTTAAAAAGAGAACCTACTAAATTTAAAAAGTTTACAGCATACTTCACTGCGGTTCGCACTGCATTATTATTATAAAAAAAATAAAGAAAAAAAATTAAGATTTGAAATACAGTCAAAGCATGCATATTATTTCATTTGCTTCAAAACTTCCTTAAATGTGGGTAAACACAATCTATGTAATATATAAAAAAACCGGCCAAGTGCGAGTCGGACTCGCGCACCGAGGGTTCCGTACTCAAGAAGTAGGTAGGTACCTTTGTTAATGAACCGCAAAACTAGCTTTGGTTGTAGAGGTTTACTGTTAATATCAAAAAATTACGTTTGTTGTATGGGAGCCCCCCTTTAATATTTACTTTATTGATATTTAATTATTTATTTTGAAAGGTAATATACAAGTTAATATTCTGTGAAGATTTGAACCGTCTACCTGTTACCGTTTTTAATATTGAGCAAAAAAATAAGAAAAAAACACGTTTATTGTATGGGGACCCCCCTTAATATATATATTTTTTTAAATTTTTAGTATTTGTTGTTATAGCGGCAACGGAAATACATCATTTGTGAAAATTTCAGCTTTCTAGCTATCACGGTCTATGAGATACAGCCTGGAGACAGACAGACAGTCAGACAGACAGACAGACAGACAGACAGACAGCGGAGTCTTAGTAATAGGGTCCCGTTTTTACCCTTTGGGTACGGAACCCTAAAAATGAATCCCTATTTCCCTTGGTCACGGCATCACGCGTGAACGGCTGGACCAATTTCGCTAATTCTTTTTTTGTTGTATAGGTGAGGACCTGGAGAGTGACATAGGCTACTTTTTATCCCGGAAAATTAAGGAGTTCCCGCGGGAATAACAAAAAACTTAAACCACGCGGACGAAGTCGAGGGCATCAGCTAGTAATGAATAAAAATTTATGAAACTAGTACTCATTATAATGTACTTACTTATTATTAAAGCCTATTATTTTCTTAGTAACTAATGGTGTCCACTCCAAATTTTAAGAAAAAATGTTCACAAGTTTACTAAAGTATATACTAACTTAGTATACGGCCGGTTTCTGAATTGAGAATTTCATGTTGAGTCTGTCTCAGATAGTCATTTAAAAAATTGCCATGAAAATATTTACACTATAAAAATGGAAAACCATTTCACGTCAGCCATTAAAAATTACGAATTCAAGGCGCGTAAGGTACATCGCAGACGTCTGCGCCAGACAGCCCTAGCTATAAACACCTAGTGCTTATGTACGGTGCCTGTAACTTTGACCCCATTTTCGCGACCCAACTTACATTGCGTTTGCTTTTTACTCTACTTTTAGTTTACGTTTGTAAACAGTTTTAGGGTGGAAAATAGGCATGATGACTGATTTTGAAAATTGGTCAGATTATGTTCGGAAGTATCTACTATTTCGAAAAAATATCTTATTTCAGCAGAAAAATAAAGTTTGATAGACAAAATTAGCATTTGAAATTTAAATTTTAAAATTCACGCCAAAACGTTCGGCGGTGTCATGGCGTCGTTGTGACGTCACAATTGTATTTAACAATGTACTCTGTGCAGTGCGCAGGAAACAATAGTGTGATTGTCAAAGCTCGAAAACAAACAATTGTGACGTCATTCGCTTTTTGGTGTTTTATCCAATATGGCGGATTGCTGTATTTTATAGTTTTATTTTATCAAAATAAATAGCAATCTCACTCGATATAGGAAAATAAATACGTTTTATATAATCCATGAATCCTATTTCATTAGATAAATTCATAATTTCATTGATTCTTGGTTACTGTCATCATGCCTATTAGGACTCTTTTTTCTCTTACATTTTTTTGCTATACTTAGAGACTAATGTTATAATACTTTAATGTCACCTTACATTTTGCGTTTCGCGTAGTAGTTAAGTACCTGCTCAAATAATGATTATTGCTAGTGTGTCTAGTGAAAACTAGTGCAAAACTTCGGAAAAAAAATGCACTATATTTTAACAAATTGTTTAGCCTTATCGAATCTCAGCGGTAAGCCACCTGGTAAAGCGGAGATATAGACCGAATATACGTATTAGATCGAATATAACTATTTGTGGGTTCAAGTCTCTACGCAAGGCTTGTGTCATGCCCGCGTGCAAGTAGATTGCATCCTTTATAATACCTACCCCTCAGTTGTGTCAGCTTTGTGTTTAAATTTGTTTTGAATTTTTAGAAAAGATAAAAGATTGTTAATTTATTTACTGACGAAGGTTTAATTAGGCTGATATTTGACTCTTTCGATGTATTTCACTCGGTTTGTTCTTTGGCGGGGATATGCCATATTGGAATAATTGACATAAATACGAATACTTTGACGTTTGAAATGCAGTCTCCTACCGGCAGACTCAGCGATTATTGAATACTTTTGTGTTTAGATCGCAATTTGATTCAGAGCTTAGCAGTAGCAACTGCAGCCTGATCAAATGATTAATTTATTGTTGCTGTGATGTTTTGACCAAGTTTTTATAATTAACTGTTTACATTAAATCTCTCGTGAAACCGCTACACGTCGTGACCATTCGCTCGTGCACGTTTTAAAGAGAGTACAAACATATTTTAAATGTAATTTTAATTATTTGCCCACTTCTGGAATTATGCTTACAGTTGTAAGGTTGCTTTTTTGTCTCATGCAGGCAAAAACGACGGCGACGACGATCTCCCTGGCGCAGTGTTGAGCGCTGTTGTCTCAACGTGGGAGGTCCTCGCTTTGATTACCGGCAGGGTCAATTTGGGAATTTGTAATTTCTGAATTTTCTCTGGTCTGTTCTGGTGGGAGGCTTCGGCCGTAGCTATTTAACACCCTACCGGCAAATACGTACCGCCAAGCGATTTAGCGTTCCGGTACGGTGCCGTGGAGAAACCGCCTGGGGAATGCGTTTTATATAACTGTCATAACAGAATAGCCCGCTACCATCTTAGACTGCGTCGTCACTTACCATCAGGTGAGATCGCAGTCAAGGGCTAACTTGTAGTGGAATTTAAAAAAAGTCAGCGTAAAAACGCGCGGCGCCAGACCAGCTCGCACTACGTCATCCACGCGTGCAGCGCACGTGTCTTTCGCAAGCATGCGAATTCGCCAGATGTGAATGCACCCTTACAAAAACAATATGCCACCTATTCAATTCCCCCAAATAACTTTACGACAGTGGAAAATTTATCCAACGAACAATAATAGTATCAATTGAGACACAACCAATATCTGGAACCCAATCTAATAATTAATTCCTGATTAGACTGTGACCACTACCTTCCTGCTGGAACCGACCGTCCTATATCTGCCGTAAGCCCGTGCAACTATCTTCGGACAACAATCCTATACTTGGAACTGTACCACGCGATTTTTGTCTCTATCCTGTAAGTGTTAAGCCAGGTTATCGCGTGCAGGTGTTTTGTTATAGCCGGAACTATTAGGTTGTGGGGGGTTGTACACACGTTCTATCTGCGTAGGTAAATCTGAATACAAATGAAGACATTAGGCGAAACCCGCGCGGTCTCTCGTTAACAACTACCCACGTGCGTTGATATAGATCGACACTGGATGGCGCATCGTGGGCGGGTTTATCCCCTACTTTTCGTGAGAATATCGATATAGGTATTATGATTTATTTAATCGTATGGCGTTTAGCATTTATAAGCGTTTTAATAATATTATCAAACTAATTAAAAAGAACGCGTATGCCGCCTGAAATTAGGTACGTATTATTATGATTAGTGAAGACAAACAAATTTGTAAAATTTTATTGATTTGTTGAAAACCACAAGATTAAGTAAATCATCAAGTGGCTAATTGGTAGGACTGAATTTAAAACTAAGGGGAGGGCCACAAAATTAAAAAAAAAAACATTAAATATAATAGCTACTTCGTAACCCTAATTCCGTCTTTGATGCACTTTAAGAAAAGTTAATTAATATGGCATATAATAATTATATGTACATTGTATAAGAATAAGTGATGATTCACATATTTACAGAAGCTTCAAAAGTTAAGAAGGTTATCTGAAATCCCAAAAGTCGAAGATTTAAATTAAATGCAACACGTCTATTTTCTTGCTCAGGTACTTCTGATTCTAACGTGAGCGAGCTAACTGAACGTTATTTTTCGCCGTTAAGTTGTTTCCAGGGGCTCTATTTCGACGTAAAAAGTATCGTATAGGAAGGCGAATTAGTTAGGAAAATAGATGTTTAAACAGATTCATCATACGATATAATTTCCCACGAGATTCGACGTTTAAGCCCCTAATTGCGATAATAAGGTACTTTTGCGGTTTGGTTATTAATGGCTATTTCCTAATTATTTGTGGATGTTTCAGTTTGGATCGCTACATCTTGTACGGATGACGTTGTTTTAAACCTTTAATTTGAAAAGTTATGTGAGACAAAACACGAACGATGCGAGGAAGGGAAGACACACGATTAAAAGTGTCGCGACGGTAGGTAATATACCTATCGATAATCTGGCATAGCGAGCTCGGTGAGCGTCACCCGTAATAATATTTATTTTTAACGTCAATAAGTGTACCTACAGTGTACCTATATTGAATAAATGATATTGACTTGACTTGACTTGACTATAGCACGCAAATTCGCTTGATATAAGGCTTATAATTCACGGGGCTACTCCACACGTGCAGATTACCAAGGGCTGACCAAATATTTCCTTAAAAACTTAATACAAAGACCAAAGAAATAAAAGAAAGAGAGTTATTTTAAGAACGGATAGTGTCGCGACTCTAATATCGATAATGGCAACAGAGCGGGCGCGGTGAGCGTCGCCCACATAGCTCGCATGTGCGCTGCGTATAATCCTTATAATTCTCGGGGCTACTGTAGGTACACGTACAGATTACTCAGGGCTGACCCACTTCACTGTTTTCTTAGTTTTTTGATAACTGAATTCGAACTACTAGATCTTGAACTATCATATTAGGTACCGTAATAGAAGTCCCACATTAAAGGAATAAAATGAATATTCCGAATCAAAATCGTTTTCTGTGATGCTGTCAAACTTTAAAAAGTCAAAAGTAGGTTGCAATTACAACGTCAATAACTATACTTTTAGTTAGAAAGGCTAATAGAAAGCGTTATCTGTACATGAAATAAGTTAGTTTGAGTTAGAGCTACTATCCTCCAAAAAAATGTACCTACCTATCCATTAAACCCATACCCCTAACCGGTTTCTACAGGCATCGTACCGGAACGCTAAATCGCTTGGTGGTGGTCTTTGCTGTTAGGTTGGTAACTAGTCACGGCCAAAGCCTCCCACCAGGCCAAACCAGGGAAAATTCAGAAATTAACAAATTAACACAGCCCGGGATCGAACCCGGGACCTCAGCAACTTGAGAGACCACAGCGCTCAACACTGCGCCAGGGAGGTCGTCAAAACTTACCTAGTATAGACAACGTAAAGATTAAAAAAAAAAAGGCAGATTAATTTCGAATGTAGAATATTTATATTTAAGACCTTTTATCTTCGTAACAACGCGAGTATGTCGCTGTTCGCGAGCATGTCGCTGTTCGCGAGCATGTCGCTGATCGCGAGCATGTCAGTCACGGTGACGCGAATCCACAAGTTTACCCCCTACCAAAAAGTGCTCAACGCGGCTAAAGAAGTTATCACTTCAATAGTTTATGGGCGCAAGCCATTGATGTAGAATTTTAGTACGCAAGCACAGCCCTGCCGGCGGAAGGGGCCGGCCGGGCGCCTTGACAGCGCAGCGCCGTTAATTCCTGAACGCTCCTCGCGCGATTGACAACGCGGTCGGAATTTATCGACGTGCATGCAGACCGCTAGTGATGTACTCGTACTTACCTACTTTCTGATGATAAAATACTTTCGATATACAAACTCGCTACTTAATCCATATCCATACTAATATTATAAATGCGAAAGTGTGTCTGTCTGTCTGTCTGTCTGTCTGTCTGCTACGCTTTCACGGCCCAACTACTCAACCGATTTTGATGAAATTTGGTACAGAGATAGGTTACATCCCAGGGAAGGACATAAGCTACTTTTTATCCCGGAAAATTGAAGAGTTCCCGCGGGAATTAAAAAAAACATAAATCCACGCGGACGAAGTCTCAGGAATCATCTAGTACTTAATAAATGTGAGTTTAGCTAGAATGTTTCCAACAATAGCTCTATGGGAAATCAACTAATCAATAGAAAGCTTGCGCGATTTGGAATTGGAGAATTGGATTAAAAATAATATTAATAAATAATAATAATAAATCTTAATAAGAAAGAAAGAAAGAAAGAAAAACAGTTTATTCGACAATGGTGTCACAGACAAAACACAGATTACAAACGTAAAAAATTTGTCTGTGACACCACCCAGAATGGGTGTACAGCTCAGCATTAAGCCCTGAATGGTATGCCATTAAATTGCATACAAAGCAGGGCGCTGGTTTTCGGCTGTGACCCGGGTGACGCCACAGTAACAAAAAATATTAATATGTATAATAAAACAAAAGTAAAGTTTATAAGCAGTCACAAGCAAGCAGCAAGTACTCATATTATATGCCATTTATAATAGTAACACATTTATACTATACAAAAAGGAAAAAGAAAAAGAAAAAATCTAAAACATACAACTACAATAAATAACATGAAAACAAGAAAAAATATATCAAGAAAACAATACACATAAAATTACAAACAAATTTAATATTAAATTAATGAAATATTGGCCACAATATTCTCATACTCAATTTGCTTTTTTAACATGAATCTTTTTAACTTATTTATAAAAGTGATTTTACTCCGAGAATCACGAATGGGGGGAGGAATGTTATTCCAGCATTGGGTTGCGGCATATTTAAAGCTACCCTTAAAAGCAGCAGTGCGGTGGTGTGGGACACTCAGTATTTTACGTACGCCTCTAAAATGCTCCCTACCCTCATAAGTCCTCCCTAGCTTTTCATATATGTAAGGTGGTTTACCATAAGAAATTGATATTTTCAATTTTCTAAATTAATGGTTTTCATGGTAAAGTGAAAACAGTCTGCTAGTCGGCTATATATAGCCAGTGCTGTACATAAGTACGACTCTGTAAATAGGGATCTGACTTTCAGATCTGGCCCAAGTTGCTTAGCCTCATGCCTAGTTGAAGCTCGCTACGCCTAACTGCTTTCACCGATTAAATACTAGCTCACTAATAATCTAAATATTATGGTAATAAAGACCACTAAGTACATCACAAGAAATAAAAAAATAGTCGCCGGATGGTTGCCGGTAAGATTTATAATAAAAAACAAAACTTTTATCGATATCGACAAATCTTAAACACAATGCGTCACTTCCCTATTCGCGTTTCTGTTCACTTCACAGTCAGCTAGTCGGCTATAGCCAGTGCTGTATATAGGTACGACATTCGGTAAAGAGGGGCCTTTCAGATCTAACTCAAGTAGCATAGTGCCTGGATGGAACTCGCTACGCCTAAACGCTAACACAGAGTAAAAAGAACCTATCTCGGAATATTCTAAAAGTAAAAACAACAGCTAAGTATATCGCAGGCGTCGAAGAATTTGTCGCGGGCAAGACCTAGTAAGTAACAAAACTGGTATCGATATGGACAAATCATTAACACAATGCGTCACAACCCTATTCGCGTTTCTGTTCACTTCACCGTCAGCTAGTCGCCTATAGCCAGTGCTGTATATAGGTACGACACTCGGTAAAGAGGGGCCTTTCAGATCTAACTCAAGTAGCATCGTGCCTGGATGTAACTCGCTACGCCTAAACGCTAAGAGTAAAAAGAACCTATCTCGGAATATTCTAAAAGTAAAGACAACAGCTAAGTATATCGCAGGTGTCGAAGAATTTGTCGCGGGCAATACCTTAGTAAGTAACAAATATGGTATCGATATCGACAAATCTTTAACACAATGCGTCACAACCCTATTCGCGTTTCTGTTCACTTCACCGTCAGCTAGTCGCCTATAGCCAGTGTTGTACATAGGTACGACACTTGGTAAATAGGGGTCTTTCAGATCTAACCCAAGTCGCCTAGCATCGTGCCTGGTTGAAGCGGGCTACGCCCAAATGCTTCCACAGATTAAATTATAATGACGCTGACGACCAAAGCCGGCATCCATTGTATGCGTTGCAAGGCTGGTCTTTAGATATTTTGGACGAAATTGAATTTACGCTCAGCCTTCCCAGTAATAAGCAGCTTGGGTTCGGAAATTCTTCGTGCATTATTGTTGCTCATGTAAAGCGCGGCGCATAGCCTTTTCTCTGGGTCTCTCTTTCGTATATAATTTAATAGAAAAAATACTTTTTAAACAACCGACTTCAAATTCCCGCGCCAACTTTACAACAACAAGCACACGCTATACAAAGTACTTATTTTCTTGTTGATATTTTAAAAACCGCTCGACCGATTTCGATAAAATTGATATGGGGCCACATGGGAAGTATACTCTTTCAAATAAAAAAAGAATCATCCAAATCGGTCCATCCAGTCAAAAGTTCTGAGGTAACAAAAATTAAAAAAAAAAAAAAAAAAACCTCCTCCTTTTTTTGAAGTCGGTTGATAAGTACACTATCATTTACGCATAGCCTTTTATCTACAAACTAGATGATGCCCGCGACTCCGTCCGCGTGGATTGATGTTTTTGATTCCCGCGGGAACCCTTCAATTTTCCGGGATAAAAAGTAGCCTATGTCCTTCCCCGGGACGTAATCTATCTCTGTCCAAATTTCATCAAAATCGGTTGAGTAGTTGGGCCGTGAAAGCGTAGCAGATAGACAGACAGACACGCTTTCGCATTTTTATTATTAGTATGGATTTCCAGATTCACAGGGGTCAAACACCGCCAACTTCCTAACTCCGGGCGAGTAAGTCTGAGAATTTCTTGTCAGAAAAACCCAACAATTGTTATGGCCCGATCCGGGACTCGAACCCGGGACCTCGTCGGCCGCAGTCGAACATGGTAACCACTAGAGTAACGAGGCAGTTGGTATAAAAAATATAATATGATGCCAGTGGCGTTCTTTTTTGATAGCATCTGAGTTATAGATCGCATTGGAGCAGCGTAGTCTTAGCTCTAATTCCCTCTCTCCTATGAGAGTGGAGGCCTGTGCCCAGCAGTGGGACGTTAATGAGCTGTAGTGGTGGTGGTGGAGTTATAGAATAGGGCTGGGTGACTCTGGACATATTCCCTGGATATTTATGTGTACATAAATCGGGTAACAGTAATGAGTTTTGAGCGGCCGCCAAGCTAAGCGAGTCGTCCTGGTTTACTGCCTTGCATGAACGCGTGCCATACTGGTTATTAACGTTTATTAGACGTTCGGACATTTGGACAGAAGTCTGCAATGCATTTATGCCTACCGCGGTGGTATAGTGGATTTATAAAAATTCTTTCCAAAAAACCGACTTCCAACGCCACTGTAAGGTACAAAATAATTTTGATTTCTACCCACTATGTTGAAGTCACTTTTTAGTGTCAGGGTTGAGGATTTGGTGTCATTTTTTATGGGACCACCTCGAGAGCTTCCTCTAACGACTGATAGAAAAAAAAATCAAACCGGTTCAGAAACCACGGAGATATGCACAGACATACAGAAAAAAAAAACGCGCCGAATTGAGAACCTCCTCCTTTTTTGGAAGTCGGTTAAAAATAGGCAAAGGCGATAAGTACGAGTACCAGAAGTTTAATTCGCTATAATCTGCGACAATAGGTAAATCTATGTGGTACAGTGTGCATCCTGCGCTTATGGCACAGAATAGATAACCTTTATAGCCCGCGATATTCACCACACCACAGAAATCTTCCAAACTACTCTCAACGTACGTTTCACTCCGATACCGGAGCATCTTCAGGAGATGTTAACTCGGCAATGCTCGATTGTAAATACAATTGTTAATACAATAGGCATGATGACAGTAACCAAAAATCAATGAAATTATGAATTTATCTAATGAAATAGGATTCATGGATTATAAAAAACGTATTTATTTTTCTATTTCGAGTGAGATTGCTATTAATATTGATAAAATAAAACTATAAAATACAGCAATCCGCCATATTGCATAAAACACAAAGAAGCGAATGACGTCACAATTGTTTGTTTTCGAGCTTTGAAAATCACACTATTGCTTACTGCACACTGCACAGAGTACATTGGTAAAAACAATAGTGACGTCACAACGACGCCATGACACCGCCGAACGTTTTGGCGTGAATTTTAAAATTTAAATTTCAAATGCTAATTTTATCTACCAAACTTTATTTTTCTACTGAAATAAGATATTTTTTCGAAATAGTAGATACTTCCGAACATAATCTGACCATTTTTCAAAATCAGTCATCATGCCTATTGTAGCATTGTCGAGTCAATATAGTACATAGTCATAGATTTACCTATTGTCGCGGATTATAGCGAATTAAACTTCTGGTACTCGTACTTATCACCTTTGCCTATTTTTAACCGACTTCCAAAAAAGGAGGAGGTTCTCAATTCGACTGTATTTTTTTTTTTTTTCATGTTTGTTACCTCAGAACTTTTGACTGGGTGGACCGATTTGGATGATTCTTTTTTTATTTGAAAGGGCATACTTCCCATGTGGTCCCATATAAATTTTATCGAAATCGGTAGAGCGGTTTTTAAAATATCAACAATAAAATAAGTACTTTGTATAGCGTGTGCTTGTTGTTGTAGAGTTGGCGCGGGAATTTGAAGTCGGTTGTTTAAAAATATTTTTTTATATTAAATTATAGATTCTTAGGGGGGTATCTGTTTTTTTTTTAATGTATGTCGGTGCATATCTCCGTGGTTTCTGAACCGATTTGAAGTCTATCATAAAGATATGATAGACTTCCGCAAAGTAACGCCTGCTTCTATCCAAAGGTGATAAGTATCATCATTATCGATCACTACAAACCAATTGGAAAAACGGAAACTTTTGAAACTTTTGATGCATACAAATTACAAGAATGATGCCATCAACGTTGAAAAACCATGTGCAAGCTACGCCCATGATATTTCATATTTGCAAGTGACTCGTTGTCCTAGGCGTTGTGAGGAAAGCTAGGCGACGTTATATGACGCGATACGAATCTATAGATAATGGCAAACTTGTATCGTAGCTACGCATCAACGTAGCTACGTGACGACGTAGGCCACGTGAAGGATTAGCTACTGTTGGATACCGTCGCGTCGCGTCTTATCGACATAATTATCACGTAAGACAATTCATGAGAAAACCCAGACTTTTTTCTTTTGTAATTGACATTGTGATACAAGACTACAATTTTTTTATGCATAGATTTATTATGTACTAAATGATGCCCGCGACTTCGTCCGCGTGGATTAAGGTTTTTTGATTCCCGCGGGAACTCTTTAATTTTCCGGGATAAAATGGGTGATAAATAAAATGCCTTTGTCCTTCCCCGGGATTCAAACTATCCCTATACCAATTTTCATCAAAATCGGTTGAATAGATAGGCCATGAAAGCGTAGCAGACAGACAGACAGACACACTTTCGCATTTATAATATAAATATAAATATGGAAGTATGGATTTACTAACGTGTCATTGGTTTTAAGTATTCATTGTAATTATTGAATTGTAAAAGTGTAGTTTGAAATTGACTTCAGTACTTAACTAAGCAACTACGTTTCAATGGATAACTTTTAAGATGACTTAAAACTTTGAAGATTAATTTATTCGACATTATTAACTAGGTACCTATCGATAAATAATATTAAATAAACAAAAAGAACAATTTCGAAGTAACTACCTGTCAACCAAATTGCATATTATGCCCTAGCGGGATGACATGTAAATTATTGTACAATTGTTCATGTTAAATACAAATAAATGGATCTGAAAGAATCTGAAATCAAATAAGCAAATCCTATAATTATTTGACAGCTTAAACTTATTACTCGAGCTGTTTAAGGTGTTCATACCGTTTCCAACCAGGGCGCGTTTGGAACCCTCGTTGATTTAGTTTTAAGATACCGTTACTGATTATCACCATTAGGTATATTTTATAAATAAGTGGACGTCAATAAGTGTAGTATATCTGTCACCGTAAGATTGCAAAGGCCGTTGGATTGTAATCTAACTAGCGAAATTGTAAACTTTCGACAGATTACAATTTAACGCATTATTTTTCGGTAGATTGTAATCTGTTAGGTATATAAACCCGACAAAACCCGTGGGCACTACCTGGTCATTTATGTCGAACCCTAACCTAACCTAAAAGAAAGAAAACGTAAATACATTATACAATGAATATTTCAAAAATTGACACTCGGAACATTGAACGGTTCACAATCCGTCGACAGTTTACAATACCGCTGGTTGGATTACAATCTAACGGTTTTTGCAATCTTACGGTGACATATCTACCTATAATGAATAAAACATTATTTGATTTGATTTGATTATACATGCTTTTTGACGTGCAGGCATCTGTGAACTCCTTAAACAGGTCGAATAGGCATGATGACAATAACCAAGAATCAATTAAATTATGAATTTATCTAATGAAATAGTATTCATGGATTATAAAAAACGTATTTATTTTTCTATTTCGAGTGAGATTGCTATTTATTTTGATAAAATAAAACTATAAAATACAGCAATCCGCCATATTGCATAAAACACAAAGAAGCGAATGACGTCACAATTTTTTGTTTTCGAGCTTTGAAAATCACACTATTGCTTACTGCACACTGCACAGAGTACATTGGTAATAACAATAGTGACGTCACAACGACGCCATGACACCGCCGAACGTTTTGGCGTGAATTTTAAAATTTAAATTTCAAATGCTAATTTTATCTACCAAACTTTATTTTTCTGCTGAAATAAGATATTTTATCGAAATAGTAGATACTTCCGAACATAATCTGACCATTTTTCAAAATCAGTCATCATGCCTATTATACGTTTGACAAAAGATCATGATTATCTACGATTTCCTTACACAATCGGGGGGCAGATTTTTCTCCCAATAATACGAAAACAGTCGATATCTAGGTACAAGATACCGCGTCGTAAACTTGTTGTTTTGCCGTCCGGCCTCCACTCCGGAGGCGGATCTAATTCCCTGATGACGCGGGGAAATTCACTGGCGCTCGGCCTCGGGCGGAGAAAAACGGAGAAAAACTCGCTTGCGTCACTAGCGCCGATACCTCTGGGTCTACTTTTTAATTTTTATTAGCTCTTTTCGTTTTTTTTTTAACTGTCGCAGGAGTTGGTGTACAGTCTGAGGTCCGTCATTAAAACGTTCCTCAGTTAAAATGTATCAGAAATCATAGGTTGCTATATCTACGCAATTCGGACAGCCATATCCTTTTAGCTCATTACACGATTGATACCACAAGGTGTACACACTACACACCTGTGTTGTCTAATTGTCTTTGTCTCTTTGCTCTATAGACATCTGTACCGGCCATGGCCGAAGGTTTCAACCGGACCAGACCACAGGAAATTTAGAAATCATAATTTCCTAAATTGACCCTGCCGGCGATCGAATCCGGGACCTGCCACAGCGCTCACCACTCCACCAGGGCAGTCGTTAAATGCTTTTTAACTTGTTTTATGCGTGCTGTTTCTGTTACACAATATTTACATACCATTTATCTTTTATACCCTGATCATTGTTCGATAGAGAATCCTACAAGCTATGGAAAAACAAACTTCCTTTGATACTACTTTACCCACACTTCTTAAAAGACTATAAGTCAGTTACAGTATGAGCTAGTTTCTGCATAGATTAGTAATCTTTAGCATGTAGAGCGTCAAGTGTAGAGAAAACCTTACAAGGGGGACACGGGGAGGTCCTTACCCATTACCACGACGGTGTCGTCGACGACCGTCCGCGGGAGCAACTACCCCTCATTTGAATACCAACCTTACACGTACAACTTAAAGTTTATTTTGGATTGGTCGAAATCCCAAGTGGGTTAGGCTACGTGCATAATTTACGCGCGTCCGATAGACGGTCGCAATTGTTATTGCGTTCGGATATTGGATTCGGTGTGCGCTGGCGTCGGGAAGATAATGCTGGATGTTTAATAAAGGCGCCTACTATCACTGGGGGATTCAATTATGCTTCACAGGTGCCTCATTAGCTTAGCTTCTATGGTATAGGCACGGTGCAAGTACATTTATTATCCATACAGTGGATCGACGCCTCTAGAAATTGCAGACCAAAGGCTCACCTACTACACCTACCTACGTCCTACACATTCGTAAACACCTCCAAGATGCATTCAGTACTAATTCAGTCTGTCTTAACTCAAAATTTCTCAAACTCCATCAGAACCTCTTCAGCGGGAAAAAAGATGTTTTTGGTAAGACGGAAAAGAAAGTTATGTTAAATCTACAAATTCTTTCCGAACCGGTAATAGAGTCAAAATTAATCGTAAGTATCAGGAGATTATGGAATAAACAAATTGAGTATATCCAATAAATCATCAAAGCATGAGTCTTTGTTGTTTTTGTGTCTAAAATCTTAACTTCAATCAATAAGGTCTGTGTTTGGTTCACATTTGGTTTTAGTCGGTTTCGCTTCTGCGCAAACGAACTTTCCCAAGGCGACTTATAAAATTAGTATACCTGTATTTACACCTGTTCTACTTTTTTTTTCTCCCATTCATACCATATTATGGAAATAAGTTAAATAGGTACACCTTAAAAGTTGTAGACCGCAAGAAAATTATCCATGTTAAGTAGACTGGCTCATATATATAGAGTTAGGTAGTTTCTAACGTAGGTATTATAGTAGAATATATGTACAGTATAGGATATACGGTATAACCGTCGCCCCCGGGCATAACGAGTCACACGCCATCTTAATGACTCGCGTCGCCACCACGCCTGTGTCCGACGAAGGCCAAATCACCCGCACATAAAGCTAGCCATGCATGCCCCGATAATTTAGTCGGTAGTTTAGTAGGTATATTATATGTAAGTATGAACATATATTCTTTATTGTACACCACAAAAACACAAAAGAGACAAACATGAAAACTTAAAACGTAGGTACAATAAGGCGGTCTTATCGCTTAGTAATGTCTTCCAGACAAACCTATCGATACGGAGAAAATGAACAAGTGTAACCAACTCTAAGAGTCAACTTTAGGATACAAACTTAAACTTGTATTTATTTTAAACATTTTCATGAGCCGTGTGATTTTCTTGTCGCCTTGTCCGCTCTGCCCGGACCGTGCTCAGGCGAGCCCTCCAGAGAACCGCCGCTCTGTGTTGATGACAGTAACCAAGAATCAATGAAATTATGAATTTATCTAATGAAATAGGATTCATGGATTGTAAAAAACGTATTTATTTTTCTATTTCGAGTAAGATTGCTATTTATTTTGATAAAATAAAACTATAAAATACAGCAACTATAAAATATTGCATAAAACACAAAGAAGCGAATGACGTCACAATTGTTTGTTTTCGAGCTTTGAAAATCACACTATTGCTTACTGCACACTGCACAGAGTACATTGTTAAAAACAATAATGACGTCACAACGACGCCATGACACCGCCGAACGTTTTGGCGTGAATTTTAAAATTTAAATTTCAAATGCTAATTTTATCTACCAAACTTTATTTTTCTGCTGAAATAAGATATTTTTTCGAAATAGTAGATACTTCCGAACACATTTTTCAAAATCAGTCATCATGCCTATTAAGTATACCCACTCTCTTTTTTTTTGTCACAGCAAATGTGTGATCTACCCATACTGATCACAGGCATAAAAAATTAGTTAGATGGGAGTAGCGGTGTATAAGCGTTATAAAACCGCTACCTGTGGCCACTCTTGGTAGATACCTACGAAAAAGAAGAGCAAATTGGTTAAAACAACAACCAATGGCAGTTTTCTAAATCAATCGTACAGTGCATGGGCGTCGTAAGCCATGCCCGCCATAATACCGTTCGGAATTATCAGCTCCGTCCGTTGCTCGTAATCACTAGCGGCGAGCACTCACGCGTAAATTACGCGCCTTGTCCGCTCTGCCCGGACCGTGCTCAGGCGAGCCCTCCAGAGAACCGCCGCTCTGTGTTTGTAGCGGGCCACAGAGTAGGAAATTAAGCATACACACTCTCTTTTTTTTAGTCACAGCAAATGTGTGATCTACCCATACTGATCACAGGCATAAAAAATTAGTTAGATGGGAGTAGCGGTGTATAAGCGTTATAAAACCGCTACCTGTGGCCACTCTTGGTAGATACCTACGAAAAAGAAGAGCAAATTGGTTAAAACAACAACCAATGGCAGTTTTCTAAATCAATCGTACAGTGCATGGGCGTCGTAAGCCATGCACACCATAATACCGTTCGGAATTATCAGCTCCGTCCGTTGCTCGTAATCACTAGCGGCGAGCACTCACGCGTAAATTACGCGCCTTGTCCGCTCTGCCCGGACCGTGCTCAGGCGAGCCCTCCAGAGAACCGTCGCTCTGGGTTTGTAGCGGGCCACAGAGTAGGAAATTAAGTATACCCACTCTCTCTTTTTTAGTCACAGCAAATGTGTGATCTACCCATACTGATCACAGGCATAAAAAATTAGTTAGATGGGAGTAGCGGTGTATAAGCGTTATAAAACCGCTACCTGTGGCCACTCTTGGTAGATACCTACGAAAAAGAAGAGCAAATTGGTTAAAACAACAACCAATGGCAGTTTTCTAAATCAATCGTACAGTGCATGGGCGTCGTAAGCCATGCCCGCCATAATACCGTTCGGAATTATCAGCTCCGTCCGTTGCTCGTAATCACTAGCGGCGAGCACTCACGCGTAAATTACGCGCCTTGTCCGCTCTGCCCGGACCATGCTCAGTCGAGACCTCCAGAGAACCGCCGCTCTGTGTTTGTAGCGGGCCACAGAGTAGGAAATTAAGTATACCCACTCTCTTTTTTTTAGTCACAGCAAATGTGTGATCTACCCATACTGATCACAGGCATAAAAAATTAGTTAGATGGGAGTAGCGGTGTATAAGCGTTATAAAACCGCTACCTGTGGCCACTCTTGGTAGATACCTACGAAAAAGAAGAGCAAATTGGTTAAAACAACAACCAATGGCAGTTTTCTAAATCAATCGTATAGTGCATGGGCATCGTAAGCCATGCCCGCCATAATACCGTTCGGAATTATCAGCTCCGTCCGTTGCTCGTAATCACTAGCGGCGAGCACTCACGCGTAAATTACGCGCCTTGTCCGCTCTGCCCGGACCGTGCTCAGGCGAGCCCTCCAGAGAACCGCCGCTCTGTGTTTGTAGCGAGCCACAGAGTAGGAAATTAAGTATACCCACTCTCTTCTTTTAGTCTGCTCTAATCTGATCACAGTCTTAGGCGCGGGACATATCCATACTAATATTATAAATGCGAAAGTGTCTCTGTCTGTCTGTCTGTCTGCTACGCTTTCACGGCCCATCTGTTCACTCGATTTTGATAAAATTTGGTAAAGGGATAGGTTGTATCCCGGGGAAGGACATAGGCTACTTTTTATCCCGGAAAATTCAAAGGTTCCCGCGGTAGTCAAAAAATGTATCTGTTCAACCGATTTTAATGTAATTTGGTACAGGGGTAGGTTGTATCCCGGGGAAGGACGCGGACGCGGACGAAGTCGCGGGAATCATCTAGTAGTATATATACGAGAGGCGCAGCGGCGGCGGCACAGCGGAGGTAACGCGGCGGTGTGGCCTTGGAGCGGCGTCCGCGCCTCGCCGCTTGGACTCCGCTCTGTACGTAACCTGGCGCCCCATCGCGTCGCTTGCATACATTTTGTATGAAATATGATAAAAGCACCTCTCGTGTATAACCCACGCCTTATAAAAAGGTCGCTGGTAGTCGCAGCGGATTTACTGATCGCCACCACAGAGTAGGAAATTAAGTATTCACACTTTCCTTACTCAGTCACAGCAAAAGTCTACGACTTAAATTATGTCTTCCCGGCCGAATTTCGGCTGCTACCAAGAAGCACCAAAGAGTGATCCTATTATGCTTGGGAGACTATTAGTACATAGTATGTTTTTACGCATACATTGCAAAAGGGTATGCGTAAAAACAGGTGCATTATCTATACCTATTCTATTAATTTACTCTCATAGTTCGAAGGGACGGAAATCCGACAGGTCCAGAAAGAGATTTGTTTAAAGACCGTTGGCTTATGCGTTGAAACCCCGCCCAATTTCGGATTGATAATTGGCCGCACTTGGCCAATGTGGTGAACTATGGTCTCTAAATCTTTTACATTCCAAAATGCAATGCTTCTAATGGGCTTCATAATCATATGGGCTTGAGTTGATAATGAAATAATTTCTGAAATAAAAAGTAAAAACACTACCTACCACTGATAATATGACTGCTAAATTTTAGTCTGTGGCTTTAGCATAGCCAGCAGGGTTAAACTACGTGGGTCTTCTTACACTGGCCGCCCGCAACCTTCGTTAATGTCGCTCAGAACTCGCGTTTCAACACAATGAGACCCTCCAGGCAACGCGACTCATTGATTGATCCGATTAAAATATATCAAATTTCGGGACCGATTTCAATATCCGTTGCCTCGGGCTGTTTTAGTTACTGTTGAGCACACTCATTTCACGATAAATATTAGAATCTAATGGAATATTATTGTTTTATCTTCTACTTCTACTATATGTCTATTTTTGTTATGTTCTCAATACTCTTTATTCTCCATGCTAAAATTATACATCAATGATTTTCTCAAATGTGAAATCTAAAAGAAAATAATTACTAATTTATTTTTAGTCGTTTTTAAGCTGGAAGCAGAACCATGCAGGAGACCTTCGTCCAGATGTGTAAGTATAACAGCTAAGACAACTAGTTTTTAATAATATAAGCGGTGATAGATTTTAGCCTAGGGGCCCATCCCCCCCATGCCCATGTTTCGAATTTTAACTATACATACTAACTCAGACAGCGACGGCATGGAGCGAGCAGGCTCCATGAATATGGGCCCTGAACGGGTTCGAAACTATGTAGTCGGGCATCTTCCGACATGACACTTGTTTATTCGGTAATTATGTATAGTAAAAAAAAAGATACGCGCCGAATTGAGAACCTCCTCCTTTTTTGGAAGTCGGTTAATGAATATAACTCACGATGGGGTAAACATTAAAATAGTGTTTTGACTTTTGAATTGTTGCTTTAACGGGAACGTCGGTAGGATTGAGTTCTCTATAGGGTTCTCAAAGGTGTGTGAAGTCTGTCAACCCTCAATGAGGGCTACCGCGTTTAAATTCGCCGCTAGGGGCGCTAGTGTAGAGTGAGGTCTACGAAATGTCAAATATCACTAGGCATTTATCGCGAGTCTAATTATTTAGTTAATGTTGTGAATATTTAGCAATAACCGATTAATTATGGAAGATGTAAGATACGTGTCAATAAATGCCAGTGCTCTGTGCTTTGAAAGCGGGGCTAAGAAAAAGAAGTGCAAAAATAAGCGGGCTGAAAGAACAGCTAATTCATAGGTTAGTATTTTCCTGGTTCCTGTATGTTTACTATTTACAAAAGGGGGTTTTTTTCCAGAAATATGCTTGTTTACCGAATTTACAGCTATACTTTAGGACCTTACTCGCAAGTGGCGCTAACTAGTGAACATAAAAACGGTAGCCCTCATTGGACAGCGTGCTTAACAATCGCTTAAATCTCTCGATTTTGACGACCTCCGTGGCGCAGTGTGTAGCGCTGTTGCCCTAAAGTGCGGAGGTCCCGGGTTCGATCCCCGGCGGGGTCAATTTGGGAATTTATAATTTCTGAATTTTCCTTGGTCTGGCCTGGTGGGAGGCTTCGGCCGTGGCTAGTTACCACCCTGCCGGCAAAGACGTGCCGCCAAGCGATTTAGCGTTCCGGTACGATGCCGTGTAGAAACCGAATAGGGGTATGGGTTTAATATAACTGCCCATGCCCCTAACAGGTTAGCCCGCTACCATCTTAGATTGCATCATCACTTACAATCAGGTGAGATCGCAGTCAAGGGCTAACTTGTAGTGGATTAAAAAAAAAAACTGAGCGGAGTGAGGGCCCGGTGATGAGTTCAGAAGATATTGATAGCCTCATAGCTTTAGTTGTCAGATACCGTATCACGTCTTTTGTTGACGTTAACAATTTAAAGAACATCTAGTTTTGACTTTGTACCCATACTACCTATACTATTCTAGAAAGAATAGGTACAGCACATATACAGTACGAGTATATAGGTGCAAGTATAATAGTATGCAGAGTGTAGCTTGCTCGTTTAGCTATGCGCCGAGCACACTGGAGTGGAATAAGGCAGGTGGCACATCGCGCGGCCGCCGGGACCGAAAGCGGTCCGTAAGCCACCCCCGTCGCATTGAAGAACCCTTAGGACGCGGTTATACTGTTGCCCGCGATAACAATTTCATAAACAGGTATTATATGTTTTTTTGTTCTACCAAATCGTTTTACAAAACATAGATACTGCCATTAAGACTTTTATTGAATTCATATTATAAAACGATCCAAATTAGAACATTTGGTCAACAGCTGCAGTATTATTTTGCTATTTACTTTTTTGCAATCGAAATCGGATGAAGAAAATATTATGGGCATAACATATAGATAGAACAACAAATGGTTCCTCCATTTGCTGTTGTAGGTACAGTACAAACATTATCAGTCATTGGATATACATATTATTTACTTCGTTCGCGTGGATTTAGATTTCAGCTTTTAAAACTCCCGTGGGAGTTCTTTTGTTTTCTAGGATAAAAAGTAAAATTTTTTCGTCTCTTCGATATAATATCATAAAAAGGTAACAGACAGACACACTTTCGCATATGCATACCATGGTTTATGGATATGCGAAATCTCTCTTTCTATTAGTGCAGATCTTGGTCGCCAGATCCTACCTTCGGACGAATTATTTGTTTCCATCAGCTTTTTTTGGTAGCCAGTCGACGCTATAGATGTTGGTCTCCCTCAGCTGGTCAGACCTAGTAGACCATAATATACAAGAAATAATAAATAAATATAGTGGGTTAAAGTAGTCGTTTCCATGATGCAGGGAATCCTAGTGTGGAAATCTCTGCCCCACTAGTTCTAAACGAAACTATTGCGATGATTTTTCAAATTAAAAAAAAAAAAAAAAACTCTCTCAACCATTGTGGAATCGTCCTAACAGAAACGTGCAGGGACTCGGACGCGAGCCGCGGAATTCCATTTAAAGATGTCGGGATAATTTAGCGCTGACGAGGCGAGGGCAAATTGACGCGCCCTCGGGGCGTCGCGCGATCGATCGCCGGATACGAGCTGAGCTGAGCCCTGTACCCGGTGTACCTACTTCTTGTGACAACCGAGGGGTACAAACAGACTAGACGAAAGACGGCAAAATGAAAAAAACCCTAGTAAACAGTGCCTTCGTCCGCAAGGCTTGAGGCTTTTTAGTTCCCGCGGGAACTCCATAATTTTGCGGTATAAAAAGTAGCCTAGTATTCCAGACTATTATCTATCTCTGTTCCAAATTTCATCCAGATCAATTCAGCCTTTCTGGCGTTATTGAGTAGGCAACAAACATCCATCCGAACTTTGGCATTTATAATACTAGTATAGAAAAAGCCCCAAACAAATACCTACCAGAATTTTTAAAAAAAAAACTGAGCTTGGCGAAAGACGGTGAAATAAAAAAATTTAGGTGCCTACCTAGGTATTCGTATCTAGGTACCTACCCGTAGGCCCGCGGTTTCGTGGTGTCGAATGGATTTAGGTTTTTGAAAATCCAGTTGTAATTTTTAGGTTTTCCGGGATATAATGTTGCCCATCGTATCTGGGAAGCTTGAGAGGTAGGTACAAACAGACGAAGGGAATCATAGGACTATAAAATCCCCAAAAAAAACCCGAATTAAAAAAAACTGAGCTTGACAAAAGACGGTGAAATGAATAATTTCATATAAAAAATTCTTTTTATATTAAATTACGCCATACAAAATACTTATTTTATTGTTGATATTTCAAAAACCGCTCGACCGATTTCGATAAAATTTATATGGGACCACATGGGAAGTATGTCCTTTCAAATAAAAAAAGAATCATCCAAATCGGTTGACCCAGTCAAAAGTTCTGAGGTAACAAACATTAAAAAAAAAAAAAAAAAAAAAAAAAAAAAAAAAAAAAAAAAAATATTTAAAAAAAAACAGTCGAATCGAGAACCTCCTCCTTTTTTTGAAGTCGGTTGAAAAAAATTGGTAGGTATTTGTACATTTGACTAGAATCTAGACGATGTCCGTGAGTTCGTGGTTTCGCATGGATTTAGGTGTTTCATAAAACCTGCTGGAATTTTGAGGTTTTCCCGGGAAACCACGGGGATTTCGGGATGCAAGCTTTTTATCTGTCTCCACCTGAATACATTCGGTGTTTAGGTTGTTATTTTGATTATAATATGCCTTTTTCTTTACAGCCATAATCCATCATAATCGGTTGGGCTATGAAAAGCTTCGAAAACTTAATTTCTTTGAAAAGGTTGAAGGAAAAACAAACAGCGTTTATAATAATAATTATGTGTGTTATACCAAGCGTTTATAAATATGTGTTACCTACTGTTACAGGTCCCGTCACGTAAAAAGAACGCTGACTGTTTACTTGCGCACTGAGCGATTTATCGATAAAATTGGTGCTATTAAGTATTACAAGTATTATTAAGGTGGTATTACAACCTCGGTAAAAGTCAATGATCAGTGATCAGACACATCTCCTCACTCAGCGTTCTTTTTACGTGACGGGACCATAACAAATTGAATAAGCATGATAACATGATAAATAAGTAAGAACTTGACTGCGACTTAAATATTATGATTGCACTCACAAGCTACGAAAGCGCACTTATGTGGCCACACCCTAATCGGTTTCTACGCACCATTATATCGCATTGTAGTCTTCTCTTTCCTCCTTTTTGTCATAAAAAGTTAAAGAGATACCAAACCTAATAAATAATTTACTTACAAAGATTGAATATTGATTCTAAAGAACTATTGGTCCTAAATAAATACTTACGCAAGAAATAAAAGGCACCATATTGATATCAATTTCGAAGTTAGTACCTTGGGGAAGACATTATACAATGGATCCAATTGTTTTGGGATCTCTATTGAGATTAGTCAAAAGTTTCGATTCGTGAGAGTTTTTAGTAGATTTTCTTATAAAGTTTGCGTAAGTTTTCATATTTACATGTAGAGTACCTACATCTATAAATTTCCAATAAAGCACTTGAATCCAGGGCCGTAAAATAATTAAAAAAGTAGTTACTTACATAAGACATAAATAAAGTCCCACAAACCTAACTGACCCCGTGACAGCGTAGCTAGTAGGTAGGTAGATATGAAAAAAAAAAATGTAGTCCAGGTCAGTTCTGTTTGACGGACGATCCTATAAAAAATATGTTTAATTATGAGAAGAAATAGAGCAGGAGATATTTCGCGCTGAAAAATCAATGTAAAACCATTAATTTCTAGCACACGTTTGTTCTAATGAGGATGATAAATTAATCTCTCGTCTCTACATATTGAGATTTGAGATTGAGATTTATTAAACGGAACACGTTTATTTAACCTAATATACTTTACTTCGCAATTCACCCAAGCAGCGCTATTAACCGTAGACATACTCCAGGCTCCCCACCAGTGTTGCCAAGTCTAAACTCAAGGACCATAAAAGCAGTAATAATGCATTTGTACAAGCTCATTTTAATTTTTAGGTATAACACTATGCACATTAAACTAAGTAAGAATAATATCAAAATTATGTATATGTCACCGTAAGATTGTAAAAACCGTTAGATTATAATCTAACTCGCGAAATTGTAAACTGTCGAATGATTACAATATAGCGGATTATTTTTCGGTACATTGTAATCTGTTGGCCTGACCTGCGGCCGGGCACTACTTGATTATTTATGTCGAACCCTAACCTAACCTACAAGAAAGAGACAAGAAAACGTAAATACAATGAATATTTCAAAAATTGACAATTAATACATTGAACGGTTCACAATCTTTCGACTGTTTACAATCTATCGAAAAAAAAAGCGTTAGATTACAATCTTACGGTGACATAATATAAAAGTTTTCATATTTGGTGGTGCTCCATGAATCTAACACAGTCTAACGTCGATATATACCTATGTAGGTACTGGATGGGCCCTTTCATTGAAAAAATTTGGGCGTCCAACTTGTAAGGCATGCCCCTCACCTGTATAAGCTTGTCCTTTTCAGACTAGATGGCGTTAGTAAAATAAGTCTATATAATTTGTTTGACAGGGCCCGTCTATGTAAATTGAGGTCGTTTCAGTCTAAGCCCTAATAAGTTCTAACAACGACGGTACAGTGTGGTATATCGCAAGAGTTCGAATCATCCTATTGGGTCTTTGTTTTTTTTTGGGTGAGGAGGAAAAAATCCCTACGGACTTCTGCCTGCTGGCAGAGTGTGTTCGACTTGCACGGACTAAAATAACCTCCCCTTCTCTGCGAGATCAGCACGGAACCGATTTACATATCTTCATGCTGACCCTCAAGTTGCTTTCTCTCCTTTTTTTTTTTTTTTCTCTTTCCTCCCTTCTCAGCATTATGGACCTCAGCATCTTGCTGTATCTTTGCCACTCGTCCTCACTTTGAGAACATGCGAATGATTAGGGTTTGAGCATCCACACACTCGCTTGTTCCTTGTGCTGCTAGTCTTAGGTCCGTGCAAACCGGACATTCAAAAATCGCATGTCTAGGGGTCTCCTCCTCACCACAAAAGTTGCAATTTTATCCTATTGGGTCTATCTTCGACAAAATAAGCCTCCCATTGCAAATGCCGCACAACAATTTCAGTCAAAGAGCGCCACTTCAGTGTTGCCATCCCGAGCCTGGTCGGATGAACGAAAGCGCCCCTTTAGTTTACAGTGACAAAGGGTTTAGTGCGATAGCCGAAACCGTCACTCGTCGAGTGCCGTTGAGCCCATATCTGTGGGACTCGACGTACTTTTAGAGCCGTTCGGTGTGCCTAGTGGGAGATTTTCTTCTTCTTTTTGGCGATCGATCGCCACAACGTTAACTACGATTTGTATGGAATTGTCAATTCCATATTGAACGTTGTCACGAACGCATACGTTAAAAAACTTCCACTCGGCCTGTAGAGGTCATATATATGTGTTTAGTGTGACTATATGTGTTTAGATCGGTGATCACACTCGATAGTTGAGTAGCGTAAGCTTATTTGGCTGCCTATCATGATTCATGACTCTCTGAGGTCCCAGGACTACCAGGTCTTATTTCCGGATTATTTGACTTGGGAGAAATGAAAGACTTGTGATATCATTATGTTTCACTGAGGCAAATATCGGTCTGCCTATAACAAGCCATATACCGAATAGAAAGAGTTTGGTAGCTAAATAAAAAGTTCCAGGTCCGAGCCGGATCAATTCCGCAAAGACAGCGGTTAGTGACGTAAAGAAGGTCGAGTAGACAGGAGGGTCGTCGAATCCCGCTGATGAGGGCTTGACGCCACTCAGACGGGTGACGGGTAGGGTTGCGACTTGCGCAGCTATCACATTGACGCCGTGCCTGTCTTAAACTGATTTCCTTACTATAGTATTATCACAGCGTTTCCTTACTATACTATTATCACAACGTAAGTAGGTCGACGCTCATATTATAAATGACAGACCCGGGTCGGGTAAGCGGGTCTCTGACGGTACTTGCACCGTATTTTTTTGTGTGAGTCTAAAAAACAATACACAAAATCAATAAATGCAGGTGACATGATTGCGATCTCACCTTATGAGTGATGCAGTCTAAGATGGTAGCGGGGTAAGCTGTTAGGGGTCGATACGGCGGTCATATAAAACCCATACCCCTAATCGGTTTCTACGCGGCAGCCGGCATCGTACCCGAACGCTAAATCACTTGGCGGTATACTTATACGTTTTTGCCGGTAGGGTACGGCCACAAGCCACGGTCGAAGCCTCCCAAAAGGCCAGACCAGAGAAAATTCACAAATTAAAAATTCCCGCACTGACCCTGCCGTGGATCGAACCCAGGGACTTGTCACTTGTATGACCACAACGCTCACCACTGCTCCAGGGAGGTCGTCAAAAGGTGCCACCAGGGAGTGCGCCAGTACCTATGGCTGATTTTATTTTTATATTTTCATCATGAATCATCGCACTGAAAATAATTACGCGAAACCATTTAATGGTCCAAATACTTAGTTAACACTGTTTGATCTTTCTGAATTGAAATTTAATACGCATTTATTAAGGAAATAGAATTTCCCAACCCCGGCAGGTATTGGAGAGGGCATTCAGAATACGGCATCGCTATTTTTTCATTCGCTGCCGATGAGTTAAAACTGTGGAGAAGCAAAATATCGCGTGAGTACAAAAAGTACCTGATTGAAAAAGAAATCAAACGGAGGCACAACATCAAATCCCTAACTCCGGTTGGAGATATATTTTACATTTTGTGTTATACTAATGATATCATAGCCGTAAGCTTCGAACTCGTAATATTATATGCATGAGCTTAATAATATTTTATTGACCTTTTTTGCGAGAAGAAATGGAATTTAAATTAAGTACCTATTTCTGTTCAAATTAACAATACCTAATGAGTAAAAAAGTAAGTAACTACGTAAGTAAGTTTGTTTCTGCCGATGCGACGCGAACGTCCGTCCGAAAAGTTCTGTAGCTATTATTATTTTAGTTTTAGAAAATGTGACGAAATGACTTACACACTCGTAAGTCGCATTCGGTTGAGGTCATTCTACGAGAAATAGTAAACTCTAGTAGCTCAACAACTCTGTAACGGGAACGCTGTTTTTTCCGCCCGCTGCCGTCGCATTGACGCCGTGTGCCTCCGAAGTCGTTAGCGGAATTTGGCTTTATCCGTGAAAATCTTTGCACTGAAAATCTGTGATAATAGTCCAATACCTCCCTATTTTTTATGGGACATGCCCAATAACTTCAATGCTACCTACTATTCTTATGCCTGCGATTTCATAATGACACCGGATTTTTTCTACATTTCTACGTTTTTTTTAGATAAATAAAATAAAATAACATAGGCAGTAAGTAGGCTGCCCATTATCGTGGTCTGCCCGCTATAATATAATTAGGCTATACATTTACCTAGGTATGCGAGAAGTGATAGACCCGCGTATATTACACTCGATAAACGTTTAAGTAGGTATTAATTATTACTTTTTATTCAAGTAACTTCATAAATAGCTCGACAAAGTTCCATATTTGTTCGGAAAAGCTGCTAAGTTCAGCTTAGCAGCTCACTTAAGGTACATCTAAGGCATCTTTTAATTAGGCCACCTTTTTTCTGGGTCTGCCCGATATTTAATTACGCGTATATTTAGGCTTGATAGACCGCGACTTTAAATTTATTATGTTTTTATTCAAGTAACTTCAGAAATAGTTCGGAAAAGTTCCATATTTGTTCGGAAAGGAACTCCAAGCTGAAACGTTACGTAAGTAAGGCACATATCTTTTAATTAGGCCGCCTTTTGTGGGTCTGACCGCTATATAATTACGCATATATTTAGGCTTGATAGGCCGCGACTTTAAATTTATTATGTTTTTATTCAAGTAACTTCAGAAATAGTTCGAAAAAGTTCCACATTTGTTCTGAAAAGAACTCCAAGCTGAAACGTTACGTAAGTAAGGCACATATCTTTTAATTAGGCCGCCTTTTGTCTGGTTTTGCCCGCTATACGGTTATACCTATACCTAATTACGCGTATATTAAGACTTAATAGACTGCGACTTTTAATTATTAATACTTTTTATTAAAGTAACTTCAGAAATAGTTCGAAAAAGTTCCATATTTGTTCTAAAAAGAACTCCAAGCTGAAACGTTACGTAAGTAAGGCACATATCTTTTAATTAGGCTGCCTTTTGTCTGGGTCTGCCCGCTATACGGTTATACCTATACCTAATTACGCGTATATTAAGACTTGATAGACCGCAACATTCAATCATTATTATTTTTTATTCAAGTACCTTCAGAAATAGTTCGAAAAAGTTCCACATTTGTTCGGAAAAGAACTCCAAGCTGAAACGTTACGTAAGTAAGGCACATATCTTTTAATTAGGCCGCCTTTTGTCTGGTTCTGCCCGCTATATAATTACGCGTATATACAAGTGGCAGTAGGTCCACAGGCATAGGGGGCTTTCATGGAGCAATCTTACTCGCGGCACGTGGCTGTCCTTTTTTACATTGCCTCTAGCGGCGCCGCGTCGTCAAAGAGTAATTTCGTCGAAACCTTGAACAGAACTACCGTGTTTGTTCCTTTTTCAAACCTAATTAATTACATCAATTCAACTCTTAAGAATTCGACATCTAATAGGTCCTAAATATCCCTACTAATATTATAAATGCGAATGTGTCTTTGCTACGTTTTCACTTTTAACGGCTCATCACTTCAACCGATGTTGATTAAAATTAAAACAGAGATTAGGTTGTGTTCCGCCCGGGATGCAGCCTTGGACACTACCACCGGTTTGGTAAGATGGTGTCCACGACTTCGTTCGACTTCGAATAATTTGTTTTTCTGGGAGTCAAATCAACAACAACACAACAACAAAAGCCTAGCAAAGAACTTGGTCATAACTTTGATCGCAGTACTTTAAATGGCCAATATTTTTCATAGAATTTTGGTTTTTTTTTGGGATTTAAGGTAATAAAGGCACATAATATATTTTAACTATGCCGGCTTTTGTCTAGGTCTGCCCGCTTTATAATTACGCGTATAATTAGACCTTGACTTCCATTATTATTATTACTTTTTAATCAAGTAAGTAACTTTTTTTTACACGACTGCCTGAAAAAAGGAGTAAGTATATTGTTTTCAGGGTTCATGTATGTATGTTTGTATGTATGTATGTCAGTTTGTATATTCCACCATAACTTTACGCCTGAACCGATTTTGATAAATGATTGAGTTAGAATTCCTAGCTTATTCCGGGTGACATAGGTTAGTAAAATTATTAAAAAAATTGATGGGATGACCAATGGTTACGCATTAAAGACTAAAGTTGAAAAAAAAATCGAAAATAAGATTAACTATAATATAATCATCATCTAGAAAATGATGAGTAGATTCCAAATATATATAACACAATTTATAATATCCAGTGATTCACAAAAAATATCATATGTGAATAAGATTCCAAAGGTAATTAATGACTGTGGTATCGTTACGTAGTAGCAGTGGTAGCCGCACTTCTATTCGAAGGGGATTTTTTATTACACGACCACCCAAAAACGGAGTGTTATGTTTTCAGGGTTCGTGTATGTATGTGTGTCTACGGCAGAGCAGTCGTTAATTTAATTATATTCACTTGTTTTCAAAGTACAGTCGCATCTGTTTATTTTCGGTCGTGATCTGTGAGCGATCGGGAGGTAGTGGGCGGAGGGGGGGTTTTAATTAGAACGCGGAGTCCGCGGCCGAGAGCCGGACCCTCGATGTCCCGAACTCCTGACCAGCACGCTATATACCGGCTCTATATATTAGGCTACAATTCCACTGCCAACGGTCTACAAATCTGACTTCAGCCTCTATTGGCTTGGGTAGGACCTCTCTATTTATTCTCTACACATACAGTGTAGAGAATAAATTGGAAGTTGGTGGTGATTTACCCCCATGCCTCGGGGAGCGTCGGTCCCCGTTATTATCACTAACATGATAATAGTCGTAAAAGCCCGCCAAGCTCAAGCCAAGCAAGCGTGGTGGGTCTAAGCTCTAATATTCCCTCAATCTCCTACAGGATGGCCCTAGGTTTTGTGTGTTGTAGGTACATCTCCATAGTACAACGCCTATATTGTATAGTAATATTAAGTAACCATGTTAGTTTTTTTTTTGTATATAATGCCATAATACGAAACATAAGGCATGTATTCAGACTGTAATAACATTATTTTCTTACCTTTATTTTTGTTTGTATAATCATTTTCAACACTATATTCGAGTGTACTGTATGTAAATATGTTTAGTATTAAGCCTAATTTTACTTTTACTGTAATTGAGGCTGGGGAACAGACGTATCAAATAACGGAAGCTCCACCAGGCTCAAAACCCATACCTACTGTATATGATAAGAAAACATATCAAACAAACTGCGATTAACATAATAAACAAAACTTTGTGGATAACTGGTAGAAAAACCTAGAAGAAAAAAAAAGAAAAAATTCCTCTCTCCTATGAGAGTGGAACCCTGTGCCCATGTCTGTGTAGAGAATAAGTAGATTATGCGTACCTCCTCCGTGCGTCGTATTCCCCATTACTGAGGGTCGTGACCCCTTCCACCAATAATAATGTTATCGAGAGCGGTGCGGATTTGATCTGAACAACGCATCGGGCTACGTCCCCGAGGTCTCATAATCTCTATACGAAGATTATGCGTACACATAGGTGCATAATTTGACATTATACAAAGACTAGCGGACGCCCGCGACTTCGTTCGCGTGGCATAAGTTTTTAATTCCCATAGGCATTCCTTAATTTTCCGGGATAAAAAGAACCCATGAAAAAAAAACCGTCGATCCGTTGCTCTGTTGCGTCGTGATTAAAGGACTATTTAATGTCCTTTGGGATAGAATTTATAAAAACTGTGAATTATGTGTTTCATAATTTAAACCGGTAGCCTAAATATCAAGTTTCACGGCTATTTAACTTGAAAAACGCCGGCCTTTTACACCAACTTACAACCCCCATTTTACCCGTTTGGGGGTGGATTTAAAAAAAACTGTGAAACACGTATTTCTTTATTTTTTACCGATAACTCATATACTAAGTTTCATGGATTTAACTTGAGAAATTACGGACTTTCATACAAACTTTCAACCCCTATTTCACCCCCTTAGGGGTGGAATTTTGAAAAATCCTTCCTTAGTGAGCGCCTACGTTACAAAAGGAAGCTATTGTCAAAATTTCAAGTCTCTAACCCTAGCGGTTTAGGCTGTGCGTTGATATATAAGTCAGTCAGTCAGTCAGTCAGTCAGTCAGTCAGTCAGGACTTTGAATTTTATATATATAGATAAGAATCCATACTTACATACATAGTCCTTAATAATATACAAATGCGATTATGTGTTTGTTTGTCCGTCTGTCTGTATGTCTGTCCGTCCATCCGAACCTTTGAATGGTTAACACTCTTTCGCTATAGGCCAAAATCCACTGCCGCAGTATAAATTCAGCCACTCACGAGGGCTACTGTTCTTTGATACGTCAATAAAAGACATCATGGAGAGCAAAGCTCCTGAACTAAGAACTCTTATAGATAGCTGACTGTGGGATTGAGACCTTGAACACCGTTGTCTGAATACTACGCCTAGGCCTTTGTTAAGACAAAAGCAAGCCAAGCTTTGTGAACTGTCGGTTGACCGCCGTTTTAATATAGCATTTTTAATCAAAACCATGTCTTATGTACTTTTGTATCAAGCAAGCCATTGTCGGGTGGTGACCCCAAAATTGGGTTGCGAATTTTTAAAGTTTTTATCAGTTTACTAGTAATCGTCCGCGGCTTGGTTTCCGCGGGAATGTCTGAAAATTGTGTCCTTATTCCATGTCTTCTATAAACAGGTATTCCATATATATAATATGTAGGTAATAAATATTACTTCTTGCCTGCATTTCTACTGTGAAATATATTTATTATTGTCCGTCTTAATACTAAATAATCACTGTAATCTTACTTTTAATTGTTTATAAAGGCGAATTTTAGCCTGTAAAACGTTATAGCCTTATGTAAAACTGTATTCTTAAGTTTATAAGAATGTCCATATGTACTTTTTATGTTGAAAAAAAATAATAATAAATAAATAAAATAAAGTCTATAAACAGGGAACCTAGTTGTGCAAAATTTCAGTTAACAACATATATGTACTGATAAGTACATAGGCAATTATATACACATAAGTTAGAGGACAAATAAAACCTTTCACTATACACGATCTTTATTTTGCTTCGTAAAGTATAGGTAGTATCACAGGCCCAATTGTCTGAGCAAATCGTAATAATTTGACAACTTAAAACGTATTACTCGAACTGTTTAAGAAGTTCATACATGCTTTTTGACGTGCAGTCGTCTATGAACTCCATAAAGAGGTCGGATTATCCGTTTGAAAAACGGTTACAAATGCCTTACACAATCAGGGGGCTTGTTTAGTTTGGATCTTTACGTATACCTACTATCTCTAATAGCAGATAGCTATTGATATACATAGGCATATACACATAAGTCTCGCTAGTACCTACGTTAGGCACGATGTTACGGCCGGCTTGCGACGTCAGCTGCGCCCACCCTACCCCCCTCTCAGACCCCCAACTCGGTCCATTCCTCAAGTTTGCGAATCCACGCCAAAGGACTGCATCAGATATATACGTTGTACGCATAAGAGCACAGATACCTAATGCCTGATATATAACTGAGAAACGCCGATCAGAATGCTAGTGTCATAATATAAGGCCATAAAAGACTTGAATCCAGGGCCGTAAAATAAATTGATTAAAAAAGAATAGCATTCGGATGGCCAATCAGTGTGCTTCCCGCTAATTGCACGCGGAGGATAAAAATAGCAAAAACTGCTGAATATTTTACAAGATGATTATGTTACTATTAGAATATATTAATATATTATTGTAAGGAATAAATATAATAATAATAATAATAATTGCCGAGCGGCAATGTACCGCGAGTTCCTGCTGCTTGAGCAGACTTTAACTGTCTCGGAACAAAACCTGGCAGATCGGGCTCGGTATATTCAGCGTTCGAACATCTTTAACGCTACCGAGCTCGAACGGTTACGACGTGAGGCTGTTCCCGAGGCGACAACTCCAACAACAGAGCAAATCGTCTCTCCTGCGGTGCCTAGCCGCGAGGATATAGCTACCACCTTCCACGATTTGCCTGTTGAGGAAAGCGTCGAGGAAACAGTTTCCTTTGATTTAGAGCGGATGGGAAGGATTTTAGAGGAGGCGATTTCTGAGATTCGTAGCGCTCCTCTAGAGAATCGTCCGCGGCTCTCCCGCCTCACACTGAATGTAGCGACGCGGGATGTCATTGAGGCCATCAACCAAATGCTGCCTCAACATCTAGCGAACAGCACTGGTTTGGATGATACGGCTTCTATTCTCTTCGGTGCGGCTTTAGCCGTGCACCGATTTATCGGAGTCAAGTTTCCGGGTCCGGGACGCGCTGCTGTTGCAAGACGCAGCACGGAACCGGCCTGGAAGAGGAGAATAGAGCGCCGTATCAACCTTACCAGAGGCCTCATTGGCAGACTGCAAAGCTTCAGGTCGGGCAATACAAGGCCAAGGATTGTGCGCTCCGTTAGAATTGCCTTTAACGGGCTTGGGGTTAAGTTGGATCAGCCCGACATAGCCCAAAAGCTAACGGAGCGCATCGACGACCTTAAGCAGAAAATCGCTGCATGGGGGAACCGCATACGACGATACTCGGAAAGAGTTGAGCGCTTTCAGCAAAATCGTCTCTTCTCGAGTGATCAGAAAAGGTTCTATAAAAAATTGGAGTGTCCATCAGTCTGTTCTGCCTCTCAACGGCCGAGCCCGGCTGACCTTGTCGCTTTCTGGCGGAGTGTGTGGTCGCGAGAGGTTGAGCATGAAGAGGGCCCTTGGATTGCGGCGGTAGAGGAAGCATGTGCCGTAATTGAACCGATGGACCCGGTAGCCATCTCTACGGAGGATGTGGTTGGTGCAGTAAAGCGGGCCCCGAACTGGAAAAGTCCGGGTCCCGATGGGCTGCATCACTACTGGCTTAAGGGTTTCTCGGTTTGCCATGCGACCTTGGCTCGACAATTCCAAGAAGCTCTCGAGCAGAGGACGCTCCCGAACCTTTTCACTACTGGGATCACTCACCTAGCTCCAAAGTCCACGGATGCCGCAGATCCGGCAAAATATCGCCCCATTACGTGTCTTACGACCATCTATAAGACGCTAACATCCGTTCTGAGCCTCAAGATATCTCGTCATGTAGACGAAAATAACATCATGTCTGAGGCTCAGAACGGATGTCGGGGGGGTAGCCGTGGTACTAAGGAGCTCCTTATCATCGACTCCGTTGCGGGGCAATTGGTCAAACGCAACCGCCGGAACTTCTCCGCCGCCTGGATTGATTATAAAAAGGCATTCGACTCGGTGCCCCATTCATGGCTCTTGAGGGTCCTTGAACTATACAAAGTTGATGGTACAGTTCGAGACTTCCTCAGACAATGCATGGGGCAATGGAGTACGATCCTTTGTCTCCAAGGCGAGCGGTTGGCGGCTGCCGATGACCGGATAAGGATACGGCGAGGGATCTTCCAGGGTGACTGTCTGAGCCCACTTTGGTTTTGCCTGTCTCTGAACCCACTCAGCTCATTGCTGGAGAGTTCAGGGACGGGCTTTCAGTTTCGGAGGGGAGGGACAAGAGTGCCTCACCTTTTCTACATGGATGACCTCAAGCTGCTGGCACCCAATGCTACCCGCCTGCAAGATTTGCTGAATGTCACCACTGAGTTCAGCAATTCTATCAGGATGGAGCTTGGGATGGACAAGTGTGCGGTCTTGCATGTGGTGAGGGGGCAGGTTACTCATTCGGCTGAGGTTAATCTCGAGCCATCGAGCATTAGGACCCTCTCCGAAGCTGAATCATACCGGTATCTGGGTATGTCGCAATTGATAGGAGTGAATGAGGCGGACATGAAACAGTCTGTTTGCGAGGCCTTCTTTGGCCGTCTGACAAAAATCTGTAAAAGCTTTTTGTCAGGCGCCAATAAGGTTCGAGCCTATAACGGCTGGGTTATGCCCGTTCTCATGTACACCTTTGGCGTACTCAGATGGACTCAGACCGAACTTGACGCCCTGGATAGAAAAGTCCGCACGACTATGACTCTCTATCGCATGCATCACCCAAAGTCATCTGTGATGAGATTGTATATCCCCCGGAAATGTGGTGGTCGAGGCGTATTAAGCGTCAAGACCATGCATAACCGGGAGATAGCCAATCTCAGAACATACTTCGAGACGAAGAGGGAGTCACCCATGCATAGAGAGGTCATAGAATGTGATAAAGGACTCACTCCCCTATCCTTAGCCAAAATCGAGTGGCAGGCGCCGGTGGTACTTAGCACCTCTGACCGGGAGACCGTATGGAAGGAGAAAGAGTTGCACGGACGCTTTTTTAAAGCTCTTAATGAGCCACACGTCGATAAAAAAGTGTCCGTGCAATGGCTGCGCTTTGGTGACCTCTTTGGGGAAACCGAGGGTTTTGTCTGTGCGATACAGGATCAGGTGGTTAAGACGCGGAACTACCGAAAGTACATTCTGAAGGATGGCACTCACGACATCTGTCGAGCCTGTTGCCGTCCCGGTGAGTCACTCAGACATGTGCTCTCGGGATGTTCGGCGCTTGCTAATACTGAGTATCTGCACAGACACAACCAAGCGGCCAAGATCCTTCACCAGGAGCTTGCTCTGAAGTACGGTCTCCTGGATGAGAGGTTGCCGTACTACAGGTACACACCGGTGCCTGTACTCGAGCGTGACGGAGTCCGGCTCTATTGGGACCGCTCCATCATCACGGACAGGACTATTCTAGCGAATAAGCCTGACATCGTGCTGTTGGACCGGGCACAGTCGCGGGTGTTTTTGGTGGACATCACCATTCCATATGACGAGAACCTTGTGAGAGCTGAGACGGAGAAAAAACGAAAGTATCTCGATCTGGCTCACGAGGTTTCCGCCATGTGGCATGTGGAGTCCACTGAAACCATCCCAATCGTAATATCTGCGAATGGGTTAGTCCCAGTCAGCCTTGCTCATCATCTGAGGCGACTGGGGTTCCGTGGCAGTTCGCTCGCAGCCAGGATGCAGAAAGCGGTGTTGCTAGACTCGGCTAGGATAGTCCGCCGGTTTCTCAACCTGTCGCCCTGACCCCCGGCCGTCTGGTCTCCCCTGCCGGGGTGTAATCCTCCGCCCGCTACAACTATTTATTTGTGTATTTGTGTATGTAAGTTTATTCATTTATTTTTATTTACGTAAGTTTATTATAACTCTTTTGGCCATATATGTATTTATTTTGTAGGCGGGCGTGAGAGCTAAATTTATGCTGATAATAATAAAATCTTTATTTGCAAAATTACACGGTTCAATATTATAATTTGGCCTCTAACTCCCAAAAAGTAAGGACTGTGTAAGTAAGTAGATACCTATATATAAACGAACATTGGGTTTTGATTTATCAAACCTATTTTAAGAAATTGAAAAGATATTAGGGTAGATGATATATATATATATATAATACTTATAAATATTGGTATTTTGACGACTACCCTGGCACATTACCTACACGCGCACAGCGCATTGGTCGAATTCATTACTATTACGTACTAAAATTCTACATCAATGCTATTTATCCAGGATTCTATTCGACTTATTCTGGTAAGGTAGGGTAGGTCTACCATTTACCGGCAAAGGCATGCCGCTCACATACTTAATATAATTTATCAATATACATATTAAATTTCATAAAAATCGGTCAAGCCGTTTCAGAGGAGTATAAACACTAAAACCGTGACACAAGAATTTTATATATTAGATGTAGATTGACAGACCGACTTTCGAGTTTCTTATACGGCGTTCACAATTCGATTCGTAGCATAATTGATACAAAGAAATCTTAACTCGCCTAAACACTTAGAATCACCAAGTTTAAACAATTTAATCATGGTGTTACTGAGTAATAGGTAGGAATACATATTATTATGCAAATATGGTGAATGCAACAGGTTATCCAGTGTAGACGACTCGCTAAATTACACATATTATTAGCACTTGCGCTTTAGAATTAACGAGTTAAGTGAAATCATACGATCCTCGTTTTAGCGACCTCAGTTATATGTATCTATGTATTAATCGTATTAAAAAAGACAACAACAACACAAACAAACATAAATGTTATGTAATACAAGTAGTTTGTATTACCAGCTAATATTTTTTTTTTTTTCAAAATAAATATAAGAAATAGAAAGATTCGTCCTGGATACGATATTCACCAAATTCAACATGATGCCACATCAAATAAAAATGTAAAATCGGCTCAATAGTTTATTAAGACTGACAGAATCCAACAAAATTATGATTATAAATCAATAGCGGGTTTCTATTTCTTCAACCGCTCTCAATTAGCTATCAATAAATCAATATAGCTCTTAATTAAATATCTCGATAATACTTTTTTATTCTACAAGTTAGCCCTTGACTGCAATCTCGCCTGAGTGGTAAGTGCAGATGCAGTCTAAGATAGTATAATTCACCTGGTTGGGGTATGATAGATGTTCACCTCATAAACCTACCTAGTGCAGATGAAGGTAGTCTAAGATGGTGTAAGTTTAACCTGGTAAGGGTATGGCAGGAACTTTTAGCCCAAACCCTATTAAGCCCCATAGTTAACCTATAGCTCCTATATTTTAGCAAGCTAATTTTAACATACTCATAGTCAAACAGCATAGTTTTCTTATCTCACTCGGCGTGCGACCCCTTTAAAGATTCAAGAGCGCCGCGGGCCGGACTGCCAGGCCTTTCGGACCCCTTTGAAGATTCGCCTTCATTAGTGGGGGTCATCTGACCCCGCGGGGACGTCGCCGGTCGCTGTAATTGTACAAGTTTCCAGTTTGATTACGGTCGAACTTCTGTACGGATAGGTGGATCGTTTGAGTGATAAACATGATAGTAATTATAAAGCAATTAGAGTCTGTTTTGTCAAAGCTGAGTCGATTTATTATTTACGTTTTTAAATACTGGCAATATAGTAGGGCCGTACAAAGTTCAAGGCAACGCAAAAAAATTTAGTAGGTTCATTTGGGGATACCCAATTTTTTAATTTCAGCGTGTGCGCCGCAGTTCTAACAGCCAGGTCTTTCGGACCCCTTTGAAGATTCGCCTTCATTAGTGAGGGTCATCTGACCCCGCGGGGACGTCGCGCGCTCGCTGTAATTGTACAAGTTTCCAGTTTGATTACGGTCGAACTTCTGTACGGATAGGTGGATCGTTTGAGTGATAAACATGATAGTAATTATAAAGCAATTAGAGTCTGCTTAGTCAAAGCTGGGTCGATTTATTTTTTACGTTTTTAAAAAACCGACCTTATTTTTAGATTGACACTTGACAGTTTGCAATCAGTTTTAAATCATCCTACTAATAGGTCAATATCATAAATGTGTGGATTTTTGTTATTCCATCACACCAGAACGACCGAACCTATCTCCATTCCAAATTTCAGCCATATTGGCTGAAATTTGGAATGGAGATAGCTTATAATCTGAATTGACACGTCAGGCTACATTGTATCCCGGAAAATTAAAAAGCGGGCATCGTCTAGTAGAAAGATTAAAAGCATTGCTTACTCACATTGATAATCACATTATCTTATTAATGATTTTGAATCCAAGCTAACGATTGGTGTTCGATACCCATATCAGATAATATATGGAAACTCTGTAAGATGATATGATTTTAAGGCATATAGAGAGATCCCTTAAAAATTAAGGATCGCTCCGGGTTGGAATGTGGGACCATTTTGACCCATATGAAGAGCATTTTCATTTGTAGGGCATCGTTGACCTCGTCACATATAATTAAAGCTTTAGATCTTTTTTGTCGTCGTCTCAACCGATAGACGTCCTCTACTACACCGACCCTTACTTAAAGATACGTATATCAGGTCTCTTTCATGTGATCGCCATAAAACAAGATGCTGTATCCAGCTTCCAGCTACTCGCTTGAGATCGTCCATAGGGATTTCCCATCGTTCTACATCTAAAACATGGACATAGCCATCACTGCTGTGGCGGACTAATGGTGGGGTGGGGAGGGAGCAGTCCGCCCCAGGTTTCAACGCTATTGCCACCAAACCTTGAGGACTCCTTTCGTAAAATCCAAGATAATATTATGTAGAGTAAATGAGTAATTTCGTCGATACCAACCTTTTGGCAAAATAAATTGAATTAAGGGCAATTTTGGCGTTGGATACCCCACAAAAAATGACAAAAACTTTCGGGCTTGCTTCACTCGCGCTTATTTTCGATATTACACTATTAAAGTATATTAATTATCCATGGACTGCTATTGGGGCCAAATTAATGGGAAGAGTTTTGATCGGAGGTTTAGTCCGCTTCAAGCAAATTGGAACCCCAACGTCATCTACTGGTTCCTCGAACTACGTGGCCCTGGTTTTTTAATAAAAATCTATCAACCGCCTATTCTAGTTCCACACTAACAATATAAATGTACCGTGTATGTGAAATATTTTCTTGAAACTTTCCCGACGCTAACCCTTCAAAGATACAAGAGCTTGAGTGCCGCGGGCTGGACTGTGGGGCCGTTCCGACCCCTTTGAAGCCTCGCGTTCATTAGTGCGGGTCTCGCTGACCCCGCGGGGACGCGCTGTAGTTGCAAGCTGCTGAGGCAACTAATTCGCTACGTACAAGCCACCAGTTACGGTCTAACTTGTGTAATTGACGTATCAAATACTAGTCATCTAGTAATAGGACGAGATAATAATATATATAATATTTTATATATTCTCATCCTATTAGTAGATGAAGGAATCATCCGCAATTTAGCCACAGAGATGCAGAAGTTTCAATTTCTGCTAGTCCCGTTTCTGATAATATCAAAAACTACCGACAGGAAAATCCATACCTATACATTTTCAATACATACTATGTACCTACATAACTTTTTGGAAATATATATTATTAGATTTAATGGGTGGACCGTGTGAATTCTTGGTGGGTCAGCCTACCAAAATTATACATGGCTAAATCTGAATATTTTCAAGGCAGGATCTCTAAGATAGATATATTTCTAATAAATAATCAATTCACAATATCTGTTAAAATATCGCCAATGGTGCCAATTCTAAGGTAAATTTCTATTATAGTAAATGTCCACAAGGAGTTGAAACTACTAGAACTAGCTAGAAACTAATTATAACCACAGAATAGGTAATTTATAACTTTATAAAAAATTGTGAAATGGAAACCCAACGTATTCCCAATTTCCAACTTGTAACGAGTCGAAGCCGAAATAAAAGCCTGCGCTCCACATGCGAAATTCTTAAAACCGGTCGCCTCATTGGAGTCGTATTTTTTACGCCAGGTTAACCCCCCGTCGTCGGTGGGGGTTGCGACCCCTCGCGCGGGAGGGTTAATTAGTCGCGAGCGCGGTCCGGCTCACTCCATCTAACTTGCTTTCTTTATTTGCCCACTTGATACAAATGTGAGGATTCGACGGCTCCAAACTTCGCCGGGTTGAATACGAAACTTTGATGCTATCAGTGCGATGAACTCCGTTTTGCAGTGATCAGCACTGTGGTCTTGTAAACCGGAGGTCCCGGGTTCGATTTCCGGCAGGGGCAATTTGGGAATTTATAATTTCTAAATTGGCTTCAGTCGTGGTTGCATACGAAACTTTGATGCAAATAATATTACGCTGATCGCAGTTTTGTGGTCAAGTGTAACCGGAGGTCCCGGGTTCGATTCCCGGTAGGGTCAATTAGGTACCAAATTGAATTGAATATTGACACCCCGTTGTTTTATAATTTAAGAGTGTCTGACAGTGGGTTGTAATCGTACTAAACTAGCGGCACGCTATGATGGCCGGTTTGACACATTACAATAGTGATGTGGAATGTCAATTTATTCTCGAACAATATACGACGAACCTAAAGCCAAGCAAATCGCGCTCTTCATGGTACCTATTTTTTTATAAATTAATTCCCCAGAGTAATTTCCAAAAGCCAAACAATATTTTGATTTTATTGATTTGGCTTTTGGAAATTACTTTGGAGACAATGGAATTTAAGTTATTTAGGTAAATAAAACAACAGTTTATCAATTGGACAGTTTATTGTTTCTTTTTCATAAATAAATTAAAGCACAAAAACATAAACGGAGCACATTCACGGATGGAATTACATTCAGACGCAAAAAAGCGATTTCAGAGGTTTGTCCACATAGTGAAAATTGTTCATATTCACAAGTACATTCACCCCTTAAATGGTGCAAACTTATTTTTCTACACTTGTATACATTTTAGAAATCAATTTAATAAATAAATTTTGAGTCCTAAACCTAAAACTACATTCGATAAAATTTATGAATCTCTGCACATCACTATCGTCAATAAAGTAATACAATTATTTCCTTCAAAGTCGTTATCAATTAATACGGAACTTCATGAGCGGACAAACGTCAAACCGGCCATCATAGCGTGCCGCTAGTGTAGGTAAGTGTCTGACAATGGACAACGTGATTTCTTATATTATTCCAAAGGAAACTATGCAAAAAAATTCTACCTTTTTCAGCTTTTAATAAAATAACGAAGGTCTGATCGTCGCGGGATCTTGGACCATCATTGTTGATTGGCTGAATTGGTAATCTAGAGCTGCGACAATAGATTTTGGCCAATAGCGGAAGAGTGTTAACCAATCAAAAGTGATTACAATCTTTTACTAAACCCTATGGGAACCATTTTTACGTAATAAGGCCCCTGTTTTACTACGGAACCCTGAAAAAGGGCGCAGGGGCACACCTGCGAGCGCGTACGTTAACGGCGCTTTGACGTGATCGTAAACAAGGAGTTACGAGCCTGATACACTCGCGAACTGTTTTACTGCAACTGAGAGTTTTTGTGTAGAAGGGCATAAAGTTACTCACTTTTGATAATAGCTGTGATAAAACTCTTTTACCTAAGCATGCAGGATAAGCCTTTCTATACCTACCTTAAGGGCGGTTTCAGATTAGATTTTTTTTCGGCGCGTTTAAGCTCGATTTTGGAAGCGCGTATAGGCCCTAGGTGCGCTCTTACCTACACCCGCAACTCTATTATAAACTAGCTGATGCCCGCGACTACGTCCGCGTGGATTGAGGTTTTTTGGTTCCCGCGGGAACTCTGTAGTTTTCTGGGATAAAAAGTAGCCTATGTGTTATTCCGGACTGTAATCTATCTCAGATCCGTTCGGGCATTCGGGCGTGAATGAGTAACAAACATCCATCCATACATCTGTCACCGTAAGATTGTAAAAACCGTAAGATTGTAATCTAACGCTTTTTTTCGATAGATTGTAAACAGTCGAAAGATTGTGAACCGTTCAATGTTTCAAGTGTCAATTTTTGAAATATTCATTGTATTTACGTTTTCTTGTCTCTTTCTTGTATAGGTTAGGTTAGGGTTCGACATAAATGGCCGGGCACTTAGGTTCTATCGGGTTAATAAACCTAACAGATTACACCGAACTTACTACCGAAAAATAATCCGTTATATTGTAATCATTCGACAGTTTACAATTTCACGAGTTAGATTATAATCTAACGGTTTTTACAATCTTACGGTGACATATCCATACGTCCATACATGCATCCAAACTTTCACAAAATTATATTTATATTTGATAAGTATTTGATATTTGATTGATTGATTATTTGATGAGCGTAGACGCCCTTATAGGCTCGTATAGGTACTACTGACTACTACCTGTGCTAACTGCTACTACTTAGTACTTACTACTAAGTACTAACTGACCCACCGGCCTTACTACTATACTTGTGCGGTAAGACCTTACTTCTTGCCAAATTTCACCATTCTAGGTCATCGGGAAGTAAGTACAGAAGTATAGGTTTTGATTTGTACATGTCACCGTAAGATTGTAAAAACCGTTAGATTATAATCTAACTCGTGAAATTATAAACTGTCGAATGATTACAATATAACGGATTATTTTTCGGTAGATTGTAATCTGTTAGGTTTATTAACCCGATAGAACCTAAGTGCCCGGCCTGCAGCCGGGCACTACTTGGTTATTTATGTCGAACCCTAACCTAACCTACAAGAAAGAGCCAAGAAAGCGTAAATACAATGAATATTTCAAAAATTTACACTCGGAACATTGAACGGTTCACAATCCGTCGACAGTTTACAATATCGCTAGTTGGATTATAATCTAACGGTTTTTGTAATCTTACGGTGACATACACACTAAGTAGGTATGTTGAAGTCAGGCGGGTATAATAAAGATCATCGATATATATGTAGGTACAAGATGGGCCCTCGCCCTTTCATAGATAAAAGTTTGGCGTCCGACTTGTGGTGCATGCTCCTCACCTGTATAAGCCTGTCCTTGTCTCCGCCATATCGCTCTCCCGCTTTTCAGAATAGATGGTGTTACTAAATAGGTCCACATTCATTGTTTGACAGGACACGTCTATGTAAATTGGTCAAGATATTTAAAGAGGTCATTAATAAAGATAGGCAAAGTTGACGCGTGAGGGACTTCAACATAATACTGAGTGTATAGAAATCAAAATAATCTTACTATAAAATAAAACTCCACAGTGGCTTTTAAAGTCGGGTTTTTTAAAATAATTTTTTCGGTCCCTCTTAAGGTACGGAACCCTAAAAATTACCGAGAATTGAGAACCTCGGCTTAGCATATATCGGTTTATTAATATCTACGGGCATTCGACTACAGAAATCTTGAGAAACTTCTAAACTCGAAAACTGGATATCACACCTATCTAACAAACAGGCATGTTTGTTTGTTTTCTCATCGCAGTGGTGGTTTCCCCCGGTTTTTTCTGTTCAAACGCGATAAAACCCCCTCATTATTAGCTGCAGCTGCGAAACATCGACGGGGGCGAACGGCGGGCAAGGGATCACGGTAAGGGACGATCTAGTAATCTCGGGGAAGCAGGTAGACATAATTAAATTGTTAATAGGTACTTATGTATTGTCGAAATTATAACCTATCACACTCTCTCTCTCTTTGCGTCGTATTCCTCATTGCTGAGGGTTCATGACCCATTTCCATTAATTACATGAAATATATTGTGTTGAGCGCTGTTGTCGCAGTTCCCGGGTTCGATCCCCAGCAGGGTCAATTTGGGAATTTATCATTTTTGAATTTTCCCTGGCCTGGTCTGTTGAGAGGCTTCGGCCGTGGCTAGTTACCACCCTACCGGCAAAGACGTGTCGCCAAGCAATTTGGCGTTCCGGTACAATGCCGTGTAGAAACTGAATAGGGGACAGGGGTATATGGGTTAAATATAACTGCCAATGCCATGCCCCTGACAGGTTAGCCCGCTACCATCTTAGACTGCATCATCACTTGGTAAGATCGCAGTCAAGGGCTAACTTGTAGTGATGAAAAAAAAAGAAACTTTGCGGTGCTCGCGGCCGGAAGCGCCAGTGCGGTGCGCGTGAGTCCTTCGCGGCCAGGCATAGGGGCCGCGGGGCCGCGGGGAGCGGGAAGCGGGGAGCGGGGGCCCGGGAAGGGAACAGGATGCGGTCACGCACGTCGCGAGATTTTATCGCGGCCTGAGGGACGTCACGCGATTGTCGCGGGAGAAACCGCGGCCGTAGTGATGTCGCGGCCGCGTGTCGGTAGTCGTTTTGATATCGACTTACTTTAGTTTTCGATAGTTGAAACTCAAAATTTTACTCAATTCATTATCAAGCCAGTCACTACAGCCTATTAACGTCCCACTGATGGGCACAGGCCTCTACTCTCATAGGAGAGCGGGAATTAGAGCTTAGACCCACCACGCTGCTCCAATGCGGGTTGGCGGGCTTTAACGACTATTATCATGTTAGTGATAATAACCGGGACCGACGGCTTAACGTGCTCTCCGAGGCACGGGGGTGAAACACCGCCAACTTCCAACTCCGGGCTAGCACTGAGAATTTCTTAATTGAAAAACCCAATACCTAACTTTTCATGCCCGACCGGGAATCGAACCCAGGACCTCGTGATCCGCAGTCGACTATGCTAACCACTAGACCAACGAGGCTTTTTATCCCGGAAAATTAAAGAGTTTCCGCGGGAACCACAAAACCTCTATCCACGCGTACGAAGTCGCGGGCATCCGCTAGTATCTAATAAAATTGCAAAGGACTCTACAAATTAGACCCAAAGTGTGAACACTAATTCGTTAAAAATATTCTTCGAAGATGCTCGATTTATTATAATAGGTAGGTACTATTATACCATCTATTTTGGTTCATTTGGGTAGCACACGAAACTGAAGCGCTGTATATTATTAAAAATTGCTTGATAATGGACCAACTGCCTGCCTGATGATGATGATGATGCGCTATTCCAGACTATAATCTATCTCTGTGCCAAATTTCAGCCAGATCCGTTCAGCCGTTGGGGCCTGATTGAGTAACAAACATCCATACATCCATCCACACATCCATCCAAACTTTCGCATTTATAATATTAGTATAGTATTAGTAAGAAAGAAGCAAGATAGGTAATAGGAATTAATAAATTACGTACGGTGAACAAAATCTTTATACAGATCCTAATTTTATTGATTGATTGGAATATTTTACCCAGAAGTAAATTATCTAGTATTGATGTTCATAAAGAACAGCCCTATTTCGGCAGCGGATACGCGGTCAGCGCGAACGCAGCTGGGAAACACGTCACGGCCTCCCATGAGAGCGACACCACCCGGCACCCACCCTCATTGCGATGCCGAGCGCATCTGACGGAGAAATTGCATTACGATTTAAACTATAGGTACTAAGTATATCAGTTTATGTTACTAATTTCAAAAGCGGAAAAATTTAAGTAACTTATCTAGTATCGATATTGATATAGAGCAGCCCTATTTCCGCAGCGGATAGGCGGTCAGCGCGAGCGTAGCTGGGAAACACTTCGCGGTCTCCCGTGAGAGCGACACCTCCCGCCCTCATTACGATGTCGAGCGCATCTGACGGAGAAATTGCATTGTGATATGTGCAATACTATATCAGTTTATTTTACTAATTTTCAAAGCGGAAAATTTTAAGTAAATTATCTAGTATCGATATTGATAAAGAGCAGCCCTATTTCGGCAGCGGATACGCGGTCAGCGCGAGCGCAGCTGGGAAGCACGTCGCGGCCTCCCGTGAGAGCGACACCTCCCGCCCTCATTGCGATGCCGAGCGCATCTGACGGAGAAATTGCACTGCGATTTTACACTGTATTTTATCAGTTTAAAAATGGAATATTTTGAACCGAATCCAAATTCAGGTAGTCTAGTCAGTTTAGGTGATGCGACAATTTTTTCTTTTACCGCTTATAGTTAACTAGCTGATACCCGCGACTTCGTCCGCGTGGATTGAGGAGTTTTAGTTCCCGCGGGAACTCTTTAATTTTCCGGGATAAAAAGTACCCTATTATTTAATCCGGACTTCTAACTTTACGTCTGCAAAATTTCAAAGCAATCGGTTCAGTAGTTACAGCGTGAAAGCGGAACAAACATACAAACAAACTCACTTTCCCATTTATAATATTAGTATATTAGTATAAGGATAAGGATAGTAGGTAATAGGTATGCCTATTAATTACCTACATGATACACATTCTGCCTTACTTCATTCGTTTTTCTAGACATCAATACTTCCATACTAATATTATAAACGCGAAAGTGTGTCTGTCTGCTACGCTTTCACGGCCCATCTGTTCAACCGAATTTTATGAAATTTGGTATACTTAGGGATAATAATTTGACAAATATATATAATTTGACTGCCTCGTTGGTCTAGTGGTTAGCATGTTTGACTGCGGCTGACGAGGTCCCGGGTTCGAGTCCCGGGTCGGGCCATACCTAATAAGTGTTGGGTTTTTCTGACTAGAAATTCTCAGCACTAGCCCGGAGTTAGGAAGTTGGCGGTGTTTCACCCCCGTGCCTCGGAGAACACGTTAAGCCCTCGGTCCCGGTTATTATCACTAACATGATAATAGTCGTTAAAGCCCGCCAACCCGCATTGGAGCAGCGTGGTGGGTCTAAGCTCTAATTCCCTCTCTCCTATGAGAGTGGAGGCCTGTGCCCAGCAGTGGGACGTTAATGGGCTGTAGTGGTGGTGGATAATAATTTGTATCCCCGGAAAGGACATATAGGCTAGCCGCTAGGCTTTAGCTTCCGCGGAAATCTAAAAACCTTAATCCACGCGGACGAAGTCGCGGACATCATCTAGTATAATAAGTATAAAGTTTTTCTCCGACTTATTTACATGAAAAAGTTAAGAAGTGTCAACAGTTTAGTACGGGTAGGTAGTTATTTCAAGTTACGTTAGCTATTTCCGTAAAAACTTATTTGTGTAAGTAATTGTAATTTGAAGCCTTACTGTCAGAGGATAATAATTTCAAAAAAAAAACAATAGAACTCTTTAGAATGAAGGATCTAATTTAAATAACATTATTCTAATAAAAAAGTAATTTAAAAAGAACAAAAAACCCGACTGCTTGGATACCAAAAAGTATAAAACAAGACATGAATTATTGAAGTATTTCATTATTATCAATAATTTAAATCGTATAATATTAATAAAATTTATCAAGGCGCAGTCGCACGTTAAGGTTAGCTAATGGACGTGCGACTGCGCCTTGATAAATTTTATTAATATTATACGATTTAAATTATTGAAAATAATGAAATACTTCAATAATTCATGTCTTGTTTTATACTTTTTGGTATCCAAGCAGTCGGGTTTTTTGTTCTTTTTAAATTACTTTTTTATTTCAAACTTTTTAGTTAAGCATTCACCGTAAACAGGCGACGTTTTATCTGCTCGAAGTAGCATCTATTATCTATTCTGTGGTAGCATCAAAGGTACTAATAAGTATTTTGTATAAGAAGTAGTAATAAGCAGCGGATTAATTTATTCGTAATGACGAGCGGTGATCACCATAACCATCATCAAATTTGCATTGTTATAATGCTAATATTAATTTGGTAAAGTTTGTAAATCTGGTATTTTTCCTAAAAATGAGCTCATTAATTTTCGAGAGTCCTATCGCATCGACGTCACGAGACCTCGGCAATGAACGTCGGCCACTTACGAAAATGCCCGTAGACAATGCAAAAAAGTATTTTTAAGTATTTTCAAAAACACAATTTGTACATATTTAGTACAGAGTGGACGTATTTATTATTTAGTATTAACTTTATAGCTAAGTGGACTCGGAACCAATATTATAATAGACATTAAAAATGTTAGTCGGAAGTTATGTCAGTCGAATATGCGCTGCATGTGGAATTGATGAATTTATTGATTGATCGATTGAAGGAGTACAAATCATCAAGTTTTTTGAGACTTGTAAATGTCCTCACATTAAGCTTTGGTATTACAATGATATGTAACTACCGTAATATGTGAGAGTACGAACCACCTTCACCCTTACCTATCCGCTGCCGGCCGCGTCATTTTCTGTTGAAGGTTACTGTATTTCTACGTTATCTCATTAGATATTCATCTAAATTGAATGGTGTAAAGGATAATTTTTGTCTAAATTAAATACTTGAGATGAGTAAGATATTTATTTTGATGAGAAATTATCGATTTATACTATGTTGGTAAAAATACCTTCGCAAGTAAAGCACTGTTTAGACCAAATTTGAAAATCATAAAAATGGTTATTGTGAGTCAACCTTAAAAGATAGTCATATGCTATCGTTGACTTGTTTTTAGAACTTTTTGAGAGGAACGTTTCCACTATACATTGTTGTCGTGTAACTTTAATGATTTAGGCAGCGCACGCTACGCAAGCTCTCAGATGAGATGATTTTTTCCGGCTTAACTAACATTATTGCAATTTTCGTAAGGATCTCTAATTTGTTTGGAAATGAAATATAGCCTATTTTACTTGTTAATAATGTAGCTTTCTATAAATGATATAAGTCTTAAAATCGGTTAAGTGATTTTTGAGATAATCCACCAAGTTTGATAGATATAGATGATATGAGTAGGAACTTTAAACATTTCCTTTGAAACCTCGTATATCCTAAATTATCATTTAAACGGAAAAATGGTTTAAGGAACCTAGGTGTAATTTTAAAAGACCTATCTAACGATACCCCACTTGCTTATAGCCTATCGACTTTCATTTATTAATTGGCTTCTAGTCGACGCCATTTTGTTTTTCTCAAATTCGGCCTCCGTTGTGACACTTGGAAGACTAAAACAAATCTATTAGTGCAATTACTATCAAAATCGGTTCAGCCGTTTTTTCTGTAATGTGACACAAAGGAATACAACCTTTGAAGCCTCGTAAATCCTTAATGATCGTTAAAATGAGAAAATGATCAAAGAAACCTAACTATGATTTTGCAAGACCTTTTCATCGATACCCCACTTGCCATAGTCCATCGACTTTTATTTTTTAATTTGTTACATTATGGGTTCTAGAGGGCGCCATTTTGTTTTTTCTCAAATTCGGCCTCCGTTGTGACACTCGGAAGACTAAAACAAATCTATAAGTGCAATTACTATCAAAATCGGTTTAGCCGTTTTTTCTGTAATGTGACACAAAGGAATACAACCCTTGAAGCCTCGTAAATCCTTAATGATCGTTAAAATGAGAAAATGATCAAAGAAACCTAACTATGATTTTGCAAGACCTTTTCATCGATACCCCACTTGCCATAGTCCATCGACTTTTATTTTTTAATTTGTTACATTATGGGTTCTAGACGGCGCCATTTTGTTTTTTCTCAAATTTGGCTTCCACAGTGACACTCTAATGATATATTCGGCACAAACTGGTGCAAGAATCATCAAAATCGGTCCACGCGTTTAGGCTGTAGCTGTCCTGCAAGGAACATACAAACATATATAGACTGATGAACACATAACCCTGTGCGTTCCGCAGTCGGGTAAAAAAGGAAACTTTCGAATATTTCGTAGCTCGTAACAAAACACCTCGTAACTCGTAGACAGCAACAGGTTGCATCATGACGTGATATTTATATAGCGAAAACTTAGCAATTCTAACCGGAAGACTTTCGTCTTCGAGCGCTCGACTTTGAACTTCATTTTATTACGATACTATGACATAATTATTTATTACGAGGGAAAAGTGTTTTTCTTGCTTACTTTTTCATTACTTCATGTTTTTAATGGAATATAGTCATAGATACGGTGACTGCCTCGTTGGTCTAGTGGTTAATAGTGGTCATAGTCGACTGCGGATCACGAGGTCCTGGAGTTCGATTCCCGGTCGGGCATAAAAGTTAGGTATTGGGTTTTTCAATTAAGAAATTCTCAGTGCCAGCCCGGAGTTGGAAGTTGGCGGTGTTTCACCCCCGCGCCTCGGAGAGCACGTTAAGCCGTCGGTCCCGGTTATTATCACTAACATGATAATAATCGTTAAAGCCCGCCAACCCGCATTGGAGCAGCGTGGTGGGTCTAAGCTCTAATTCTTGGCCTGTGCCCAGCAGTGGGACGTTAATAGGCTATAGTGATGATGATGGATGATGAGTCATAGATTATTCAGTCATTTAGAAAATTAAATAAAGTACTTACAGAAACTTCTGATTTGACAGTTATCAGACTGAGTCTGATTTATAATTCTGTCAATAACACTAATAATAATATTAATAATAATAATATGTAATAGAATACAGCGTTAAAAATCTTCTGAAAATCGCTCTGTCAAGACAGGCAACCACCGAATGTCATCGATATTTTTCGATTTCATAGTTTATTTTACAAGCAATACAATTTTAAAAACAATTAAATTATTTTACAACCAAAAACTTGATCTTTAATAAATTCATTTTTAATTCGTAGATAAATCCTTTTAGTTCAAAATTGTACTTATCCATGAACCTAAACTTGAAGTTGATGTCAAAATTGCGAAGTTCGCTACTTAGTTCCGGGCGCAATATAATATTGTCTCGTAATGGCACAACCTGTTGCTATCGGTAAATGAAAATGAAAATGAAATGATTTATTTAGGTATGATAAGTCGTAAGAATCTACCACCGGTTCGGAAAGATGTTCGGTACGGTTTGGTAATATTTTGTGTTATGTTATACAATGAGTCTATTATGCGCACTGGCTTTACAGTTCTTTTATAGGAAGATTTTGTGAAAAGGATTTTTTGGTGACGACCTTCCTGGTTCAATGGTGAACACGGTGGTATTAGTATTGCAAGTGAGAGGTCTAGGATTCGATTCCCTTTTGTTTGTTCGCAGTTCCCTTACCACCGGTAAAAAGCTGTCACTTGAGTGCGTCTAAAGTAAGTAACTATTGGTATAAAAATCCTTCTTAAGAAAGCCCTCAAAAGCATGAAAAGATAGGAGTATAGAGATAGTCAATAATAAAAATTCTGCAATTTGAAATGTGCGCATCAGACATCTAAGTATTTAAAAATACCTACTCATTGAATATTGAGCAAATTAATTTAACTCATCCGCCTGTGATTTTATTATGAATGCAATAACCGCCAACTGTTTTGTGACAAAATTTCAAAAAACAATTTACTAAAATATTTTATTATATAAAATTCCACGCATCCACCTACGCAAAACTATTTCATCCAATTAATAATAATAAAAAATATGAAACACGCGCGTACGGGCGAGGTAATTTCACGAGAATCCAAATTAGGGCTGCACGCACGTCGTCAATCGATATCGCGTGATTATCGAGCATAATGGCGAATAGCTCCCACGGATGGCCGCGAGGCCCCCGACCGCTGCGAGTAATTTGAACGTTGACATTAGTTGGGGGACGCGATTAGACGCTCCGAGAGAAAAAACATACGAATGTGTTTGGCTGAACGCGGTGGCATCTCGATTCAATTTGATTCGGATGCAGTGTTTTGTTTACGTTTTATTTATAAGCTTAGATTAATCATGGAAAACATTGATGCAATATTACAGTACCTATATAAAAGTCTTATAATTCTTATTTCCTTTTTATTATAGCGCAATTTTTCAGAATTCTTTCTTAGGGTTTCAACTATCAACGTTATGAGTTCACCAATGTGCGATATACAATTCTAAACCCAGCAATTTTTCACCTGTTACGGTGATATGTTAAATGAATAATAGTTTCTGTTACTTTAAGTGCCTAAATATAGATTACTAAATAGTTTTAATATAACTAGATGAGATATAAAATTATAGAAACACAACATGAAATATGCTCCAAGAATATTTCGCAAAGATTTTCGAAGATCAACTTTCGAAGATTTGGACATTTTCGTAATACAATTCATTCGGTCGTAAACAAGACGTAGGTAAACATAATGGTAGGTCCTACCTGCCTGTTCAACTTTTAATTGGCTAATTAATTTGATGCACATTCGAACATTTATCGCTTTCGATAACTGAATTAGTATAATTTTAGTATTTAGTGGCTCGAGTAAAGCTTGAATCGCTTGAATAATTTTCTGCATTTTCATTGTAAGCGGCGATCGCTCATTTACATAATGGCCCATTTGTAAGTTTTTGTTTACAATCGACTTGAATACAATCTTTCAAGACCTTCAGGTACTAGGATCAGTTCTTTTTTTATTTTAGTAAAATATTGCTATTTTTCTGTATGGCCTTCTTTTTCATAAGTTTTATAAATTTCAGTACCTACATACATACATATTATACATTTTTTATTTACCAACCATATGCACAAGTATGAATCTATATCCTATTTCCATGGGTATTGTATAAACTCTTTTGAATTAAGTCCGTAGATGTAAAGATTTATGTAACTAATATTGAGAAGGTTCATTCTCAAAATGTCATATATCATATATAAGAGAAAACATAATTTCGCTACCGAAAACTGTTTTTCATGTCAAATAGACGCGGCCATGTAAAATACACCTGTCCTCGAAGGCAACTCATCAATAAAGGTCCACACAAAATTCCATCTCGAATATCTTCGGCGGCCCCTGTTTGTCCGTATACACGCAAAATCCCTCTAAAGGTACGCCGCGGTCTCTAGACATGTGCGGGACATAAATTTGGCGAGCGTTACGTAGGTACAGGCCGGCTATGTACCGTGGGGTACATAAGGAGCTATGTACGGAGCAACACGGGCGTCACTTATCCGCGCAGAGGATGCGGTGGCCGTCCGATCGCCTCCCGGGCACCCCCTGCGGGCGCCACCACACCCCCCTCGCGATTCATTAAGTCGGGCGCGGCCGACGCGGCGGACGCGTCGCGGAGTCTCCGTGAATTCAAATTAGAGGCGGCTCGGACGTCGTGCGCTAGGGGTTGAGCAAACTTAGAAATATCGATAACTTTGTGTTTTTATTACAACACTTTGTTTCACCACTTTGCTAAGGAGATCACGTAAGACCGTCAGTCTTGCGCTTGATCTCTCTCCGGTCGTGTTGAATTGCCATCCCATCCGAGTACGAGAGTAAGGATATTAAGATGGCACCCGTGTTCACAATATTATGCATGCACCTTTATTTACCTCCTGCGCAGATGGCCAATCCCTGTGTAGGTTGGCTACCGTGGCTGAAATTCAGTCGGAAGGACATTGTTTTTTATTGTTTTTTATTACCGTGATTTCAAATTCTAATACTATTAAGATAATGCCCACGACTCCGCTTAGCTTTGGACTCTTTTTAAAAGAATCCCGCTATGAAAACTTTAATTTTCCGTGATAAAAGGGTTATGTCCATCCAAGGGATGCAAGTAACTACATTACAATAATTAGCCAAATAGATTAAGCGGATCCGCGCCGTGAAAAGTACGAAGACCAAAAAACACACTTTTGCAATTAAAATAATATTATGAATTGTTTATTATGTAAGTAAAACAAATCTATCGATATGCACCAAAATAAATTCACATCCCTATCGCCCCTTTGTCTCGGCAAGACAGACGCGCTCGTAGAAGCGCGGGTGGCAGCGGGTGGTGAGCCGGGGCGGGGGGCGGGAGGGGCGCACGTGTCGGACGGAAGTCGCGCAGGGCTCAAGCCGCACCGCGCTAAATGATTCAAAACTCGCCCGACTCGCCCGGACCTGCAAGATTTATGCCCCTACCCGATCCCGCCTAGATTAAAGATGTCGCGCCTTTATTGAAATACGCTAAAATATTCCCGAAGGCGCTCCCGCCAAGTTGCCGACTCGCCGAGTGCCGCGGCGCCTAGCCGTTCATTCACATTCAACTCGCGCACTCATTTCATTCAGTTCTTTATTGTTGGTTTTCTGTTGTTTATTGCACTTCATATACTCTTTTTGTTTTATGAGGAACAATTTTGGTAGACTCCAAATTCCTATCTGCAATATCCAAATGTACTTCGTAGGTATGCCTACTTGCTTGAAAAAGTGTTTTAATTTTGTTATATCATAAAATATATCAATACCTACTAGCTGATGCCCGCGATTTCGTCCGCGTGGATTTAGGTTTTTTGATTTCCGCGAGAACTCTTTAATTTTCCGGGATAAAAAGTAGCGTATGTGTTATTCCACACTATAATCTATATCTGTGCTAAATAACATCCAGATCCGTTCAGCCGTTCTGATTGAGTAACAAACAGCCATCCATACACCCATCCATCCATCCAAAAATCGTATTTTTGATATTAATTAGTATAGATTTTATCGTACCAAAATTAATAAGGGCGCGGAGGTGCTACAGTTTTAGGAATTGATAAATTGCAAAAGATTAGCAATATATTATTTTAAACTAATAACTTTGACGAAGTTTTCTTCTCAACTTAAGCTCATTAGGTAAAGTAGCGGATTACCTTTAGTTTTTAGTTTTTACCAGTGAAGTTATTACTTCTGGCTACTATGAGTATGACAGGTAGGTACCTAGTTACCTACTAGAAGTAATTAGTAATGTATGTCAGTCTAGCACAAACTAGTTATCGATAAAAATAAATCGATAAATATCCTTTTAAAATATTGTAATACAGATAAATGCCTACTTTATTTCCTGTTGACACTTTTCGATTGTAAAACGCTGAAAACAACAGTCAAAGTTATTCATATCGCCGAAATGCAAAGTAAATTAAAAGTTAACTCAATGAAGTTGCCAACTCGGGGCGCGGATGACTGCGCAAAGTAAAGTTTGTTTGAGTTGGCCGGCGGCTAAGGCCAACGCCAATATGCAAATGTGAACTTTCCCTCTTCTACGCCGGGCTCGGAGGACGGAGGACTGCACTTGGCCGATTTACGACCCTCCCGAGCTTTTCTATTGAAATTCACGAGCATTTCTATACGCTGCTACGTCGGATCAGTTTGCTTTTCTTTAAATATGGAAATGGAAAAATTCGCTACTTATTTATTTGTGATTGACATCTTTATATGATTTACCACGGTATATTATTGGTCTGTGTTTTTTTTATGAGGTTATATCTTATGAATATAGAGATGCAGGAAAAAATACTTACTTTAGTGATTATTGTTAATTTTAGCGTGAAACTTTGATGATTATGAAAAACTCTCTGGGGTTTTGGACAAAAATCATGACTGTTTGGTTTTTGTTTTTATTTTTATTAGCAACACTATGTGATATGATGTCACTGTCGGCTAAGTTTGTGGGACTATAGTGTAGGTATGCTTGTAAAGTCAGGTTGCAAATTGTAATCCTTCAAAGCGTCTTCTCGAATAGCGGAGGCGAGCTAGGTATTCGGTTTCTACTTCCAAGACCTGCGCTCGAGTAATTAACCTGATTGCAGTATCGTGTGCACTGAAACAGAGTTGCACTCGTAAGGTAAGACGGAGGTTACACGCTGAATTTGACGTCAATCCATACTAATATTATAAATACGAAAGTGTGTCTGTTTGTATGTCTGTCTGTCTGTCTGCTACGCTTTCGCGGCCCATCTATTCAACCGATTTTTATGAAATTTGGTATAGTGGTAGGTTACATCCCGGGGAAGGATACAGGCTCTTTTTATCCCGAAAAATTAAGGTATACCAGTCACATTACAGTCTACTCTTCTATTCGGCCAGCTAAGTAAGCTACCTCAGCTAAGTAAGGTTCATCAGTCGATCAATCAAGCCTTCAATAATTATTCAACCTGTCATTTTAACAATGGTTATAGCTTGATATGGTACCAAACTGACTGTGTAGCCTCTGTCTAAGATTCCAGTTTCGATGTGCGGTGGAGTCGACAGTCCGTGCTAAGTGCGGGCTAGGGTGTATCAAAGCAATCTGCCGGGCGAAGGCGAGTGCGGGTCCGAGGCGCAATTCGGGCTCCTTGCGCATATTGCATGCACGTCCCAATGAAGTTTGCTTTGTAGGCGGTAATCTACGGGGGTGTATCGGCCCGGGTGGTGGGTGGCGGGTTATGTACACACGAGCCCGAGGCGTCGAGGTAGGCAAATGGCCGGCGAGGCGGGCGCGTAGGCCGAGATCTCGAGCGATATCGATCCGCGGCCGGCCCGACGCCCGCGGCCGTCCGTCGCCACGGACACTGCTCGGCGGGAGGGTGGCGCCGAGTGACAAAAACACTCCTTTGTTTGGAGACGCGGCTGAGGCTCTCTAAGCCCAGCCGGCAGCCGCCCAACGCGCGGGTTTGAGACGGCCGAAAAAACCTCTCAAAACCACCTACAAGGGCCGTTTCCAGACGACTAACGAAAATCATCCCTTTATCTTTAAACTCTAATAAGGACTTATCAACCTGCAAAGTAAATTGTCCAAAGGCAAAGTGAACCGTGCTTCTCTTGCTGCCATTAAGCAACGTACGACCTCTTCTCCAGTTCATTTATTTAAAATCTTTAGAACAACATCTAACAAGTAGTAGCAATCTAAATATAATAAAATTCAATCTAATCTAGTAATTATGTACTTAAACCTAGATAATAATAATAATAATAATAATAATAAAGCCTTTATTTCCAATCACAGTTCGTTCTTACAATCATAGTTACAAGGATATTATTATAAACATATTATTAAGGACAATTTGTTATTATATCTGATATAATTCAGACTTACAAAATAAATAATCATTTGTCGTTTTATAATTAATTCAATAATACTGTTTTGTTGTCAATTTACTTAGATAAAGATAAATAATTATGTTATAATATTATAAGTTTATCTTGATGTTTATCACAATGTCAGTGTTATTAATTATATAGAAATGTCATTGGAACGCCCATTTTTGGGCATAGGCCTCCTCCATCCTTTTCCATCTGGTCCTATCTCTCGCCAGCCTGGTCCAGGTATTCCCCGCCGCCTCAATTATGTCGTCGCTCCAGCGACGCCGCGGCCGGCCTCGCGGTCGGCGTGCGTCGCGTGGATACCAATATAGAAGTTTTTCTGTCCATCTCCCATCGGTCGTTCTTACTATGTGCCCGGCCCAGCGCCATTTAAGGAGACATGCTAGCTTTGCCGCGTCGATTATTTTAGTCTTTTTTCTTATTAGCTTATTCTTGATTTTGTCTTTCAGTTTTAGGCCTAGCATGCTCCTTTCCATGGCTCTCTGGGTAACCTGTATTTTATGTATTATTTCTTTTGTTATTGGCCATGTCTGGCAACCGTACAGTAGTGTAGGCGTTACAATAGAGTCTAGAGCTGCCTTCTTTAGGTAAATGTCTAGGCGTGACTTAAATATGTGTTTTAATGACCAATATGCTGACCACGCTTTCTTAATTCTTCTTTGAACTTCATAGTGCCCTTTAAAAGATATGGTTTGACCTAAGTAGACATATTCCTCAACGTATTGTAAATTTTCCCCTTGTATTTGAACATTATAGTGATTTCCGTTTGACATTATGCATGTTTTTTCGGGGTTCATTTCCAAACCACACCCTCTGCTGTGAACATCTAGACTTTCTAGCATATACAAGAGTTGTTCATGACTTTCTGCAATTATAACTATGTCATCAGCGAAGCGAAGGTGGTTTAAATTTTCCCCGTTTATGTTAATCCCTCGGTCAGCCCAATCCAATTTTCTAAATATGCTTTCTAAAAGCGCAGTGAAGAGGTTCGGAGAGATCGGGTCTCCTTGTCTCACACCGCGCTTCACATTGAATGCTCTACCTCTTTTCTCCAGTTTTATAAGGCCCTTACTTTTTGAGTAGATCTCCTTAAGGATGTTTATGTATTTTCCAGGTATGTTCTGATCTTTCAGTGCAGCCCATAGCGCCTCGTAAAAAATTGAATCGAACGCCTTTGTGTAATCAACGAACGCAATATACAAAGTTTTTCCATACTCTACATATTTTTCAATCACTTGTTTCAAAGTAAAAATATGATCTAAGGTAGAGTATTCACTCCGGAAGCCTGCCTGTTCTCGCGGTTGTTGGAAATCGAACTCTCTTTTTAGTCGATAGAGTATGACTTTAGTGAACAATTTGTAGGTTGCCTGCAAGAGACTTATAGGCCTATAGTTATTTATTTCTTGGGGGTTACCCTTTTTATAAAGTAGTGTTATAACCGAAGTTTCCCACTGTTCAGGTATTTTCTGTTGCAGCATAATGTTGTTAAAGAGTTTAGTTAAGATTGGAGTTATGGGCTCTATCATCGTTTTGATGGTGTCGTTTGTTATACCATCTGCACCTGGGCTTTTCATTGACTTCAGAGAACTGATAGCGTGCCAGATTTCACATTCCAAAAATGGCGGTATCTCTACCAAGTCAAGCTCTCTAGATCTAGAGTCTAATACATATGACTCTGGCATGCTATATAACTTTTGATAGAATTCTGTAGCTGTCTTTAAAATTGAATCTCTGTTGGTAGAAATTGTACCTTTTTGGGTTTTAAGATTTGGTATCCATTCTTTGGTGTTACATAAACGTTTCTTTCCTCGTTTGACAGATCTACGTTTAACTAACTCTTCTTCAAATATTTTTAACTTATAGTTTTGTTTATTTAATTTTAAGCGTTTTCTAATTTTCTTATACAGTTGTTTTAATCGTTTTTTTTTCCAAATCTGTTTTCATTGTTTTTTCTCTGAGCTCTGTTCTTTCTAATATTAATTTTCTTATGTCCTCTGTTAATATACATTGAGTCCGATTTTCATTGGTTACTTTTGGTAATTGATTGACACTTTCTTGGATTGTGCAGATTAGGTTTGTATAACTTTTTTGTATATCATTTGTGATTTCAGTTGATTTTGATAGCTCTACAAAAGTATTTTTTAGGTTTTCACGTTCAATAGGTAGATATCCGGATTGCTTTTTCTTAAATGTCTTTCGTGACTTTTGTATTTTCGCATAAATAGAAAATGTTGCCCTAACCATTCGATGGTCAGTTGGGTGTGAGGTATTAATGACTTCTACATTCTGAAATAAAGGAACATCACTCTTTTTAGCAATAATAAAATCAATTTCATTTAACGTTTGTCCGTCTGGCGAGCGCCAAGTCCACTTTTGTTTGGATTTTTTATTGAAGTGAGTATTCATGATGTAGAGTTGATTTTCAAAGCAGAAATCAATAAGCCTTGATCCTCTTTTATTTCGTAATCCATAGCCCGAGGGGCCCATTACAGTAGCATCTTCAGGGGTTGCCTGACCAATCTTCGCATTGAAATCTCCTATTATAAACGTTTTTGAAAGGGTATTTTCTAAAGCTAGAGTTATGTCATTGTAGAAACTTTCTAGTTCCTCTTCTGATGATTTTTCCGTCGGTGAATAGACTTGTATGATGGTAAGTGAGGTACATTCTAAACATATGTCTAATCTAGCGACTCTATCTGAAATGGCATTAAAATCTATTATATAACTTTTTAAGTATTCTTTAATCATAAATCCCACACCATTTCTTCCGCTTTTCTTTCCTGTGTAGAGTAGAATGTACTCGTCATACTCTATTATATGAGTTCCTTCTTTTTTAACTTCAGAGATACCTAATATGTCCCATTTAATATTCCGTAGAGCATGTTCTAATTCTTCTCGACGTCCTATTCCTACAAGGGATCTTACGTTGAGTGTATTAATATATAAGCGTTGGATGGAGGGTGTCGGTCTACTACTCCCTCGGGGACCAACCGGCTTGGGAGAGATAATGTTTGGTAAATAATTTTCGTGCTCTGGTAGGAGAGAGGCCTTTCGTTGCTAAGTTCGTGGTGGTGAGGTGGTAGAGCTTGATAGAGCATTGTTGGATGTCATGTAAGATTCAATAGTAGTTTTATTCTTTTTATGAATATTAAACTTTTGTTGGTGTGGTGGTAGAATTTCGGGAGAAGAGTTCGGTTTTCTTTTGTTACGTCGTGTTTTTGGACTTCCTTGATTAGGTTTCAATTGGTGTTTTCCGGGGCTCTTGCTGTTTAACTTAACAATTTTATCATATTTCAGAATAACGTTTTCTCCTTGTTCTCTTCTAGCCATCAATTCTTTTTGTAATTCCTTTCTCTTTTGTAGAACCTTAATGGGAAAGTCCTCTTTTATGTACATACAAGTATCTTTTAATGATTTTTTATTCCTCAGAAGTTGGATTTTTAAGCCCACTGTAGTTAAAATCAAAACAACAGGCCTGATATTCCCATTCTTTTTCCCGAGTCTCCTCACCATCTCTATATCTCTTTTTTCACAGGATATTTTCATAGTGTTATTTATTATATCTAGTACAGTCTCTTCCAACTCGCTATAGTATCGTTCTTTCTCTTCAAGTCCAAACAATATTATATTTCTTTGTTTTGTCTGTTTTTCCAACCTTTCTATTTGTGTCTGCTGTTGTTCTAATTTTTCTTCCAATGCTTTAGTTTTTAATTCAAAGTTTTCTAATTTTTCTTGTATATTTTCATTAATTTTTTGTAAATTTTCTTGAATTTTACTCATTTCTTGTTTTTGACCTTGCATATCTAGTTGGATCTCTTTTAGTATTCTCATCATATCTTCCATTTTGAATCAATTATATAATATATTATTCGTAATAACTTAAAATAAGAATCCTAATAAAATTCGTCTAATTCCATCTAGAGGTAAGTAGTGCAATTATTATATTATAAGGGTCAATTTTATGGCGTTAAATTATTGTTGAAGCACGTCCATAATAAACGTTTCCATCTAGCGGTGAATACTAAAAGCTTGTAAATATCGGTTCCGCTGCTTGTCCACAGATGGCGCCTGGCGTCTTGAAAACAATGATTACTTTTTGTTTATGATTTATCAATAGTTTAATATATGATATAATAAAAGTCTCTTTTCACTCGATTTATTTTTAAAACGCACTGGTTTATTTGCGAATATAGTCCATAGTTAGTCAATAGTCTTTATTATCACTGTTTTAGTTTTACTTCCGCAGTTCCACTGTTTTAGTTTTAAGGTTATGTTAGTTCTTACAATATAAGTCAGTAATTTTAAGCTGAATTTTTATATGTTTCTTCCGGTTCACAGTTCACATTGAGTATTTCAGTGTTATCCATTTATATACACATATTAATTGTTTATTTCACTATTTCTTGGTTTTTGCAAATCACTGTAAACTGTCACTGACCGTTATGAACTGTTTTTGTGTATTACGCTATTATTTCGCAGTTTTATGTTTAGATAACACTAATCGACTTGAGTTGGCAGTAATTCTTCACAATTATTTCACTTTTGGCACTTTATAATAATATTTCATAATTTTAAATTACTTTAAAACGCACTACTTGTTGTTTACTGTCAGCGCCCTCTCTCCGCTCCTACCTAAACCTAGATAATAACACTAAAATATACAAATCATAACACGAATATTCATTAGAAAGCAATTAAAAATATAACCATCCAAACAAATAATTACAGAACATCGATATCGATAAAAAATAAAAAAAAGCCCATCACTAATCCGCGTCGCGACCGCGCGGCGTCGTCGGCGGGTGGCGCAAATCACTCGCGCGGACTGCCGTTCTTGAAGAGGACTCCCTCTTGTGTGGTGAGCGGTGGCTGCGGTTTTTTTGCTTTTTATCGATATTCGTAAAATTCTATGTTCGTGGTTGAATTTTTGATACGTAATACTGAGAATGTATGATAAAGAGTTCTTGGAATTAAACCGTTTGTGTCCTATCTATAAAATATTTCGATCCCATCTATTTAAAAAAAATTGCGGTTTTATTCTAATGATAAATGGATGATAAGAATAATCTTATGATTGTTATTGATGAATAATTTTTAAACTTTATTACAAAACATCAATATAAATCTAATAAAATTTAGGCTCGATTTCCTCCTCACCTTGAAAACTTTACAAATCATAATGAGCCATCCTTGTAGTAATTAAAAATCTGAAATTTTATATGCCCGTTTGTTTGACAGAAAAAACATAGAGAAACCTTTTAAAATCCAGGGAAAGGAAATAACGCAGTAAAGTTTAATAATATTTACTAATGTACCTTCTTTTAAACCCTTTTAATTAATACATCACACGAGTCATCGACTCCAATCCAAACTAATATTATAAATGCGAAAGTGTTTCTCTGTCTGTCTTTCTTACTTTCTTTCACGCCCACCTGTTCAGCTGATTTTAATGAAATTTGGTATAAGTATATTTTGTATAACAGGAAAGGACATAGGCTAATTTTTATCCCAGAAAATTAAAGAGATCCCGCGGGTATCAAAAATCTCAATCCATGCGGCCGAAGTCGCGGGCAGCATTTAGTTAATTATAAAATTACCGCACGTATTCAAATGAATGTTACTTGGATGAAACTTTAATCCGCGTACATAGTATCGATAGTCGATACTCGATAGCGCGGAATGTCGCAGCGCATTCAATTAGAGTCGAAGCATGGACTCGCATGAGTGGCATTTCAGCTCGCTCGCGGCATAGACCCCACCTTCTCGGCCCTCCATCGGCTCAATAGATACTCGCGATATCGATAATTTGTTGGCACAGCCCTAGTGTCGCAAATGACTTGCTCGATATTTTGCGGGAACTGGGAATTGATTTATTATTTACTCATAGTTTTCGATAATGTGTTATACGAAGTACGTTGAGTGAGGCCCTCCCTCGTAATGTGTGGGAGCTTTTTGCTTGGAAATACTAGGTACTAAATCGATAATTTGAAGGCATGTTATACATCACTAACTATGAGCCTTGACCGTCATGTTCAAAATTTGAATCGTTAGATACTTTTTTTTTTAAATCCACTACAAGTTAGCCCTTGACTGCGATCTCATCTGATGGTAACGGGCTAACCTGTTAGGGGCATGGCAGTTATATTAAACCCATACCCCTATTCGGTTTCTACACGGCATCGTACCGGAACGCTAATCGCTTGGCGGCACGTCTTTGCCGGTAGGGTGGTAACTAGCCACGGCCAAAGCCTCCCACAAGGCCAGAACAGGGAAAATTCGGAAATTATAAATTCCCAAATTGACCCTGCCGGGGATCGAACCCGGGACCTCCGCACGTTAAGACAACAGCGCTACACACTGCGCCGCGGAGGTCGTCAAAGTATACTATTAAAGTGTATAGGATAAATAAAGATAGTGGATAATACATTACCTAGTTCCCCCTCCTCGCCATACTAATTAGCTACATTTTATAACAAATTATCTTGAAAAACAAAAACAACGATAATTCATACTGTCAATATTTCGGTAATTTTGCGCCGGATACCTAAGTCAAACAGTCCACTTGATTTCACAATAATTCACTCTTTATTTCCCCACTTTCATAATCCGATGAACCGATAATCCAACAAGGCGACAAGCGACGAGCTCTGTACCACTGAAAGAGGTGGTATATTATATCGTGACAGCAAGTCCTTAGTGCAGCGAAATTGTTAAAAATAAATCGAATCTTATTACCATATTGGAACATGCCTACTACGCGCGACGCGGTATCGGTCTTTTACGGAAAGCCGAACTTTGGCCATACTGCCAACGTTTAAAGCAATATGTTTCATTATTGTTGACTTTCGTGGTTTAGAATAATAATTCTTATTTTAGGAACGTCAAGGTACTCGTAAGTGACATCGAATTGTCATTTTGAGTAATGTTGCTTAAGTATTGCTCTAAGCGTTGGCAGCATGGCCCCTGATATTCGTGGTATCGATATCGTGTTAGCATCCCTAGTGCGGCAAGTGTCTTGTTGGAAATTCGAATAACGCTTGGTCAAGCGCAACTCAAAGCGTGGAACGTGGCCCGTTCTAGTTTGTGCTTGCAACGCCGTGCCCGTATCCTGAGCTGAGGAATATTTTATGTGCTTTGTATATAGAGCTATACCTATCAGTACGGTATCTACTAGCTAGCAACATGGTAGAAACGCGGCGCTTTTATTATTTGGTATCCATCATCATCATCACTACAGCCTATTAACGTCCCACTGCTGGGCACAGGCCTCCACTCTCATAGGAGAGCGGGAATTAGAGCTTAGACCTACCACGCTTCTCCAATGCGGGTTGGCGGGCTTTAACGACTACTATCATGTTAGTGATAATAACCGGGACCGACGGCTTAACGTGCTTTCCGAGGCACGGGGGTGAAACACCGCCAACTTCCAACTCCGGGCTGGCACTGAGAATTTCTTAATTGAAAAACCCAATACCTAACTTTTATGCCCGACCGGGAATCGAACCCAGGACCTCCTGATCCGCAGTCGACTATGCTAACCACTAGACCAACGAGGCAGTTATTTGGTATATTTATCATAATTCATAAGTGTTAGGTTACTGCTGTACTAATTAAGCTATCGCTAAATACACTAAGTAGAAGTACCTAAGTAGTTACTTCTAGGATTTTTTGTTAATGTTATATCGACAATAATAATTTGTGTGCCACCTCAAACATCAATAATATTCATAAAACAAAGAAGCGGAAAATCCGACCGCGTAAACTAAATACACCGAACACCACTTAAACTTTCAAATAGTCAGCAAATCGTACTTCGGAAACAACAAAAACTAAGAACAAGAGGGAATTGGGTGTCGCCAAGACACGAGGTAAAGCTGATCGCTGATTGCAAGCTTTTTGTTAAGGGGTAAACTTGTGGATTCTCGTCACCGACACCTCGCTCCGACATGCTCGCGAACAGCGACATGCTCGCGAACACCGACATGCTCGCGTTGTTACAAAGACAAAAAATAAATTTAAATAATAAAAAAAATATTTAAAAATATTAGTTTTCAATTCTATCGGCAGACCCTATGACTGCCAGTTTTTTTTATTCCACTACAAGTTAGCCCTTGACTGCGATCTCACCTGATATAAGTGATGATGACGTCTAAGATGGTAGCAGGCTAACCTGTTAGGGGTAGACAGTTATATTAAACCCATACCCCTAGTCGGTGTCTACACAGCATCGTACCGCACTATCGTAAGGGCTTGAAGCCATAGAGGTAATATTTTTACTCTATGCTTGAAGCGAATAAAAGAAACGTAATATCAAGCGCTAAAGTCTCAACATAGATTAATTAATCTATGGATTCAAACTTCAATGAGCCAATAATAAATAGGTAATACGGTCCCACAAACTTATCTGAACCTGTGACAGCGTCGCTAGTATATTAATATACCTATTAAAAATAAAACTAAAACTAATGAAAATTAGTTCCAATTTTAGCCACCGGGTCAGAAAGTTTGTGGGACTATACATGCACAAAAATGCTTGTAGGTATAAAATTCAGTCGCGCTGGAGAAATGCGCATAGAGTTCGATGAGACATAATAAGCTGACAGCATGTGTTAGTGTATCTAAATTCTCAATTTAACGGATCCCCGATTGTGTAAGGAAATCGTAATCGTTTGTGAAACGGATAATTCGACCTGTTTAAGGAGTTCATAGATGCCTGCACGTCAGAAAGAATTTATGAAAACAGTTACAGAGTACAGAGCAATACGTTTTAAGCTGTCAAATGATTACGATTTGCATAGACAATAAGTTCGTTGCTGCTCGTCTGGCAATGTGCGATCACGTTTAGATGGAGGGCAACTTAAGGAGGGGGAGGTAAAAAAAGAAAACGGCCAGCGAAAGTGTTGAAAAGTTTTCAGCGAAAAGTGAAAGCCGTAAGTCGCAAAAGTTTGCGGCAACCGACTTTGTTTTCTCACAACTTGCTTGGTATTCAATTTGTAGGCTAAGGGTGGGTATGGCCCCGCCCGCCCAGCCTTCCACCGCCCGCCCTACCTTAACAATGAACCGTTTATGATTTTCGTTCGGAAAACAAAACTTTGTTGTTCGTTCTGTTCTATGCGTTTCTGAACTGAAATGATTGTTTTTTTTTTGAAGAAAAATAAACTGATTTGGCGCGTTTATTTTCCCATTCATTTATAAATTAAAGGAAAATTTATAATTATTAAAATTAAATTAACATAGTTTGAGTTGGTCATTCAAACTTAGCTTCTTTAATTAATGAAGTCTGACCTAAGTCTTATATTAGAAATAAAACTTCTTAATATTAACACTCACACTTGTAGCGCCATCTATTGCAGAGATGTTGTACTTTAACGTTGTACCATCGTTGAACATGTCACGAAAACGGCTTGGCCCTTGCGGACAAATCAGAGAAGATCCGCACTGTGAAAACAACCCTGAATTTTCATCAGAAATTAGTTGTAGATATGAGTTCAATGAAAACACGCTGGAATATGAAATTCGTACTTTGCTTGATCAAAATGTCTGGTGTGCTCCAACGAGGCCTGAAAAGCCACTAAACTACTCCAAAATCTAATAATAATGCTGATTGTTATTTGTATAGATAAATTGTAGTGGTAAATTATTGTATTAAATTTCTTGAATTTACTAAGCACATATGAATTTTTTTATTTTATGATAATTTGGACACCATAATATGATTGGTAGATTGTGGTTCGATACCTCATCATCATCATCATCACTACAGCCTATTAACGTCCCACTGCTGGGCACAGGCCTCCACTCTCATAGGAGAGCGGGAATTTAGAGCTTAGACCCACCACGCTGCTCCAATGCGGGTTGGCGGGCTTTAACGACTATTATCATGTTAGTGATAATAACCGGGACCGACGGCTTAACGTGCTCTCCGAGGCACGGGGGTGAAACACCGCCAACTTCCAACTCCGGGCTGGCACTGAGAATTTCTTAATTGAAAAACCCAATACCTAACTTTTTATGCCCGACCGGGAATCGAACCCAGGACCTCGTGATCCGCAGTCGACTATGCTAACCACTAGACCAACGAGGCAGTCGCATAAATATTATGACTAAGATTATGAATTCTTCTGTTTTTAAATTTTATAATATTGACTGTTTGTTTCAGCCGGAGCGCCTCATGTCTCCCTACACCGCGATAGTGCGTCGAAGCGGCAACCCCTTCGAGCTGGCGCATGTGCTGGTCTCCTGGTTAGCTGGCGCCGGATACGAGGCATACGTTGTGGTCGGCTGCGCCAAGCGAGACGTCTGCATGGCCATACGATATAGAACTGTTTGCCCTGACATACCTGATGAGAATGAGGTACCATCTTTAGTCTCATTTGCTAGTGATAACATATGTGCGACTTAGCAACAACTTCTTTCCATGTTCTGGTCTCCTGGTCTGGTCTGCTTTGCAATACGATCTGTTTTGCCTGTTAAACCTGAGAATGAGATACATGCTTTTTAACAATGACTAGATATATGGCGATCAGGGACTCATGGCTGCAAAGCCTCTCAAAGTCTACCAGCAAAGCCGAACTGTCAAGCAATAGTATCCGGCTGAGAATGTCGCACTGAAGTGCAAATATTGGTGTATTTTTTAAAATATTTGGATTGAAAATTGACATGAATGCGACAAGAATCATAATTATTGCTTATCCTAATAAATATTTTCAGTTCATATAATAATATATTATTTTTTTATGTAGGTTATTGACGAACCGCCACCGCCAACAGAAGAGCCAAGATACCGTCTCGTTCCACTGCCAGACCTTACCTCGAAGTATTGTAAAGAGATAGAACAGAAGGAGGCAGATAGGAGACAAAAGGAACTGGACAAAATTGAAAATGAGAGGCTGAGGAGGATTGAGGTGAGAACCTATACACATCGTTAAAATAAAATCCCGCGGTTAATTGCCTCATCTGGTGAAAGAATGACTGGCTCATTTATTGCGCTATCAGCCTGACTGTCCAGGGTTGAAATGCAGCCAGCAATCTTGCAAGTATTTGTATGATAATTAGACTAAAACGATTACATAACGTTTTCAATAGGTAAAGATAATTTGCATGAAATAACAAAGTGACGATTAGGTTCATCTATTTGTGTTTTCTCCAAGCAACGCGTTAATGGCGAAGTAAATTGTGATGTGCTGGCATAAATAAAGGCCACAAAACAAACTAAGAGGAAGAAGATAATATATATACTCCAACACATCTTGGCGTGTCCCATAGGCGTGTTCTTGAACTATTATACGGGTTTGATTTGTGTTGCTCAGACGACGACCAACGACTACATACAAATCAAAGTTGGACATTATATTTTTTTTTGGATTGAGTATGCTGCGTCGGCCCTACAAGCCGCTACAGCGGATGAGAAAAGGAAGTTTTGGAGATTAAGAAACCAACGTAATGATACTTCCTGTTCCTACCAGTCCTGAAAGTACCTTAGAAATTTGTCCAAATTAAATATTTACAGGAGCTCGAAAGACCACCTCCGGATGACGTTGACGGTTGGCGTACTCACGCTTGGGTGCTCATCCTGCCTGGGTTCAAGGGAATTGAGGAGCCCTTCTTTATAGAACCGAGCGAGGGCACTGCATACCCGCTGAACGCGTCTCAGTACCAACACTTGGACAGCATTTACAACTACGAGAATTATTACGTAAGTTTACTTCATTTCATAGCATATTTCTTGTTTGTTCTTTGCAACCGATAATAAGTTAAAATGCACGTTTGCTTGATTAATGATTTCACAGCATATTATTTCTTGTGCGTTCTTTGCAACCGCTGTTAATAAGTAAAATTGCAAAGTTTGTTCTTAAAGGGAGATCTAAAAGTAATGCACAGAGTACATTGAAGTAATGCTTTCGTTTTCGAATACCGTGAAAACGAAAGCTCTTGTTTTACCTGTCAGTTTAAAATGAATTCGAATCATTATTTCTAACCCTTTGATATTCTCATTGATAACGAGATCTAGGAAAATACTTACTACTAAATCCATAGGACTTCCTAACTAGATTAAAACGTTTCTACGTTTTCACGGTCCATTTTTCAACCGATTGTTACTAAATTTGGTACACAGATATAGGTTCTATCCCGGGGAAGGGTGTAGGTTACTTTTATCCCGGAAAATTAAAGAATTTCCGCGGGAATCAAAAAGCCATAATCCACGCGGACGAAGTTGCGCTTATCATGTATATAAGTAATATTTTTTATAGGTATTATATTAATTTAACACAGGCAAATCTGCAAAGCTGCGACGAAGGTCTCGGTTCCATCAGCTATGAGCTCAGTGACCTCAGCTGCTGGGAGCATCTGTTAGCTGGAGAACCCTTCCATCGGAGGCAGCTTGTTGGTGTAGACTTGGCCGAAAAGAAAACCGCCTTCGATACTGAGAAACATCTGGATGTACCCGCGAGTTGGGTGGAAAAACTGGAAATTAGTGCTGATGGTGAGAAAATTCTTAATTAATTAATCATGGACTTTCCGTACACCAAAGAAGCGACTTAGTAGGTATGTTTCTGATGATAGCTAAACGCTTAAAATAAGAAGGTTAAATTATATCTAGCTGATGCCCGCGAATTCGTCCGCGTGTTTTAAATTATTTTTTGTATTCCCGCGGGCACGCCTTAATTTGCCAGGATAAAATGTAGCCCTCGTCACTCTCCACTTATTTAACCATGCCCATGCACTTGTCTGCACATCACTTGGATCCGATTCCCCGATACGACGCCATAGAAAATGGCAGACGTTGTCGTATTATGTCACGTCGCGTGGTGTCGATTCTGTCACTCACCTTGGACAACGGGTGAAACTTTGATTTGAATTATTTATGTTTTCCAGAATTTGAACAAAGATATCCAGGCAGTCACAAAGTGATACATTACAAGAAAGTTTTGTTGGAGAAATTCTCACCATACTCTGAACGAGATGGAATTATTAAGAGAATCAAGATATTTGAGGACTACGCACTAAATGTGCCACTTCTTACGTAAGTCTATTTAAAGCATACTCCTGTAGCCCTGTAGGTATTTATTAGTACAAGCAGTGATTAAGTTGCATTCTATCTCATATCTTGTTGTACCTATTCTTCCTTCACAACCTTTCTCACTGCCAAGGGACACTGGTAGAGATCTCTTATAGAATTATGTGCTTCCTTGTCCGCTATGTTTCCGTTTTTCTTCATATTTTATAACTTTTTAGTACAAAATAAATTTAAAAAAAAAAAACCTGAAAAAGAAGTACCTGGGAAGTGGGAACTGGGAACCGCATTATATTAGTTATAAGCATTTATTGTTTCTCACTGCTTATCTGAATAAGGATTTCCATGCGTACTCATGAAGGTGTAAATTCTGTCCTTGTTCTTCCAGATACGAATGGTACAAACACAGAATGGATAAAATGGAGACGGTGAGAATAGATCACATAAAAAAGGAGATACGGGAAACTTTTGCGATTGGCAGGAGGGATCATCTTTTAAGTAAGTTATCTCGAGAAAATAGAAATTCAGCATTGGGTACGAATTTCTGATGTTCTTTTCTGCTTTCCAAATCATCGTCTAGGTACGATAAAAGTATAGTCCCACAAACTTATCTGACCCGGTGACAGCGGCGCTAGTAAATATGAAATATAACTAATAACAAAAACTAAACAGGCATAAAAATTAGTTCTATTTTTTTTTAATCTATATTTATTAAGGAGGGTTTACTTCAGTGTCTACGCTTTACATATGTTTTATACATCTCGTACAGCTCCCTGGCCTCCTCTGATAAGCACCGGGCCAAAAAAGTTTGACGGACTATAAAGTGGGTAAAACTCAAGGTGATCATTTTATACCTTGAGGGATCATTTTTTACCACTCTCCCCTACTAAGCTATTATGATATACATATGATTTGCTGATCAATGGAAGAATTTAATCCTAAACTTCCTATCCTATCCTAATCTAAAAAAATTGAGATCAAATATTCACTGACAATAGTTAGATACTCGACAAGCAGTTTTTGACCATCAGAGCATACATATGCAATCGATGCGCCTTCAACGTCGGTGGAAGGCGAGCGCACACTGGAGTTCAACTACTACGCGCGACTGGATCACCTCACGAAACTAGTCTGCACCCCCCTTACGTTCCAAGAATACTATACTAACAGGGTGGACAGGTAAGTTCAGCTTGTATATTTTGTTGTTAACCTGCTTGTAGTGACTGAGGTAAGACCTGTCAGCCGTGGCGAAAGTCACGGTACACAACGGTAGATCTGGAAGTGAGTGGATCCTTATTAGCAGCCGGCGGAGCGTGAAGTAGTGACGGCGCAGGCATTTCCCCTATGAAGTTAAAGGTGAAGGTGGACCACCAATTGGACTACCTATCCATGAGGATTTTCTCCTCTCACGAGAAAAATAAAGACATGTCACCCATGATCCTCTCCTGCACCTCTTGAAGGGCTTCCGGGTGATACGGGGTGTCTGTCAACAGATAGGAAAATGACCTCTAAGTTGGGACTTGGTATTTGTTTATTTCATGCTTTTCTATAACCTCAGGTGTTTTTCGACGCTACCCTAGTAAAATACTAGCCGATGCCCGCGACTTCGCCTGCGTGGTTTCAGTTTTTTAATTCCCGCGGGAACTCCTTCATTTTCCGGGATAAAATTAGCCTTCGTCACTCTCCAGGTCCGGCTGTTGCTCTATTGCGGCATGATTGAAAGACAAAACAACAAACAAACACACAAACACACTTTCGCATTTATAATATTAGTACATGATACCTACTCTAGTATTTAGTTCTATGCTTGTAATTTCAGGCTCGAATCACGATACATCACCTACACGGAAGCCACCAAAGCTGAGCCTAAGCGTCAAGTCCTAGATATAGTGGAGACATTCAGCCGCAATCCCGATGTGCCCGCAAAGAATGACATATGGAAAAAGATCTTCCACGTCCAAGAGAACACGATAGACTTGCTTTACCATTATGCGTACAACTTTGTTACGAATGACACGCGCATGTTCATCAAGCCTAACTTGGCTGAAACTGGTGGAAAGATCTTGTTCTATCCCGACAAGACATCCGGATATATTGTAAGTTATTTCAAAGTAGGTTTTGGACCTACTTGTGAACGAACGAATTCTTATTAAAACTTAGAAATAAGACGGAATCTTGGAAGTCCAAAAATTTCGTTACTAAAATTGAGGCCCTTTACCACAAATTAATAATAATAATAATAATAATCGCCGTGTGGTACCGGCAGAGTAGAATAGTGCCACACCTTCCTATCCCGTGGGTGACCGTAAGAGGCGGCTAAGGGAGCCGGGGAACCTTTTGCCAACATATTTTGTTCCTCGAAGTATGGCTAGCTGGCCACAGAAACAGCCTCCTCGGGGACCTGAGTGGACCCCGAGTGATGTACAACCACCACTCACCCCCCCCCCCTTTTTATGATGATGGACACGACAAATGAGAATGTGCGAATAGGGCCGCTACCTGGGGGTCGCCAGGGCGCGCCTGGAGCTGGCGCTGGGCGTGGCAGCATACGGGCCGCCAGTAACACCAGTTGGCCGGCACTACCACCTAGCCGGCCGACTCGTCCATCATCCCCACCAGAGGGCTTGGCGCCGACGGGATCCTCCAGGGTCCCATCTTCGGTGCCCGCCGCTGGTGGTGTACGCCGCATGAGATGGACTTCTCTCATGAACGAGAATGTCATGCGTGCGTACTACAGGGCAGGAGGGGAAACCGGACGGACTGGCTACCGAGCGGCAATGTACCGCGAGTTCCTGCTGCTTGAGCCGACTCTAACTGTCACGGAACAAAACCTGGCAGATCGGGCTCGGTATATTCAGCGTTCAAACATCTTTAACGCTACCGAGCTCGAACGGTTACGACGTGAGGCTGTTCCCGAGGTGACAACTCCAACAACAGAGCAAATCGTCTCTCCAGTGGTGCCTATCCGCGAGGAGATAGTTACCACCTCCCACGATTTGCCTGTTGAGGAAAGCACCGAGGAAATAGTTTCCCTTGATTTAGAGCGGATGGGAAGGATACTAGAAGAGGCGATTTCTGAGACTCGAAGCGCTCCTCTGGAGGATCGCCCGCGGCTCTCCCGCCTTACGCTGAATGTAGCGACGCGGGATGTCATTGAGGCCATCAACCAAATGCTGCCTCAACATCTAGCAAACAGCGCTGGCTTGGATGATACGGCTTCAATTCTCTTCGGTGCGGCTCTAGCTGTGCACCGATTTATCGGAGCTAAGACCCCGGGCCCGGGACGCGCTGCTGTTGCAAGACGCAGCATGGAACCGGCCTGGAAGAAGAGAATAGAACGCCGTATCAACCTTGCCAGAGGCCTCATTGGCAGACTGCAAAGCTTCAGGTCGGGCAATACCAGGCCAAGGATTGTGCGCTCCGTTAGAATTGCCTTCAACGGGCTTGGGGTTAGCTTGAATCAGCCCGATATAACCCAAAAGCTAACGGAGCGCATCGACGACCTGAAGCAGAAAATCGCTGCATGGGGGAGCCGCATACGGCGATACTCGGAAAGAGTTGAGCGCTTTAAGCAAAATCGTCTCTTCTCGAGTGATCAGAAAAGGTTCTACAAAAAATTGGAGTGTCCAGCAGTCTGCTCTAACTCTCAACGGCCGAGCTCGGCAGATCTTGTCGCTTTCTGGCGGAGTGTGTGGTCTCGAGAGGTTGAGCATGAAGAGGGCCCTTGGATTGCGGCGGTAGAGGAAGCATGTGCCGTAATTGAACCGATGAACCCGGTAGCCATCTCTACGGAGGATGTAGTTGGTGCAGTAAGGCGGGCCCCGAACTGGAAAAGTCCGGGTCCTGACGGGCTGCATCACTACTGGCTTAAGGGTTTCTCGGTTTGCCATGCGACCTTGGCTCGACAATTCCAAGAAGCTCTCGAGCAAAGGACACTCCCGAACCTTTTCACCACTGGGATCACTCATCTAGCTCCAAAGTCCACTGATGCCACTGATCCGGCTAAGTACCGCCCTATTACGTGTCTTACGACCATCTATAAGACACTTACATCCGTTCTGAGCCTCAAGATCACTCGTCATGTAGACGAAAATAACATCATGTCTGGGGCTCAGAACGGATGTCCGGGGGGTAGCCGTGGTACTAAGGAGCTCCTTCTCATCGACTCCGTTGCGGGACAATTGGTCAAACGCAACCGCCGGAACTTCTCCGCCGCCTGGATTGATTATAAAAAGGCATTCGACTCGGTGCCCCATTCATGGCTCTTGAGGGTCCTTGAACTGTACAAAGTCGATGGTGCAGTTCGAGACTTCCTCAGGGAATGCATGGGGCAATGGAGTACGATCCTTTGTCTCCATGGTGAGCGGTTGGCGGCTGCTGATGACCGGATAAGGATACGGCGGGGGATCTTCCAGGGTGATTGTCTGAGTCCGCTTTGGTTTTGCCTGTCTCTGAACCCACTCAGCTCATTGCTGGAGAGTTCAGGGACGGGCTTTCAGTTTCGGAGAGGAGGGACAAGAGTGCCTCACCTTTTCTACATGGACGACCTCAAACTGCTGGCACCCAATGCTACCCGTCTGCAAGAATTGCTGAATATCACCACTGAGTTCAGTAATTCTATCAGAATGGAGCTCGGGCTGGACAAGTGTGCGGTCTTGCATGTGGTAAGGGGGCAGGTTACTCACTCGGCTGAGATGAACTTCGAGCCATCGATCATCAGGACCCTCTCTGAGGCTGAATCGTACCGGTATCTGGGTATGTCGCAATCGGTGGGGGTAAATGAGGCGGACATGAAACAGTCTGTTTGCGAGGCCTTTTTTGGCCGTCTGACAAAGATCTGTAAAAGTTTTTTGTCAGGCGCCAATAAGGTTCGAGCCTATAACGGCTAGGCTATGCCCGTTCTCATGTACACCTTTGGCGTGCTCAGATGGACTCAGACCGAACTTGACGCCCTGGATAGAAAAGTCCGCACGACTATGACTCTCTATCGCATGCATCACCCGAAATCGTCTGTGATGAGATTGTATATCCCCCGGAAGTGTGGTGGTCGAGGCGTATTAAGCGTCAAGACCATGCATAACCGGGAGATAGCCAATCTCAGAACATACTTCGAGACGAAGAGGGAGTCACCCATGCATAGAGAGGTCATAGAGTGTGATAAAGGACTCACTCCCCTATCCTTAGCCAAAATCGAGTGGCAGGCGCCGGTGGTACTTAGCACCTCTGACCGGGAGACCGTGTGGAAGGAGAAGGAGTTGCACGGACGCTTTTTTAAAGCTCTTAATGAGCCGCATGTCGATAAGAAAGCGTCCGTGCAATGGCTGCGCTTCGGTGACCTCTTTGGGGAAACCGAGGGTTTCGTCTGTGCGATACAGGATCAGGTAGTTAAGACGCGGAACTACCGAAAGTACATTCTGAAAGATGGCACTCATGACATATGTCGAGCTTGTCGCCATCCTGGTGAATCACTCAGACATGTGCTTTCGGGATGTTCGGCGCTTGCTAACACTGAGTATCTGCACAGGCACAACCAAGCGGCCAAAATCCTTCACCAGGAGCTTGCTCTGCAGTACGGTCTCCTGGATGAGAGGCTGCCGTACTACAAGTACACACCGGTGCCTGTACTCGAGCGTGACGGAGTCCGGCTCTATTGGGACCGGTCCATCATCACGGACAGGACTATTCTAGCGAATAAGCCTGACATCGTGCTGTTGGACCGGGCACAGTCACGGGTGTTTTTGGTGGACATCACCATTCCATATGACGAGAACCTTGTGAGAGCTGAGACGGAGAAAAAACGAAAGTATCTCGATCTGGCTCACGAGGTTTCCGCCATGTGGCATGTGGAGTCCACTGAAACCATCCCAATCGTTATATCTGCGAATGGGTTAATCCCAGTCAGCCTCGCTCACCATCTGAGGCGGCTGGGGTTCCGTGGCAGTTCGCTCGCAGCCAGGATGCAAAAAGCGGTGTTGCTAGACTCGGCTAGGATAGTCCGCCGGTTTCTCAACCTGTCGCCCTGACCCCCGGCCGTCTGGTCTCCCCTGCCGGGGTGTAATCCTCCGCCCGCTACAACTTTTTATTTGTGTATTTGTGTATGTAAGTTTATTCATATCTATTTATTTACGTAAGTTCATTATAATTCTTTTGGTCATATATGTATTTATTTTGTATGCGGGCGTGAGAGTATGATATATAACAATAATAATAATAAAATCTTTATTTGCAAAATTACAAGGTTCAAAATTATAATTTGGCCTCTAACTCCCAAAATTAACACGTAAATTAACTCTGCTACTTACGTATTCCTTGAATTTCATTTAAATAATGCACAGATGCAAATAACACTCACTATTGGCAAATACCAAATATGCATTGATCAAGCAAGAATATAATAATACACAGCTTCCATGATTAGAGGTACCGGTTATTCCATAGAAACTAACCTTAACCGCTAAATCCAGGCTGATCCATGTGCCAAGCAACCGCGTCCACTAGACGTTTACTACGCCCTCTGCGACAATATGGAGTTCGAGAATCTATCGCGCAAACACATCCGCGACCGAGAAACCGATATCAATGGCTACTTGAAACAAAGGTTACGTGAACTCACCGAGCCGATTCTGTGTGTCGCCCTGTTTGATACCGAGAGGAATGAGGGTGCGAAGAAGGGATGGAAGGAACAGGTAAGTATGTCGTATTATTTTAAAGAATAGGGGATGCTTGCCTTTTTTATTTAAAGTAAAGTTTAGCCTTTCCATGCGACCTCACTTGGGTGAGGCCTGTGAGTGACGATGTCCAGCTGCTGCCAAAGGGACCCAGACAAATTTGAAATTAATGAAGTTTGCCCTTGAATGCGATTTCCTACTTGGGGTAAGTGACGGCGCAGCTTAAGACTACAGTGATTTACTTGAAAGTTGGAAAGGGTATGACAGTTCAATTAATCATACCCCTTATCGACTTATTGCCTATTTCGCTGAATTGGACCGAAACACTGAATCGCATGGCGCCTTCAATACTTCATTAGTTTTAAATTTGATAAATCCATAACGCTCGCTACTGCACCAAGTAGGTTGGTTTTGAAAAGATTCGGTTGTTCTCTTCGGTTCTGTTTAGTAGCTGCTGCCAAGGCGGGTCCCTAAAAAAAATTAAACATATGATGTAACTTTCAGGAAACCCAAAAAGCCGCTGTAACGGAACGTGAAACGGAGGCAGAGATAGATCCCCTGGCGCCGTATTTAGCGCGCATGTTCGGCTCCGGGCTCGGCACGGGGACTCCCCTCACCGTAAAGGAAGCTACGCTGATTCGAGAACAGTGTATTAATGACTTCAGAGCCAAACAGTTGGCTCGACAGAATCTTGTGCACGAGAGATTTGATAAGGTACCTTAATCAATAAGAAAACTGACTGCCTGATACAATTATATTAGGTATAGTTGGTAAAACTCCTCAAACTCCTTGTTCTAAGATAAGAAAACCATGAGGGTTTGGGTTTGAAGGTTTTATTGGACAGAAACTACATGCAAAATCTCAAGTTTCTAGAAATTTCAACCAACGTATATTAACCTAAACATAAAGTATAGACACCCACTACAAAATATTATACTTCAGCAATTTCACCCAAGAAGGTCAGCTTAAGCTAGTTATAAATCATTGTGCTGTTAGCTGAGTTTTTTACCTTAAACACTTTGTGAAAGGATGTCCAACTGTAGTTACCACACTTTGTTCTGAATCCCTGCTTTTTTTCAGCTCAATGCAGAGTATAAGAACAAAAGACTGTGGTACTTGGCAAATCAATTCATCCTCACGCCCGAAAAGGAAAGCGCATATTTTGCTTTGAGGTAAGTATACTGTGTATCTTCAACATTAATATTATTTTACACTAGTTAAGTTTATAATATTAAAAATACAACACCCAGAAGGAACTTAATAACATAAATGGGAAAGTTTTGTATGTGTATTGATTTGTCCCTCAATCTTGCTGCGACGGAGAAACGGAACAACGACGTGTGATTTTTTACATGGCTATAGTACCTATCTACCTACCGTAATATCTACATGAAGAGGCAAATGCTCAAAGGCTCTTTTTTTGGAAAATATCTAGAGTTCCGGTCGTTAAAATGCGAGTCGCCCCCTTTTGCACAAAATCTTTAGCACTCATAGTAAAATGTAACGCCTAGTTTTATTTCAGTGCGGAACTGGCATTCCAAGTCCACAGCCTGGAAGTTCGTTTGACAAGACACAAGGATTTGTCCGCGCCAAGATTCAAGATCCTGGAAGATTACTTGGCCAAGCATCCGCTACTGAAAGAATTCAACCGCTTACGGCACTACTATCGCATGAAATGAAGGACATAATGTTTGTTTTGTATCTTAGCTTTTACTGCTTGTTTTGGTTAAAATATTTTATCATTCGTTATACAGAGATATTTTTGTTAAATTTAGTCGAAAGTTTACTTTTAATGGTAATTACCATCAAATTTATTGTTCTCTAGCCAGAAGTTTTATTTGATGCCTATTTAATTATTTATCCTGGATTGAAGATACCAAGTTAAAGAGAAATCTTAGCTTGGTACAGATATGAAAAATACTCAAACGAAATCCCGATGCTCTTTCCGATGAAGATGATTCGATACCGAAAAATGCAATACCTACTTAAAAATTGAGTTTTAAGAAATCCTGAAAACGTCACCAGTTTGAGATTTTTAGTCACCAAACTAAGATTAATTTCAGTTTCTTTATACTAGCATATAGACCGCATTTCGGTGGTTTGTGCGAATCAGCAGTAAAATTCATAATACCACATTAAAATACCACTGTAATACCATCTAAACTTAGAATCGCTTACAGAAACTGAACACTGACACCATGATTTGAAATTTGAAGTCCCTAAATTTTCTAGGCTTTCCTTTAAGATAGCTTTACTGGCAACTTAAAGAAGCATTAAATTTTAATCATTATGTAGTGGAATTTTGGGTAAAGAAATAATACACGGGTAGTTGTAACAGTTTATTCAGTGTTTGGGCAGTATCCACGAGGGCTGTCGATGGTGCAGGCCGCTGCTCCAGTCGCCCGCACCGCCGAGCAGGTTGCCGCGCCCGTCGTGCGTCGCCAGTGCGAGGCGCGACAGCTTGTTGGCTAAGCGACGCTGGGGGGAATCTGGACGCGACAGGGGCGGGAGAGATATACTGCCCGAGTCTGAAAGATATAATCCATACTAATATTATAAATGCGAAAGTGTGTTTGATTGTTGGTTTGTCCTTCAATTACGTTGCAACAGACCAACGGATCGACGTGAATTTTTGCATGGGTACAGTTGAGGACTTGGAGAGTGAGTACTTTTTATTACGGAAAATTAAGGAGTTCCCGTGGGAACCAAAAAAACTTAATACACACCAATGAAGTCGCTGGCATCATTTAATAATCCATATTCCTCCTAAGTCACAATTGTCTCCCCTCATGGCGGTTTGACAGACTCCACACACCTTTCAGAACATTATGAAAAACTCCCAGATATGGAGGATGGATTTTTAAAAATCTAAAATCTAAACCTACGCGGAAGAAATGCTTTTTTGATTTGGTACCTGAATGATAGTCGTAGTTAGCGTGCTCGCTCGGCGTGTCTTGACCCAGTCTCTTGCGGTATTCGCCTGCGAAATGTTCCACCAGTGTGTCCATCATGACCGCTTGTTTTGAGAATACCTGAAAGTTACAATATTGAATCATAATATTTTATATCGAAATCACAGATATCCTTGTCTTTTAAATAGTTTGTTTTAATTTTTATGGGTAAATAATTTAGCCTTATATACCAATTATTGGTATTTAATTAATGTTTAATTGTTCTTGTACCTGGAGTATTTTGGAAACCCTCAGTCCATTTTCCACCACCATAAACTGTAGGAAGAGACACGGGAGACAATCCTCGTTGTCTTCCGATGGCAGACCGATATCCCACGATAACTCCTCGTATAGTAAACCGAGGAGGACAGTCTAAAAGCAAAAAGTTATTTTTTTTAGATATACCGAGGGAATCATACTAATATTATAAATGCGAAAGTCAGTTTGTTTGTTGGTTTGTTGGTTTGTTAAGGTTTGTCCTTCAATCACGCCGCAACGGAGCAACGGATTGACGTGATTTTTGGCATGGGTATAGTTGAGGACATGGAGAGTGACATAGGCAGATTCTAAGTACTTACATAGATATTGGGATTATATTGTTACTAACAATAATGGACCATAAAATATGATGTCTGTATTGAATAAATGAAATTGAATTGAATTGAATAGGCTACTTTTCATCCCAGAAAATTAGGGAGTTTCCGCGGGAATCAAAAAACTTAAACCACGCGGACGCTCATCAGCGTGTTTTCAATGAATAAGATCGCTAGATAAAACAAAACGCGCGTGAATACCTACGCTTCTGTGTGAAAGCTATCGTAAGTATAGGTATTTTTATACAATCTGCCCACGTTAAAAATATAGTAACTCAACATTAAGTTAAAAAGCTTTTTGATTTCTTGCAACTTAATTGGTCAGGGGGCGTGGCTTGTTGTTTTTTTTTTTCAAAATCAAAACTCACGCTCTCCGTATCATCAATGACGTAAACCCCATTGGAGTTGATGGCCACTAGAACGGGAATATCTTCGTGAGTGAGAAGGCTCGTCAGGCTTCTCACTGGCTGCTCGATCTGACCTTGGAAGAATGCTGCACTGGAAAAGGCATGCGTAATATATGGTAAACTATCGTTAAATCTCAATAAGGTATGGGAGGAGGTAGGTCATTCCAGCATTCAGTGGCCTCGGAAATGTCAATAACATAAACGAAAAATAAGTAATTGAGCACATATTGATGTCCGTGACTATTTGTCAAATACCCAATTGACTAATTTCTTAATGACAAAATTTTATGGAAGCAATCGACTTTGGGTCCAGCGCCTCACAGACACAGGATATTTAATTTACACTATAATACATTATAAATATTTCTTACTAGCTAATGCCCGCGACTTCGTCCGCGTGAATTGAAGTTTTTTTAGTTCCTGCGGGAACTCTTTAATTTTCCGGGATAAAAAGTAGCCTTTTTTCACTCTCAGGTCCTCAACTATACCCTTGCCAAAAATCACGTCGATCCGTTGCTCCGTTGCGGCGTGATTGAAGGACAATGTAGCCTATGTGCAGTTCCAGACTATAATCTATCTCTGTGCCAAATTTCAGCCAGATCCGTTCAGCCGTTGGGGCGTTATTGAGTAACAAACATCCATACATCCATCCAAACTTTCGCATTTATAATATTATAGTAAGATGTAATGTTTTGTATTTTAAAAAGAGCAACTGCTGAGTTTCTTGCTGGCTCTTCTCAGTAGAAGCCATTTTCCTAACCGGTGGTAGAGTCAAAACATGACGCAACTTATGAGACACCTGTATGTCCTACTTGTTATAAATAAAATGAGTATTGAGTATTGATTCTTTGTCATTTAATCAAAAGAGGGTAGTTTGTACCTACCCATAGGTAGGTAAAGTCCTGGTGTGTGATAAATATTTGTGTCGTAATTTCCTTGGCGGCGCCGCGGGAGGGCGCTGCGCCTGCTCCAGTAACTTGGCTTCAGGGCTGCCTTTCCTTCCCGCTGGTAACAAGCGAGCCCAACGCCCTGATCTAGCGTGCTTTGGAAGGTATTTGTCCTGCTGTTCCCTAGAAAAATGTTTGTTACCTTTGAAATGTAACTTTTTTAATATGCAAACAAATTGCTTTTTGTAACACTTTTTTAGGATACTTGTTTTTACATGCAAAAGTGCTTGCCATCTCGAAGCCTAGCCAGCTAAAAGCATCGCCAAATTTTGAGGAATCTCTAACATCTCTACTTGGTGTCTGAACCAGGGGATTTTGAAGGCGGAACTCTAGGTTCCCCCTTTAAAATGTCTCCTCGTTAAACTAACATATTAAAACTTAAAATATAGCCACAGTTTATCAGCATGGATGGCCCTGACTGAGTCCTCACATGTAAGACCACTTGATTACTTTCTGGCTTAAATCATTGTACCTACTTATTGTGGCCATATTGCATGAACTTTTTCCATATAAAAAACTTGTATTCGAGGCAGAAAGTTATCCTGTTGAACCAAACTCACCTAAAGAACTTGGCGGTGTGCCTGTGAGGATCGTAAGGCCCTAACTGGATCCTAGCTTGTAAACCACCCAACATGACGGCTTGAGCACTTTCTAGTGGATATCTCCCTGTCACTACATTGTGACGCGCTTCTTCGTATAACAGCTCCTGGATTCGGGAGTCTCTGAAATGTTAAAATCATCAGCAAATAATATTACCCCATCTTTATTTTAGCGCCATGGCAGGTTTAGGTCATTAATTTAAATAAAGAACAGAAAAGATCTTTAAATAGAACCCTGCTTGACCCCTATTTTTACAACTAAAAGACAGCGTATCATTCGTGTCTACCTGTTAAATGCCTCTTTTATTTAAGTAGGCGTTTTAGTTAGTATTAACTCCGCTCAGGAAAATTTTGAGAAGATCCATTGGGATCTTTTAAAAATCTTAATCTTCTTAAGGAAAAAGCTGTTTGGAATTATATTGGTTGATCTTACTTTATTCCCTCTTCCAGGTGCTTAGGGAAGAAGACATTCCTCTGTAGGCGCAGTATGGGCTGGTCGCGCGCTCGACGCGATTCCGACCCGTGTCCGTATCGCTGCAGCAACTTCTGCCAACCGGCCCAAATACGCCACGGGCAGTGGTGGGGTTTTAGCTGAATTTCTGTTACGATGTTCAGGATATTATGTGATGACTGACGAGCCAAAGTGCTCGTAGATGTCTGCTAAATAAAATATGTAATCGCCTGACAATCAATATTTGCTGATATGCTCTGCAAATCCTTTAGTACATGCTTGGAACTTACAATTGACGGCTTCCTCTGGTTGACACATCTTTGTGTTCCGCCTTGTATATGTGCAGAGCGGTTTTAACTTTGAACAGTGTTTGATGCTTTAAATATTGACAAAACTAATATGACAAATGCTCGTAAATCAATTATTCACAACCATCCTCCTTCGTATAAGCTCACTTTTATTTCACAAAAAAGGTAGGAATATTACTAACCTAATAATGGGCTGCACATCCAAAGTGCAAACACGTTAGTAGCCAAAGTCCTAGCGCTTGGAGAGCTGAGCCCCAACTCTTCAGTGGATATAACTGCGTTGAGAAACCTAGCGGATGTGACGCATGAGGGAACTTCCTCAGAGCTCATCTCTACCATGACAGCGGTGCGAGACATGAGGTATATGCAGGTAACTGGGTTCGATGTGCTGCTTGAGGAAGATGCCGTACTCCCTGATGACCCTGGAAAATATTTTAGCGTTTTAGATGGAAACTGGCCCCTACTGGGTATTTATTTATTTTATCCAATTCAAGTTAGTCCTTGACTGCGATCACACCTGGGTAACGATAATGATGTAGTCTAAGATAGTAGCGGGCTAGCCTGTTAGGGGTATGTTATATTAAACGCTATGACTGCTTGAGCAGATGGATGTTCAGGAAAATAAGACAATTTTCTCAATTAAAACTTGTCACTGCACCAGAGAACATTTTGGCCTAAGAAAAGATAGATAAGTCAGGCCCTTTTAGATCTGAAATCTACATTGAACATTTTGGATTAGAAAATAATTCAATAACTGCAAAGGCTGAAATAGTAAGAGTAAAATTAAATGCAATCTTTAAATTAGTTGGTTAAAAGGCCTCACCTGGTAAAGGGGGTGAAATAGCACTGGATGAACTTCCACCACTGGTTATGGGTTCAGTGGTGCTGAAGGACCCAGCCGCGATGCTACTGGATCCTGTTTGATTGGAACAACTGCTGAGATTAGAGCCTGGAAACGTTGACTTCATTAAATACAACAATTCCGAAAGCTCTAAAGATTTTCGTAAATTGATTAAATTTTGGGAACCGTACCTGCTCGTAACCGCTCTGGGGATTCTGGCAACATAGCTACTGTGAGACAATGGCAAACGACAAAAGTTTTTGGCTATTAAAATGCATTGTTGCAGCAAGAATATTATAAGTATCACATTAGATAAGGTCATTAATGTAATGTTTACGTAATTTACCAACTGTTTTGTTGAAGGCGAGATCACGACATGCTTGTTAAGAATGGCTAAAGAAGGCTGCGCATCTATGATAAAGTCAACGGACAATGGTTAGTCGATGGTCGACTCACTCACCCATAACACTTTTATCGAGGGAATCCGAGGAGTTGCTCTCCTTAGAGTCTGGCTGCAGGGGTTTGTGTGGGTCATGCTTATCCCACTCATTGTGCCGGCCGAGAGGACTGTAGGACAAGTGCGGTAACCGCTGCGAAACGGAGTACAGGTGTGCGTTCACCTCCGCTTGGAGCTTCTGACTTTGAACGCTGTAGTATTCTTCGCGCGATCTGTACTCGCTACAATAAATTATTGATTAATTTATGTTATTAACGATGATGCCGTTTGAGTATTGGGTTTTTCTGACTAGAAATTCTCAGTACTAGCCCGGAGTTAGGAACCCCAGTTGTTTCACTCCCGTGCCTCAGAGAGCACGCAGAGGGCCGTGCGTGTTGGCGCGCTACCATTCCACAGTCCACTGAATACAGACAGGCTGACTGATAACTTTATTAAAGAAACAACGACTGCCTCGTTGGTCTAATGGTTAGCATATTCGACTGCGACCGACATAGTCCCGGGTTCGAGTCCTGGGTCGGGCCATAGCAAGTATTGGATTTTTCTGACAAGAAATTCTCAGTACTAGCCCGGAGTAAGGAAGTTGGCGGTTACCCCCGTGCCTTGGAGATCACGTGAAGCCGTTGGTCCTGCGCTTGGTCTCGCTCCGGTCGTGTCGGATTTTCCGTCCCATCGGGCTACGAGAGTAAAGGAACAGAGAGTGTACGTCTGTGTATGCGCACACACTTGTGCACTATAATATCTCCCGCGCAGATGGCTAATCTCTCTGGAGATAGGCCGCCGTGGCCAAAATTCGGTCAGGGCGACATTATAAAGAAGAAGTAAATAGCTGGTATTTTTACCTCATTTTAAACTCGAAAAGAAATAAGTATGAAGAGTTTGTTTTAAATGGGGTTTCCTATTATTATTTTTATTTTAAAAAATTCGAGGGTAACTTTGGGTAACTTTTGATTGGACTTACTTATATTGATACTCTGCTTGAATAGGATATCCACGTCTTGAATATTCCACAGGAATTATTGTGATGTAATTCCCACTATTCTGAACATTGGAGTTCTCTCCATACGCACCCATCTCCGATTGATGTTCCATGTATTTATAATTAATTAATTTTTCTACATCATAAGCTTTTCACTCGGAATCGTAAAAAACGTAGGTACACTACAAAACCAATGCGCCGAAATATCGATCGGAATTCGCGCCCTTTTCAATGTTGCCTGATATGAAACCTGCCGTGAACCTGCCTGATATGGTAGGTATTGCAAACTATAAATTCGTGGTGTCATATTTAATTTCAAATGTGTCTATAATCCACGTGTGCAAAAAAACGCATGTCTGTGAAATACGCAGGTTTTACAGAATCCATACTTCCATATCCATACTTCCATACTAATAATATATTATAAATGCGAAAGTGTGTCTGTCTGTCTGTCTGTCTGTCTGCTACGCTTTCACGGCCCATCTGTTCAACCGATTTTAATGAAATTTGGTACAGGGATAGGTTATATCCCGGGGAAGGACATAGGCTACTTTTTATCCCGGAAAATTCAAGAGTTCCCGCGGGAATCAAAAAAAAATCTCTCTTCAACCGATTTTGATGAAATTTGGTATAGGGATAAGTTGTATCGCGGGGAAGGACATAGGCTACTTTTTATCCCGAAAAATTCAAGAGTTCTCGCGGGAATCAAAAAAACTTAATCCACGCGGACGAAGTCGCGGGAATCATCTAGTAGAAATATAAATAGGTACCTGTATTAGAAAATCTCGGCACGGACAACGATCTCGTTTGTTTTTACTGGGAGATAGGACGAAAGTTGTAAAACAGCTGAACGAAATTGTATTTGTCACTGTCAGTTGTCACTTTGAAAATACGTCAAACGTCACAACTCACAACAACAGCCTCAAAAGTCAAAAGTCAATATTTCAAAAATTTAATAGAATTGGTTAATGGTTTTCGCCTTTCGGCACACTATAATTTGCATTTTTGTAAATATATAACTACAAATTACAATTTGGGATTACGAACATTGACTTATGATTACGAAGTAATTTTATTCTTGATAAATCTTTACCTTAAAATCATAAATTAACTGTAACAACGCTAAAAACATTGAAAAGTTGACGTTTTTGTAGCTGTGTCAGGTATAAATGATTTAAATAATTTTCTAATCATATACAATCGTCTAGGCATCAAACTTTGATTTATCGATATTTCCATATGGAGGCAAAACTTAGAGAGTACCGCGCACTTCGCAGGAGAAGGCAACTTATAGATAACGCGAAGGAAAAACTTGAGAAGTCCAAAGAGAAATTCTTCAATTTTCTAGTTCCGAAAATAGTCAATGATATGGAAAAGGACAGAAGTGAGGATGAGGTCTTGTTGGTAAGTGGAAACTGCAATCTAAAAATAAATGATTACCACATCCACTAGGGTGGCATGAATTTTTTTCTCGTATAGAATAGCTTCCTACCTAACCTAACCTTATAAATTGCCTAAGCTTAAAAATTAGCTATATGTATACCTAGTCCTTATTTTAAACTAGATGATGCTTGCGACAATTGAGGATTTTTGGTTCTCACGGGTACTCTAATTTTCCAGGATAAAAAGTAGGTAGCCTATGTGTTAATCCAGCGTAAGTATCTATCTCCATTCCAAATTTCAGCTAAATCTGTCCAGTAGTTTTTGTGTGAAAGAATAACAAACATACACACAACTTTGCCTTTATAATATTAGTGTGATACCTCTAGAAATAATTATTCAATTATTTGTTTAGGTACCATTTACACTTCACGATAACTTATCTGTGCTACTAACTAGGGTAGCAAAGTCGCGATAAAAGAATTAATTTTCTCTTCACTATTCTCATTGAACTTTCCAATGCTTTCATTCCAATAAGTCAGCAATTGGGGTTGATTTGACACTGATTTTTTATAATTATTACAGATTGAAAATGAAGAGGAACCAGACAGAATAGATCCTAAAACAAACCTCATAATGGAAGAATCGGTAGAAGTAGTCTCGGAAACCAGTGAAGTTGAATCATTTGTAGAAGAAAACCAAGAATCTTGGCAATACTTCATATTAAAATGGTCATTATACGCTATCATCTGGGTAACATTATACATAATCTTTCTGCGACTACAATTTGGTGCTGTATTTTTCGTCATATCCATCTTAATAGGTATATGTTTAAATACTAGGACTAGGCCAAGAAAGAAAGGGGAAGTATCTGCCTATAGTGTCTTTAATGACAACTGTGTCAGTATTGATGGCACTTTGAAAGCAGAACAGTTTGAAAAGGAAATAAGGTTTGGTGCTGCTAGTGTAAGGTAAAATTAATTGAATCCTAATTGGTGCTTATGTGGTCGTAAATCTCTTGACCGCGATCTATGTTTTGCATCAATCATTGATACATCGCAATCACCTTTGAGTGGTTAACACTCTTCCACTATTGGATGAAATGCATTGACGCAGCAAGAGTACCATAAATTCAGCCAATGGGAGGTGATTGCGATGTATCAATGACTGATGCAAAACATAGATCGCGGTCAAGTCTAAATAACTATATCCTATAATGCTGCAGGAAACTCGGTAAAAAGAAAATTATGAAAGGAACCAATGATTGACTATTATAATTCTGTGCAGCTAAATTATTTTATTTAAGCTCTGTCAGATTTTTAACTACACTTATGGAGGGTAGAGTAGAAGGAGTGTTATCTCAGGGAGAAAAGTTGAAGTGTCCAGTGGTTACTCTATATAACAGCTCAAAAAACTACCACAATGGCACTGGTGTAGACAAAGGGTACGGTATGAATGTAGCAATTGTTGATGAAGTGAAGTATGCTGAGTTAAGAAATTTAATATAATTTTATTGTAATTTTCGACTAAAGTAGTTATTTATTAAATATAAATCATTCATCATTATTTTGTACAACTTACTGATGAATGTTTTCTTTCCTCGTTTATTTCTCAAACCTACTCTAATAATATTTGACGCTTTCTTTTTTAATGCATTTCGACGGACACTTTTTATGTACAGCGATAAAACTCCTTCTACTCTACCCTCCATAACTAAACTAAGTAAACCTTTGTGTGATGAACATTGAACATTAATATTAAGTCCTGAATAATATTGTAGATCTGGGGAGCCTATGTACTTTATTATTAATATGCATATTTTATTAACTTTGAAAGTCTGTTGCTGGTCTAAACTTTACTTATAATTAGGTATATGATTGAAAGTATTTATTTTGAAATTAAACAATCGTTTTTATCATGTTCTTTTATTATTTAGATACCATAAAAATATGTATTGTTCAATATAATGTTTTTGGTCTGGGGGTGGCGGTGGTGGGTTAGCCACACATCTGTAGCTTAGCAACATAGCACATGTCTGGTGAAACCCACCTTTAGACTGTAGGTAACAATGATTGATGCAGGTTTTAGATAACGGGGCTACTACACAGACTCGCCTTCAAGCTTGCTTCCAAGTCACCAAAATGATTGTATTGAACTATACCTTGTTCCCAATACTACTTCTTGTGAATATCCAAGGATCAGATCACATTAAATATCTAAACAATCACCTTTATAGGTAAGAAACTTTTTTATTTAATTCTTATTCTATTCTTAAGATATCACTAAAACAGTTTTTAAAATACTTAAATCTTGGATGACAATAACACAATGCATTATTAAAACGGAATAACACTGGGTAGAAAAATTCAGTACATTAATCGATCTAATTATTATTTGCACTCAGTTTTAAGTAGACCGACTAGTAGTTCTAGTTAACAGTTCTATGATTAATGTGCATAAAAAAATTGGTATGGAATGATTCTTGCGTAGATAATAGGAACCTATAGCAGTCTGAATGCACTGAGCTTTCACTCAACTGAATCTTGCTGGCTCTCTCGACGATGTAAAAGCATTGGATAAAAGTTTATTTAGATAAAAAAACATATTATAATAAAATACTCTGTAGCGAGCAAATAAAAAAAAACATTTTGATATTTTTTTAAGAGCTACAACACTTTTCACCAATTATAAGTTAAGTGTTACCCTAGGAATTTAACACTCTTGAACCTCCTGTTGCATAGTAGTTCTAGTAAACAGTTCCATGGTGAGTGCACTTAGAAACACGGGTATGGAATGATGATGGTGTAGGTGCAACTCCACTAATTCTCCAAGCGAAGCCGAATAGTCTGTGTGGACCATTTCTATGCCGTCATCGCACAGTGTGAACGTTAGGTATTCGTCTGACGACTCGGCGTACATATTTGATATCCTGCAAGTAATTTTTTTTTTTAATCAAGCAGACACTAAATATTATACATCGAGCCTTAGAAAGGTACAATCGGCAGTTTCGACCTAGTAGAGCTCTGTGATACGAACTGAGAAGTCAGCGATAAAGCATCAACAGCTATGATGACAGAGAAGCCGATTATTCCTATTTCTCTTATTATATAATGTGAACCCTTCCAACAAGATTTTAAATCATATCGACGTTGAGCGATTTCTCAACCATTTTACTCAGAAAACTTTAAAGTAAAATGGACCTTAAAATCCTAGAATTAGAGCTCAAGTCCCTTCACACATCCATACCCAGCACTCCAGCGGTCCGTCCGGGAAAATAATTTTTTTATTTTAAATCAAGGGGATGCCCCGTCGCTCACGTGCGCAGGAATTACCTTTTACCTCCCTGCACGTATCCCCCGGGTGGTACCTTTGTCTAAAGTTCAAATGCCATACGATTACATAAAATAAATAAATAAACTTTAAATCAAGGGTGCTTAGGTCCATTTTACTCTGACAAACTAAATCAGTTTAAATTTCATCAGAATTAGTTACATGGTTGGACCGTGAAAATGTAGCAGACAGGCACTCTATAATATATCTTTCGTACCTATAGTTTTTGTGTCCAGTCCTATCTATTTTGTAACCTAGAAGCATGTAGCACACATCTCTATACTCTTGAGCCGAAGATGTGAATTCTTCTTTCATCCTAGAAATAAATATTTATTTTATCTAACAGTGTACACTAGATGTATTAGTAAAATGCGTATAATGGAGTCCCAAATGGTAAATTAAAAATCTCATTAATATTAATTCTCTGAACTAATAAAAAACTCAATTGTAAAATTATTGCTACCCTTCTCATAAAGCTGCTTCCGAAAAGGATAGATAGCAGTTAGCACTATTATTTATATGTTACTAAAAGATGCCCGCGACTTCATCCGCGTGAATTCAGTTTTTTTATTCCCGCGGGGACTCCTTTATTTTCCTTCCCCGGGATGCAACCTATCACTATACCAAATTTCATCAAAATCGGTTGAAAAGATGGGCCGTTAAAGCGTAGCAAACCGACTGACACATTTATAATATTAGTATGGAGCTAGAGCTATTATTTTAGTTTAGATTCTGTATAAAAAAATTAGCCACAATGGACAGCAATCAAATAAATATTATAAATGCGAAAGTTTGGATGTCTGGATGGATGTTTGTTACTCAATCATGCCCGAACGGCTGACGGATCTGCCCCCCTATTGTGTAACTTAGTGGCTATCGAAAAATGAAAGCCACTGACATATATTTTTTGTCCATTGAAGGTTCACTATGAAAAAATAAAATAATATTTCATAGCAAACCTTCAATGGATAAAAAATATAAGTCAGTGGCTTTCATTTTTTGATAGCCACTGAGTTACAGAATAGGGCTGCTGGATGAAATTTTGCACAGAGATATCTGGAATAACACATAGGCTACTTTTTATCCTGGAAAACTAAGGAGCTCTCGCGGGAACCAGAAATCCTCAATCCACGCGTACGTAGTCGCGGGCATCAGCTAGTAAAAAATAAAATCTATTAAATACCTTTGCAGTTTGATCCGACTATTCTCTAGCTTGGTACGCAATTGCTGCAGTTCTTCGGGGCACGCCCGGTTCCCGCCTTCCCGTAGCGCAGCTTTTAGCTTTTTGATCTAAGAAAAAGTATAAAGTATACAGTGTAACCCTAAAAAAGTAGCTTGTGAGCTGTGACCTACCCCGGGATGCAACCTATCAGTTAAGCAGACCATAACTGACAGACAGACAGTCAGACACAAAGTAGTCTGATTCAAACTTTATGACTTCTCTTAATGGTTTCAGTTGACTGTATCTGCGCGACAGTGTAGGTACACTCGCGGCTTACTTCCCACCACTACAGCCCATTAACGTCCCACTGCTGGGCACAGGCCCGGAGAGAGGAAATTAGAGCTTAGGCCCACCACGGTGGTCCAATGCGGATTGGCGGGCTTTAACGACTATTATCATGTTAGTGATAATAACCGGGACCGACGGCTTAACGTGCTCTCCGAGGCACAGGGGTGAAATACCTCCATCTTCCTAACTCTGGGCTAGTACTGAGAATTTCTAGTCAGAAAAACCCAATACTTAATTATGGCCCGACCCAGAACTCGAACCCGGGACCTCGTCGGCCGCAGTCGAACATGCTAACCACTAGACCAACGAGGCAGATCAGCAGGTAACTTCCGAAACGTCACAAAGTTTGAATCGTATGTATGGAGTATGGACTCTTGTATACTTACTTCTTCTTGAGCGGATTCCAAATCAAGCTGCATTTGTTTTTGTGCTGCAGCGGCTGGGTTGTCTGCTAAATGCAGGACCTGGAAATAATCAGCGAAAGATCATGTTGTGTTCTTTCATATGTTTCTTTTTACGAGTTGGTAACTTGGTTGGTCATGAAAATAAGACTTATGAAGGAACTAGAAACTTATCTTATTTATTTACTCGTTGATGATAGCCGCTATTTTTTCAGAGTGGAGTTAGTTTTTTTAAAATACTTTAGTTACTATTTGGTTTTCCAGAATTAAATGTGTGTAGCCTATAATATATCCGTTCTTTGTTTTCCGTTTAATAAATCAGGGGCTGGAAAGTGGGTGGATGAGGAAGCCCTGTGTGAGTTGACACGTTCTCCAAAAGCCCTACGTCTAGCAATGGGTGAATACAGGGTGATGGATGGATGTATGCAAGCAAGAATGTCAAATTTCCTTAGCGGGTGCGGCAAGTTTCTCCTAGGGCGCTTATAGCTGCTCCCTTCGAGGAATATGCGAGCGCTTTCGAGAACTAAAATATTATATGGATGGATGAAAGAAGGCAAGAGGGTCAAGTTACCTTGGTGGGTGCGGCAAGTTTCTTTTCCTAGGGCGCTAATAGCTGGTCCCTTCGCGGAATTTGCGAACGCTTTCGAGAGCTAAAATATTATATGGATGGATGAATGAAGGCAAAACTGGTCCCTTCGCGCAATTTGCGAGCGCTTTCGAGAACTAAAATATTATATGGATGGATGAATGAAGGCAAGAGGGTCAAGTTACCTTGGTGGGTGCGGCAAGTTTCTCCAAGTGCGCTTGTAGCTGGTCCCTTTGGGCGCGGAGTTTGGATACTTCTCGCTTGGCCGCTTCGGCCTCTTCGCGGAATTTGCTCGCCTCAGCCCGAGCGCTTTCGAGAGCTACAATATTATGTATAATATATAAGAATTCATAAAAGTATGAAATTATGTATAGGTGTTTATTTCTGCTCTTACGTTTGGACACACCTTCATATTATACATTAAAAAAGGTCTCCGATCCATTGTGATGATGGTCGCTCCGATCGACCCTTTTATAGCCGGACACAGATTTAACATATTACAACCCACATAAGACTTCGTTTATTTTATCGATTTCAAAATAGATCTTACAAAATAATAATGTACACACGGCGGCGCTATTTGACGCCGCTTTTCGAACTGTAAAAAAATAAAATATACGCGCCGAATTGAGAACCTCCTCCTTTTTTGGAAGTCGGTTAAAAATAAACGTCAACGCCCAGTATAAAAAAACCGGCCAAGTGCGAGTCGGACTCGCGCACCGAGGGTTCCGTACAAACCTGTAGTAAGTTTTAAATTATTAAAAATATTTTTATTATATGATGTAACTAAAAATTCATGCGTAAATTGCGGTTTACGATTTATGACGTATTAAAAAAAACTACTTACTAGATCTCGTTCAAACCAATTTTCGGTGGAAGTTTGCATGGTAATGTATATCATATATATTTTTTAGTTTTATCATCCTCTTATTTTAGAAGTTACAGGGGGGGGGGGGGGGGGTGACACATTTTACCACTTTGGAAGTGTCTCTCGCGCAAACTATTCAGTTTAGAAAAAAATTATATTGCAAACCTCAATATCATTTTTGAAGACCTATCCATAGATATGGGTAGATGAAAAAAAAATTTTTGAGTTTCAGTTCTAAGTATCAAAATTTATTGTTTTTTTTTTCTATTTTTGTAAGAAAATCTTAATGCGGTTTACAGAATACATCTACTTACCAAGTTTCAACAGTATAGTTCTTATAGTTTCGGAAAAAAGTGGCTGTGATATACGGACGGACATATCTATAAGGGTTCCGTTTTTGCCAAATTTGGCTACGGAACCCTAAAAACGCTTGTCGGAACGGAGGCTAAAAGAAACAAAAAGTAAGCAAATAAAAGCCGGCGCTAAATATACCCAAACCCATTAATAAACACTTCAGTTCACACATGCTCTCATTCATTAAGTCAAACATTCACTCATCGATTTTCTCTCTCTATTCTGTCACTCGCTGACCTTTTGCTTGTGCCTCGTGATCCTGATTGGCCAAGACATCCCGGTAGCCTTGCAGGGCCTTTTCCAATTGCTCCACTCGCGCGGAAAGTAACGCCGTACTGCCCGCTCCCGTCGCGCCGCTTAGAGTCACCGTCAACTCTTTTTCATAACTATCTAGTTGTTGTCTGGAACAATCAACTAGGTGTAAAAAAATTTATTAAAAGGGATGATGACAAACCAATCAAACCAGTAACTCTTTGTCAAACTTAATAATTTAATATAAAAAATACTTTTTAAACAACCGACTTCAAACTCCCGCGCCAACTTTACAACAACAAGCACACGGTATGCAAAGTACTTATTTTATTGTTGATATTTTAAAAACCGCTCGACCGATTTCGATAAAATTTATATGGGACCACATGGGAAGTATGCTCTTTCAAATAAAAAAAGAATCATCCAAATCGGTCCACCCAGTCAAAAGTTATGAGGTAACAAATATTAAAAAAAAAATTAAAAAAAAATAAAAACAGTCGAGTTGAGAACCTCCTCCTTTTTTTGAAGTCGGTTGAAAACACGCTTCTTGTATGGAAGGTTGAATGAAATACATAGTTGTGACGTCATGAAATTTTGACACACTTAGAGGGAATAAGTAGCAATGGGCCGGGCACATAGTTCAAAGAAATGATAGGCTTTTGGATTCCAAGGTGTCTGAATGGCGGCCTCGCACTGGTTAATCTCTCTCTGCGTCGTATTCCTCATTACTGTCGTGAGTCGTGACCGCTTTCCATTAATAATGGTAGGAGTTTTCTTGAGATAATAATGCGGTGGGTTCCCACGTCCTTCCGCATACGACTCGATTAAGAGTTGGATTTAAGGGGCTCCAAGCTGCCAATGGCCTTGAGCGTTCGACTTCCCTTCCCCCCCTCGCTTCATGTCCAATAATTTTTACCGCTGCCTGTGGCAATGACCGAATGCTATTTTCACATAACTGAGGTCATCTACGCGCCATCTCGCGTCGATGCGTCGAATCTCTACGTAGGTAAAGGTTCTCGTCACAGGGTTTGGATCACAGAGGGGTTCAAGTCGGAGGTTCTCAAGTACGGACTCGAGTGTTTTTGAATAGTCATTACTTATTTTTAGAGTTCTCTAATTAGCGCCAGTTTGAAATTCTTTGTTATCGTATCGATTTCGTTCAAAATCGATATTTGGGGTTCTCTGGTATCACAAAAGACGAAACTGTTACTAAAATTTTAAAGAAGTCAGCGCCATTTGGTATTTGTTATCGTAGGTACTGATTTTTGAAATTGGTACTTATATGGGGTATTATTTGTTTACTTTTAAGCTTTCATTTTATGAGTCTGAATGAGTGCTAAGATAAATAATGTAGTTTTTGTATTTTAGCCATGTTTATCTATTCCTTGATGCAATCTCTTATAAAAATTCTTTCCAAAAAACGACTTCCAAAGCCACTGTAAAGTAAAAAATAATTTTGCTTTCTACACACTATGTTGAAGTCGGGCAAGCCTGACGCGTCAAATTTGCCTATCTTTGTTATACTCGCCCAAATTCAACATAGTGTGTAGAAATCAAAATTATTTTTTACTATACAGTGGCTTTGGGAGTCGGTTTTTTGGAAAGAATTTTTATTTTTAACTTTTTTGTGTACTCTTAATCCCCACGGCTTAGGAGTGCAGTACCCTGCAGCATCAGAATTGAGGAGTTGGGACTTGGGTTTAATTATGAAGTCGTTGCTTGACACCTACAATATTAATTCACTATAAAAATCCTAAATCGCTATTTTTAAGGAGTTCTGTAGCCTGCAGCATCAGGGTTGAGGAGTTGGGACTCAGAGTTGAATCGTATACCTACACGTCACTTGATACCTACTATATGAATTCACCGTCAAAACTTCCTAACTCCCTAGTTTTGAGTCGTAGGTATACCCACAGCATCAGGGTTAAGGATTTGGAGTCAGCATCAGGGTTAAGAATTTTTTATGGGACCACCTCGCGAGCTTCCTCTAACCACTGAAAAAATTTCAAATCGGTTTGAAAACCACGGAGATTTGCGGTAACATGCATTACAAAAATTCGCGCCGAATTGAGAACCTCCTCCTTTTTTGGAAGTCGGTAAAAAATACTAAAAAACAGCTAGCTGAAGCGCAGCCGTAATAATGGAGTAGTAATGGAATCGTAACTGTTGACACATTTACCTTGTGTCACAAATTATGCATTTTTTAAGCTTAATAGTCGTTAAATCGCTTAGCGTTCTTTTAAAATAGTAAAGCTTGGAAAATCGACGGCTGGCACTTAAAAAACACAGTTGTTAGACAAAAACTGTTTATTTCATTGTTTAGAGCTACTAATAATACAACTATACTATACTAATATAAACAGATTTCTTATCAAAATATGGTTTTTTAATAAACCATGCACAATAGCTGTCTTTTAGTCAATAATATATAGTGGTACAGTGGTTTGAAGCTAATAACCTACTCCTCAATGGTAAAAAGACAAAGTGTATCAAATTTAAATTACCTAATGTCAAACAGGTAAAAACCACTGTACAACTTGATCATGAGGAATTAGATTTAGTGGATACCGCTGTTTTTCTGGGAATAACGTTAGATGCTAAACTCCAATGGGGCAATCACATAAATGACTTATCGCCAAAAATTATATGAAAGATTCGCCAGTTGACAGATATAGAAACGGCGAGATTAGTTTATTTTGATTACTTTCACAGCATTATGTCGTATGGTATATTATTATGGGGTAATGCTGCTGATATTAATTATGTTTTTGTGCTGCAGAAGAGGGCTGTTCGAGCCATATAATATTATGGGACCAAGAGAGTCACTAAGAGATAAATTTAAAGAAATCAATATTATGACAGCGCACAACCAATACATTTTTGAAAATTTAGTATACGTGCATAAACACATTGATAAATTCAAGCAGAAAAGTGATTGTCATAATGTCAATACTAGAAATAAAAATAAACTTGTAATGCCTGCTTCTAGGCTTAGTAAAACTATCAATTCATTTGTTGGAAATAGTGTCCGCTTCTACAATAAGCTCCCAGAATACATGTTGAAAATGTCTCTGAATAAAATGTTCAAAGTTAATGTAAGACGTAAACTGATTAAAAAATCGTATTACCATGTAAAGGATTACTTAAATGACAAGGAAGCTTGGCAATGATTGGATCTAGTGGTTCAGATAGTTCCTTAGTTAAGATGATTTGTGAAATGGTGATAATCAAGGGATAGATAAACATGGCTTAATCACAAAAACGTTATTTAAAACTATACCTACCTTAGCACTCATTCAGACTCATAAAATGAAAGCTTAAAAGAAAACAAATAATTTGGATTATAAAAGATAGCTGTACGTCTAATAAAACTCTAGAATCTTTAATTTTCATGTTTTTTGGCCATAACTCAAAATTTGGTTTTTTTACTTAACGGCCTTTAAGTAAACGGACGGCAGTATAGTATATTTTAATCACTTATTAACAAAAAATATGACAACTAAAAAACGCTCACTGCCATTTAGACACGGACAATTTTCAATGTCACATTAGCTTTCCGATAATAAGTCAGCTAAGTGTGCCTTACTGTGTTGTAGATAAGTATTTGAAGAAATCTGTCACTTAGTTTTCGTAAATGCCATTAAAACTTTTTTAGTACAAATCACTAAATTACGTACTTATAAACTTATTGATCGGCCTTATACTATCGTAATTTGATGTAACCGTTTTGTAGAAATTCAAAGTACCTGAAATATAAACTTGAAATAGACGGTTACAAACGCAAAGCCGTATTCTACTGTCGAAAAGTCACATAAATGTATTTAAGTATCGGAAAATCGCAAAAATGATGTAATTAGCCGTGTTCGGGGTCTCCAGATCTCAAAGACTATCAAAGATAGAAAAAATGTGACACTGACTGTTCGATAGAGAAAAATTTGCTCTTTCACATAGTATATAATATACTCAAAATTGGCAAAATGTATAAGTCGACTGACGGCAGAACTATACCCATGCAAAAAATCACGTTTATCTGTTGCGGCGTGATTGAAGGACAAACTACCTATCTATTTATCGTCCTTGGGGATAAAATTTTCAAAGACTGTGAATCACGTATTTCTTCAATACGTAATCACCAAAATTCCAAATAATTAGTTTGGCCACGTGCGAGTCAGACTCGCGCACCGAGGGTTCCGCACAAACCTGTAGTAAGTTTTAAATTATTAAAATATTTTTATTTTAAATATTTGAGTCGATTGAATGAAAGGTAAATTGCGGTTTACGATTTATGACGTATTAAAAAAAACTACTTACTAGATCTCGTTCAAACCAATTTTCGGTGGAAGTTTGCATGGTAATGTACATCATATATTTTTTTTAGTTTTATCCTTCTCTTATTTTAGAAGTTACAGGGGGGGAACACACACACACACACATTTTACCACTTTGGAAGTGTCTCTCGCGCAAACTATTCAGTTTAGAAAAAAATGATATTACAAACCTCAATATCATTTTTGAAGACCTATCTATAGATAACCCCACACGTATGGGTTAGATGAAAAAAAAATTTATGAGTTTCAGTTCTAAGTATGGGGAACCCCCAAAATTTATTGTTTTTTTTTTTCTATTTTTGTAAGATAATCTTAATGCGGTTCACAGAATACATCTACTTACCAAGTTTCAACAGTATAGTTCTTATAGTTTCGGAAAAAAGTGGCTGTGACATACGGACGGACAGACAGACAGACAGACAGACAGACATGACGAATCTATAAGGGTTCCGTTTTTGCCAAATTTGGCTACGGAACCCTAAAAATGACAGACTTTCATACAAAGTTTCAACCCCTATTTTACCCCTTTGGGGATGAAATTTTGTAGGTATAACTGTGACACACGTACTTCTTTATTTTTTATTGAAAGTCAAAATAAGTACAAGTTTCGTTGATATAACTTAAAAAATATCTTGAGACTTTCATACAAACTTTCATCCCTTATTTCACCCGTTTGGGGGTCGAATTTTCAAAAGTGGTGTAACATGTAAGTACTTCTCCATATTTAGGTAGCCGTTAGTAAGTAAGTAGTAGGTAGGTAAGTAAGGGATTGTTGAGCGATTTCATATAAAAGATACTAGCTGACGCCCGCGACTTCGTCCGCGTGGTTTAAGTATTTTTTTATTCACGCAGGAACTACCTACTTAATTTTCCGGGATAAAAAGCCTATGCCTATGTCACTCTCGAGGTCTGCAACTAGGTATACCTACCCATGCCAAAAATCACTTCGATCCGTTGCTCCGTTGCGCCGTGATTGAAGGTCAAACGAACAAACCAATAAACCAACAAACAAACACACATTAGTATGATAATAATATATAGATTGGATAGGTGTTTCTTTAGTAGGTAAGTATAGGCACGGTAATATTATATAGATAGTAGATACCAATACTGTGGTATAGGTACCTATGTACATTATCTAGGTAGGTAGGTAATAGCAAAGAATAGCTAATAGGTAGCTGACCCCACCCAGCCCTTGCTTATGCTTTGCGTTGATAGGTAGATCAGTCACTCAGTACAAGATTTTTACACGTAGGTATACCTATTACTACCTTACTATGATTTATCAGCTCGTAAATGAAAGATGTTTCTAAAATAAGTTATATAATATGTCTGAACACAAACTAGTAGGTACCTACCTAGATCGGTTGATTTTCGTTGGTGTAGTAGTTAGCATGTTGGACTGAGGATGGCGTAGTTCTGGGTTCAATTCCTGGGTCGGGCTTAAAAACTGATTTGGTTACCTTTATTTACCTTTTTTACCCTTTTTTCCTTTTTTTTTGACAAGTAATTTTCATTAGGTACTTAGGTAATACTGGCCAGACTTTTATACTACGCGTTCCCGTGTATGGAATTATGTATTGATTTGAACTTGGGTATATTCATAATTTAGCTAGTAAAAAAATTATGGGTACTTACTAGATACTTACGCGATATTCATATTTTTAATTACCTTGTTTGTGTGTTGTTTTATTTTAGGCATTGTTAAAAATAGTTCTGCTGCAGGAATAAACACATATGGTTCCCCATCTCACAATAGATGGCGTGGTTTGATTTAGCACAATATAAAAAAAGAAACGAAAAATACACAAGGAAAGTAAAATATGTACCAGTTTTAATATATTGTCCAGCAGTGCTAAGATATGGAAAAAATCTTCCATTATCATTCATTCAGTAATTATTAGAATTCACTACTTTTTCAATATTTCATTTACGTCTGCCGTGTTGGCGCGAGAGCGTTTTGGCGGGAAAAATGGATACGTCCTCCCCGTCTGAAAGGCATCTGCCATCTACCGCCCGTCGCCCGCACAACACCCGCTAGCATTATTTGGCCGAAATATGTGAATTTTCGTAGAAAATCGCCAAAGATTAAAAAAATCACTGCTGAGTTTTTACCTTATAAATATTCTCTTTATTTTTATGTAAGTTTCACTTTCGTGGGTCCTCAGGTAATAAAGTTAATAGACAATCATGTGCGAGGTTATTTATTTTATAATTGCTTGTATTAATCTAAATAATCAAAAAATTAAAAAAAGGCCTCCACACAATTGAAGAGCATGAATCTAAGTATTGCATTACATTTTTTTTCAAAATTATGTGATGTCATTTGAAGAAGAAAATAGATGTTTAATAACACGGAAATACGCTTGTAAAGCGTCATGAGCGTCTTAAACTCTTAGGTTTTTAACGATTATTAATAGAGTTATAGTGATACTAACCGGGACCGACGGCTTAAAGTGATCTCCGAGGCACGGAGGAAACGAAAATGCAAAATTTGAACATTCAAATTTGGTCACCCATCCAGTTACCGACTTGGATCAACGTTGCTTAACATTCGCAATCGACTGATATGCGTTGTCACAACCAAGCCACTCGTCCCTCACTGGTTAATATTTTGATAAAATAATATGTTTTCAGGGTTCCTCGAGCAGACGAAAAAAAATTAAATAACTATTTATCATTCTTAGACAGTTTAGCAAATTACTGTAATTTACGAAATAACTTATATGACCTTCAAATTTTTATGTAACAATGCATTAGATTTAGAACGGAAATTTGACTTACGCGTGTTCTGGCATGTAGGTACTTAACCAGTTTTACTAAAAAGAGTGTTCTCACCTATAGCTATCTCGCTCTCTCGTCACCAGTAGAAGCCTTTTCTGCAGCCGGTGTATGAGACTCTCCTGATTCTTGCGGACTATCAGTAGATCATTAAGTTTAGCTGTCGCCTTATCCCGCTCGAACTTGAGGGTTGCCACTTCCTATAAATAATGATATTTTTGTTTCAAATAAATGGCACAAGCAAAGCTACTTGTTCAATAACAGACAGATGGACAGAAACGATCTTGTAGGGGTTGTGCGGTACCTTAGAATTATTACAATAAAAAACAACGTTTTCAAATATTCTATCCACTGCCAGAGCTTTTAACTCGACCCGCGTTATGGTTAACGCCACCTCCAGGTTCCATTTGAATGTATAAAAGTATTTAGTAGAATACTACTATTCATATATTATGTGAAGGACGTGTATAAAAACTTATCTCAACTTATCCCTGAAGAAGCTTGCAGACCTTTACCCTGCTGATACTTGCGTGAGTATATTTTCACATCGCCAAACTTGCCCGAACACTCGGAATGTTTTGAAAACTATCACAACTAAACTGCGTAAAATCTAAGCTAATACTTTTCTCTCTCTAAATGAGGGCCTAGTTGTGACGACATATCAGTCGATCGCAAAGGTTAAGCAACGTTGACCCAAGTCGGTAACTGGATTGGAATTCGGAGGTTCAAATTTTCGTTTCTTCCGTGCCTCGGAGAGCACGTTAAGCCGTCGGTCCTGGTTATTATCACTAGCATCTGATAAAAATCGTTACAAAAACCTAAGAGTTTAAATACACTTAGTCGATTCCGGAAGGACGTGGGAACCCACCGCATTATTATTCCAAGAAAACTCCTACCATTATTTGATTAATGGAAAGGGGTCACGACCCTCAGTAATGAGGAATAAGACGCAGAGAGAGAGAGAGAGAGAGAGAGAGAGAGAGAGAGAGAGGAAGATAGCGAGAGAGGGGAGGGGGAGAGAGAGAGACTCTTCTCTCTCAGTATCTTACCTCGGTCAGTTGCGCGAGTTGCGACTGCGCTTGCGAGCAGCCCGCGACTGCGCTCAGCTGACTGTTGAGCGCAGTGTCCAGCGCCGAGGACAGCGCGCGCGCAGATTCCACGCCGTGCGCCCTCGCTGCGCTCTTCCATTCTTCCAGCGACGACTCTAGTGACGCTAACTTCACCTGGAGACGTGGAAATTTACAAATTAGAGAAAAAAAAACAAAAGAGCAAATAAGTCCTGGCTGATTATTGGGACTTTCAGTTTAAAATAAAGAAATAAGGATTTTTGGTAATTCCACCCCCATTGCCAAAAATTTTAGTATTTTCCCAGAAATCTAGTAATGATTCATTCAAAGTATGTATAGCTCGGAGGGTCGAAAGGGCTCGAAAACTTATTCGAATTAATTTTTAAAATTCCAGTCGCATGCACTGACTGAACAACAACACAAAAACTTACAATTGAACCCTAAATAAATCCTAAAATGTTGGTAGGGTAAGTTGGTTGGTAGAGAGAACTTTCTTTTAAAAGAGATTCTTAAGAGTTCTCTCTGTAGTAATTAGTATTAGTTAAGTACTATTCCGTATTCATTTCTTGTTGCTATTTCTTGTGTAACAAATACCTATTTATATAATTTATTTAGACATCTTTATTGTACAATTAATTGTACACACATAAAATACAGGAAGACAATTGTACAAAAGTAGTAAAAACTACAAAGAAAGGTGCAAAGGCAGTTTCAACACTGGATGGGTTGAAATTTTGTGTTTACTTGTAAGTTGTAAGCGGTTAATAAATTAAGCAACCTAAAATTTTGTATAAGTATTATTTGTATTAATAAATGTAAGTGAACCAAATATGTATGATTAAAACTTACTTTGGCCTCGTGTAACTCCTGCTGCGCAGGTTGAAGCGCCTCGACCTTCGTGGTCAGCAGATGGACTTGCTCCTCTAGCACCAGTTTGTTGCATACTGCGTCTCGCAGAGAGCGTTCTGTGGCGCGCAGTCTTACCACCTCCTTTTCCAGTTCCGCCATGTTTGTTAGGCGTTTTTGGGCTGTCTGAAATTCAAATTCGCTTACAATACATAATGCAACTGTACAGTTGCGCTTACTCCATCTCTATTATTCAAACTATATCTTCTCTACATATAAAATAGTTGAATAAACATGTGCTTGTGCACACATTTGGTAAACGAGGGGAGGGCTGGTTATCCTTAACACAGGTCTAAAAAATCTAGCTAGGATAGCCAGTTCTTGATCTTGCAACATTTTGTGTACTTACATTTTTAGGGTTCCGTACCCAAAGGGTAAAAACGGGACCCTATTACTAAGACTCCGCTGTCTGTCTGTCTGTCTGTCTGTCTGTCTGTCTGTCTCCAGGCTGTATCTCATAGACCGTGATAGCTAGAAAGCTGAAATTTTCACAAATGATGTATTTCCGTTGCCGCTATAACAACAAATACTAAAAATTAAAAATATATATATATTAAGGGGGGTCCCCATACAATAAACGTGTTTTTTTCGTATTTTTTTGCTCAATATTAAAAACGGTAACAGGTAGACGGTTCAAATTTTCACAGAATATTAACTTGTATATTACCTATCAAAATAAATAATTAAATATCAATAAAGTAAATATTAAAGGGGGGCTCCCATACAACAAACGTAATTTTTTGATATTAACAGTAAACCTCTACAAACAAAGTTAGTTTTGCGTAGAGATGGGCCGAGTAACACTTTTGCCGAGTAACGAGTACCGAGTTTTACTCGGTCCAATTTTTCCCAACCGAGTACTCGGCCGAGTAACTCGGTTCAATCAAACTTCCATTTCGAGCGCGTAAACAAGTACAAACAGGTTTGCGCCGGTCGAGCGGCGAACTCGCGTTGTTACCTACACCCCTCACCCCGCCCGCGTCTTTCAACTACCAGTCGCTTGATAGTTTGCAAATTAAAACTTCACGTTGCGCGTCATAGTAAATAAATAATTGAATAGTTGGTAATTAGTAATTACTAATTAACGATTGACTGTGTGTAGCATCTGATCAGTGATTGTTGACATAATGACTTCACGTAAAAAATCCCGAATTTGGGCGTTTTACGACGAGATTGTAGAAGACAAAGCAAAAGTGAAATGTAATTTGTGTAATTCTCTAATATCACGTAGTGGTGTTGGACGAAAGGGTTCTACGACGGCAATGTTAAATCATGTGAAAATAAAACACACAGAAGAGTTTAATAAAGATTTTCAAAATGAAACTTTGCGGGAAAAATCTCAAGATCGTGAGTCAGTAGCATCAACTTCGTCGTCGCAATCGAATGCAATGAAAATACAGCAAACCCTTTTCGAATCATTTTCTACAAAATGGGACATAACGGATTCGCGTGCTAAAGAAATTCACAAAGCTGTAGCGGAGATGATCGCGGTAGATAACCAACCGATATCTATGTTGGAAAATAATGGGTTCCAAAGATTAATGAATACTTTAAAACCCAAATATCAAATTCCTAGTAGAAAGTACATGAGCGAGGTTGTCATACCAGAAGTATACACCAAAGTAAAGAACGTAATAAGAGCGGAAATATCAAAAGCTAAAGCTATATCAATAACTACTGATATTTGGACCTGCATGAACAACTTACTCGGATTTTTAAGCTACACCGCTCACTGGCTCTAGCCAGTCTACGTCGTCTACGACGAGTTTGAGCTTCAGCATAGAGTGTTGCAGATGTCACATTTTAGAGGACCCCACACTGCGGACAATATTCGATCAGTGCTTTCAGATTTATCCGCGAACTGGGATATTGATACTCGCATTCATCTTGTTTTGAGAGACAATGGACCCAATGTGGTGAAAGCGATAAATGATAGTCAATATGTTGGCAAAGGATGCTATATACATACGCTACAGTTAGCAGTAAAAGCTTCGTTGAAGGAACAAAATGTAATCGACGTTATTGCCTCAGCTAGAAAAATTGTAGGCCACTTTAACCATTCTGCACCAGCACAAAAAAAACCGACCCTGATACAAAAAGAACTAAAACTGCCAGAGCACAAACTCGTGCAAGATGTTACCACAAGATGGAACAGTACCTTTTACATGATAAACAGATTGTTAGAGCAAAAAAGGGCAATATCTCTTTACATCACGGACAACCCAAGTACAGCCAATCTTCAACAATTAACTGAACGTCAATGGGAGATCCTACAAGAGTGCATTACATTACTAAAACCATTTGAAGAAATTACGAAAATTACAAGCTCCACATTAGCATCAATTTCTGAAGTAATACCCCACACTAACGACCTATTAAAATACTTATCAAAACCTGAAGTCTCCCAAACTTGCCCAAATATAGCTGATATGAAACAAAAGCTTGAAAGTGAAATTCAGGGCCGCTTTCAAGCGTTAGAAAAAGACAAATATTATAGTTTGGCAACTTTGCTAGACCCCAGATTCATGATGCGATTTTTTCATCCAGAAAACTATGAACTGATAAGGAATACGCTGTTTTTAGAATCAGTAAGAAGAAGTGACATTTCAGAGAGTGCTAGCAGCAGTGAAGAAAACGAATCTGAACGATTACAACAGTCACAAGATCCTCATGCATCATTCTGGAATTGCTTTGAAGAATTAGCTTCCACCCAGCCACTAGAGCGCGATAATCCTAAAAGCCCCATTGCTTTAGAATTAGATAGCTATTTATAAGAAAAATTGTTGCCAAAAAACAAGAGTCCTTTCGAGTGGTGGACAGGGCACCAAACAAGGTATCCAGAGCTGGCACGTTTAGCAAGAGTGTTTCTATGTGCACCTGCAAGCACCATGTACAGCGAGCGATTGTTTTCAGAGGATGGAAACGTCTACGAAGAAAAAAGGAATAGGCTGTTACCAGAACGTGCAGAGAGCCTTGTGTTCCTGCAGCACAACTTACCTTTATTAAATTTTAAACATTGATTATTTTTTTTACCGTTCTCTTAATTTTGTCTCATAACTAGTGATTGTTAACGTAATATTGACACAATATTCATTGAGATTGTCAAAGATTTCCTAAATTACCTAGTAATAAATATTTTTTGATTAACACTGTTGTTTTTTATTATATCTACCTAAGGCCTAATATCACCATAGTCTGTTAGATCATTGACTTCCCTGTTACATTGTAAGTGTCATCAAAAATAAAATTTTCATATTGAATTCTTGAGAGATGTCAAAAGTTAACTAAGTACTAATCCCTTATTATAATGTAATAGAGGTGTTAATGATCTAACAGAGATAGTGAAACTAGGCCTAAATATATTAATTTTCATAAAGTATCTGAAAAGACTGAATAAAAACATAAACAGTACACTCGGGATTTAAACCGAGTTATTCGGCCTAGACACCGAGTTATTCGGCCGAGTACGAGTATCAAAAAAACCGCCGAGTACGCCGAGTACCGAGTATAAACCGAGTACTCGGCCCATCTCTAGTTTTGCGGTTCATTAAGGCGCACATGCATAGGTCGACTTTCATACATTTTTCTGTTCGATTATTCTTGAAGAATATACATTTTTTAATTTTTTTTATTTGTTTTATGATTTCTTTAGGGCATTTTACAGACGCAAGTTTCATGTCAGGCAAATATTTACATTATTTATAATTTATAATCGGCATTCAAAAAGTGTTAGATTTACGCATGTGTGAGGTGTGAGGTTTACATTCGTCTTAAAAGATGTCGCCCGTGTCGCCTAAATAATGCGTCAAAAAAATATATTTGAGCGCCATCTATCATTATACTGTAAAAAGTACTTCGCTGTTACATGCTATAAAATTTTATAGGATAAGGGAAGTTGAATGAAGGTTCATATCTAAGCACGAGAATTGTGGAAATTTACACAAACGAGTGAGATTCATAAATATAGGAACATAATAGGAACATAATATAGGAAACGTAAATATTCCAATGCGCCTATGTAACTCCAGGTCCTCAACTATTCCCATGCAAAAAATAACCATAAGCTCGATCCGTACCTCTGTTGCGGCTTGATTGAAGGACAAACCAACAAACCAACAAACAAACACAGTATCGCATTTATAATATTGGTAGGTACCTATGAAGTATGATTATAATTTATATACATACTAGCTTTTGCCCAGGGCTTCGCCCGCGTGAATAAAATGTAGCCTAAGTTCTAAGTCAGGCTATAAGCTATCTCCATTCCAAATTTCAGCCAAATCGGTTCAGTAGTTTTTGCGTGAAAGAGTAACGAACAAACTTACTTTCCCCCTTGTAATATTAAAAGTATGATACCTATGCTTACTTAAAGACCTACTGTTTACCCGCGTGGATTTTAGTTTTTTAGTACTTACATACCTACCTATCCCCCGGGAACTGTTAATTTGTCCGGGATAAAAATGGCCTATACTCTATAATTATGTTAATCCAGAGTAAAAGCTGTCTCTATTTCAAATTCCAGCCAAATCGGTTCAGTACCTAAGTAGTATGTAGGTACCTACCTAATTATTGTGTCGTGAATAAAAATATATATAAAAAATATCCAAACAACCATTTTAATATTTGATATTTTCATCTAAGTTTATAATTATTTACTTACTAGCTGATGCCCGCGACTTCGTCCGCGTGGTTTGAGTTTTTTGTTATTCCCGCGGGAACTCCTTATTTTTCCGGGATAAAAAGTAAGCCCGTGTCACTCTCCAGGCCCTCAACTATGCCCATGCCAAAAATCACGTCAATCCGTTGCTCCGTTGCGGCGTGATTGAAGGACAAACCAACAAACAAACACACTTTCACATTTATAATATTAGTATGATTTACCAATACTTTTTTTGCATTGTGTGATAAAAACAATCGCCTCGCAGCCGGTTAAGTACCTAACAAGAAGTAGGTGTAGGTACCTACACAAGACAACGCCGCGCGAAAGAAGCGCCGGCCGCCGCCCGCGCCACACGAGTATACCTACCTATAGTTGCCCACGCTGCCGGCCGAAGGCTGAAGCTAGTACCACAGTATTGGTATCTACTATCTACCAATACTGTGCTATAAGTACGATCCGCGACTGCGAATATAGCTAGGTATTCGAATAATCTACAACTGCTGATGTAGACATTTGTGGGCAACTTATGGTTTCAGTTGTACGATCGGAATGACAAAGGTTGTTCATTGTATAACTCATAAGACTGAATTCAAAAATGTCAAATGGTTTCATAAGGTTTAAATTAATTGAAACTTTTTATTTGTAGGTATTTTTTTAAATGTAACCTTATAAATCTGCAATTATTATGACTCAATTTCAAAATGGAGTTTTATTCGTTAGTACTAACTAGTAACTACTAACTATGTGGGTGGTAATCGACTCAAATTAGGTAGTGGAGCATTATTCAAGTTGGTTACCTACTGATTTTGATACCTAATTAGAATGGAATTCAAAATTGCGCATCGCTAGCCGAAGCGGCCTCTATAGTCCGGGAGGCAGCGGCACAAATTTCGGGTCATTTCCTCCTGTTTTTATTTTTTGAATATCTGCATGAGTTATGTATGCAATATGTACCGTACCTATGTCTAATAAGTATATATGACTGCCTCGTTGGTGTAGTGGTTAGCATGTTCGACTACGGCCGACGAGGTCCCGGGTTCGAGTCCCAGGTCGGGTCACAACAAGTATTGGGGTTTTCTGACAAGAAATTCTCAGTACTAACCCGGAGTTAGGAAGTTGGCGGTGTTCCACTCCTGTGCCTCGGAGTGCACCTGTGGTTGCGCACACACTTGTGCACTATAATATCTCCCGCGCATATGGCTAATCTCTCAGGAGATTGGCCGCCGTGGCCGAAATTCGGTCGGGAGGACATTATTCATTATTATTATGTCTAATATGGTCGTAATAGGGTTGCGATTCCTGCAGAAAATTCATAAAAAATCTCCTAGCTTCTGGCATGAAACTTGCTCAACACATTAATTTGAACTTAAAATGTGTAAAAAATATCGTCTTCCAGCTGAATTCCTCAACTATGTATTCCATCCATCAACATTTTTTATTACGAAATGTGTGTGTACGGCCAAGTGCGAGTCGGTCGAACTTGCTTATCTCCGAAGTTTACCAATCCAAAAATACAGAAGTTAAAAAGTATTGTACAGAAGAATGAAAAATGTATAGATTGGAGTGAATTGGAGTGGTAAACTGATGTTAACAAACTTTATATTATCTATTTCTTTGACAAACTGAATTAATTGTAAAGCATATTCTTGTATTTTATTATATTCTTGTATCGCTAACAAGGGTTTACGTTGGCAATAATGTCATTGTATCTGAATTTGAGACTAGAGAAGATTTATTGCAAGTGAGTAAATAGGTATTTAAGTATATCCATATTAAGTAATATTATATATAAGAAAATGTGTCTGTCTGTCTGTCTGTCACGCTTTAACTGCCCATCTTTTCAACCGATTTTGACTTTAAAGTCAAAGTCAAACCATATATCTTCAAATTGGTACCTGCCAAGTACTTTTTGACCGTCTATTTTACAAAGTATAAGATGTGATGGTGATAATTAATCAAATCATCCTTCAACTTCGGTATGAGTCGTAAAATGCTAATTTGAGTACCCATCAAAATCTGATTGCAGAATGATTTTACTGGTTAGTCAATATTTTTACCAGAAACTTTTATTTCTTTGCCAAATTGAATCAATATTCTTGCAAAATAAAAATTCTAATTCGAATTCAATATAAAATGTACCTATTCTGATATTACAGACTAGCTGATACCAGCAACTTCGTCCGTGTGGATTTAAATTTTTAAACATGCCGTTGGAACTCTTTGATTTACTGGGATAAAAAAGCCTACCTTATTCTTCATATTTTTTAATATATACGTGCCGTGAAAATAATCACGCTAATCCGTTGCTTCGTTGCGACGCGATTGAAATACAAACTAACAAATGTGCAATTTGTCACTTTTCCATACTCACATATTTTTATTCTATAATAATATTAATAGGTGACCCACCCCAGATTCGCACTTGTACCTAGTGTCTTTACTTAATGGTTAAAAACCTAATTTTGTATTGATTGGCTGTTATCCGTCCGGACTTCATCTCCGAACTATTCGTCAGGTCTTCATAAAATTTACTTAATAGTAGTACAATCTTTCTAAAAAAGAACGAATTGTGTAAATCGGTTCAGATTTGGCTGAGTTATGGAGTATAATTGACAAATTATAAATTTATATAATTAAATTAATTAATAAAAGTCTCAAGGCTCTATGTAGAATTTCCATTAACATGCGCTATTTTGCTCACAAATTATAAAATTACTACTATTGCAGAAGATTTTATTAGTTGCTTTCAACATTACTAACTGCTGTAAGACTACTACCATGTTATTTAAATAATCAGTCTTCCTGCAATCGGCGCCTAAGGAGTCAATTTTGAGTGAATGCTCATAACCAATCCGTTGAGTAGAAGCGGCATTTGAAGGTAAATACTGAATTAATGTATTTCATATATCATTTTTAACATAGTTTTCTTCATATTTTACTTGAATGTAGTATTGTTTTCTAGTAAAGGTCGTAAATTCTTGAAATACATATGCAACAAAATATTTCTGCCGTGAATTCGTTACGGTCCTTTGAGTAACTCTTTCGAAATTGTCAGTCAATGGTACAAATTATTACTCAATGGATATCAATCATTTATACATTTATATACTGTTACTCAATCATTCATACAATGTGATTTTACATACTATAAATTGGTTGGAAGTTGCACTTATATTTTTTAGATGTCATTTTACATATTTTAAGTACAAATTAAAGAATAAAGAGTTTAAAATACCCAAAAGTACCTACTACGACTATTATAATTTTATGGTAAGAAAGTGTGATAATTCACTTAACATTGTGATCAGTGCCCTTACTTTTCCTTTGAGTAATTGTCAAGGTTCCACTGACAAACTGTCCTCTCAAAAAACTGTCCTCTCAAAAATATTGCATTTATGCTTATAATATTGGCCATTTATCATTTATATAAGTTATTGTTAGGTATGTTATATTGAAATAGATATTTTTTATCGTAACTCGCAAAAACAAAAACATAAAAGATTGTCTATTTCAGAAGAAATATAGAAAAATATGACATTAATTTGTCATTATTGTGTTATATTGTCATTACGTTAGTCAAAAGAACTAAAATTATCAAATTTTGATAGTGTTTCTATTATTTTATGCTTTCCGTCCCATTTTTCTGATTGGCATGATTGGTAAGTCTAATAAAAACTTCTGTGAATCTTATTTAAAATGGTTTTTTAAGTACATTTGTGAGATAAAGTTCTGTTTCTGAATGGAATAATTCTCCGTCGATTCATTTTAAAATGATTATTTTTACTATAATTTAACATAATATTTATAATCAGTGCTATTTCTCATAAAGATAAATAAGTAGGAAACACAAATCTATCAATAAAATAACAAAACATGGTAAAAAAAATCATCGATTTTAAATCATGTATTATATATATATGTCAGTGTTATATATTTTTGGAATCTACTCATCAATTTCTAGATGATGATCATATAGTTAATCTTATTTTCGAAAAAAAAATCAATTTTAGTCTTTAATGCGGGACCATGGTCACCCCATCATTTATTTTTAAAATTTTACTAGCCTATGTCACCCGGAATAAGCTAGGGATTCTAACGATACCGCATTTATCAAAATCGGTTCAGGCGTATAGAAGTTATGGTGGAATATACAAACTCACATACATACATACATACATACATACATACATAGTTAGGTATGTACCTACGTGAACCCTGAATACAATGTACTCCTTTTTTCAGGCAGTCGTATAAAAACATTTCGTTTCCTCTTAGTCTATAATATCGCGGTGATAATTTCTTATTTCGCTCTTGCGCGTAAATCACGCCGCATCAGTAGGGTTGCCACTTGCCACCCATACCCGGTTCTTGGTCTCTCGAAAATTTAATTATAAGCCGGCACTCTGTCCGAAATGATAGTTACGAATTAAATCGCATTAATGAGTACTTGTTGCTTAATTACGCCACTACTATTGAACCGATTTGGCTGAAATTTGTTATGAAACTTTTTATCCCGGAAAAAACCATGGTACTGGAACTACTATATTTTCACAACTTTTGAAGAAAAAAAATAATATTTTTAACTGACTTCAAAAAGAGGTTATCAATTCGACACGCATAATATTCCGTGTGTAATATTATTGGAACTTCAAAATATTCACATAAATGACAATCTATTAGGGCTTCCAAACATAATGTTTGTCCATGCATTTCTCCGAAAATATGCGACCAATCGTTTTTTACTGGCTTACATTTAATTCAACTTAGATAACAGTGCAAGTTTCATTTGAGTTTGTTGTGAGCTCTTCTTATACCAGGGCGCGTTTGGAACCCTCGTAGCTTTAGTTTTAAGATACCGTAACCGATTATCACCATCATGTTTTTTTTAAAGTAAGTAATTTTTAACGTCAATAAGTGTACCTACAGTGTACCTATATTGAATAAATGATATTGACTATTGACTATTGACTATTATAATAGTTTCGATAGTTTTCAAGATTTGGGCAATTGTTCGTTTTCAGTAAGTATATTGAAATTTGAAGTAGCTTGTTTTCCAAAAAAAGTTGGCAACCCTAGCCGCATTATTGTCACCCGTCCCCAGCAAAGACACCCTACCGGCAAAGCCGTGCCGCCAAGCGATTAGCGTTCCGGTACGATGCCATGTAGTAACCAAAGGGGTATAAAGTATGGGTTTAATAAAAACTGCCATATTATCCCTACTAGGTTAGTCCGCTTCTATCTTAGACTGCATCATCACTTACGACCATCTCACACGGTGGCACCATCAACCATGTGAGATTGCAGTCAAAGCAAAGTTTATCTTGTATCCGAATTAAACAAAAAAAATACTAAGCAAAACTAGGCAGTTTTTGTTTAAATGCCATCTAGTTCAATTTTATAGTAAACAATTCGTAGTTTATGTTAGAACCACAGAACTTGGATAGCAATCATGATGTCAGTGTGTGCGTGGGGGTTGCGTATATATACAGTAATCGATATGACAGATTTTTATTAGTGGACTATTTGTCTAAATGGCTCCGTTTTAAATTAAACTAATGATGTAATAAAATAATACGCATTGATATACTGGCGCAAGTGTAATCAGTTTTAAAATCAGTGCATAGGAACTTTGCGAAAATATCAAAAACCTGTCAAAAGCCCTAACAACGCCATCTAGCGGGAAACTGTCCGGGAGAAGACGTTGTGTTGAGCCTTAACAAAGGTAATTATACCTACTTCTTGAGTAGGGAACCCTCGGTGCGCGAGTCCGACTCGCACTTGGCCGGTTTTTTTGTTATAGCACAATACTTGTTGTAAATTTCAAATAGTTACAAGATCTATGACCATGAAACACAAAATGATGGAAAATAAACCATTTATTTATTTATTTATTTAAAATTCTCGTGTCACAATGTTAGTTACCATACTCCTCCAAAACGATGATATTAAGCAAGTGGCTACTGACTGGCATAGATTGGGTGGCTAAAGTCAAAATATAAGTATACTAGCTGATCCCCGCGACTTCGTACGCGTGGATTGAGGTTTTTGGTTCCCGCGGGAACTCTTTCATTTTCCGGGATAAAAGTAGCCTAGGTGCTATTCCAGACTATAATCTATCTCTGTGCCAAATTTCAGCCAGATCCGTTAAGCTGTTGGGGCGTGATTGAGTAACAAACATCCAAACATCCATACATCCATCCATCCATCCATCCATACATCCATACATCCATCCATACATCCATCCAAACTTTCGCATTTATAATATTAGTAAGATTTATAAGTTGAAGTGCATATTGATTCTACTTAACCGCTAACCAGACTTTTCTAGTACTTTCAATGATTGTGAAAATCTCCTTGAATAGATAGAGAAAAATAGCAAAAATAAAACTAGTATTTTTCGTAAAAACTAGGTATATTACAATAGAAATAACGTCAGCGCCAATGACCATAAGTTCTGGTGTGCCTCAAGGCTCACATTTGGGACCTCTTTTTTTTGCGGCTTTTATAAACGATCTTGTCGATAAACTATCTTCGCCATGTCTCCTATATGCTGACGATCTTAAAATATTTAAACAAATGACACCGGTGATTGTTTATATCTACAAAATGAGTTATTATCCTTATTAGATTGGTGCGAACGTAACCATAATATGTATCTCAACGTAGATAAATGTTCTGTAATTTCTTTCACTAAAAACACTCAAAAATTATTTTCGATTATAAAATTTATAACCAAACTCTTGAACGAAAATTTGTTATCAATGATCTAGGTGTATTTTTTGACGATCAACTTAGTTTTTGCAATCATTATGACAGCATTACAAACAAAGCATTTAAGAATTTGGGTTTCATAGCGAGAACTACAAGGTCGTTTAGAAAGCCGCAAAGTTTCATTCTCCTATATAACACGTTGGTTCGCACTGTGCTGGAGTACTGCTCGATCATATGGTCCCCTTGGTATACCGTACACTCGAATAGGATTGAAAGCGTTCAAAAGAAATGTCTCAGGATTATGTCATACCGGTGCGGACTCTCTAGAGTCTAGAGAGTCCGCACCTGTCTAGAGTCTAGACAGTTGCGATCCTATACTGGTCGTCTTACAAAGTTTAATATGGCTCCGCTCCATGTACGTCGACAACGGCAACACCTGATTACGCTGCATAAAATAATTCATTCTAACCTAGACTCCCCCGCTTTACTGTCTCAAATAAATATCAATACCAAATATATATGCCGCAAGCCGAAAACGTTTATTCTTGAAATGTGCAAAAACAATACATCCTACTATAATCCCATTATCAGAATTTGTCGCCTATATGATGAGATTACCAGTAGAGACTCTGACATTGTTATATTTAACGGTCGCTTAAATAAATTTTACAAAAAGTAATTAAGTTAATTAAGTAAAATGTAATTCTTATATACTAATACATTACACCTAATTACTTCTTTTTTCTTTCCTTTCTGTATTTTGTTTCTTATAAACCTTTGTCATGCTGTGCAGTCGCTTAGAGTTACAATTAGATATAGAACATGTAAGTAAGCTAAGATTTAATTATAAGCTTAATGTAATTTGTTGTGATTGCCTAAAAAAAAAAAAAAAGGCCAAAATGCTGGTAATTTCATTTACAAGCCTTGGATTTGCCACATTTGTCAAAACTCAAAAGTACTGAGACTTTCACAATCATTCAAAGCCACTTCCCTGGCCCCTGAAAATATGCCTATGTCCTGTAGGTGCTTAGCTGATGATGATGACTTTAATGTGAACTTATAATACCCAAAATAAAATACCTTGGCCTGTTGCTGCCAATCCTTATAAGAATCTCTTTCATACTCCAGCTCTTTTAGCTTGTTGGTAACTGACTGTAGTTCAAAGGTTTGCTTCTCTACTTGGGTCCGCAGTGTAATGCACTGCTCTGCTCTGGCCGTCTGCTTGGCTACTTCCTTCTTGAGCATATCTACTTCTTGCTGAGCGCCTTCTAATGCCTACAATGTTGGATAGAAGCAGGCGTTACTTTGCGGAAGTCTATGATAATGACAAAACTAGAAGTTTAATCCGTACTTTATTATATAATAAAATATAGTATATTTATTATTAATTATTATGAACCTCATCTGTAAATTGTTTACTTTGTTTTTTTTTCATGATAAAATTACAAATCTGAATTGCACCCGTGCGTAGCCGGGGCGGACCACTAGTATTATTATATTTATAGTATATTTTATATATTTTTATATATATTATAAACGCAAATGTTAGTATATATGGATGTATGGATGTTTTTTAATCTTTCACGCCAGAACACCTGAACGGATCTGGATGAAATTTGGCACAGAGATAAATTATAGTCTGGAATAACACATAGGCTACTTTTTATCCCGAAAAATAAGAGTTCCCGCGGGAACCAAAAAACCTCAAATGCATGATTGTTACTCAATCACGCCAGAACGGCTGAATGGATCTGGATGAAATTTGGACAGCAATAGATTATAGTCTGGAATAACAAATATGCTATTATTTCCCGAAAAATTAAGGAGCTCCTGCGGGAACCAAAAAACCTCAGTTCACGCGTCGCGGGCATCAGCTATTCCATACATACAAACTTTCGCGTTTATAATATTAGTAAGGATTGACGTCAATGAGTGTACCTAATTTGGATAAATAAATATTTATTGATTGAAACAAACCTGCAACAGCTCATCCATATCCTTTTTCATTTCAGACAATTGGTCTTTGCTACTGACGTTTGATTCCAACAATTTATCTTTTAACTCAACTATTTGCTTTTGCAGTTCATTTCTATCCTTCTCCCATTTCAACTTACTTTCATTGTGTTCTTTGATTATCTAGAAACAAAAGGCGTAAATATTTATATGGCATCTTTTATATTGGGCTCCAACAAAATAATACAATAATTGAAATAGTTATAGAAAATCAAAAGGATCACATTAATTAGGTTGCAAATGCCATCATCGCCAAAAGTATTTTAAATCATCCCTATTTAAGTATTTTCAAGGCAGGCAAGAGTAAATAAGTATCTTCAAGGCTTCTAGAGCACTCCAAGCAAGCATCATTGCATTATTTTTAAGCATTAGTTTTTAAGTAATGCTTAAAAATTACACTAACTGGGGCACACACTTAATAATTAACTGGGGCTCAACTTGTAATACTAACAAGTTGAGCCCCAGTTGCTTGAAATAAAGATTATTTATTTATATACTAGATGATGCCCGCGACTTCGTCCGCGTGGATTGTTTTTTTTTATTCCCGCGGGAACTCTTCAATTTTCCAGGATAAAAAGCAACCTATGTCCTTCCCCGGGGTACAACCTCTCCCTGTACCAAATTTCATCAAAATCGGTTGAACAGATACATTTTTTTGATTCCAGCGGGAACTCTTCAATTTTCCGGGATAAAATGTAGCCTATGTCCTTCCCCGGGATGTACCCTATCTCTGTACCAAATTTCATCAAAATCGGTTGAGTAGTTGGGTCGTGAAAGCGTAGCAGACAGACAGACAGACGGACAGACAGACAGACACACTTTCGCATTTATAATATTAAGAATGGATTTATTGCTTTGTATAACATGTGATTATTGTATAAACTGAACAAAATTATTAATAGTAGTGGCTAGTTACCACCCTATGGGCAAGGATTTGCCATCAAGCGATTTAGCATTCCGGTATACTGCAGTGTAGAAACCCACTTAGGGTATGGGACTAACATAACTGCCACACCCCTAACAGGTTACCTCACTACTTTAGACTGCATCATCACTTATCACATTGGTTAGATCACAGTCAAGGGCTAAATAGTAGTGGAATTAAAAAATATAATAATACCGCTGCATATTCATCCTTCAGCTCCTGCTCCCTTCTCCTGACCAACTGCAGCCTTTCCTCAATATCTGAGATGGCTCGCTCATCCCTCTTATGTTGTTCCATTAGAGATGCTTTCTCCTCATCAAATAATATCTGCATTTCCTTAATAATTGTGTGCTGGTGATTCACACGGGCCTCTAGCTTTATTATCTGTGTACAAGAAACAGGAATAGTTAAAATGATAGTCATGAAATCATTCACATTTAACAGCATGAAATCATAGCAATCAAATGTTTGTTCATAAGAAAGAAAATGGCAAAAATCGCTAATTTAATGTACAGTTATTAATTAATTATCATCAGTGCTACCAACTTTTAATAATGTCTTTTGACTGAAAAATCACTATAACTATATACCTAAACAGCTATACCTGGGCCTTTGCAGCAATCAAATCTATCTTCATCCGTTTAGCTTCCCATGGTGAAGCAGGCACACTTGAGTTTGATTCAGTACGTATACGCTTCCCAGGGGTTCCTGACTCCGTCAAGACTGAACTTGACTTCCGTTTGCCGAGAAATATTAGGGGTGTATCTCCTGCACAAAATCAGATGAATATATTTTATTTTATTTATTTGGGTTTACAAACAACAACAATTTAAAAATAAATTATAAGTTATACATAGCATAATAATATTAACCATGGAGTCAACCATGTACCCCACCAATTATTAAGATACTACCTACCTACTCTAAATTTAATCAGTTGCTTTGACAACTCTAATATAAATCTAATCCATACTAATATTATAAATGCAAAAGTGTGTCTGTCTGTCTGCTATGCTTTCACGGTCCAACCGTTCAACTGATTTTGATGAAATTCAGTACAAGGTTATGTTGTATCCCAGGGAAGGACTTAGGCTACATTTTATCCCGAAAAATCAAGGAGTTTCCGCGGGAATCAAAACACTTAATGCACATGGATACAGTTGTGGGATCATCTAATAACATATATGTGAGATGGCCGAGTGGTGTTGTTGTGGGCTTCTTCTCAGACCAGAGTGTATTTGGAACCATATACATATGTATATTCATCTTTATGGAAGTCTTAAATCTACCTCATTTGGATCACATATTTTGTAGGTCTTCTACTCTTTTTTTTTTATGTATAGCGAGCAAACAAGCAGGCGGGTCACCTGATGGTAAGTGATTACCGCCGCCCATGAACATTTGCAGCACCAGAGGAACCGCCAATGCGTTGCTGGCTTTTGAGATATTTGTTTATCCGCCCTTTGAAGAGCCCCATATTATAATCTTGAGGGAACACAGAACATGGAAGCTGGTTCCACAATTTGCGGGTATGTGACCTGGAATAACGGGTGGTGGAAGAGGACCAAGCATCTAGGTGGTGAGGATGGAATTTGTTTCTGCGACGTAGCGTGCGACTGGAGAACACGGAAGGTGGTATTACATTGAATAATTCCTCAGAGCACTCCCCATTGTAGAGACGATAGAACACACAAAGAGAACTTATGTCTCTTCGGTGCTCTAGGGACTCCAGCGTACAAGTAATATTGGGATTATCAACGAGTCGAACTGCCCGCCTTTGAATCCGGTCAAATGGAAGGAGCTGGTACTGGGGTGTTCCGGCCCAGAGGTGGGGCCGAACTTGCGCTTTATACAGCAGAAGGCTGTGCTTAGGCTCAAGTACTCTCTTGCTTTTTCTATCATTTTACTAATCATGTAGGTATCCAGGTTGTGCATTGCCTTTTATTATTTAAAAAAAAAAAATTTAAAAAAAAATAATAATAATAAATAGTACCTATGTTTAACTTGCTTTAGCTTTGTATTTACAATGTCCCTAGTGTTTTTTGGCGTTATTGCAAACAACACCGACTCAGTTAATTTTTTTACAACAATAGGAAACCTTGGACTATTTATAGATAGAAAGTAAACTCACCTTCTTTTATTGATTGATTACTATCGGAAAAATTTAAATTAGCGGACGCCGACACCTTATCCTTTGGGGGGTCAGTGTTTATAACCCGCCTAAACGGTTCTAATACATCGTTGAACAACGACATATCACTTTCTTTGGCCATTTTTTTATAAAGCACTATAATCCTCCTCAGAATATTTCAGTTTCTACATTTAATACATCTTACTTCCACATTTGCAATTTAAAAGTGCTTACTGCTTACGAGTTACGACTTACGACAAAAGCAAACGCATTCACTCTAACTTGTCTCTGCGCCAGGTTGTGTTTTTGGTGTTTTGTTGTACCTAATTAGCTATGCTGCGCATTCACAAAATTCTGAACAGAGACAAGTAACAGGATAGAAGTCGCAACTCCTCAGCGAGCGACGCAGCCGGTTGCCGATTGACAGCAGAAATTGACAGTTGAAACAGCAGCAGCAGTAGGGCTATTGTGTAACACCTGCGGGTATGTTCCGTTAAATACTGAGAGCACTCAATGAATTCTTAATATTATTATCTAAGAGAGCACTGTTCAGTGCTCTTACTGGTGAGAAATTCGTTCCGTTATGGAGAGACAGTATAGTGCCGCAATATCCTAGGGAAATATATGACGTAATAAATCGTCGCCATTTTTGTACTGTGAGCACTGGCGTTTTCGAGGTAAGGTGCTCTCAGTGCTGACTGCGTTTCGTTTTAAACAGTGACCAGTGTAGCTAACTATAAAGGAACGGTTTCGCAGTATACTAAATTGACGTCACACCTTACAGTGCTCGCAGTGTATTTCGGAACATACCCGGCATCAATCATTGTAACATTATCAATAATTGCAGTGAATGGCTGTCTATTTAATCAAATGGAAAACTTTTTACGAGATAAATAAAAACTGAGTAAGTTTTGTGAGTCGTTTTCCAATTTTATGGTAATACTTTGGAAATGTGAATTGGAAAGGGGGGGTTTCGCGTTGGGAAATAATTTCCCATTGTTCGTTCCGGCATTGCAAAATATCATCAAGTGGGAACATATTTCCCACTATCCAGTATTGCTTACGTCTAAAATCACCCTGCTTTGCCTTAAATTTTATGAAAGTAAAAAAAAATATTTAAAAAAAATAAAAATTCTGAAATAAAAATTAATTTTAGGGACAATGTTTAAATAACAAAAATACATGCAAAATCGAATAAATACAAAATAATTAAGGTACTTAACTCCTGATAAATGAATTATCAAAATGTATTTCAATTTATTTCAAAATTTGCAAGAAATACGTAATAATATAAATGAGAAACATTTAACTAAAATTTTAAGTTACATTTATTGTAATGAACTCACGCACAAAAATTTTATATACATTTTTCAACATTTTTTGAAGTCAGGATCGAACAATGGGAAATTATTTCCCACCAATTCAAGACAAAAAATCTCCAAGAAACTTTATTGTTTTCAAGGTTGTTTTCCAGCTAAACGTTGAGAAAATAAGTCTAGTTTACTCTAATATTACGTCTACTCACTTATCGGTTTTTTTTTGAGAAACTCTCACAATCTTTGACAGGACCGGGCATTTTTGAACGAAATTCACAACTAGTAAGTTTGACTTTGACGTACGACGACGGATAACAGTTATCAACTTCTAGACAAATGTTGCCATTTATCAGTTAAAAATATTTCCAAAATTATATTTCTCAAAGGTTGGCTTTGTTATGGGTTGCCATTTTAAAATTAAAATTGATTTTGTTCATCCGGACTAAGTGAGAAATTATTTCCCGGCATTTGATTGAAGAAGGGCTATAGTGCACAGTGTAGCGATCGCAATCATCTCTGATTGGTCTCTTCTACAATTGGACAAAATCCATTGACGCAGCAAGAATACCATAGAAATATAGCCAATAATAATTGATACTGTAACTATGATTGATGCAGATTTTACACAATCGCCCTACTGGTTTGGTTAACTTGTCTCTGGTGCTCTACAGCTGACTTCATAGTTCATATAATTATAGATAGGTATATGTAGTTTTACAACTTCTTCACTACACTCACAGTACCACAAAGTACTTTTTATGTAAGGCACAGTACGCTAGGTCAGCGCCGGCAGATAATAAACACGTCTCACATGTGGTTCAAGCGAAGGCTCGAACACCTAAACATACCCGTTTAACCTCCGAAGGGCACCTTAGCCGGCTTAGGTATTAGAGAATTATACTGATAGAAATGGCCGCCCGCGCTGACTTCCGAGACGCAAGCCAAACAAGACAGGGACGGAGATAGCGTATACACTACTCTGGCACCATAGAAAGGAGCGTGATGACGAATATTGACAGGTGTATCTCTCTCACATGTGGTTCAAGCTACGGCTGAAACCTAAATATCCATTTTATGCTTTTCGGGGGTAAAACGGGTCTATTATGAAAATGAGAAGAAGTTATATATATAATATTTATTCTGTACCTATAAGATCATTATATTCATAAATTAAACTAGTTTTAATCTGTATTTAATTTGTATTATTTCCCTTTTATCAACACGCACTTAACTTATTTTAAGGGTGTCCGCTCCGGAAGTGAATTGAATTGTATAAAAAAGCGAAACATATTGATTAAAAATACATTCAATTTTAATTTCGTTTTCTTGTTTTCACTTGTAGTAAAAAATTGCGATAGTTAAAATCATGTTAGTGCGTGTTTGACAATTGTACATGTAGTTAAAACTATCGCTTTCGCAAACTGTACGGTGACGACCCGTCTATCTTTCTCAGTCTACGGTTTTACATCAGTCTACGATGTTTTACAACCCCTATAAAAATCTGTGTTACAACTTGAAAGCCAGAGACAAGTAGCTGGAAGCCAGAGACAAGTCCTGGAAGCCACCTGATCAGCAGGGTGACCGCGTATCTTTTGCATCAATCAATGATACATCGCAATCACCTCTGATTGGTTGACACTCTTCCACTATTGGACGAAATTCATTGACGCAGCAAGAATACAATAAATTCAGCCAATCGGAGGTGATTGCGATGTATCAATGATTGATGCAAAAGTTACACGGTCGCCCTGCTGGCCACATAAAATGCGCTCTGTGGTCATACCCAAAGACGAAACAAACCAACCACAGAGTACATTGAAAAAAGCTTTGATTAGGTATATAGAGATGGATGTGTTACATTTTCTACTCAATTATAGTTATACGATGCATTTTGTTAATAAAACATGTACTACTATGTTTTGACTAGTCTTACTTATTGAAAGCTACGTTTTTAGAATGAGACAGGTGTATTATGTTATTGCGTGAACGTGTCAGGCAATTGTCATATGACGTCATCAAATTTTGCTATTGAAGCCTTTTTGAAGCCAATTTTTATGTATACCTTTATATGGCGTCTGTATTGCTTCCGGTGTTTTGGTTGTGGCTAATTACCAGTTTTGTGAATATTTTCATAATATTTTTATGTGTTTTTGCTTAGTTTTGTGTAATCAACAATAGTGAAGTGCTCAGTTGTGGGGTGTCGTAATAATGGTATTGTAAAACGCCCAGGAATTTCATTTCGTAAGTGAGTAACATAGTTGTTTTTATTTTTCTTTTTGTGGCGACTATTTTAAGTTATTTCAACTAATTATAGCTTAGTTTCTTCTTTACTGAATCCAAAACACGTCAATTTTTGCGCTATCCCTGAAAATTTGGATTATTTCATTAGTTTTTGTTTGAGTGTTTATATAGTGTGGGGATTGTATTGTTTACAAATAAATTGAGTATCGATAAAATTAAAATTTCATATCACTCTTACTGTTTCTCACTCAGAGGGGTAGAGAGATGAAATTGAACAGTCAGCTTCTACTTATAATATTGCCAAACTCATTTTAGGCTGTAGCGATGATAACCTTGTGATTAAGACACCCGATCTCCGGGATGGTGTCTCGTATTCGAAAATTACAGTGTCTATTCAAGTGTTTTTTGGTCCCTTCATTGCATTTTAACTAATTACTATTTTTGACTGCCTCGTTGGTCTAGTGGTTAGCATAGTCGACTGCGGATCATGAGGTTCTGATGAGACTTTGCGGTTTTTTTACAAGATTTGTTCTGTATGGAAAAATTGTCGGTTTGCTGTTAGGAAAGCCAAGATGGCGAAGTTCAATGGCACCCAAAGGTACTCGATCGTCAGTGGTATGATATTGATATTAATCAACAAAGGAAGGTTTCTTTGTGTTTTTACTTCAACAGTCTCTTACACTGTATGCATGTCTGGAAAGTTTATTTACATTAAAAGGCCCTTTTAGATATTTAAGGGGTCTCTGTTTTATGTTTTCTTATGAGAATTTTTTTTACGTCTGTCGGATGCGTGGCACTCTGGCGCTTCCACTGTGCTCGCTAGCATAGCAGTTTGTTGTTTACTTCAGAATACGTAGGCAGTAAACACTAGGATAGAAGGAGAGCAAGTAAGTAGACAGTGGGCCACGCGGTCTACGCGGGCGGGTGCGGTTCTATTTCAAAATTTGTTTTTAAAGAAGAACTCCATAATTTTTCGGAGAAAAAATATATGGAGGTGTTTATTTCAGAAAGTACCTAAACTAAATGGAAGAGTGGAGTGAAAGTACCTATACTAAATCGTTAAGGGATCAACGCACAGCCTAAACCGCTGGGGTTAGCAACTTGAAATTTTGACAGTAGGTTCCTTTTGTGACGTAGGCGCTCAATAAGGAAAGATTTTTCAAAATTACACTCCTACGGGGGTGAAATAGGGGGTGAAATTTTGTATGAAACTCCGGGTTGGCACTGAGAATTTCTTAATTGAAAAACCCAATACCTAACTTTTATGCCCGACCGGGAATCGAACCCAGGACCTCGTGATCCGCAGTCGACTATGCTAACCACTAGACCAACGAGGCAGTCAAAAATAGTAATTAGTTAAAATGCAATGAAGGGACCAAAAACCACTTGAATAGACACTGTAATTTTCGAATACGAGACACCATCCCGGAGATCGGGTGTCTTAATCACAAGGTTATCATCGCTACAGCCTAAAATGAGTTTGGCAATATTATAAGTAGAAGCTGACTGTTCAATTTCATCTCTCTACCCCTCTGAGTGAGAAACAGTAAGAGTGATATGAAATTTTAATTTTATCGATACTCAATTTATTTGTAAACAATACAATCCCCACACTATATAAACACTCAAACAAAAACTAATGAAATAATCCAAATTTTCAGGGATAGCGCAAAAATTGACGTGTTTTGGATTCAGTAAAGAAGAAACTAAGCTATAATTAGTTGAAATAACTTAAAATAGTCGCCACAAAAAGAAAAATAAAAACAACTATGTTACTCACTTACGAAATGAAATTCCTGGGCGTTTTACAATACCATTATTACGACACCCCACAACTGAGCACTTCACTATTGTTGATTACACAAAACTAAGCAAAAACACATAAAAATATTATGAAAATATTCACAAAACTGGTAATTAGCCACAACCAAAACACCGGAAGCAATACAGACGCCATATAAAGGTATACATAAAAATTGGCTTCAAAAAGGCTTCAATAGCAAAATTTGATGACGTCATATGACAATTGCCTGACACGTTCACGCAATAACATAATACACCTGTCTCATTCTAAAATCGTAGCTTTCAATAAGTAAGACTAGTCAAAACATAGTAGTACATGTTTAACAAAATGCATCGAACACATCCATCTCTATATACCTAATCAAAGTACCAACCACTAGAAGCATAGATAATACACTATATACTAGAGACTAGAAGATATAGACCAACAAATTGTCAACTGTCAAGCATCAAAAGTCAAAACAGAAACAATTACCTACCTAAAGTGCCTACATATCTAGACTACCTACAAGATTACAGGCTGAAGGAAACGATATGTTTTAGACATTTGAGGACATATTATAGTAAGTTGAGTTCCAGTATCATTAAAAGGGTCGCTGCATTGGGCAACAACTTAGTAGGTACTACCTGATATTATTTTTAAATTTTATTTTCAGCCAAAGCTGTCTCAGTCTGAAACAAGTTTAACTGTAAACCATACTCAAACTGTTGGTAAGTTGACAGTATGTCATAATATAACTTTTGTCCTGTGGGGCGTCCGTACAACTTTGTGATCAAGAAATTCATCAATTGTATAATAGCCTAGACTCAACTAGTGTTCCTTTATGGCTTTTTTAAAATTCGTGTAACTGCATATCCAATGGTTCCAAAGTTCTTTTGGAACCATATTATAAAAGCTACTTCTCGACCCCACAAAGGAATTCTGCACCTTGCGTAGACTACATAGTATTATACATACTAGTTTATGCCGGTTTCTATTAAGTCGATTTTGTGTATCTCCTGTTTGTCTATAGAGATGAATAAATTGTATTGTTTCAGGCACTCCTTCAACACAGAAAATTATGTCATGCGAAGACAAAAAAGTGCATCAAACTACAGTGATAAAAAACAGAACCAAACAAAAAAAAACATGCAGATTGAAAGAAACTGAAAAAGGTTTACAAGATATTTTTTCCAAAGCAGAAATAATTGAACCACAAAATAAAAAAGCTAAAGTTATAAACTCTAATGTTTTAAATGTGAAACAAAGTGTCACTGCATCACACTCTTATAATAATGCAATTGACACAGAATTACACAATGCAGTATACAGTGGTAAAGAGGACCAAACAAATACATTAAAATCCAATGATCATAGTAAGGAGGATAAATCATCAGTTGCACAAGGCAGCAGGAGCAGAAAAGTAAAAGTGTTTGTTTGTGATCTTTGTCAGGCTTCATTTACACGAAAGGCTCGTTTAGTTAGGCACTTGTGGTGTCACACTGGTGAAAAACCTTTCTCTTGTAACTATTGTGAGAAAAAATTTGGTCGAAAACATCATTTAAAGTTTCATATTATGAGGATTCACACTAGTCATAAACCTTATACTTGTCAGCATTGCCAGTATAAAAGTGTGAATAAAACTTCTTTGGAAGTTCACATGAGGACTCACATGAGTGAAAAGCCATTTGCTTGTCAACTGTGTAACAAGAGATTTACTCAAAAACATTACGTAAAAATACATATGAGGATTCACACTGGTGAAAAACCATATTATTGTAAACATTGCTCGTTTAAGTGTTCATACAGTAGTTATTTGACAATCCATATGAGGTCTCACACTGGTGAAAAACCTTATTCTTGTGAGTATTGTCAGAGAAAATTTTCAGACAACGGTTCTATGAAAAACCACATGAGGACGCACACTGGTAAAAAATTTTCTTGCAACCTTTGTCCTTTGAAATTTAGCGTTAAAGCACGTTTAACATTTCACTTAAAACACAAGCACACTAGCAAAAAAATTGGAATCAGCACAAATTGAACTTAATTTAACTAAGATAATGTTTGAAGTACTAGGATCTTACTTCAATCATCAAATAAATATTATAAATGCGAAAGTTTGGATGGATGTATGGATGTTTGTTACTCAATCACGCGCCAACAGCTGAACGGATCTGGCTGAAATTTGGCACAGAGATAGAATATAGTCTGGAATAGCACATAGGCTACTTTTTATCCCGGAAAATTAAGGAGTTCCCGCAGGAACCAAAAAACCTCAATCCACGCGGACGTAGTCGCGGGCATAAGCTAGTATATTATTATAAATGTGAAAGTTTGAATGGATGTATGGATGTTTGTTACTCAATCACGCGCCAACGGCTGAACGGATCTGGCTGAAATTTGGCACAGAGATAGATTATAGTCTGGAATAGCACATAGGCTACTTTTTATCCCGGAAAATTAAGGAGTTCCCGTGGGAACCGAAAAACCTCAATCCACGCGGACGAAGTCGCGGGCATCCGGTAGTGTGTACATATTTTATTGGCCGCAAAAACCTACAAAGTAAGCATGTGTCCTTATGTTTGTAAAACCATCTTAAGATGTCGTTTTAGCGACATATGATACGCAGAACGAAGGCCTTAGAACTACTGAAAAAGAAAAACTTCATTCTTGCAAAGTTTGTGAGATTTTTTTCTAAAGAAGTATGATTAAAGTACTCGTAAGTAAGTAAGTAAGTACTTAGTGTAAGCATAATTCCAGTTGTGGGCAAATAATGAAATTACTTTTAAATATGTTTGTACCCTCTTTAAAACTTGCATGAGCGAATGGTCGCAACGTGTAGCGGTTTCATGTAATTAGTTAATTATAAAACTTGGTCAGACTTGAAGAAAAACTTCATTTGATCCGGCCACGATTGCTATCGTTACGTTCAAAATCAAATTGCGATCTAAACACAAAGTATTCAATAATCGCTGAATCTGTCGGTAATAGACTGAATTTCAATTTGAATTCAGTGAATTTCAGACGTCAAAATATTCGTATTTATGCAAATTATTCCAATATGGCGTATCCCCGCTAAAGAACGAACCGAGTGAAACACATCGAATGAGTCAAATATCTGCTTATTTAAACCTTCATCAATAAATAAATTGACAATCTTTTATATTTTCTAAAAATTCAATTCAAATTTAAAAGCAAAGCTGACAGTTTATATAGATATTTTGACGACCTCCGTGGCGCAGTGTGTAGCGCTGTTGCCTTAACGTGCGGAGGTCCCGGGTTCGATCCCCGGCAGGGTCAATTTGGGAATTTATAATTTCTGAATTTTCCCTGGTCTGGCCTGGTGGGAGGCTTCGGCCGTGGCTAGTTACCACCCTACCGCCAAGCGTTTAAGCGTTCCGGTACGATGCCGTGTAGAAACCGAATAGGGGTATGGGTTTAATATAACTGCCATGCCCCTAACAGGTTAGCCCGCTATCATCCTAGACTGCATCATCACTTACCATCAGGTGCAATTGCAGTTAAGGGCTAACTTGTAGTGGATAAAAAAAAAAACCTTATACTTGAACAGGCATGAACCCCCAATGGGTTCAAAACTAGTCAGTCATTTCCGACACAACATGTGAGTTTATCCAGGAATTAGGTAGGTATATTTAAACCCTATACTTATGACTAAACGCTAATTTTATACACAAAGCCGCATGTGGATTCCCACGGGTGAAAAAAGTTTTTCTTGTGTCCATTGTACACAGAAAATAGCTAAATTTTACACAAAAACAGAATTTAACTCTTCATAAGAGGACGTCTCACTCCGCAGAGAAATCTAATTGTGTGGGGTAGGGCTAAGGGAGATTTAGCAGTATGAAGCCAATGTTTAGAATTAGTTTTTTGCGCTCCTTGTAATTTGTTGCTAACAATAATTTTTAACAATATTGTTAGCAACAATTTTCAGGTAAAGCATCATGTATTTTATTTTTACTATCCGTAATCTTAGATAAGATCAGTTGATTTTTGTTAATGATACCACTGTGCATGTATAAGACTTACGATGTTTAATTCCTGTACACTACAATCATATTAAAAAATTTAAGCACTTTCCTTTAGTATTCACTCTTTTTACCAGTCAGTACTAACGTGAGCCGATTATACCATTAGCAGTTGCATTTGCACCAGTAATGGTGCAGGTCAATGGGGCAAACCGATTTTGAAACGGGAAATTGCATTAGTGACTATCATGCTCCAAAATAAAATAAGTTTCCTATTGATTTTGATCCATGTGTACGAAGTCACGTAACCAAGTTTTGTTTCACCATACTAATATTATAAATGCGAGTATGTTTGTTTGTCTTTCAATCACGCCACAACAGAGCATCGGAACGACGTGATTTTTGCATGGGTATAATTGAGGACCTGGAGACGGCTACCGGATCTACCCTAGAAAATGAGTTTCCGCGGGAATTAAAAAAACTAATGCATGCGGTGTAGGTAGCATATGTGTAAAAAAATTCTTTCCAAAAAACCGACTTCCAAAGCCAATGTAAAGTAAAAAATAATTTTGATTTCTACACACTATGTTGAAGTCGGGCGAACCTGACGCGTCAACTATGCCTATCTTTGTTATACTCGCCCGACTTCAACATAGTGTGTAGAAATCAAAATTATTTTTTACTTTACAGTGGCTTTGGAAGTCGGTTTTTTGGAAAGAATTTTTATTTTTAACTTTTTAGTGTACTCTAAATCCCTACGGCTTAGGTATGAAGTCGTTGCTTGACACCTACAATATTAATTCACCATAAAAAAATCCTAAACCACTATGTTTAAGGAGTTCTGTACCCTGCAACATCAGGGTTGAGGAGTTGGGACTTGGGTTTAAGTATGAAGTCGTTGCTTGACACCTACAATATTAATTCATCATAAAAAATCTTAAATCATTATTTTTAAGGAGTTCTGTACCCTACAGCATCAGGGTTGAGGAGTTGGGACTCAGGGTTGAGGAGTTGGGACTAAGAGTTGTATCGTATACACGTGACTTGATACCTACTATATGAATTCACCATCAAAACTCCTAACTCCCTAGTTTTGAGACGTAGGTACACCTACAGCATCAGGATTGAGGATTTGGAGTCAGATTTTTTTATGGGACCACCTCGTGAGCTTCCTCTAACCAATCTAAAAAAAATTTCAAATCGGTTTAGAAACCAAGGAGATATGCACGACATACATTAAAAAAAATAAAAAAAAAAAAAAAAAGATACGCGCCGAATTGAGAACCTCCTCCTTTTTTGGAAGTCGGTTAAAAATAAAACATGTACTTGTAGGTAGGTATACATAATTTATTTCCATTTTTATTTAGGGATGTTCATATGCGGAATAAAAATAATTATAGGTACATTTATGCAACTCAATGATATTTTAACAATCAGAAAACTATCAAGAAACAACCTTGGCACATTTAAGGATGGACACCTACTAGTAAACCATCCAGAATCCTGCTTGAAGTTGATCTGGCAATGCAAAATACATGTACTAGGTATTATAGGGACCGGCAAAGGCGCAATATAAATTCTTAATTTCTTAAAATTGAGGTTCAAACTCTGATCGAAGTCTTAACCGACAGCCTCGTTATTCATCACTACAGCCTATTTACGTCCCACTGCTGGGCACAGGCCTCCACTCTCATAGGAGAGCGGGAATTAGAGCTTAGACCCACCACGCTGCTCCAATGCGGGTTGGCGGGCTTTAACGATTATTATCATGTTAGTGATAATAACCGGGACCGACGGCTTAACGTGCTCTCCGAGGCACGGGGGTGAAACACCGCCAACTTCCAACTCCGGGCTGGCACTGAGAATTTCTTAATTGAAAAACCCAATACCTAACTTTTATGCCCGACCGGGAATCAAACCCAGGACCTCGTGATCCGCAGTCGACTATGCTAACCACTAGACCAACGAGGCCTCGTTATTACCGTGGTTTAATACAAAATAACCGTTTGCTTTACATGGAAGTAATCAATAGGGCTTTAACGGTGCAGGGAAACTGGATCGTTGGAAAAGAGTTCTCCGTATCTAATGTTCTCAACGATGTGTGTCATTCATAGACGATTCATTCACGATACGTCTTACTGAGTTTCATCCGAGTTAGGTTACGTGTTACTTGGTTTTATCATTCTAAGTGGCCGGGTAAGCTACTCGTATTCCCTTTATCATTTCTCAAACTGTCTTCAGGTATAGTTACTAGTATGCGATTTACACTAGAGTAGCTTAATAATTACTGAAGGAAAGAAAAAAGAAAAAGTTCTCCTTAGAAAAAATTTCAGTACAAAATGTATTTAACTAAGGAGTTCCTTAAGTAATGATTAGCGACTCTGAATGATGCAGTAAGTGATACAGCGTTAAGGTGGCAACACAGATAGGTAATGGGTATGGTAACAAACATTTATTTTCTTCATCTACTTCTTATCTAACAACTTGTATATTTTAAACATAGATTTATTAGTTAAATGAACGACATTTATTTAATTAAATCACTAATATTTTATAACATTCATAAATTATTAATATTTACCTAATGTTGGAACAAAAAATATAGAAAACAGATCTGGCCCCATTTAATTATATTCTAATATAATAATAAGTCTAAAAGAAAATTTAATAAATGCTCAGTTAAAGTTGTTAGTTAGGGACAAAGATAAGTTGACTTAACAGGAAAGGCCGTTTTTTTCATTGGCCGATACGATAACGATATGTCGACACCGAAACACGGGACATACATTATCAGCCACGATATTATATCGGTGTCAGCCACGATATATCGGTCAGTGAAAAGGCGTCTTAGGTAGCTGCATGCATTTCAGTGCCCCGATATCGGTGACAATATTATCGGCCAATGTAATTATTTCTAGCTATTGATAAAAAAAGTATGGCACTAGATGATCAACCATTTTTCGAAATCGAATTCTGAACGCAGCGATATTTAAAAAAAATAATGAGTATTTTGGTAACAGCACTCAACAAGAAAGTTGAAACTAAAGACGTTGGTTGATTTTATGAATTTAGCACATAGCACGCATTAATTCTTTGTCATAGACAAATGTTTAAATATACAAAAAAGACGGTTAAACCATTTTAACTATAAGGCACCAAGAATGTTAACAATAAAAATATTTGGACAGTAAGCCTCGCTGATGCCTCGCTGATGCCTCGCTGATTTTTGACTGCATCGCATCCTTCATAATTTACACCCTTAATTTAAATCCCTGACCTTAAAACGTTGCGATGCAATCCGACCAAAGGGGGTAATTGGGTAGCATCGCTCGCAATCATTATACCTAGCATTGAAACCGATTGCAATTGATAGTTTTAGATACTTTTCACTCTGCATTCAACTCGCGCGCGAACAATAGGTATTTGATTCAAGTAGGTGCTATTATGTGTGCTTGCATCATTCTTTACCTATAGTTTCATCTTAGGTATATATGGTCTACCTACATTACGAAAATACCCTCATTGGTTAGCACTAAGCTTGGGCGGCATAGATCGGCCGTTGTTTTAAATACATTTTTTTACATACATTAAAATTATTGTGATTGTGTACATAAAAATTAGCATATGTCATAATCACACCAATAAAAAAATCCTCGAAGCATAACGTCAGTAGATGTAGGGGTAGGTATATTTTAAGTGAAAAAATCAAATTTATGTCGAAAATTATATGAGCCACACGTAAGAAAATCCACGTTGCATTTTTTTATTGGTGTAGATATAAAATAGTACATGATACAAATATAATTATTCTGACAAAATCTGCTTAATGTAGTAGTAAATAGAGTCATATATTTTGTAATAGCGATAAAGGAACATGCGTTAACAAGAAACATATGCAACAACTTAAAAGTTATGTTAATATTACAGGAATGTATATCTTGTGTGCGACAATAGTTATTTGTTATACAAGAGTGAAAAGTTGTTTTTTAACCGCGTGCTCAATTTTGATGACCGAGCAAGCGAAGGATTCTAATGGTTCAAAAATTAGAATCCTGAGCGTCAGCGAGGGAATCAAAAGAGCACGAGGTGAAAAATCTTTTCACTCGAGTGCAACACGTAACTTTTCATCCCACCTTAGCGAGGAAATGACATGACGTGAAAGAAAATGGTGCGCGCAAAGCAAATTAAAAAAGTACACCAAGAAGGTTAAGAGTGTGAGTTTTTAACAAATTAAAAAAGGTTGCATGGAAATTCGGCACCATAGAGGTAGAAGTAAATAGGTTTTAATGATGTTTTGAATTCACAAACTTCATAGATGAGTGATATTTACTAACCTGCACACGATGTTCCAAATTCAATTTACTTTATCCTCAAGAGGATAATAACGGCTTTTGCATTCAGATATCGAAAATTAAAAATGCTCTTTCCGAGATGGTGGGATGAAAAAATATAAATTAGTATTTATTGTAGAATTCATAAAACCGTGCCTTCAGCACCGTTCGTTAAAAATATCAAATTAAAGGAAAAAAATTTGAGCTATAAAATCAACAGCTGATTATTATATAAATAACTTAGTCATTACTAATATCTAGGTGTATAAAAATAACCGAGTCTGTGTAGTGAAAGTTGAGAGTTGAACATTTAACATTTTTATTTACTGGCAATACTGGGGCCACACATAACTCAAGGCGAAACAAAACAAAATCTAGTATATTCGGAGATAGATACCTAAGCGCCTGTCGATTTGCGCTCAACGTTCACTTGACAGACTTCATGTGATTTACATTAATCTCTTAATGGTCTACAATCTACAGTCTACACTGTAATAGGCATGATGACTGATTTTGAAAAATCGGCCAAGTGCGAGTCGGACTCGCGCACCGAGGGTTCCGTACTCAAGAAGTAGGTATAATTACCTTTGTTAATGAACCGCAAAACTAACTTTGTTTGTAGAGGTTTACTGTTAATATCAAAAAATTACGTTTGTTGTATGGGAGCCCCCCTTTAATATTTACTTTATTGATATTTAATTATTTATTTTGAAAGGTAATATACAAGTTAATATTCTGTGAAAATTTGAACCGTCTACCTGTTACCGTTTTTAATATTGAGCAAAAAATACGAAAAAAACACGTTTATTGTATGGGGACCCCCCTTAATATATATATTTTTTTAATTTTTAGTATTTGTTGTTATAGCGGCAACGGAAATACATCATTTGTGAAAATTTCAGCTTTCTAGCTATCACGGTCTATGAGATACAGCCTGGAGACAGACAGACAGACAGACAGACAGACAGACAGCGAAGTCTTAGTAATAGGGTCCCGTTTTTACCCTTTGGGTACGGAACTCTAAAAATGGTCAGATTTTGTTCGGAAGTATCTACTATTTCAAAAAAAACCTTATTTCAGTAGAAAAATAAAGTTTGGTAGATAAAATTAGCATTTGAAATTTAAATTTTAAAATTCACGCCAAAACGTTCGGCGGTGTCATGTCGTCGTTGTGACGTCACTATTGTTTTTACCAATGTACTCTGTGCAGTGTGCAGTAAGCAATAGTGTGATTTTCAAAGCTCGAAAACAAACAATTGTGACGTCATTCGCTTCTTTGTGTTTTATGCAATATGGCGGATTGCTGTATTTTATAGTTTTATTTTATCAATATAAATAGCAATCTCACTCGAAACTGAAAAATAAATACGTTTTTTATAATCCATGAATCCTATTTCATTAGATAAATTCATAATTTCATTGATTCTTGGTTACTGTCATCATGCCTATTAAATGTGTGTGATTCTGTACATAAATAATCTCTATGGAACTCTAGAATTAGATTGCGCGTTACAAACAGTCATTAATAGTGTTAACATTTATTTTTTGATTACAGATTATTGCACGCTGTCATTTTTTAAATTCTCAAAAGTCAAGTGCTGGTCAATTAAAATAGCGTTCTGCAGTCATGCCTGTGTAGTAGTAGCCAAATAAAAATATATAATATTTCTAGTAAAAGATGAGAGATGGTATTTATATAATGGCAACACTGAGGCCATACTAAAGTCAAGGAAAAATACTTGCACATTCGGGGATACCCAAACCATTTTGTTTTAATTTCTCGCTAGAGAGCTTTATCTCTCACTAGAGATTATATTTTATTTAAAAAAAAACTAGTTTATTTTTAAAATGACTGCGACCCATATTGTATTGGCAAAGGATTCCTTGTTTAAATAAGGATCTTAAGACCTGCGCAATAATGTGCGTTCGGCTTCCATACCCCATGAGCATCATAATGAATATAATATATCTAATATTGTCACGTGAAAATAAATTCAATTTTTTCAATAATATAATAGTATATAGAGTAAAAATATAATTTGTTCAAGTTAGTTTTTGACTAGGAAACCTATTTGTTTAAAGTTTGAGTAAACACTTAAATCTTACACCTAATTATTATAAACAGCTGAACCTTATTTACATATGTACTTAGTATAATTACATATTAATTGAATGTAATATTCATATTACATATTAATTTAATGCATTTTGTATACAAAGTTTTAAAACCAACCTAAAACAAAGGGCGTGTGGCCTATAATATTATTAGTCAGGCAAAAAAATACCCATACAATTATTTGATCCTCTAGTAATATCCTCTATCGATATCTATGAGATAACTATTGTTTGATATTTCATAGGTCAGTGATCGATATGATAGGATTGCTACACCACTTTTATTGAAAAGTCAAGATGGCGGCAGGACCATAGGATCCGGACCCCTCTTTGACTATCCTTTTCTTACTTATTAGAAGGATGGCACTTTTTTTTTAAATGTCAGTGAAACTCATTAAATATTCTAAAAAGATAAAACTGATGATTTATTTATCATATTGTATTCTAATTTCTAACTTAAAAGCTGAAAAATACGGACTGAATCGAACCTAACTGGTAATCATAATAGCTCGGTTTTAAACGTTTTTTTTTCAAAACATATTATAGTAATTTGATTTGCATAGTAAAAGTATTTACACTTAAAACTAACATTTTTTTTATTTTTTTTATTTTGGCTGTACCTGCTGTAGTCTTTTAGAATTTTCTACATATATCGAAGATTCCCTAAATTAATTCGGTCCTTACACCAATTTCAGCACTAACTTAACAGTTTACGGACTCTGTGGTCGATTTCGGCGAAAATAACTATAAAATGGCGACTTAAAACACTCCCGACTCGGCACAAACGGGTTTTCCCCGCGCCTCCTTATATCAGGCAAAAGAAACACAACACTTATAGCTATAATCATATGCCATATAGAATGTACAATCTTATAATTCTGCTCAGTTTGTAGAAACGCGTAACAAATCAAACCTATAGACACCAAAATCAATCCCAACGGCATATATATCGAGTAATAGGATTTAGGGTATCGAAAACATCTAGTTTTTCTATAGTCCCAATACCAACTAACTAACAACACAAAAGCACCAAACGCAACCGGTAATAGAAATGCTACAATGGAATGCATATTCCAAGTAGTTAATAAAGCTATTATAATTGCACCTATGATCTGTAGGAATGATCGTAGCCTTAGCCCGATAATGCTCATCGCTAAAAGGGTTACCCAGAACGACATGAGTCCACAGTAGAAATCCCCAAACTGTAAGATATTCCCTCTCATTATGCAATAGGCCACTTGAGCGGGAGCGTCACAGGCGTGGTAGAAAGTCGAGAATAACATTGTCAAAGCGTACATAACAGCTTCGACGTAGTAAAGTCTTATTGTCGCGACATATATGGAAAATATGAAGAGCAAATTGCTGAGCGTTAGGAGGCAAATTGATACCAGCATGTAGGCGCGGCTGTCGATTCTTGAATCGTCTGAGCAGTCCCATCCTGGAGTTGAAAAAAGAGTAAATATTAGTATTTCTTTTAATTGTACTGCATCTGATAGCGGTGATAGAGACCTAATGGTTAGAAGTTATGTGCGTTTTAAGCAATTAAATATCACTCGCTTTAATGGTGAACGAAAACATCATGAGGAAAGTTGCATGCCTGAGAGTTCTGCATAAGTTTTAAAAGATATGTGAAGTCTGCCAATCGTCAATAAGCCAGAGTGGTGGACTAAGAAATAACCCTTCTCCTTTTGAGATAAGATCCGTGCTCAGTAGTGGGTAAGTGTTGTATTGAAGATCAGAGGATATGATTTTACACATCAAGAGTTCATCTCAATCACATAAGATTATTTTCGTAAGATATTCAACACCCAAATAGAGATATCTTCATTCCTTCGATCAGGGAAAGACCAACCATGATTTTCCATATTATCTAATGAAAATCAAGTTTTAAAAAACAGTTTGCAATAATGTTTTATCTGAACATTGTTTTTCAATCTGATAGGTAATATAGGAAGCGCAAAATGTTAATTAAGTATAGATAATAAATTACCTCCATATCCTGCAGTACACGAACAAAATGACATCACCAGCCCGCTGAAGGTATTCAACCCACAGTAGCCATTGTCACTGCACTTCCCGCTCACACACGAAGAGGAAAACAGGGACAGCACCACTGTCGCGTTACACACCGTCTCTCCTTCCCTCGTCACGTTAGAAAACGTGGTCGAATCCACATCATCCGTCTCTGTCGTCCTCACGTAATAACTCTTCCCGTCAGTCGATGTGCGACAGGGACAAACGACGCTATCACAGAATAAACGCATAGACAGATACCACAACCCACCCTCTGGATACGGAATAACAATTTTGTCGTGTATCGAATCAGAATCTGTACTGTTCATCACAAACAGAGCCTTTGACACTCGATCGTTAAACTTGCATTTCCCAGATTGTAATGGTATGCTCGCATGACCCACGTTCAAGCAAATAACGACCTTGAAAAACTGATTATCCTCCGTGAAACCAAGCAAGGATCCTTTCTTTAGCTCTCTCTTGTATCCCATATAGTACTTAATGCTCATTATTAGACCGACCTCAATCTCTAAACTTCCCCCAATATCTATGAATTGGTTCAGCTCGAACCTTAAAGCCTTTATTTCGTTGGACGTCAAGTTTACTAAACTAGTTACGTCCTGTAAATCAGTTGTCGGTAAGCCATAATCGAAGGTGAAAAACCTGTCTTTATCGTCCCTCATTAGAACTACCAAAGACCTATTATCGGCGTCATCAAAATCTATGCTGGCATACGAGTCACAATTCGCAATTTTTGAGGTATCCCCTTCTGTAATGTTCAGGTATATGAAATGTACTTCTTTCGGATGGGCGTGGAATTTAATTATCTGTTTGTTATTTAATGTAGGATCGAATGTGCAGTAGATAAGATAATCATCATCGGTTGGCATTGAGTCTGATCGTACTTTAACAGTTATGTTTGCACTGCTAGTAGTAGTGTTAATTATGCTCAAATCAAGTCTAATCGGTTCTGTGTTATCCTCAGCATGACATTTGTATAGTGCTGGCAAAGTGGCATAGCCTACTGTTAGACTTTTGTAACAATTTATATATCGAGATAAATACTCGTCTACTTTTAGTTGGAGATCGGTGTACAAGATTGTATGGCAATCCGCTACTAGACCTGTAAAGGAAACAAGATAATATTGAAAATTATATTTTTTAAAACAAGCTTTTATCGCCCGCCATATTTAATTTAGTGTGACGTCATTTTATTGTCAAGTAGTATTATTCTCAGCAAACCCTTTGTAATAGATACGCATATCATGTGGTTGCATAAAAAATAACTAATCCGCCACCTATGGGAGTCCGCCATACTGGATATAGAATGACGTCAATAATAAGCTAACCATGCAATGTGGCCAATTCTGTTTAACACAATCTCGAAGCTAAACTAAAATGTCAGCTCCATATCTAGTGCTGCCCCTTTCCTCTGGGAGTATTATGAAAGGGATAGCAATATATTTAGAGCAGCCATTTTAGTTTAAAAATTGTGTACAAAAGATGGAATATGCATAAAATTTAAATTTGTCTCAAATATTTTTTTCTAGATTCTTTATTATCTTTACATTATACCTACTTATAAGGTATTTTTTTTATTTAGTTATTATTTAAACCCAGAAAATATTAAATAGAAAGTGAAAAATAAGGGAGGCAAATTCAAACTTGCAAAACGCGTCGCCATTGGTCGAAACGAAATGTGACGTAAATGGTCACGTCAGTGGATTTATCGGCGTCGATATTCATACTGTGTTAGTAGTGTTTGTGAGGAAAAATTGTTTAAAACTGTATTCCTGTGTGATTACTTGTTAAATAATAATAATTATGACGTAACTGAACTGAATCGCTATTAAACAAACACGGGACATAACCAATGACGTCATCAAAAGCGTGCGATTAATGGTGGCGTTTGAACGGCTCATACTTAACTTTGAAACACCAATTAACGTAATTATTTGACTATTTTCAAACCTATTTATATTTTTTACTATGTTATAAAGATGTAAATGATTGATTTAAGAAATAAAAATAAATCATGCATATTCCCTATTGGCCTCACAATCATCCAAAAAAGTTCAAAATTCAGCTTAATCGAAAACCGGCAATACTCTAAGCAAAAAAAGAAATAAGATAAATAATCTTTCTTTACATGACCTATAGGCTCCGATAGCCGAACTGACTTGATAAGCTACCAGTCTATATACCGTATACGAAGCAATGAGAAGATTAGGTACAAGCGGTAACAAATCATAATGCCCTAAAGTGACCTCGTTGCGCGCCGCTGTGTTCGTTACAGTTCCCGACCCACTGTTAGCTCACATTTTATTCAATCAATAATTCTATTAAAATATAATAAAATCAGATCTTTTCTCATTTATAGCTTTTTTTCTGATTGTGTGATTTGTGAATATCCTTTCCTGCTTTCCTTTGAAGTCCTTGTGTAATTTCGTCTCACTAAACATCCCAACCCACCCATTATTGAGACGTTCGACTTCGTATTGGGTTTGTCGGCCGTTCGATCATCATTTCAACCCATTTCCGGCTCACTACTGAGTACGAGGCTCCTAATGAGAATTATAAATGCGAAATTGTGTAACTGTCTGTCTACTACACTTTAAATGTCCATCTTTTCAACAGATTTTAATCAAATTTGGTATAGAGGTAGGTTACATCCGGGGGAAGGGCATACGCTGGAAATAAAAAAAACTTAATCCACGCGGACTTCATGTCTAGTAATATATAGCTCCGAAAAGTTAGAGATGCATGCCCGGGGATGAGTATACAAATAAATACTTAGATGTAATTGATCAGTTTAGAATAGATACGTCCACACAAATTTAGCAGTTTTCCAAATCAAAACGGATTGGTTTGGTTAAAGAATTTTTGAGCTAGGTAATTCATCGAAAATATGTATGTAAAAGATGTTGTTAAATTGCCATTCAGTGGAAATAATTCCAAACACAAGAGATTGTGGGTTTTTTCAGAGGTTTTCCCTAACTGATTGCAGAGGCCACAATACATTAACACCCAATAGTTCCCTTATCTTTCGTTACCTAGGCTACGAAAGTTATAACCACAGCGTAATTATATAATACCTATACCATATAATATAATATATATGCCATACCATACCCCTCACGCTTACAGATTAGCCCGCTTCCATCTTAGACTGCATCATCAAATACCAGTAGACGCGATCGTAATCTAGGGCTAACTTGTATCTAAAAAAATATGGGTACTTAGATAACAGCAAAATATAATATCTACCTTCCTGTTCAACCTTCTGTGCTCTCGGATCTTGCCATTTTATATACGCCAACGCATACCATATTCCGGGCGTAGGGTTACGTATTGAATACGTCGTGTTGCTCCCATCAGATAATAGTTGCAAAGTGTGGATTGTCTCTTCTCTTAATGCAGGGCTTAGAAAGGTCTTGGGGAAATCATATCCATCGGGGTTAACAGCTGGGTATGATCCTTGTTTTAGGTGGATGATTACTTCTTGGGGACTGCATGATCCTGGAATAAAAAAAATACTCTTCAAGCGATTTTTCTTTTCCGACGTTGAGGACAGCGAACTGAAAAGAACGAATGTTGCAACTAATAGGCTGGACAACACACATCATCATCACTACGGCCTTTTAACGTCCCACTGCTGGGCACAGGCCTCCACTCTCATAGGAGAGCGGGAATTAGAGCTTAGACCCACCACGCTGCTTCAATGCGGGTTGGCGGGTTTTAACGACTACTATCATGTTAGTGATAATAACCGGGACCGACGGCTTAACGTGCTCTCCGAGGCACGGGCGTGAAACACCGCCAACTTCCAACTCCGGGCTGGCACTGAGAATTTCTTAATTGAAAACCCAATACCTAACTTTTATGCCCGACCGGGAATCGAACCCAGGACCTCGTGATCCGCAGTCGACTATGCTAACCACTAGACCAACGAGGCAGTTACACACAAAGTCGCCCACATAAGTGAGGCCATGTACTACATCAGCGACAAATCTAACAACACAACACGATACAACAGTATCAAACATTATAGCTAACCATTGATGTCACATAATTAGGAATCTGCTTATTACTGTAATTCACATGGTGTAGGTTTTCATGTAGATGTGATGTGAATGCATTTATTTATATGCTACTAGCTGATGCCCGCGACGTCGTCCACGTGGTTTAAGTTTTTTAATTCCCGCGGGAACTCCTTAATTTTCTGTGATAAAAACTAGCCTATATCACTCTCCAGGTCCTCAACTATACCCATGCCAAAAATCACGTGGATCCGTTGCTCAGTTGCGGCGTGATTGAAGGACAAACCCATCGATTTACCAACTAAGGATACAACATTACGTACAAAATAATACTCAAAAAGCGTCCACAATTGCCTATACAAACACAGCTATATATATTCAATTCAATTCAATTCAATATCATTTATTCAATATAGGTACACTGTAGGTACACTTATTGACGTTAAAAATTACTTACTTAAAAAAACACGATGGTGATAATCGGTTACGGTTTCTTAAAACTAAAGCTACGAGGGTTCCAAACGCGCCCTGGTCTGAGAAGAGCCCACAACAAACTCAGCCGGGGTTTTTTTTTTCATTATCACCATCTCACAAATAATCTTAACTAAGGAACTATCAGAGCCATTAGAGCAAATTATTGCCAAGCTTCCTTGTCATTCAAGTAATCCTTCACATGGTAATAAGATTTTTCAATGAGTTTACGTTTTACATTAACTTTGAACTTATTCAGAGACATCTTCAACATGTCTTCTGGGAGCTTATTGTAGAAGCGGACACTGCTTCCCACAAACGAATTGCTAGTTTTACAAAGCCTAGAAGCAGGCATTACAAGTTTATTTTTATTTCTAGTATTGACATTATGACAATCACTTTTCTTCTTGAATTTATCAATGTGTTTATGCACGTATACTAAATTTTCAAATATATATTGGTTGTGCACTGTCATAATATTAATTTCTTTAAATTTATCTCTTAGTGACTCTCGTGGTCCCATATTATATATGGCTTGAACAGCCCTTTTCTGCAGTACAAAAACAGAATTAATATCAGCAGCATTACCCCATAATAATATACCATATGACATAATGCTGTGAAAGTAACCAAAATAAACTAATCTCGCCGTTTCTATATCTGTCAACTGGCGGATCTTTTTAACCGCGTATGCAGCAGAACTAAGTCTGTTCGATAAGTCATCTATATGATGGCCCCATTGGAGTTTAGCATCTAACGTTATTCCGAGAAAAACAGCGGTATCCACTAAATCTAATTCCTCATGATCAAGCTGTACAGTGGTTTTTACCTGTTTGACATTAGGTAATGTAAATTTGATACACTTTGTCTTTTTACCATTGAGTAGTAGGTTATTAGCTTCAAACCACTGTACCACTTTAGTGAGAGAATTGTTTACTTCGTCAAGAGTAGTTTCGTAACGATTTATTTTAAACAAAAGTGATGTATCATCAGCAAACAATACTATCCCATGATTATCCTTGGCAAGGTAAGGAAGATCGTTAATATAAATGAGGAATAGAAAAGGCCCTAAAATTGAACCTTGTGGAACCCCCATTTTTACAATCGATCCGGAAGACCGCTTTCCATTGACGTCTACCTTTTGCATCCTATTTTTTAAGTAGGAATTCATCATATCCAGTGCTACACCCCTAATTCCATAATGGTGCAGTTTTCTGACTAATGTTTCGTGATCAACACAATCAAAAGCCTTGGATAAATCACAGAAAACGCCAAGTGCATCACGTGATTCCTCCCAGGCTTCGAATATATTTTGAATTAACTCAACACCAGCATCGATTGTTGAGCGACCCCGTGTAAATCCAATGCTATGTAATAAGTCATTATTACAAAAATGTTTAAGCAATTGAATTAATATTAATTTTTCAAATATTTTACTAAAAGTGGGTAGTACAGATATAGGTCTAAAGTTAGCGGGGTCATTGGTACTACCTGATAATATAGACTGAGACACCAAACGGTTCACAAAAACCAACCATATGCACTCATAATTAGGGTTAAATTTTGTAATAAAAGTTCGACACATACGACATTTTGCAATGAATCAGCGGAAGACTTTCTGTATTCCGAAGTAAAGTGATATAGGAGTCGCCAATTTTTTATTTGATATTTTTATTTTTTTTAATACTTTATTGGTGATAGGTGATTTTATGAAAATTATCTTTATGTATTTGTGTGTTTATGTGTTATTATGCATTAAATATTTTATTTACGTATTTTAAATAAAACACAGTTTCTTTTTGGCAGGATAAAAATTTCATTAAGTAGTAAGATGTCGCGGGTTCGAATTCCTCTAACGAAATTCACGAATTGAAATCCATACTTAATATTATAAATGCGAAAGTGTGTTTGTCAGTCTGTCCGTTTAACTGCTACGCTTTAACGGCCCATCCAACCAATTTTAATGAAATATGGTAATAGGGATAGATTACAACCCGGAGAAGGATAAAGGCTACTTTTTAATCGACTTTCACGCAGGAGGAAATTCTCAATCCGGTGCGTATTCAAAAAAAATTAAATTTGTACAACGATTTAGATGTTTCTTAACCGATTTGAAAAAAAACTGCCTGCTGCTGAAATTTGGTATGAATGTAGTTTATATCCCGGCGAAGGACAAAGGCTAAGTTTTATCCCGAAAAATTAGGGAGAATCTTGACTAGTTCTTAATAAATACAAAAACTGGCGACAAAAAATGAAAAAAGTACCTTGAAATAAATTTAACTTATTATAAACCTGTCTTTTAGAAGAATGCTTTTTTTCAATGTTTTCTGTCTTAAACATGTAGTGTAGACATAGGTCTATATATTTTTCAATAATGGCCTTGCTCAAATCATATATAGTTCGCACGCGAGTTGAATGCAGAGTAAATGTATGGTGACACATACATTTACTCTGCATTCAACTCGCGCGTGAACTGTACATGGTGAAATTATGTTCTTATATGGGCATCAGTTTTTGTAAATAAATTAATATTTACAAGAAACTGCAATATTTTTAAAGTTTGTGATATAATTACCCAAAAATCGATTAAAAAAATTGTCCAATAGAACAAAAAAATATGGCATCGTACTTTAGAAGTTAACAACGATTTATTTTTCTATGATGATTATAATAAATGCCAGATATCGATTTTGAAAGAATTATTTCTTATCTAAGGAATTCTAAACGGTTTTTTACACTACTTACCGATTTTAAACATACCCATATTAATTTATCAAAAAAAATGGGCACTTTAATTGTACCAGTTTACAACTTCAATATAAGAAAAATAAAAAATTAACTACTCCATATTTTTTGTATCCATTTCGCTCCGACGCGCCTCTATCGCGTTCTCTATTGGCGCGTAAGCGTGTGAACGTGATAGCTGCACGATTGAAATATTGTAATTATGATGACAAAATAATTAATTTCGGTAAGATTGCGTGATTATTTCGCTACTATACCGTAAAGTAAATGTATATATAAAGTATTTTCCTACCTAAAATATGACACTCCATCTTTTTTTTCGCATCTTTCGGATTGTTTTTGCACTTTATTACGGAGCAAAACAGCATGTTGTCGCTTGGTGTACTCATGCGTGACTGAGATGAAGACTGTTCAGAATATCTATTTATGAACAGTTTGACCGTGCCGTTTTTAGCGTTTCGATGGTGCGTCTAATGGACAAACCAATAAAGGAACAAACAAACACACTCGCATCTATAATATTAGTATGATAGCAATGCGGAAAATCGCATCCCTTTCATTGCAGGACAACAGGTCCTAGGTGTGCAAAGCGAAGCAATTAAAGAAAACAGAATAGAGCAGAAAAAAATGAAACAAAACCCTTGCTCAGAAGGTGTGGCTTGTGGTAGGCATTGGTTTTTTTATTGGCAGACAGCATCAGGCTGAACTCAGTCCTTATTTAATGGCCTGTGGTTTCGTTAACAACAATAATGAGTATTTCCTGTAATTTTGCACTTAGTAGACTTGTGGACACCTACACAAGGAGGTATTGCAGATTTCTTGCAACTGCATTTATTTAATCAAACTGTTTTACTTGAGTACCAATTTAAGTTTCCAGTTGCCTCATTCAATATGGCTAAACTAATGTTTAGGTGCCCTACTACTTCATACCCATCCTACCATACCCATATTATAAATGCTAAAGTGTGTCTGTCTGCTACGCTTTCACGGCCCATCTGTTCAACTGATTTTAATGTTTGGCACAGGGATAGGTTGTATCCCGGGGAAGGACTTTTAATATCCCGGAAAATTAAAGTTGCAGCGGGAATCAAAAAAACTTAATCCACATGGACAAGGTCACGGGCATCGTCAAGTAATATATATTTCAGTTGAACAGAATATTTAAATAATAAAATCTTATACTTATTACAAGTATACTTTCCTCATTTGATAAAGATAATATAGCATTGCTCCTTACCTAATCTGCCCACTGTTCACCAAACCCTAAAATCTGTGTTTGACCCATATATTGAAAGAATGCTTTACTTGCAACCTATATATGTAATGTACTTGGAACCTATATTAGTAGATTGTTACACAAGGGACGTAAGTAAGCTATTACAGAACAAGATCCAATTTGGCGCCAGTGCGAGCGCAGCTCGCATAGGGCGCTAATGGATCGCGTGCACCCGAGATATTTAGTCACACGAGCGAGCGCAGCGAGCGAGGGTGAATATAGTTCGAGGGTGTAATAGCTACTTGCAACCGAGGTAAGCATTCTACTTTATATCATTCTTGCGAGGTAAATAAAACATTGGTAATGCAAAATCACTTTACAAACAAACTTCACAAACTTTCAGATCAAATGAAATGCCGCCATTTCCATTTTTTTTTCGTAAATAGTTTTCCATTTTTTTTTTACGGCTCTGGGTTCCAAGGAGTTTTGCATAGTTTGAAATGTATGGAAATTAAATGCCGCCATGTTCAGTGTTTTTTTTTCAGTAAAAAGTTTTCTTACCATTTTATAAGAAAAGAGATTGTTTACCAAGGAGTTTTGCATAGCTTGAACTGTAATGTGAACATTACAATTCAAGCATAGTGCGACGTAATGTTGCCTTGAATTGCAAACACCAACTTACAAGGAGACTTTCCACCATAGTAATCCCTAGTTACTGAGCAAGTATGATATAAAATATATTATATCCTGCAACCTAAACTCTGCCTCAGGGAAGTCCAAAGATTATCGGAATTATACATAATAAAATGCCGGTCAATTTTCAACTTGCCTTTGCATATGTTTCAAAATCTTTCAGATCCATGCTCACAAAAATAACATTGAAATAATAACTAATCGAAGATTATGTAGGTACATAAGTGAGGATTTCATTCAAATTATTGTGCATGACTGCAATTATTTATGCAAGTACATGGCATAGTATTGTAAATTATTGTTTTAAAAAGGGCCAAGTATTTTTCTAGTTCTTCTCAATAAAGAGCATTTCTAATCAGTGTGTGGTACATTTACTTGTTGATTCGTGAAAACACTTGTAAAAGTTTTTGTCTGACTGCGTAGGTACAGAGTGAAGACAACTGAATGAATAGCAGATTTCTTATTTAATATCACACTAACATGCATCCTCACGAAAATTATACAATTACTAGCTGAATGCCCGCGACTTCGTCTGCGTGGTTTTAATTAAAGAGTCCCGGAACATTAAAGAGTTCCCGCTAAACTCTTTAATTTTCCGGGATTAGCCTATGTGCTATTCCAGACTATAATCTATCTCTGTGCCAAATTTCAGCCAGATCCGTTCAGCCGTTGGGGCGTGATTGAGTAATAAACATCTATACATCCATCCAAACTTTCGCATAATATTAGTAAGATATAGTTCAAAAAATCCAAACCTATGTTATTTAAATGGAGCTCTTCACACTGAAACGAGAACCGTGCATCACTTATATCATTGGTAACTGGATAAAAAACCACTGCAACTGTTCGATAGCTCCTGTACATGTATACATCGACTCCCACATGCCTTGTCACCAGCTGGTACCCTGGTTGGATGACAGGCCGTGTGTTGGTTAACTGTTCAATTATCCTTCTTTTCCTATTCTCAATTTCAGCCTCTTTATCACCATTGGAAGCCACATAACATAATATGTAGAAAAATAACAAATAAACATATTTCATTTCGCGGTAAAACTATCTTAATTCTTAACAACCCTCACGCACTCATTAATAACATGGATAAATAATTTGTTTTTATTTTAATCGATAGTGATTTATTTCGACGAATTAAAAGTAAACGTGCGACTCCGATCGTCACCCAAGCCGTGTTGTTTTTTTTTTAGGTGTTTTTGACTGAGACGAGTGAGACGAATAGTGCCGAATATTGTAATTTGACATTGACAGTGACATCAGAGCGTGACGTGCTTGGATCACAGACATATTAACAAAAGGCTTGGATATAAGTTACCATTACATAACTTGTCTCTGATTACAATAACAGGAATGTGCAGGAATGTCGAATGCTATATTTTGGTCTTAATTCTAAAAGCTCAGCACCGCGATTGCGTAACTTCTGCATCAATCATTGTTACAGTATCAATTGTTGTGATTAACTGAATTTATGGTATTCTGGCTGCGTCAATGGATTTAGTCCAATAGTGGAAGAGACAAGAGTGTTAACATGGTGTTAACCAATCAGAGGAGATTGTGATCGTTACACTGTAGAGCTGTCATATTTAGCCGGTCGCCCTGCAGCTGAGCTATGTTAAGAAAACAGTAGCTCTTGACTGTATAGGTTTTTAATCTGAGGTATAGTGTATCATCCTTTTTAAGGGTACCTAATGTTAGCATTATTACTGTTTGTCATTATGTATCATGAAACAGAAAGTATTAATTAATATCTGTCAATCAACGACCTCAATTTACATAGACGGGCCCTGTCAAACAAAGAATGTGGGCGTATTTTTAGCAACGCCATCAACGCCATCTAGTCTGAAAAGCGGGAACTTGCTTGCAACATATATTGAAAACGTACTCATCTCTCGGTTTGTTTTGAACGGAAAAAAAAAAACTTCGCATCCGATTGAGGTATATCGCGTCTAGTTTCGGTTCCGCGTACCTAGCTACCTTGGTCCCTGGTGCCAGTTGTACTCACTGCTCGCAGTTTGAGGAAGCGGCCGGGTCGATCTCGCGTTAGCTACTGCCCCCGACCGGGACGAAAACGCCGCGTATCCCTACTGCCCTTTTTCTTGAGGAAAAAGGTGCACGGGATCAAACCCTTCTGCCTACGCCCTCCACACCACGCAGGGTTGACCCGTATACTCCGGTCCGCGGGCGCCTAAGCTGGGCCTCCCCTTGGGGTCTCACCTGGCTGGGTTGCACGCGACGAGTTGCAGGTCGCCCTGTTAGGGCCGCAGTTTTATCCATACCGTTTTATCCATTTTTAATTTATTTTAACGCATTTTAAACCGTATGCTGCCATGGCCGAGAGACGAACGCTCGACCAGAGGCCGCACCAGTTAGGACGAGGTCGTACCGGGATCCCGCGCGCAGTGGCACGACGGAATGTTATGGACCTGTCAATGACTCCGCTCCCTGTCGCAGTGATCACGAGACGTTCTCCGACCACCACGTCCGCTATAACATCGCCGCCACCTTCATCAGACGAAGATAGCGACGACGACCCGCCCGCCATCGTAGCCCGCGTAGCTGCGTCCACGCCCGGCTGCGAGCTGGCAAAGCGGGCTCGCCCGAGCACCTCTTCCTCCGGTTCGTCGGGTACTCAGGAGGACAAGCGGGTTAAGCTCAGCTTAGCCTTACCCGCGCCGCCTCCCGACTACCAAGACCTGCCGCCATCACCATCACCGACCCCGAGAAAGCGCCCCCCACTGCAGGAGCCGCGCCCCCCACTCTCCCGCACTGAGACTCTCCCATGCATGGAGACCGCTGCCCCGCTTCACACCCCTGTCGCCGTGAGCCGCACCACACCTCCGACGCCCGCTCGAGCGCGAGAGTCATACGACTCGGCTAGCTGGTCGAAAGACTCGACCAGCTACGCAGGCCTTGCCTCGCCAACCAACCGCGACGTGCAAATGACGTCGCCACAACCAAGCGCCTCGTACGCCGAGGCCGCCGCCGCACCGCCCTCACCGCGCCGCTCGCCACCGCCTGCCGCGCCTACCACCGCACCCACACTCAATGCCACTGCTGACCCTGCGCAACCAACGCCGCGCTCTGGTTACCCGCCACTAGTAGCGGAGTGCCTCCCTAACTGGTCGAGGCACTTCCAGGCGCTCACTCGAGTGCTCGGACGTCTACCAAACGCGAAACCGTTGGGACGCGGGGTCCGCTTTCTTCCAAAAGACGCCGATGAATTCCGGGCTGTGCAGCGGTATCTCACAGACGCCGCCACAAAAGACAGTGCCATATCATGGTACTGTTACAGCCCGGCCTCCGAAATACCGGTGAAGGTGGCCATCCGTGGCCTCCCCGTTGAGACCCCAGTGGACGTGCTGGTTGCCGCGCTGCGTGAACTCGGCTACCCGGCCGAAGCGGCGCGAGCCATCCCACCGCCCCGAGGACGACACGGCTGCACCTATTTCGTACGGTTGGCGCACATGACGAAGGAGGAACTGCGCCAACTCTACCAGGTCGACGAAATCCTGCTCATGCCGCAAATCGCCGTGGAGGCGTGGCGTGGAGGATCAAAACCGCCCCAATGCCACCGGTGCCAAGCCTATGGCCATAATTCGGCCAATTGCCACGGACCCTTCCGCTGTGTCCGCTGTGTCGGCGAACACAGCGTGAGAGACTGCCCACGCCCCAGAGATGCTGAGCCCACATGTGCCAACTGTGGGCAAAAGCACTCGGCGAATGACCGACGTTGCAGTTTTTACAAACGCGAAGCGAGAAAACGAGGCATTAACCTGCCGCCGCCACCACCCCGCATTCCTGCCAGACAACAGCAGCGGGGCATGACCACAGGCCCTGCAACCACCGCCGCACCTTCAACCACACAAACCACTGCACCGCCAACCACAACGCAGCCGCCCACCGTCGTCGTCGTCGTCGTCGTCGTCGGAATCTACCGACTCGCGAACTGCGTCGGCGCAACGTGCCACTCAACCCGCGGCCGCTGAGAGTGCTACGACTCTGGCAGCAGCCGCAAACCCACCGACCGAACGTGGCCAGCCGGTGCGAGCGAGAAGACGCCGCCGCAACCGCGCGCCTCGCTCGCGCCGCACCGCACCGGCGGCGGCCTCGACTCCGCAACAGCCGGAGCCCGCCGCTGGTCGACGATCACGAGCCAAAGCCACACGCCAGGTGCCACCCACCCGTCTACCAACCGATCCACCTACTACTCGCACGCGTCAGGCTGCACCAAGCCCGACACAATTCGACGCACCGCGTCCCCGGCAGGCCGCAGCTGCACGCCCGGCCAGCCAACCCGCCCCACAACCGTCAATCTCCGCAAACGCCCGCCCTGCAACCCAACCGGCCCAACAAGAAGCGCAGACCGACCCGGACATTGTGGCTATAGTCCGGGCCGTGATCGAGGCGCTCACGACTGGGCTGACGGCGTACCTGCAGGGCCAGGGCGCAATACAAGCCCTCACAGCAGGCTTGGCGGTGCTTACGCGCCTCCATGCCTAAAAAGAAGAAACGGGTCCCGCACGCGGTGACGATGACGTCACCCACAGTGCGGACCCACAAAACACCAAACTTTAGGGCCCGTAGCCTCCCAGGCAGGCCCAAGCCGTCGTTACGGCTTAAAGCCATTCACCGGGGCACAGAGTTGCCCCGCGCCCCGCCCGGGTAAGGAGGCTCAGCCTCGAGGCCCGTACCCCCGCTTGGCCCTCACGGGCCAAACGGAGAAGACCCACTGATGATGGAAAACGTACGACTCGGTCATAGATAATATAGGGCATGGCCATAGAAGCCGTGAGGCCAGTTTGTAAAAAAAAAAATATCATACAGTTTGCCGCGGAAATTAAATGATTGCGTAATGGATAAAAATATTAAATAGGAAGATTAAATAACGTTTTTTTGTAAATGTATAATTGTGACTTGAAACACTTACCTTAAAATAAAAATTGTACAGTGCCAAACTATTAGGAATTTAGAGGTTAACCTAAGAATAACAAATTATCTACACGACGAGCGTCCGTGACAGCGCTACGATGGGGACAAAGACAGGTTAGGAACGCGTTCTCATAGTCGGTCGCCAGACCTTTTTCTATGAAAGGGCCCATCTAGTACCTACATATATATCGATGAACGCAGATGGTCTTCCGACCCGTGAACATGCCACATATAATTGACCATGGGAAAACATCGATATATATGTAAGTACTAGATGGGCCCTTTCATAGAAAAATGGCGGACGACCAACTATGAGAGCGCGTTCCTATAACCTGTCATAAGCCTGTCTTTGTCCCCGTCGTAGCGCTGTCACGGTCGCTCATCGTGTAGATAATTTGTTATTAAGTTAACATCTAAAGTCTTATTAGTTTGGCACTGTATAATTTTTATTTTAAGGTAAGTGTTTCAATTTCACAATTATACATTTCCAAGAAAACGTTACTTAATCTTCCTATTTAATATTTTTATCCATTTCGCAATCATTTAATTTCCGCGGCAAACTGTATGATATTTTTTTTTTACTAACTGGCCTTACGGCTTTGGGTTCCAGCCCCAGCCCTAGAATAGTCCAGTCCATTACTATAAAAAAATTCAACCAAGATTAGTTAATGCATAGATGGGCAGAACGGACAGTAGGCATTAATACCTTCCGAGACGCAATATTATGCTATTGTAATAATATGATAAAATTAGTTATTGACGTGAGTTTAATGTTTAACCAACTTCAATAAATAAAGGGTTTTTATTTATTAAAGTTGATAATTTTTATTTTGTACTAGCGAATGCCCGCGACTTCGTCTGCGTGGTTTGAGGATTTTTGATTCCCGCGGGAACTCCTTAATTTTCCGGGATAAAAAGTAGCCAATGTGCTATTCCAGACTATAATCTATCTCTGTGCCAAATTTCAGCCCGATCCGTTCAGCCGTTGGGGCGTGATTGAGTAACAAACATCCATACATCCATACATCCATCCATCCAAACTTTCGCATTTATAATATTTATATTATATATTATTATATTTATTTGATTGATTGATATTTGATGAAAAATAAATAGTGAATTCAAAATTCAGAATTTTATTATTTCGTTGAACAAAAGTTGTTCAGTACCTATTATGTACAGCTACCTACTTACAAGTGTATATTACTTAATCGTATTTTTAAATGCACACTGTGAAAGTTATTTATCTCAAAATAACTTTTAATATTTCTTTTGATGGCAAGTAGCATACTTAGAAATGTATAAAATAAAATAATTTCAAATGAAGTATTTTTCTGTGACTCGATCCATTAGTACTCTTTCACCTCTCCCATTCCAACCCCTTTTTATTATAATAGTACTAATAATTATTTTTGAATTCTTTCATTTGCAATAAGGTTTGGCGAGGATTATTTTAAACTGTTTTAGCTGTTATTATTTCAAATTTCAAGTTTTTTGCATTAGTAGTTACCGAATTATGCTAAGTGTGAAGGACAGTCATGTCGCACCACAAGGGTTGTTTTCTTATCATTTTGGTACGCAACCATAAAAATGACTTTATTTCTGTCAATTTTTCGACAAAACTTCAGTATCAACAATTAACAAATAATTAAATTAAAAAACCCACGACGAACTGCAGCGCCCCATTGTGTGGACTTTGACCTTTAAATATATCTAAGAACCTTCTCACAAGCTATATATATCTAATGCAAAAAACCGCATAATAATCGGTTCAATGGTTTTCCAGGAAACTGGTAACAAAAAAGTGGTAAAAATAACAACGTCATACTAACATTTATCGTTTACCTCAGAGACTCTCTTATTTTCGACAAGCGCATCTGTACTAATCTATGACCGAGTCATACGTTTTCAAGATGGCGCATATGTTGCAAGCAAGTTCCCGCTTTTCAGACTAGATGGCGTTGTTAAACATAAGTCCACATTCTTTGTTCGACAGGGCCCGTCTATGTAAATTGAGGTCGTTGTGGGGAAAACATGGATGTTCTAGATTCAAACCACAAACTTTTAAGGATTGGCCTTGTGATTTGTTGATGGTCATGGCAAATGCAAGATGGATCGGAAATTATTGAAGTCTTTTAAATTCAAACGGCAAATCGGTTGTGATTATCGGATCATCATCATCATCATCAAATTGTCATCCATACGTCCATTACATAGCTGTCATTTGTGTTTTGTTATTCCAAGTCTGATTCTTTTTTGTTATACCACGTTTTATAGTGACTGATGTTTTATGTCAACTCACGCGGGAACACTGTCGAACGGAATAAATAGTATCTAATGTCCGTCTGCTGGCTCTAAGCTACCTCCTCACCAATTTTCAGCCATATCGGTAAAGCCGTTCTTGAGTTATAAATAGAGTAACTAACACGACCTTCTTTTATATATAGATTATATTATACATACGGATGTTAACGGTCCGATTACTCCAGTAGGTTATATTGATCAAAGATATTTTGTAACATTTATAGACGACTATAGCAGATATGCAGTTGTATGAGTGATCAAGAATAAAAGCGATGTATTTGATTGCTTCAGAACGTACGCGAATGCAGTTCAAAATGATCAAAATTAGACAGGTAAGCGAATAAAGGAAATTAGGTGCCATAATGGTTCTGAATACCTAAATAGAGATTTTTATGAATTTGCTAAACAAAATCTAATTTATCTTATACCAGGACCACCCTATACTCATCAATTAAATGGAGTTGCTGAAAGATATAATAGAACATAATGGATCGAGCTAGATGTTTGATGACGGAAGCCAATTTGGACAAAAAGTATTGGCCTGAATGTGTATTAACTGCTACATATCTAGGTAATAGAATCCTTACAAATACAGTAGAGAAAAAGAGTCCTTTTGAAATATTTTTTAGGAGTAAACCAGATGTTAAAAATTTGAAAGTTTATGGTAGTAAATGCTTCGTAAAAATACCTGAAGAAAAAAGAACGTCAAAGTTGAATCCAAAAGGAATGAAAGGTACTTTAGTAGGTTATACGGATACTGGGTATAAAATTCTAATAGAAAATAAAATAGTTATAAGTCGTCATGTAATCTTAATAGACCCTGAAGCAGAAGTAGTAAGCTTTCGAATGTCTGATGAAGAAGAGAAATGTTAAGAAAACAGAATTAATGAAGAAGCTAATAAAAATGAAATAAAGGATAATGAAAATAATACATTAAAAGAAAAGTTTGATAATGAAAATGAAGAATTTTATGACACTATTGAAGATGAAGAAGATATAAGAAACAAACTTAGAGTTGGGGAGGTGTGTGGACAAAGCCGTCCAAAAAGAGAAATAAAATTACCAAAAAGATTTGATGATCACGTGGTTTATGTGAATGTCTGTAATGCTACTATACCTGAAACTTACGAAGAAGCTATAAACAGTCTAGAATCAAATAAGTGGAGGAAAGCGATGGATGACGAGATAAATAGCTTAAAACAAAATGAAACATGGGAAATTGTTGATGAACCAATGGATAAAAATGTAATTGAAGTTAAATGGATATTTAGAATAAAATCGAATGGAAGATATAAAGCACGTGTAGTGGCGAGAGGTTTCCAAAAAATTTATGATGAAAATGAAGAAATATAATCACCTGTGGCTAGAATGATAACAATGAAAATTTAAATGTCGATATCATGTGTTAGAGGTTGGCATATAGAGAGTATGGATGTAGAAACAGCTTTTTTAAATGGAGTAATTAAATCTGAAGTTTATATTTATCCTCCAGATGGTTATAAAATTGGAGATAATAAAGTTTGTAAGCTAAGAAAAGCTTTGTATGGATTGAGAGAGAGTCCGAGAGATTGGTATGAATGTTATAATGAATTTATGATGATTATTAATTTTCAAAGATCAAACTATGATTATTGTTTGTACACAGGATGTATTAATAATGAAAAGTTTATATTTGTTTATATGTGGATGATATTTTAATTCGTGCAGAAAATGAACATACAATTAAAAAGGTTAAGCAAATGCTTAGTAATAGATTTCGGATGAAGGATTTAGGAAAAATAACACAATATTTAGGGAATGATATTGATTATAAACCGGAACTAAAGAAAATGACTTTGAGTCAAAGCAAATATATAGAAAGTTTGGCAGAAAAATATAAAATTAAAGATTCTAAGAAATATGAAACACCAATGGAACAGAATTTATCTATTGATTCAGGAGAAATAAATAATGATAACCTGAAATACAGAAATTTTATTAGAGCTTGTTTATACATAGCAAGTGGAACGCGCCCAGATATTTCGTATAGTGTGAACTACCTTAGCCGTTTTCAAAATACGTATGGTGAAACACATTACAAATATGCATTACGAGTCTTGAAATAATAATATTACACTCGTGATTTGAAGCTAAACTATAATTCAGAATATGATGAATGTGTAGATGCTTTTGCTGATGCCGACTGGGCAGCTGAAAAAACGTTGCAAATCAACGACTGGAATCATTTTAAGAGTATACAATAATCCAGTAATGTGGAAAACACAGAATCAGAAAATTGTCTCACGCATCAACGCACGCGGAATATTATGCATTGGCTGATTGTGTTACAGAGGTTTTACCAGTTAAAGGAGTACTTCATGATTAAGATATTGATATTAAAAATCCAATTAAGATATATGAAGATAATAGTGGCGCTAGCTCTTTCTAAAAATGGTAAATTTTGTAAAAATTCTAAACATATAGATGTAAGTTATCACTTTATAACCGATTACGAGAAAAAAGGTGTTATATGTGTTACAAAAGTTAATACTGCTGATCAATTAGCTGATATTTTAACTAAGGCTTTAGTAAAAATAAATTTCAAAACTTAAGATTTTAAATTAATGTTTACTGAATAAAGAATTAGAAGTTTTATTTTATTATGTATATTTTAATTGAAATGTGAATGTTATTTGTTAAATGTGTTACGTTAAAATTGTAGAAATTGATAAATAATAATTATCTGATAATAAATTAATACTAATATAATATTATAGAAATACAAAACTCAAGGAGGTGTGTTAAAGAAAAGAGTTTTTGTTCGTTTTGTATTTAGTTTTTATTTATAATATTGACTTTTATATGAAATGTCATCTTGCTGTCTCCTGTGAAAAATGTAAAACATGAATAGGTATGGTTGAACAATAAAAAAATATTTATAATGAAAGAGTGTTTAAATTAAAAAACAAATCCAAGACCTCATTTCAACACCGTACCTTCATATTAAATCGAATGACATGAAACTAGTCAAATTGACAGCATCGATATATATGTAGGTACTAGATGGGCCCTTTCATAGAAAAAGGTCGGGCGACCGACTATGAGAGCGCGTTCCTATCCTGTCTTTGTCCCCATCGTAGCGCTGTCACGGTCGCTCGTCGTGTAGATAATTTGTTATTCTTAGGTTAACATCTAAAGTCTTATTAGTTAGGCACTGTACAATTTTTATTTTAAGGTAAGTGTTTCAAGTCACAATTATACATTTCCAAAAAAACGTTATTTAATATTCTTATATAATATTTTTATCCATTACGCAATCATTTAATTTCCGCGGCAAACAGTATGATTTTTTTTACGGCAATATAAGTCCTATATTATCTATGACCGAGTCATACGTTTTCAATATAGAGATATTTTTTTTTATCAAGCTTTCATTGGAATATGTTACAAGCAAGTTCCCGTGTTTCAGACTAGATGGCGTTGATGGCGTTGCTAAATATACGCCCACATTCTTTGTTTGACAGGGCCCGTCTATGTAAATTGAGGTCGTTGGTTTTAATTTATTTAAAATGCCACCTGTTTTATCAAAACGCCAAAAAATTTGAGTTCTTCTGGTGTTGTCAGCAGCAGCAGAAGAGAGGAAAAAAAATAGCAAGAGGTTTTGGATGAACAAAAATTATCATAAACGTGCAAAGTATACTCAAATAAATGTAAAAAAAAAACAAATACTTAAATGAATATAAAAAAAAATCTTGAAAGTGTTTCACGATCCATTTTGACATGCAGTCACCTTGAGAAACAAGCTCTAAATGTTAAATCTGCTGCACAGCAAGTCTTTACATGATCAAGCACGCACGACGCAGGACCGCTCTGACGTACATCCGCCATATTCACTGTCTATCTGCACGACGTTCGCGGTGGTTGGGGCGCTCGCTGGATGCAAAATTGGTCGTGCAAATCCAGCAAACAATTAATAATAATTATCGACGTACGTCAAGACTATTCACAGTCGTTTTGAATCCTGCATCGTGCATGACCTTGGCGGGACGTACAGCAAGATGGACCGTGTATAAAGCGCTTTAATCTACAATTGCTTCATTCATACCATTCCCTTTGCCTACACCAGCGCCACTGTGGAAGGTTTTTAAACTGTTATTGATAGCAACCACTGGACACTTTTTCAACTTTTCTCCCCGAGATTTTACTCCTAACTCCATAGAATAATCAAAATTAAAATTATCAAAATCTTATATTTCGCATATTTTATGAAGGAATAGCTGTTGCCCGCGACTTCGTCCGCGTGGTAAGGTGTCAAATAATGAATATAGCCGTTAAATATATTTAATACTAGCTGATGCCCGCGACTTCGTCCGCGTGGTAGAGGTGTCAAATAATGAATATAGCCGTTAAATATATTTAATACTAGCTGATGCCCGCGCCTTCGTCCGCGTGGATTGACGTGTGTTATTCCACATCCACAATATAATCTGATGTTTGACAGTTGCGAAACCCATGAACATTTTGTATGGGAAAATCAAGGGAAAATGTTTTTATTTTATTTTATTTTTTCGTCAATTGTCCAATGTTTTAAATAGTTATTCTGCTATTCGGGACGGAAACAAATACGACAAATCAAAAACCATGAAAATCGGTCTAGCCGTTCGATAGCATGGGTGCCTAGTGTACGATAATTAACATATAGATACACGTACAACTCTCTTGACGTTCTCGTTCAGACTGATGTAGGGCCCGATAACCAGTGCAGTGTAATAGCAACGCTTTAAATAGCGGCCACGCCCACCCTTTCTGTAGGGCCCTGTAAAAAGTGCAATGTAATAGGGGTTTTACCTCTACCTTCCATAGTTCTGTCCAGAGACAAGTTAACCAGAGGTTCTGTCTGTCTAAAACTGGCGAATGACAACTACAGTGTAACAATCGCAATCACTTATGATTGGTTAACATTCTTCCATTATTGGCCAAAATCCATTGACGCAGTAAAAATACATAAATTGAGCCAATCAAAACAATTGAGACTGTAACAATGATTGATGCAGGAGTAACGCAATCGCACTGCTAGTGCTGCTGACTGCTGTGGCCTGTGGACCAGAGACAAGTAACATATAGGATATGTGGACTGCGAGTGAAAAACGTAGTGATTATATTCTCTTTGTGCGAGTGCGCGGCGAGTGGCGACTATAATCTTAAATCTATGTTTTTTCTTTTTGTCTTTTGGATTCTGCGCGCGCATGTCTCGGTCTCGGTCGCTCACTTAAATTTTCAATTTTGGAAGTTTCAAGTTTGTGCTTCGCAGAATCATGGCTTCGATTACAATTCCGAAGCCCGCCGAAGTAAACGGCGACTGTCCGCGCTTAAATAATAAATACAAAATGGAAAATAACAAAGTGACTGTTGTCCTAGGTGCTCAGTGGGGTGATGAAGGCAAAGGAAAAGTGGTGGACCTTCTCGCTGTAAACTCCGACATCGTGTGCCGCTGTCAGGTTAGAAAATAAATACAGAAAATATGATGTACTTAATAATTATATTTCAACTGTATTTAATTTATTAGATTAGTTATTAGAAGCGACTTCATGAGACCAATAAATGTACGTTTTGTTTGTTATAAACAATATTTGAGGTTACAGGAAACAGCTACACTAAATGTTACCGCTTATTCCTTTTGTTGAAAATGAGAAACATCACAGGGCGCCTTGACTACTGCTGGGTATAATAGGCGTTATTTAAAATTTCAAGTTCACTATTCTTATAAGAAACTGTAATATTGGCGGCGAGCCAAATGGACAATACGCTGATCTGTTTTTGTTTTTGTATAAACGTGATGTACTTATTGTTTAGCTAAATAACACGTAGCCAATGATCGCATAAACGAAATAACATTGACTGTAAAGCTATTCTTTGATTACGTAATGATTACACGCATTTCCCGCGCATAGTGCATTTTTTTTAATCATGTGACTGTGACTGATTGCGAATCGTTAAAGGCGTGTTGTAGGCCAACCCAAACACATACCTACTTGCGTTAACATTAAAGTGAGTAAAGAAGTGTCTGTATTCTCCATAATATTATACCAGCTGATCTGCCGTAGACTTGCTTGGGGAATTTCTGTATTTAATAAATTGCCATAAATGGTCTATTTTTATAAAGAAAGCCTACATAAAAAATCATGTGTTTTGTGCCCAGTTTTCTATTAAAACTCTTCAAAGAAGGGTCATACCAGGGTATATAAGAGTTACTATATTTATATACTCATTTTATACATAAAAAACCGAAACCAGTGACTTGGTGTGGAATTAGGTTTTTAGACTTCATATGAGATCTCTCATTTACAAGGAGGATAAAAAAAAGGACTGTCAAGTCTTTTACTATATTCACAGTAAAATTGGGTTGATACATTGCTCTGTTGTGGAGTGATTGAGGGACAAACCAACAAACAAACACACCTTTACATTTATAATGTTAGTATGAAGTATGATATTATGATAGATAATGTGTAGATGAATACAATGTTAGACAGAACATATTAATAGTTTGTACTCGCCCTAATAGCCGTTGTATATGGTGACATGTAATTGTGGATTATTGCCAAGGTCTGGGGCAATCATTTTCATGCTTGCCTGCTTTAATGTATTCATATAACTTTACTATATATTTTCTAATAATGCTACAATCCAGCTGCTTTTGCATCTAAATATATATATCTGCTTCTTTACATAGGGTCTGCATTATTTAAGAGTTATTTATTTAAGAATTTCTAAATAGCTCTAAAAAGTCTGAGATCCAAAATATATTAAAACAATATAAGATTGTTATAAAGCAAAAAGGCTAAATTTCTGATCATGTGTAATTGAATTGCACAGAATTCTAGAGATTGGTTACTATCCTTTTATGCTCCCTGCATTAGAAAAGGTTAAATTATACACTTAGGCCAAATATTACTTTAGAGATTGCATAGAATTAGCCACAAATGTTAAAAAATATGCCCTTATGCACATTCAGGATTTGGCAGTGAGTCATTTAACCAGGGTGGCCTGCTCAGGGTGTGTCTGATAATGTTCAACCCATATCAAGCTATAAGATTCTGTATAAATTGTTTGAAATGAAATAAACATTTCATTTTAAAGTGATTGCTATTGCATGTCAACAGTATTTTTTTAAAGGTAGAGAAGTACCCTACGTATTTAAGCTCAGGCTTTAGAATAATTTTAAGGAAATTTAAGAATTAGAAAACACATGAAGTTAGAGAACAGTGGAGCATGACTTACATGTGTCTCTACTTACCATCTTATTTTTGTGTAAAATTAATATTGTACCTACATATAATTTTACAGATAAAATTATTATTTTACATATTACTTAATGAAAACATGCAAAAAGATAATTATATTAACAAATGATGAAGTCATACAATCCTTGCTGATAAAACTGCCTCGCACTAGTGTTAATTTATGTTAATATCTGCCTTTGATTAGTCACAAAACGTGAACTATGAACTAAGCTGTAACCAGACAGACTAAACAGAATGAGATAGTAAGATGGAGTTCTTACTAAAAATTCATACATACCTAATTATTTTAATAGAAATATCTCCAAGAGTTGGTAAGTAAACACCTTCAAATATAAAAATAAAAATTCTTGACTCACTTTAACTCATTGATTGACTTATCAACATCCCATCCCAACCACTAGGACCTAGAAAGCCATCCCAACCCCTAGGATTTAGAAAGCTCAAAATTCCACCCTAAAACTTTATAGTATCCCTTTATAATTTAGAAAAGGAATAAGGCCAGATTTGACTGAATTGCCATGACAGCAAAGCTGCGTGTGGTCGCTAGTCTCAAATATTTTTATAATAGCAAAAATTTTATTTAGCTGATGCCCATGACTGTATGGTTTATGTAATTTTAACTCCTGTGAGAACTCCTTAATTTCCCACAGTGGAAAATGGCCTATGTTCTATCCCAGGACTTACCCTATGTCTGTACCAAACATCAAAATCCGTTGAAACGATAGGAGGTGAAAGTGAAAAAAGAAATAAACTAATATTTGCTTTTATAATATTACTAATGTAAGTTAGTTATGGGACTTGGGTACAAAAGATTAGGTATGCCATTAGTATTGTTAGTTCATTGATCACAATCATCAGCCGGATGTTAAGGAAAAATAAATATATGTATATTCTATTCTATTCTAAAAAAAGCTAGAGCCAAGACCCATAAAAATGTATTTTGTAACAAACACTTGAGGATGTTGGTAGTGTGTTGCCTGGTCTTAAGGAATTCATATCACAGTACTCTTTATTTACTTAGTAGTTAACCCAAATTAAATGTATTGGGTATTTGTATCTTAATCAAACTTGTTTTTTGAACCCATTTTAAAATTCAATTTTATCCAAGTTTTTTCATCAGACAGGAAAGAAACAGAATAGCGGCTTGTCCATTGTGATATTTATCAGGGTCTAGTCTAATTAGCCAGGAGTTCAATAACACTTATACATTTAATATCAAATATGACTTGTTTCCATACAATTTACATGAGTAATATTTAGCAGATAAAACATTGTAATTACATACTTTGTTGGTGTATAAACTGTCATGAGTCATTGTCAGACTCTTGATAAGACAAGACCCTATTTAATATATCCTCATCACTATAGGGATTCACCTGTTTTACAGAGAAAGTGTAAAACAAATTACAGTAAAAAACTTTATTGAGAAGAATTTAAGCCAGATGCAGCTGTGCTGTGGTATATAGAACCAGTATGTATGTCTCAATCGATATACGTGATAGCCAATGGATATCCATAGTTTAGACATAAGGTTAGTCTAGGTTTAAGTAAGCCCATTTAAGCAGCAAGGTTTGTGTATTTGTATCCCTGCGACTCTATCGATTTTGTATATACACCTAGTCGTTCTACAAGCTTGAAGTCAGCCCAAGTCATCTGAATGCGGGTTAAGCTTATTATAGGCTGAGCAGTGAAGACACCATTGCATTTATTTTGTGTGATTGTGTTTGTTTTCCTCGTTATTTTGAGTGGAACTCTTGTTACGTAACTCTACTTACTTGTAAAAGTTCCCGTCTCTCTGATGTTGTCATAACAAATATTGTGATAAAATCATTGTAAAATGAACTTCTTAACAAGTGATCTAATAAATACTACTAAGCAAGTACTTAGTACTCCGATAACGATAAAACCAGAAATAATTGGTATTGTATGTATCGAAGATAAGTAATATGATCCACTTGATATTGAAGGCCTCATTGGTTTAGTGGCTAGCATGTTTGACTGTGGCTGACGAGGTCCCTGGTTCGAGTCCCGGGTCGGGTCATAATTAAGTGTTGGGTCTTTCCTACTAGAAATTCTCAGTACTAGCCTGGAGTTAGGAAGTTGGCGGTTTCACCTCCATGCCTCGGAGAATACGTAGTCGTCGGTCCCGGTTATTATAACTAACATGATAATAGTCGTTAAAGCCCGTATTGGAACAGCGTGGTGGGTCTAAGCTCTAATTCCCTCTCCTATGAGATTGGAGCCTGTGCCCAGCAGTGGGACGTTAATATGCTGTAGTGGGTGGTGGATATTGTTTTAGATTAGAATATAGTCAAAAAATTTACCATGTTCTTTGGCAATGCTACTAACTAATCAAAAAATGCTCTCATTACTATTATAATCGTTCCAATGTTAATAAAGATGGTTTCGCCATCTTTAATTACAAAAAGTATTACAAGGGAAAAAATTGTGTCTGCCAACAAAAAGTACTTGGGTAGCACAATATCAAATGAACAGCAGCAGCCTTGACTTGATATTAGACATCTGTGATTTGTTTACACGATTTCTCCGCGCTATTGTAGATACTGAACCATTCTTAAATACCTACCAACATCTAGTTGCGACACAATGCGAAAATACTGTAGAAATTCTATCGTATAAACGACTTACGACGGGCGATCCAAAAGTAACTAAAATGAATATGTTAAATCTTAAAAGTATATAAATTTTGAGCTATGGTACAGCTCAAAATTATATTTTCATTTAACCTGCATTGAAAGTGCGAGTTTCAATTCCTGTTGAGCCACCCGAAGCTAGTCAATTTCAGACGAAAACGTCATTCAACGGGCAGAAAACGATCGGTTCTGCCCGTTGAATGACGTTGCAGCCCTCCTTTCGACCCTGTCAGAGTATCTTTTTTTATTTCAAACCTTTATTTTAAACTTTAACTATAAACATGATGAATGGATGATATATTATATGACAGACTAGTGGGCCCGGCAGACTTTGTCCTGCCCTGAACCTCGAACCCGATTGCAGTGCCCCATATCGGGTCCAGTTGTGTATATAAACCATCCCGGGGTCCAAACAATCACAACAAAAAAGGAATTAGCGAAATTGGTCCAGCCATTCACGCGTGATGCCGTGACCAAGGGAAATAGGGATTCATTTTTATATTATGACAGATATCATATTTCTGCAACGAAAATAAATAAGAAATACAATTTTAGAAAAACTCGCTCTTTTAATGCGGATTATATGAAAAATATAGTGAGTGACGCGGGATGAAACACGATTTCAGACTTCGGATGATGCCCGCCTGAGCGAATACCCTCGTCTGAAATAGTCTTGTTTCATCCCTAGGCACACAATGTACTATTAACTAGATGATGCCCGCGACTTCGTCCGCGTGTATTAAAGATTTTTGTTTCCCTTCGAAAACTCCTTAATTTTCCGGGATAAAAGTAGCCTATGTCCTTTCCTTGGACACAACCTACCTCTGTACCAAAATTTCATCAAAATCGGTTGAAAAGATGGGCCGGGAAAACGTAGCAGACAGAAAGACACTCCTTTCCTAACAGGCCGATAAGTCCATCCTTTTCCAAAACCCTAAAAACCATATCCTCCCTGATGCTTCCAAAGCGGTCATAACAGGGTTTGAAAAGTAATTTAAGAACATAACAGGGGTTGGAGCGAAGAAATACGAATTACGACTTGCTTTTAGCCTTAAAAATCCGTGAAACATTTACTCGTCCAATGGGAAAATCTAACTCTTATTTGGACATCAAATGGAATACTTATCTCATATTTGGATTTTAAGTGACAATCCATACTTTGCTACTGTACCCTTCGAATAATATTGTATTTTTTGTTGCAGGGCGGCAATAACGCTGGTCACACGGTTGTGGTGAACGGCAAAGAGTTCGACTTCCACCTGCTACCCAGTGGCATTATCAACTCAAAATGCACCTCTGTCATAGGTACCTATAGTACAGTCCGATACAAACTTTATGACGTCTTATAATAATATTCTTGAAGAGAAAACTTCTTTAGCCGCGTTGAGCACTTTTTAGGTAGGGGGTAAACTTGTGGATTCGCGTCACCGACACCTCGCTCCGACATGCTCGCGTTGTTACGAAGAAAAGGTCTTAAATAAAAATATACTACATTCGTAATTAAACCGTAATGCCTTAGTTTTAATGTTTATATTTTAATTATTTAAAAACGAATATTTTGAATAATTAAAATAAAAAATATTTTAAATATTCGTTTTCACTTCTGTCGGCAGTCCCTATGACTGCCAATTTTTTTTAATGCAAGGTCGGAAACGTTCCAACAAAATCTGCTGACAACTCTGTACCGAAGCACGAAAGGTACGACCTATAGCCTAATGGAACTAATCATGCTTACCGAATTACCCGACCCAGGTATTACATGATATTGTTACAATCAATACCATTGAGTTCTTGAATAAATGAGGACAGTAATGGGGAAGTAAGAACAATAAAATCCGTAGATTTTGTTTTTGGATATTTTTACATTTTACCCGAACTAATTAGTTTAAAATAATATTCTCCCATAGTATAAATAACTAGATGATTCCCGCGACTTCATCCGCGTGGATTAAGATTTTTGATTCCCGCGGGAACTCTTCTATTTTCCGGGTTTAAAAGTAGCCAATGTCCTTCCGCGGGATACAAACTATCCCCATACCAAATTTTATCAAAATCAGTTCAACAGATGGGACGTGAAAGCGCAGCAGACAGTCAGACACACTTTCGCATCTATAATACTAGACTAGAAGACTAGAAGATGATACCTACTAGATGATGCGCGCGACTTCGACCGCGGGGATTGAAGTTTTTGATTCCCGCGGGAACTCTTCAATTTTACGGAATAAACAGTACCCTGACTCTTCCTGGGATGTAACCTATCTCTGTACCAAATTTCTTCAAAATCGGTTGAGTAATTGGGCCGTGAATGCGTAGCAGATAGACAGACACACACTTTCGAATTTATAATATTAGCATGGAGTATGGACTATGGATATAAAAAAAAAACTTCACGCGACGCAGCGCAATGCAAACGTGAGCGAACTTTTGATGACCTCCTTGGCGCAGGGGTGATCTTAAAAGTGGAAGGTTCTAGTTCGATTCCCCGCAGGGGCAATTTATAATTTCTTAATAGCTCAGGTCTGGTGATGGTAATACAAAGTGATAAATTGTTCTGCATCTGCAACTGCATTATCACTTATTACCACGGTACTTTTGTATATAAATTAGCAAAAGCTAAAAGTTCCGTATCAATTCTACCAAAATGTTATTCTTATAATTGCGGCAACTCACGTAATGACTGACTGACTACAGCCCATTAACGTCCCACTGCTGGGCACAGGCCTCCACTCTCATAGAAGAGAGGCAATTAGAGCGTAGACCCACCACGCTGCTTCAATGCGGGTTGGCGGGCTTTAACGACTATAATCATGTTAGTGATAATAACCGGGACCGACGGCTTAACTTGCTCTCCGAGGCACGGGGGTGAAACACCGCCAACTTCCTAACTCCGGGCTAGCATTGAGAATTCATAGTCAGAAAAACACACAATTATGGCAAGACCCGGGACTCGAACCTGGGACCTCGTCGGCCGCAGTGGAACATCCTAACCACTAGACCAACGAGGCAGTTTAATTCACGTAATACTGATGCTGAATACTGATTGACGACGACGTCGCGCGTTGTTTCGTTTTCATGGCTGTATTAAAATTACCTACCATCAAATCGCAGATATTCATGCGAATTTTTGTGATCGTCTTTTAAGTTTTCAAATTTCAATGTCACGCGATTTGTATGGTGGTATTTTTCCATTATAATATTTTACGATACACAGCTGAAGCTTCCAAACTTTTATTGTGGCATTGTAAAATCTGAAATGATTTAAAAGTTAGTTTGAGGTCACGCAAACCACAGTTGCGGAGAAAATAATATAGGTATTCCTATATTTAAATCGAATTACATTCAGGCCTGAATTTTAATGACCAAATGGATTGAGAAATAAATTGTCATGAGTTAAGGATTGAAAAATCACTCCTTTACCTGTACCTTTAGGCGCAAAGCATACATCATGTAAATTGGAAGAGTGGAGACGGGGCGCAGCGAAGCGTCTATTTCGATTTCGCTCAGGCTTGACGCATCGTGTAGCTTTGAGTCTCCTTCTTGATTTTCTTTCATTATTTTAACTAGCTGATGCCCGCGACTCCGTCTGCGTGGAATAATTTTTTTGATTTCCACACGGGAACTCCTTAATTTTCCGGGATAAAAAGTAGCCTATGTCACTCTCCAGGTCCTTAACTATACTCATGCAAAAAATCACGTCAAACAAATATTGTGATAAAATCATTGATAAATGAACTTCTTATCAAGTGATCTAATAAGTACTACTAAGCAAGTAATTAGTACTCCGATAACGATAAAAACAGAAATAATTAGTATTGTAAGTATCGAAGACTAGCTGACTTCGTCCGCGTGGTTTAAGTTTTTTGATTCCCGCGGGACCTCCTTAATTTCCTATGCCTATGTCACTCTCCAGGTCCTCGACTATACCCATGCCAAAAATCACGTCGATCCGTTGCTCTGTTGCAGCGTGATTGAAGGACAAACCAACAAACCAACAAACAAACACACTTCGCATTTATAATATTAGTATGATTTCAACCGTAAATCCAAAGAAAGAAAGCTGAGTGTATTGTCCATTTTTTCTAACAATGCCTAAATTTTAGAGATCTATTAGGTGACTAGTGTACGTGAAAACTGTCACCTATTGTTCTTAGGTGTTCCCTAAAATTAGGGCAATGTTCAGTTATCATAAAAATCGCTGCGCCTCGGCTGTACTCCGTATATTTTATGCGTTAGACCAAAAGGTCGATTTTGAAAAAGCTGCATCAACCATTGCTATAATAAGCATTACTGGTTGAGATTGGCTAAAATTGCTTATCCTGTAACAATGCATTTCAATTTTCAGCCAATAGTGAGAATATGTCAGCCAATCAGACGTGATTGCGATCGTCACTGTAATTCTACCGTAATCGACCCCTGGGTCCTGAGTCAAATCAGCTTGGTATATCATAAAACAAATTGAATTTATTTGATCAGGGAATGGAGTGGTCATCCACCTGCCTGGACTCTTCGAGGAGTTGAAAAAAAACGAGCTCAAGGGCATGGAGGATTGGCAGAAACGGCTCATCATTTCCGACCGAGCACATCTCGTCTTCGACATTCATCAGCAGGTACCTATTTTTTTTAACCCTCGATCCTTTGAGTGTATTTAGGTGTGCCGAAACAATCGTGCGCGGCTGCCGCGCGTCTAATGCCACGCTAGTACTAGGACTGCAAACGCCGCACTCTAATGTTTGGACACACCTTAATGTAAACTCTTTGCATCCATGTTATATTTAACTAGACTTAAACCAGGTCTTTTTGCACTGACTTCCAAGGTCTAGCGCTCTTAGCGCCGCCTGAATCCAGCGGCTCACTGCGACTCACATGATGTCGCCCATAATGTGGCATTCAATGTCTTTGATTTTATTTGAAAAACGATTCTTAGCTTTCAGCGAACTCATGTTCTTAGATACAAATTACACAAGCGAACTGTTTTTGGTCTTCTAGGATCGTCATCTTAATGCAATGCTATTTGACAGGTCGACGGTCTTCAAGAGGCGGAAAAGGGTAAGAACTCGCTGGGAACCACAAAGAAAGGCATCGGACCGACCTATTCGTCGAAAGCCACAAGAAATGGCATCAGAATTGGCGATCTTCTCGGCGACTTCAATATTTTCGAGGAAAAGTGAGTGAAAAGCAAAGGCTAAAGTCTTTATTACGTCGCTATAAGGATTTTGTCTATGTAACCGTAAGAATGTGAAAACCGTTAGATTGTAATCTAACGCTTTTTTTTTCGATAGATTGTGAACCGTTCAATGTTTTATGTGTCAATTTTTGAAATATTCGTTGTATTTACGTTTTCTTGTCTCTTTCTTGTAGGTTAGGTTAGGGTTCGACATAAATAACCAAGTAGTGCCTTAATAAAACTAACAGATTACAATCTACCGAAAAATAATCCGTTATATTGTAATTATTCGACAGTTTACAATTTCGCGAGTTAGATTATAATCTAACGGTTTTTACAATCTTACGGTGACATTATACAATATATTAGGAATATTAACCCGAGAGAACCTAAGCCGGCCTGCGGCCGGGCACTACTTGATTATTAAATAATCAAGTAGTGCCCGCAATAAATTTTATGTCGAACCCTAACCTAACCTACAAGAAAGAGACAAGAAAACGTAAATACAATGAATATTTCAAAAATTGACACTCAGAACATCTGTCGACAGTTTACAATATAACGGTTTTCACAATCTTACGGTGACATCTATATGAAGGCATGACTTGCCGGAGATGGGCATAAATTACTTTTGAATCCCGAAAATCAAAGATGGTATTTCTGAAATCCAAAGCATGGGCATAATCTAACTTGAAATATTGTAATTCAGACGATCCACTCTTTTCACCAATCCGCACTAGGCCAGCGTGGTGGACTGTCTGCCACTGCCAAATACTTCTCATTGCGATAGAAAACTCGTGCTCAGTAGTTAGGCAACGACTTGAAATGATGATGATGATGCATCTTTCCACAGATTCAGAACGCTGGCAGCGAACTACAAACGCATGTTCCCGGCCCTGGAAGTAGAGATCGAGAGTGAGCTGGTGAGATACCGCGAGTACGCAGAGAAGATACGCCCTCTGGTGCGCGACACAGTGGCTTATCTGCACTCGGAGATTGAATGCGGGAAGAAAGTGCTGGTTGAAGGAGCTAATGCGGCCATGTTGGATATTGACTTTGGTGAGAATTTTGTATATACCACAAAAAAAATATTTGTATATACCACAAAAAAAAATGCCAAGGAGGGTGGGCAAATGTGTATGGGAGTTGGTCCTATGATGACTACATTGTTCTCTTTCATTTGGCATATCTCACATCCTTGGCCATATTTACCCTAAACTTGATCATAACTTGAAATCGCTCAGACAGATTTTGATGACTGCATTGTACTTTTCCATTTAGGATATCTCCCATCCATGGCTGCTCTTGGATCATATTCGCCTACTATCCTGTGTCCAAAAATCTATACATAATAAGTAGAAAAAAACTAGTCAAGTTCGAGTCAGAGACCACCCACCGAGAGTTCCGTAGTTTGGAGACAATATAGTGATATTAGTAGTTATTTCGTTAATATGAAAACTAAAATAAATATTTCCGTCCTCCGACAGTTGGGTAGTTTCCACTTTATCCATTGAGGAGTCCCCATGGTCTCGCTTTTCCATCATCCATACTAATATTATAAATGCGAAGTCTGTCTGTCTGCTACGCATTCACGGCTCATCTGTTCCACCGATTTTGATGAAAATTTGGTACAGGGCTAATTTGTATCCCGAGGAAGGGCTACTTTTACTTATAGGCTACTTTTTATCCCAGAAAATTCAAGAGTTCAAGATACGAAGTCGCGGGCATCATCTTGTCGTTTATAAAAATCATGCCCGTTTCAGGTACGTACCCGTACGTGACGTCATCAAACTGCAGTATCGGCGGCGTGTGCACGGGGCTCGGCCTGCCCCCCAAGCTGATAGGGGAAGTGCTCGGCGTCGTCAAAGCGTACACCACCAGGGTCGGCGATGGACCCTTCCCCACTGAGTTACATGATGTAAGCTATATTTTCGATACATCTCTAAGTTTACGTTCGCACTGCGAAAAATATTCACCCGAATTTTTTTTTCGCAATTCTGTAACAATAGAAATCATATGTTGTACGCACTTGTAAACAATAAAATCGCTGGTTTCATATAATTTCACGTGGTACAGTAAGAATTATATTCGCTATTAATTTATGCTAATTATATTTGAATATTTCCTGTATGATGCTCACCGTATTCGCAGTGCAAAGTAGGTGAAGTCCGTTCGCGAAATATAAATCGCGAGAAAAAAAAATCGCGTGAATGTTTGTCGCAATGCGAACATGCCGTAAAGGTATGATCGTTCAATAAATGACAACGCGCTCCACAATTTTTCACCGCATCAATAAACTTGCTCTACATAATTTTTCAGATAAAGTTTTGTATTTTATGGTCGTTATTACGTACATAATTTCCTATTATAGACCAATATTTGTACATTCAAAGGTGCCTGTTAAATTCCGCCAACGAAATTTTCAGACTTTTAGTTTTTGGCTTATAACTCCTAAAAAGTGCTTCCTATTGAAAGGCCATAAGTAACCCTTTAAGAGTAGATAAAATATGCTATAATATAAGCGCAACCACAGCAGCTCAGATACAGTACTTCAAACATTGGCCATTTACTATGACAACATCCTTGTAGTAGAAACAAGAACCGTTAGTTTTGATACTTTATTGGACCACTCTCTATTTGCAGGAAACTGGTCAGTTGCTCCAAGACCGCGGCCACGAGGTGGGCGTGACCACTAAGCGCGTGCGGCGCTGCGGATGGCTCGACTTAGTGGTCGTCCGCTACACTGCTATGGTCAACGGCTATACCTCGTGAGTATTGAGCGACGCATCTCGATAATGGCAGGAAATGGTCGGTTGTTACAAGACCGCGGCCATGATGGAGGTGACCACTATGCACCTACGGCGCTTACTTACGGGGGCGCGGGACTTAGTGGTCGTCCGCTACACTGCTATGGTCAACGGCTATACCTCGTGAGTATTGAGCGACGCATCTCGATAATGGCAGGAAATGGTCGGTTGTTACAAGACCGCGGCCATGATGGAGGTGACCACTATGCACCTACGGCGCTTACTTACGGGGGCGCGGGACTTAGTGGTCGTCCGCTACACTGCTATGGTCAACGGCTATACCTCGTGAGTATTGAGCGACGCATCTCGATAATGGCAGGAAATGGTTGGTTGTTACAAGACCGCGGCCATGATGGAGGTGACCACTAAGCACCTACGGCGCTTACTTACGGGGGCGCGGGACTTAGTGGTCGTCCGCTACACTGCTATGGTCAACGGCTATACCTCGTGAGTATTATTTTAATAGGAGAAGGGGTATATTCTTTACCCATACTCCCATACTCCTAAATGGTTTCTACACGGCGTCATAACGGAACGCTAAATCGCTTGGCGGGACGTCTGGACTATTGATGGTAAGATTGCAACTAGCCACGGCCGAAGCCTCCTACAAGAGCAGAGATATTTCAGAAATTACAATTCACCAAATTGTCTATCGACCCTGAGATCTATAACTTGTAAGACCACTGCGCTAGTGAGAAAGTCGGGTTCTGGTTCTGGTATTCCAAATGTTCATGAGGGGAAATCACCAAGCATCAGGTGACCCTAATAAAAAAAAAACTATTTTGGAGCTGCTGAAACCCTGATTAAAAAAAAACTATTTTGGAGCTACTGAAATAATGATGCCATTGCATAAAAAATTATTATCATATCATGTCATAATCATAGTAATGTACTATCTTCCTTACAGATTATGTCTCACGAAGTTAGACATTTTGGACACGCTGAAAGAAATCAAAGTGGGCGTGGCGTACAAATCTAACGGCAAGAAAATTAACTACTTTCCGTCCTCCATGCCCGAACTAAGCAATGTTGAGGTGAGACTGATGAATCATTTTTAAAGCATATTTGTTTGTATTTACTAATGCTTTTGAGAGTTTCCTAGCAAAACAAGGAACCCTAAACCCTTAAGCGGGGCTTCCAAAGTCCTAATATCCACATCCCCTGTTTTTTGTATGTTGAATAAACATTTTAAACTATCGATTAAAGTAAAAAAGTTCTTCGAACTTTGATGACGTCACAATTCAGTATCACGTTAACGTTGAGGCAATCCAGCTGCTCGACGTAACGAAACTAGTGAGAAGACTAAAAAGGACTAAACCTTTTGAGTAGTGCAAGTGACAGTGTAGTGTGTAGTGCTTAAAGAACATGTGAACAAAGTGTTTAAGTTTGTCAAGAAAGACTAAGATGCGTCAATGGACAATTTCTTAGTACATAAGATAAATTATAAGGTTAGGTTAAAATTAAACTACTCATTAGCCAATTAGTTAGGCTAGATCGTAGTTAAATGAGTTCCTCTCTGGTACTCAATAATAGGAAAAAAAAAAAACAATTCAGTATATCATACAAAATCCCATAAAAAGCACACGATTTGACGTTTTTTTAAATCATCAAGTTAGACTTTGACTGCGATCTCACCTGAAAGTGACGATGCAGTCTAAGATGGTAGCGAGCTAACCTGGTAAGGGTATGGCAGTTATATTAAAACCATACCCCCTAATCGGTTTGTACACGGCATCGTACCGGAACGCTAAATTGCTTAGCGGCACGTCTTTGCCGGTAGGGTGGTAACTAGCCACGGCCGAAGCCTCCCACCAGACAAGAGAACATTCAGAAATTATAAATTGATCTGGTGATCGAACCCGAGGACCTCTCACTTTAAGACAACAGCGCTCAACATCGCGCCAGGGAGGTCGTCAAACGTTCGAAAAATGATGCTGATTTGACTAGTTGTCAAGTACCCAATTATAAATTTACTAGCTGATGCCCGCGACTTCGTCTGCGTGGATTGAGGTGTTTGGTTCCCGCGAGAGCTCTTCTGGGATAAAAAGTAGCCTATGTGCTATTCCAGACTATAATCTATCTCTGTGCTAAATTTCGTCCAGATCCGTTCAGCCGTTGTGGCGTGATTGAGTAACAAACATCCATCCATCCATACATCCAAACTTTCGCATTTATAATATTAAGTATAAAGTATGATAGTATATTAGTAAGAAGTAATTAAGTATAGATTTGTACTATGTCAGGTGGAGTACGTGACTCTGCCGGGCTGGGCGTGCAGCACGGAGCACGTGCGCGACATGGCCAACTTGCCCGCCGCCGCACGGGAGTACGTCAAACTCATCGAGGACTTCCTGCAAGTGCCTGGTGAGTACGCAGTACACACATAACAAGCCGTGTGCTCTTGTTGGGCTTCTCGTAAAACATAAGTTCTTTTCCATAGAATTCTTTTGAAGTGAAAACTTCCTTAGCCGCGTTGAGCACTTTTTGGTAGGGGGTAAACTTGTGGATTCGCGTGACCGACATGCTCATGCATATAAATATACTATACAAGCTGATTTTTTTGTGGTTTTAAGGCCTCAGAGAGGTGATTCGGAATTAACAGTACAATTTATTTCTACCATTTATCCTGATCCTAGTATTAAAATAAAAAATAAAAAATCGAGAAATTATGATGTCGAAAATTTTGCGATCAATTAGTAGCGCTAGCGCCAGCTGCTGGGCGAGTCACGTGACGCACGAACCGAGCGGCGCGCGACTGTTCGTTCACCTTTGGCTATCAGCTGTTAAACATTCGGTAAAGTTTCGATGTACTTACCATCATTGCAGTTATTTACAGCTCACGAAGTAGGTGGGTACACTTATTTTAGGTATTAAATTTTACAATCTTATTTACACGTATTTACGCATTTTCTTTGATAAGTACTTTCGCGGATCACGTGGGGGTTGTTACAGGCCCAAAAATGTTTATTGTGCTGGTTAAAAATTCTAATACAATTAAAACTTGACTCGTCAGTCCACAGAATGCTTAATTCACGATTGTTTAATGACCACTGACGAAACTCAATCCTGTCTGGCCCATCGTTTGCTCCGGCTAGTACCTACATGCGGGAACGACCTCGACCTTGAGCATGCTCTGGTGCTCGGAATTGCCCATGGTCGATTAAACGCTGCGTTGCAGGCTGCAGCTAAGATAGTAATACTCGACGGAACTTGTGGGTTTTGGATTCCTTGCAGACGAAAGGAGTTTAAGTCATCCGGTAGCAAGTAGAGCCGTCGAGCTTCTGTCGCATTGTAATGGCGTACATCTGCAGTCTGCACCATACTTAGGTATTCCAAATTGGCGTATTCGTAATGGCGATCCATTTTTGCGCGACATAAAATATAAAATCGCACCAAGTTATTCGAAGACTGGTTTGTGCAACGAAGACTGTTTTACCCAGGACGTAAAAACGGTTTCACCGTCGCAGATCAGAGAACGGTCTTTAAAAACAGTTCGTCGTCGCAACGCCCACCAGTAGACGCCAGACGCCGCTCGCGCCTCCATAGCGTCGGTACGTCGGCTAGCTTCTTTGAACTTCGCCGCGTAGCGGTACTAATGTTTCTCAAGGTTACGAGTTTATTTCGAAAAAAAAATCTAACTCAAAAAGTAAGTACTTTAAAAATTAAAAAACAAGTGGAGTAGGTAGTACTGCTAAAGGCGATTCAACTCGCCGCGGCTTTAAAACCACTAAAATTTCATCGTGTATACGTAATTAAACTTTAACACCTTAGTTTTAAGGTTTATATTTTAATTATTATTTTAAATATTATTAAAAAAAAATCGCTTTCACTTCTCTATCTTTTGCCTGCCAATATTTTATTATCCACTATAATATGTTAGCCCTTGACTGCGATCTCTGCGATTTCACGTGATGGTAAGTGATGATGCAGTCTAAGATTATGGCAGTTATATTGAACCCATTCCCCTAATGGGTTACTACACGGCATCGTACCGGAACGCTAAATCGCTTGGCGGCACGTCTTTGCCGGTAGGGTGGTAACTAGCCACGGCCGAAGCCTCCCAGCAGACCAGACCAGAGAAAATTCAGAAATTATAGATTCCCAAATTGACCCTTCTGGGGATCGAACCCGGGACCTCCACACTTTATGACAACAGCGCTTAACACTGCGCCACGGAGGTCGACAACTAGAAGTTTAATTAGCTATAATCCGCCGCAGTAGGTAAATCTATGTGGTACAGTATGTATCTTGCACTTGTAGATTGTAAAGTGTTTACAATCGTGCATTGAGTCAACATCTCCTGAAGATGCTCATGTGTCATCCTAATATCATCTGGATTTGATAGTATGTAATTACTTTTTTCAACCTACATGTATTTTTTTCTATTTTCCAGTGAAATACATCGGCGTCGGTCAAGGCCGGGAATCAATCATCAACGCGCATTAACGCGCGGCGACGCGGGCCGTCGCTAGTGAAATGTATGTTTAAATACTATAGTTGTACGCTAAACTAAATGTATGTAGAGGACGGCTGATGTCTTGGGTGTTGAACTATTTTTGAAGCATAGATCTCCGGTCATGTTGGATCGCCGCCCCAAGGTTATATTATGAGAGTGAGGGGATAGAGAGTGCACCTGTGTTTGCGCACATGCAATTTAAAAGATGGCATTTGCCAGTATCGATTCGCGGAGAAACAGGCATTTAGTACCTATTTTGAAAAGCCTGAAAAAATCGCGCTATAGAAAGGAATAAAAGGAAAGGCTGACTGATCTATCAACGCACAGCTCAAACCAATGGACGGATTGGGCTGAAATTTGGTATACAGACAATGCCTGAAAAAGCTTATTGTGTACTAGATGATGCCTGCGACACCGTCCGCGTGGATTGAGGTTTCTTATTCTTAGGGCCGGTTTCTGAATTGAGAATTTCATGTTGAGTCTGTCTCAAAGACTACTTAAGGACTAAGGAAGCAAATTTTTGTTTCTGAATTGATATTGTGTAAGGTTTGAGAGTTGGAACTTGCTGTTTTTGCTTGAATGCTTAATTCAAAAACCGGCCCAATATCAATTCAGAAACAAAAATTTGCTTAATTAGTCCCTATGTAGTCTTTGAGACAGACTCAACATGAAAATCTCAATTCAGAAACCGGCCGTAAAATGTTTCGGATTTAAGTAAGTCTATGTCCTTCCCCGGGATGCAAGCTACATCTGTACAAAATTTCATCAAAATCAGTTGAAAAGATGGGACGGGAAAGCGTAGCAGACAGTACACACCTGCGCATTTATAATATTAGTATGGATGAAGATCTGTACGCGTCGCTACTATCGCGCTATCGTAAGGAATAAAAGGAAAGGCTGACTGATCTATCAACGCACAGCCCAAATCTATGTACGGATCGGGCTGAAATTAGGCGTACAGATAGCTTTATGCAAAAGCAAGTAATAGATAAAATGCGAATCGATTCTGAAATCTGAAATCGATATTGCAAATCGGTTTAGAAACCACGGAGATATGCACCGACATACAATAAAAAAAACATACGCGTCGAATTGAGAACCTCCTCCTTTTTGGAAGTCGGTTAAAAATATCATCTCTCTTTCTGGTACGTGTCAGATTGCCACAGTGTAATATTTTTTGTCACGAAAAGCTTTTAAAGTTAGTGCTTGGGGGGTATATGCTTTAAAAATAGTACAAAATACCCATATTCACATAATCGTCAATTTCCCGACGAAAGGGATAGTAAGCAAAATAAATGGTCCTTGGTAATAGTGATCGCACATCTATCAACCTGCATTGGACTTGCAAAATATTCCGATGACGTCACAAATACACAGTCGCACCAGAATAATGAACTTGGCATGCTTATAGATGTGCGTTTAGCTTTAAGACATGGACAGGAAACATACTTTAGAAACGCTTTTTAAAGATAGTGATGTTAAAAATAATTTGCAAGATTGATTTTTTAGTAATTCAAACTGATTTCTCAACGCTATTTCTTGAAAAAAAGGGAGGGATACCCTTCATTGATCATCATAACTAAATACGTTCCCAGTTCCCACTATCGGTTTGGCAAGTATCAACCAAAAACATACAATGCTATTGTAGCAATGTGATAATCAACTTTCTTTCGAAGGGTCATTTCTTTCAGGGAAAGAATCTATAGACGTTCCGTTTCAAAAGTATGCCCCTGTCTTTGTACTTCGCGACCTGTAAATCAACGCCGATATGCTATAATATGTTAGCAGCAGTATTTTACTTTATAATATCTAAGAAATATGTATATATTATATTATGAGTATGTATAGAGACAATTTTGTATTGTATGTAGTGTTTTATACACAAAAGTTTGTACACACACAAACGGCACGAAACTATGGCGGGACGCTACTCTAAACACGCGCGTACGCGTGTACACTGGGTTAGTTTAAAAATACTTATAACCTCTTAACGGGCCAGCGGAGGGCGAATTGCCCATACAAACGTAATACCAAAATAATTTGTAATTCGAGAATATTTCCACCATATTATGTGATTATGAAGATTGAACTTGTATTTATCTAGGTTCCTGGATAATTATTTTTTCAAAACACTTCCCCAAAATTAAATGTAAGTACATCGTTTCGCATGTTTTTACGACATTTAAAATGACATGTTTTCTCCTTACTTGTTTCATATTAAAACCAACGATATCTCACGTACTAATTGATCAGGAACATAGCCTATATTGTCAAGTTACAGAATAACAACAAGAAGTTAAAAACACATCAATTTTTTATTCATCATTTTTGGTATTCACGGAACTTGGACTAAATTTACGCTCATATTGCTATCGCCCTTGCACGCGATCATGTGTCTTTAGCCAAATAGAGATAGCAATATACCGGCAAATTTATATTTGCGGTTTGAATAGAAGTTGCGAGCGGCGTTCTCCGGCCTCTTAAGAGCCCTGCGAACACTGCTTGCAACTTCAATTCAAGGCGCGTATAAATATCGGCCGGTATATTGCTATAAAACTTAATAAATTCACAAAGAAAATATTTAAATTTTTCTCTCTACACTAGACACTCTTTCAACTTCATAGTTTTAGCGTTCAGTAGTCGACTAGTCCATCGATAACCGGCACAGCGCGCGCCATCTTTGTGTCGCGTGGGTGGTTTCGGTGTCTCTATTAGGGCAGCCAATTTAAATGATAGAGACTTTAACCTGTTTTATTTATTTTCAACGTCTAAGAACTACCTTTTTTACGAATCCGTCGCGAGTTATGTGTGTGTCAGGCTTAAAAACAAATTGCAGGCAATATTTGAAGGGGCCTTGTCCAGTCTTGTTTGTGAAATGTTTGAAGTTTGAACTGCCTTAAATACAGCTTTTGATACAAATTTTTGTTGTAAGTATTTTTTTAAATGTTATTAAAATGATAATGACGCGAATTCGAAATAGCTAAAGTAATTGCAAGTCTCCAGTACACATTGGCGCAATGCGATCAGCAAGTACCGGGTAACGTTTTGACGCTGAGTGCGAATGCATCTATAGTCCGTCGAAACTTATCTGACCCGGTGTCAGCGTTGCTAATATCTATTAAAATATTAAAAAAAAACAAAAACTTACAGGCATAAAAATTAGTTCTAATTTTGGCCACTGGGTCAGATAAGTTTGACGGACTATAGATTCTCGTTTGTATGAAAACTTACAGTCAGCAAATCGGCCAGCACTGGCGGCAGAAATGGCTCTATGAACATTCGCCGAGTGCATATGGCCAATGTGTACTAGCAACTTAAGCAATCAGATACAGTTTTCTTCGCACATGTATGTATTAACTAAATTGTTGTAACACGTTTGTTATAGTAATAGTGACTGGCATGGTTCCTATTTTATGTAATAATATTTATTAAAGCAATAACTACGCTTAAAGTTGGAGACACATTACCGTGATGTGGTGTGAGTTGTGAATCACACTATATTTTATTAAACAAGTATTCGTATAAAATGGACGCACCAATTAGTATGACTATCACACGAGATGAGCATCTGTGAGGACGTCAGTCTACTTGAAAATATCCTCTCACCAATTATTGGGAACTTACTTATTTACTCACAAAAACTGAATAAGATTTGGCTTTGCTGGTAACAAAACTCAAAGCGGACACTTCTATCAGATAGTGTATGTGACTACAACGATCCTTTATCTTGGCTCTATTGACTTCCACGTCACGACGCAGTAATGAGTTTGCAATTTTATTCTAGAATCTAGATGGTGAGCTATCGATGTAAAAATTCTGACTATTTTTAGTACACAAGGCACAAACACGTAATACTTAGTAAATCATGTTTGTGCATATATATATCAATACGGTTCGTTTCTATTCAGCTTTAAGGTCCTGTCTTACGTCAGCGACAAACGCGACAACGTGACTCGATACTACGCGACACGAAGGTATGAAACTAGTCGACCCTTCAGGTGGCCTGTGTTATCGCTTGGATAACTTTTGTCATTTTCTATAGTCGTATCGCGTCGCGTCGCTTTCCTCGCTCACATATGACAATGGCTTTACTCATTTTCTTGTAATTTTTTAAATAAAATAGCTTACTTCAGGAATTAAATTCTATATTATGTAAAATGTTTTATACAAATTATTTGAAATATTATATTTATATTATTTTATTGAATGAATCAGTACTTTACTTTCGAAATACTTCATTCTTAAAGTTAGTAGAGGTATTTATTACTTTTAATTTTTAATCTTAGAAAATTTAACTATAACGCTTATTTAACCGAAAGCGGCACGAAGAGTAACGTGTTTATAAAATATTAGGGTATTCGATATGACATCATAAAAATCCAATATGGCGAATTTGTTGTTATATATAACCTTCGGAACGTATTCGGGCTTAAAACCTTACGAACTTAATTATTATTTTAAGACATTTTTTTTTATTAATAATGTTTTTCTAATTATTATTGTACTTATTGAAATAACTTCGCTGTACCAAATTTCTTTGACGTGTGTTTTATGTGATATTTGTAATTTTAATGTAAATACTTTACGGTTACTATTATGCCAATAAATAATGTTTTATTCTTTTATGTGTATGATTTTCTTTGACCCTTTTAACATAAACCTTCAAAGGACGCAAGCTTGCGAATTTTCGCAAGTTTTAAAAACAGCTAAACCTTTCTTTTTCTTTTGTTGCCAGTGTATTACCAATTTGACTATTATTATTGACTATAGACACGATACGAATTCGTAACTCTATGAGTGAAACAATACGGTTCAGCTAATGGCCCTATTCAAGTCAAAGTCAAATAACGTTTATTCAATTTAGGTAGGTATACTACACTTATTGACGTCGAGTTTTTTATAATATATAATGGTGATAATCAGTAACGGTATCTTAAAACTAAAGCTACGAGGGTTCCAAACGCGCCCTGGTCTGAGAAGAGCCCACAACAAACTCAGCCAGGTTTTTTTTTCATTATCACCATTTCCACCAGTGTTGGGCGTAAATGTTTCTCTCGTTGGACACTCGCAAAAGCATATTGTTTGCAATGCTTTTCTGCACATCCACGAAAATGTATTCTAGCCCATAACATTTTTTACTTATTTTAGAAGTGTAATTGTTGTCCATTGTGTAGGGTCGGGTTGAGTAAATAAAAACAGTATTACGAATTTTACACATATGTATATTTATCGACAGTTAACATTATAATCATTGATGGCACACACAACTACTATGTGCCAAAACACAATAATTTTAAAAGAAATTAAATAGGGTGGGTGATTTGGAGTAATTGCGATTTTTACAAATTACAACTAAACCAGGCAATATTTTTGATAATGGCAACATTATCAACCACGATATTAGGTCACAACGACTTCTAGTCACTCCCCCATTGAAATAGAATAGGTAAAATATGCTTCTAGTACATATAATGTTGCCATAACCAAAAATATTGCGTAGTTTAGTAGTAATTTGTAAATATCGTAATCCGCCAAAGCACCCTACCATACTTAATAGTTTTTTTTTTGTGGTAGCTACACAAACATCTAGTAGTAGTTAATTTATGACAAACATTGAATCCTAATTAAATAGGAATTTATTACATGAGTATTCAAGCCTAAGTTATTCCATACAAACCAAATAAATAATAAAATACTTGCTTTAATTATAACCATGTCTTTTATATTTCAAAATGCATTTGGTCTTACCACTGAAAACTTACATAAACAACTTGTCAAAAGACATCAGTATTGCAGTTATGCATATTATTTTTTGTTGCAACACTTTAAATAATCTTTAAATCATTCACATCTTTTAAACAAGCTTTTAAATCATGAAGCGATATAAAAATAGTTACAACATAAGATAGTTTACAGAGATCAACTATTTACTTAAATAACATACTATCCTAAAGTGCAATTAACTTTTATAAGTTCTACCTACATACGTTTTAGCAGTCTATCTAGTGCAAATTATGGGTCAGGTATCCCCAAATACTTAAGTCTGTGCTTTAGTTTTGTATGCCCCCCCAGTGTTGCTATTATCAATTAATACTCGGCTTTCACTAGACTTACATAGATGATAGACATAACATAATTGGCTAATTTAGCTTTACACAATCTCTAAACTAAGATGACTGAATGTATTCCTATTTTCTATCACTTTAGACCTGTACAACAACGTAACAAAATATAGTGGTTCTGAAAGGGGCTAAAATTTATTTAGATATGTCATTTTGGTTTAGGGTTGTGTACAGCGGAATTAGTCTGCCTAGTGAAAGCTGAGAGTTGTCTTTTCAAGTTTTCACATACTGGCAACAATTTACAAAACTAAAGGTTAAAAAAAAAATTGTGCACTAGAAGGATTAAGGTTTTTGATTCTGGCGGGAACTATTCAGGCTATAAGCTATCTCCATTCCAGATTTCAGCCACATCAGTTCAGTTGTGGTATGAAGGAGTAGCAAACATCAAACTTTCACATTTATAATATCAATAGTATATAAGGTGTATACAGTGGCATGCACAGGTTTTGAAGGTGGGGTAGGCATTAGTTGGTCAGCATACCTGTTTGGTGAAAAATGAGCATTGACGTGTGGTCATTTGGGTAAGCCGTGCTTATATGCCTCTATGAACTACACGCCACTGGTTGTATACTTTAAATAGTAAGATTAATTGAGGGAGCTAATTTTTTTTAATTTGCCACTATTTAGACAGGCATGAGTACAGTGATTTATCTTTAATTTCCCTAATCCCTTCCATTAAGGGGCGAGAATTTTTCCCGTTTGCTCTTCAATTCGGGTACAGGGATCAAACTTTCACATTTATAATATTAATAGTATATGCTGTATACTATAATAGTAAGATTAATTGAGGGAGCAAATTTTTTTTTTAATTTGTCACTATTGCACACATAATAGATAGCTGAGCACAGTGATTTAATATTTGATTTCTTAATCCCTCCCATTTAGGGGCGACAATTTTTCCCGTTTGCTCTTCAATTTGGGCACAGCGCGATGCCGGTCGCGCTTCCGACTCGACGACGAGCAAGAGGACGAAGGGCTGGAATCTGGCGGTGAGCCCGCGTCATCCGCTGTGAGGCCCATGGATTGTGACTCAGGCGTGGAAGGTTCTAGAACGGTGTTCCTTAAAGCGCGACGTTGTTCCTCCGTGTGCTGGGGGCAACGGGTTGATCTGGAAAAAATAAGGGGTGAAGATAAGTTTTGGAAAAAAGGGGGTCAAAGTAAAGTAAGTTTCTATCTCTCTCGCACATTCTAACATTTTTAGTGTTTTTTTTTCATAAACGAATAAATAATTAATGGCCTATTGCTGTAGACATTCGGCCTCCTGTACCCACTTCTAAATTATATGTGTGTTTTAAGCAATTCAAAATCACTAGCATTAAGGGCGAAGGAAACCATCGTGAGGAGAGTTCTAAGGTTCTCGCATAATATGTGAAGTTTGCCAATCCGAACTTGGCCAGCGTGGAAGGCTACAGCCAAAGTACAAACCCTTCTGATGGCAGATTTCTGCTCATTCTGCTCATTCTGAGCCAGCAATTGACAACAACTTAAATCAGCAACTTTTAAATGTCAAAATGGAAGCTTTGTTTTTTTACTTTTAAGATTTTTTTATTTAATCTAGTTTTTAATGGTTATCAAACATAAAGCTGGATACGTGGATATAAGTCCTTTGGGAGATCCTTTATTTAATAATCACAATAAAAAAACATTTATTTTTGACATAGGCAACATTCCAGTTGGTTGAATTATTGATGTGTTTACTTAAGTATCTACACATTGATGAAATCGTAAATGACTTTTTTTAAAAGAGTAACCACCGAGTCTTTGCTGGTTCTTCTCGGTAGGAATGACATTCCGAAGCAGTGGTAGATTCACACGACGTTTCAAAAACACTTTTAATAAGTTTATTTGAATGAAAAAGTATGAGTTTGAGTTTGATGAATGGGTAATCTTACCGTGTGCACAGTTTCTTGGTATGTTCAGACACCACGCCGCATATCTGCAGCAGCAGGTTTTTCTTCTCGTTGGCGGTCATTGTCTCGTATGTGGCGCCTTCGTTGGAGTCCGAGTTGTTGTTGCCGTTGTTACTCCTATTGCCGATGGAAAGTTCAATGAAGGGGGAACACGGAAGGCTAATGTTACCCTGAAGGCTGTGATTTGTTTAATTTTCTTGACTGATTATAATGATAGATAGATAAATGCTTTATTGCCACACAAAACATGAAAAAGAAACAAAAGTTAACAAAGACGGCCTTATCACAAACAGTGATCTCCTCCAGACAACCTTTAGTTATATAGAACTTAGAAGCAAACGCAATGAAGTAAATGAGTGAATGATTTTTTTTTTATGATCGTACTGTGAATGTGAATTATGAACTTTATGAAGTACTAGCTGATGCCCGCGACTTCGTCCGCGTGGTTTAAGTTTTTTGTTATTCCCGCGGGAACTCCTTAATTTTCCGGGATAAAAAGTAGCCTATGTCACTCTCCAGGACCTCAACTATACCCAATTGCCAAAAATCACGTCAATCCGTTGCTCCGTTGCAGCGTGATTGAAGGACAAACCAACAAACCAACAAACCAACAAACAAAGTGACTTTCGCATTTATAATATTAGTATGATGATTGGTAGCCTAGTGATTTATACCCGAGCTCCTATGCTGGGTCGCAGGTTTGATCCCCAACCTCTAACTTTTCGGAGTGCGCTTTTGGGAATTAAATATCACTTGCTTCAAACAGTGAAGAAAAAAATCGTGAGGAAACCTGCATGCCCGAGAGTTATCAAAGGTATGTGAAGCCTGCCAATCTGCACTTGGCCAGCATGGTGGACTATGGCCAAACCCTTCTCATACCGAGAGGAGATTAGTGCTCAGTAGTGAGCTGGCAATGGGTTTAAATGATGATGATGATGACAATCCATAAGAGTATCAATTTTTATAAAACATGGCGGTGATGCTGGTTTTTTGCACTAGGAAGTTACTCGTGACTTTTCAGCCTCTAATGATTATGGATGACAGATAGCAAGGTTATGGATTTTGAATAAACTAGGTTCTGGATAGACTTTACTAGACTGTAAAAAATGAAGGGTTAAAAACAAATTAAAATTACTGTACTTGTATTGCTGAACTTTAGCCATCTTATAGCATAATATGAGGTAGTCCTCAGCATTTTCAAGGTCTGTGAAATCTACTAATAAATGAACCATACTTGTGCATTTTGCTGGGCCTCTTGTTGTTAGTCTTCATTCGTCGCTTGCGCCGCTCGCTCTGTAGAGACGCGCCGGACCAATCTGCGTCGTCTTCGTCGTCGCTGATCCCTGCGTAGGATGTGGGCTCTCTGATGTTGGACGCGATCCGACGGGATGCTATGCGGGAGCTGTTGCGTCCCATACCTGATGATATAGAATTGTTAACTTTTACTTAAAGCTTGAGTCTTTTGAGAACCTGTCATAATAGGGACGTCATATTTGAGGGACGAGTGGTTTAATTACGACAACGCGTAACGGTCGATTGCGTCTGTTAATCTACGTTGGCCCAGCCCAATTCGGTGACCGAATTCGAAAGTTCAAAAATCAGCTCTTCGTGTCCTTGTTCAAATTTCGCCTTTTGGTGTAAAGCCATTGGTCCCAGTTATAATCATTAGTTAGTATATTTGGCGCCAATCAAATAGGGGTTGTCTCTACTCCATTAGGTAAAATAATACACATTTATTAATAGTAAAAATGTTTTATTAATACTACATATTTTGGTATTGCCTATTTAGTCACTAAATTTTAGTGCCAAGTATGGAGCCCGCCAACCCGCATTGGAGCAGCGTGGTGGGTCTAAGCTCTAATTCTCGCTCTCCTATGAGAGTGGAGGCCTGTGCCCAGCAGTGGGACGTTAATAGGCTGTAGTGATGATGATGATGATGGAGCTGCTCCGTCTGCCGCTTATTTTTACCAAAGAATCCAAGTTCATGGAAAATGACGAAAATTTTATCCTAAGATCAAAGCTCAAACTGTCTTCTACAGGGGCCACGAAAGTACCTGTGGCTACCTTTTGCTTTGATGTTAGTGATATCTACAGTACAATGAATGAATGATTATTACAGTACATTTTTGTATACAACTCCCAACTTTAAACACGTTCATGTCAAAATTAATTATTTTCTCATCAAAGGCACCTTTTAGCTTGACTGGTCCTGATCATGATTTTTTTAAGTTAAATTTTTAAATATCTTGTGGAAATATTTTATTTCTCGTGTTCAAAACGAGACCAAATCTGTTTTCTCGATGCAAGTTATTTTGGTAGCAAATTTCGTCAAAATCAGTTAAGCTGGTGGGCCATGAAAATGTAACAGACAGATAAACAGACACACTTTCTCATTTATAATATTAATTATGGATATACACATTAACTACTAACCCATGCATTTTTCCAAGTGAGGTGCAAACCGAGTCGCCGACACAGGCCTCTCGCAGTTGGGGCAGGAACAGTTTGAGTCAGGAGTCTTTTTCAATATTGAAAACCCAAAAACATCGCATTCCGGGGAGTTCACTATCTTGTATGGCTCCTCATCCTCCTTTTCTCCTTCCAAAAGCTCCGTGAGACCAGTTTTTATCCCATGATGGACTTCGAAAAGCACACCCAAAGTCACATCGTCACAAACACTATCAAATATAAAGTTGGCCGCATCTTCGGCGTTGTTTTCATTCTGTATTATCTCGAAAAATTTACTGTTCAAATCGTTCATACTCAATTCACTAACTATTGTATTCATTTTGGACCATAAAATAATAAAATTAATTCGGGACTAAAACTCCACAAAACAAAACAGCTGACTGCACTGACAAGTGACACCACAGACCAGAGACAAGTTAACCACCGACCAGAAAAAAAAGTTAACGGAGACACAGACTGACACTAGGCATAGGCATCCAGCTAGACATTTCCTTGCGCATAGACAAAGATTATTCAATTCAATTCAATTCAATATCATTTATTCAATATAGGTACACTGTAGGTACACTTATTGACGTTAAAAATTACTTACTTAAAAAAAAACACGATGGTGATAATCGGTTACGGTTTCTTAAAACTAAAGCTACGAGGGTTCCAAACGCGCCCTGGTCTGAGAAGAGCCCACAACAAACTCAGCCGGGGTTTTTTTTTTTCATTATCACCATCTCACAAATAATCTTAACTAAGGAACTATAAGAGCCATTAGAGCAAATTATTGCCAAGCTTCCTTGTCATTCAAGTAATCCTTCACATGGTAATAAGATTTTTCAATGAGTTTACGTTTTACATTAACTTTGAACTTATTCAGAGACATCTTCAACATGCCTTCTGGGAGCTTATTGTAGAAGCGGACACTGCTTCCCACAAACGAATTGCTAGTTTTACAAAGCCTAGAAGCAGGCATTACAAGTTTATTTTTATTTCTAGTATTGACATTATGACAATCACTTTTCTTCTTGAATTTATCAATGTGTTGCACGTATACTAAATTTTCAAATATATATTGGTTGTGCACTGTCATAATATTGATTTCTTTAAATTTATCTCTTAGTGACTCTCGTGGTCCCATATTAGGTATATATGGCTCGAACAGCCCTTTTCTGCAGTACAAAAACAGAATTAATATCAGCAGCATTACCCCATAATAATATACCATATGACATAATGCTGTGAAAGTAACCAAAATAAACTAATCTCGCCGTTTCTATATCTGTCAACTGGAATAAATAGTATTAAAAATACTATTTATAAATAACTAGCAAACCCGGCGAACTCCGTTTCGCCACCAGATGGCTTTCCCGCTAAAAAGACTTTCCCGCTTTTCTGTTGAATTTTTTCCTGAATTTTCTTTGCTATAAACCTCACGGAGCCCGAGACCTTTCCAACGAATGCAAAACCGTGGAAATCGGTTCGTGCGTTCTGGAGTTATAGCGTCAGGAAGGAAAACCCGACTTATTTTTATATAGTAGATAATGAACCATCAACCAACATAAAAATTACGCATTGGTTTGTGGTTTCCGAATTCGGAACGTGGTCGTAACTTTACAAGTCGTAGTTCGATCACAGGGATTAAAAAATGCACCGGTTTCAATCCGTTTTCCTGGAGCTGGTTTTTAAATGGTTTTAGTACAAAATCATTTACTTATTTAATTGACTAGCTGATGCCCGCGACTTCGTCCGCGTGGTTTAAGTTTTTTGTTATTCCCGCGGGAACTCCTTAATTTTCCGGGATAAAAAGTAGCCTATGTCACTCTCCAGGTCCTCAACTATACCCATGCCAAAAATCACGTCAATCCGTTGCTCCGTTGCGGCGTGATTGAAGGACAAACCAACAAACCAACAAACCAACAAACCAACAAACAAAGTGACTTTCGCATTTATAATATTAAAATAAAAGTATATGAAGTATGATTTATAATAACGAGTTTCTACTATAAATTCTTTAATCCTGCTGAATACTGTTTCATGGAATTATTTCTGAATTACTTATCAACACAAAAGTAGGTAGTTAAGGTAGTTATACTTCAACTTATCAGCCCGAAAGCTGATGTTTAGAATAAATTAAACTGTAATGTTAAAGTATTAACGATCATGTTCAAATGCTAAAACATTACGTTATTTTTTTAGAGCATACCTACAGTGACCGGTTTGTAGATATTTCTGCTGAAGATAATTCAGTCAAAACAACTTATGATTCTATAGAACAGTACACATTGTACAAACTACAAAGCATTCATTCCGAACTCTTGATAAGTTTATCTTGCTTCCATCCACGACGCGAGTTTGTTTCATTCTGTTTGAAAATTCCTGATTTCAAGAGCCATGGTGGGTGCTTTTATTTACATATTCTAATATTGCTTTTTACTTCTGAAAATCATAGTAAAGTATAAATAATATTGTTGACTGCTGTCCTAATGGTAGGTAAGTACCTACATACCTACTTAATCATTGTAAAATGTACATTCATATGCATAGGCCAGATAAACCTCTAGTAGTAATATACCTTCTATTATTATCATAGTAGATCATCGTTCATAAGTTAATCAAATTTCGCGTCACGTAGGATACCACTGCCACAAGTCACAACCCCTTTTTAGTCCTAAACGCCTGTAACCGGAATCCGGTTACTTGCCAGCCTAAGGGTGAATACGAATTACGATAGATTTACTAAATTGTTGAATACTATTGAATCTTCTCTTTTACACGTACTTGTACTGCTATCTCTTTCGCACGTTTACCGCATGGCGGAAAGCTGAATTTTTGTAACTACCCTCCTGTAATTAATGTCTGTGATTATTGTTAGGTCTCCTTCAATGCCCGTGGACTGGTGCCACCCGTCTTTACACCACTAAACGACGACCAAAGCATCAACTATGACATTATTCCAGAATACGCCAAGTATTTGGCTGATTTTGGGATTAAATCAGTGCTTGGTAAGAGATTTTGAAACTTTACGTTGCACTTAACTAATAACCAAAATATAAAATGCTTTTGTATATTATGCCTATATTTTTCATAGTACGTAACTACAAACTTCATCAGAGTGAATGCTAAATTTATATCATAACTAGATGATTTCCGCGACTTCGTCCGTGTGGACCAAGTTTTCCTATTCCCGCGGGAACTCTTCAATTTTCGGGATACAACCTATCCCTGTATCAAATTTCATCAAAATCGGTTGAACAGATGGGCCGTGAAAGCGTAGCAGACAGACAGACAGACACACTTTCGCATTTATAATATTAGTATGGATTTGATAAGTATCTTGAAATTGGTAAGGTTATCTACCTAATAATCTGTGCTGGTTTGCTATCCACCCGACTGCACCACCACTTACCACCAGGTGAGAATGGTGAGATCGCAGTCAAGGGCAAATAACTTGTACCTATTTGAAATTTTAAAAAACGCTTACTTTCGTAGCGAGAGCTATATGATTATTACGTTTATATATTACATCAGCTCAAAAAGAACTCAGGGCTTTATTTTTTTGATATTTCAGTGGGAGGTACAACGGGAGAGAATATGTCTCTCTCTGTGGCTGATAGGAAGAAAATAGCAGAGGGATGGGTAAAAGCTGGGAAAACCTATGGTTTCCACATCATGGTACAAGTTGGAGGAGCTCCGCTTCCAGACGTTTTAGGATTGGTAAGTCTCACAGCTAAAACAAAGTCTTCCCAAGAAATAAATAATGCTGCCCAAAAAGCCCCAGTTACTAAAAACTTGAAATTTTTTTTGACACTTGTAAATAATTTTAATGTTACTTTTATAATCACTTGGGAAGTCCTCGGCTTCGCCTCGTCCTTCTAATATTGCTCAGCCGTGCATTGCTTTATTTCCGGCCTGGGCAGTAATGTACAATATATATGTTTTTTCAGGCGAAATACTGTTCCGAAATAGGTGTAGATTCTCTACTGACTCTACCAGAGTTGTACTTCAAGCCGCAGTCAGTGTCGGAGCTAGTTGGCTACGTGAAGTTAGTGGCAAGCGCAGCGCCCAACTTACCTGTGCTGTATTATCATATACCCAGTTTTACTAAAGTTGAAAGTATGTGTTGATGTACCTAAATGTAGATTTTGAGGACTCGCAAGAGAATTATATTTAAATTACTTAATTTTGAGTTACGAGACACTTGTGAAATGCAAGGTGACACTTGTACACAATTTTTTTATCCATTAAGTACCTAGGTACAAACTGCGTCTCATGGTCGGGAGTGATAATAGCGGGCCTGTTAGGGGAATGGCAGACTATCCATCTTGGTCGTAATGGGTTTGTGTACCAGAGTCTAGAACGGTAAATCGATTGGCGGCAGGTCTTTGCCGCTGGGGTGAAAATTACCTTATTGACCCTGCCGGGGATCGAATTCGGGACCTCCTACTTATCACAGCGCTTACCACTGCGCCAGGGAGGTCGTCGAATTCAATAAATAGGTATTTTATTTTTTCCAATTTGCTTTCTCTGCTAAATATAACTAAGTACCTACTAGATGATGCCTGCGACTTCGTCTGCGTGGATTAAGGTTTTTGATTCCCTCGGAAACTTTCTGGGAATTTTCCGAGATTTTATTAGCCTCTCCTTTCCCGGGATACGACCTATCCCTGTACCAAATTTTATCAAAATCGGTTGAACAGATGGGCCGTGAAAGCGTAGCAGACAAACAGACAGACAGACAGACTGACGGACAGCCAGACACATTTTCGCATTTTTAATATTAGTATATTTATATATAGATATTTACAATAAATGTTCTAGTTCATATGCCATCCTTCGTGAAGGACGCCACACTGAGCATACCCAACTTCAAAGGCATCAAATACACGAACAACGACCTGAGTGAGTGTGCTCAAGTGCTGCGAGCCTTGAAGACGGGCCAGGAGGTGTTCCTCGGATCTGACACAGTTAGTACTATATTCTCTGTCTCTGCGTCGAATTCCTCATTACTGAGGGTCGTGCCCCCATTCCATTAAACTCTTCTACTAGGTTTGTTACGATTATTATCAGATGTTTCATCATGTTTGTGATAACAACCGGGCTTAACGTACTCTCCGAGGCACGGACGAAACGGAAAGGCCTAATATGATATGAACCTTCAAATTCGGTCACCCATTCAGTTACCGGCTTGATCAACGTATGCGTAGTCAGAGCTAGGCCATTCGTCCCTCAACTACTAAATTAAGTATAGTACTATATTATGACACAGTATTATCCGTGTCACGAAAGTTATCCCCTAGAGGCGGCGCTAGTATTCGGATGTTCATGCAATTTTGCACGCTCTCGTGACCGGACTATAGGGGCTTCACCCACAACGCTAAATCGCTTTGCGGCATGACTTTGCCGGTAGGGTGGTAACTAGCCGCGGCCGAACTCTCGCCCCAGGCCAGACCAGAGAAAGTTCAGAAATTATAACTTCACAAATCAACCCTGCCGAGAATCGAACCCGGGATCTCCCACGTTAAGCCTTTGCCATCAGCTGGCTCACACGGCGCGTAATCAAAGCGGAGACAGAGAAAGCTAAATCACTTGGCAGCACGTTAAATACTCTTGTCGTATACTAGCCAGGGCCAAGGCTTCCTACGAGACACTTATTTTTTTACTCATAGTTGCTGGCACCGGCAGCTCTGTTGGGTATCAAGTCCAGTATCGGAACAACCTTCAACTTGTTCCCACGTCTGGCTCAGGAAATACTGGCCGCTGTAGAAAATAAAGACATCGACCAGGCCAGGATTCTTCAAGAGAGATTGAGTTTGGCTGTAGAGGCTCTTACCATCGAAGGTAAGAATGAAAATGTTTATTTTTAGGTACGAAAACCGGTATCGATCATGTATGACAAATAGTTTATTAAACTTGGTTGAAACAAACTATTTGACGCGAAGTCCAGTATAGATCACCAGAAATCAATAAAAACCTAAGGTTTTTTTTTGGTAGCCGTAGTAGATAGTATATAGAAAAGAAATGAAGTGAAAATATACTTTTCATCCCACCATCTCGGAAAGAGTATTTTTAATCTTCGATATCTGAATGCAAAAGCCGTTATTATCCTCTTGAGGATAAAGTAAATTGAATTTAGAACATCGTGTGCACGTTAGTAAATATCACTCGTCTATGAAGTTTGTTAATTCAAAACAAAACTTCTACCTCTATGGTGCCGAATTTCCATACAACCGTTTTTAATTTGTTAAAAACTCACACTCGTAACCTTCTTGGTGTACTTTTTTAATTTGCTTTGACCATTTTCTTTCACGTCATGTCATTTCCTCGCTGAGGTGGGATGAAAAGTTACGTGTTGCACTCGAGTGAAAAGATTTTTCACCTCGTGCTCTTTTGATTCCCTCGCTGACGCTCAAGATTCTAATTTTTGAACCACTCGCTGCGCTCGTGATTCAATTTTAGAATCCTTTGCTTGCTCGGTCATCAAAATTGAACACGCGGTTAAAAAACAACTTTTCACTCTTGTATAACAAATAACTATTTCATCCCACCATCTCGGAAAGAGTATTTCTACGCTTCGATATCTGAATGCAAAAGCCGTTATTATCCTCTTGAGGATAAAGTAAATTGAATTTAGAACATCGTGTGCACGTTAGTAAATATCACTCGTCTATGAAGTTTGTGAATTCAAAACTTCATTAAAACCTATTTACTTCTACCTCTATGGTGCCGAATTTCCATACAACCGTTTTTAATTTGTTAAAAACTCACACTCGTAACCTTCTTGGTGTACTTTTTTAATTTGCTTTGCGCGCACCATTTTCTTTCACGTCAAATTGTTTAAAATTAAAACCTTCGATTAAAAACAAGAAAATTGAAAATAAGTGAAAAACCTCAAATGAGTGATTCTAGTGACGAAGAAGTTAATTTGACGCCAACAGAATTGACTGAAACTGTTAAAAATGCGGAAATGAGCTTTCTCCCTCAACAATCACGCAAGAAGTATTTCATTTCCTCGCTGAGGTGGGATGAAAAGTTACGTGTTGCACTCGAGTGAAAAGATTTTTCACCTCGTGCTCTTTTGATTCCCTCGCTGACGCTCAGGATTCTAATTTTTGAACCACTCGCTGCGCTCGTGATTCAATTTTAGAATCCTTCGCTTGCTCGGTCATCAAAATTGAGCACGCGGTTAAAAAGCAACTTTTCACTCTTGTATAACAAATAACTATTATTGTACACCATGACCAATACACAATATAACACATAAACAAACACAAGAAATAAGAAAAACTGTAGCCTGTACAATAGGCGGCCTTATCGCTAAATATCGCTATAGATTGTGATTTAATATGACTTGGTTTCTGGAAATTAACAAATTTTAACCAACTTTAACCAATTTGTCTGGATCCTACTTCCAAGATCGTAATTTGTAACCGTAATTTTTCCGTCACTACCAAAAATTTGATAGGTGTACATAAATAAGTAGGTACATACAGCATCTTTAAGCAGCCCAATATGATGTGTATGACGTATTTATTAAGTTAGGTGTACCTAACAGCATCTCTATGCAGCCCAATATGAGTCAGTATGTGTATGACGTATTTATTAAGTCACCTCCCAAAGCCCACCTAGAGTGAGCGCCCTAGGCGGTCGCTTAATTCGCTAATGTTAAGGACGCCTTGCGTAGATTTGTGATCTAGATATTAATTCCAGGTACGTGGGTTCCTGTAATGAAAGCTGCCATGGAGATTATAACCGGACTCAAAATGGGACCTCCCGTGTTGCCTCAAACACCAATCTCCGAAGAAGCGAAGGAAAGGATTGTATCAAGACTGAGAACATTGAAAATCATCAAATCAAATTAAGATTTTATTTACAAACTATTATGTTACTGTTGTTTCATATTAAAATTTAAAATAAAATTAGCATATAGAGCTTTTATTTATTAAAATAATCCATAGTATAAAAAAACTACAAAATATTACTGTAAGTACCTTTAAAATTGTCACATATATGTATTTATGTACCTATAAGATTAATCAATAGACACTTAAAGAAACAATTATACATGAAGAAAGAATACAAGCTAATACCGAAGGGTCCAGAGGCGGTCTTACCATATCTCTGAAACACTGAAGAAAGAGCTTTCTATAAAACCGGTAACTATACCTACGGGTCAAGCAGGAATCTAAAATAAAGGCGGAAATGTTAATTTTAAAAAGAGACGTGGTTTTAGATAAGTAAATTATTTATGTAACTATGACCGATAATGAATAAGTGACCAAGGAAATTAAAAAGAAAATTAACAAGATTAAGTATAGGTATGCATTAGTACCAATTCATTGATGTTAATGTTAGAAAATTATGTAATCTTTATCGCGTACTACGCAATGGATAGTTAACGTAAGTCTGTGTTCGTTTAGCCATATTAATAGTTCGGTAAGCTTGATAATAATAGGACGTGGTTTACCGTCTACTTTACACTGATTTAGTTTGCCTCAGTAATTGTGAGAGGCGTGTTCTCTGTTGGATTAAATTAATTTATATTTATTTATTAATAATAATTATAATAAAAATGCTAAACGACAATAATGTTTTTGAACGCATCAGTGAAGACAAAGCGCGGGAAAGTGATATCCAAAATGGCGATTTGAATATTTTTAAAAACGGTTGCGAAAGCAAAAGTGTTAACCCGAAAATTGAGACGAAAGTTAAGAAAGCTAGGAGTTATGTGGAGTTGTCGATGTTGAATATGGCTAACTCAGTAAAAAGCTTAGGAAATAATGAAAGAAGGGTCTTAGTTCTGTACACAGGGGGTACTATTGGAATGGTGAAAAATAAGGACGGAGGTATGCATTATCAATTATTATAAATAACCTTTTTTTAAATTAATATATTTTATATTCGCATGTAGGTATTGAAATAGGATAGTCCCGGGATAGAACGTATTTTATGAAAGCACTTTAGTATATATCAATTGTATATTATATTTAGTATATTAATATGTCAAGTTTTATCAAAATCGGTTAGTGGAAATATGCTGTTGTAATCTTAAAGGGCACCGAAAATATGTAAAATAGGTAGGTATGGTGTATTTTCAGCCAATGGCGAACATTTGAAAGAGAAGAAGAGATTCCTACCTAATGAAAATTAATAAAATTGATAATTTCGGTATAGTTATACCTACTGCATTAAAAATGAGTAGTTTGATACATCGAAACGCACTATAAGAGAAAAGTAGAAGAACAAACTACTTGGGTTCGTGAAAATAATTGGTAAATAAATAATATTATGATCATTATAACAAGTTGTAAGAATTCAACTTTCACAAAGAGAAAAATGATCGCGCGAAGTAGGTATTACTTTATGCGTAAATTATAGATAATATATGCGTTGCTTTATTTATTAATCAAAGGGCAGGGTCAGTAGTTTGTTGATCTTAGTTTGATTACTACCGCAAGTATAAAGAGCCTATTGCAAAATATTTTTTGACCTTCGAGCGGTGATGCCTATTCTCTGATGGTTAAGGTTAAGACTTTGGTCTCCTATTCGGCGTACCTACCTGAAATCTGAATCCTGGGCACGCACTTCTCTTTTTTTTTACTACATGTTAGCCCTTGACTGCGATCTCACCTGATGGATGGTATGTCACTCTCCAGGTCCTCAACTATACCCATGCCAAAAAGCACGTTGATCTGTTGCTCCGTTGCGGCGTGATTGAAGGACAAACCAACAAACCAATAAACTAACAAACAAACACACTTTCGCATTTATAATATTAGTATGATATGATACCATACCCCTTCGGTTTCTACACGGCATCGTACCGGAACGCTAAGTCGCTTAGCGGCACGTCTTTAGCCGGCAGGGTGGTAACTAGCCACGGCCGAAGACTCCCACCAGGCCAGACCAGGGAAAATTCAGAAATTATAAATTCCCAAATCGACCCTGCCGGGGATCGAACCCGGGACCTCCGCACGTTAAGACAACAGCGCTCAACACTGCGCCACGGAGGTCGTCAAATCTTCTCGGAGTGAAGTGCGCTATATGCGATTGAATATCGCTTGCTTTATCGGTGATAGGAAACTTAAAATTATTGCAGCATGCGGCCTTGTTGCATGAGTTCCTGTGGCATGCTACATTGTAGCATCACGTTGCTCTGACGTAAATGGAACTTTAGGTTACCGTAAATGCTTGGATACTTATCGCCTAGAAATAACTGTGTTTTACTAATACAATAAACACATTATAAACCTATCGATAGCTTTTATCTTACTGTTGGCTAGTTTTTCATCAAAATTGCAGGAATTTTTAAGCTATTATAAAATAAACCTATAGCAAAATAATATGCGTAGGTAGTAAGGTACCAATCTCAATTACTAAAAGTCTTCAAAGCAAGACATAAAACCAATAATTCAATTGAATTCAATGCCAACCTCATTTATTTTTATTGGCGGGAATTAACAATTTCGACCTGTTGTCGAATTTTATTTGTAACGATCAATTTGTTAAAATTTCGACAAAGTTCTGCTAGAGAATGAAAAAAAATTATACACGTTATTTTAGCTAGAGGAAGTCTTAGTATTACGATTTACGACTTTCGACCTGAGCGCATAAGAATGAGTAGGTATTTCCTTAGATCTGGCTTATGGTCCTGGATCTGATGAAACAAACCTCGATCTAACGAAAGATGTTCGAGGGGATAAAATGGTAAAGTTAGATATTTAGGTACTATTTAAAGGGTTCTGCTTTCTGTGGTTTAAAAATCCTGATGTAATTGACGGGGAAAAGTAAAAGAGACCTTAATTGCTTCTACTTTACCCGGTCTACAAGAAAATAAATAAAAAGTGTAATAGAAAACTTTGCTTTACTTTCTACTAATAAAAAACCGGCCAAGTGCGAGTCGGACTCGCGCACCGAGGGTTCCGTACAAACCTGTAGTAAGTTTTAAATTATTAAAAATATTTTTATTTTAAATATTTGAGTTGATTGTATGAAAGGTAAATTGCAGTTTACGATTTATGACGTATTAAAAAAAAAAATTTAAAATAAAAATTGTAAAAGGTAGTTATAGCTAGGTACTTTTAAGATTCGTTCGTAATACTGTAGATGTAACACGACTAAAACTGTAACGACCAAAGATGTAAAACGGTAATAATTACCTACCTTTGTTAATGAACCGCAAAACTAATTTTGTTTGTAGAGGTTTACTGTTAATATCAAAAAAACTATGCTAGTTAGAGCATTGGCTATAGTTTTCCTGTAAAATATACATAAATTCCTATTGACCATAATTATTTCAGATTTTTCGATTGGTAAACTCCGGAGAGAAGGGGGGGGGGGGGGGGAACGGTATTTTTTTAGACTTTTTCCCCGATAAATCAAAAACTATCATGACTAAAAATAATTAAAAATCTGTTTTAGAATGTACGAAGTAAACCCTTTCATATGATACCCCACACAGTACAGTTATCTCACTTTTAAATTTCAACCCTCCGATTTTCCCACCTTTTTAAATAAGAACAAAAATAATTTCCAATTTTTTTTAATTCCAGTGTCTTTGGGCCACTAATATACACAACTATTCCAAATTTCATGTCGATAGCTTTGGTAGTTACTGAAATAATCGAGTGTGACGGACGGACAGACGGACAGACAGACGGAGAAAGTCGCGCACCATAAGGGTTCCATTTTACCATTTTGGTACGGAACCCTAAAAAGGCAGACCCTGGCTTGTTATTTAATAATATGTGCTCCGGTGCAAGCAGGGATAAATGGAGAAGATTATTTATTTATTTATTATTAATTGACATCATGTGTATCTTCAAATTTTATTATTGTATTGTTAATGCTAATTTGTAATAATGTTAAATTAAAATATGTAATTAAAATTAAGTGTAACCTGCAATTGCATTTGCAGCATTACAATGCCCTAACGGGGCCGCATGTAATGATTATTAAATAAAGAATAAAGAAAACAAGCGGTTAATGGTACTGTCAGCATGATATAGACCATTACAAAATATATCCAGTACCCCGAAAAAATGGTTCGGTCAATTAATTGTTAAAATTTTCAGTGCTCATACCACAAAAAGGCGCTTTCGAAAATCTTATTAGAGGATACCCTCAGCTACACGATAACATGTTTTGGAGGCAAAAGTTGAGTGATGCCAGTTTCGACACATCATTTTTAGTATTACCAGGTAAAACTTTTCTCCCTTCTTCTTGTAATTCAATTTACTTAGTTCAAATTAGTCAAGTAGATTGGTGTCCTATAATAAACCATTACCAGCATAGTACACCGACCAATCACGCTATTGCTTCTGTTTGAAATAAAGTCTTACTTACTTATACGCTTTTCTCAACATTTGCAGAAGCAAAAGAGTTGGACGTAAGGATTTTTTACAAGATTGTTGAGTATGAAACGCTCTTGGACTCGTCCAATATGACTGAAGTAGAATGGATAAAGATCTCGGAGGATATTATGGTGAGCTATAAGATTCCTTTATGAACAAACACACAAAAATGCGATCTATCAATTGAAACTTTCAGTAAACCTTATTTGCTTATCGACGTATTAACGAGTACATTCGGGGGTTTGTGCATAATATAGAGGTTATCAATTTAAAAGAGGAGGAATGCATGGGATAGTATAATTCTTTTATTCTGTTCTAATTTTAGAAATACTATGAAAATTACGACGGTTTCGTAGTTCTTCACGGAACTGATACACTCTCGTATACAGCATCAGCAATTTCCTTTATGTTTGAGAATATTGGGAAGTCAGTTGTTTTCACTGGATCACAGGTAAGCTAACTTTGGGATGCATCAAACTTGGAGGAGACCTACAATAAGAGAAAATTGTTTGGCTTACAGTCAAGTTAATATATATTTTGGTGTTGGTTGTCTGGAAAAGATTCTAGTCTGGAAGAGGCGGTCTTATTGCTAAGGCAATAAGACCGCCTTTGTACCCTTGTACCTATTCTCTTTTTACCTTTTTTGTTTACTGTTTCTGTTTTAAGTGTGTGCATTAAAGAGTTTTATCTATCTGTCTATCTATCTATCTAAGTGATTTATACCTCTTTGAGACAACCAAAAGCGTACCTACTCCTTTATTATAATTAGAACAATTTGTGCATGATATTATAAAGGTAGTTCAAGTATAACCAAAATCCAGAATATAAATAAATAAATAATTAAAATAGCCTTTTATTTCCGAACCTAACTAATACATGGAAGTTTTTTTTTTACATATGAAAATTAGTTATTCTAAATTATGTCTCTGAGTTCCGCGTGCCTGGTGGCATAGGCCTCCTCCAACTCTCGCCATTGGGCTCGATCTGCTGCAAGTTGCAACCCTTGTCCAAAAAGGACCCAATGTCCGACGAATGTCGTCTTCCCATCTTCTGGTTGGTCGTCCCTGTCTTCTGGCCTCCCTTGGGTACCATAGAGTGAAATCAAGAATAATAGCGCTTAAATAATGAACAGTGCAATAAGTATAGTACTACATCAGAAATTGTTACGCAAGTGCCAATTGTAATGTTACAAAGTTTTAACTCAGCAGCAGGGCTATTCAGTAAAATATAATATGTCAATATCGAAGCTCACTCAAGTGAGTTATCTCACTTCGAAAACAAACTGCCTTCACCTTGGTTTAGTACTGGTCTTAACGATGCGGGATTGGACGGGATTGGATAGGTCCTACCGAATAGACACAAAGACAGTTAGATAAACGTTAATTTTAATTAGTATACTCATAAGAGAATTTTACCTATTTATTTATTGTTTTTAGATCCCAATATTTGAGCCAAGGAGCGATGGAACTGATAATTTTGTTTCTTCTTTACTCATATCTGGCGGACTCAACATTCCAGAAGTAACTGTGTACTTTGGAAGCAAACTATTCAGAGGAAATAGGTACCTAAGTTCATTAGACATTAAATGATATTACAAGAAGATCTCATGCCATGTTATGGCCGTTTTACGCTAGAGCAATGCCGTGCGACATTGAGGCATGCCATATTAATTTAAAATGAAGAATCATCGGCAGAGACTGACGATCCGGATACCTACACCGGAACAACAACATTCGATAAATAATACATCCTGTAGTGTGCAATTGTTCTAGAGTAAAATGGTCTGCAACACTGTGTTGATCAATTCATAATCATCATCCTATTGAGGATGATGATCATGATGGGCGTGTTACTTCAATAAGCATCCTCTCAGAATGCCATACCGCGCTGCCGGCAAAATTAATATTTCCATATTTTGAAACATTCCATTTTGTCGCATGTGGCGTATAACAGTCGATATGAACCTTTTTTTATAGCCCGTAACAGCATGGTAATCTTCAATTTACTGACTAAGTGTTTGAGATTTTTATTTTACTAGCTGATACCCGCGACTTCGTCCGCGTGGATTGAGGAGTTTTAGTTCCCGCGGGAACTCTTTAATTTTCCGGGATAAAAAGTAGGTACCCTATTATTTAATCCGGACTTCTAACTTTACGTCTGCAAAATTTCAAAGCAATCGGTTCAGTAGTTACGGCGTGAAAGCGGAACAAACATACAAACAAACTCACTTTCCCATTTATAATATTAATAGTAAGGATAAGGATTTTATTTCTTTCTCCTAATTTAATCTTTCTGGTGCACTTACAAAACAAAATAAGCGTATTATTAATAGTTACTTATTGTTTCCATTGTGATTTCTTATCATTATCACTTTGCGTAGCGTGCACGTGATGATCTTTTCAATTTGAAGATATAATTAAGTAAGTGTATATGTCACCGTAAGATTGTAAAAACCGTTAGATTATAATCTAACTCGCGAAATTGTAAACTGTCGAATTATTACAATATAACGGATTATTTTTCGGTAGATTGTAATCTGTTAGGTTTATTAATCCGATAGAACCTAAGGGCACTACTTGATTATTTATGTCGAACCCTAACCTAACCTACAAGAAAGAGACAAGAAAACGTAAATACAATGAATATTTCAAAAATTGACACTTAAAACATTGAACGGTTCACGACCTTTCCACTGTTTACAATCTATCGAAAAAAAGCGTTAGATTACAATCTTACGGTTTTTACAATCTTACGGTGACATATACCTACAATATTTGTTTTAACAAACTCCTCGAGGTTAACCTCGTATAGTCTCGTATATTGTCTTGGATGTGATAAATGATTTATTTATTTCACATAGGACAACTTGTGTCACTTATGATACGTCAAGATATCACCGGTTCGGAAAGATGTTCTATTGAGAAGAGCTGTCTCAATATAATTTGCATCATCGAGTACCCTTACTTGCTTTGCTTGAATAAATTATTAAAGTTTTCGAAAACAGAACTCGAAATGCTCTAATAGTTAAATGTAGGTATAGGTAAATTTAAGCGGTTCAACTTCTGTGACGCGTGCTATTCGTTTCTTCTAGAACGAGAAAAGTGTCCGTCAACAACCTGTACGCGTTTGATTCTCCCAACTGCGTACCACTAGTGGAAGTGGGCATAGACTTCGAAGTGAACAAGAAGGCCATATTCAAACCCAACGTGATAGAGAAATGCCACCTTCACGCGAAGATGTCGAAGAACGTCGGCCTTGTGAGGATATTTCCTAGTATCAGCTCTTCAGTCATCAGGGCATTTTGCCAGCCGCCTATAGAAGGTATTGATTTGAAAAAAATATGACTGATTTTTTCTTACAGACAAGCGCAATAAAATACTTTTTTAAAAATACTTGTAGCGGAAGGTTATTAAATAATTTAATGACATAACCATTTACGTAAAGTGGAAAGTAGCGAATGAAATATGACACAGTAAAAATACAGGAAATAAATCAGGTCGAGAAAATCAAAGCAGGCGTGTTCCTACTGAATTTTTATGTTTACTCATAGCTATGATGATTTTTCTTTATTCTGTACTGTAATATTTCATGGTTTTTTTATATACATTGTTAAAATAACGCTGTTTAAAATGACTGATAAATTCCGTCCTAGTTTCCGTAATAATGTTTTATTGGATCAGGTGTAGTGCTAGAGAGCTACGGTGCTGGCAACATCCCTTCGAACAGAGATGATGTGTTCAAGGAGATAGCGGCGGCTATCAAAAGAGGTGTCATAGTCATTAACATCACTCAATGTGCCACGGGTAGTGTCGTCACGCCGATGTATGAGACTGGGAGGGTTAGTATTGGTTACATCATTATTACAACCATAATCTGCATCATTATCACCTCCAACACCCAGGCTCATCATCCTTGTCACCTTGATAAGCTTGTATCTATCAGATATTAAGTGTTCACGAATACAGTGGCGGATGTGACTGCGTTATCATATTCATATTAATTTATTTTGCATTCCAATACAATTCATAAAGTAATTTACATAATGTCAATTGATTAGCTGTTCTTAATACAATATTGGAACCCCGGTGGGGCACAGCAAAAATCAGTGGTAGTAGGTAGAGAGACGGCTGCCTCACGATTATCATCACTTATTATTTTAACAATAATTAAATTTTAACGACAATCTTCATCTTTATCATTAACTTTTATTTTGTTTTATATATATTTTAAATATTCATTATATTTGCTATTATTTTTACATTTCAGTTGATCGCAGAGTGCGGCGTGGTATCGGGTTATGACATGACACCAGAAGCTGCACTCACCAAACTGTCCTATGTGTTATCGAAGACTGAACTCACATACCAGCAGAAAATAGAGGTAGAGGATTATTTTAATTGAGTAGTTATAAAATTAGTGTTACAGTATCACTTTGCACTACACCAGTATCTAACGGAAAAAAATATGCGTATTATTTGAATAGTTTCTAAATATGAGTTATAAAATATAAGAATATTTTAAAACTTTCAGATGATGGTGACGAATATAAGAGGAGAGTTAACTAACACATCGTCTATAGCCATTGAGGTATGCGTACAATTACACGGATTTACAAAACAGATATACACATACATACATACATTTAAACCGAAGATAAAAAAAACTTACGACTGCGAGTGAATTTATTTAGGTAAACATTACAGGCTTCTATGAAAAGTTTGGGTCTCAACAGAAATAAAATATGATCAACATCATCAGAGAGAACGAATTGATGTTAAACTAACAATAAATACTTAATCAATAAGTTAAACTGCAATGCAAAGTACAATCGACAATACAGTTGTAAATGATAGTCAATGATAGTCATAGATTTTGGCGCTTCACCCCAGCGAGCCCAATACTAAATCTATGATGATAGTACAAACTATTTGGAAAGGATAAATGTTAAAAATCATTTTACAGGATAACACACTCGTAGATGCTTTAGCAACAAGTCTCAATATACAATCACCAAAGAAATTGATAGAAGTGACAGATAAAGTATTCAGTGCTCTCTTACTTTATGCGATAGAACACGATGATACTAGAGCGATTAAGAAAATGTTAGGTGAGTTCATAGTGTATGGTTTTTGATTTTGAATAAACTAAGGAATATCACTAAAAAATTCACATGTGAGAGGAAAAATAAACTAAGTTACTTATTTTAGTTCGCTGTTTCTTCTCTCATGTCTACTTATTATATTTATTTCCAATTTTGGCCACCGGATCAGATATGTGGGAATGTACTTCGATTGTGATTTTAAACGCGCTGCTTCAAAACTTTTGTATTGAAAAATTACAGATATGGGTGCAGATGTTAATGCCGAAAACTCGGAAGGCAAAACGGTACTTCACGAAGCGATACTAAAAGGAAATATTCCTATCATAGAGTATTTGTTGAAGAATGGCGCTAACGTACATTTAAAGACAAGGTAAGCTAAAAAAAACTGTAGCTATAATTGAAATTATATTTATTTATAGGAAAAGTATTCGATTATAATGCTATTTGCTATAAAACTCTAAAAACGTATAAATATTTCGAAATTAAAATTATTGTGATAAATTGTAATGTTTTTAAGTGTAACCATTATTTTTTTGTATTTGCATTTTCGCTTTATAATCTTTAGGCACCTTTGACCGACCAAAGTACTGATTTACTAATATTTTTATGTGGATTTTAAGCAGAATCAAATAGTTATATATTTTCATTCCCTCATAATAATATTAGTAAGAAAGTAGTCACAAAATAGAAAAAGATAATCCTAATGGTTTTAACTATTATTAATATCAACAGATGTGGAGAAACACCTCTCCTAACAGCGATACATAAAGACGATCATACAGTCATCAATTTACTCAAGCAATGTGGCGCCCACCTCACCAGTGCTGATACGAAATCTGTTGCAGAAATGCTCTCCCTTGCCGCTCGAAGTGGTATCGTTAATAGGATGGAGTCTTTAAGGATAGCTGGAGCTGATTTGAATGCGACTGATGAGCTTAAACAAACCCCTTTGCATAAGGTAAGTGATTAAAGTAATGGAGAGGAAACATGTTTTAAAAAACCGGCCAAGTGCGAGTCGGACTCGCGCACCGAGGGTTCCGTACAAACCTGTAGTAAGTTTTAAATTATTAAAAATATTTTTATTATATGATGTAACTAAAAATTCATGCGTAAATTGCGGTTTACGATTTATGACGTATTAAAAAAAAACTATGCTAGTTAGAGCATTGGCTATAGTTTTCCTGTAAAATATACATAAATTACTATTGACCATAATTATTTCAGATTTTTCGATTGGTAAACTCCGGAGTTAAGGGGGGGGGAACGGTATTTTTTTAGACTTTTTCCCCGATAAATCAAAAACTATCATGACTAAAAATAATTAAAAATCTGTTTTAGAATGTACAAATTAAACCCTTTCATATGATACCCCACACAGTACAGTTATCTCACTTTTAAATTTCAACCCTCCGAATTTCCCCCCTTTTTAAATAAGAACAAAAATAATTTCCAATTTTTTTTAATTCCAGTGTCTTTGGGCCACTAATATACACAACTATTCCAAATTTCATGTCGATAGCTTCGGTAGTTACTAAAATAATCGAGTGTGACGGACGGACAGACGGACAGACAGACGGAGAAAGTCGCACCATAAGGGTTCCATTTTACCATTTTGGTACGGAACCCTAAAAATGGTGATACGACATCTTTAGCAGAAATATACTCACTGGCTGCTGGAAGTGTTGTAAATAGTATCGAATCTTTGAGAATAGCTGAAGCTAGCTAGTTGAAGCTGATGAGATAAGTGATAAAAGTAACAGAGAGGATGGGATATTGGAGCTGATTTGAATGTTAATTCAGATTAAAAAGACGTTTTGGTGGCAGAATCATTTTTACGCAAAGGACAAAAGTAGCGACTGCCACTATTTCTTCTTACTTAAATAGGTTACGATTAGGATAAGTAATCGGTATCGAAGTAAGGATTATGTAATTTATCGATGATTGCGAAATATGGCTTTTCCAAAGGTCAATTTCAAGAACTTTTTTCTTTACTTAAAACGTAATTTTATACTTATTAAGTGTACATTTGTAGATATGCTTACTAAACACAGTTCTTTTTTATTATTTCAGGCGGTGCTATGCAATAATTCTGATGTGGTACGATATCTGCTAGCACAAGACGAAGTACAAAAGGATTCGCTGGATATCCTCGGCTTCACGCCTTTAGATTGTGCCGTTAAACTTGGCTATCAGAATTTCATCGATATGCTGAATCATTAAAGAATCTATATCTATCACTGATTGTTATTTTGCTTTAGAACTATATGTTTCATAATGTAAGGCAATTCCATGGAATTTTTCAGTGCTATTGAGGTCTCCGATTCCTTATAAATCCAAAATATGGACATTCCATTTCCAAACAAAATATATTTATCTGATCGTATAAATTTATTGATCTTAAAGCGGTAACTCTTTTAAACCAGAAACATTCTTCTAGGTCTCTGGTAGTTGGCGGTGGTGATCAATATCAATAAAACGAATAAATTGATATTAAAAGTGTTAAATTAGTAAAAACCTTTTCAATTTTTGAAATTCATTTAATTTCCTAAGGTACTAAGCTACACCATTCATACGGAATACATTTTATGTTAGCTATCCACGTGTCTTCATATTGGCCAAAATCGTGAAACTGTTCAATATTTTCGGCAAAGACTTTTCGTCTATTGGACATGGATTGTAAAGTTCGCAGTTTTGTCCAATACGCCCTTTCGCTGTTGCTATTTCTAAAGCTGTGGTATTGATCATCGATGATAGAAGTCTGTTGCTGAAAAGAAATGAACATACTTAATGAAAATAAGGAACATAATCAATTCCAAAGTTTTGAAAATGAAGACAAAGGAAGACAAAGGGAATAGTGTATCGAGATCTATGAAAAGCATAAGTCATCCGATTAGAAAATCCAACCGTGAAAACAGCGACGAAACTAGCCTTTTATTAGTGATAATGTTCTTTAATATTGCTGATTTAATAGACTGACTTGATAATAGAAATATAAGTACTAATATTAAGCATAAATTATGGATAAAGATTGGTTATCTATGATAAATTTATTATTTAACATCCTAACTTTGATTACTTGCCTCATAATTTGTTTTAAAGTTTTTATAACCTCTGGATTTTTGCTCTTCTGGCTTGACCAACAGGCTATTCGTTCAGGACAACCGCGGCTATTGGATAGTAATTTTTCAGTCATAAACAAAGTAGAATCAGTTTCGTTCTCTAAAGCTACTGTAACAGAAAGAAAGGTAATAAAAATCTCTGCGGGATGCGCATAGATCTATGTATCGCTTAATGTTTACGGGCCGCTTACTGACCACACCAATAAAGGGTAGGCACACAAATTACATTGATATTTTTGTTTATATTGCAGTTCTGTGAGTTGTGCTGAAATGATTTTAAAAATATTGCGTAATACGTGTTAAATGAACCAAACAGGTTGTACTTCATAAGCCTTGAGCCCCGCGGTAATAAGGAATGATATCATAAACACAGGTAGGTATCTAGTTAAGAGTCAGACCTACCACCCACGCAAAATATGGCCAAATTATGATGTAAGTCCAACTTGAATGTTTTATTTTATGTTACTGTTATTTGTGTTCGTGGTTTATTGTTATTTTTCTAGTTTTATTATGAATAAAAAATTAGTACAATGAGTAATAATGCAGATCAGTAAAATCTGCGCCGCAGGAGGATGATACATTGAAAACTAGCTGACGCTCGCGACTTCAAGACTTTTCTGTAGACCTTCAAAAGAGGAACAATTCCACCATACAATGTTTAGTTATATCCCAAAGGGATTAGGCAGCGTTTTCGATGAAAGCTTCCAGTCGGCTTGATTTTTTCCGACATCTTCAACAATCATCGTCATATTTCAACCGATTAACACGATGATAATGACCTTTTTTTAGCGCCCTAAGTAAAACGAAGAACCTCTTTGTTAAATTTAAACGAATCAAAAACAATGTAAATTCTGCTAGGTTCTGACATTCTCATTTCAAATGAATACGCACAACAACAAAATGTCAGTTGTATAGAGGACATCAAAAACATAACTTTCGGGTTACAAAATAAAATTTTCAGTGTCCATTTATGCCATAATATAGGACAGGGCGTTAAAATACAATAGCGGTAAGTGTATTTTTTATTTTTATACCTTCTACGATTTACCATCTACGATTTTGCTTACGACTTCGTCCACACTCCATATTGACTATATTCTGGAAAATGCTCCTAACTGAGTCATGAGCATGGGATCATTGGATTTTTTAAAATCTTGCTAGAGGCTACGATGTTTTTCAGAAGCCCAAAGTGGTCTGTCTTGTGGCAGAATTTGAGCGTATTCGTTACCAAGCCTTATCAACATTTAGACTGAGGTCTACCAAAGAAATGGTACTCTACAAACAGACAGTACATAGACACATATTAGCATTTATAATATTTAGTGTGGATTTGTGGAATATTTACATTCTAAAATAAGAATTTTCTCTAGTAGCAAATCTAGCTTTAAATATAATAATTTGTTCGAATAAAAATCACTACTTACATATTTTCTATGTTACAATGTTTTAATTTAGTGAAAGTGGCAACTGATTTAGTGTTAAGTAAGAAATGAAGCGAAGAAAACTTTCTGAGTGTTCTTATAAAACTATTGAACTTGGCAGGTCATGGAGCAAATGTACTTGGTTGAGATATTCATAGACAAAGTCACAATCTATGCATCTGAGGAAGATGAAAAGAGCGGCGCGAACAAAAATCTCATAATAAAAATAAAATTTGGACCAAAAGTACAGTTCATTATCAAAGAGGGGCAACTGGCTCTTAACGAGGATAAGAAAGATGATATTATGGAATGTGATGAAAACGGGAAGCGAAAATGGACTAGGACAATAAGAGTAGGAAAATCGTACTTATTTCCATCGTATCCTGATACTGTACTTATGACACTGAGTAAGTTTCCTCTCGAGATCGAAGTATGGAACGATGATGAAAACGAGGTAGAAATATTTGTTGGCATTGGTACAATGTATTGGGAAACTGAGTTTTACCATATGTTAAAAGAGACTGCTGATGCGAATAGACTCCATGAACCACTGACCATAAAGCAGAATACAATATTGTTTGCAGAATGTTGTTGTAAGCGCGTCGGAGAGATATCTTTTATTCTCAGAGTAAGCGCCTTAGGGGATAGTATTATAACAGAATTCCAACAACTTATGAAAGATCCAGATACCTTCGTGTTTAGAACTAACAAAGCACCAAGCATGTTTCAATGTAAAAGAATTGAAGGGGATGATCCCAACTTTTGTATGGTGGGTAGTTTATATGAAACGACTACTTTAGAAGATCCAACTGTAGTTAACCAAGCCCATGATAGAATAGAAGTTTGCACTGAGTTGCAAAGCTGCGGTATTGGACAAAACGACACCGAATACAGTTGCAGGCACGGAACCGAAGATAATTCAGCAGCACAGACGAAAAAGAAATATCCGATTGATAAGATAAAAATGGGCGATATTGTAGGGCCTTGTGGCAATACAAATTGTCCATTGGCTCATAAAGTTAGAACATATATTAGGAACTTGGAAACCTATAAAAAAGAAGCCGAAGGTAAAGTAACTGGGTCAAAAGGCACTGTAACGAGAAAGATTTGTGGCTCTTGTGATTGTAAAGACGACCGTTGGCATCGTGATGAATGTCCAGAAAACATAGGAAAAGACGGCACACCAAGTAAGGTCGAGTGTTCAGGTTGTGGTGGGATGACTCCGGCGGGAAAAACTTGTGAAGATAACAAAAACAAATTTGATACAGTTGCGTATGTCTTCAGTGTAACCAAAGTACCAGGTTTCAAAGAATCTGTATATGGTAAACAATACATAGTGGAGAACATGCCAAACTTCGATTGCAATCTCGACGAAAATCTAGCATCTTACAGTAAGGGATGCGCATGTGGGCGCCCAGGGTGCACTTGGACTCAGGAACTGAATAATACTATGAGCACACCAAGCGTACAACCACCTGCTCAAAATAAAATAAGCACATCAAGCGTGCAAAGGCCCCCAGAAATTCGAATAAATACTCCTAGTGTAAAAACACCCTCGGAAAATAAAATTTGCACACCATGCTCCAAATCACCCGAAATCAAAGCCCCTGACCGGAATGTTGGTAACCAACCATTAGTTTACAATTTAGATATTAAAGAAAAGGAGTCAAAAAGAAAAATAGCCGTTTATAGCTGTACGGAGGTGCCCGAAGATAAGGACTGCAAATGTAATCCACCTAAACCTACGCCACCATGCAAGACATTCGACTGCGACTGTATTACCGAGTCTACTAACATCGCAATGAGAAAATCACATAGACCGTACTGTCCATCTTACAAACACAAAGACAACTGCCCCGTGACAATAAAACACGAAGACGAGGGAAAGAAAGTTGAAGACGATGAAGATGAGGCTGAACCTTTACCTTACGGCTTGCCACCCATAAACCTCGGGCCCTGTCCTGTAATGGGAAGACCTTGTTCAGTTCCAGACGGATTTGCGAGAATGTACAAGACTGCAGCGTTACCTGCCTTGCCGCCTAGTTACAACGATGCAGGTAAAGTATGCTGTTCCAAGGAATACGAAAGAATAAAGAAAGCACTAAAAGAATATATGAAACACGAGAAAGACAACGATTACAGATGCGTAAACAGGTTCAACGTGGACACTGAAAGGAGATGTTGTGACAAAGAAGACATACTTTTATCGTTGACCGGCAAAAGCTGCTGCGGGTCTCATAAAATGGCTATACAGGAGAAATATAAAAAAGACGATAAGAAAAATACTTAAGTATAACATTGACATTTTATTTTGTAACCCACTAGTGTAATTTTAAGATCTAATTAAACTTATACAACTGACTTTGATGTTTCATTTCTTATGCAACATTCCCTTTCTAATTACAATTTGCACACATTTTAAGATTACGTAACTACATACTAGCTATGAAAACAAAAATCAAAGAAAAATAAATTCTTATTCTGATATTATGTACCTTTAGGCAATTACATTTACATCCTATGTTAATTGTAATATGACTTTGACCGAAAGTTTTCGTGTACAGTTTTTTTCAGACTATTTTTGAAGATATCTTAACTTTTCAAAATGGGTGATGATGAAGAAGGCGATAGGAAGAAAAAGAAGAAAAACGCTTCCAAATATAATTACAGTTTTGGTGACGTTCATCCAGGTAAATAAAAATAAATTACACGAAAAAGATAATTATTTTTATGGTCTTAGATTTTTTTAAGCTACTACGTATCATTCTTAGGAAACACGATTGGCCACAAATCATGTCGACCGTTTTTGAAACCGGGATACCCAGTTCCCGCTTCAATGGGCTGGCTGTGGACTACGCCGGACGTTCCCGGAATGAAGGTATCTATTTCTCATGGAACAAAATTTTTCTTGAAAACTTCTGCAATATAAGATACTCCTTACTACAAGTTGAGATCTCAATCGTGACTTAATAACTTGATAAATTATTCAATCAACTATTTGGCGTTAGCCAATGGAAAATTCTGGTCTAATACAAAACAATTACCTTTTCAGCCTAGACGTGGTTGGCAACCAGGTGTGATCGGTAAAAGCGTGGCCAAAATGATGACATTCAAATGTCCTCGCGGTGGGCCGGACAAGGATAAGAGTAAGAAGAAAAGAAAGAGAGGTCGTACTGCTGGAGCTGATATGGGAGGTGGAGATTCCGAACCGGAGGAGCCATTGGAACCAAAACCTACTTTAAAGGTTCAGAGGAAGGGAGATGTGTTTACAATAGAGGTGAGTTGAACATATACCTAATATGGAAGAAGGAGGAAAAGACTATTTTTAAAATAAGGTTCCTAGCTTTTGCTGGAGTTTGAAAAAAAATAGTTTTGTCTAAGCTCATTTAAGATACAGGAACCAAAAAAACTTAAAGAGATAGCAAAAATCACACCCGTTCATTATGGTTTTTGACAATTTTATTTAGTTTCAGTCAGGACCAAATAAGAGAAGAAAATTTGGATTTCCAATCTATACATTTTTTAAAGATTTTAGAATCTCAAATCTGTCTTACTTTCAGGTGAACCCATTGAAGGATCTGACGGAAATAAGTCCAAATGAGGATCCATATGTCGATTGCGATCCGATGGTATTCAAAATTATCAAGAAAAGGAGTCCTGAGGAGCAGGCTAAAGTTGAAGCGAGAAAAATGGTCAAAGTGAAGAAACAACGAGACGCTGAGATCCGTAAAGCTCTGGCGGAGGCTGTTGAGGATATATGCAAGTGTGCTTACATGGATGTCTTCTGTAATGACTTAGGCGCTATCGATAAGGTCATAGATAGCTGTCCAGCATTTAAAGAGCCTGATTGCGTTTGCAAGAGTGAATCGCTGAGTTCCTTATCGAGCAATGCGACTTGGGACATCGAATACACTCCACCATTCGGTTGTTTCGATTTGAACCCAAGGAAACGCAGGAATTACATCCACGTGGAGACTCAGTACATACCAGCCGATGCGGGCATCGTTGAAGCACCAAAAATAAAGTGTAAAAAGTCATGTGTGTCCATGAAGTCGAAGAGCAAAGCGAAAAAGGTATGTTGCAGCCCCTGCCTATGAAAAAAAATGTTATGTGGAACGTCAAATTTCATTGTGTTGTGGAATTCATATTTGAGTATTTAGGTTTCTGCTCTAAGTAATTGTTTTAATTTTTTAGGCAAGAGTTTTTTAAATAAGTAACAATAATAACAAGTCACGTGTTGTTTAATTTTGCAGTATATTTTAGAATGAGCTTACTTTTACAATTCGGTTTTAAATTGTACTCACTTTTACTCGACTACGGCATAGCCAAAAGGAAGGTTATGATTTTACCAGTCTATGTATATATGTATGTTTATATTTATGTATGTTCCACCGTTGCGCCTAAACCACTGAGCCGATTTTGATGAGGTGCCAATATGGTGTCAATCAATTTGCTATCACAGTCTTAGGTGACATAATTATTAATGTACCTATACGAACATAATAGATGTGACGGATGTGACCTCCAAAAAAGTGGGGGTCTCTAAACATTTTTTGTACTACTTTATCGAGTGGGGGTTAGGGGTGTCCCCCCTGTATAGAACAATATATCAATACCTAGTACCTACCTAATACAATAATTTAGCACACTAGCGACAGTTTTTTTTACTAAGGATATTATTGGCCTGTTCCCTACCTGTACTAGTCCCTACCAACGTATCCTCCCTAGAAGTCGGGTTACAGTTTTTAACATTTATCTTGTACTAGCTAATACCCGCGACTTCGTCCGCGTGGATTGAGTTCCCGCGGGAACTCTTTAATTTTCCGGGATAAAAAGTATCCTATGTGTTATTCCAGACTATAATCTATCTCTCTGCCAAATATTTGATGATTACCGCGACTTCGTCCGTGTGGACCAAATTTTTTCGATTCCCGCGGGAACTCTTAAATTTTCCGGGATAAAAAGCCTATTCCTAGCCTATTTCCTTCCCCGGGATACAACCTACCCCTGTACCAAATTTCATTAAAATCGGTTGAACAGATAATTTTTTTGATTCCCACGGGAACCTTTGAATTTTCCGGGATAAAAAGTATCCTATGTTACCTCTAATACCTCCAAGAATATGTGTACAAAGTTTCATGATGATCGGTTGAGTAGTTTTCGCGTAAAAGCGTAACAAACAAACTTACATTCACCTTTATATTAGTAGGGAGTAGGGATTGTTTCCATAAACCGATCCATCAATGAGACTAAGGCATGGTACATGAAATTGATTTTTAGGTAAATTGGAATTAACGGTTCTATTAATTACAGTTAAGTTATAACATTTTCAGTAAGTATTGTCTTTAAGTATACCTAGTTAAAATATACGTACTCCTCGAAGAGCGGTCGAATTGATGCCACGCCACGGCTTTGTGCAATAGAGGTGCAAAAATACTCGTCGATATTATTAATAAACCACTAAGCATCAGTGCCACTGGGTTCAAATTGATTGTCGGGAAGCTCTGAAATGAAAAAGAATATGGCCTGAATATTATGAGAATAAAGGGCCATTAGTCATTAGCAAAGTATACGAAATTGCACATAATATTATCTAATATTATCAGGACCATTCCTCTCGGTACTACGAATATTAGCTCCTAGTCGGACCACAAGGACTATAGAGCATCCTCGTGGTCCTACTACTACGGATTTAAATTATTATGAAATGGGACAGTTTTCATAACCAGTTACTTCTCAGGCTCACTCAGCAGTCGATGCAGAGAGCTATGATGCTCGGAGTTTCTCTGCGTGATAAAATTTGAGGAAATCCGAAGATCCACGGGTTGCGAATTGCGATGCTGAAGTGGCAATGGGTGGGCCATATTTGTTAAAGTTTCTCCCCAAGGTGTTGTATTGGCGACGACAATAAATGACAAATCTCTATCGGTCTGCCTTCTAGCTTTTGTGCGAACTTTTTTTTTACATAAATAAAACATAGAAAACACTTCTTTAATTACTGGATACTCACAACTCCTGGAAAACCATATTGTGCAACAGCATCTATTGTTTTCTTGATGGGTATTTTTAAAAATGGTATCGAAAAATCGAATCCAACCTGAAATCATTTTAAAATCTAAGAATTAAGCTTGCAATTGGTACTCTTATTTAGCATTTTTTTCAAAAGGAAACTTTCAGTTCTCTATATGACCACTTTCTGTTATGACCATTTTCCGGTATGTCCATTCCTGGTATGGTCATTTCCCTATATGCCTAACTATTTTAGAGTGGTTTAGTGGTCATATTGGTAAGTGATCATATCGGAAACTTTTCTAAGGGGTCTTAGATGGAACTGGTCATTTCGAGAAGTGGTCGAATTCGAAAGTCGTTGTATCGGGTTCGGGAAGTGGTAGCTACGAACTGAAAGGAACAGAAATACTTATATTATTTACGTAATATGCATCTACTTATACTAGCACAAGTCCATAAAAAAATGATATAATTGTTCATCCTGAAAGAAAAAAAGAACAAACTTGTACCTAATAGCATAGAGATGCCTTCAAAAGCCATTTAAAAAATAACAAAGTAGGTATGATTAGACTTAGGCGGCAAGCCTCAATGCCTAAATTATTATTTTCAACTCAATCGATAGAGTAAGGAACGTTTTCTATATTTATGACCCAATCATGTACGTCCCTATTACCACTGAGTATTTATGCACATACCTCAACATCCTCAGCATCCGCGTTAAATGTAAGTATTCTAGGTTTTCTTGATTCATATTGCAAATCTGCACTTATAACAAAACCCAACAAACTGCAGACTAATAAAAACTTTAGGGAACATAGGAACATACTGTTTAAAATGCCGAAACTGCCAATGCAAATATATTTAGAAAGAAAACTTTACTGTACTTATTAAAAATATTTAAAAAGACACTCAATTTACAGTGTGGATGTGCGAATTTCAAAGCTGAATTTTGCTAAAAAATCACTGCATGTTTATTCCGCAATAACTTCAGACGGTTTGACGCCATTTTACGGCGAATTTACAGAAATAGTGTAGAAAGATACGGACATATTATGAATAATATTTCCGTGTATTGTTGTGAAAACCTATGGCGGTTATAACGCACCTGCAAACAAGATAGCGATCGCAACTAGTGCCGTTGAAAAAAATAGACATGGCATTTTACAATCAAACCGTCTAGGTTACCTAGGTACCTATTATAGGTAGGACCTTATACGATTATAGGTATATAGCCAAAATCTCCCTGAAAAGCTGGAAAATTTCGGCCACTGGTAATAACTAATCAGCGTTGGGGCACCTCAGATGTGCGCTATAGTGGTTTCGGGTCTGAGAGTCCCGGAGTCCTAACATAAGCTAGTGGCTTACCTTTTTTTAAAACACCTGAGTATTTAAACTTATTTTTTTAATATTTTTAGTTTAAATAAAGATCTTTCTTTCTTTCTTTCTTACCTAACCAGTACTCTACTATTGGTTGTAGGCACAGACCATACAACCAATTGACTGAGCATAGCGTGCCCCCTCACCAGCCAAACGTTAGCACTATCAGTACTAACGTTACGTTTTGTGCCTATAGCCGCCCTCAGTCCGTATTCGACCGTGCTCGGAAATTGATCGAGTAAAAAACGAAATTGTAAAACGTAGCATTAAATGGCGTGCAAAGAGAAGCAATACCTCCAGCTATGTAAAGGATGGGATAACATTACATAAGTAAGAGTAGTTTTGTAATAATAAATGAAAATCATCAATACGCAAAAAAATAAAAAACATAAAAATATTTACCAAAATGAAAAGGAACCCGTTGATGTCTTTCAGTTTTTCTTTGTCTTTCACATGTAGTTCTACATATCTCCGTCTCTTCCACGCATAGCCCAGTGTAGCCCGTGTAACTATCGATAAATTATATGGATAGCCTTAGACTACTTGAATGCCAATAAATTAATTTACCGAGTAAAAACTTATATTTCATTAAATTCCGAATAATTCTGAAGTAGAAGAACAGGTTAGATGTCTATTATTTATTTGATTAAAAGCTGTTGTTGAAAACTTGTTCTTTAGTATAGAACTTGGGCACTTGGGCAATTAAAAAAAAATTATATATCAGATAATTATCTATAATCATACATATGGTATGGTAGCCCGCCAACCCGCATTGGAGCAGCTGGTGGGTCTCAGCTCTAATTCCCTCTCTCATGAGAGTGGAGGCCTGTGCCCAGCAGTGGGACGTTAATAGGCTGTAGTGGTGGTGGTGGATACATAATATGGTTGTCTTTTGCTGTTTGAATAAAATTATTTGTATTGATTTTCCAATGGTAATTTTTATCGATATATTTTTGTCGCGCAGCGGGCACCCCAAGTGCCGCGGTAACATATACTTTGTACTTATAACTGTGTAAAGTTGACCTTGAAAAGTACTTGTAAAAGTCTATTTGAATAAAAATAATTTTAATTTTTTTTTTTGAATTTTGAGCCAGCCAATAAGAAATGCTATTATTACCTCGTCCCCCACCTGAAAGTGGTGAGATGATGTGGTGATGTGTTTCAAAGCGAAAATGTGGCTATTAGCTCTCAATAGGTTTACTACTCGGTGGTTGTAGGTAAAAAATTACAGCAGTGAGGGAATCGCACTTTTGTTTCATAGAGAAAACGAAGGATTCTTGACAGCCGAACCAATAGCGCGGCAGGATAGACGAGACCCCGCCGGCGCCGATACCTACGTGTTACGTGCGGGGCTTTTCGTCCAGTACTATTATATTATTCTGTGGTCCAGTTCTTTAGTATTTTCCTGACGTTAACGGCCAGCGTCTCTATAAAAAATTAAAAATCATTTTAGTGGCTGTCTTATAATTTATGTGCTCTATGTGTGCGCTAAGTAGAGTCAATTTGTTAAATTTTTCACGGTACATGAACGGATGATGTTTTCTTGTTTTGAAATTATCTTTCTGATATCTCAATTGTTATTTGTTATACATAATAATCAAAGATTTTTTTCTTTTATGTCCTAAAAAATTACCAACCGGCAGTTACCGAAATACGGCTTACCTCAAGAGAAAAAAAGGAACCCTTATTAGGTTCTAAATTGTCTGTCTGTCTGTCTGTTAATCACCTTTTTCTCGGAAACGCCTGGACGTATCTAGATAAAATTAATATCAAATATTCCACAACCCTTGGAGCTGTAAAAAAATCAAGCTTCTAAGTCAACGCACTCAAAAGATACGGCCTTTTAAGCCGCATATTTTGGCTTGATACTCGCCAATAAATCAAAACCTATAGGGTAGGTACTTACCGTTTACCTAGAATCATGAAATGGGGCAAGAAGCAAGATCTCACAGCACAAGTATTGGAAAACATCCGACAAGAGTTAATTAGGGTTCCGTACTCGAACGGCGAACCCATTAGGGTTCGAGCACCGAGTAGGATGGTATGTGGGTTCGAGGGTGCCGAATTGTTTGTCAGGCGCTATCAGTAGGTATAGCGCCAGTTATTTCGCAGCTGATTACGTGTTGTTATGACTTGATCTTTCTTGTTATTTACTAAAATCTATACTAATATTATAAATGCGAAAGTTTGGATGGACGGATGTTTGTTATTAAATCACGCAAGAACGGCTGATCGGATCTGGACGAAATTTAGATTATACACATGACAGGTGTCAGGAGTATAATCAATCTCTGTGACTTTGGGTATGTTCCGATATATACTGAGAGCACTGTTCCAGTGCTCTTACTGGGGAGAAATTCGTTCCGTTATGGAGTGACAGTATAGTGCCGCAGTATCTATAGGGAAATATATGACATCATAAATCGTCGCCATTTTTGTACTGCGAGCACTGGCGTTTTCGAGGTAAGGTGCTCTCAGTGCTGCTGTGTTCCGTTTTAAACAGTGACCAGTGTAGCTAACTATAAAGGACCGGTTTCGCAGTATACTAAATTGACGTCACACCTTACAGTGCTCGCAGTGTATTTCGGAACATACCCTTTAATTTTCCGTAAGTAATTTATAATGTGTGGTGGTACGGAACACTTTGTGCGCGAGTCTGACTCGCTCTTGACCGGCTCTGCTGTTACTCGTGAAAATCGATAAGAACAATCGCATTTAGATTATTATTATTAGATAATATAGATAGCTTAAGTAAGAGACTCCTTTGACCTAGATGAAATAAATAAAATATTGAGTACTGAGCAAAAAATATCAACTGAAAATCGGTATAGATAGGTGGGCTGACCTGTAAAATCTTGGTACGTGTACAAAGCCGATACGGGTTGCTTAATAGGTACTTCTCGAAAATAGAACAAAGGCCTCAAAACTTTTCTTCACACATTTCTTCCTCTTACGATAATGTCTCGACCATCTTCCACCGTGACGCGGTAAAAGCTGTGTTGCGTCATAACCACACTACAATAGTGTTTCCCCATACGATTGTTCTGATGCAGGCTTCGGAACGATTTCTATAAAGTATTCATACGGAGGCGGTATGGGGCAGTGACGTCTGTGATCTTGTCAAGATGGGTCCGAAGATAACTGCTGTAATACTGGTGATCGGGTGCTTGGGTTACGCTATGGGAAATTATAGGAACGATGGGTAAGACATTTAATAGTATAGCATAGGTACATGTGCCTACATTATCATATGCGGAGTAGTTTTGCGGTTAAAAGAACTAAGAATAGGTCTTTTCCGTTTATTTTTATTCCAGTAGTACTTACTTGACTGCCTCGTTGGTCTAGTGGTTAGCATAGTCGACTGCGGATCACGAGGTCCTGGGTTCGATTCCCGGTTGGGCTTATAAGTTAGGTATTGGGTTTTTCAATTAAGAAATTCTCAGTGCCAGCCCGGAGTTGGAAGTTGGCGGTGTTTCACCCCCGTGCCTCGGAGAGCACGTTAAGCCGTCGGTCCCGGTTATTATCACTAACATGATAATAATCGTTAAAGCCCGCCAACCCGCATTGGAGGAGCGTGGTGGGTCTAAGCTCTAATTCCCGCTCTCCCATGAGAGTGGAGGCCTGTGCCCAGCAGTGGGACGTTAATAGGCTGTAGTGATGCTGATGATGATGATGAGTACTTACTTAGTTAGACCTTGATTGCAATCTCACCTGATGATAAGTGACGAGGCTGTCTAAGATGGTAGTGGGCTAACCTGTGAAGGGTTACATGGCAGTTATATTATAAATCGGTATAGATAAAGGTATCCGGCAACGGAAAGATCAATGAGTGTGTACCTATTGCTCATATAGGTATTGCCTAGTTATTATCACTTCCAGAAAGCAATACTTAAGATTCATCCGCACTGCGAAAAACATTCGGGCGAATTTTACTCTCGCGATTTATATTTCGCGTACGGAGTTAGGATTTCGCGCGAATTTTGTTCGCAAGTGCGTATACCTTCATATGATTTCTAGTGTTACATACAGAATTGCGAAAAAACCCTCAGCCCTTAATTAGTGATTAATAATTATTTATAAATGTTTGCAAGGTTCGTGCCAAGCACTTACCAACACACGGAAGACCAGCTGGCCCAGCCATCTGCCAGAGCTGAAAAGAGTAGAGACGAGAGAGACAGCCAGTCTGACAGGACTCAGCGGTTTGGCGTCACAGACTTTGGACATACGGTGAGATAAGCCTACCAATATTATACTTAAATGCGTAAGTGTGTTTGTTTGTTGGTTTGTCCTTCAATCACGCCGTAACGGAGCAATACGGAGTATAGTTAAGCACCTGGAGAGTGACATGGGCTACTTTTAATCCCGCAAAATTAAGGAGTTCCCGCGGGAATAAGATAAAACTTAAACCACGTGGACGAAGTCGCAGGCATTAGCTAGTAATTGATACGTATCATTAACAATGTTAAATTGTTATGTCGGGGTTATTTAAATAATATTGATTTTCCTAATGACAAAGGTGCATGGAAGCATAAAAGCTATCTCTGGGTCTACTTTTTTCTTTCAGGCGATTCTCAAAGTGCACCGGAAAGCGAACCATGTAACTCCCACTTTGCGCCAGGAAGTCGTTAAAAGTCATCAAATGTCATGTTTTTTCTTTTTGATAATAAGGTCAAGATGTTTTTCTTTTCATTTTCCTACAGGGTCCATACGGTGGCACTGCTCCCGGTCTCTATGGTCCATTGAAAATAGACCTCGGCGGGGTGTTGCTGGGTTCTATTCTGGGCTTTGGCGCTGTCATCATTTTGCCCAAGATCATCCACGCACTTTCTTACAGCTACGGGGGATATGGTCGCAGTTAGTATTTAAATTTTTAATTTTTACTATCCTAGTCACCAACAGACATAATAGAAACAGAGGTGCAATCATGTAAGGATTGCCGATCAAATCTTCTAAGTTCGGCTTCAAAGTAAAATAAACCATAACAGCATTGAATTAGAGCTCAATTTCGTGTATCCATTCTCATACGTTTAGGTAAGTTCGATACCCTAACCGTATAAGAATGGATACACGAAATTGAGCTCTAATACAGTGCTGTTATGGTTTATTTTACTTTGAAGCTGAACTAGTCGATTTGATCTACAATTCTTACGTAATTGGGGGGCAGATTCTTAAGCACTTGGTTGAGACAGCTGAATGAATGCCTCATCATCATCATCATTACAACTGCCGGCTCACTACTGAGCACAAGTCTCCTCTCGGAATGAGAAGAGTTTGGCCATAGTCCACCACGCAGGCCAAGTGCGGATTGGCAGACTTCACACACCTTCGAGAACATTTAAGAACTCTCGGTCATGCAGGTTTCCTCACGATGTTTTCCTTCACCATTTGTTGCAATATTTAATTTGTTAAAACGCATATAGCTACAAAAAGTTGGAGGTGCGTGAACCCGCGACCCCATATAGGAGGTTGGGTGTCTCAACCACTAGGGCTATCAACGCTTTTAACCATGCCTAGTTACTTTAAATTAAAATGTTTTTATTAAACTTTTACAAGTGCTTTTGAATCGTCGAGTGAATCTACCCACGGGTTCGGAATGATATACCTACCGAGAAGAACCAGCAAGAAACTCGGTGGTTGCTCTTTTGAAAAAATTAATTTACAATAAGATATATTTGAAGCTAGAGGTGCTTTCAATGTGGCATGTCCTAGTAAGGAGCCGGTATCTTTGTTTTCTCAAAGACAATGGGACGACGCACTATGTTCAGATGTTTTGCAGGAGCTTATAAATTCATCACCTACTGCAAGCGACCGTGCTCGTCTTCTTGCGGTGTCTACGAGGGAATCAAGTTACTGGCTCCATGCTCTCCCGTCTAAGCATTTAGGCACTCTGTTGGACCACCTCACTCTGACGATTGCGGTTGGTCTTCGACTTGGCGCCAAGTTACAACAGCCACATCTTTGCCACTGTGGTGGGGCAGTGGACGCGTATGGCCATCACGGGCTTTCTTGTATTAAAAGTGCCGGTCGTCTTTCGCGACATGCTTCCCTGAACGACATCATTCGTAGGTCTCTTGCCACCGCTAAAGTGCCTGCAGTGTTAGAGCCTAATGGCTTGGCGCGCAGTGATGGTAAGAGACCTGACGGGATGACTCTTGTTCCGTGGAAGCAAGGAAGGTCGCTTGTTTGGGATGCCACATGCGTGGATACGCTAGCGTTATCCCACTTGCAGGCGTCCTCCATGTCAGCGGGAGCGGCGGCCACTAATGCAGAAAGAGCCAAGAGGCGCAAGTATGAAATTATTGAAAATAATTTCATTTTTGTGCCTTTTGGTGTTGAAACCCTGGGGTCGTGGGGCGAAGATGCCAGATCCTTTTTTAAGGATCTATCTTCTCGTCTCACAGAGTCCACAGGTGACCGGAGGGCTGGCAGTTACCTCGGCCAACATATAAGTTTGGCTATTCAGCGGGGTAACGCAGCCAGCGTTCTGGGCACACTGCCTCATTGCAGCGGGATAGATGATATTTTTAATGTTTAGTTTTTAGTTTTTAATTTAGTTTTTAATTTAGATTTAATTTAGATTTTAATTTTATTATTATTAACAATAAGATGATATGATAGATCCTTTTTCAAGGATCTATCTTCTCGTCTCACCACAGGTGACCGGAGGGCTGGCAGTTACCTCGGCCAACATATAAGTTTGGCTATTCAGCGGGGTAACGCAGCCAGCGTTCTGGGCACACTGCCTCATTGCAGCGGCATAGATGATATTTTTAATGTTTAGTTTTTAATTTAAATTTTAAAGATATTATAATGTATGGATTCTGTGATTAATTTGGTTCTAATCTAAATATTAAACTTCAATTGATTATAAATAAATATAATTTACAATTATTTATTTATTAAAATTTCATGTCCACAGGCGTCGAAACAGATTTCAGCTCAGTTTCGGACATGGTGAATCGATTCGACGAGATCCTGACTCGATACAACGTCGATTCGTCGTCATGCATGCAACGACTGGCATGCTCTTACGTGCAACTGGCCAACGAGCACGTGCTCACTGGCAACGCGACCGACTTTGATGCATTGCTTACTAATTTATCCAGGTCAGATATTATTCTAATACTTTTTTGACGTGAGAACGTCATATAAATCGATGAACACCGGCTGCACACACGAAAAAGTGTCACGTTCCGCCTGAGCCTGAGCGTGCAAGTGAGAGCGCGGAACAAGCGATAGAGAGGCACGAAAGGCCCAAGCGTTGGCACATTTATCTCGACGTCAGAGCTAGCAGATCGAATAGTTCTGCTACTGGAACGCCGCCACGCGTGCTTCTTCGAGAACTTCTAAATATCACGTAAAACTATCGTCCGTAAACCGACTTTACAGACAACCGTATTTTTTAAAAATCTATACCCTTTTTTATTCCCACGGGAACTCCTTAATTTTACGGGATAAATAGCCTACCTATATCACTCTCCACGTCCTCAACTATATCCATGTCAAAAATCACGTCGATCCCTTGCTCCGTTGCGGCGTGATTGAAGGACAAACCAACAAACATACAACCTCGCATTTATTATATTAGTATGATATACAAATATAAGATAAAAATATCTCGCTTGTATAATATTGAATTATCATTATTTATAAAATGTAGGTAGGTAAACTTATTTTCTCTTATTTATTTTCACAGTAACTCCTTAGTCCATCGTATGCTAGATGGCACATCGGTATACGAAGCGATGTCGAATGGTCGTTCTCTGGACGCAGACTGTCAGCAGCTCTACCCGAAATGCAAGCTAGATAGAAAAACTGTGGTCAAAATGATCACTCAACTAGTACCTTCTTAGTATTACAAAAAATAGTATGTAAGTTATCGATAAAATTAAGAATATGTAAAAATCTTAGATAAATATTGAATATCGATGCTCATTCGGGAGTACACTTTTAATTAAATAGATGTATGCGAAAAACTGACGTCAACTTTATTAGTAGGTAAATTTCTGTAAAGGCTTAGAGGAATCATAGCTCTGTAAAGTTTCGTACAAGCGAATTAGCACCAATGTCAAATGAAGGGCTTTAAATATAGTAATGCTAAGTTTTTTAATGACTACAGAAGATTTGTTCCTTTTGTAGTAATACATTTAAAAATAAATTTGCTTATAATTTTGCTGTCCTTTAACCACAAAAAACTTTACGATATTTTCACGATATTTCAACTCCATTTAAGCGCGTAGTGTTCCATGGTGTTACGAAATTGTAAACTGTCGACAGATTACAATTTAACGCATTATTCATCGGTAGATTGTAATCTAGGTATATTAAACCGACCCTTGCGGCCGGGCACTAACTGTTCATTTATGTCGAACCCTAACCTAATATACAAGAAAGAGACGAGAAAACGTAAATACAATGAAATATTTCAAAAATTGACACTCAGAACATTGAACCGTTCAATCACATTACAATCTAACGGTTTTTGCAATCTTACGGTGACACATACACTCGCAATGTACGTACCTATATGTCGTTTTTGCAGCATTGCGTTATACAACCGCTAGTTGAATATGCGTGAAAATATCATACTTACTATGAAAGGCGAGTCCTTATAGGTACAAGGCATGAAATGAAATAAATTTTACAAATTTAACAATTTTATTATTTTTAAGTCAACACCAAACCTATCTACATCTGATATGCTCGGCAACTCAATACTCGACGTATATTATACATACTGTTTAGTTATTCCATGATTTCCAACCCATTAGCTTTCCATAATTGAATTCCCGATATACAGCAAAATTATGGCGAGCACTAAACTAGCGGCACGCTATGATGGCCGGTTTGACGTTTGTCCGCTTAATTGATAACGAGTTCCGTATTAATTGATAACGACTTTGAAGGAAATAATTGTATTACTTTATTGACGATAGTGATGTGCAGAGATTCATAAATTTTATCGAATGTAGTTTTAGGTTTAGGACTCAAAATTTATTTATTAAACCGGGTGTCAAACCGGCCATCATAGCGTGCCGCTAGTGTAACTGGCGTGTCGTGGTTAGATTGAATGAGGTATTTTTTTAAACTTTCAATTTGTATATAGAAGAAATTTACTTTACATTAATGATTAATCTGTTATCGATATTTTGTAGCAAAACAATTTTAAAAGCAGATTGAAATGTCAAGGGATTAAATCTCACCCATCTTACTAATCACTAATCTTACTAATATTATAAATGCGAACGTTTGGATGGATGGATGGATGGATGTATGGATGTTTGTTACTCAATCACGCCCCAACGGCTAAATGGATCTGGCTAAAATTTGGCACAGAGATAGATTATAGTCTGGAATAGCACATAGGCTACTTTTTATCCCGGAAAATTAAAGAGTTCCCGCGGTAATCAAAAAACCTCAATCCACGCGGACTAAGTCGCGGGCATCAGCTAGTTTTAAATAATTCATTCAGAAATACCGTGAATGTCTATACCAGGTCATTATATTATGATGTAGGCCCACTTGCTCAAGGGGTCTTAAATTGACTAAGTTTTTTTTTTATTTGCGTCACTTTTTTGCAACCAAGTGTATATTAATTTAAACAAGAGTATATTACACTCTTTCCAAAAAGTGACAGCATTACAAAATTTTAAACGTCCTTGTGCAAGCGGACTTAAAGTGATTAGTATCTGTAGTATATAGTAAATTGATTAAATACATATAAATCATACTACATATATTTTTAATTCAATAGTCTACGCAAAATTCAATCCAAGCACGACACATGACCGTAATTTTAAAATAAAATGCATTTAATTGATTTAAAATTATCGATATTTTGACGTAAATAATGAATTAATGCATTTGAGCATTGTTTTTGGCAGCTTTATTTAGGTGCATCTACACTACTGCATTGTTGTTTGAATTTTTCTGAAAATTTTCACATACTGTTCTAGTTTTTATATAAGAGCTTCAAAAAAAGTTTATTAGATTTTAGAATAGTCTAATATGGAATTTCACAATAGTTTTGTGCTCTGTTTACATTGTAATTTGTAATTTAAGCAATGCAATTCATATCATACTACATACGTATTATATTGTTTTACTACATACAATGTTATTGTTTTACCGCTGGCGTATTCAAATTACATTAGACAAAGATTTTTTTAATTTAATTATGCTAATATGACTGCATTTCAGTTTATATCTGAAGATTTAGGATGTAAAACGCATCAACAAGTAAAAAGCAGTTGAATTTGACACAATAGAGAAATTCAATGAAGCAGTCAATGATCGGCAGAAAAATAAGTTTCAGTAATAAAACCGTTGCACTCTTACTAATTTTGTGTTACCGCTGACTTACTGATACATCTCTAACACTATGTAACTATAGGTTCATCAAGATAAAGAAAATTAGGCAGATAAAAATGAAGTGGTTGAATACTTTATCATAGTGTCAGTATTTTCTTTAACCTTTTAAACCTATACACAGTATGTGTCAAGTAAGTTGACAAAAGATTTGGGCTTCTGTTGGCCCATAACCTGTTTAAGACTCTGTATCCACCGAAGAGATGGGCGATGTGTTTAACGCACCGATTTAATTGATAGATGATGTGTAAAAATGATCACGTCATTTACCAATACTCTGATTGGTCCGCTAAACAAATCTTCATTGTTCTCAGCTCTGGTGAATACCGGGCCCCAGAACCTACGAGATGACAATTTTTGCAAGTATGACGTTACGTTTGTTCATTAATCGCACCAAGAAGCCTTTTGAGATATCACCGTAATAACTCAAACTAATTACTCGGAAGTTTCAACTTACGTGACTCGAACTGTATTTAATTTGCTCTGTCAATAAATATTTTTTAAACAAATATTGACATAAGTAGAAACGTTAAATCTATCGTGCACCATTAAGCGTTCACAATGTTGACTTATTTAAATACCTGACTATCGTGTAAGTATAAGCTGTTGTACACACGGACGCTTTTTAAACGCGTCTTACAAAAGACTGTAATGAAAAGCCAAATTAGATCCAATGGAAAATAAAACACTGTTTTTTAATCCATTCATTTCATTCTAACGTTTTTAAACGCTTTTTAAAAAGCGTCCATGCGTACACGGACTTACAGTCTTATTCTATAGATAAAACTAATTTCACGAATCTTGATTTAAATTCGTATTACGAGTACTTATTGCATTTCACTATTTTATACTTCTTACGTTAGAATGAGTACGGAAAATAAGCAGCATTGTTCTTAGATTACGACAACAGAACATTTTGAGCATATATTTTTATCTATTCAGAGACCTGAATTCCTAAAGGAAACCAACAGGTATTGATTATTATTAAATACAGGCAAATAAATATTTTCCGTATTTAAGCAACCCTGACTCACGAGCATATTATTTCATCTTTCAGTGACATTTTGTTCATTCATTCATTCAATCGTTCGCTCTACACAGAATCTGTTTATTTTGCTTATACTACCAAGGCAGTTTTGTAGAAGGGCGAAAACTATTTATTTTACTACGCGGGTAATATTGTTGTGTCATTCTGTATATATTACGATTTCTAATGCACCGCGGGATAGAAATGTGTCTTCACCCTGATGAAAATTTATGTTATCTGGGAGTTAAAGGTCTTTAAATATACTATTACAGGATAAAGTTAAGACCGGAATATAAAATGGTGGTATCAATTAAAATGGTAAGATATGGTAACTTAGTACATAAAAAAAGTGCTCAAATTAAAAATAATATAACCTTCGGTCTCTCGGTTCTCAGAATGTATTAATTAGAACCTTATTATTAAATTATAAGTGATTTTATTTTATATTTTTCATAAGAGCACATACTTATACACTAAATACTGTTGTAGATTTATGTTGATTTATGATGTTTTAAAAGTCTGTGAGGAGATAGCATAATATAATAATTATCTTAGCAGAAAATAAAATACGATAACTACACAATAATTATTATAAAGTATATGATGTTAATACTAAAATAATAAACAAAAAAATAAATATTACGTTTAATAATTTAAAGGTACGCGAATTTTAACTTTTAGAAAAAAATGTTATTAAGACGCTCATGACGCTTTACAAGCGTATTTCCGTGATATTGAACATCTATTTTCTGCTTCAAATGACATCACATAATTTTGAAAAAAAATGTAATGCAATACTTAGATTCATGCTCTTCAATTGTGTGGAGGCCTTTTTATAATTTTTACATTATTTAGAATAATACAAGCAATTATAAAATAAATAACTTCGCACATGATTGTCTATTAACTTTATTACCTGAGGACCCACGAAAGTGAAACTTACGTAAAAATAAAGAGAATATTTATAAGGTAAAAACTCAGCAGTGATTTTTTTAATTTTTGGCGATTTTCCACGAAAATTCACATATTTCGGCCAAATAATGCTAGCGGGTGTTGCGCGGGCGACGGGCGGTAGATGGCAGATGCCTTTCAGACGGGGAGGACGTATCCATTTTTCCCGCCAAAACGCTCTCGCGCCAACACGGCAGACGTAAATGAAATATTGAAAAAGTAGTGAATTCTAATAATTACTGAATGAATGATAATGGAAGATTTTTTCCATATCTTAGCACTGCTGGACAATATATTAAAACTGGTACATATTTTATTTTCCTTGCGTATTTTTCGTTTCTTTTTTTAAATTGTGCTAAATCAAACAACGCCATCTATTGTGAGATGGGGAACCATATGGGTTTATTCCTGCAGCTGCAGAACTATTTTTAACAATGCCTAAAATAAAACAACACACAAACAAGGTAATTAAAAATATGAATATCGCGTAAGTATCTAGTAAGTACCCATAATTTTTTTACTAGCTAAATTATGAATATACCCAAGTTCAAATCAATACATAGGTAATTCTATACACGGGAACACATAGGCTAAAAGTCTGGCCAGTATTACCTAAGTACCTAATGAAAATTTCTTGTCAAAAAAAAGGAAAAAAAGGGTAAAAAAGGCACATAAAGGTAACCAAATCAGTTTTTAAGCCCGAACCAGGAATTGAACCCAGAACTACGCCATCCTCAGTCCAACATGCTAACTAATACACCAGCGAAAATCAACCGATCTAGGTAGGTACGTACCTAGTTTGTGTTCAGACATATTTTATAACTTATTTTAGAAACATCTTTCATTTACGAGCTGATAAATCATAATAATGAAAAATGTCCTCCCGACCGAATTTCGGCCACGGCGGCCTATCTCCAGAGAGATAAGCCATCTGCGCGGGAGATATTATAGTGCACAAGTGTGTGCGCATACACAGGTGCACTCTCTGTTCTTACTCTCATAGCCCGATGGGACGGAAAATCCGACACGACCGGAGAGAGATCAGGCGCAGGACCGACGGCTTTACGTGCTCTCCGAGGCACGGGGGTGAAACACCGCCAACTTCCTTACTCCGGGCTAGTACTGAGAATTTCTTGTCAGAAAACCCCAATACTTGCTACGGCCCGACCCGGGAATCGAACCCGGGACCTCGTCGGCCGCAGTCGAACATGCGAACCACTAGACCAACGAGGCAGTCAAATCATAGTAAGGTAGGTAGGCAGTCTGATAAATCATAGTAAGGTAGTAATAGGTATACCTACGTGTAAAAATCTTGAACTGAGTGACTGATGTACCTATCAACGCAAAGCATATGCAAGGGCTGGGTGGGGTCAGCTACCTATTAGCTATTCTTTGCTATTACCTAGCTACCTAAATAATGTACATACTTACCTACTAAAGAAACATTTTTGTTTTTTTATTTATTTTACTTATCCAATCTATATATATCATACTAATGTGTGTTTGTTTGTTGGTTTATCGGTTTGTTCGTTTGACCTTCAATCACGGCGCAACGGAGCAACGGATCGACGTGATTTTTGGCATGGGTATACCTAGTTGAAGACCTGGAGAGTGACATAGGCTTTTTATCCCGGAAAATTAAGTAGGTAGTTCCTGCGTAAATAAAAAAATACTTAGACCACGCGGACGAAGTCGCGGGCATCAGATAGTATCTTATAAATAAAATCGTTCAACAATCACTTACTTACCTACTACTTACTTACTAACGGCTACCTATTTAGGTATGGAGAAGTACCTACATGTTTCATCACTTTTGAAAATTCGACCCCCAAACGGGTGAAATAAGGGATGAAAGTTTGTATGAGTCTCAAGATATTTTTTAAGTTATATCAACGAAACTTGTACTTATTTTGGTCTTCAATAAAAAATAAAGAAGTACGTGTGTCACAGTTATACCTACAAAATTTCATCCCCAAAGGGGTAAAATAGGGGTTGAAACTTTGTATGACAGTCTGTCATTTTTCAAGTTAAAGCCATGAAAATAAGTATTTGGAATTTTGGTGATTACGTATTGAAGAAATACGTGGTTCACAGTTTTTGAAAATTTTATCCCCAAGGACGATAAATAGATAGTTTGTCCTTCAATCACGCCGCAACAGATAAACGTGATTTTTTGCATGGGTATAGTTCTGCCGTCAGTCGACTTATACATTTTGCCAATTTTGAGTTATATATACTATGTGAAAGAGCAAATTTTTCTCTATCGAACAGTCTGGGTCACATTTTTTTATAGTATCTTTGATAGTCTTTGAGATCTGGAGACCCCGAACACGGCTAACTACATCATTTTCGCGATTTTCCGATACTTAAATACGTTTATGTGACTTTTTGACAGTAGAATACGGCTTTGCGTTTGTAACCGTCTATTTCAAGTTTATATTTCAGGTACTTTACTCTAAAAAACGGTTACATCAAATTACGACAGTATAAGGCCGATAAATAAGTTTATAAGTACGTAATTTAGTGATTTGTACTAAAAAAGTTGTAATGGCATTTACGAAAACTAAGTGACAGTTTTCTTCAAATACTTATCTACAACACAGTAAGGCACACTAAGCTCACTTATTATCGGAAAGCTAATGTGACATTGAAAATTGTACGTGTCTAAAAGGCAGTGAGCGTTTTTTAGTTGTCATATTTTTTGTTAATAAGTGTTTAAAATATACTATACTGCCGTCCGTTTACTTAAAGGCCGTTAAGTGAAAAACCAAATTTTGAGTTATGGCCAAAAAACATGAAAATTAAAGTTTCTAGAGTTTTATTAGACGTACAGCTATATTTTATATACCAAATTATTTGTTTTCTTTTAAGCTTTCATTTTATGAGTCTGAATGAGTGCTAAGGTAAATAATATAGTTTTAAATAACGTTTTTGTGTTTAAGCCATGTTTATCTATCACTTGATGCGACCTCTTAAAATACTAAAAAACAACTGGCTGAAGCGCAATCGTATTATAGAGTGGTAATGGAATCGTAATTGTTGATACATATACCTTGTGTCACAGTTTTATGCAAATTTTTTAGCTTAAAAGCCGTTAAATCGCTTAGTCGTCTTTTAAAACATGTGAAAATCGACGGCTGGTATTTTAAAAAAACCGTTATGAGACGAAAACTGTTTATTTCATTGTGTAGGGCTACTAATACAAAACAGATTTCTTATCAAAAATAAGGTCTTTGAATAAACCATGCACACTAGCTGTCTTTTAGCTAGGCAATAACTGGTACTTTCATAAAGCTCTAAATTAAAATTAACAACTAAATGCCAAGTTTAGATATATTTGTCAAACTTTTAATGCTTTTAAATCGAGTGATAGTTAGGGAATTAAAATAAAGCAATTATTTTCATTTATATTCAAATAAGCAAATTGCAATAATCATTAAAAAAGTAGTAAATATACCTTTGTGGCCCATTACATAATATTTAGACACTCTCGCCACGGTACAGGTTGGTGAAGTTTCGTATCTGCGCTACGTTGGTGTGCACTGTCCACTGACGAATTTCGTGAATAAACTATGAATACATTAAAATGTAATATCGTGATAGAGAACTACTAGTGTACGTTCAAAATAAAATATCGGAAATGTAGATGAAGAAATCTAAAAAGAATATGTACATCAGCGTTCACGAGCAGTAAAATTAGCAAGTCCAATTTCCTCTATTTGATTCTCTGCCATCGGGGCAGCGGAAAAATTTGAGGAAGGGTAGTAGAAAATATGAAAGGTGTCTTCCAAACAATGGATCCTAATATAATTCCAGTGTTTGTAGCACGGGTTCTTGAAAAACTATCTCTTATTTTGTTTGATCATCTTACCGCACAAAAATGCTAAAAGATCTTACAAAAATAAGTTCAGAAGTTGTAGCAATTACAATCTCAAGAGTGACAATACAGATGTTTGATGAATGGCGATCTGATATACGTAATCTGAAGTACGCTGTTACAGGTCATCTTGCTTGGCCGTTGAACTATTGTGGTCCAATGTTAGCCTGACAGAACCACTTGTCATATTTGAAACTCCCCATTTCGTGTTTTCATAGCCGATGGTTGGATTTTAAAATGGAGAAAGCGTACTTCAGATTACGTATATCAGATCGCCATTTATCAAACAGCTGTATTTTCACATATAAGATTGTAATTGCTGCACCTTTTGAACTTAATTTTGTGAAATGTTTTAGCAGTTTTGTGTAGTCAAAATGATCAAACAAAATAGGAGTCAGTTTTTCAAAAACCCGTGCTAGAAACACTGGAGCTACATCGGGATCCATTGTTTTAAAGACACCTTTCATCTTTCCTACTACCTTTTCTTAAAATATTCCGCTGCCCCGTTGGCAGAGAACCAAATAGTGGAAATTTTACTTGCTGATTTCACTAGGTACTCGTGAACGCTGATATACATATTCTTTTAAGTGTTTCTTGATCTACATTACCGATACTTTATTTTGAACGTACACTAGTAGTTCGCTATTACGATATTACACTTTAATGTATTCAAAGTTTATTCGCGAAATGCGTCAGCGCACATGCAGTTACAAAACACCACAGACCTGTATCGCGAGAGTAGCTATCTAATTAAGTTATGGGCCACAAAGGTCTATTGACTAGTTTTTTGTGATTGTTGCATTTGAATATAAATGGTAAATAAATTAAAAAGCATTAAAAGTTTGGCAACTATATTTAAATTTGGCACTCAGTTGTTCATTTTAATTTAGAGCTATATGATAGTACCAGTTAGTCAAGTCAAGTCAAGTCAAATAATTTTTATTCAATTTAGGTAGGTATACTACACCTGTTGACTTCCAGTTGTTTATAAATAAAATATAATGGTGATAATCAGTAACGGTATCTTAAAACTAAAGCTACGAGGGTTCCAAACGCACCCTGGTCTGAGAAGAGCCCACAACAAACTCAGTTGGTTTTTTTTTCATTATCACCATTTCACAAATCATCCTAACTAAGGAACTATCTGAGCCACTAGATCAAATCATTGCCAAGCTTCCTTGTCATTTAAGTAATCCTTTACATGGTAATACGATTTTTTAATCAGTTTACGTCTTACATTAACTTTGAACTTATTCAGAGACATTTTCAACATGTGTTCTGGGAGCTTATTGTAGAAGCGGACACTATTTCCAACAAATGAATTGCTAGTTTTACTAAGCCTAGAAGCAGGCATTACAAGTTTGTTTTTATTTCTAGTATTGACATTATGACAATCACTTTTCTTCTTGAATTTATCAATGTATTTATGCACGTATACTAAATTTTCAAATATGTATTGGTTGTGCGCTGTCATAATATTGATTTCTTTAAATTTATCTCTGTTGACTTATTTGGCTCTCTTGGTCCCATATTATATGGCTCGAACAGCCCTCTTCTGCAACACAAAAACATAATTAATATAAGCAGCATTACCCCATAATAATATACCATACGACATAATGTAGTGAAAGTAAGCAAAATAAACTAATCTCGCCGTTTCTATGTCTGTCAACTGGCGAATCTTTCACATAATTCTTGGCGATAAGTCATTTATGTGATTGCCTCATTGGAGTTTAGCATCTAACGTTATTCCCAGAAAAACAGCGGTATCCACTAAATCTAATTCCTCATGATCAAGTTGTACAGTGGTTTTTACCTGTTTGACATTAGGTAATTTAAATTTGATACACTTTGTCTTTTTCCCATTGAGGAGTAGGTTATTAGCTTCAAAAAACTGTACCACTATTATATATTATTGACTAAAAGACAGCTATTGTGCATGGTTTATTAAAAAACCATATTTTGATAAGAAATCTGTTTATATTAGTATAGTATTGTTGTAGTATTAGTAGCTCTAAACAATGAAATAAACATTTTTTGTCTAACAACTGTGTTTTTTAAATGCCAGACGTCGATTTTCCAAGCTTTACTGTTTTAAAAGAACGCTAAACGATTTAACGGCTATTAAGCATAAAAAATGCATAATTTGTGACACAAGGTAAATGTGTCAACAGTTACGATTCTATTACTACTCCATTATTACGGCTGCGCTTCAGCTAGCTGTTTTTTAGTATTTTTAACCGACTTCCAAAAAGGAGGAGGTTCTCAATTCGGCGCGTATTTTTTTAATGCATGTTACCGCATATCTCCGTGGTTTCCAAACCGATTTGAAATTTTTTCAGTGGTTAGAGGAAGCTTGCGAGGTGGTCCCATAAAAAATTCTTAACCCTGATGCTGACTCCAAATCCTTAACCCTGATGCTGTAGGTATACCTACGACTCAAAACTAGGGAGTTAGGAAGTTTTGACGGTGAATTCATATAGTAGGTATCAAGTGACGTGTAGGTATACGATTCAACTCTGAGTCCCAACTCCTCAACCCTGATGCTGCATGGTACAGAACTCCTTAAAAATAGCGATTTAGGATATTTTATGGTGAATTAATATTGTAGGTGTCAAGCAACGACTTCATAATTAAACCCAAGTCCCAACTCCTCAATTCTGATGCTGCAGGGTACTGCACTCCTAAGCCGTGGGGATTAAGAGTACACTAAAAAGTTAAAAATAAAAATTCTTTCCAAAAAACCGACTTCCAAATCCACTGTATAGTAAAAATTAATTTTGATTTCTACACACTATGTTGAATTTGGGCGAGTATAACAAAGATAGGCAAAGCTGACGCGTCAGGCTCGCCCGACTTCAACATACCTAGTGTGTAGAAAGCAAAATTATTTTTTACTTTACAGTGGCTTTGGAAGTCGTTTTTGGAAAGAATTTTTATAAGAGATCGCATCAAGGAATAGATAAACATGGCTAAAACACAAAAACTACATTATTTATCTTAGCACTCATTCAGACTCATAAAATGAAAGCTTAAAAGTAAACAAATAATACCCCAGATAAGTACCAATTTCAAAAATCAATACCTACGATAACAAATACCAAATGGCGCTGACTTCTTTAAAATTTTAGTAACAGTTTCGTCTTTTGTGATACCAGAGAACCCCAAATATCGATTTTGAACGAAATCGGTACGATAACAAAGAATTTCAAACTGGCGCTAATTAGAGAACTCTAAAAATAAGTAATGACTATTCAAAAACACTCGAGTCCGTACTTGAGAACCTCCGACTTGAACCCCTCTGTGATCCAAACCTTGTGACGAGAAACCTTTACCTACGTAGAGACTCGATGCAGCGACGCGAGATGGCGCGTAGATGACCTCAGTTATGTGAAAATAGCATTCGGTCATTGCCACAGGCGGCGGTAAAAATTATTGGACATGAAGCGAGGGGGGGAAGGGAAGTCGAACGCTCAAGGCCATTGGCAGCTTGGAGCGCCTTAAGTTGAAAGGTAAGCTACTCAAGTTATGGATAGAAAAAAATACTTTTGGTAGGTACGATGGTATTTGGTGGTAAAACCACAAAAAATAAAATATAACCCTATCAGTACATAAAATAAGTGAATTCTAAATACGAAAAAAAGAATAATTAATAAAACTTCAACAGTTCATTGCAACGTAAAAATATAAGACTAAGTAATGGCAACACTAGATCCTAAATACAGAGTAAAAATGCATTCATTTATATAATTAAAAAGGATTTTATACTGTATAATATTATTATTCTACTTTAGCCGTTTCATTTAAAGTAAATTTATAACTTAAAATAAAACGGTTTTTATATTATAGGGAAATTATGAAAAATCCAAACTCTAAAACTCAGTTAAAATCGCTTGTGATTTTTTAAAATACTAATAAATTAAATTCTTTACATGTAACCTTGTACCAATTATGTTTAATTAATTAAAGAAGGCGATGCTGTATTACTGGAAATTAGCTATCCATGTTTGGAAATAATTGAATGATAATGGAATAAGAGAGATATTATACTCATAAAAGGAATTGACATGTTCAGGTAAAAATCTCACTTTGAATATGTGCAGTGGGTGATTTGATTTCCAATTAATTTGGTGGCAGCACGCGGTGAGGAGCGACGGTAGCTGCGCAATTGGTTCGTCAGTCATCCCTTCTTACCGCGCTTTTGAGAATTAGTGACGTTCAAAAAGTGTACAATGTTACCCAGTTTGAATAAATTACTTTTGAGTTTGAGTTTTATTATTATAGGTAGATTTTTAATTAATTTCGGCTGTAAATCACCTACCGCGCAAGTTCAATATCAGATTTTTTAACACAAAATGTATTTGATTGTGCTGTCGCTCTAGCGACAAAGGCGTGGCCCAAATGGCGATGTAACGAATATTCGTTTATCCACATTCGCTAATTCGAATATCGGTTCTCTTAATAAGGCGACATAAATATTGCATTTTCTAAGCTCTATTCAGTGTTTAAAAAGTTCGAAGTTTATTTTTGTTATCTTACTTCTTTCTTATTACTTATAATATTATAAATGCGAAAGTTTGGATGGATGTATGGATGTTTGTTACTCAATCACGCCCCAACGGCTGAACGGATCTGGCTGAAATTTGGCACAGAGATAGATTATAGTCTGGAATAACACATAGGCTACTTTTTATCCCGGAAAACTAAGGAATTCCCGCGGGAACCAAAAAACCTCAATCCACGCGGACAAAGTCGCGGGCATCAGCTAGTTTATCAATATAGCGAGTTCAAGCAGCAACTAGAATAAAAATATTTTAAATCTTTTCAGTTGAATTGCATTTTATAAATTACTAGATGATGCCCGCGACTTCGTCCGCGTGGATTAAGTTTGTTTAATTCCCACGGAAGCTCCTTAATTTTCCGGGATTAAAAGTAGCCTATGTTCTTGCCCGGAATACAAACTATCCCTGTACCAAACTTCATCAAAATCGGTTGAACGGATGGGCCGTGAAAACGTAGCAGACAGACAGACAGACAGGCACACTTTCGCATTTATAATATTAAAAGTATGGACTAGTGGGCCCGGCATAATCTGAAGCTCTGCCCTGAATCTAGAAATCCAATTGTGAATATAAACCATACCGGGATCCACTTACACACAAAAAAAAACCATCAAAATCGGTCAAGTTTTAGCGAGACTAACGAACAGCAATTCATTTTAATATTATAAGATTTTCGCTTTATGAGGCACAATTTTTTGGTGTGAGGCTTCGGCCGTGGCTAGTTACCACCCTACCGGCAAAGACCTACCGCCAAGCGATTAAGCGATTCCGTACGATGCCGTGTAGAAACCGACTATGGCTTTAATGTCACTGTCGTACCCTTAACAGGCTAGCCCGCTACCATCTTAGACTGCATTGTCACTTACCATCAGGTAAAATAGCAGTCAAGGGCTAACTTGTAGTGGAATAAAAAAAATACGTTCGCAAAATTCGTATAATTTATAGCGAATGCGAATATTCGCTACACCGCTCTAGGCCCAATTAGTTCAATGTTTGGAAGTATTAGGTGTTTGGGTGCCGATTGGCGGTCGGGTCGGATCTAGTCGTGGAACTGATCCGAGTCGGGGCCGCCCGACATGTTGGGTTCGTATCATTGACAGAGCATGCTCAGGAACGAGTTCGCGTAGGCCATAGGTTTGACGTCCGGGTGAGGCTGGAAATAAGAATTTTGAATTGAAATCTATACTAATGCTTATATCATAAATGCGAAAGTTTCGATGAATGCATGTTTTTTATTTAATCACGCCAGAACGGCTGGACGTATATGGATGAAAGGAGACGGTTCGGATTTGTATGGAGCTTTGTACAAGTAGTGAAAAGAAAGAAAATAAAATATTAAACCAGAGTTGATTGTTTAAATCCACGAATTCGTCCTAATTTCAGTGGTGAAAATAGTTAATCTTTCCACGATTAGCAAAACTAAACATGAGTAAGTGATAATGGCGGATTCATATCTTTGACGTTTTCTGTCAAGTGTCAAATTATTATGAAAGAAAATTACACGATGACTCACGTCACTTGTCAGAAATTACATTTGAACCATTTCGCGTCTACTGACTTCTCTATGGCTGAAGGGCGCCATCTTGGAAGCATATCGAAAATATTGCAATAGATTTTTATCTTTAGCACGTTATTTAGTTTGCTATTCCAATTTATTTTATTTTTATTAGTACTCTATTCATGATAAATTATACATAGACTAAACCCAAAATGAACCTTCTCCTTTCGGACGGTAATAATCGGACGGTAGTTTTACCACAGAACCCTTAAACGTTGAAACGGGGCGGGTAAAGGTACCAACAAAATTAGTAAATGAAAACAATACATACCACAGCTTCGTAACATCTGAAGTCTGGTTTGAGATCCCTGCCGTTCATTGTGATGAAAGCGCCTAGGTTGCCCATTGTGTCACTGGAATAACAAAATTATTCATGACTCAAAATGAAAAGGGTTTAGGTTAGGATCACTACAGATTGGCATGCAAGTTTGAGAACATTATTGGGATTTCTATGGAAATGATTTGGTAGTAGATTCAATTTATTAAAAGATAATATTTCTAAAAAATTCTTTTTAAACAACCGACTTCAACGCCAACTTTACAACAACAAGCACACGCTATCCAAAGTACTTATTTTATTGTTGATATTTTAAAAACCGCTCGACCGATTTCGATAAAATTTATATGGGACCACTTGGGAAGTATGCCCTTTTAAATAAAAAAAGAAACATCCAAATCGGTCCACCCAGTCAAAAGTTCTGAGGTAACAAACATAAACAAAAAAAAATACAGTCGAATTGAGAACCTCCTCCTTTTTTTGAAGTCGGTTGAAAACATAAATGCCAGATTTACAATTGAGAAAACAAAACTCGAAAGCGACCTCGAACCAATTGTTATAGCATCGCGCACTACACGCGAAAGCTTATTTTACTCTGAACATTAATACATCGCCTTTTACATACCAGTAGTTGGGCGCGGAGAACACAGTGATGCACTTGCCGTCGTGCGCGACCTCGTAGCCCTCGTTCTTGACCCCGTGGCTGCGGATGATGTAGTCCAGCCCGTTGCGCGCCAGGAGGTTGGCGGTCACGTCGGGCTAGGACCGTCAGAGTTCAACCAGTTCATATATCAACATACCAGTAGTTGGGCGCGGAGAACACAGTGATGCACTTGCCGTCGTGCGCGACCTCGTAGCCCTCGTTCTTGACCTCGTGGCTGCGGATGATGTAGTCCAGCCCGTTGCGCGCCAGGAAGTTGGCGGTCACGTCGGGCTAGGACCGTCAGAGTTCAACCGGTTCATATATCAACATACCAGTAGTTGGGCGCGGAGAACACAGTGATGCACTTGCCGTCGTGAGCGACCTCGTAGCCCTCGTTCTTGACCTCGTGGCTGCGGATGATGTAGTCCAGCCCGTTGCGCGCCAGGAAGTTGGCGGTCACGTCGGGCTAGGACCGTCAGAGTTCAACAGGTTCATATATCAACATACCAGTAGTTGGGCGCGGAGAACACAGTGATGCACTTGCCGTCGTGCGCGACCTCGTAGCCCTCGTTCTTGACCTCGTGGCTGCGGATGATGTAGTCCAGCCCGTTGCGGCCAGGAAGTTGGCGGTCACGTCGGGCTAGGACCGTCAGAGTTCAACCGGTTCATATATCAACATACCAGTAGTTGGGCGCGGAGAACACAGTGATGCACTTGCCGTCGTGCGCGACCTCGTAGCCCTCGTTCTTGACCTCGTGGCTGCGGATGATGTAGTCCAGCCCGTTGCGCGCCAGGAAGTTGGCGGTCACGTCGGGCTAGGACCGTCAGAGTTCAACCGGTTCATATATCAACATACCAGTAGTTGGGCGCGGAGAACACAGTGATGCACTTGCCGTCGTGAGCGACCTCGTAGCCCTCGTTCTTGACCTCGTGGCTGCGGATGATGTAGTCCAGCCCGTTGCGCGCCAGGAAGTTGGCGGTCACGTCGGGCTAGGACCGTCAGAGTTCAACCGGTTCATATATCAACATACCAGTAGTTGGGCGCGGAGAACACAGTGATGCACTTGCCGTCGTGCGCGACCTCGTAGCCCTCGTCCTTGACCTCGTGGCTGCGGATGATGTAGTCCAGCCCGTTGCGCGCCAGGAAGTTGGCGGTCACGTCGGGCTAGGACCGTCAGAGTTCAACCGGTTCATATATCAACATACCAGTAGTTGGGCGCGGAGAACACAGTGATGCACTTGCCGTCGTGCGCGACCTCGTAGCCCTCGTTCTTGACCTCGTGGCTGCGGATGATGTAGTCCAGCCCGTTGCGCGCCAGGAAGTTGGCGGTCACGTCCGGGCCGAACTGGCAGCCCACGCCGCGCTTGGACGGCGCGCGTCCTGCCGCGAACTGCGGGTCTGACCACAGCAGCTCGCACATTATACCTGAAACAAAGAAAGATAGTATTCTGTGCGGAAGAATAGTATATAAGAGCGGTAATATACGAGTTGACTCATGACCATCGTCACGAGTATATAGAAACCTTAAGAGAGCAGGGAACTGCACTCGCACTGCACTGCACTACACTACACTGACAGCAATACACTGGTATTGCTATCTCTTTTTGGCTGATGACACATAATCGAGTGCAAGCGCGATAACAATATGAGTGTTCAGAATTTGTTATACATTTAGTCTTGTTCCGTAAATACCAAAAATGATGAATGAAAACGTGTTGTGTTTTTCACTTTGTGATATTATTCTGTAACTTTACATTATAGGCTATGTAATTGATCACTTATATTATGAGAGATAGCTGCACTTTTGGTAACTATCTTCAGGAAGGCTGATTCAGTATTAGGTGGGCATAGAGTTCTCCACTGATGACGACAGTGAAAGTCTGCCCGCATGCGGATAAGCCTCTCACTAGATATGGCCGCTTAAAGATGTGTTATGGTTACCAAAAATGAACCACAACTAGGAAGGCTGATTCTTGTACAGTATTAAAGTATGCGCAGTACCTAAAGTATGCATCTAGAACTTTATATTTTACTAGAGGACGCCCGCCACTTCGTTCGCGTGGCTTGTTTTTTAATTCCCACAGGCACGCCTTAATTTTCCGGGCTTAAAATAAGCACGTGTCACTCTTCAAGTACCCATCTCTACACATGCAAAAAATCACGTCGATCCGTTGTTCTGGTGCGGCGTGATTGAAGGCCAAACTCTCTATTTGACGTCCTTGAGGATTAAATTTCAAAAACTGTAAAATTCGTATTTCATCATTAGCGGAAGCCCATATACCAAGTTTCAAGGCTATAGCAGCTTGAAAAACGACGGACTTTCATATAAACTTTCAACCCCTATTTAACCCCATTGAGGGTGGAATTTTTAAAAATGTGACACACATCCTTCTGTATTTTTACCAAAAGCCAAAATACCAAGTTTAAGATTTAACTTGAAAAATATCTTGTCAAATAAAGAACTACCCTATTTCAACTTTTGGAGGTAGAATTTTCAAAAATGGCGAACCACCTATTTATTTATTTTAAACCAGAAATTTCATGGCTATAAATTGAAAAATAAAGGAGTTTCATATCAACTTTCATCCCCTATTTCACCCCTTTGGGGGTAGAATTTTCAAAAACGGTGAAACATGTCTTTCTTCATTTTCAACCCGCAACTCATATACCAATTTTTATGGCTATAACTTGAAAAATGAAGGACTTTCATTTAAACTTTCAACCCCTATTTCACCCCTTTGGGGGTCGAATTTTCAAAAATTGTGAATTACGTATGTCTTCATTTATAACCCGCAGCACATATACCAAGTTTCATTGCTATAACTTGAGAAATGACGGACTTTCATACAAACTTTCAACCCCTATTTCACCCCTTTATGGGTGGAATTTTGAAAAATCCTTCCTTAGTGAGCGCCTACGTCATAAAAGAAACCTACTGTCAAAATTTCAAGTTTGTAACTCCAGCGGTTTAGGCTGTGCGTTGATATATAAGTCAGTCAGTCAGTCAGTCAGTCAGGACTTTGAATTTTATATATACAAGCTGAATTTTTAGTGGTTTTAGGGCCTCAGAGAGGTGATTCGGAATTAAGAGTACAATTTATTTATACCATTTATCCTGACCCTAGTATTAAAATAAAAAATAAAAAATCGAGAAATTATGATGTCGAAAATTTTGCGATCAATTAGTAGGTAGCGCTAGTGCCAGCTGACTGGCAAGTCACGTGACGCACGAACCGAGCGGCGCGCGGCTGATTGTTCACCTTTGGCTATCAGCTGTTAAACATTCGGTAAAGTTTCGATGTACTTACCATCATTGCAGTTATTTACAGCTCACGAAGTAGGTGGGTACACTTATTTTAGGTATTAAATTTTACAATCTTATTTACACGTATTTACGCACTTTCTTTGATAAGAACTTTCGCGGATCACGTGGGGGTTGTTAAAGGCCAAAAAATGTTTATTGTGCTGGTTAAAAATTCCAATACAATTAAAAGTTGACTCGTCAGTCCACAGAATGCTTAATTCACGATTATTTAATGACCACTGACAAAACTCAATCCTGGCTGGCCCATCGTTTGCTCCGGCGAGTACCTACATGCGGGAACGACCTCGACCTTGAGCATGCTCTGTTGCAGCTAAGATAGTAATACTCGACGGAATTTGTGGGTTTCGGATTCCTCGCATACGAAAGGAGTTTAAGCCATCCGGTTGCAAGTAGAACCGTCGAGCTTCTGTCGCATTGTAATGGCGTACATCTGCACCATACTTAGGTATTCCAAATTGGCGTATTCGTAATGGCGATCCATTTTTGCGCGTATTTGAAAACCGAAGTAGCGTCACCAACCGCGCGTGTGACGCGTGTTGCGTAACGTGCGTAACTGAAGCCGGAAGTCGGCTAGCCGAACGCGGTCGGCGGCGCGCGGGCCGTCAAAGGATTGAGGGGCGGGGCTTCGATTAATGGACGCCAGACGCCGCTCGCGCCTCCATAGCGTTGGTACGTCGGCTAGCTTCTTGGAATTTCGCCGCGTAGCGGTACTAATGTTTCTCACAGTTACGAGTTTATTTCGAAAAAAAAATCTAACTTAATAAAGTAAGTACTTTAAAAATAAAAAAAAACAAGTGGAGTCGGTAGTACTGCTAAAGGCGATTCAACTCGCCGCGGCTTTAAAACCACTAAAATTTCATCGTGTATAGATTAGGTCATGTGTAGTCATGTTACTCTGGCACCAAATTTCATGTGGTCATGACATAAATATGTATCACTTACCATCCTCAGGGGGTTGTTTGTTTCTGTCCACCATTCGTATGTCGTCGAGCGTGACGTCATCCTTAGAGAACAGTCCACCATGCATCACTAACACTCGGCCGTTGATGCAGTGCGCTAGAGGGAGCCACTTGTACACCTCCGTGAAAAGATCCGCCATCTGTGATGTGTAATGTACTTATCACTTACCGTCCTCGGGGGGTTGTTTGTTTCTGTCCACCATCCGTATGTCATCGAGCGTGACGTCATCCTTCGAGAACAGTCCACCATGCATCACCAACACTCGGCCGTTGATACAGTGCGCTAGAGGGAGCCAGTTGTACACCTCCGTGAAAAGATCCGCCATCTGTGATGTGTACTTGGACGTCACTTCGCCTCGGAAGCCGTACATTCGGTTCATGTCTAGGGTTTCGTGGTTGCCTAGAATATAATACATGGTTCTAAAACTATAGAGTTTGAGGGAGCGCTACTGTACAATAGCTTACCAAATGAAGTTTTTAGTGAAAAATCTTTTGTTAAATTAAAAAAAAATTCAAACATTTTCAAAGTGAAGTCTAGTAATAAGATTAGTTAGTAGATAGAAATTAGTATAAGGTCACTATTTACTCTCTAAGCATAGTTTAAGTATTATTATTGTTCTCATATAAGTGAACCTTTGTTCTTCTTTGAAAAATAAAAATATCTTTACACCTAAAATATAATGAGTCTTTTATATTCATTAACAATCTGACTATAAATTTTAGTTCCACAGAAAAAAAAATATATATAAGAAAAACAATGTTTTGTGAAAACTGAAGGATAACTGCCAGGTTCGAGTACCGGGTCGGGCCATATTTAAGTATTGGGGTTTTCTGACTGTTGTGAGGCCGGTGGTTCACCCCCGTGCCTTGGAGAGCATGTTAAGCCAGTTAAGCCAAGTTAACCAGTAGACTAATAGTGCATGCAGCGTATAGATAGTGTTTTATTTACCTTACCATATTATATTACAATTCTATTTCAATGCAATTACCCAATTGTACAATTTTAATATTTTGATAGAACACAGACACAAAAAGAAACTTGAACCAAACTAACCTCGTGACATATAAAAGTGATCCGGATACAGCAGTTTAAAACTGAACAGTGTGAATATACATTCCACACTGAAAGATCCTCGATCCACAAAGTCTCCGTTGAACAAATAGGGATTACTTTCAGACGGTAAACCGTTTAGCTCAAATATATTCATAAGGTCATAGAACTGGCCGTGTATGTCACCGCATACTGTGAATTTCTTATCATCAGGCACTTTGATGTCTACAAGAGATGGTTGTTTTTGGAGATACGCTTTCACGTCTATTAGAATCTGAAATTCAAAATATTAATATCATAAATGAGAAAGTGTGCCTGTATCTTCTATTGGTTACACCACCGACACATGGTTGCTTTAGAGGGAGCTGATCCCGCATAACATTTTATAAGCCATTGCTGTGCTTCAACGGTATTTTTCCCCATTATAAAAACAATGTTTTATCAACACGCGAAACTCGTTTTTTTCCATTGTATCGAAACTACAAGCGTAGCGTCACTTAAATGTCTGCAAAATCAATATTTTAATGTTCAATTTTTCCAAAATGTTACACATATCTTTTATTGAAGGCTAGTACTTTTTAAAAATCAAAAGATTTTTTAATATATACGCCATTTCCAAGTTAGTCTCGGGACTTATTGAATGATCTAGTATATGACATAACTTAAGAAAGTACAAGAACAAAAGGGAGGATGAACAAACAGAACTTAACTCTCTCGCAGGCTGTACGGAACTAGATTGGAAATTCGCGCCAGGCATGGCATCTTATCTCTGCGAGAGCTCAGGGCGGGGCCGACGAGGGAATTTGCTTAGGCTTCCATGCCACCACACAGGGCTTCATCAAATATACTTCACAAGCTTTGTGTATTCTAGGGTTGTGCGGGCTCTACATCAATATACGTGCTACACCTGTCTATTTTTTTTAAATGAGCCAGCAAGAGCTTTTTATCTTAATATCACATAGTTGCTTAAAAACTTAGTGTCAAAATGGCAAAAATAAATTGATACTTTGAAATGTCTCCTCTAAAGATCATGGTAATCAAAACAGCTGCTATATTAGGTGGGCATTTTTGATAAGCACATTGATGGAATAAAACTTTATTTATCTCTGTGCTCACACAAGATGAATTTCAAGAAGTAACAATATATGGTTGTTAAAAAAAATTGATTACTTACTTTATATGCATATTTTTTGTGTAACTTCTTTTGTTCCTTATAGTACTCCATTAGTTCTGTGACAAACTTCAATGTTACTTTACCATCTTCCAGACTTGGCCCTTCGTATTCATCTTCAATTGCTGTTTATGGACAAAAGACATAGAAGATAACCTTTGCTGCATCATTTAATAACTCATTGAATGGTTAATATATTTCAAAAGCAAAGTAAAGAATGAAATAAGATGTAAAAGTTAGGTGATGCCTATAACTTTGTACACATCAGATAGGGTTTTTAAATATCTAGTTGGAACTCTTGGTTTTCTGGGAAGTCACTGTTCCTATGTTGACTCAAGTTACAAGTTATAAATTATTACTAAGCAATAACCTTACGCACCCTTCTGCGTAATCCTGTACCTGTGTATTGTTTCAAGAATTCTAATCTGTTTATGTAAGTAGTCAAAAAGTTTAGACATACACACTTCCTACCATTTCTATGTATTGTAATAATATTAAAATACTGTTTGCTTGTGGGTTTGTCATTGAAACAGATCAACATGGTTTTTTATATATAGTTGAAGATCTCTATTGACATTTTATCCTCTAATATCCAAGATTGCCCACATCATTTTTAAAAACCCAGGCAAATTCACAGGCATCAACTAATTTATAATTTTAATTTGGATATCCTTACTCATAGCATCCAAGTTAATAGTGTCTGCAATATTGACTTCTTTCTTGTCCACTGAGATGGCTTTTTCAAAGGCTATTTTCTTCACAATCTTATTGCATTCATTGTACTTCATTTTTGCATCCTGATCATTTGGCCTAGCTTTGGTTACCTGAAATGATTATTATTCATCAATTTTAGGAGCGGATTTTAGGAGGATCCATTCTCTATGGCCTACAGGTATACCCTGCCTTCCTTTGTTTCCTGCCACATACAGCTTAAGTACTTAACAGCAAGAGTGAATAGGCATTTTCTAAGCATACAACTGTGAATATTACCATGTGACAATCATATTATTCAACATTCAACATTATTATTAAACAGTTGCATTAAGACTGGATTGATGGGTAAGTGAAACGTTTCCTAGTGGTCAAAGGGATTCCGGGCGCGATTCCCAAAGAGACACAGGTTCAAATCCTGCCGGTTTCGTAATCTTTGAGTATGTATTTAAGTAAGTTTAGAATCATATTATTATCCTCAACATTAGGGCTCATGCAGAGTGCCAGTGACAATTCACAGTGTAGTTAGCAGTGGAGTAGGGATCATCAGCACACTGTGATTTGTCTCTGGAAAGTCACCTGATACCTGCTGGCACGCCGCAAAAGTTTTTAGATTCATGGTTTATGTACAACCATGAATCTAAAGACTTGTGCAGGTTAAGTAATTATGATTAGTTCTTTTTACACTCACATATTCAAAATCCTTAAGCGCTAACTTGTACTTCCCTAAAGACATATACGACGCTGCTCGCCTGTAGTACGCCTTTGTATAGGATTTGTCTAATTCAATCGACATTGATGCATCACTAAGTGCATAACCAAAATTCTCCAGCCTTAAGTTAGATATACTCCTATTTGCGAAATAAACCGCATTTTTTGGGTTCTTCTCTATTGCTTTAGTATATAATTCAATTGCACGATCGTAGTTTTGTTCTGAAATAGGTTATCCAATTAATTAATAAATAATTCACAAACACATAACGCTAACACGTTTTGAGAAGAAATATCACCGAAAAGTTGTTCGAAGCTCTTTAAAGTAAAATAAGCTGGCGATTTAGGTAGTAACAAGCGTAAACTCACTTTTAAAATATTCATTCGCTTCATTTTTAAATTTTTCTGCTGCATCGATATCTTCTTGGGATATCGTGCCGGGTACTTCTTCGCTTCCAGCCATTGCTTCGAAACTTAAGTTGGTATAAATTAAAACTGAATTAGAAGCTTATTCATAAGATAAAAATGTGATTTTCTCACATCCATTTACTTGCTATCCGCAAATCAGAGAAATCAGAAAAATGAATTGATCATTGACATTTGATGGATAAATGCACAGAACATAATAGTTAATACTCTCTAGTTGATAGTTCTCTACCGAGAGGATAGATGTATGTATATACGTATAGTCTATGGATAAAATATGAATGAACGTGGAATGAACGAATTTTTAGAGTGACATACGTTATAATGTTGCTATTTCATAATTTAATTGTTTTGATTTTCTACCATTTTTGTCTATGCTTAAATCGATACAATTATAATATAACGATTATCGGTTCAGAGATGATTAATGATTTCAGATGAATCAATGATTTTTTCTGCAGTTAAATGTGATCAGTTAAGGTTTTTTTATAACACCAACTTTCTGTTTTATTCAGATTAGTGTGGTCTTATTTGTGAAAATCCAAAATAATATTCTTGGTTCAAACAATTCCAAAAAGCTGGAACCTAGAGCTTCAGCTTCCAATAAAAATAATAATTCTCCATGATTGTGCCTTGACCAAAGAGTATAGTACTATACTCAGATGAGATCATTGACTTGATTTTCCCTATGTTCCGATATACACTGAGAGCACTGTTCAGTGCTCGTACTGGGGAGAAATTCGTTCCGCTATGGAGTGACAGTATAGTGCCGCAGTATCTTAAAGAAATATATGACGTCATAAATCGTCGCCATTTTTGTACTGTGAGTACTGGCGTTTTCGAGGTAAGGTGCTTTCAGTGCTGACTGCGTTCCGTTTTAAACAGTGACCAGTGTAGCTAACTATAAAGGAACGGTTTCGCAGTATACTAAATTGACGTCACACCTTACAGTGCTCGCAGTGTATTTCGGAACATACCCTTTAATAAAGCCTTGACCATAGCCTTGACCTATGACCCAGTAGGCAGATTGAATTTGAATTTTAGTAAGCTATCTTTTAAATCTATGGACAGGGGCGTCTTCTTTTTTTTCTGGTCGATGAGTCCTTTGATTATGTTTAAATGGTGAGTCCCACAAACTCATCTGCCCCGGTGACTGTTCGCTAGTAGATAATATGAAAAAAAAAACATAGTAGCCATAAAATTAGTTTAATTTTTGGCCACCGGCAGGGCGACCGCGTATCTTTTGCATCAATCATTGATACATCGCAATCACCTCTGATTGGTTAACACTCTTCCACTATTGGACGAAATCCATTCACGCAGCAAGAATACCATAAATTCAGCCAATCGGAGGTGATTGCGATGTATCAATGATTGATGCAAAAGATACGCGGTCGCCCTGCTGGTCAGTTAAGTTTGACTGTTATTTTCACGAAATAAATTTTGCGGCCATTAGGTATCTACATAGATAAACTTAGGAGTGGGTAATATCGCTTTTTCTGAATATCGAATCGAAACCATATATTGATATTGGATATCGGATTTCGAAACACTATATTTTCTGAAACTATATATTGACTGATATGCCGTTCTAGCAAATACCTCGCGATGAATATCGACCTCTTTAGATATCGGCTTCGCAACGATTTTTGACAAAGTGGATACTGACCTGATACTGGGCTACGTACAGTATCTATTATCTATTGTAACTACCTACTAAGATACTTAGAATGACTACTATTATGAAAATTAAATTTGTTTTTAAATACCAAAATAACACAAATAAACCGTAATACTTCCATACTTAATATTATAAATGCGAAAGTCAGTTTGTTTGTTGGTTTGTCCTTCAATCACGCTTCAACGGCGCAACGGATCGACGTGATTTTTGGCATGGGTACAGTTGAGGACCTGGAGAGTGACATAGGCTACTTTTTATCCCGGAAAATTAAGGAGTTCCCGCGGGAATAACAAAAAAATTTAACCACGCGGACAAAGTCGCGGGCATCAGCTAGTAATGAATAAATTATTATGAGTTAATCACAAAACTTTCAAAACTATGGAGGAACAAATAAATGTGCTCACTCGACTGTTTAAGTGAAACTAAAAATAGAATACTTAGGTACTTCTAAAATTTTTTCTTAGCTAATTTCTTTGCTCTCTAGTTCAAGGCCAAATGTTAACAAATTTACAACATACAAGACTGTGCATTGGTCAAAAGGTGACATTTCATAATACGATCGATCGCGTCAAAATACTAAAAGATACAAAATACTAAAACCTTCAAACAGAATTAACAAGTTCGAGTTAAGGTTTAGAATCGTATGTATTGTATAGCTATTTCGGTTTCACCATCGCGCACTCCCTCTCCTACCTAGATATCGTGATTCGGTTCGGCTACGAATTTCGTTTCGTTTCCACCGCGATACAATATCGTCGCAAATCGGAATCGGCCGTCGCACAAGCGATATAGTGTTTCGCTCGAATATATAGTTTTGGCTCAGGCCGATATCGGATTTACGATATTGAATCAATAAGTATATAGTTTCAATAACTGTATACGTTTCGTATCGCCCACTCCTAGTCATAAACTAAGCATTTTTGCATCTATTGCATGAAGATGCGACTAAAGTACGCTACAAACGCATAGTTTGAACTTTCAGTAGGTCATTGTCAGTTCAGATTAATTTTTCAACCGTCGCGTTGGCACAGTTTTCTGTTTTTACAACACACGATACGATTTAACTGAACAACTAAGACTGTTCGTCTAGGGGACTTCTTCCGTGAAAATATCCCTACTGGGTCTCATTAGTACCTATTCGGACTAGTGAACTATTCGGAAGCCTTATTGGTATAGTCAATGGTTCGGACATTCCCAATTCTCCCCATTGAAGTGCCATCGGCAGTGACAACTGGGAATTATTTTAATGAAAAATCCCAGTTGTCACCCCTGGGGTCGAAGCCGGGGGTGATAAATGGGAATGACCGATCGACATCACACGACACGTCTTGTGGTTAGTGGTTAAAGGTTTGGTACTAATGAACATAAAAAGAAAAACTTTTACTTTAATAAATACATTTATTACAAAAGGTGTCCTTAAAAACATAAATAAATTAATATAAGTAGGTAACTAAAATGCTAGCCGCTTTTGCAGCGCGGTCAACCGAAATAAGTAGGTACCATAAGAATAGGTACCTAGCCGTCTTTTTAGAATTTTAAAATGAACGCGCATCACTAAATGTTTGCGTCATGATGTTTTATGCCCTAGATAGCCAATAGATCTGGCCGTAGAATTCACGAAGACTTCCAATTTTCATGTGTTGAATATTAAGAAAACTCTATGCACGGAGATAATTTGCGCAATCGAATAAAAAATTGGGCAATCCGTAGAAGAACTAAAAAGGAACAGATATAGCTCGACCTGTTGCGAAGCTGAAGCAAGGTGTCAATAATTCGAAGAATAGTCCGATAGTTGGTCGTTGGGTTCCAAAGTGCTGGAATGGCAACCCCGCATTGGAGAACGCAGCGTTGGCAGACCGGTGGACGGACGACATCAAACGAGTCGCAGGGAGCCGCTGGATCTGGACTGTGGAAGTCCTTGCAAGCCACCTATGTCCAGCCCCCTAGCTTAGTTACATACCTACATTTAGCGAAAGCGATTAAAAACGCTAACCATAGACTATTCACTTTTTTTTCTCCGCTAAAGCGTTAAAGATTATGGAAAGAGAATAGACACGAAATGTATGTAACTTGGCTAGGGGGAGGGGGAGCAGTGTATCGATTGACGACGACGATTGTTTGTAACTAGGTACACGTATTTTGGACGTGATCGTAAACACATTGGAGGCGCGTTCATTCTTAAATTAGACGAATTCAATATATTATAACTATGATATATTTTATAATACATAATGTAGAATACTGCAGATTAACATGATAATAATACTGCTTTTGATAAGCATCGCTGAACTGGGTTCTGGGCAGTCATCCCTCTGTTCGACTGGTATGAAAAAGCGCTGTTCAAGTTCTTCTCTGTTGGCCACGATTACGTCGATGGCTGCTCTGGATTCGCTCGTTAACGAGCGGGTTCGACTTAGCTTCCATGCTCCAACTGTAGAAAAAAAATGATAAAGTCATGTAACGTGAAACAATAAAACACGCGCGGAATTGAGAACCTCCTCCTTTTTGGGAGTCGGTTAAAAAAAATATTCTACACTTAGGCTTGGTAAAATTAGTAATTCACTGGATGAATCCCGCGACTTCATCCGCGTGGACTACGTTTTATCGATTCCCGCGGGAACTCCCTAATTTTGAGGGATAGAAAGTAGCCTATGCCCTTCCCCGGGATACAACCTACCCCTGAAATCCCAAATTTCATCAAAATTGGTTGAACAGATGGGTCGTGAAAGCGTAGCAGACAGACAGACACACTTTCGAGTTTATAATATTAGTTTGGATACCTTATTATACCTATAAACTTCCAGAAGACATATCTATTGGAGGCGTCTCTCAACAAGATCAAAGTTTTTGTAAAACTCAAACTTATTGAAAAATCCTATTACAATGTTATTTATGGATTACTAGATGATGCCCGCGACTTCGTCCGCGTTGATTAAGGTTTTTTGATTCCCGCGGGAATTCCTTAATTTTCCGGGATAAAAAGTAGCCTATGTCCTACCCCGGGTATCAAACTATCCCTATACTAAATTTCATCAAAATCGGTTGAAGAGATAATTTTTTTGATTCCCGCGGGAACTCATAAATTTTCCGGGATAAAAAGTAGCCTATGTCCTTCCCCGGGATACAACCTATCAAATTTACCTGTACCAAATTTCATCAACTTTTTGCTACTTGACCCAACCGTAAAGCCATCTCGGCCACAAAACATCAAGGGCGTCGCGTTATCTAATAAATTAAAACATATAAATTAGTACGTACCAGCCCGTTTGTATGGCCCGACATTAACACAGCTGTAGGCAAGTGAATATGTCACATAGTCCGTGGTGAGGACGTACAACTCCATCGATACCATGGTGGGTTCCGCTTCTGAAAGTTTCAAAAAACAATTCTGTGTTATTAAAAAATAAACATTAATTTGCAGTGCCAAAGCGTTGCCGAAAGAATTTTTTAAACACTATTAAATCGACAGTTTGTGCTTTCTTAATAACTAGCAGATGCCCGCGACTTCGTCCAGGTGAAATAAGTTTACACTTAAGTTAAGTTTAAGTTTTTTAAATTCCCACGGGAACTCCCTGATTTTTCGGGATAAAAAGAAGCCTATGTCCTTCCCCGGGATACAACCTATCCCTGTACCTAATTTCATCAAAATCGGTTGAACAGATGGGCCGTGAAAGTGTAGCAGACAGACAGACACACTTTCACATTTATAATATTAGTATGGATTTTAGTCATAAACAGGTAAAACATTTTTACCTAAATTAAACTTCAATGTTAGACGATAGGTGCGATTTCTATCCCTTAAAAGCCCCTCGGTGGCCATCCTCTGCGTGTATATGCGTGTATGCTCTATATTATGAAATTCTGTTTAGGAAAATTGTTCACTTACCCTCTGTAAAGCGAATCGGCAGCGTGACGATCAATTTGGCGCTACCATCGGTAGAGTTGAGTGTGGCAGTTCCCTCGACCTGGTCCAGTGTGCCGTTCACCACTTGCCAGTTGAGGACAGCCACCACACCTGTGTTTTCGTTCAGGGTGTATCTTGCGCCTATGCAGGTTCCGTTTTCATGTATTTGTGGATAGCGTTCTATTTGGTACCAGGTTCCGCCGTACTGTAGGATTAAGAGGAAATAAAATGAAAATATACTTTATTGGACACCATAGATACACAATGAGGGACGAGTGGCCTAGTTGTGACGCATATCAGTCGATTGCGAACGGTAAGCAACATTGACCCAAGTCGGTAACTGGATGGGTGACCGAATTTCGTTCCCTCTGTGCCATGGAGAGCACGTTGAGCCGTCGGTTCCGGTTATTACGTCCAACATCTGATAATAATCGTCACAAAAACCTAAATACTCTTAGTCGAGCCCTCGTATGTGGAAGGACGTGGGAACCCACCACATTATTATCTTAATAAAACTCCTACCATTATTTAACTAATGGAAAGGGGTGATCCCTTTCCATTAATTAAATAATGGTGGTGAAATAATGGTGACCTTCAGTAATGAGGAATACGACGCAGAGAGATACACAATCATTTAAACAAAACAAGAATTATTACAAATAGTATGAAATAGTATGTAGTATGTATGGGAACCCTAAAATAAAAAATGTAAAGCTGATTTTTGGCACAAGTGTTCCTTGGGGTCTGAGAAGTACCTCTTAAAAATCCCCCCCCCTAGGCCGCGGGCGTTCCCCCCCCACCCCTCCAAACGTCTCCCCCAACCGCAGTTTTTTGTAATTTTCTCAAAAAATATTACTGCTAAAAATATTAAATATTCTATAATAGAAAATATTCTACATTAAATTATCTACAAAATAATATTATAGTTCATTTCGATAAGACTTATAGTTTCGGAGATATGTTAACCCTTTGTGCATGAAAAGAAAATAATTTGCATGTATGGCTTTTTGTAATGTTAGTACGGGACTAATAAACATCGACCCTAAAAAAAAATGTAAAGCTGATTTTTGGCACAAGTGTTCCTTGGGGTCTGGGAAGTACCTCTTAAAAATTCCCCCCCCTAGGCCGCGGGCGTTACCCCCTACCCCCCCAAACGTCTCCCCAACCGCAGTTTTTAGTAATTTTCTCAAAAAATATTAGTGCTAGAAAAAAGCTTTGTATGGCAAAAATTATCTTCATTAAATTATCTACTAAATAATACTATAGTTCATTTCGATAAGACTAATAGTTTCGGAGATATTTTAACCCTTTATGAAAATGAAAACCCTTTATGAAAAGAAAATATTTTGCATGTATGTTTGCTTTTTGTAATGTAGTTTCTTGTGATTTCCATAAAAACTGATAGAGCTACAAAAATGTTGTCTGAAGCAAAATGAAAGGCTATTAAGTTAGCTATAAAATGATATGTAGTTTATTTTGATAAGAGTAATAGTTTTCGAGATATGCCTACCTATTGTGTAAGATAAAGAAAATAATATGCAAATACCGTGTACATTGTTTTTAATTATCGAAAAAAAAAATAACAGAGTTAGGAAAAACTCATTGAAGCAATAAAAAACAACTATGTTTTTTAAATTACTTACAAAATAGTATTTAGTTCATTTTGATAGCACTAATAATTTCGGAAATATACCTGTCATAGTTAACATGAAAGCAATATTTTTCAAAATTTTATATGTTTTCTGTAATTTCTAGAAAACTATTAAAGCTAGGCAAAAACTCCCAGAAACAAAAATAAACACCATTTATACACTTATTAAAAAAAATAGTTTATACATATAGGACTAATAATTTCGAATATATATCCATGTATAGTTTACGAAAAATATAAAAACATTGCTAGAATCCTATGTTATTTGCAATTTCCACAAAAACTATAAGAGCTGGAAAAAATCCTCGAAAGAATAATTAATTAATTAATAATTAATTTCACTAAATTACCCACAAAAATGTCTTCTGGTGAATTTAGATAGGACCAATAGTTCGAGAAATATGGCAACCTATATTCCAAGTTTTTTTTTGTTTTTTCAACAACCGTCGTTATATTTTTGAATTTTCACAGAAACTAATAGAACTAGGAAAAAAACATAATAAGCAAAAATTAACATCATTAAATTATCTTCAAAATAGTTTTTAGTTTATTTTGATAGAACTAATAGTTTCGGAAATATGGCTGCCTAAGTGGAATAAAAAACTAAACCTTTGTAAAATCCGTAAATGTTTATTGTAATTTCAAGAAAAAGTATTAGAGTTAGGAAAAAAGCTATCAGGACTTAGTACAAAGATTATTAATTTACCTACAAAATAGTGTTTAGTTTATTTTGTTAGGACAAATAGTTTTCGAAATGTACCTTGCTGTTGTGTAAGAACCGGTGGTAGTCATGTAGACTTAGCATAATACTACATAATAAATAGAAATTAACCCATAAATGTAACATATTTTTATAACATCCCCTCCTCCCACAACCCCCTTCCCCCCTTCCACAACCCCCCTCCACCTCCCACAGCCCCCCTAAATGTTTATTAGTCCCGTACTATAATATGTAATACAAATAAAGGAACTAATTTTATTTAAAAGGAGTTTTCAGCGCAGAGCGCTGGAACTATGAGAAATTTGAAATTTTGCATTTCCTTAGGTATTAAATGTTTTTCTCCCATCACGAAGGGGGAGGTGAGCGAGTGACTGCATGAAAAGAAAGACGACAGAGTTTCGCTTTGGGCAACATCGTAAACGTAGTTAAGTAATTAGGTCAGTAATAGTGATTTATAAGGTATACCTGAGACACACTGAAGTTCTGGAACACGGGTATATTCAAATCGCATTGCCCAGGTAATATGATTTGGTTCTCTGTTATTTCATCGGGAAGGTGGAAGCAGGAGCTATCACTTTGGTCCACGACTTGGAAGAACTGTGTTTCTAAAGTTCTGGTTGTTTCGATGTACTCTGACATAGCATCCCGAGCAGCCTGCGTTAGTCGACGAGATTTGCTGTGTTTAGCACTCCATACTGTAACAAGTAGATAGATAGATAGATAAATGTTAACTTTTACTTTTAATTTATTTGGAAAATTAAATAGGTACATTATTACTAATAACATAAAAAACCTTAAAAAAAATATAATATAATAATTAAAATATATTATTAAAAGTAGTCCCTTTAGGCAAGGTTCCGAAGATACTGGCAGCGTTCCCCCTTTGATAGATAAATACTTTATTGCCACACAAAACATTAAAATATAAACAAAGTAGTGAACTAGCAAAAAGAAATAACAAGTAGTAAGTAATGTCCTCCCGACCGAATTTCGGCCACGGCGGCCAATCTCCTGAGATTACCTATCTACGCGGGAGATATTATAGTGCACAAGTGTGTGCGCATACACAGGTGCACTCTCTGTTCCTTCTACTCTCATAGCCCGATGGGACGGAAAATCCGACACGACCGGTGAGAGATCAGGCGCAGGACCGACGGCTTAACGTGCTCTCCGAGGCACGGGGGTGAAACACCGCCAACTTCCTAACTCCGGGCTAGTACTGAGAATTTCTTGTCAGAAAAACCCAATACTTGTTGTGACCCGACCCGGGACTCGAACCCGGGACCTCGTCGGCCGCAGTCGAACATGCTAACCACTAGACCAACGAGGCAGTCAAGTAGTAAGTATTAAGTAAATGAAAGGCCCATCAGCATGCTGGCAGACTTTCATTATCGTCATCAGTGGAGAGTGTAGCACTCACCTATTACTGAATCAGTTTTTCTAGGGATAATTACCAAAAGTGCAGCTATCTCTTATAATATAACAGTTACTAAAATTTGCAAAATGCGACCGGACGGACACAGTCGCGCCATTAGGGTCCCAAACCCTAAAAACGTTTCAAGTACATATACCTAGATAAATTTCAGAGACCCCAACTTTTTTGTATGTAACATTTGTCATATTGATTTTGTTCGTGAAATATGTAGTCTATGTCACTCGAACAATACTAATGAATCGATTGACACCTCGTTGATCACATTGGGTCAGTAGTTTAGGAGTTGCGGTGGAATACACAAATACAAACAAAGACTGGCGCAGTCGAGTAAAAAATAAATAATAGTTACATGGAAGCAATCAGTTTTTCATTAATCTGCTTGAAACTTACATCAATTTGTAAAGTATCAACTAAATGTTTTATTGCTATTCTCCGAAGATTTCGCCCATATTGTGCCATACCAAACCTAGTATGTTATTTTGGTCTACTATATATGCGAAGTTGGAGAATACTTACCGCGCATGTATTGGCTGTCAATATTCTCACAAGAGTAGAGAAGAGAATAAGTTTCATAATCCGTTGCTAGCACCCAAATATCTGAAACAAAATGATAAAAATAAAATTACCAGACCAATAACTAATGATCATCGCGTGAGTCAAAATTTTGTAAAGCATTAAGTTTTTGTAATTTTCTCAATTAGGAAGTTCGCGTAGTTCTGTATCTCAACAAAAAAAAAGGCAAGACTCCATCCATCCATCTCCATGAATCCATCGGTCTGTCGCCTGATCTCTCTCCGGCCATGTCAAATTACCGTACCATTGGACTAGAAGTAAGAGCATAGAAAGAGAGCACCAGTGTTTGCGCACACTGCTGAGCTAGAGCAGCCATATTAGTTTAGTTTAAAGATGGTGAACAACAGAACAGGGATGATGACAACTCAATCAAATCAGCAACTCTTTATCAAACTTAAGAAGTCGCTTCTAGTATGGAAGTTTGTATGAAATACATAGTTATGACGTCATCAAATTTCAACACAATTGTTTTTCTGTAATCGATAGTTTAAATTATCAACTTAGAACTAACCGAGAATGTGAATTTTAGGTCTTTTGGAAGACCCTCTATTTAATAATCGGTAAGAAATCATTTGTTTTTGACATAATATGCCTATTAATCTAGCAACAACATTCCGAACTAGTGGTAGATTCACTCGACGATACAAAATCACTTTTAATAAATTTATTTGAATAAAAAAATATAAGAGTTTAACACTTACCAGTAACTTCTCCATTAGAAACCTTCCTGATTCTGCCGTCAGTGGTAACAGTAACGACGCTGGTATTCACTTGGGCCGTATTGTTGAATACATTAGTATCGACCACGCGGTACTCGTTCGATACTTGTATGTACTCTGAGCTAATGCACGTTCCCCTGTCGTTGTCTGTGGGGTAGCTCTCGATTTCGTGCCACCAGCCGATGTACTGAAAATCAAATTACCACATTATTTTTGTTGGCTAGTTTGTTGCAAAAAATCCATACTAATATTATAAATGCGAAAGTGTGTCTGTGTGTCTGTCTGCTACGCTTTCGCGGCTCATCCGTTCAACCGATGTTGATGAAATTTGGTACAGGGGTAGGTTGTATCCCGGCGAAGGACATAGGCTACTTTTTATTCCGGAAAATTAAAGAGTTTCCGCGGGAATCGAAAGATCCTAATCCACGCGAATGAATTCTTGAATAATAATCTAGAAATAAAATTGTTTTATTTCAGATAGCCCGACCCTTTAATACAAAATGTATTTTGTATCATGAATAAACATAAAAATATCTAATTAAAACTCAATATTGAAATGCTTAACCAAAATAATGTCTTAGTTCTTCTGGATAGATGTTTTTCTAATACCTACTTAAGTAATTTCTGGAATTAAGTTCTTTACTGGGTTATTAATCCCACAAAAAGAATACGCACACGTTTTATTAACATTTATAATAAAAGAAGTAGAGCCTTAATCTAAAAATATAAAAGAAAAAGGTGACTGACTGACTGATCTATCAACGCACAGCTCAAACTACTGGACAGATCGGGCTGAAATTTGGCATGCAGATAGCTATTATGACATAGGCATGCGCTAAGAAAGGATTTTTGAAAATTCAACCCCCAAGGGGGTGAAATAGGGGTTTGAAATTTGTGTAGTCCACGCGGACGAAGTTGCGAGCATAAGCTAGTTCGCTATAATCCGCCACAGTAAGTAAATCTATGTGGTACAGTGTGTATTTTGCGATATTTACCACACCACACTGATCTACTTAACTCTTATAATCTAATAATTTAATTATTCTCAACGTATAGATTCAGGAGATGTTGACTAGACAATGCTTAAAGCTTTATATAGGTACTCAAATAAGTTAGTGGGACTATAAGTCTGAAACAGCCGTTTTCAAAGGACCAAACAAAAAATAGTAGATTATTAACCAAGGGGATAAAGCAGTGTCTTCTGTCGCGGGTGACGATTTAAATCGCGAGCGTAACGAAGGACTCGAGGTTTATTCCCGAGCGTAGCGAGGGTGTTAAAAACTTAAATCACGAGCGAAGCGAGGGATTTAAGATGAGTCCTGAGTGTAGCGAGGGATTTAAGTTCACCCAAGACTAAGACAGCTTTATCACCGAGGAAAATACTCTACTTTTCGTACCATTTGCGAAAAAATTAACACAATAATAATATGAGATAAGCATTTTTTTAAAATAATGACAATTAAAAGTAAAAGTTAACATTCGAAACATTGGTCCAATTATTGATAGAGAGAGAATACATTTTTGTTTGGTACATTTATTGTTGATGAGTTGATTTGAGTATTTCTCTGTTCTTGCGTCTGAGGAACTGTTTAGAACATCAACTTATTTATAAAAATAAATTAAAATAAACTTAACGTTGATGTATTTGAAGAAAACAAAAACGCGGCAAATTCCTAGACTCATATTTTTTTGTCGGAAAAGCAAAGGCATCAAGCTCATACGGCCTCGTCGGTTTTCGTAATTTTATTTAATAATCATATAGCTGCAAAATAAATGCGTATTCCTTTTTCAAAAAGATGTTTAATGCTTTATTATATAGAAACTCAATGGTGTAGACACAGATGTAGTTCAGTATAAATTTCGGTAAGTATTCCAAATTTAAATCACATTCTCCCCCTAGAGGTGAATGAAATTCAGTACAATTTTCTTTCCCTGTTTTTAACAGATTAAAAATGACTATTGTTATGTTCGCTTTTTGTGGTATAGAATGTCACTTTTTTGAGCAAGTGGTACGAAAAAATTTCTTACTCTCTGAATATCAAATCCTTGTACACCCGTGATGTTGCCACATTGTCCCCTAAACCTTGGAGCTTCGTTCTTATTAACTTCAGGTATATAGAAGCAATCATCTTCTGTCTGGCCGGTGAATTGATAGTAATCTGGGTCCAGACCCTGGGTGCTATTAATGATTTCGTTGATGATAGGAACCGCCTCTTCAGATAGTGTTGTTTCACGACTCAATATCCAACTGGTGACTGAAAGTTTTATATTTTGATTTAGCTATCGAGTATGACGATCGCCCGGGCGCAGTGTTGGCGGAGGTCCCGGGTTCGATCCCCGGCAGGGTCAATTTCGGAATTTATAATTTCTGAATTTTCCTTGGTCTGGCCTGGTGGGAGGCTTCGGCCGTGTCTAGTTACCACACTTCCGGCAAAAACGTGCCGCCAAGCGATTAAGCGTTCCGGTACGATGCCGTGTAGAAACCAACTAGGGGTATGGGGTTACTATAACTGCCATGCCCCTAACAGGTTAGCCCGCTGCCATCTTAGACTTCATCATTACTTACTAAATTATAAATTTCTAAACCCTGCCGGAAATCGAACCAGGGACCTCCACACGTTAAGACAACAGCGCTCAACACTGCACCACGGAGGTCGTCGAATTCGAAATTGGTTAAAAGAGCGATCATAAATAATACTAATATTATAAATGCGAAAGTGTGTTTGTTTGTTGGTTTGTTGGTTTGTCCTTCAATCACGCCGCAACGGAGCAATGGCTCGACGTGATTTTTGGCATGGATATAGGTGAGGACCTGGAGAGTGACATAGGCTACTTTTTATCCCGGAAAATTTAGGAGTTCCCGCGGGAATAACAAAAACCTTAAACCACGCGGACGAAGTCGCGGGCATCAGCTAGTTGGGAATAAAATAGAAAAAAAAGAAAAGGGTAGAAATAATAAAAATATTCAACTTACCTCGTCTATTACCATCGGACGTATTACTGCAGCTGTAGACTAGAGAAAAGTTGGTGTAGTCGCTTTCGAGCACGTAGTAATTGACAACGTTGACTACTAAAAAGAAAAAAAAAGAAAATACGTAAACAATAAGTTGATTGCGATCGTCACACTGTAGCTATTGTTTTACTGCAATTGACCCTTTGGGTAGCCCATTTTCGAACGGCTTTTGAAATATTCTATCTACAAAAAAAAATTAAATCATAAAGCTAGTTTTTTAAGGTTTTGGGTAAATGAGCTACTATTTTTATTATCTTGCAATCTAATGATAGTAGAAATCGAACTTATTAAAAATAAACTTAATCAGTACTATATCCATACTTCCATACTTATATTATGAATGCGAAAGTGTGTCTGTCCGTCTGTCTGCTACGCTTTCAGGGTCCAACTACTCAAACCATTTTGATGAAATTTAGTACAGATATAGGTTACATCCCCGGGGAAGGAATTCATGGCTTATAAATTAATTTTATCCTGGAAAATTGAAGAGATCCCGCGGGAATAAAAAAAACATCAATCCATACGGACGAAGTCGCGGGCATCATCTAATCTAAATATATAAAAAGAAAAGGCGACTGACTGACGGACAGATCTATCAACGCACAGCTTATACCCAAGCTTATACCACAGGACGGATCGGGCTGGAATTTGGCCTACAGATAACTATTAATTATGTAGGCTAAGATAGGATTTTTGATAATTCAACCCCTAAGGGTGTATGAAATTATGAAAATCAGTGACATAAGTGAGCGAAGCCGCGGGCAAAAGCTAGTTCTAAGTATAAGTACCCACCTCCACCAGGCAAGTTAAAGGTGACATTCAACAGTCCACTGCCATCGTCGGATGCGACGACAGCGGTCGCCAATTGCACGTCCAGAGTCTCGTTGACGACTTGGGTGTTGATGACGTCAACAACGCCGTCACCCAGATTGTACTGAGCGCGCGCGCACTGGCCAAATTGGAAGGGCTGAGGGTAGCTGGCGATTTCGTACCATCTGCCGAGATACTGAAAAAGTTGAGAACGTTAAAATCATGCTGGCTGATTTTGCCTAAATCAAAAATAAATTATTTCTAACTGATTATTAAAGAGATGTGTTCGGGTGCGGGATGGGAAAAATTATGACATTTGAAAAACAAGATGGCGGCCGATTTGCTGAAATGAACCGATCAAAGCATTGAATATGCTCGACCAAATGTCATTTGAAACGTCAAAAATTAAAAATGGCGGATTTAAGATGGCTGCCATACAAATTTATTTGGTGTCTATCTCAGAAAGTATAATAGATCTAAGAGTGGTTTCGTGGCAAAAGATGATCAAGACCTGAAGGTCTACTTGATGAATAGAAAAAAAAATCAAGATGGCGGAATTTATTTTTCTATAGAAAATATATGGCCAATATTGAAGAGGCTACAAGTGTAGAACTATACAAGATTTTGATACGGTTCCGTTTTACCCACTACGGGGCTCCCTGGGATTACAAAACAGGAAACTGTTACCAAAATTTAAAAAAATCAGCGCCATTTTTATTTATTTTGCTATCACCATAATAAATGAATTCAGTTTTGTACAGTAAAATCTGTACTACTTGTAAGTCTAACCACAACCCGTGAGCTGCTTTAGCAGCTCGCGCACAGGGAAAAATACTAGTCTAAACTTTATATAATATTATAAAGAGGAAAGATTTGTTTGTTTGTTTGTTTGTAATGGATAAACTAAAAAACTACTGGACCAATTTTAAAAATTCTTTCACCTATAGAAAGCTACTTTATCAGCGAGTAACAAAGGCTGCATTTTATTTTAAAATAAATTAGAGATCCCTTCGAAAATTGCAATAATGTGAATTAAGTCGGAAAAATTCACCTAATTTAACTTTTTACGTTAAACCTCTATTCGTCTTCATCAGACTGTCTTTTATGTCATATTTGTCAAGACACTTTTATGTCATATTTGTCAAGACAAACATAATAAATACAAGAGAACTTACAAACATTTTTTTAAACATTTTAATATCTAACTGTTGTAGACAAACTGCGAAATGCCTAAAAGAGCCAGGTCTCAACTTAGTTGTTAGTTCTAAACATAGTTCCCAGGCGAGTGCAGCGAAAATACGTCGTATTGGAGACTCAAGTGCCAAGCGTTCACAGCGGTTTGTTGAACAAAATTTGAGAACGTATGGTGGAGTTGTTCGTCTCAGTGCCGACTTATGGACTATTTGATCAAGTGCTACCCGTGCGAAGCCGGGGCGGACCGCTAGTTTAAATATATAGAAGGACTGACTGATCTATCAACGCACAGGTTAAACCACTAGACTGGATCGGGCTGAAATTTGGCATAAATAGGTATAGCTTTTATGACGCAGGCATTCGCTAAGAAAGGTTTTTTTAAAATTCAACCCACAAAAAATAGAGCTTTGAAATTTGTATGGAAATCGAACCTAATGCGAGCGAAGCCGCAGGCAAGAGCTAGTTAAAAATAAAAAAATATCCTTTACTAGCCGATGCCCGCGACTTCGTCCGCGTGTGTTGAGGTTTTCTTGTTCCCGCGGCAACTCTTTATTTTTCCAGGATAAAAAGTAGCCTGTGTTATTTCAGACTATAATCTATATCTATGCCAAATTTCATCCAGATCCACCCGTTCTGGCGTGATTGAGTAACAAACATCCATCCATTTAACATTATATCTAACTAGCTGATGCCAGCGACTTAGTCCGCGTGGATTGAGGTTTTTCGGTTCCCGCGGGAACTTTCAAATTTTCCGGGATAAATAATAGCCTATGTATTATTCCAGACTATGATCTATCTCTGTGCCAAATTTCATCCAGATCGGTTCAGTAGTTTTTGCGTGTAAGAGTAACAAACATCCATACATCAATACATCATTACAAACTTTCGCGTTTATATTATTAGCAAGGATAATTTTATGACAAAAAGAAAAAAAAATATACTTACAGCTGCCACGTCAAAGTCGGCTTTGGCCCTAATCCTAGTATCGCAAGGTCCCAACAGTTCAATAGTTGGAGGTAGCTCATCGAACCGAGGGTAATAGAAGCATCCTTTAATAGTTTGATCTGTGGTTTCATAGTAACGCTCGAAGAGTGGTTTAGTATCTCTGACGATTTGGTCTATCTTTGCGGCTGCTGCCGGTGATAACCCTGACTGCGATCTGCTCCATTTCCAACTGAAGACTGTAATTAGATAGACATAAATTAGCGTTGAGACATCTACCTCAGATGTTTACCAGACACGAAACATCTGGTTTACTATACTATATTAAAAAAAAAAACAAAAAAAAAAGATTTGGTATACTAGTAATTTAGAATACGTAGCCAACGTAGGTTTTTTTTAGATAGTTTAGAGTTTAAGAGTTAAAATAAAATATTTTATAACAACGATATACAGAATTCTAAATTAATTAATGTTAATCGTGGATTATCAATAATTATATTAGACAGATTCCTTTAAATGATAAATGATTTATTTATTTCACATAGGACAACTTGTGTCACTTTTGATACGTTAAAACTTTACCACCGATTCGGAAAACTGATACTACTGAGAAGAGCCGGCAAGAAACCCAGCAGTTGCTCTTTTCTTAAAAAAGAAAAAGGATACAATAAGTAAACAATACAATTCAAGTATTTCAATGACTTGTGGGTTACTGGATGCGAGGCCGGTTGCTTCCATGAAAACTTTGTCATTCAGAAAATCATCGATCGTATAATAACCTCGACTTAACAAATACTGTTTAACACAGTCTTTAAATTCATGTTATTAATGAACTAAAATACCGCCATATTATTGAAATTATTCAATATTTTTTATTTACTATTTTAGTATTGTAAATTTTTATTAATAGGTTATCTCAATTCAATTCAATTTATTTAAAACATGTAGGACATGCAAGTGTCTCTTATGCTACGTCATGTTTTGACTCTACCACCGGTTCAGAAAGAAGATTCTGCCGAGAAGAGCCGGCAAGAAACTCAACAGTTGCTCTTTTTTTACAATATATTACAATACAATATGGTTAGTAGGTATATAAATTAAATACAATAGTGTAAGTTATTAGTTAGTTAACTAGGTGTTAGTGTAGTAACTGCCTCGTTGGTCTAGTGGTTAGCATAGTCGACTGCGGATCACGAGGTCCTGGGTTCGATTCCCGGTCGGGCATAAAAGTTAGGTATTGGGTTTTTCAATTAAGAAATTCTCAGTGCCAGCCCGGAGTTGGAAGTTGGCGGTGTTTCACCCCCGTGCCTCGGAGAGCACGTTAAGCCGTCGGTCCCGGTTATTATCACTAACATGATAATAGTCGTTAAAAGCCCGCCAACCCGCATTGGAGCAGCGTGGTGGGTCTAAGCTCTAATTCCCGCTCTCCTATGAGAGTGGAGCCCTGTGCCCAGCAGTGGGACGTTAATAGGCTGTAGTGAGTGTAAGTTATTATACTATCCTGTGGGGAGCTGGACCCAAAGTCGGTTGCTTCCATACAACTTTGTCATCTAATCTACTATTTTTGGTAATTTTTAAACTTACTTTGTCTTTGCGTGTTGCTGATGTTCCTGCAACTGTATAACAGCGCAAAGTCTTCATAATCAACAGCTAATACTTGGAAGGTGGCTTGGGTGATTCCTGCAAGAATTATATATTTTTTGAGTAAATACTCAATAGTTGTTCTATCGTACTAAGGCAGTTTTCCTATGTATGTGTTAGTGTACTCGTACAGAATATTATGTTAGTGTGCGCGGTCGAGAATTCGCTCCTGAGCTTACGCAAACCGAAATATTTTATTATACGTACGGTCGTATGTCCTTCCCCGGGATACAACCTATCCCTGTACCAAATTTCATCAAAATCGGTTGAACAGGTGGGCCGTGAAAGCGTAGCAGACAGACAGACACACTTTCGCATTTATAATATTAGCATGGATATTGAAAGAGGTTTTCTTCAGCTATCCTATCTAGTTGCCGCATTTGCCACCTACTGAAAAAGATAAAAATCTATGATCTAATCTCTGAAAAATTTTATAAAACCACATAAAAACCTTCTTTCATAGACGTTTCCGTGCAATCATGAACCTTAAAGTGGTAAACATTTTTTAACCGCGACTGTACATACACTAGCACTTAAATAGGTAAACCGCCTTCGTGAGATAAAACAATATACCTACTATATATCAACAATAATTTGTATCTTTTGCTATACACCTAATTTGGTGAGCTTTGGAGGTACGTTCATTTTAATAATAGACGAGCTGATACACCAATAAACCAACAAACAAACACACTTTCGCATTTATAATATTACTAGCGAATGCCCGCGACTTCGTCTGCGTGGTTTGAGGTTTTTGGTTCCCGCGGGAACTCCTTAATTTTCCGGGATAAAAAGTAGCCTATGTGCTATTCCAGACTATAATAATCTATCTCTGTGCCAAACTTCAGCCAGATCCGTTCAGCCGTTGGGGCGTGATTGAGTAACACACATCCATACATCCATCCATACATCCATACTTCCATGATTCCATCGAAACTTTCGCATTTATAATATTAGTAAGATAGTACCATAATATGATGATCTCTACCTTGGTAATAAAGTACAAGATGGACCTAAAATAAGGCAAGGTTTTAAGGTTACCTCCTCCAACTGGGTCAGTGATATTGACAGTGAAAATTCCTCTGCCATCAGGGGACAACGTCACAGGTCCATTGTCAGTAAGCTGCCTTTCATTGAACACGTAGGTTTGATGTACTCTTATACTTTGATTCGCGACGGCAAAGTCTTCAGAGACACACCCTCCCTCTTGGGTTTCTGAAGGGAAGCGTGAGATTTCGTACCATCTTCCTGAAAACTGGAGATTTTTATAAATTAACAACTGCATAAACTTCTAAAAACTTCAATAAGACTAATATAACTTAAAAACTTATTTTTGTACCTATACCACTTCACAATTTAACCTAATACTCACTTTCAAGGAAGGCTGGAAAAGATTTATTTTTAGAGATAAGCGTTATCTTTGTCCACTTTTTTTTATTAGTTTTAAGACGATATTTTTGTACAAAAAAAATAAAAATAAATAAATAGCTTATTTTTGTAGTTGTTGTAAGTTACTAGGCTTAAGTTGGATATCTAAGTGATAATATAATATTAGGTACTAGATGATGCCCGCGACTTTGCCCGCGTGGATTAAGTTTTCTTTATTCCCGTGGGAATTCCATAATTTTTACAGATAAAGAGGTAGGTTTTTTTTCGGGTAAAGATAAAGGCTACTTTATACCTTGGAAAATTAAAGAAAATCGCGAACGTCATCTATTTAATAATATTCGTATGGAAATAGTCCTTTAATTTTTCGGCTTAACTCTTAGAATCTCAAACGTCTTTGGTAAAGCTTTTTAGTATGTGTGGAAAGTTTTCATTATTATAATTAACTTACCGCGGTAATACTAAACCGGTCGACGACATTAACTCCGGCTGATTCACACTGTCCCTCCTGTATTACTGGGCCTCCCATGTTGTCAGGGTAAAAGAAGCAATCCTCCTCCGTATGCCCTCTCACTTCATAGTAGTCTTCTTTGAGAACTGGGATAGTTTCTACGACCCTGTCGATTTCTGCTCTTGATTGTGGAGATAGCGTCTTTCTTCTGCTGAGCTTCCAGCTGGCAACTGAAAACATGTCCGTATAATATCAAATGGTTAGCGCCAAACAAATAGTCGTCTCTGCCCCCCGATTATGTGATGAAATTGTAATATAATCGTTTGTCAAACGTATAATTCGACTTATTTAAGGAGTTCATAGATGCCTGCACGTCAAAAAGCATGTATGGACTTCTTGAACAGTTCGAGTTATACGTTATAAGCTGTCAAATGATTACGATTTGCTTAGACAATTAGGCCTCTGAGCTGAGGTGCGAGTGCTTGTTTGTGCAGCCAAAATATGAGCTTAATCCACGCGGACGAAGTCGCGGGAATCATCTAGTAGTTATTTTAATAAAGATTTCATGGATATGTAGGTATGGTGCTCGAGTTGATGGTTTTTTTTTGTATCCAGAAACCAGGTATTCCAGAAAACCGAAATTTTTTGTGGACTATCGTCATGCTATAGAAAAGTCCTCGAGTTGATTATGAAATTTTTTTGTTGCTTTTACTGTCCATTTTTCGCTTATAATTTTGTTTAAAATACTGCCCATCTTTAGATATCAATATAATTATATAAATAACTGGAATCTGGATAAATTGTAAATGTTTTTGATTTGCAAGTTTTGATTTTGGCATGTCTAGGACATTTTCGTTGTTTGTGTGGTCAGAGAAAATGGATATGGATGTAATTTAAATAGTCATAGTGAACGAAAATTCTTACCTCTTTGGTATTCAGAGCTAATATTAACGCAAGTGTAGACCAAAGCGTAGTCCGAATAATTAGTGGCTAAGACCCAATAATCCTGGTCAACCGTAACTGAAATTAAAAAAATTAAAATACACGAATTAATTCCAGTTTTCATAGCGCGGAATCATATTTTTGATTCCAGACGACGATGCAAAACCACGTGGTAGCGCGGTAATCTATATATATAAAAATGAATCCCTATTTCCCTTGGTCACGGCATCACGCGTGAACGGCTGGACCAATATCGCTAATTCTTTTTTTGTTGAATAGGTGAGGACCTGGAGAGTGACATAGGCTACTTTTTACCCCGGAAAATTAAAGAGTTCCCGCGGGAATAACAAAAAACTTAAACCACGCGGACGAAGTCGCGGGCATCAGCTAGTCGTGAAAAGTTTTAAAATTGCAATACAATTTCATATTAATATTCATTGATTTTGTAATCCAATTTTAAAATTATTCTCATAAAAGGCCCGCTTGCAGAGACGCCGTGTTATGTTTAACCCAGGAATAAATTTGAAATTTTGACCGAAGTTTTATACGAATTCTATCAAAGTAGCAGCTTAGGTACTGTGGGTTAAATAATAACCCAGCGTTTCTGCAATCGGGCCTAAGTAATTACATAATATCAATAGTTATGGTTCTTATTGCAATATTGGAAGTTTAGAACTCTGGTGGGGACGCTGTTGGTCAGACAAGCTTCTGGGACTATTATTTAATAGTTTTTAAACATTGACTTTTAGTTGATATTTTCCCACACACTCAATAGCCACACAACGCCGCAGCGGATACATAACTAGCTGATGCCCGCGACTTCGTCCGCGTTTTTTCGGTTCCCGCGGGAACTATTTAATTTTCCGGGATATAAAGTAGCCTATGTGTTATTCCAGACTATAATCTATCTCTGTGATCTGTCCAGCGGTTCTGGCGAGATTGAGTAACATCCATACATACCTATATCCATCCTAGCTTTCGCCTTTATAATATTAGCACAGATACCATTATGACGCGTGTTGCGGTCAACTTGAGACGCGACAATTTGATTGGCGGCAGCTAGACGTGATGAAATTTTGTACAGGGATAGATTGTATCCCGGGGAAGGCCCGGTCCGTGTCATTTCATGTCCTTACATAGGCTACTTTTTATCCCAGAAAATCAAGGAGTTCCCGCGTGAATAAAAAAAAATTAACAAAGACAAACTTCAAACTTAAGAAAATCTAGATCCGTTCAGTCGTTCTGGCTTGATTGAGTAACAAACATCCATCCATCTATACTTACATCCATCCATCCAAACGCATTTATAAAGTATAGATTTAAAGTGTGGATATAATACTTACGATTGGTCCCAGCAACAGGGAACGTTACAATCAATTTAGCTGATCCATCGTCACTGGCCACAACCGCAGATCCTCGGATAGTGTCGAGCCATTGATCGACCACTTGCGTGTTGAAGACGTCCACTGCGGTTGCCCCGAGAGTGTATGTGGCAGTCGGACAGGTGCCATCTTGGAACTGGACTGGGTAGCCCTCGATGTCGTACCAAGTTCCCATGTACTGTAAAAAGAAGTAATTTTTTTATCGACTACAATAGAATAGAACTTAAACGGCCGGTTTCTGAATTGAGAATTTCATGTTGAGTCTGTCTCAAAGACTAGACCCTGTGTAGCGTCAAAGGGGGTCTTTAAAAGCAGTGTATCCATTAAACGGTGACATAATATATGCTTGTGAAAATAATTTGCTGTTTTCAAGACCTTTAAGCAGAGATTGACGCATCTCAAAACACAATTTTAAAAAAATCTCTGCATTGAAATTTATTTTAAACGTACCTCTAAATTTACCTTTTAAAGCAATTTTTCTCCTTATTGAAACCATTAATTAGCTCTAGAAATATAAGAGGAAATTCATATTTCTATATCAAACACAATGTCGGATTCATTTGTATTGAAAAGTTAATTTTTTTTACAAATGATTTCATGCATGAATGATTTTTGTGACATTACGCTTGCTCGATTTCACCCCCCCGCGCCTGTGTATTTCATCTCGTGAGCTCACAGCACCTTAAGGACTAAATAAGCAAATTTTTGTTTCTGAATTGATATTGTGTAAGGTTTGAGAGTTGGAACTTGCTGTTTTTGCTTGAATGCTTAATTTAGAAACCAGCCCAATATCAATTCAGAAACCAAAATTTGCTTATTTAGTCCTTAAGTAGTCTTTGAGACAGACTCAACATAAAATTCTCAATTCAGAAACCGGCCGAAAGCTAGCTAGTTTTGCTTTTTTCATTATATTAATAAGTTTAAAAACAAGAAACTTTCAAAAATTCAGTTTTCGCGCCATCATCCGACATCCTGCAAACCATTTCGATTAATATAATCAGGGAATCCGCAGAGAGACGCAGTTTCGAATCCTGCCGGTTCCGCAATTTTTTATATTATGTATTTAATTGAGAATATATATGTCACCATAAGATTTCAAAAACCATTAGATTGTAATCTAACTAGCGACATTGTAAACTGTCGACAGATTGTTAACCGTTAAATGTTCAGAGTGTCAATTTTTGAAAATATATTCGTTGTATTTACGTTTTCTTGTCTCTTTCTTGTAGGTTAGGTTAAGGTTCGACATAAACAATCAGGTAGTGCCCGGTACCTACCGCAGGCCAGGCGCTTAGGTTTTATCGGGTTATTACACCTAACAGATTATAATCTACCGAAAAATAATGCGTTAAATTGTAATCTGTCGACAGTTTACAATTTCGCTAATTAGATTACAATATAACGGTTTTTGCAATCTTACTGTGACATATGTAAGACTAGATGATGCCCGCGGCTTCGTCCGCGTGGATTAAGGTTTTCGATTCGCGCGGGAACTCTTTAATTTTCCGGTATAAAAAGCCTATGTCCTCTCCCGGGACATCAGCTACCCCTGTACCAAATTTCATCAAAATCGGTCGAACAGATGAGCCGTGAAAGCGTAGTAGACAGACAGACAGACACACTTTCGCATTTATAATATTAGTATGGATTAGAAATTTTAAATAAGTACTTACCGCTACAGCATCAAAATCAGTAACCACTGGTATGTTCTGACCACACTGGCCCCTGAACGTCACAGGGTTGCCATCAGGAATGGGGTAGTAGAAACAAGCGGCATCAGAGTGGGTGATCTTCTCGTAGAATTTCTCGTTTAGAACGTCTACTTGGTCGATAATTTGGTTTATTTGCCTTGTTGCGTTCTCTGTCAGTTCTCTGGTACGGCTGAGCTTCCAAGTAAATACTGGAATGTGGATAATTTGTGCTTATTTTGCTGTCAAAGTCAAAGTCAAAATATGTTTATGAACGTCAAGTATCTAAAAAGTACTATTATACTTTAGACTATAATATTCATTCGAGTGGATTGAGGTTTTTTGGTTCCCGCGGGAACTCTTTATTTTTTCGGTATAAAAGTAGCCTATGTGTTATTCTAGACTATAATCTATCTTTGTGCCAAATTTAATCTATATCCGTTACGCCATTCCGGCATGATTGAGTAAGAAACATCCATCCATCCATCAATACATCCATCCTTCCAAACATTCGCATATTTTATAATATTAGTATATATAAGACGTGATGGTGATAATTACTAACGATGGTATCTTACAACTAAAGCTATGAGGGTTCCATTCGCGCCCGGTCTGAGAAGAGAGCACAACAAACTCAGTCGGGGTTTTTATCTTTTTTATTACCACCATCTCACAAAACATTGTTACTCAATCCTTAACTTTTTGACGTATTTGAATTGACAGATTTAATCCAAAGCTATCTTATTCTGCCTAGCTGCCTCGTTGGTCTAGCGGTTAGCATAGTTGACTGTGGATGACGAGGTCGGGCATAAAAATTGTTAGGTATTAATCGGTTTTGCTGACTAGAAATTCTCAGTGCCAGCCCAAGTTGAGAAGTTGGCGGTGTTTCACCCCCGTGCCTCGGAGAGCACGTTAAGCCGTCGGTCCCGGTTATTATCACTAACATGATAACAGTCGTCAAAGCCCGCCAACCCGCATTGAAGCAGCGTGGTGGGTTTAAGCTCAAATTCCCTCTCTCCTATGAGAGTGGAGGCCTGTGCCCAGCCGTGGGACGTTAATGGGCTGTAGTGGTGGTGGCTACAATGGTAAGAAATAAGAATACCTGCTCTTGCTGCTCATCCTTAAATCCATACTTATAATATTACAAATGCGAAAGTGTGTCTGTCAGTCTATCTGCTACACTTTCACGGCCCACTCGTTCAACCGATTTTGATGAAATTTGGTACAGGGATAGGTTGTATCATTGGGATGGCTACTTTTTATCCCGGAAAATCAAGGAGTTCGTGCGGGAATCAAAAAATTTAATCCACGCGGACGAAGTCGCGGGCATCATCTAGTCTACCCTAAATTAATAATTAAGATCAATTAATTAAAATCGGAAAGCACGTTAAGCCGTCGGCCCCGGTTATTATCACTAACGTGATAGTAGTCGTTAAAGCCCGCCAACCCGCATTGGAGCAGCGTGCTGGGTCTAAGCTCTAATTCCCGCTCTCCTATGAGAGTGGAGGCCTGTGCCCAGCAGTGGGACGTTAATAGGCTGTAGTGATGAATTTTAATATAATGTACCTGTGCGTTTGTTAGGGCCGGTGTTACGGCAGCTATACACGAGTGCGTATGATTCGTAGTCGGTACCAAGCACCCAATATGACGCATTTTCTGGAGCTGAAATCAAGTAAAAAATATAATATCAGTAAGTAATTAAAGAAATACCAACTATAATTGAGGAAATCAATAAGCTTATCACAAAGTATCATAAAGCTTATCACAAAGGGAATGCCTTACTGTTACACCCCAACCCACTGGCAAATAACCTACTAACAGTGCCTCGACAGTGTACAGATATGAGGACGCTGGTCCTCTGCTCTGCAAAAATCAGTCAATCAAACAAACCAAATTTGCTTATAGTCTGTCGACTGATCGCAGATCCTACTCAGGAAAAAAAAGGAATTAAAGTAAAAAAAATCGTCGCAATACATTTGGAATACTTGAGGAAATATGGCATTTTTTGTAAAGATAATTATTAAAATCCTCAAAAGTACCTACAGTCTTTCTTGATAATATTTTTTGTGATTTTATTGATAAAATGAATATATTTGATTAACAACTGTCGAAAACCGAAGGCGCTTTTGCATTATTAAAATGGCGGGATATTTTCCATTTTTGAAACTGAGTGGACGAAGTAAAAGTTTCAATTACAATTACCTATCATATTACCAAGTAGAAATTAAACAACTAAACCTAATAGTTGACTAGTAGACCTAAAACACCTGATGGTGACTTCGAAACACCAGTTGTTTTGTATTTAATTTTAGTCTTAAATGATAAAAAAACATTAAAATTTGCCGCCTACCGCCAGGGAATGAAACACTGAGTTTGGCGCTGCCGTCCGTCGACGCCAATGCCGCTGTGCCGTTGATGGTGAGGAGTCGTTGGTCGAAGACTTCAGTGTTATACACATCGACGGTACCAGCGTCTGTCAGGGTGTATGTAGCTTCAAGGCAAGTGGAACCATTGGTTTGGAACTCAGATGCGTAGGTTTCTATCATGCGCCAGCGACCGCCGTACTATTAAAAAAAATGTGTGTGTCAGCTTCGACGCACGACTGGATCATTGATGCAGAATTTTTGTCTCATTCTATTTCAATGGACTGGATAGTTAAATCTTTACTAACGATTATAAAATACTAGCTGATGCCCGCAACTTCGTCCTCTTAAATTTTCCGGTATAAAAAGTAACATATATGTGTTATTCCAGAATAATATAATCTATTGCTGTGCCAAATTTCATCCAGATCCGTTCAGTCGTTCTGGTGTGATTGCGTTACAAACATCCGTTTAAGGTTTTTTACGTGACAACGTCTTATAATTCGATATAGCCGGCTGCACGTACGAAAAAAGATGACGTCTTGCGGCGTTACCTCGCTCTGAGGCGTTCCATGTAAGGCTTGAAGTGCAAGCGAGAGCGCGGAACGAGCGACAAAGAGGCACAATCGGCCTTTGCGTTCGGCACCGTTCGACATCCATCTCTCTCCTACTTGTTTTCTTAAGACGTTGTCACGTTCAACTATCGTCAGTAAACCGACTTTACAGACAACCAATGTTTTTTTTTTGGTTTCCGCAGGAACCCTTTAATTTTCCGGGATAAAAAGTAGCTTATAAATGTAATTCCAGACTAAATAATCTATCTCTTTGCTAAATTTCATCCAGATCCGTTCAGCCGTTCTGGGGTGACAGAGTAACAAACATTCATACTTCCATACTCACAAACTTTCGCGTTTATAATACCTATTAGTAAGGAAGCAAGGATATAGATTAGTAAATGAGGGTAAATGAGAGTCATGGAAACATAAACAATTGTTATCATGGAAACATAAAGTCAATAACGTAACGGAGGAAATTTGATTTTACTCCCCATAAATTTTCATACCCCGAACTTATAATATATGTCACCGTAAGAGTGTGAAAACCGTTAGATTGTAATCTATCTAGCGAAATTGTTAACTGTCGGAAGATTACAATTTAACGTATTATTTTTCGGTAGATTGTAATCTGTTAAGTAGGTACATTAACCCGAAAGAACCTAAGTGCCCGGACTTATTTATGTCGAACCCTAACCTAACCCTAACCTACAACAAAGAGACAAGAAAACGTAAATACAATGAATATTTCAAAAATTGACACTCGGAACATTGAACGGTTCGCAATCTGTCGGCAGTTTACAATCACTACAAATTAGCCCTTGACTGCGATCTCACCTGATGGTAAGTGAAGATGCAGTCTAAGATGGTAGCGGGCTAACCTGTTAGGGGCATGGCAGTTATATTAAACCCATACCCCTATTCGGTTTCTACACGGCATCGTACCGGAACGCTAAATCGCTTGGCGGCACGTCTTTGCTGGTACGGTGGTAAGTAGCCACGGCCGAAGCCTCCCACCAGGCCAGACCAGGGAAAATTCAGAAATTATGAATTCCCAAATTGACCCTGCCGGGGATCGAACCCGGGACCTCCGCACGTTAAGACAACAGCGCTACACAATGCGCCACGGAGGGCGTCGAAAATATCTATCTAGATAAAAGGCGTTAGATTACAAACTGACGGTTTTTACAATCATACGGTGATATTATATATATATTCAAATCGATTCTAAAGGAGGTAAACTCCAAAAACTTACCGCTACTGGGTCAAAGTTCTGTACAACAGCCAAGTTCTCGTCACATTGACCTTCAAACTCCACGGGTACGCCAGGAATATAATCAGGCAAGTGGAAACAATCCGCGTTTGACTGGCCGATCCTTTCATAGTACCTTTGGTCCAAAACGTCTATCTCATTGATTTTTTTATCGATAGCGATACTACCTTGTACTGATAATTGTCGTGTTCTGCTAAGCTTCCAACTGTAAACTGTTTAATTTACGTTTTAAATGGATTGGCAAAATAATTAAGAGATGGAATTATTAATAACAAATATACAGTAATAATACAAGAAGATGATGCCCGCAATTTCGTCCGCGTGGATAAAAATCCTGCGGGAAATTTTGACGAGCATTTACGTCGACTTCAAAAACTACCTACAGTGCGTTTGGATGTTTTGTTCATTTAGTAGCTTGGCTGGAGCAAATTTCACACAAGTCAAGTCACTACAGCCCATTAACGTCCCACTGCTGGGCACAGGCCTCCACTCTCATAGGAGAGCGGGAATTAGAGCTTAGACCCACCACGCTAGGAGCAAATTTGTTTGGAAGTAATTACAAAAAATACTAACGTGATTCTTTGCACATATTGAAGTCGGTTTACTTTAAAAAAAACTGAAATATACTGCTCACTCTTTGATTTGCCGGGACAAAAATAGCTTATGATGCGTCCTTCTGCAGGATGCAAACTATTTCTGAAGTTGTTGGTACGGTTCGTCACAATTAGGTATTTGAAAACTAGTCAAATCAGCAACCTTTTCAAACTTCAATACGCGTGCTTAGTATGGGATTTTGTATGAAATATTGAAAAGCGACGTCATCAACGTTCGACGCACTTTTTTACTTTAATCGATAGTTTAAAATAGTTATTCAACATATAACTAACAGGAGACGGGAATATTACAACTTTTGTGAGATTCTCTATTTAATAATCACAAAAACATTATTTATTTGAATAGTTGTCAAACACCCAATTGGTTGAACAGATTACCGAAAACGAAGCTGACGCCTAAACGTAACGTTCCTTGAAAACGTATCAGACAGATATACAGATACACTTCCGTATTTATAATATTAGTGCAGATTAATTATGTTTACCTCCTTTATGGGTTTCGCTAATGTTAACGCAGCTATACGCCAATGCGTAGTCATTGTAATCAACGCTTAGAACCCAGAACGGAATGATGATAGCTGTGAAAAAATACACAACATTAGAAATGTTATCACATCGTCATCACCACGCCCCTTGGGCTAGGTTGCTTTGACGGACATTTAACCTTTAAATATGTGTTAGCATTATTATTGTTTGTCATTGTATCTAATCAAACAGGAAGTATAATATCTGTCAACTTGACTCGTTTCATGTCAATGATTTAATCTGCGGATACGGAAGCCATATTGAAAATAATTAGTATAAATACGAGTGTTTGAACGATGGTAATTCAGTCTCCTGCCGGCGGACTCAGCGATTATTTAATACTTTTGAGTTTAGATCGCATTTTGATTTAGAGCTTAACGATAGCAATAGTGGCCGGATCAAATGAATATTATCTTTAAGTTTAGCCAACTTTTATCTGATTACATTAAATCTCTCGTAGAACCACTACACGTTTAACCATTTACTCGTGCAAGTTCCAAACGAGAGTACAAATATACTATTAAAAGTGTCTCATAAATACCTTCTTCTGGATTGTCTCTTACTTATGGCACTTAATGATCTTTTATGTATAAACTAAGCACTAACGAACGTTAGTCATCCAAGACGACCAAATTTTTTCACCATAACCACCACTATCAAAATAAACAGACGTTGAATCGTGTTAAAGTTATCTAACGTAAGTTACGATAACCAATGGTTCGAATCAACCGAATGGCGATCTTTTACTAAAGGACCTAAAGGTATAGAATGTGATCTTATATTTGACGACCTCTCTGGCGCAGTGTTGAGCGCTGTTGTCTTAACGTGTGGAGGTCACGGGTTTGATTCCCGGCAGGGTCAATTTGGGAATTCATAATTTCTGAATTTTCCCAGGTCTGGCTTGGTGGGAGGCTTCGGCCTTGGCTAGTTATCACTCTAACGGCAAAAGACGTGCCGCCAAGCGATTTAGCGTTCCGGTACGATTCCGTGTAGAAACCGATTAGGTTAGTCCGCTACCATCTTGACTGCATCATCACTTACCATCAGGTGAGTAGATTATATATATATATATATATATATATATATATATATATATATATATATATATATATATATATATTTTGTGCTGAATGAATGTGCGAATGAAGCGAACGAATGTGCTTCATCGTGCGATCAGCCGATAGACTATGAGCAGATAGGTTTAAAGGAGAAATTGGCGTGTAGGGAAGACTTCCGCAGCGGGAAGCACTCCATGAGTGTCAGTTTAACATTGTCAAGTATATGCCTTCTCTTTAAACGACAACTCGATTGTGGCATTGTCAATTGCCATGCAAGGTGATTCGAATTAGTAGAAGTATTAAAAACGTAGAAGAATTTCAAAGAAAAACTTACTCTGTCCTTCGGATGTAAGAGTGATATTCAGCCTTCCGCTATTGTCTTGAGTTGACGCGAAGGTTACCCGGCTATTGGTGAAACGGCGGATTTGGTCGATGACATTAGAAGACACAAGATCCATTCCATTGCCAGTCGAAGTGTACTCGTGATTGACGCATTGCCCGGATTGCTGCTCTTTGGGATACGCTTCTATTTCATGCCATACGCCTTGGAACTGCAAATTACAAGATGGTGATGATTAATATTTACCTATATTTTATACCTAACTAGCGAATGCCCGCGACTTCGTCTGCGTGGTTTGAGGGTTTTTGGTTCCCGCGGGAACTCTATAATTTTCCGGGATAAAAAGCCTATGTGCTATTCCAGAATATAATCTATCTCTGTGGCAAATTTCATCCAGATCCGTTCAGCCGTTGGGGCGTGATTGAGTAACAAACATCCATCCATACATCCTTAAATTCCCTATTATAATTACTAGATGATGCCTGCGACTTCGTCCGCGTGGATTGATGTTTTTTGATTCCCGCGCGAACTCTGCAATTTTTCGGCCTATATCCTTCCCCGGGATGTAACCTATCTCTGTACCAAGATACATCAAAATCGGTTGAGTAGTTGGGCAATGAAAGCGTAGCAGACAGACAGACACACTTTCGCATTTATAATATTACTAGCGGACGCCCGCGACTTCGTCCGCGTGACATAAGTTTTTTAATTCCCACAGGCACTCCTTACTTTTCCGGTATAAAAATAAGTCTATGTCACTCTCCAGGTATTCAGCTATACCCAATACCCATGCAAAAAATCACGCCGATCCGTTGCTCTGTTGCGGTGTGATTGACGGACAAACTCCCTACATATTTGACTTTCTTGGGGATAGAAATTTTATAAATTGTGAAATCCGTATTTCATCCTTTTTAACCGGAAGCCCAAATATCAAGTTTCATGGCTATCTATAGCTTGGAAAACGACGGAATTTCATAAAACTTTCAACCCCTATTTAATCCCTTTGGGGGTGGAATTTTTAAAAAAATTTACACACGTCCTTCTTATTTTTTTACCGAAAACCAAAATACCAAGTTTCGTAGATATAACTTGAAAAATAACCTGTAAAATAAAAGACTGTATTTCACCCCCTATTTCAGCCCTTTGGGGGTAGAATTTTCAAAAATGGCGAAACACGTATTTCTTCATTTTGAACCGGTAGCTCAAATACCAAATTTCATGGATATAACTTGAAAAATGACGGACTTTCATACAAACTTTCAAACCCTATTTTACCCCTTTGGGGGTGAAATTTCGAAAAATCCTTTCTTAGGGCATACCTACTCTTTACAAAGAACACACCCTCCAAATTTCATGTCTCTAGGACCAGCGGTTTAGGCTGTGCGTTGATATATAAGTCAGTCAGTCAGTCAGGACTTTGAATTTTATATATATAGAAGATTATGAATTTTTAACTTACAGCGGTCATGTTCAAGTAGGGTACAGCTTCTATCGACGAATCACATTGTCCGCGGAACACAACAGGTTTTCCTTCCTCGGGTTCGGGGTAATAGAAACATCCTTGACGACTGTGGTCCCTTGTTACATAGTATCGTTCGTCGAGTACTGGTATGGTAGCCGTTTTCTTATTGATGGCTTCTACAGCCTCATCTGTTAGAGTCGTCGTTCTGCTGAGCTTCCAAGACCAGACTGGAAAAAGAGTTACTCGAGTTTATATATTACTAGCAGCTGCCCGCGACTTCGTCCGCGTGAAATAAGCTTTTTGAATTCCCACGGGAACTCCCTTATTTTTCGGGTTCTACGTAGCCTATGGTACCCGAATCTTCAAAACCGGTTCAGTAGATCCAGAGATTACCCCCTACAACCTCACAAACTCACAAACTTTACCTCTTTATAATATTAGTATAGGCTATTGTAAGGAGGATGAATTTTGTACAACGGAATGCAAACGTCACCCAATACTATATCCGTCTATATGGCGCATAAGAGGCCTTTGACGTTCTTAGAGTAAAAGAGAACAGACTAGAGTAGTTTTGAGAGTGATGTTTTATACAGATTGATTCAACGTAACGTACTACTCATTAATTATTTATCTAATGAAAGTCTCTCGATAGATCCCAAAAATATAAATTTCTGTACACTTCTCACTTTAACTAAAGATATCACAAAAAATCGTCTGTCTGTCTGCTTCGCTTTCACGGCCCAACTACTCAACCGATTTTGATGTATCTTGGTACAGAGATAGGTTACATCCCGGGGAAGGATATAGGCCGAAAAATTGCAGAGTTCGCGCGGGAATCAAAAAACCGGCCAAGTGCGAGTCGGACTCGCGCACCGAGGGTTCCGTACTCAAGAAGTAGGTATAATTACCTTTGTTAATGAACCGCAAAACTAACTTTGTTTGTAGAGGTTTACTGTTAATATCAAAAAATTACGTTTGTTGTATGGGAGCCCCCCTTTAATATTTACTTTATTTATATTTAATTATTTCTTTTGAAAGGTAATATACAAGTTAATATTCTGTGAAAATTTGAATCGTCTACCTGTTACCGTTTTTAATATTGAGCAAAAAAATACGTTTATTGTATGGGGACCCCCCTTAATATATATATTTTTTAAATTTTTAGTATTTGTTGTTATAGCGGCAACGGAAATACATCATTTGTGAAAATTTCAGCTTTCTAGCTATCACGGTCTATGAGATACAGCCTGGAGACAGACAGACAGACAGACAGACAGACAGACAGACAGACAGACAGACAGACAGCGGAGTCTTAGTAATAGGGTCCCGTTTTTACCCTTTGGGTACGGAACCCTAAAAACATCAATCCACGCGGACGAAGTCGCAGGCATCATCTAGTAATTATATAAGAATTAAAGGCACATATTGTAATGCTGTGAATAAAAATAATATTACCTTGTTTATGTTCTGGATCCGTATTGACACAAGTATAGACAAGGGAATACGTTCGATAGTCCGTGGCGAGAACCCAATATGGCGTTGTTATGGTGGCTGTAAAAGAAAAAATACTTAGTACAATATTTTGAAAATAAGGGAATACTGCATAAAAAGGGAAATGAGATACTACATCTCATATAATTTCATTTATTCATTGCATTCATGTACAAATACACGTAATATATTGAATTAATTATAATGACATTAGTGAACCCGACAGACTTTGTCTTGCCCTGAACCTCGAACCAGATTGCAGCGCCCCCTACCGGGTCCAATTGTGAATATAAACCATCCCGAGGTCGAAACAAACACAACAAAAAAGAATTAGCGAAATTGATCCAGCCGTTTACGCGTGATGCCGTGATCAAGGGAAATAGGGATTCATTTTTATATGTATAAGCTATATATAGTATAATATATAGCTAGCTGATACCCGCGACTTCGTCCGCGCGGATTGAGGAGTTTTAGTTCCCGCGGGAACTCTTTAATTTTCCGGGATAAAAAGTACCCTATTATTTAATCCGGACTTCTAACTTTACGTCTGCAAAATTTCAAAGCAATCGGTTCAGTAGTTACAGCGTGAAAGCGGAACAAACATACAAACAAACTCACTTTCCCATTTATAATATTAAATATTATAATAATTATTAAGTAAGGATATATAGAGATAAGATAAGATGTGCCCCGTCAGGGCATTACAATTTGTATATTAGTATTATCCGTATCTCCGTCTTTAGTAGACTTACCCTCCATGAGAGAGGAAGCATATTTTGATCAGCTGTGGAATATTGAAGATGAACATATTCATGACAAAGAAAAGATAGTCTTATTCAAAGATTTCGACGCAATCTCGACAACTATAACAAGGCTATAAATAAATAAATAAATAAATCGTTTATTTGGCTAGAACTGCTTATGTAAGAACATCATAATGTTCCGGGCCATGGGATGGAAGGGATTAGGAGAAGCAAAGAATTAGAAGAAAGTAGCAAGTTACCAATTAATTTATTATTAAAACTATCAAAATCCATACTTATATTATAAATTCGAAAGTGTGTCTGTCTGCTACGCTTTCACGGCCCATATTATGTTCAACCGATTTTTATGAAATTTGGTACAGGGATAGGTTGTATCCCGGGGAAGGAGCAGCCATCATATAGTGTACTTATATTTAAACTAGACGATGCCCGCGACTTCGTCCGTTTGTTGATTCCCGCGGGAACTATTTAATTTTCCGGGTTAAAAAGTAGCCTATGTGCTATTCCATTTTATATTATTCGGGATACAAACTATTCCCATACCAAATTTCATCAAAATCGGTTGAACAGGTGGGCCGTGAACGCGTAGCACACAGACAGACAGACACACTTTCGCATTTATAATATTAGTATGGATTAACACTCTTCTGCAAAGCTAGCATTTTTTCCACTGTCAGCTGCCACCTAAATTGGCTGCAGCATCATGCATGCAAGTATTCGTCAGGTCATAATATTAAAATGTCAAGGTACTTATCTGTCAAATTTTGTTTAATATTTGCAACTTTTGTAATAGTCAGAGATCCGGATATATACCACGACCTTCACCGAGCTGTTTAGATGAAAAGTACTTTTTATTTTTATTTAATCATATCGTACTAATATTATAAATGCGAAAGTGTGTTTGTTTGTTTGTTGGTTTGTCGGTTTGTTGGTTTGTTGGTTTGTCCATCAATCACGCCGCAACGGAGCAACGGATCAACGTGATTTTTGGCATGGGTATAGTTGAGGACCTGGAGAGTGACATTGGCTACTTTTTATCCCGAAAAATTAGGGAGTTCCCGCGGGAATCAAAAAAACTTAAACCACGTGGACGTAGTTTCGGGCATCAGCTAGTAATAAATAAATACGCCTATCAAAAGTCGGTCGAGGCTATAAGTAAAGTTAAGTAAGTGGTAATTACCATAGTCCATAGGTAACTTAACAGATCGGAACCGCTTGAGTTATATATGAAAATATAAGTAATTTTATAACAAACGCGATGGTATAGATAGCATTGGCTAGAATAAACTTGTCCAAAAAAAATATTAATTTAATAATAGCCTGGACCGGATTTTGATAGGCAACCTATTTTAGGTGTATTTACTTATTTATTATTAAATAAAAATAAAAAGAAGGTTTCATGTAATAAAAAGCTCGGTGAAGGTCGTGGTATATATCCGGATCTCTGACTATAAGACTTGTCATTGCGTTCTTGTATGATATTATTCGTTCAAAACTTTATTTCCGAACTAATTTCGATTTATAGGGTAAGGAATTAAATAATTTAATATAAAAAATTCTTTTTAAACAACCGACTTCAAACTCCCGCGCCAACATTACAACAACAAGCACACGCTATACAAAGTACTTATTTTATTGTTGATATTTTAAAAACCGCTCGACCGATTTCGATAAAATTTATATGAGACCACTTGGGAAATATGCCCTTTCAAATAAAAAAAGAATCATCCAAATCGGTCCACCCAGTCAAAAGTTCGGAGATAACAAACATAAAAAAAAATAAAAAAAATACATTCGAATTGAGAACCTCCTCCTTTTTTTGAAGTCGGTTGAAAATACAAATTGTCTCATTCTCTCGCAGCCTAAATCCTATTATGAATACATTTGTCTCTTTTTAGTGTCACTTTTTCGTTTTATCGAATTTTCAAATCACAACGATTCTTTCTACAGAAGTTTCACTTCAAAAACTTACCGTTAGTTCCGGCAATGGGGAAGGTAACGTTCAACTTGGCACTGCCATCTGTAGATACCACTTTTGCGATTCCGGTCATGGTGTCTAGTCTTTGGTTAATCACTTGGGTATTGAATACATCGACAACCCCATCGCCCAAGCTATAGTAAGCGCTATTGCATGTGCCTTGCTGGAATACGGTGTTGTAGGAAGCTACGTCGTACCATTGGCCTAAATACTGCAAACCGAAAGAAGAGACCATTTATATGAAATCCATACCCCTATACGTAGCCACGGCCACATCTAGCTCATGTTAGAATATAGATGAAGATTTTTAACAAAGGCAACTTCTATCAGACCTACGTGCCCTTTATCTCCCTTTGAGAGGTGAATAAAAATTACACAAAAAAGGGTTGAAAGACAAAGACAAAGTTACATCCCATCAAAAACATTTCACGTAAACTTGGTTGCCAAGACTAAACGAGACAAACGCATAATGCTTTCACTGTTAAAAAGTTATGAGATCTCTAGTAGACCAAAGCCCCAAGTTGAGCTTCTCTTTGTGCTGCGCATTATAACCTACGGGGTCTGTCTCAAGTCCAAAGTATATAGTTCTAAGTGCTTTTTACTGTGTACCACATCCATATAAATATTATAAATGCGAAAGTGTGTCTGTCTGTCTGCTACGCTTTCACGGCCCATCTTTTCAACCGATTTTGATGAAATTTGGTATAGGGATAGTTTGTATCCCGGGGAAGGACATAGCGTTCGAAAAATCAGGGAGTTCTCGCGGGAATGAAAAAAACTTAATTCACGCGGACGGAGTCGCGGGTATCATCTATGTAGTTAATAATAATATTAAATAACATAAAAACTCTACATATAACCTAAGGTACTCTTCCTCTTGGTAAAAAGGTACGGCTTGGCCGTTTCGTGTTTGTCGCACAAACTATTCCCTAAGGACTCAAATGTAATAGTTCGACGAACATTAAACCTTCACCATTACCATTATCAGACCTACGTGACCCCCCCCCCCCTATCTCCCTTTGAGAGGTGAATAAAAATTACGCAAAAAAGGGTTCAAAGACAAAGTAACATACCGCTCCGGCGTCGAAATTACTGACAGCAGATATATTTTCATTACATTGGCCACGGAAGATTGGTGCGTTAGGACCAGGCGGTGGGAAGTAGAAGCAGGCCTGATCAGACTGATCATCGATCTCAAAGTATTGCTCATTTAATACATTGATTCTATTGACCACTGCGTTAATCCTTTGATTTGCTTCTTCACTTAGCTGGGTGTATCTACTGAGCTTCCAAGCTGTAACTGCAATTTGAAATATAAACAGGTTACAAAAAGATATTCATAATATTATGATCGAATGGTTTATTACAATACTAGCTGATGCCCGTGACTTCGTCCGCGTGGTTTAAGTTTTGTTTGATTCCCGCAGGAAAACCTTAACTAGTAAAAAGTAGCATATGCCACTCTCCAGGTCCTCAACTATACCCATGCCAAAATCACGTCGATCCGATGCTCCATTGCGGCGTGATTGAATAACAAACATCCATCCATCCATTCAAACTATCGCATTTATAATATTAGTATAGATGATACCGAAGGGGGTCCATACAAAATACTAACACTAATTCTAATAAACATTATAAGGACATGTAATAATATTTTTTATCTGACGTTATAATTTATACTAATCATAATTAATATTTTTTTTAAATAATTCTAATTTTATTATTATTAATTTGTAACTTTGTATGGAATCAAATAAAGCTCTAGTCATTCATTCATTCATTCATAGATGATACTATATACACATAGAATTAGATCTGTTCAGTCGTACACAAACATCCATTTATTGAAAGTGTGCTCCTGAAAAAAGGTTATTATACTGTTGAAGATTATGTAAATGATCAAAGAGCGTGGATTTGATTCACTCCAGCGGCGCTTGGGGCTTTTTATTAATTTTAATTTAATTTATTCATTATCATTGTATTTTTTTAAAAGAGCAAGTTTCTTCGTGATTCAGAAGAACCTCCGAGAACGGTAGGAACGGCATTCTGAACAGTGGTAGACTCACGTGAAGATTCTAAAGCAATTGTAAGCGTTTATTTAAGTATATAAACACATTTTAATTTTGAATTCGATTACGGATAGATTTATTATGTAGTTACCTCGTCGTTGATTGTTCGGCAAATTTCGGCAACTGTAGACCAATGCAAATGTTTCGTAATCTGTGTCCAATACCCAATATGGCGCTGCTTCCGGAACTAAAAGATGTTAAAAACTATAAAATATATCGTGTTTTTGCTCGCAACCTCCGGTTTATAACAACAATCGTTATTCACGTATACACCCATAAAATTAAGTAAGTCTTTGGATTTAGGTATTGCCTATCTCAAAAGATCAGCACAGTCGACCAACGAATACGTCTTTGAAAACATGAAAATTCGTGCGGGGTGGTAAGGAAGCGGAAGGGATCGCTTCACTAGACGCATCTGGTAAAGCTACCATGGTAGCTCAAAATATTACGCTACGAATAGTCATCATCATCATCATCATCATCATCATCATCATCATCATCATCATCATCATCATCATCGTATATAATAGGAAGCAATGAAGCAGATTAATTGATAATTTCGAACATTATATTATCTGCTGATGACTTATCTTTTGATTGCTCTTATAGATTGCAATAATTTGCTCTTATGGCTCCAATGGTTTAAGATGATTTGTGAGATGGTGATAACTGAAAAAAAAAATACCTGGCTGAGTTTATTGTGGGCTCCTCTCAGACCAGGGCACGTATGGAACCTTCGTAGCTTTAGTTTTAAGATACTGTAACTGATTATCATAATGTTCATAAGTAATTGAACGTCAATAAGTGTGCCTAATATGAATAAATTAATAGTTGATTGATTTGATTTGATTGATTGTAGTTCTTTGAGGATGTTAAACTTTGTGATAGCAGAAACTTACTATTAGGGAAATTAACAGCAAGCTTTGCACTGCCGTCAGTTGAGTTCAGAACCGCTGTGCCGTTGATGGAACCGAGCACGCCATTTACCACTTGTGTATTGTAAACATCGACAGTAGAGCCATCGGCGTTCAGGGAGTAGGTGGCCTGGCTGCATTTGCCGGATTGGGATGGTGCTGGGTAGCTCGATATTCTTCGCCAGCGTCCAAGGTACTAAAAAAGTATGGTACATTATATTGATGATGCACGATAAAACCGACAGTGGTTTTTGTGGCACTGTTTGCAACACAATATTATCATGTCAATTTTATTGATTAGAAGATAATAATTAAAAAATTTTTTTTTTTGTGATTACCATTTAGGATTATTTTTCTTTTATGTGCCTCAACCACATGAGCTCCTAGACCTAGTGTTATCAGCTTTGTACGCTCGGGTTGCCTATAAAAGATCACTTTAGTGATAAGGCCACCTTTGAGCATCACCACAGTTTCCTGTCTTCTGTTTTGTATGCATAATTTTGTACCTATGTGATAGGATGCAATAAAGTCTTTTACTACAACTACACATCTTGTTCTATCCTCTCACCAAAGGTTGCCTGGTAGAGATTGCTCAGTAAGCAATAAGGCCGCCTTTGCATACCTAGTTATAGTAAACTTTACTCTGTATTCTTCTTCTTTCATGTGTGCAATAAAGTATTTATCTATCTATCTATTACTAAGGCGGCAACTAAGTGTAACATCGGTTTCATTGTCCGAAGGGAAACTATTTTCAAAATTTTGAATTGAACAAAATCAATTTTCAGTGCTCCGGATATTATATCTTAACTTTTGTGGAGGACGGATGGTAATCACTTTCTTAAAATACATATAGTATACACATTTTAGTAATAGCACCTTTGTTATGACTTGCAATCTATATAACAAACTCCCAGAAAGTATCCATACTATCCATACTATTATTATAAATGCGAAAGTGTGTCTGTCTGTCTGTCTGCTACGCTTTCACGGCCCATCTGTTCAACCGATTTTGATGAAATTTGGTACAGGGCTAAGTTGTATCCCGGGAAAGGCTATCCCGGAAAATTCAAGAGTTCCCGCGGGAATCAAAAAGCTGTGTCTACGCGGACGAAGTCGCGGGAATCATCTAGTTGTTTATATTAAAAACTATTATAAATTTAAGCGTTCACTACAAGAGTTTTTAATGGACAAAGCATTTTACACCATACAAGAGTATAGTTTGGCCACGCTAACTCTGCCACGGAATAAAAGGGCAACACTTTAAAAAAAATAAAAACATTCGTATAATCTGTTTTCTTACATTTGTCAATTCAGGTGTCAGGTGTGTTTATGTTCGTTTTATTATTTCGAAAATAAAAGTGAAATAGTGAAATAATGGTTAAACCTATGCAAAGTAATATGCGCGAGTTATTAGATAACATGATGCTTAAATTCCAAGACGTAAAGGAAGAACACGATGCTGTCTTTAGCCAAAAACATGAAATCGAAGAATGAATGTTTACATGAAATCGAAGAGTCGACAAGTAAGCTGACCAAACGGTTTTGATATTTTTCTTTTCGATCTTTGCATAAAATAATAAATAAATAATAAATAATAAATAAAGCCTTTATTATACTGAAACACATTTAAAATTTGGCTCAGCTTTAGTATACTGGACGCGGAGTTGGACGTTCATATTTTTTTTACAGAAAGATCTTCATGTGGTAAGCCTTGCACTAAAATATTTTACGTCGAATCCTAATACTTTTCGAGAAATAATTTTTTGAAAATTCGCAATTCTTCAACACTTTTCACTATTTATTACGACATTTGCCATAGATTACAGACTCATTGACGTTTAGTTGGCGTACTAAAGTTTCGTTGTAGGTACGTAATAAAATCCGTTCCATCCGAACATAAAAAGTACTCTATCACAAAATGCTAAACCATAAACAATGTCTATATCGTTTACTGGAAAGTATATGTGCCGTGCAGTAGACAGTTCATTTTTTTTTACAGAAAGGTATTAATGTAATAAACGTAACGCCAAAATATTTTCCGTCGAATCGTAATAGTTTTCGAGTAATTAATTTTTGAAATTTCGACATTTTGAGGTTAGTTTTCCCGAAATTCATGCAAATCTCTACTTGTTTTGTTTGTGTGAAAGATGGTGTGAGGGAATTAGGTAGGACTAGGCTAACCTACCTAGGCCGCATTCGCCCCCCCTCCCCCTCCCCCACAATTTTTTTTTAACTGCCCATAAAGACGACCACCAGAAATCCTTACAGTTGTGATAGAAGGCTGTGATGGAATCAGAGCAGTTTAATAAGTGCTCGCTTAGGTATTTATTGGGCTAATACTACGAACTTAAGTTAAAAAAAAAATTGTCAAAAGGTTAGGTTAGGTTAGGGTTGAACATAAACATTCAGGTAGTGCCCGGCCGCAGGCCGGGCACTTAGGTTCGTATGGGGTTAATACACCGAACTTAAGTAAAAAACAAATATTTGTCAAAAGGCTAGGTTAGGTTAGGGTTGAACGTAAATATAAAGGTAGTGCCCGGCCTGCTACAATATTATTGTTATTAGACTTTATTACATTTACTACTACAAGGAATAAAAAAAATGTAGGGTTGTTATTTAGTATATGTGGGGGGAGGGGGAGGGTATCCCCTGGCTTCTCCCATTAACTACTAAGCACTCGACACCTAACTAAGTAGAGCTAAGCCCGAATTTCAGTAAAACTGGCCTCTACATTTTGAAATTAAAAAAAATTATATCTCGGAAACTATTAGGATTCGACGAGTTTGGCTTACAGGGGGGGTTCACCCCCTCCCCCCCCTCCCTCCCCTCCCCTTCCCTCCCCCCTCCGCCGCGTCCAGTATACTAAAGCCCAACCTAAAATTTTTCAAGTTACAAATTAAATTAAACACACGCACATAAAAATTAAGTTATAATTTATAGTAATTAAGTTGCATATTAAGTTTTGTACTTTTACCTATTATGATTTTCAAAATATATTTTTAGGTTCCACACAATATATTGATTGACAATAGATGTTATGGATAGAATAGCTAGTGAACAATCATTTTTTTTTTTTTTAAAGCAATATCTAATGTATGAGCTAGGTATTAACATCTATGACATTTATATGGCTATATGATTATTACCACTTTTGATCGAGTGTTATACATTGAAAAATATAAGTATATTATACAAACATTACATTTTAAGCATTATCATGATAAATTATTATCTAACTAAGTATTATATTATTATTATGTACCTATACAACTAGTTTTCTACTCAGACTGTTTGTGTTTGTAATTTATAAATTAATTAATTGCATGCTTAATATTATTGTACCCAATATAACTGTAATTAGTAATTTACATTCTAATTCAATTGTAATATATGGAGTGCAGTATGACTTTAATTACATTTATCACTTTTAACTCTGATTTTAAAAGTAGGCACTTGATGAACTAACACTTTACAATTTATTATTTTAATAATGGATGATACATTCAATACAAGTATTATTAACTTACGATCAATAATTACGTGAGTATTATACAATTTTTATTCAAAATGAAAAATTACAAATAAGTAAGAAGTTAACTTATTATTTTATGAATCAAATTGTAAAACTAAATTATTTAGCATGCTTGAGTTTTTTTTTTTTTTAATGTCATTGTAATTAATAATTTATCCTATCTTTGCTTATATGTATAATTGGTATCTGACTAAATATAGTTTCAGTTCGCCTGCAGGCGTAGGCCTCCTCCAGTTGGATATTGTTTCCTAGTCTCTTAATCTTTGTTCTTTATTCATTTTAGCTTCTACAATTTCTACCAACAGAGGGTTTCAGTCTAGCACTCCCTCGGTGACCAGCCGGCTTGGGAGGCTGAGAGGGGCTGTTTGTTTTTAAATGTTCTACTTTGTCTTGTTCTTGTCATTTTTTCGTGACGAAATGGTATTATTTTGATTCTTATTTGCAATTTTCTGAATATTTGCATCCGGGTAGGATGACAAATTGTTTCTTGGACATATTTTATTCATATTTAATTGGGTTGTATTTTTTTGGTTCTTTAAAATTACTACTTTATCATATTTTAAAATTACATTTTTGCCTTGTTTTCTTTTTTCCTCAAGAGTTTTTCTTAATTCCCTTCTTTTTTCTAACACTTCTTTAGGGTAATCTTCTTTTATATAATATTTTGTTTCATTAAGGCATTTTTTCTTTTTTAATATTTGAATTTTGTTTCCAACCGTAGCAAGGGTGACTGTCACTGGTCTTAACTTGTTTTCACTTTTTTTACCTATTCTTCCAACGTATTCTAAGCAGTTTTTGTTAAAATTTAAATTCATATTTCTGTTTACTATACTTATTATCTTATCTTCTAAATTCTGATAGGAATGTTCGTCCTCCTCGATGCCGAAGAAAATAATGTTTTTTCGTCTAATAAATTTTTCGAAATAGTTTATATTTTGCTGTTGATATTTAATTTTTTCCTCTAGTTCTATATATTTCTCCTGGATGACTAAAAACTTTCTATCAATGTGATCGTTTATTGTATTTGTTATTCCTTCTTTTATATCCAGAAAATCCTGTTTTTGTTCTGTAAATTGATCTTTCATTTGCTGAAGCATGCGCGCAATATCTTCCATTTTTAATTATATTATGTAAAATAATAACGAATCTAATAATAGTTTTTACAATTCCTCTTTTAGTAGTTTTTCTATTGCTCCCGTAATTATGTGTACTCGTAGGTGTCTTAACTTGCAATATTAACAGGTATCAATGTATAATTATACCTATAATAAATTAGTCTGAAATTGCTTAAGTAATAATATAATTTGAAACACGTATTCATTTAGGTATCATTATACGAGTAATATGCGGCAAGTTAGGTACGTAACCGTCGCGTTGTTGTGACTCAGGATAATTTTTTCGCTCACCCGCGTTTCACTGATATTGGAATAGATATAATAATTTTGTAATTGATTTCACTTAGTAACTTGGCACAGAAATAACTTTATATCTTTCCAAAATGTATGTTTTGATTGGCCTTATTTCATAATGATGATCACTTATAATAATTTAGTTGTGCGTCGAAACACTAGGGACTTGTCCCGTCGTAAGAAAAAACACTTTTTTTGTATAGTTATAGGACACTTTATCGTTGGATAACGTTTACACGCGATTATCGTACACGTATAATATATTTTTTGTTATTTATATGCACTTTGATACGCGTTAACTATTTTTAAACATAAAATACTTAAGATAATAATTTATATAAAACGTTTCGGTTTATATTCGCCTGTTCATATCGTATAATTATGATGCTTATGCAAAAAATAAATTATTTTCATTTATTTCCAGGTGTAAGCGTAAGAATCTTAAGAGTTATTAAAAACTAGCTGATGCCCGCGACTTCGTCCGCGTGGTTTAAGTTTTTTGATATTCCCGCGGGAACTCCTTAATTTTCCGGGATAAAAAGTAGCCTATGTGCTATTCCAGACTATAATCTATCTTTATGCCAAATTTCAGCCAAATCCGTTCAGCCGTTGGGGCATGATTAAGTAACAAACATCCATACATCCATCCAAACTTTCGCATTTATAATATTTAATTGATAGGTTCCAACACTGTTCACTTTTGATATAAAATTTATATAAATATGATAAATAACAAGTATAAATTACAAATTTAAAAAAAAACCCCGACTAGAAAAAAGCTGATGACCTTCAGACGGATGAACAGATTTTCATGAAACATGGCTAAGAACACTCGGGATAAAATTATCTATGACACAAAAAATACTTAACGAAAATCGGTTCATCCGCTTGGGAGCTACGATACTACAGACAGATACACAGATACACAGACAGACATGTTAAACTTATAACACCCCTCTCTTTTTGCGTCGGGGGTTAAAAACGGGAATCATTATGCTCTACCTTAATATTACGCTGTCAAAACTGTGCCCTATATTTACATTTACTCTTTTAAATGTACTAAAACGACCAATGATCCCAAGAAAGCAGATTAAAAACAAAAACACAAGTATCAAATTCGTTTTTTCGCATTACAGTCTGTGTTATCATCAACAGATTTTAAAATTCTACCATTATACCAGTGCTGCAGACTTAGCGTAGCCAGACTATACGCAAACCGTTATAAAAAAGGATAAAAAAAAAAAAAAAAGATACGCGCCGAATTGAGAACCTCCTCCTTTTTTGGAAGTCGGTTAAAAATGATCAAATTTAGAGACTGGTAGGTACCTACTTTATAAATTTGCACGGCAGCAATGACGAAACATGTTTGTTTCTCTAATTCATGTTTGTTTATATTTTGGCATAAAGTTTAGTGACAGTTTGTAGATTTTATATCCGTACATTTTTATTATCATCGTGGATTTAGATAAATATTTTGAAAATCTTGTAACTTTATAATTGGGACTATATTATAATTTTACGGATTTATAAAGTTTCTGTTACTCTCTAGTTCTTAAACTGCAAACAATCACGTCGAGGCGTCGCATTACAACGTTGCGAATTGCGACGTGAGGACAGAACAACAAACTTTCGTATTCATAATTTTGGTAAGGTTATTTTCTGTGGACAATGTGACTCACCTTGGCAGCATCGAAATTCTGTACGACAGCTATATTCTCATCACAACTTCCATCAAAAGTTACAGGCTGACCAGGCACATGTTCCGGTAAGTAGAAGCAAGCTTCATCGGTTTGTTGGATTGGTTCGAAGTATGTATCTTGCAGTACGTTTATGTTTTGCATGGCTCTATCAATAGATGCGGTGGCATCTGGGGTCAACTGTTGTGTTCTGCTGAGTTTCCAGCTGAAAACTGGAGGGATTTGGTTAATTATGTCAACTGCGAACTCATCTGATGGTAAGTGATGCAGTCTAAGATGTTAGCGGGCTAACGTGTTAGGGGCATGGTAGTTAGGTATAATAAACCCATACCCCTATTCGGTTTCTACACGGGATCGTACCGGAACGCTAAATCGCTTGGCGGCACGTCTTTGCCGGTGGGGTGGTTACTTGCCACGGCCGAAGCCTCACACCAAGCCAGACCAGAGAAAATTCAGAAAATATTAATTCCCAAATTGAGCCTGCCGGAAATCGAACCCGGGACCTCCGCACGTTAAGATACAGCGCTCAACACTGCACCACGGAGGTCGTCATAATCAATGTGAATGTGAATTTAATTTGAAATTTTTCATATCTCTCCAGTTGAAATTTTGTAACCTGTATTCAATTCAGCCTATTAATAACTCTTTAATACATGTAAGAGACTCACTGCCGCACACATAGTCGCTTAATCATTACTTAAGTTTCGATTTTGAATTGCAATCTTTACTAAGGAGTTCCTTAAGTTATGATTAAGCGACTCTGATTGCGGCAGCCACAGTTATTATTTTGAGGTTAGTTTATTATCAACCATAGCTGGGAATTAGGATAAACTTTTATGCGTCTAATCTTAGTTCATCTGTTTCATGGTCAAAACTATCGTATCTTATTTTTTTATACCACTACAAGTTAGCCCTTGACTGCGATCTCACCAGATGGTAAGTGACGATGCAGTCTAAGATGGCAGCGGGCTAACCTGTTAGGGGCATGGCAGTTATATTAAACTCATACCTCTAGTCGATTTCTACACGGCACGCTAAACCGCTTGGCAGTATGTCTTTGCCGATAGGGTAATTAGCCACGACCGAAGCCTCGCACCAGCAGACCAGAGAAAATTCAAAAATTAGAAATTCCCAAATTGACCCTGCCAATACCCTGACCCTAGGTCACTTGTGTTGTATAGTTTATTAGTTTTACGCATCGATATACTATATGTAGGTACTAGATGGGCCCTTTCATTTTTTTTTTTTTTTTTTTATAATCCACTACAAGTTAGCCCTTGACTGCGATCTCACCTGATGGTAAGTGATGATGCAGTCTAAGATGGTAGCGGGCTAACCTGTTAGGGGCATGGCAGTTATATTAAACCCATACCCCTATTCGGTTTCTACACGGCATCGTACCGGAACGCTCAATCGCTTGGCGGCACGTCTTTGCCGGTAGGGTGGTAACTAGCCACGGCCAAAGCCTCCCACCAGGCCAGACCAGGGAAAATTCAGAAATTATAAATTCCCAAATTGACCCTGCCGGGGATCGAACCCGGGACCTCCGCACGTTAAGGCAACAGCGCTACACACTAGAAAAATAGAAAAATATTGGGCGTCCAACCTTTAGAGCGTGCTCCTAACCTGTATAGCCCTGTCCTTGTCCCCACTTGTCCTGCGCTGTCCCGCTTTTCAGACTAGATGGCGTTAGTAAAATAGGTCCACATTCTTTGTTTGACAGGGCCCGTCTATGTAAATTGAGGTCGTTGGTTTTACGTGATGGTTTTTATTTTTCCAAAGAAATCAAACTTACCTCGTCTGTAATCGCCACCATCGTCTACACAGCTATAAGCCAACGCGTAGCTGGTGTAATCCGTATCAATAATCCAGAATGGTATTCTGATCTCTGCAACAAACATGAGTTTTTTTTTTTAATTGAAAATAATACCTACCTACTTTAATAATTTTTTAACATGAAGTTAAAAAAAAATCTTTCCAAAAAACCGACTTCCAACGCCACTGTAAAGTACAAAATAATTTTGATTTCTACCCACTATGTTGAAGTCGGGCGGGTATAACAAGGATAAGAAAAGTTGACGCATCAGACTCGCTGGTACTTTATAGTTGCATTGGAAGTCGGTTTTTTAGAAAGACTTTTTATTTTTAACTTTTTAGTATCAGGGTTGAGGATTTGGGGTCAGATTTTTTTATAGGACCACCTCGAGAGCTTCCTCTAACGACTGATAGAAAAAAATTCAAATCGATTCAGAAACCACGGAGATATGCACCGACATACATTAAAGAAAAAAAAATACGCGCCGGATTGAGAACCTCCTCCTTTTTTGGAAGTCGGTTAAAAACTGAATTGGGAAGATAACAAAAAAAAACACTTAAAGATTCAGATTTAAAAAAAAACTATATGAAATCCATATCCACACTAATATTATAAATGCGAAAGTGTGTATGTCTGTCTGTCTGTCTGTATGCTACGCTTTCACGGTTCAACCGATTTTGATGAAATTTGGTACAGGGATACGTTGTAGGTATCCCGGGGAAGGACATAGGCCTTTTTTTATCCCGGAAAAGTCAAGAGTTCCCGCGGGAATCAAAAAAGTAAAAACCTACGGACGAAGTCGCGGGCATCATCTAGTGACTAATAATTATTCGTTTTCATCTAAAACAAAAACCGACTTCAAAACTACACCCATAAGTTAAACTAAAAAGTAAAAAAAAATCTGTAGGTATATATATTTTTTTTTGTTGATTTTCTCAAAAAGCGCTAAATCAATTTCAATAAGAGTTATGTGGGACCACCTCTGCAGTATGATCTACCAAACAAAAAAAGAATCATCAAAATTGATTCATAATTGGCGGAATTATCGCGTAACATACAAAAAACATACTGTCGAATTGAGAACCTCCTTTTGTGAAGTCGGTTAAAAATAATAATAATATCAATTAAGGAAGGTGATAATAAAAGGAACTGATTACATAAGTAAGTGTATTACTAATAAACTTTAATCACTAAAGCCTTATTATAGTATGATCGGTTAGGGAGCGAATCCAAAGCCAACATTTTCAAAGTGAGGTTTAATTATAGATATAAATTTCTGTATAACTTATAAGGTCACCTTTTATCTGTGAGCATAGTTTAAGTATTAATATTGTAATTTCTCATATAAAGTGAACTTTTGTTCTTCTGTGACAAATAAATAATCTTTGAACCTGAGGTCAAAATTTTTTCCCGTCGCATTGTAAATTAAACATGCCCACTACAGGTTGTACTAGAAACATATATTTCTGACTTTCTTATAGATTTCATTTTTAACCGACTTCAAAAAAAGGAGGAGGTTCTCAATTCGGCACGTATTTTTTTAAAACTTTTTTTTAATGTATGTCGGTGCATGTCTCCGTAGTTTCTGAACCGATTTGATTTTTTTTCTATCAGTCGTTAGAGGAAGCTCTCGAGGTGGTCCCATAAAAAATTCTGACTAAAAATCCCCAACCCTGACACTAAAAAGTTAAAATAAAAATTCTTTCCAATAAACCGACTTCCAACGCCACTGTAAAGTACAATAGTTATTTGTTATACAAGAGTGAAAAGTTGTTTTTTAACTGCGTGCTCAATTTTGATGACCGAGCAAGCGAAGGATTCTAAAAATTAGAATCCTGAGCGTCAGCGAGGGAATCAAAAGAGCACGAGGTGAAAAATCTTTTCACTCGAGTGCAACACGTAACTTTTCATCCCACCTCAGCGAGGAAATGACACGCGTGAAAGAAAATGGTGCGCGCAAAGCAAATTAAAAAAGTACACCAAGTAGGTTACGAGTGTGAGTTTTTAACAAATTAAAAAAGGTTGTATGGAAATTCGGCACCATAGAGGTAGAAGTAAATAGGTTATAATGATGTTTTGAATTCACATACTTCATAGACGAGTGATATTTACTAACGTGCACACGATGTTCTAAATTCAATTTACTTTATCCTCAAGAGGGTAATAACGGCTTTTGCATTCAGATATCGAAGATTAAAAATACTCTTTCCGAGATGGTGGGATGAAAAATAATTTTGATTTCTACCCACTATGTTGAAGTTGGGCGAGTCTGATGCGTCAACTTTGCTCTTGTTATACCCGCCCGACTTCAACATAGTGGGTAGAAATCAAAATTATTTTGTACTTTACAGTGGCGTTGGAAGTCGGTTTTTTGGAAAGAAATTTTATTAGAAAGAAAGAAAATACAATCATTCAACAATGGTGTTACAGACTAACATTTAACATACAGGTGTACATAAGAATATGTTTGTCTGTGACACCACCCAGAATGGGTGTACAATGTACCTACATCTCAGCCGTGTGCCCAGCATCATACCTACAAATGCGTGCAAAATGCGCTGTTTTTCAGCAGTGACTCGGGTGACGTCACAGCCAACGGATTTGAATACTTATAATTATGCCTCTTTAAACTACTCGTACATGTCAAAGCAAAGTTGTAATAAGTTTGGTTTCTTTTTTGATGACTTAGGAGATATAAATGGGCTAGAATCTTATTCTTACCTGAACCACTAGACATAAGAGTGATCGTCAATCTTCCACTAGTTTCTTGAGTTGAATTGAACGTAACTAGACTGTTAGTTACGCTTCGAACTTGGTTCAGTACACTGGTCGTTACGAGGTTCAATGTATTGCCAACGGAAGAGTAGGTGTGGTTAACGCATTGCCCTGTCTGCTGAATCTTCGGGTATGCTTCTATCTCATGCCATGCTCCTTGAAACTAGAGAAAAAAGTTATACATTAAGTAATTGGAGTTCAATATCTCAAGCTCGTCGAAAATATAGCCCATATTTTCATCCAACCGGGTTTCTACCAGGTTTCGCCAGACAAGCTAATCAAATCTTACTTAATATTTGATGAACGGCGGAACGGATTTGGCTGAAATTTGGCACAGAGATAGAATATAGTCTGGAATAGCACATAGGCTACTTTTTATCCTGGAAAATTAAGGATTTCCCGCGGGAACCAAAAAACCTCAATCCACGCGGACGTAGTCGCGGGCATAAGCTAGTCTTGTCTATAAATGACTGAGTGTCGCACTCAGAGTCGCTTAATCATTACTTAAAGACATCCTTAGTATATAAGTATAGATTTTGCATTGAAATATATGCTACGGGTTTCCTTTCAAGAATTAAGCGACTCTTATTGCGGCATGGTTGGGAGTTATTAGAGAATAGGTAGTTTTAATTTCATTTATATTTGTGTACGTACTTTTGTTATTGTTTGTTCATTTAATTAAAATTTAATTAATAGTGTGTTTTTTATTGTTTTGTATTTTCTGTGCTTTTTTTTTGTTATGGTTGTATAATTTTAGTAATTGTAGCCTGTTATGACTTATTGGGAAACTGTAATGTCTTATCGGGCATGCTTATCATCAGTAAAATAAATTATTTGTTTTAATTTTTATACTTTTCCCCGAAGTTTCCCGCGGCTTAAATTAAAAATAAAGGTCTGGTTTTTATTGAATCTACTTACCCGAGCCATATCGAAGTTCGCAATGGCTTGAATACTCATATTGCATTGTCCTGGAAACTCGACGGGAACTCCTGGCCGAGGTTCAGGAAAATAGAAGCAGCCTTCGGGGCTCTGGTCATTTTTCTCGAAATATGTTTGATTCAGAACGTTTACATCTTCCATAACTCTATTGATTCTTGTTTCAGCGTCCGGTGGTAGATACTTAGTTCTACTAAGTTTAAAACTTGTAACTGAAATGAAAATGTTATCTCAAAATCATTTAACTCTTATAGATCGCTAACTACAGTAACATTCATGTATTAGAACTAAAATCTTCACATTAAAAATAAATAGATAACTGAAATTATTATATAATCGTCAAACACCTTGGTATCAATACTTATGTACCTACTACCTATACTAATGGATGGATGGGTGGATGTTTGTTATTCAATCACGCCAGAATGGCTGAACGGATGTGGATAAAATTTGGCACAGAGATAGATGATAGTCTGGAATAACACATAGGCTTTTTATCCCGGAAAATTCAAGTGTGTCCGCGGGAACCAAAAAACCTCAATCCACGCGAAGTCGCGGGCATCAGCTAGTTTCTATTAATATTATAAATGAGAAAGTGTGTCTGTGTGTCTGTCTGCTACGCTTTTATGGCCCAACTATTACGGGATACGTTTATCCCGGGGAAAGATTTAGGCTACTCTTTATCCCGGAAAATTAAGAAGTTCCCACCCAGATACAAAGAAAACTTAATCCACGCGAACGAAGTCGCGGGCATCATCTAGTATAGAATATTATAGTTTGCATAGTATGAATGCGGAATTATGATAGCAATTTGCATAGTTAGGCTTTACTGGGTATAATAATTTTTGAGGAAAAATAACGTAATATACATAATTATTTGCGTAATTTAAGTGATCAATAATAGTAATTTGACCTTTCCAAGTTTAGGTTGTTTTAAAGATCTTCGATGTCTTGTTTTCAAAATTAGTACCTACAATATCTTTGAATTCTCATGCCATGTCTGCAAAATGCACATTCTGAATTTTCGCTGGTCTGACCTAGTGGGAGGCTTCGGCAGTGGCTAGTTACCACCCTACCGGCCAGGACGTACCGCCAAACAATTTTGCGTTCCGGTACGAAGTCGCGTAGAAACCGATTAGGGGTACGGGCCTAATATATCTTCCAGGTTAGCCCGCTACCATCTTTGACTGCATTATCACTTACCATCAGGTGAGATTGCAGGCAAGGGCTTAAAAAAACTTAGTAGCCAGTGCGTTAAAAGTGAGACTTTATAAATTTATGTTCTAAATTCAGAATATATTGGAATAATTTTGTTATGTAACTTAGTAACTTAACATTTTTGTAACCGATTGTTGATTGCAACACAGTTTATACTTTTGCAGGATCAACGTTCTGATATTAGGTTTATATATAATACTAGATGATGCCCGGGACTTCGTCCGCGTGGATTAAGGTTTTTTGATTCCCGCGGGAACTCTTTCTTTTTCGGGGATAAAAAGAAGCCTATGTATTATTCCAGACTATAATCTATCCCTGTGCCAAATTTCATCCAGATCCGTTTAGCCGTTCTGACGTGAAAGAGTAACAAACATACAAACTTTCGCGTTTATAATATTAGTAGGATGTCCTTGTTTCCAAATAAAAGTTTGTCGTTTATTTGTCATTTTTAGGAGCTTTTATACTAAAATATCAGCCCCATTATAATCTATACTAGATGATGCCTGCGACTTCGCCTGCGTGGATTAAGTTTCTCCCGCGGGTACTCCTTAATTTTCCGGGATAATCCCGGGATACAATCTACCTCTATACCAAATTTCATCAAAATCGGTATAAAGGATGGACCGTGAAAGCGTAGCAGATATGAGCTCACCTTGCTGATATTCGTCGCTAACATTACGGCAGCTGTACACCAAGGCGAAACTTTTGTAATCTGTGTCCAGCACCCAGTAGTCGGCTGCTGAAAAAAAAGAAGAATTGTCTGATTAGGTACATTTTTGAAGTAAAATTTCTTTACGCACTTTGACTTGGGGACTTGGGGAGTAAGCTGGTGAATGCGTGACGAGAGTGTTACGAAAAGTATGATCAGGCGAGGCGGACGGAAATTGAGAGGGAGATATAAGTTAGTGAAGATAGAAAGAGAGAATTACGTTTCGTATATTACTGTAGGGGCAAGAGAGAGAGGTACGAGAACACATTTTCTTTCCCTCTTTCTCTCAGAGCCATTGAGTTTATAATAAGTTACTTACTTAGTAACTAACGGCTGGTTTCTGAATGGAAAATTTCATGTTGAGTCTGTCTCAAAGACTCCTTAAGGACTAATTAAGCAAATTTTTGTTTCTGAATTGATATTGTGTAAGGTTTGAGAGTTGGAGCTTGCTGTTTTTGCTTGAATGCTTATTTAAGAAACCGGCCCAATATCAATTCAGAAACAAAAATTAGCTTAATTAGTCCTTGAGTAGTCTTTTAGACAGACTCAACATGAAATTCTCAATTCATAAGCCGGCCGTTAGTTAAGTAACTAAGTTTTACTTCAGTCATGTTGTCTAAAGCACACTCGTTTTTTTTTTAATTTGTACCACAAGAACAAGAAAAAGAACATAAGTGGACAGGGAAGCATCTCTTCTTTCCTAATTATTTTTGTTGTCTTCTCTTATATCTTCCACTTAAGGGATAAGAGAACATGACCGTGATCTCTTTCTCTACCAGTGACCCTTGACAGTTGTTTGTATGAAAAACAAAGTTGTCATCAAATTTTAACGCACTTTTTTTCTCTAATCTATAGGTCTTGTTTTTCTGAACTTTTTTAGAAATTATCTTTAATAGCAGTTACCACCGTCAGAGGTCATCAAAGGCCATGTGTATCAGCAAAATAATGAGAACTATTCACTACAATTAAGTTGTTAGGCCAACCAGTGCCTAAAGTTTCGAACTAATGTGCTTACAGTATCTCTGTATCCGTCACTTTATTATGTTTTGATTTTATCATATCTAATGAGCTCTTGTGTAAACAAGATGGTGCCATAACGTCAATACTAGAAATAAAAATAAACTTGTAATGCCTGCTTCTAGGCTTAGTAAAACTAGCAATTCGTTTGTTGGAAGCAGTGTCCGCTAACTACAATAAGCTCCCAGAAGACATGTTGAAGATGTCTCTGAATAAGTTCAAAGTTAATGTAAAACGTATAAACTCATTGAAAAATCTTATTACCATGTGAAGGGTTACATAAATGACAAGGAAGCTTGGCAATAATTTGCTCTAATGGCTCTGATAGTTCCTTAGTTAAGATGATTTGTGAGATGGTAATAATGAAAAAAAAACCCGGCTGAGTTTGCTGTGGGCTCTTCTCAGACCAGGGCGCGTTTGGAACCCTCGTAGCTTTCGTTTTAAGATACCGTAACCGATTATCACCATCATATTTTTATGTAAGTGGACGTCAATAAGTGTAGATAACCTACCTTTATTGAATAAATATTTATGACTTAATATTATATCATTCGGAATAATTACAGACATATTTTTTTGCAAAGATTTTAGGATAAATTTTGATCCCCACTTTGATTATCCGGGATAAAATGTATCCTATGTTTCGATTCAGCTATCATATCAATATAAGTACCGAATTTCGCTGATGTCCTGGAAACGTAGGATACATTTTCACCCTGAAAATTTAAGGAGTTCCTGCGTGAATTAAAAACAAATATTATCTTAGTGGACGAAGTTGCGGGCATTATCTATTGTGACAACTAGCCAAATCAGGTATTCCACCTTCACAAGTATAAATTACAAATTTAAAACAACCCCCGACATATTATTATGGAAGTAACAGATTAAGAAAAAAGCTGATGTACTTCAGACGGATGAACAGATCTTCATGAAACATGACTAAGAACATTCGGGATAAAATTATCTTTGACACAAAATAAACTAAATGAAAATTGGTTCATCCGTTTGGGCGCTACGATACCACAGACAGATACACAAACAGACACGTTAAACTTGACAGAACACGACACGAAGAAATAAAAATAGTCGTTGAAGCCCGCATACCCGCATTGGAGCAGCGTGGTGGGTCTAAGCTCTAATTCCCTCTTTGAGAGTGGAGGCCTGTGCCCAGTAGTGGGACGTTAATGGGCTGTAGTGGTGGAATAATACAATAGAAGTAGTTTTATGTAATAGTTGTTAAAGGTTGTACTTACAATCTCTACCAGTTATAGGAAAGTTAACGGTGAGTTTCGCGCTGCCATCAGTAGAAGCCACTCTAGCGACCCCGTTGATGGTCTGGAGTTTTTCGTCTGTGACTTGGGTGTTGAAAACATCGACAAAGCCATCCTTGAGGGTGTAGAGGGCGTTGTTACAGGTCCCAGATGAAGATACTGAAGGGTAAGACTCGATGCTGTACCACAAACCCATGTACTGAAACGAGTGACCACAATTTAAATTAAAAGATGACGCCCGCGACTTCGTCCGCGTGAATTTACCTAGTTTTTTTTTCAGGATTAAAAAGCCTTAGCTTAGCCTATAATATGTCCTAGCAAAACCTATCCCTATATCAAATTACATCAAAATCGGTGAAACAGATGAGCCGTGAATGCGTAGCAGACAAACAGCCAGACACACTTTGGTATTTATGATATTCGTATGGATAGTATGGATTAAAAACACGATTGCCCTGCAATATTGAACTTTGTTCAAAAGAAAATTAGCCAGTGCCACTCGGGATGATGTACCTAAGGGTCTAATGATACCCAACACAACCAAATCGATTAAGGCATTTAGAAGTTACTATAGCGGATGCCCGCGACTTCGTCTGCGTGGTTCCCGCGGAAACTCTTCAATCTACAGGGATAAAAAGTTGCCCATGTGTTATTCCAGACTATAATCTATCTCTGTGCCAAATGTCAGCCAGATCCGTTCAGCCGTTGGGCCGTGATTGAGTAACAAACATCCATACATCCATACATCCATCCAAACTTTCGCATTTATAATATTACTAGCTAATGCCCGCGACTTCGTCTGCGTGGTTTGAGGTTTTTTGGTTCCCGCGGGAACTCTTTAATTTTCCGGGGTAAAAAGTAACAAACATCCATACATCCATCCAAACTTTCGCATTTATAATATTAGTAAGATAAGTAAGATGGTGGAATAAAGAAACTCACATAGGTACATACATACATGAACCCTGAAAAAATCTCATACACTCCTGTTTTGGGCATTCGGGTTGTAACCTCGATGAGCATTAAAGTAGACTAAAGGTTAGCAGTCTAAGATGAAAGTGAGCTAAATTGGCAGGGTAGACATGCTTGAAGCCTCTTTTCAGACCAGACCTGAGAGCTTTTACAAGTTAAAGTTAAGTTAAGTTTCGGCCATGGCAACCAATCTACACAGATATAAGCCATCGGCGCGGGAGATATTATAGTCCACAAGTGTGTGCGCAAACACAGGTGCACTCTCTGTTCCTTTACTCTCATAGCCCGATGAGACGAAAAATCCGACACGCCCGGAGAGATCAGGCGCAGGACCGACGGCTTAACGTGCTCTCCGAGGCACGGGGGTAAAACACCGTCAACTTTCCTAACTCCGGGCTACTGGAAATTTAATGTCAGAGAAACCCAATACTGTTACAATTAGCCCCGGGACTCGAACCCGGGACCTCGTCGTCCGCAGTCGAACATGCTAACCACTAACGCACCAACGAGGCTGTAACAACAAATAAGTACTGGAATCATACTTAGGACGTCAATTTATCGTATACTAAGTCGAATAAAAGTAATATAGCAGTTTCATAAAACAAGTAATAATTAATATTAGAAGAGATAAATCACGTGATGGAATATAATACTAACAATCATATGCCTATTATCAGAGGTCAAATGACCAAAAAACTTGATTTGGAATGATGCGTAAAAGAAAATTAAGATTAGGTAAGTCAGGTTTGATATTGTTTACATACATAGACTAGTGGGCCCGGCAGACGTGTCCTGCCCTATATTCCTCGCAATTTTTAGGGTTCCGTAGCCAAATTTGGCAAAAACGGAACCCTTATAGATTCGTCATGTCTGTCTGTCTGTCCGTCCGTATGTCACAGCCACTTTTTTCCGAAACTATAAGAACTATACTGTTGAAACTTGGTAAGTAGATGTATTCTGTAAACCGCATTAAGATTTTTTTACAAAAATAGAAAAAAAACAATAAATTTTGGGGTTCCCCATACTTAGAACTGAAACTCAAAATTTTTTTTTTCATCTAACCCATACGTGTGGGGTGGGGTATCTATGGATAGGTCTTCAAAAATGATATTGAGGTTTTTACTATCATTTTTTTCTAAACTGAATAGTTTGCGCGAGAGACACTTCCAAAGTAGTAAAATGTGTCCCCCCCCCCCCCCCCCCTGTAACTTCTAAAATAAGAGAATGATAAAACTAAAAAAAATATATGATGTACATTACCATGCAAACTTCCACCGAAAATTGGTTTGAACGAGATCTAGTAAGTAGTTTTTATAATAATTTAAAATTTACTACATGTTTGTACGGAACCCTCGCTGCGCGAGTCCGACTCGCACTTGGCCGGTTTTATTTCATATTTTCTCACCGTTTAAAACTTTCAACCTTCCCTGGACTACGACAAACATTTCAAAACCTAAATCAGCTAAATCGGCCCAGCCGTTCTCGAGTTTTAGCGAGACAAACGAACAGCAATTGATTTTTATATCCATAGTAATATTATAAATGCGAAAGTGTGTCTGTCTGTCTGTCTGCTACGCTTTCACGGCCCATCTGTTCAACCGATTTTAATGAAATTTGGTACAGGGGTAGGGGAAGGACATAGGCTTTTTATTCCGGAAAATTCAAGACTTCCCAAGGGAATCGAAAAAACTTGGTCCACGCGGACGAAGTCGCGGGAATCATCTAGTATAATATATGTAGAAGATTGGAAAATTCAGACAAAACATCGTGCTTTGCATAAGTTTGTAGAAAAAAAATGATAAACTATCTTATTTAAACAATAACATATTTTAAGGTGCATTTAAAATTTAAAATATCACTTGCTTTGACGCTGAAGGAAAACATCGTGAGGAAACCTGCATGTCTGAGAATCCTTCATAATTTTCTCCACAGAAATAGGAATCAGCTTATTACTAAGCATTTTTTCAAAGATATATAAAATTTCCCAATCCGTACTTGGTCAGAATGGTGGATTATGGCCAAACCCTTCTCATTATATTTTGATTAATAGTGAGTCGTTGTTGGTTTGAAATGATGATAACGAATGCAGACCCTGAAGATGCCTAAATTTCTAGAAATTCCTTACCGCTACCGCATCGAAGTTCGGCATGGCCGTAACATTATTGCGTTCACATTGCCCACGGAAGACAACCGGTTGCCTTGGAACGTGCTCGGGATAGTAGAAGCAGCTCTCATCGCTCTGGTCACCATCCATAAAGTAACGCTTGTTCAGATCGACTTCCCTGCTTATTACTTCGTTTACGGCGATTTGCGCTTCGTTCGTCAGTTGCCGTGTTCTGCTTAGGATCCAGGCGTTTACTGTAAAGTGTAAACCATACCAGTTTATAAACTAGCTAATGCCTGCAACTTCGTCCGCGTGGTTTGAGGGTTTTCTCGCAGGAATTCCTTAATTTTCCGGGATAAAAATAGCGTATGTCACTCTCCAGGTCCTCAACTATACCCATGCCAAAAATCACGTCGATCCGTTGCTCCGTTGCGGCGTGATTGAAAGACAAACAAACGAACACACTTTCGCATTTATAATATTGTATACTAGTTGATGCCCGTGACTTCGTCCGCGTGGTTTGATGTTTTTCTTGCGGGAACTCCTTAATTTTCCGGGATAAAAAAACGCTTATGTCACTCTCCAGGTCCTCGACTATACCCATGCCAAAAATCACGTCGATCCGTTGCTCCGTTACGGCGTGATTGAAGGACAAACCAACAAACAAACACACTTTGACATTTATAATATTAAAGTTGGTTGTTGGTTCGTCCTCCAATCACGCTGCGACAGAGCAATCGATCAAAGTTATTGTTTGCATGGGTATATTTTGGCCTGAGATTTTATTGTACTGACTGGAGCTCAAGTCTCAGTCCCAAGAGGATACGATACAGTCGTCTATGAATCTATTAGTTAATGGCCACGACGTCGCGTAGTTCAGTTTTTTTATATGCTACGGTATTTTGTTGATTTTTTGGGCCAAAATTTCGTTGCAGGCGCAAGCTATATATTTAAAAAATTGGAACAGACAGATACACCTAAAACCGCGCGTCCACCGTGATACAAATGAAAAAAAATCTTGCTTAAAAATGTCGGAAGCATTCTAATTTTGCAAATCAGATTGGTCTTTCGTCTTAGGCGCTGCGCAAACATAGACACTTTCGTGTCGGATCCGCCATCAACACCACCAACATCGAATATTTATTATACGACTGCCTGAAAAAAGGAGTATATTGTTTTCATACACTAAAATACAAACAACTGCTCAAACGTAGGCACAGTTAGGGCCGCTTTCACAAGGGCATTTAAACTGAGGTGCGATTATGCAAGAATTGTCAATCAAATCGTCAAAGTTCAGCTTCAAAGTAAAATAAACTATAAAAGCATTGACTTAGAGCTCAATTTCGTGTATCCATTCTTACACGTTTAGGTATGTACGATAACTTTAACGGATGATAATGGATACACGAAATTGAGCTCTAATTCAATGCTGTTATGGTTTATTTTACTTTGAAGGCGAACTTTGTCGATTTAATCGACAATTCTTACATAATCGCACCTCTGATTTACTTAAATTTTGTCCACTGTCGGTACACTGTCCCCTTTTGGCAAATGCATATTGTAGTTGCCAAAAAGGGACAGCATTAAAATATTTAACTAAATCCATTTAAGAAATCTTGTGCAAGTGGGCCTTAGTGTACAGTTGCTTAATCCACGTCACATAAAACCCCGGTTTTCTTTGACGGTGTCAAGTAACAAAGAGTCTACGTAAAAATATCTACCTCGTTTTTCATTGCTAGGCAGATCTACGCAAGTGTAAGAGACTGCGTATTCTTTGTAGTCTGTTGCCAGGACCCACAACGGAGATTCGGCGAAAACTGTAACAAAAAAATTGGCTGATTTAAAATAACTGGTCAAGTGCCAAATCACACATAATAATATAAGTTTCCGTAGTGATTTGTTGAATTATATAATTTCAATTAATTACAAACAAACGAACATACAATCTTTTAGGTCTACAACATACCTATACCGTCTCCGTTCCGTCGAGGTTAAAGAGGTAAAGTTTGTGAGTTTGCGAGGTTGTAGGGGGTAATCTCTGGATCTACTGAACCGATTTTGAAAATTCTGGTACCAATAGAAAGCCACATTATTTGTGAGTGTCATTAACCAGAAAAATTAGGGAGTTCCCGTGGGAATTTAAAAACTTATTTCACGCGGACGAAGTCGCAGTCATCTGCTAGTATCTAATACTTAGCTTTATAATGTACCAGATGATGCCCGCGACTACGTCCGCGTGGATGAAGTTTTTGTAGCTAACTTGTAGTGCAATTTAAAAAAAGCTGAATTAATGGTACCTATTCTTATTGGGGCCCTACATTGCTATTGGCTATAGAGGCTATTGGGGCAATAGCGAGAGAGTTAAAGCAAATCAGTGGTGTTTGCGATCGTCACAATGCAGCAATCCTTTTTTACGTAATAAGGCCCGACGGTTTGGTGTGAAAGAGAAGTCGACAATGCGACGCGACGCGACAGTATCAAACAGTAGCTGACCCTACACGTGGCCTACGATGTCTACGATGTCGCGTAGACAAGTTTGTAATTTTCTATGGCGTCGTATCGCATCGCTTCACGTCGCGTCGCTTCTGTCATAACCTAGGACAACAGCAGGGCGACCGTGTATCTTTTGCATCAATCATTGATACATCGCAATCACCTCTAATTGGTTTACACTCTTCCACTATTGGACGAAATCCATTGACGCAGCAAGAATACCATAAATTCAGCCAACCGCAGGTGATTGCGATGTATCAATGATTGATGCAAAAGATACGCGGTCGCCTTACTGGTTAACCAGGAAATGCTGTATGACGACTTGCAGGCAAGTGATTAATTTTTTTTTAACAATAAAATGTTACTATTATAAAATGAACAGTAAAAGTCTAGCTAAAAGTGCAAATGTAGTCGTTTTAACATGCCCCACCGACATATCATTATCATAAATTTGGCAGGTATAGGCATAGATAATTCGTCCAAGCATACATAATATTATATTAAAATTAGTTGGACAAACACAATGAATAATAATCATTATAAACTAGCTGATACCCGCGACTTCGTCCGCGTGGATTGAGGTTTTTCGGTCCGCGGGAACTCTTTGATTTTTTCTTTAAAAGTAGCCTATGTGTTATTCCAGACTATAAAATCTTTGTCTGTGCCAAATTTCATCCAGATCCGTTAGCCGTTATGACGTGATTGAGTAACAAACATCCGTCCATCCATCCATACCTACATCCGTCCATCCATCCAAACTTTCGTATTTATAATATTAATATAGATACTAGATTTTTATGTATTTGTGTATATCCATACCTATTCTGTGGTATTGAATAGAGATCAGCTAATAATCTTATGTAAAACCTACTCGTATATCAATTATTGTTACAATATGATGATGTCTATATCAAAAATAAATTAATTCTTGCTGATTATTAAATAGAGCTTCTAAACGGCATCGTACTGGAACGCTAAATCGCTTGGCGGTACGTCTTTGCCAGTAGGGTAGTAACTAGCCACGGCCGAACCCTCCCACCAGACTAAAAAAAAGGCTCTTAAGAAAATCTCAACTTACTACTCATTATTTTGCATTAGACTTATTTGACATATTTAAGCATAAAATAATTGATAATATTATTATTCTGGTGGCTCTTTTTACTAATTTAAAACATTAAAATAAAACTTATAACTAGCCATGAGCTAGCCTAAATTATACTCAAGTTCATAAAATAAAAGGAATTAAACAATTTCCTGATTTAAAATTATAATACAGCAAATGTTATTTTACTCTATGCATCTTATCAATAGGCATAAATTAAATGACTAATTTGAATATTTACTGTTAATATTAACTAGTACCAGAACTGGGCGTGTTTTATAGTCCTAGATCCCATTCATCATCATCATCATCACTACAGCCTATTAACGTCCCACTGCTGGGCACAGGCCTCCACTCTCATAGGAGAGCGGGAATTAGAGCTTAGACCCACCACGCTGCTCCAATGCGGGTTGGCGGGCTTTAACGACTATTATCATGTTAGTGATAATAACCGGGACCGACGGCTTAACGTGCTCTCCGAGGCACGGGGGTGAAACACCGCCAACTTCCAACTCCGGGCTGGCACTGAGAATTTCTTAATTGAAAATCCCAATACCTAACTTTTATGCCCGACCGGGAATCGAACCCAGGACCTCGTGATCCGCAGTCGACTATGCTAACCACTAGACCAACGAGGCAGTCCCATTGCCAGATAATATAATATATTATATACTGTGTAATTAAATTTTTTAAACATACCTACTAACGAAAAACACAATTGATTGACACATCGATGCAGTACAGCTCAAACCTTGATGTACCTTATTGATTCAATGCTGAAACTATCAATTCCTGTAAAGTCAAATTCAAATTCAAGTAGAGGTACGTACCTACACCGTACACTTGGACGAATTAACCACGGGACGCTTGGTTTTATGGCCGATGCCACCAGCTGTGCAGTTTCGTCATTATATATGATAATTGATAATTAATTTGCAATAAAGATTTGAATAAATAAATAAATAAATAATTGTCATAGTGATCGACTTTTACATGCACTAGTGTCAATAATTGGACAGAAAAATGACAAGGCACTCTCCCTTCGCCCCGCAAAAGTGGGTCGAACATGATTTCATAATTTTTTCTTACGTGTCCTATCCCGTGTTTATTTCATGCAAGACCGTACACTTTCTTTTTGAACGTCAATCTTACTATTATAATCAGGAATAACTGAAACCGAATTCCACGCGGACGAAGCTGCGAGCATCGTATTGTTAGGTATAACTTAGGTACCTTCAAGGCATGAGTGAATACGCATTTTCTAGGCAAGCGCGGCTCACTTCCAAGTTTCCAACCTAGATCTCATCATTGCTTTTGTCGTGAAGCGCAAGCCTGTCTCACAATTAAAAAATATATCTCTATTTCTTCCAATTGTAGTTCATAGTAGGAAGTTAAGGGTAAAGATATCAGGCAGTAGGATCTTGGATTACATTTTTAAATTATGCAAATGGATAAAAGATACAATATGATGGAGGCGCATGTACCTACACGCTTTAATGAAAACTTATTTTATAGATTTTTGACTGCCTCGTTGGTCTAGTGGTTAGCACGTTCCACTGCAGCCAATTACGAAGTCCCGGGTTAGATTCCCGGGTCGGGCCAAAACAAGTGTTGGGTGTTTCTGACAAAAAATTCTTAGCACTAGGCCGGAGTTAGGAAGTTGGCGGTTTTTCACCCCCGTGTCTCGCAGAGCAGTTAAAGCCGGTCAGTCCTGCGCCTGATCTCTCTCCGGTCGTGTCGGATTATCCGTCCCATCGGGCTATGAGAGTAAAGGAACAGAGAGTGCACCTGTGCTTGCGCACACACTTGCGCACTATAATATCTCCCGCGCAGATGGCTAATCTCTCTGGAGATAGGCCGCCGTGACCGATATTCGGTGGGAAGGACATTATAGATTTATTCTAAAACAATGACAATATTAGAAATCCTAAACTTGTCGCCTAAAACCAACGCTTGAAATTTTAATTGAATTATTTCCATACATTTCCATGATTTAGGTTTTTGAAATATTCCATGGCAAGGCAGATAGACGCATATTTTATTATATTTTTAGTATGGATTTATTATAAAACTAGATGATGCCCGCGACTTCGTCCGCGTGAATAAAGGTTTTCTGATTCCCGAGGGAACTCTCGAATTTTCCGGGATAAAAAGAGGCTTAGGTACGTCTTTCCCCAGGATACAACCTGTCCCTGTATCAAATTTCATCAATATCGGTTGCACAGATATATATTTTTTATTCCCGCGGGAACTCTTGAATTTTCCGGGATAAAAAGTAGCCTTTGTCCTTCCCCGGGTTGCAAGTACCTATCCCTGTACCAAATTTCAGCAAAATCGGTTAAAGAGATGGGCCGTGAAAGCGTAGCATACAGACAGACACACTTTCGCATTTATAATATTAGTATGGAAATATGCATTAAAAAAACTACTATTTATCATACAAAGATATTTGCATTTAACATTTGAGATATTATAACTTTTTTATTGTATGTCTAGATTGTAGGTCTTTTTTTAAGCCTGTATAAATTTGCTTAGGCTGGGCGCACATTTAATAAATATATTATGTAAAGCGTGAAGTCGATTACATTCGAATTGAATTAAGTCGCATTTGTTCGATTCGACTCGGCTTGGCGAGCCTAGTGAACGTGTGCCTTAAGAATCGTGATAACAATTGTCTGTTTCTATTCCGTGGACCGTTTACAGCGCTAATGTCATCGCAGAAGTAGGTACAGGTTTCGAAAGGTTCATACCTCAAGCATATACACTCTTAGAAAAGTTTTGGCCATAAAATATATTATGAACTAGATGATTCCCGCGACTTTTTCCGCGTGGACCAAGTTTTTTCGATTCTCGCGGGAACTCTTGAATTTTCCGGGATAAAAAGTAGCCTATGTCCTTCCCCGGGATATAAACTATCCCTGTACCAAATTTCATCAAAATCGGTTGAACAGATACATTTTTTGATTCCCGCGGGAAGTCTTCAATTTTCCGGGATAAAATGTAGCCTATGTCCTTCCCCGGGATGTAACGTATCTCTGTACTAAATTTCATCAAAATCGGTTGAGTAGTTGGGCCGTGAAAGCGTAGCAGACAGACAGACAGACAGACAGACAGACAGACACACTTTCGCATTTATAATATTAGTATGGAAGTATGGATATATAAAACAGTGGCTACTATTGCCTTATTTAGCCGCTGCATCAGCAAACGATGGATGAATTGATAACGCAATGTACCTACTAGCCAAGTCTTTTCAGGCAGTTTAAAATGTACATAATAATATAGTAATTATAGGTAGGTACCTGGTTTTCAAAGAACCGAGTACTTTTGATTTGCCGATTTCAATGCCGTATTTAGATTTTGATTGTGACTCTGACTGTTTAATATTTATTTATTCAATGTGCGACCAGCTTTAGTGACCTTTGTATCTATATAATTGATATAATTAATTAAGAACTAGTTTTTACGGTTGTTTTGCTAATGTTTTGAAGTTTAAAACTTCTTTAGGCGCGTTGAGCACTTTTTGTTAGGGGGTAAAATGTGGATTCACGTGACCGTGACCGACATGCTTGCGTGACCGACATGCTCGCGAACATAATATAAATATACTACATTCAAAATTAAACTCGAATGCCTTAGTGTTAAGGTTTATATTTTAATTTAAAAAAAAATCGTTTTCACTTCTATCAGCAGTCCCTAGGACTGCCAATTTTCTTTTTTATGTTGAGTAAGGTCCCTAGCAACGAAGGATAAGGAAAGATTTTTAAAAATTCAAAAATTTTGGGAGTAAAAATAGGGGTTTGAAAGTAGTCCACGCGGACGAAGGCGCAGGCAAAAGCTAGTAATATTATAAATGTCAAACCAGTACATTGAATTTTTTATATTTTATGAGCATGCGCACAAGTTTTTGTAATGTCCTTCCGACCGAATTTCGGCCACGGCAGCCTATCTCTATTGTCTAGAAAGATTGGCCATCTGCGCGGGAGATACTTATTATAGTGCACAAGCATAATTAGCGTGCACAGATGCACTATCTGTTCCTTCACTCTCCAGATGGGACGGAAAATCCGACACGCCCGGAGAAAGATCAGATGCAGGACGCCTTTCGTGCTCTCCGGAGGCACAGGTGTGAAACACCACAAACCTCCTAACTCCGGGCTATTACTGAGAAAAACCCACTGGGGCCATAACCAAGCCCGGCCTGGGTCTCGAACCCGGGACCTCGTCGGCCGCAGTCGAACGATTACAAATACCCAGTAATAATCGCATTCCCATACTTACTTCCAGGCCTTATCTCCAATCTCACTAGAAGGCGTGCACTGAAGTCCGTGGAGTTAACAGCGGCGGTACCTCTGATTACTTCTAGCTGTTGAGCGACGACCATACTGTTTTCGACGACGACTTCACCTCCAGATAGTGTATATTGCGCTCGACCACACTTGCCACCTTGGTTCGCAGAGTAATAACTTGAAATGCCGAACCATCGCCCGGTAAACTGAAAGCATTTACATTATGATTGAAAAGATAGAATATAACTAACTAAGAATAATCTATAATCCTTACTTCCTTACTATTATTTTAATATTATAAATGGGAAAGTGAGTTTTGTTTGTATGTTTGTTCCGCTTTCACGCCGTAACTACTGAACCGATTGCTTTGAAATTTTGCAGACGTAAAGTTAGAAGTCCGGATTAAATAATAGGGTACTTTTTATCCCGGAAAATTAAAGAGTTCCCGCGGGAACTAAAACTCCTCAATCCACGCGGACGAAGTCGCGGGTATCAGCTAGTAATATTATAAATACGAAAGTGTATCTGTCTGTCTGTCTATCTGCTACGCTTTTACGGCCCGTCTTTTTAACCGATTTTGATGAAATTTGTCACAGATATAGATTGTGTCCCGGGGAGGACATAGGACGAGGAGGACTTTTTATCCCGGAAAATTAAGGAGTTCCTGTTAAATAAATACATGTTAGGTAGTTTAGTTTTAATTTCTTCATGTATTTACACTAATGCAGATCATATTATAAATATTGATGGAAGATGGAAGAGCATGCAATATAAACCTACGTGGTTTTTCGAAATGCTACCCACCAAAACTGTACCAATTTTTATTTTGATTATCCATACTAATATTATAAATGCGAAAGTGTGTCTGTCTGTCTGCTACGCTTTCACGGCCCATCTGTTCAACCGATTTTGATGTAATTTGGTACAGGGATAGGTTGTATCCCGGGGAAGGACATAGGCTACTTTTTATCCCGGAAAATTCAAAGGTTCCCGCGGGAATCAAAAAATTTATCTGTTCAACTGATTTTAATGAAATTTGGTACAGGATTAGTTTGATACCCGGGGAAGGACATAAGCTACTTTTTATCCCGGAAAATTGAAGAGTCCCCGAGGAAATCAAAAAACCTTAATCCATCTAGTAAAAATAAAATAAAAGATGATGATGATGTGGTCTTCGGTTTTTGTGGTCTTGTGGGAACTCTTATAATATGCTCTAGCCTAACTAGCTTATATCGTTTCCGGGATGCAAACTATCTCTTTACAAAGATTTGTCAACATCGGTTGAGCAGATGGGCCGTGAAAGCGTAGCAGACAGACACACTGTTGCATTCCAAGTCTCGTGATTAATAAGTGAATCAGTCATCACTCATCAGTATTTCCTGTCCAGCAGAAGAAAATATTGTCATTACATTAAGATTAGGTTTTGTGAGCAATATGTTATTATTTTTCTCATGTCCGTCTGATGTGGGAGCGAGCGTCTTTATTGTTTTGGCCGGGCCGGAAGAGCTTTTGCTACATCTGATAATATGCGGCCGAGCTAAATAATTAAGTAGGTATAAAACTTCTATTCCGAACATAACTCGTAGTGAAGCTTTGAACACAAAATGGCGGAGTATTGCCATGGTAATTGATAGAGCAGTGAAAAGAAAGGTTTCGAGAAAATGGCGCTTATAGTTTCGTTTTTAAGCACTATTTTCCCGAAACCTCGGTATGACTTACTGCTCTATCAATTACCTCGGCAGAAACCAAATCAGTTTTGTATACGCCAGTGTTGCCATTAATCTAAAACTCGAGACTCAGCCCTAATAACAGACTCTAATTTTGAAGCTGTCAACATTATTATAACACTGGCCATTTTGGACTTACACCAGATACGTCGAAGTTTTGTACAACAGGCATATTAGGGTCACATTTTCCGGGTAGTATGACATTTTGTCCCGGGGGAATATCTGGTAACGTTCTGCAAGCGGTTTCCGAGCGATCCACGGTAGTGAGGTCGTCTCTAGTGATTCCAAACGCTGTGGACAGCACTTGGTTCATCCTCGCTTCCATCATTAGATTGGGGATGGTTGATGGTCTTCCCAACTGCCATATGGTTACTGTAGAAAGAAAAGCAAAATGTACCACATGTCTTAAAATAAATCAGTGTCCACATACGCGATAAGTCTGGTGACCAAAGTCTTCGAGCACTGCGTGTTGCTACACGGATCCGAAACCTGGTCGTAAACTGGGCCTGATAAAAGGCTCAGGGTCAATCAGCGGGCGATGGAGATAGACATGCTTCGAGTATCCCCACGTAAGTCAGAAATGAGGAAATCCGTCCTCTAAAAGTTAATCCACTTTTAGTAAAATGAGCTTTTTTTACTAAGAGTGAGTGCTCCTCCAGGGAACTCATTTCTTACGAAACTATAAAAAGGAACGAGAGAGTTTTGACTAGTTGGATTTGACTCGCTCCAGCAATGATAAGGACAGCGGCTATTTATGATTCTAAATAAATTCATAAAATTGTAAATTATTTTTTTCAAAAGAGCAACCACCGAGTTTCTTGCTGGTTCTTCTCAGTAGGAATGGCATTCCGAACCAGTGGTAGATTCAACGACGATTTAAAAGCACTTGTAAAAAGTGTACAAAGTTAATTTGAATAAAAAACATTTGAATTTGAATTCTAACTGGTTTACACACTAGAGCAGTAGGTAATCGGTAGTATTCTGAGCTAGAGTGGTAATATTTGATTACATAATTAGGATACTCTACCTTTTCTAGATGAATCAACGTCTTCACATGTGTATGCGATGGCGTAATGATCGTAATCCGTTTCCAGAATCCAGAATCCAGCAGCTGCAATCAAATTTCATTGTTAAATCTCGGCAGAATCATCTTTCCGAACCGGTGGTAGAGTCCAAACATGACGACAAGAGAACGATAAGAGACACCTGTATGTCCTACATGTTTAAAATAAATTGAATTGAATTGAAATCCATACTTAAATGATTATATCCTACTAATAGCTAGCGAAAGTGTGTCTGTCTGTCTGTTAGCTACGCTTTCAGCTTTTCAATGGACTTTGATAAAATTTGGTATAGAGGGAAAGGTTTATATCCCGGGCTATAACATAAGACATGACTTAATCCACGCGGACGAAGTCGCAGGCATCATCTAGTACACAATATATATGTCACCGTAAGATGGTAAAAACCGTAAGATTGTAATCTAACGCTTTTTTTCGATAGATTGTAAACAGTCGAAGGATTGTGAACCGTTCAATGTTTTAAGTGTAAATTTTTGAAATATTCATTGTATTTACGTTTTCTTGTCTCTTTCTTGTAGGTTAGGTTAGGGTGCGACATAAATAACCAAGCAGTGCTTGGTTATAAACCTAACATATTACAGAAAAATAATTCGTTATATTGTAATCATTCGACAGTTTACAATTTCGCGAGTTAGATTATAATCTAACGGTTTTTACAATCTTACGGTGGCATATACATTGCTCTGAGATACAATTTGATTTGACGACCTCCCTGGGGCAGTGGTGAGCGTTGGGTCTTATAAGTGGGAAGTCCCGGATTCGTTCCCCAGCAGGGTGAATTTGGGAATATTTTATTTGTATTTCTAATTTTTAATTTAGTTAATGTCTCTTCTATGAAACTTAAAGCTTATTATAAAATAACTAAAATTAACTAGCTAAGAGATCGCACTCAAGGTACCTTAGATGCTGGCAGCATTGCCCCTTTGGATGGTCAAACTTATTCTTTGACTGCTCTTGGATCAATAATATTACAAACCGATCGTTAAACTAAAGATCACGTACGTGATCCTTATCATTATAATTTTAATATTATAATCGATAGAAAGGGGTCTACAGTCAATGGGGAACTCAAAGCAGAAATACAAGATGAAAAGAGACAACTATTGAACACTGAATATATGAAGAAATTAATTCATTCCATTATTTTTCCCTTTAGTTAACTCAGTACAAGGTTTCAAGCAAGCCCTATCAAAATTCATGAAAACATTCTTTGAAATTAAAAACTGAGCAATAATAGGCACCTAGATAGTAGCTTATCTCGAGATTGCAGTGAATGCCTAACTTGTGGTGTGGGTATAATAATAATTTAATATAAAAAATTACTTTTAAACAACCGACTTCAAACTCCCGCGCCAAGTTTACAACAACAAGCACACGCTATACAAAGTGATTATTTTATTGTTGATATTTTAAAAACCGCTCAACCGAGTTCGATAAAATGTATATGGGACCACTTGGGAAGTATGCCCTTTCAAATAAAAAAAGAATCATCCAAATCGGTCTACCCAGTCAAAAGTTCTGAGGTAACAAACATTAAAAAAAAAATACAGTCGAATTGAGAACCTCCTCCTTTTTTTGAAGTCGGTTGAAAATCTTCACGAGAAATAGAAAAAACCGGCCAAGTGCGAGTCGGACTCGCGCACCGAGGGTTCCGTACTCAAGAAGTAGGTATAATTACCTTTGTTAATGAACCGCAAAACTAACTTTGTTTGTAGAGGTTTACTGTTAATATCAAAAGTTACGTTTGTTGTATGGGAGCCCCCCTTTAATATTTACTTTATTGATATTTAATTATTTATTTTGAAAGGTAATATACAAGTTAATATTCTGTGAAAATTTGAACCGTCTACCTGTTACCGTTTTTAATATTGAGCAAAAAAATACGAAAAAAACACGTTTATTGTATGGGGACCCCCCTTAATATGTATATTTTTTTAATTTTTAGTATTTGTTGTTATAGCGGCAACGGAAATACATCATTTGTGAAAATTTCAGCTTTCTAGCTATCACGGTCTATGAGATACAGCCTGGAGACAGACAGACAGACAGACAGACAGACAGACAGACAGACAGACAGACAGACAGCGGAGTCTTAGTAATAGGGTCCCGTTTTTACCCTTTGGGTACGGAACCCTTAAAAAGAAAGAACTTACGGTCATTGGAGTTTGGTCTATTGACACTGAACATAGCTGTGCCTTCATGATAAGTTGCGGGGCTGTTCAGTGCTTCCGGAAAGTTCTGGTTGATAACCCTTTCATTTAAATATATCCGGTTGCTTTCTTCTACGATTTCCAGATCAGAGCAATCTATGGGTTGACCGGGCTTCTCCGTGCGACGGATCACGTCCCATTTTCCAAGAAACTATGAATAAAAAAAAATTGAAATTATTTCCGTCTGTTCAAATATGGATGCTTCATTGTAATTAGGTTGTTAGTAATAACTAGACATCGGATTATAAATAAATAATATAATAATATAGGTAAATATTGTGAAAATAAACGTGAATTCAATTAATAAATAGTATTTTTTGCATATTTTGTGCATATTTCGCCCGTTTTTAGCGTATATTTTCATGCATATTTTGGCATTTTGATAGTGCATATAATCCAATGTCTACTAATACTATCATACTAATGTTATAAATGCGAAAATGTGCTTGTTTGTTGGTTTGTCCTTCAATCACGCCGCAACGGAGCAACGTGATTTTTGGCATGGGTATAGTTGAGGACCTGGAGAGTGACATAGGCTACTTTTTATCCCGGAAAATTAAGGAGTTCCCGCGGGAATCAAAAAAAACTTAAACCACGAGGACGAAGTCGCGGGCATCAGCAAGTAACCTATACAGCAATTTTACACAAATCCACCCCAAAGTGGTGAAATGGGGGTTGGAAGCTTACATGAAGATTCTAGGCCTTTTTCACATTCAGGGAAAATTTCATTATCTCATAGGAAGTCAGAAATTGTACGCGGGCGACCTCTAGTATTGTTATAAATGTGAAAGTATATTCGTTTGCTGGTTTGTCTTTAAATGATTTTAAATCACATCACAACAGGTCAATTTATCGGCTGAATCTTTACCATTGAAAATGGTTTACAGATGCATATCGCCTGAGACATATTTTGAGAGGATCGAGATGGGGGATAGTGATTTCCGTGTATGTAGCTTCAATGATTATTGACCGATCGTCATGGTTTGTGTTAAAAGATGCGGATGCAGGCAAGAAGTGCATTCGAGTTGGAATTTTGAAAATCGGTTAATATATTTTTGAAAAAGTTTGAAGAAGCAATTTAATTTTTTTAAGAATCAACAAAAGCTATAGTGATTATTGATCGTCATGGTAATGGTGTTAAAAGATGCGGACGAAGACGAGAAGTGCATTCGAGTTGGAATTTAAATCAGATAGTAAATTTTTTTTTTTTTTGGAAAAAGGTTTTATGTAGTAGTATGTAGTTTTAGATTTATAATTAATTATTTATTTGTATTGTCTAGAACTATTATATTTTAATCGATGTAAGATGGGTTTAATGCCTGTAATAAAAACTATATTATTGTTGTTATTATTACTACTTTTTATGGCGGAAAATCAAAGAGTTTCAATAGAGGATGAAGTACCTAATACATATTTAGTTCGATTAAATTGAAAATGTTAAAAATATTGAAAAGATATATAAATATTGTCTTGTAAAAGTTGCGATTAAAATCCGGCAACATATCAAAATGAATTTATCAATTCTAATGCTAACTGATAAAAATATTAATTATGGAATTATCAAAGGTACCTACATAAACTAAAGTTATCAGTTGCGTGATTTCAGTAACTAACCACCTATCTACTAGGCCCTTATCTTAGAGAACATGTTTTGGCAATGATATATTTTTAAAATGATAAAAGAAACAGCTAGGCTTACATAAGCATGATTATAAACAAGTGTTAATTAATAGAAGATTTTTCTAGATGCTATAGAATCGAGTAGAATGGCTTTTAGTCCTCGCTGGTAAACTATACCTACCTACTTTTCACTTCGATTGCGAGAAAATAAAATAAATACATAGATTTAGGGTTGGTCTCCGCTGCGCTTCAACGTATCAATCTTTAATGAATAAATAACGATTTTTAATTATTTCTCTGCCTTTCTGTTACCTTTTAATATTAGGAGTAGGATCTTTATTTTCACTTGATAATATTATCAAATAAATAATCACATTCACTTTACCTGCCTTCACCTTGTAAATTAAGTATTGTGCATCGAAATTCGAAATGGATTAATTAAACATCTGGGAGCCGCAGCAGAAAAGGCTGAAACCGGCAAGCGGCGGAAGTATGCCTCTAGAGAGTTACATATTTATTCCGTTTGCCGTGGAGACCCTAGGGCCATGGAGTCGTAGTGCCAAAAAAATTGTACGAGATATTTCACCGCGGTTAATTGCCTCTTCTGGTGACAGAAGGGCTGGCTCATTTTTTGCGCAAAGGATCAGCCTGGCTGTCCAGCGCGGAAATGCAGCTAGCATTCTTGCCACCATTCCACGCGGACATGATTTATATAGTAATTAGGTTAAATTAAATTAGGTAAGTAGGTATCGTTACATATTATCGCGTAATTTTAGTTTTTGGATGTTATGCCTGTAAATAAATATGTCATTATGCCTAAAAAAAAATTAAACATCCATTTAAATAAATGTATTATTTACGACAAAAGTTTTATGATTTCGCGGCAAACCGTAATACCAACTTTATTTTTCTCGTGTTTTTCTCCGTATCATATGACATTAAAAGAAGGAATTTGAAAAAAAAAAACAGTAAGTACCATAGACATGATACGATGGGTAATCTTCTTGTTCTGGTCAATGATGGGTAACATTAACTCTTGATCTATGTAATGGGCAAGATTGTATCTCGTTAGACTGACATAAATTTTTTGGCTTTTGATCATAAAGGTAATTGCTTTTGATAGTAACCATAGACAAAAAAATTTGATTAGTTACCGATATATCGCATGTTAGTAATACGGCAAAAATTTTAAAAAGATACTTAAATAATCCCTAGAGGCTAAATGCTAACTTTAGTACGCCTACGCTGAGCTATAATGACACCTTTATAGTGCATGAGAGGTGAAATAGTAGATTATACACCAAGGGGATAAAGCACTGTTTTATGTCACGGGCGCTACATTGAATCCTGAACGTAACGAAGGACTCCAAATTTAACTCCCGAGCGCAGCGAGGGTGTTATAAGTTATTTCCCGACCAAAGGGAGGGAATAATTAAGATTGAGTCCTGAGTGCAGTGAGGGATTCAAGCGCCCAAGAAAAAAACTGCTTTATCCCGGTGGTGTATACTCTACTTTATACTTCTACCATAACAGTTCATGGCCGCTAGGATATGGGATGACCTTCCGGCTTCCGTTTTCCCCTCCTCTTTTAATTATTTTAATAGACTTTCAAATAAAGAGTGGGCATCTTCTAGGCAAGCGCCTACGCTCCACCTTAGGCTGCATCACCACTTACTTGCAAGCAAGTCTGATTGCAGCCAATTAAGCGCTAGCCCATATATTAAAAAAAAAAAGAATTTCACATATTTCTGCTCCAACTGTACACCTTGATGTGTAGGTCCAACAATTACAGGTTCAGACAAATCTGACGAGGACCAACTTTATTGTATTTATATATATATATATTATATGTGTATAAAATCTTGTCACTAACTGCCTGTTCCATCATCAGTCCGATGGCGTTTAATGAGATCTCTGATTAAGGGTGCCTCTCCGTTGAATTGGAGGTGGACGTCCCAACAGGCCAATCAGACTCTTGATAGATGACTCGCAAAAAATATCACGTGATCGATCAACAATTCGGTTGGTCCGCCCGCCACATCTCCACTGCACTCCGTTTCAATGGACAGGCACCCTAAACGCCAAGTATTAAACTAAACCCATCAGAGCGATACTTTAGTACCTACCACCAAAACAATGGGCGACACATCTGATGTAAGTTATCGAGAAGTTGTATAGCCAGCAGACGGTCTTGGTTGCAATACTTATCTGGTCTAGGTTACCTAACTTATTACTTATTTATTGTACCAATTTCCAAGTCGATTACATAAGTGGAAGTTATAAGAAGATCAATTATAAGACTGAGATCCCAGCATTGTATTTTAAAGGTAAAATTTTAAGGTAAAATAAAATATTTTTAGGGTACTTCCTCTACATGTTAAGTGGGGAGGATGTTTTTTTTCCCATCTAACCCATAGTGTGGAGTGTCGTTTGATAGGTCTTTCAAAAATATTTCGGTTATAGGAATACCATTTTTCGATTTACAGGTTCGTTTGCGAAATATTAAGCCTTAAAATGCTAATTTTTGTTAGAGTCGAGTGTCCCCCCTCTACCAGCTAAACAGTTGTTTCTGGATATGTGAAAAAAATCATGGAAGAAGTATATAGTAACAAAGTTTAAAGAAAAACTATCACAATTAAGTAGACTTAGAGCCGCTTGCACAAGGACATTTAAACTGATTTAGTTAAATTTTGTGATGCTGTCCCTTTTTGGTAAATGCATATTGTAGTTGCCAAAAAGGGACATCATTAAAATGTTTAACTAAATCAATTTAAGAGTACTTGTGCAAGTGGGCCTTAACAAGTTTACGAGTCAACCAACGCATATAAAATGTCCGCATATTGTGACGGGCAACTACGGAATCGTTCTTTGCGCGGGACTCGAGACGCACTTGGTCGGTTTTTTATAACAAAAGTTATCAACTGCACGTGTAAGATTAAGTTAAAATCGTAAAATAAACACGCCTCTTTCGTATTAATCAGTGTAATGCTTTCACTTGCAGTATTAACTGTGCATGCGAACTGCATTACGGGACAGATAAATCAAATCAGTTCAAAAGTTTAACTGCCATTTTTTTTTTATTCTCATGGCCTTGGCACCGTGTTCTAGAAACATAATATTATAAACTGTGATGTGAGTGCTAGTGTATAATGATAGGACTCAAATAATACGATTATGGGAAAAACTAAGGGCTTGCATAGGTATCTCGTGATTTAACATAAAATTATTTATTTAGTTAGCCTAAAGTTAAGTAGTCACCATTAGTAATAGCCCGCCAACCCGCATTGGAGCAGCGTAGTGGGTCTATTCCCTCTCTCCTATTAGAGTGGGGGCCTGTGCCCAGCTGTGGGGCGTTAATGGGCTGTAGTGGAAGTTAGTCGCACAGATCTATCTGATTTTTCATTATTACGGTTTGTTATTTACCTAATAATTATACCAGAAGGGGGATGTTTTTTTAAATTATTTTATCTTAGTGATGGTGATCATTATTGAATATAATCAAACCAAGACAAAACGTATTTCCATAAAATACAGTATGAATTTAAATAAAACTCAATCTGATTTAATTGATTACTAGCTGATGCCCGCGACTTCGTCCGCGTGGTTTAAGTTATTTTTTTATTCCCGCGGGAACTCCCTAATTTTCCGGGATAAAAAGTAGCCTTTTGTCACTCTCCAGGTCCTCAACTATACTCATGCCAAAAATAACGTCGATCCGTTGCTCCGTTGCGGCGTGATTGAAGGACAAACCAACAAACTAACAAGCAAACACACTTTCGCATATATAATATTAGTATGATATCACTCACAAAAATTCGTGAAAATATTGGAAAAAAGTACTCTTTATCGCTGTTGATAAGAATGTCTTGTGTACCTATCTATACCTATAAAATGAATAACATATCATTTCATAAGTCATAACCCAAAACCCTAAAACATAAGCCAAAGTTAGTTACTTATCATATTATGTGATAGGCAATTTTTTAAATGCTAAACTAATATATCTGTTATAGTTTATTATTAATATATAACAGATAATGTATATAAAATCGTTAACTAATCAACGCACAGCCTAAACCGCTGGGGTTAGAACCTTGAAATTTTGACGGTAGGATTCTTTTGTGACGTAGACGCTCACTAAGGAAGGAAGTACTACGTATGTCACAGTTTTTCAAAATTTCACCCCCAAAGTCCTTCATTTCTCAAGTTATAGCCATGAAACTTGGTATGTGAGCTACCGGTTAAAAACAAAGAAATATCTGTTTCACAGTTTTTGAAAATTCTACCCCTAAAGGGGTGAAAATATAGAGAGTTGGTCAATCACGCCGCAACAGAGCAACGGGTATTTTGCACGGGTAGTTGAGGACCTGGAGAGTGGTATAGGCTACTTTTTATGCCGGAAAATTAAGGAGTGCCTGTGGGAAAACAAACTTATACCACGCGAACGAAGTCGCGAGCATCCGCTAGTTTATTATAATTTTATAAAATCTGAGCACAAGTCTTATCTCGGAATATGAAGCGTTTGGTTGGCAACAGTCCACCACGCTGGACAAGTGCGGATTGGCAGACTTCACACACCTTCGAGAACATTACGAAGAACAACCGGCCGTGCAAGTTTCCTCACGATGTTTTCCTTCACCGTTTGAAGCACGTGATATTTAAGTTCTCAAAATGCACATAACTTCGAAAAGTTGGAGTTGCGTGCCCGGGGATCGAACTCGCGACCCCGTACATGAGGTCGGGTGTCTTAACCACTGGGCTATCATCGCTTCCTATGTAGGTATCTACTGCAAGTTAAGAGGTGCCATCATCACAATAAATAAGAGTGGGGTGCGCTCTTCGTGGATTGAACTTGAATCTTAACACTTGAAAAGATAATAAAAAGAACTCGATGTAGGTATGTCATCAGTAGATAATCCAAATATTTTATTAAACCAGTTGCCGATGCCCGCGACTTCGTCCGCGTGGAACAAGTTTTTTTAATTCCCGCGGCAACTCCTTAACTTACCGGCATAAAAAATAATCTGTGTGTTAATCGAGACTATAATCTATCTCTGTGCCAAATTTCATCCAAATACGTTCAGCCGTTCTAGCGTGATTGAGTAACAAACATGCATTTGAGGTATTTTGGTTCCCGCGGGAACTGGAAATGGAAAATGGAATCCATGTATCTGAACTTTCGCATTAATAATATTAGTATAGAAGTATAGATTAGTAATTATTAGTCTCTAAAAAGGAATAAAAATAGAAAAGGCTCTAAAATAGAAGTCCATTAAAATCATGCTCCTGAAAAAAGCTTATTATACTGTTGAAGATTACGTAAATGACAAAGGAGCATCGATTTGACTCGCTCCAGCAATGCTAAGGACAGCTGTTACCTTATGTATTGTACAAATTAATGAAATTGTAAATTATTTTTTTTTAAGTGATGATGAGTAATGATGAGTTCTTCTCGGTAGGAATGGCATTCCGAACCAGTGGTAGATTCACTCGAAGATTCAAAAGTACTTGTAAAAGATTATTTTAATAAAAATCATTTGAATTTGAATTTGAAATTTGCTCGAGTTATACTTTAGTGGCAACATACCTATACTTATCGATGGGATGAAGATGACAGTATAAGACGTATATTATATTTACTGTTAAACATTTGAAGTTGAAAAAACAAATTATTAGTTTAAAAAATTGCTTACTGCGGTCACGTTGAATTTATCCTGTAAACTTATATTAGGATCACATTTTAAATCTTGAATCAACTGAGCACTACTTAAGCCTATGGAAACTATACTAAGCACTAATAAAATCATTCTGGAAATCATCAGACCATGTTTTATTTACACACTGCACTTCAGATAGCCCCGCAAAATGGCGATATAACACCTTATATTTCATTTTTATACAAAAATCTTATCAATAAATCTATCAAAGTCGAAATACTTGCTAATCACAGATTAAAGTACTAATACTCATGAGTCAGTAATAATACTTTCGTTAGTGACTAATTAATAATTATAGAATTATTATTACGTTAGCTACATGTAAAATATGTCTTCGACTTTGAAGCTTCCTTCAATAACATCAGGGGTTACATGTTATGCATAGTACCAGGCTATAATTTCAATTTTCTTAGGTATTATATTTATATGATCTTTTTAGGAAGTATTACCTATTTACATTTTTATGTAATCACAATATCATTGATCTACAAATTTTTTTAAGAGGTATATCGGCTGGTACCTTAGTTTAGCTATCAGTATGTAAAAACTCTATGAATTTAATTTCTATGAATAGCGCAAAAATAGTCATTATTACAGTCTATTTAGAATTGTTAATTTAAAAAATTACAGGCAATGAACTTCTTGGCAATGAATACCACTTTGTATGGAAATGTTTTTATCAATGTTGTCTGCTTCATTACTTAAAATTTATGTTCGTTCATCATGATTTGTTTGCTGCCTTTAAGATAAATGCGTTTTAATGTATAGGTATAATGGGTGAGATAAAATCTTCACACACTATCGATTAAATATTGTAATAGGTACAATATTTAATCGATAGTGTGTGCACAATATTTAGTCGATATTGCCATTGATGTAGAATTTTAGTTACTCATTCTATTTCAATGGGTATTGCGGTCACCAGTCATTATATCTAATTTTTTTTTTAATATTTATAGCGAGCAAACGAGCAGGCGGGTCACCTGATGGTAAGTGATTACCGCCGCCCATGAACATTTGCAGCACCAGAGGAACCGCCAATGCGTTGCTGGCTTTTGAGATATTTGTTTATCCGCCCTTTGAAGAGCTCCATATGATAATCATAAGGGAACACAGAAGATGGAAGCTGATTCCACAACTTGCGGGTACGTGGCAGAAATGACCAGGAATAACGGGTGGTGGAAGAGGGCCAGGCAGACTATGCATGCATTGATAGAATTTTAAGGTATCCTCATGTTTTCATCAGCATCAATAATTTTATTATCAGCCTGCGGACATCCATGGTTGGACACACGCCTTCTTTATTGGATAGCAGCAGGCGTTACTTTGCGGAAGTCCATGACAATGAAAAAACTAGTTTAATCCGCCACAGTAGGTAAACGTGGTACAGTTAACATCTCCTGAATTTTGGAAGATTTGTGTGGTGTGGTGAATATGGCGGACTGCAAGTGCAAGATACGCACTGTACCACATAGATTTACCTAATGTGGCGAATTATAGCGAATTAAATTTCTTGTTTTTCAACGCCTTCTTTAGACAGCGTCACCACACCCTATTATGAGCCTCCTTCATCTATCCAATTTTCACTACCCTTTAACGTCGCTCCATCGTGCCGAAGGTCTCCTCACACTACGCTTACTGATCGCGGTTTCCACTATTTAGGACTTTTCGGCTCCAGCGGCCATCGCACCTACGAATTGCATGACTTGCCTGCTGCCATATTATCATGGTTATACTATATCAACTACCTTAATTCTCCCACGGACATTCTCATTTCAGATCCTACACTTCAGGGAAGGAAGGAAGAAAAAATCCTGCTCTTTATATTCATTCCCTGTTCTTATACGTAGCCTACATGTTAGAACTGGCCTAACATTTCTTTCAGTCCCTCATCTTTTATATTAATTTATTTATTCTGTACAAAACTCAAACATTGAAAGGACATGCACCAGAACAATTTATCTCTTCAAGATATTTGCTCCAAACGTCCTAGATTAGATTTAGGTAAATGTTGTACCTACTTAGTCCGGTAATTAATAATGTCGATAAAACCAGTGCAATCTGAAGTGATAAATAACTATTTTATAACTTCCTATTATATGTATTATTTGGTGGTCAACATTGCATTCGTAGCTATCGCTCTGTAGCTATTGATATACCTAACAAATCTAATAGTCTGTTATGATAGTAACAGAACTGATAAAACAAAGATTAAGTAAATTATTGTGTGTCTATGATAACTGACAAGGTTACAATATAGCATTGAAAAATTTTAGACTCCTAAAGTTACTCCGATTAGAATATAAACGAATCTTTGAAACGTAGCGATGAATCGTTAATACCATAAGAAAATAACTTTAAATAATTAGCGATAAATATGTTATATTTTATTCAAATTAAAACTATGAAATAAAATCTAAATTACAACTAAATTAAAAAAAAGACGTGTGGCACTCGGAGACTGCCGCGGTAAAGCTATTGCATAGCATTTTTTATCAACTTGCTATGACTACTTGTGTTGTTGACTTCAAGTTGTTGAAAATATAAAGGCGAAATAATTTTAAAGAATTTTGTTTTCAATAGTTCGGGTGTCCAAGGGGAATCAAAAAACCTTTTTGAAGTCAACAACACAAATAGTCATAGCAACCAAAATCATCTTTTCATAAAAATAGTCTTTTTATTTTCAACAACTTGAAGTCAACAACACAAGTAGTCATAGCAACCAAAGTGTTAGGTTTTTTTTCGTTACGGAATTTCTGGATTCGGTCTCCATGCTCAAGGCCCGCGATAGAAGCTATGCAATAGCTCAAAAATCTCATCTGCCGCTGCAATGAGACAATGTGCCCAGAACGCTGTCTACGTTACCCCGCTGGTTGCCAAACTTATAATAATATGTTGGCCTATGTAACTGCCAGCCCTCCGGTCACCTTTGGACTCTGTGAGACGAGGAGATAGATCCTTAAGAAAGGATCTATGACTTCGCGCCACGGTCCCAGAGTTGCATCATCATAAAAATTCTTTCCAAAAAACCGACTTCCAAACACTGTAAAGTAAAAAATAATTTTGATTTCTACACACTATGTTGAAGTCGGGCGAGCCTGACACGTCAACTTTGCCTATCTTTATTACACTCGCCCGACTTCAACATAGTGCGTAGAAATCAAAATTATTTTCAACCGACTTCAAAAAAAGGAGGAGGTTCTCAATTCGACTGTATTTTTTTTTAAATGTTTGTTACGTCAGAACTTTTGACTGGGTGGACCGATTTGGATGATTCTTTCTTTATTTGAAAGGGCATACTTTCCAAGTGGTCCCATATAAATTTTATCGAAATCGGTCGAGCGGTTTTTAAAATATCAACAATAAAATAAGTACTTTGTATAGCGTGTGCTTGTTGTTGTAAAGTTGGCGCGGGAGTTTGAAGTCGGTGGTATAAAAATATTTTTTTATATTAAATTATTTACTTTATAGTGGCTTTGGAAGTCGGTTTTGTGGAAATAATTTTTATTTTTAACTTTTTAGTGTACTCTAAATTCCTACGGCTTAAGTATGAAGTCATTGCTTGACACCTACAATATTAATTCACCATAAAAAAATCCTAAATCACTATGTTTAAGGAGTTCTGTACCCTGCAGCATCAAGGTTGAGGAGTTGGGACTCAGAGTTGTATCGTATACACGTGACTTGATACCTACTATATGAATTCACCATCAAAATTTCCTAACTCACTAGTTCGGAGGATTTCATGTAGTACGGTACACCTACAGCATCAGGATTGAGGATTTGGAGTCAGAATTTTTTATGGGACCACCTCGCGAGCTTTCTCTGACCACTGAAATTTTTTTAGTTCAAATCGGTTTAGAAACCACGAAGATATGCACCGACATACATTAAAAAAATTAAAAAAAACATACACGCCGAATTGAGAACCTCCTCCTTTTTTGGAAGTCTGTTAAAAAGGCATAAAAATGAAATTATTTTTTACAATTTCATACTTGCAACTCTTGGCTCTGTGCATTAGTGGCCGCCGCCCTCGCCGCCTTGGAGGTCGCCTACATTAGCGATGCAAAAATTTATGTGTACCGTACTACTTACGCTTAGGTATATCCAGGATACGATGCAATGCAACTCGCGCGCCACTGGCTGAAAATTTGTACGTTTAAGGTACTACTAGCTGATGCCCGCGACTTCGTCCGCGTGGAATAGGTTTTTTAATGCCTTCCTTCGGGAACTCCTCAATTTTACGGGATAAAAAGTAGCAATATATATACTCGTAATATGCCACTTAACTTTACTCATGCAATAAATCACGTCGATCCGTTGCTCTGTTGCAGCATGACTGAAGGACAAACCAACACACTTTCGCATTTATAATATTAGTATGATGTGAGACACCTTCACGTAAGTGCTGAAACAATCAGAAAAAAATGCGCATACGCATAGGCAGTGCGAATATTATTACGTAGCTTTGAATCTAATTATTTAATCTAATTTCAGCCTGAAGGAGTATATTCTGACATTTAAAAAAAACAGATCAACTACGGATCGATATAAATATTATCAAACACTAAGGGCCGCTTGCACAAGGATATTTAAACGGATTCAGTTTATAATGCTGTCCCTTTGGCAAAAATGCATATTGTAGTTGCCAAAAAGGAATACCATTAAGATATTTAACTAAATCAATTTAAGAGTCCTTGTGCAAGTGGGCCGACGAAAGTAGAAAAGTTGGTTTCTCCTAAAATAATAACATCAATAATTATTTCTTAAAAAAGATAATAATAATGGATAACAGCGCCAGAAAGGAGATAGCTTTAAGATAACCTTTTAATACAAAGACGTATAACCACAGAATAGGTAATATAACTGAACCAGGAACCTACGCCAATCTATAGGTACTAAATCTAATATTATAAAGACGAAAATTTTGTGAGTTTGTGAGGTTGCAGGGGTTACCCCCTACAACCTCACAAACTCACAAAATAGGGGGTAATCTCTGGATCTACTGAACCGATTTTGAAAATACTGGTAGCAATAGAAAGCTACATTATTTGTGAGTGTCATATTAACCCGAAAAATTAGGGAGTTCCCGTGGGAATTTCAAAAACTTTCTTCACGCGGACAAAGTCGCGGGCATCTCTAGTTATCTATAGGTACTTTTTCAATGTTCATCAATCGTTCATAAATCATTTTCATTTTCAATATTATAAATGCGAAAGTTAGGATGGATTGATGGATGTTTGTTACCCAATCACGCCAGAATGGCTGAACGGATCTGGATGAAATTAGGCACAGAGATAGATTATAAACAATAAAAAAAATAACAAAACAACAAAAAAAAATTCCAAAAAAGTCTGGAAGAATACATAGTTTTTATGTACTTACTGAAATACATATTAAAAATTTGCGGAACCGGCAGGATTTGAACCTGCGTCTCTCTGGGAATTGCGCCCTGAATCTGGGAATCTTTACAGCGATTCCCAGAGAGACGCAGGTTCAAATCCTGCCAGTTCCGCAAATATTTCATATTATGTATTTAAGTAAGTTTTGAAACTTTCCTGCACTGTAATAAAAAAATATAAAACATAGTTTTTATCCCGGAAAAGTAAAGAGTTCGAACCAAAATACCTCAATCCACGCGGACGAAGTCGCGGGCATCAGCTAGTAATGATTAAAATGTTACTAATTGTCCTACTCCGACCACGCGGGTGGGCTTATCTTACAAACTATACAGCATACATTGTACAATTATAATAATAATATGGTTAAACATCTAATCGATTGGCTGTTACCGAGTTATTTAGGTACCTATATACAAAATATGGAGGAATAAAAAATAAAAAACATTGAAGATAAGAAACTGAAATTTTATTATAATAAATTAATAGTAACTTATAATATTGCTAACTAGCTGATGCTCGCGACTTCGACCGCGTACTCCTTAGGAAAAGTAGAAACTATGCCCATGCAAAAAATCAAGTCGATCCGTTGCTCTGTTGCGACGTGATTGAAGGACACCACTAACACACAACCAACAAACAAACACATTTTCGAATTTATAATAATAAGTAAGTATTATGTTAATGCATTGTCAAGTTTTGAAATAATATTAGTGGAAAACTAAATTTTTGGTTTCATATATAAAACAATAGTCAGTGGCGTGCAGTTCATAGAGGCACAAAAGAACTGCTTACCCAAATGGAAATACATCAATCATCATTTTTCATCATGAGAGTCAGTAAATAGGTATTCTGACTAACTAATGCCTACCCTAGCTTCAAACCCTGTGCACGCCACTGACAATAGTAGGTATATTGTGTGCTTAGGGGTGAAACAAGACGATTTCAGACGAGGGTGAAGTTGCCTGCCTGAGCGAAGCGAGGGCTGGCATCACCCGAAATCTGCAGTGCGATTGCGTAACTTCTGCACCAATCATTGTTACAGTATCAATTGTTGTGATTGGCTGAATTTATGGTATTCTGGCTGCGTTAATGGATTTTGTGGATCAGAGGTGTTTGTGATCGTTACTTTGTGGCTGTCATTTTTCATTGCTGAAATCGTGTTTCATCCCGTGGCACACACACTATTTCTAAATATAAACAAATATTATAAAGAGGAAAGATTTGTTTGTTTGTAATGGATAAACTCAAAAACTAATGAAGCGATTTTATTTTTTTTCTTGTAGGGTCTCGTTCTATAGGGTATCGTACATACCTAAACGTATGAGAATGGATACACGAAATTGAGCTCTAATTCAATGCTGTTCTGGTTTATTTTACTGTGAATCCGAACTTAGACGATTTGATCGACAATTCTTACATAATTGGGGGACTGATGTGCTGCCCAGTGCCGACTGACTATTATTGGGTATGGAATATTATGATGATTAGTGCTACCCGTGCGAAGCCGGGGCGGACCGCTAGTTTTCATATAACCTGCATTAAAAGTGCGAGTTTTATTAAAACTGTATTTCATAAATCTGTCAGTTTAGTTGATGGGTAAAATGACAATTAAAAAGGGTCGAAATTGGAATCTGGGCTTAGGAAGCTTATCAATAAAGCCAGGTTAATAATACAAGATACGACAAAAAAATACTTATTGTTTTATTTCTGAGAAGCACCTACATGGAATATCGCCTTAATTCAAAGTCTTATAGATAGCGAGCAAAACGGGCGGGTCACCTAATGGCAGGTGAGTATCACCTACGGACATACGGGCATTAAGGCGAAAGCACACTACGGGTGAAATCTTCACGCACGCGCTATTATAATATTATAACGCTGCACAGACTAGTACAATACGTGTTTCCCTTACAACACGGAGGATTTGCCTTTTCCTGTCATCATCTCTACAGCCTATTAACGTCCCACTGCTGGGCACAGGCCTCCACTCTCATAGGAGAGCGGGAATTAGAGCTTATACCCACCACGCTGCTCCAATGCGGGTTGGCGGGCTTTAACGACTACTATCATGTTAATGATAGTAACCGGGACCGACGGCTTAACGTACTCTTCGAGGCACGGGGGTGAAACACCGCCAACTTCCAACTCCGGGCTGGCACTGAGAATTTCTTAGTTGAAAAACCCAATACCTAACTTTTTATGCCGACCGGGAATCGAACCCAGGACCTCGTGATCCGCAGTCGACTATGCTAACCACTAGACCAACGAGGCAGTTCCTGAACGCTGTGTGAATTCACCCTTATCCTACTAAGACTGCCTCGTTGGTCTGGTAGGTATATTTGACTGGTGAATCCAACCGAACTTCCACCCAATGTCGTCCTAAGCCGAGGTCTGAACCTCACAGCACCTTTGGACGTTGCCCCCTGATGTCTTCGAGCCCTAGGGTCACACCAAATTTCTCAGCGATGTTTAGAGCTCACCCACCCACCCAGTAACGTTATAGTAGGTTATAAATAAAACTAATATTAAAATGTCAAAGTTTAAATGGATGGATGTATGAATGAATGGATGAATGGATTTTTGTAGCTCAATCACGCCAGAACGGCTAAACGGATCTGGATGAAATTTGGTACAGAGATAGATTATAGTCTGGAATAACAAATAGGCTACTTTTTATACCGAAAAATTGAAGACTTCTCGCGGGAACAAAAAAATCATCGAAACATCGAATTCGCAGGCATCAGATAGTACTCAATAAAAAAAGACTATATACAAAAATAAGTTTTTGGGTTTTTCTGACAGGAAATTCTCAATTTTAACCTGGAGTTTTTACACTCCTTTGGTCTGCACGTATAGCCATCGGTCCTGCACCTAATTTCTCCGGTCGTGTCGAATTTCCGTTCCATCGGTCTTTCTGAGTGATGGAATAGAGTGCAATACAAAGCTCCCGTGCGAATAGCTAATATCCGTGGAGATTGGCAGCCGTGGCTTAAAATTGGAAGGAAATTAGGTACATTAACTACCTACTTGCCGTGCTATGATAATTTTGTGAATCTTGATAGGTTTAATCAAAGTTTTTTTTTAAATTTAATAAAATACTTATAATTAATCATTCTGTATAATCATAAATATAATTTCCTGATAGTAAATAAGCCGTTAGGGCTTATCGTAGGAATGTCGGTGACAAGTAATAGGATTATTGTCGAAAATGTATAGGTATTGTAACCAGCCTGACAGGGTCCCAAAGAATCTACACCTTACTCTACCTATAAAATTCAATATTTCTTTAAAATGGCACGTGGATCATCTAGCAGTAACGCCCGCATATATTGTTGTGTCCATAATAAACCCAGATCTTTTAGAGTTTCGGAAGCTTCGAATTCAATCAACGCAACGACTTGCGTATATACCGATTTAGATGTACCAAATTCAATTTACAGAAGACTGGCATTAAGTGACGTGTTCGAGTATTGTTACTTTATAAAGGCGTTCAAGCATTGATAAATATCAATGCATAAATTCAGTTCGAGGTTTATATGTATTTATAATACACTTATTCGAGTAATGGATGAATACTAATCTATCTTACTAATATTATAATTGCGAAAGTTTGGATGGATGTATGGATGTATGGATGGATGTATAGGGAGCTTATATGCCCACCTATGTGATGTGGAAATAATAGACTTGGTCCACGTTTACAAGTATATTAATAGATTATGTAAAACTGTACAATAGAAATATATCAAAGAAGCGTTGCGCTGGACGTCCAGCAATAGAATGGTATGTCGTCTGTTGCTACAGCGCAGCTCTCGCGCGCAGGACGTTCCGAATCCAAAAACGTTCCAAAAGCAAGTTCGAATTCCGAACGCGTAGGTTGTGTTGCCAGCTAGCAAGGAGGTAACGCCACATCACCCCCCTGCGGAGAGAAAAGAAAACAAGGGGAGAAAAATAAAATAAAATTAGGCAATAGGCTAAAAAGGAAACAAAGACCATGACGAAGCGACTGAGGCGAGCTAGCCACGTCGGACGGTTCGTGCAGCGTTGGGCACGAAAAGGCGTCGAGACGTGCAGAAGCAGCGCAGCATAAGGCTGAGCACGAAAAATCGCCAGTCGATAATCGCATAGCATATCGCTAGTTGCGGAAGGGGCGTCGGTCAGATCACGAAGCGAATGGGCGCGACCGTTTCCAAAAGCTCGTGCAGCAATGGGCACGGAAGAACGTCGGAAGAGTCACACAGCGTTGGGCGTGAAGGCGTCCGACGGGGCGTCAAGCAGCGCAATGAGTAATGCGGCGACGTCACTTTGCAGAACCGACGCGAAGAATACCCTGAGCAAAGAAGAGCACGACTGATAAACCCATCAGGAGCTTACAAAGCCTTAATCTGCTTCTTCTTGTTTTCTAAAATTTTGAAAATTGCTGTGGCGCTTGCTAACTTGCCTTTAAGAAACTCACTATTCGAACTGCTGTATAAAATCTAAAACGTTACCACATTTATTACCATAGCTAATCTGAAATAAACGATTAAGCTGAAATGAAAAGAAAAAATACACGGAAAATATTACAATGTTTACAATGTTTACAATGTTGGAGTTGTCTGTCAGTCATTGTCAAAAACAGAAAACAAAACCTATTGAAAAATAAAAATAAAAAACTATCGTCCATAAAAAAAAATCTTTCACGAGTATTCAATTGTTTTGTACAATTTTCTTGCAATGTCACATGTCATCCAATATTTACAACGTTGTTGTTTATCCTTTTGCAATAAATAATCTCGAATGCTTAATCGACGAAATATCACAATATCATTGGATATATGTAATACGTAATTCCTTCATATTACTTCTCCATAGGGTCCTTGCATAGAGACGACGTCCAGGAAAGATAACTTTAAAAGCCGGGCAAAAAATTAAAACTTGCACATCGGCTGCTTGTTTGCATGTAGGCTGAAATGCACTTCGTCGTCAGCGATGATAGTTTCCGTATGTATTTCTTACGTCGGGCGGTCACCTAAATATAGAGAGACCAATTATAATATAGAGTGCTTTGGCGGCGGCGGCTGTAGATCACGTCGGCGGCGGCGGTAGTAGATCACGTCGGCGGCGGCTGTAGATACGTCGGGGTCACCAATATAGGGAGCTTATGCCCACCTATGTGATGTGGAAATAATAGACTTGGTCCACGTTTACAAGTATATTAATAGATTATGTAAAACTGTACAATATAAATTATCAAAGAAGCGTTGCGCTGGACGTCCAGCAATAGAATGGTGTGTCATCTGTTGCTACAGCGCAGCTCTCGCGCGCAGGACGTTCTGAATCCAAAAACGTTCCAAAAGCAAGCTCGAATTCCGAACGCGTAGGTTGTGTGCGTTGCCAGCTAGCAAGGAGGTAACGCCACAGATGTACCTATGACTGGTTGGATGTATGGATTTTTGTTACTCAATGACGCCCCAACAGCTTGCTCCGCGTGGATTGAGGTTTTTTGGTTCCCGCGGGAACTCCTTAGTTTTCCGGGATAAAAAGTAGCCTATGTGTTATTCCAGACTATAATCTATCTCTGTGCCAAATTTCATCCAGATCCGTATAGCAGTTCGGGCGTGATTGAGTAACAAACATCCATCCATACATCCATCCATCCAAACTTTCGCATTTATAATATTTATTTGATTGATGATTTGATATTTGATTGATTTATATTTGATATATTATGGATTTTAATTTTCATGATGCATTCTTCAAAGTTGTGAAGAATAGGAAATTATGATCATTTGGAAGAAGTGAGGGACGAGTGGCCTAGTTGTGACAACGCATATCAGTCGATTGTGAATGTTAAGCAACGTTGACCCAAGTCAGTAACTGGATGGATCCCCGAATTTGGAGTTTCAAATTTGGCCTTTTCGTTTCCTCCGTGCCTCAGAGAGCACGTTAAGCCGTCGGTCCCGGTTATTATCACCGACATCCAACCGACATCTGATAATAATCATTAAAAAACCTAAGAGTTTAAATACTCTTAGTTGAGTCATATCCGAAAGGACGTGGGAACCCACCGCATTATTATCCCAAGAAAACTCCTACCATTATTTATGGACAGGGGTCACGACCCTCAGTAATGAGGAATACGACGCAGAGAGAGGGAATAACGGAAGTTGTTTAACAATTTGTCGAACAAATTGATCAATCAGCATTGCGCGGAATCGAATGATCTAGAAGTTTAGCGAATTCTAGTTAGAGGTTTATTTATAGGCAATCAAGTAATTAACTCTATTAGCAAATTGTTCAGAGTTGCGAGTCTTGAAAGATGCATTAATTTGTCCTTCAATTCTTCGTGCAGTGGTTCGAAGATATAGAGGTAGGTACCTAATACTTCAATAATGTACTTTAGTAGGTACATATTTTTAATTGATCGCTTCTGCCAAACCTGCGTGTACAATGGAGAAGTTTCCCATTATTTATTAAATTTATTATGAAAATGAAGACAAAATAGAACAAAAATATGAAAGAATCATTAAAATATCTCAGCAAATGAAAAAGTTATGGAACTTTAAAGTTGCGCTTGCAAGACGGGAGACGTGACGTCATAATTCCCTATCAACCGACTTTATAAAGCCGAATAAAAGAAATAAATGGACTTAACGTGACCTAATTGAATTAAAAACCACTTTATGTGTGAAGATAATTTAGAAGTATTAAATCTCGGCTAGGTATTAAAACACACTCACAAAATTTCTCACTCCATTAAGATACAGCAATTGGTGTACCTACATAAAATAATAATTAAACTTTTAAATCGTCATTTCTCATTCATTTATTGATGGATTTGAATAACCACTGATTTATTAGTTTCAATCTATATTTTACGTCCGTTGTGTTAGAATTATGATTTTCACAACATAATGAAACTTCTCCACTATCTAGAAGGTACCTAACTAGTACCTACCTACTGACACAGTGCGATAATCAGATTATTTTTATCAATGTTATCAGATTTTTTTCAGATTATTTTTATCAATGATAAACGGTTGTAGTTACAAGAAACACAAATGCACTTTGCGAGAGTTATGAAAGTATTGATAAAAACTTCGAGGGAAACGCCTTTACCTTACAGAGTTGTAGTAAAATGTTGTTTGATTTGTCATTTTTGTTTCGTTAATTAAAAAAAATACAAAACGCCGGCCAAGCGCGAGCTTGATCTGACTAAATACTGTCGGTTCCGGACATTTGAATATTATATACTAGCTGATGCCCGCGACGTCGTCCGCGTGGTTTAAGTTTTTTGTTATTCCCGCGGGAACTAATAAAAAGTATAGCTTAAGTTATTCTCCAGGTCTTCAACTATGCCTATGCCAAGAATTACGTCGATCCGTTGCTCCATTGCGGCGTAATTGAAGGACAAACCAACAACCCAACAAACAAACACACTTTCGCATTTATAATATTAGTATGATGCGTAAAATGAAATCTATGTCAATATTAAAAATGCGAATTTTTGTAACGAATTTTGTTAAAATCTGATAGGTTGCGAATTCTTTTTAATTTTGGATGGATGGATGTTTGTTACTCAATCACGCCAGAACGGCTGAACGGATCTGGATGAAATTTGGCACAGAGATAGATTATAGTCTGGAATAGGTAACACATAAGCGCCTTTTAATCCCGGAAAATTAAAGAGTTCCCGCGGGAACCAAAAAACCTCAATCCACGCGGACGATGGCGCGGGCATCAGCTAGTACACCGATAAGTTAGTGGTGCGTATGCAGGAATCGAACACCCGGACCTATCGAATAGGAAGCCGGGCGTCTTTGCCACTAGTCTATCGTATCTGAAAGTATACCTGCATGCCCGAGAGTTCTTCATAATGTTCTCGAATGTGTTTGAAGTCTGCTAATCCGCAGTTGGCCAGCGTGGTGGACTATGGCCAATGGCGTGCACAGTATTCGGAGCCCGGGTACGCATTGGTTAGGTATATTCCTATTTTCAGGCAGGCGTGATGAAAAATAAACATTGAGCTTTTTTAACTAGGGTAAGCAATGCTTTTAAGCCTCTATGTCGTGCACGCCACTGGCTATGGCTGAACCCTTCTCATTCCAAGAGGAGACTCGCACTCAGTAGAGAGCCGGCAATGGGTTGAAAATCGCTTTTTCAGAGTTCTTAAGTTTTATTCGCACACGGTAAGAATATTTTTAGCCATTTGCATCTCGAATTACGGAACGCTGAAACACATTAAGCCCATACATAAATTAGTACTCACTTTTGCATTTAACTTTTACAAATTATTATATGCATCCTTCTCAACACAATTAATAGACAAGTATGAAAGACAGAGTAGAAAATAGAGGGTGCCACAAAAAGCGGACTCGACCATGAAATCCTTCAGAATATCACGACCCCAGACCAGGGTGGGTTTATAAGTGTGATATTTGGGTTACAATCATCAGTTAGTTACCAGCGTTAGAAACAGCACTGCCTACTAAAATGTACTCTTTGATCCTTCTCGGTCTGGTAGCTTCGGTTTCAGCTTCGGCCAACGTTTACCACAACGCGCAATGTCCTATCGTAAAGCCGGTGGAGAACTTTAATTTGGAAGCCGTAAGTTGCAACTATTTCTCTTAAATTTTGTTTTTCTTTATTTGTTTAGGGACTTTTATATCTACGTAACTACATGTTAGCCCTATATGATAATCTCCACCACAAACGAGCCATATATATCTGAACAGCGCATCAAATACTAAGTGATTTTTACTTGAAAGCAGTTACACAAAAAAACCAAGAAAAAGATTAAAAAAAAACACAATCAAATTAACTAAAAAAAAATCACTTCAAAAAATGAGACATGCATCCGAACCGCATCCTCAATCTTATAAATTCAACTTCTTAAGACCCTGTGTACTTTTTAGTGTGAAAACCCTCTACGGACAGGACAAACGACCGCATGAAACGCCCGTGTCGAAGGGAAACACGTTTCGTCCAGTCACGTTAGTCCGTGCAGCTCTATACAAAAGTGAACGCCCGTAGGTACTTTGTACCCAACAGACATTTGTTTGGTCCATAGTGTGCTTTTGCCCTAATTTTTTGTTGATGGGGAGGAAATCTTAAGATTCCTGGGGAAGAAATCGGATCGCGCGGATCGGCTGTGTCGCCAAGCGATTCGTTCCGGTACTATACCCTATAGAATCGTTTTTTATAATCTTTAGATTTCCAGGATAAAAAGTAGCCACGGGATAAAAACATTCATTGAAATCGTTTGAACAGATGGGACGTGAAAGCGTAGCAGAAAGACAGACACACTTTCGCATTTATAATATTAGTATGGATGTAACTCGGAAGGAAAATACCGAAAGAAAATCTATATTTATTATCATGAATTTTATCTTCTAGTATGGAAATGGAGTATGGTACGAGATCGCGAGATACCCCAACGACAATGAGCAGGGTGGACAGTGTGGTTCCACTGAGTACAGCCTCCAGGGTAACACCATCCAAATCAAGAGCTACCACGTCTCTAGTGGAAGACTTGCCTCCATCGAGGGCAGTGCCAGGCTCGCACTCCCATGCACCAGGGAAGGGAAAATGATTTTCACACTCCCATACGGCGGTAAAGATCTGAATTAATTTAAAAAAAGTATTTATTTACAATATTTTAGTATTAAGTGTTACAATTTATAATAATTCAATTTTAAATATACGTTTAAAATCAAATAATAAGTCCTTTTTGCATTGCCAAATTATAAATGAGATAACGCGTGAGTTTACTTAAGTGTTTTGCCAATGTTTGCCTGACATGTTGATGAAGGAACTAGAAATTTAATTTGCTATAATCCGCCACACTAAATTAAATTATTATAACAGATTAAATTTCTAGTTCCTTAATTATCACGGACTTCCGCAATGTAACGCCTACTTCTATACAATGTCTGACATGTTCCGGAAATGTGTAGTCCACTGTTCTTACTTATGAGATTTCGGGATAAGCTGCTCTACTACTATCGCATAAAGCAGTATTGTTTTGATATTATTGACGCTCTTGTTTCAGAATTATAAGGGACGTCAAAGTCACGTCAGTATTATGACCCCAGTTTGATATGCAAGTCCCAAAACCTTTTAAAACCGTGTCCCAATGATAAATTATTTTTTGCAAGTTTATCAGCAAATACTAATTAGAAATAAGTACTTTATCCGGACATTTTAAACGTGCGATTCCTTTATCTTGCTTTTCACGAACAAATTTTGAATCATCAAACTGATAATATGAATAGTATCTATAATATTAAAATAAATATGGAAGTAAAACTTAAAAACTTAGTAATATTTAAAAAAATACAGCTAGTAGTGCCTCTTTATTGCTTGCTTTCTTACCTTTACTATGCACTTCAACTTAGCAAAGTAAGAATTTGCAATTAGAATGGATCATACATTAAAATCATTATAATCGAAATACATAAAGATCGTTCATTAAAATCGACCATTAATTAGTATTAATATTATATTAAAGTATGATTTTTGCACTTCGTAGTGCAGTTTCAAGATGTGTGTGTAGATTTCGTTTAATTAGTATGTATGTAGTTGTTTCCTGTTTTTTGAATCTTGAAGAACATGTAGGACGTAGGGTGTTTGGAGAACTGTTTCATTTTGTAATTATTTCGCTGTTTCTTTTTTACAGCGGGTGGAGCCCCGAACGAATACATCGGCTGGATCCTTGATACCGACTATGAAAACTACGCCATAGTCTACCACTGCAAATGCATTCCCGAGAACAATGTCCGTCAAGGTAAGAATAATCTCTGTGTCCTAAATGGCACGTTAATCTAGTCTCTAGAGGCTTACTTATTCGCTAGAGAAAAGATTCTGGGTACCTTAGTAAAGGTTTCTTCAGAATAAGCATTCATGCCTTAGTCCACCATGCCGGATAAGTGCAGATTGGCCATAGAGTTAATATATAGTAGATATTCTTACCCTGAGAGATTAGCATATTTCTCACATCTTTTAGAAATTTAGAACATTACGGAGGACTCTTCAATAGGATTACTGATGATTTTCTTCACCGTTAAAGCAAGCGTTGTTATTGGAACTGTTTAAATCTATCTAAACTTATAAACTAACTAGCTGATGCCCGCGACTACGTCCGCGTGGTTTAAGTTTTTGATTTTTTATTGATTCCCGCGGGAACTCCTTACTTTTCGGGGATAAAAAGTAGCCTATGTCACTCTCCAGGTCCTCAACTATATCCATGCCAAACATCACGTCCATCCGTTGCTCCGTTGCGGCGTGATTGAAGGACAAACCAACAAACAAACACACTTTCGCATTTATAATATTAAGTATGATATTATAAATGCAAAAGTTTGGATAGATGGATGTATGGATGTTTGTTACTCAATCACGTCACAACGACGGCTGAACGGATCTGTATGAAATTCGGCACAGAGATAGATTATAGTCTAGAATAACACAAACAATACGTTTTATCCTGGAAAATTAAAGAGTTGTCGCGGCCATCAGCTAGTAAGTAATAAGTACTTTGTTTCAGACTTCGCTTGGATCTTCTCAAGGAACAAGACTTTGGACGCCAGAAGCAAGGCTCAGATTGAGAGGTACATAAGGGAATCCCAGTTCCTTGACGCAAGCAAATTCATTTACAACGACTTCTCCGGGTCAGCCTGCAGGGTCCAGTACTAAGTTACCTGCTAGACCATTGATGTAGAATTTTAGTACCTACCTTGCTAGACGCAAAAGAGAAGATAAAGAAGAGAGAAAGAGAAGATAAACTCAGCATTATATTTTGTTTCAGTAAATTTTTACTAAAAAGGATTAAATTTTGACATCGCAATAGCCTAATAATTAAATTTTTATAAGCTTTATTGATTCAAGTTCTAATAAATTTTGTCTAAATTAAAATGGTGGGAAAAATTTGAATAAAGAAATTACAGAAAAAAAATCTTTTTCTTACTTACTTTTTGTTACTTATTTATATGCATAAAGGCCACCATTTTATTTAATTTTATATATTATACTAGCAGATGCCCGCGACTTCATCTGCGTGGTTTGAGGTTTTTTAATTCTCTTTAATTTTCCGTGATAAAAAGTATTGTATGTTCTATTCCAGACTACAATCTATCTCTGTGCCCAATTTCAGCCAGATCCATTCAGCCGTTGGGGCGTGATTGAGTAACAAACATCCATACATCCATCCAAACTTTCGCATTTATAATATTAGTATAAGTATAAGTATTATATTTACAAATGTATATTATATTTCATTTTATGCTTTAATTTACATAACTATGTTAGTATCTAGTTTGCATACTTGCTTACATATTTTACTTAAAATCTTTTTCAAGCCATTTAAGTTACTGAATTGCATAATATTATAACACTTCACTATATTACGTAATACCTAAGAATCTTTCCTCTTTCCTCAACCTTTTATCTTTATGCACTGTCTTTTAACCCTGTCCCCATTACCAAGGGTGAACTGTAAGATCATACCTCATATGTACGGCTTTAAAAAGTGTCATATTTATTTTTGTTATTAATTTAAATTGTTTTGGATTTAATTAACTTCTGTGCTATTATTTAAAAGTTATTGCCTCACTACTTGGTCTGCAGTTGGGTTATATGACAAAGGTTAAATGACAAAGGAGCATGGATTTGACTCGCTCCAGCAATGCTAAGGACATGTTCCTATTCTACAAATTAATGAAATTGTAAATTATTTTTTCAAAAGAGCAACCGCCGAGTTTCTTGCTGGCTCTTCTCGGTAGGAATGGCATTCCGAACCAGATTCACTCGACGATTCAAAAGTACTTGTTTATTTGAATAAAAATCATTTGAATTTTGATTTTTTTTTAATTTTATAAGTACTAAATTTTGCTGATTTTTGTGCGAATGGGATAGTAGGGACAGAAAAAACCATTAGGTGCAAGAAAAATGTATGGCCTGTGGGCTCACTAGTTCCTGGGCAGAAAAATGTGAAGCATTCACCCCTTAAATTAGTTATGCCTTATGAAATTTTTTGTAAAGGCGATGGATCGCAATGGAAATGGATTTTTGTATTTGTCACAAAATAAGCGATGCTAAAATCAAAGAGGACATTTGCGTAGGACCTCAAATCAGGGATTCAGTAAAAAGATCGAATTCGAAGAAAAATTGAACGTTTTAAAAAAATCAGCTTGGCAATGCTTCAAGAAAGTGGTTGATTTTTTTTGGGTAACCATAAGAGTGAGAACCATAAAGAATTGATTAACGAGCTTCTATTGACATATGAAGCTTTGGGTTGCAATATGTCGCTTATTAATTCATTTTCTGACTCACATCTGGATTTTTTCCCAAAGAATTTAGGGGCCGTAATGGCACGAACACGGAGAAAGGTTCCATCAGGACATTACAAAGATGGAGAAGCGTTACCAGGGTAGATTGAGTTGAGTCCAAGGATGTTGGCTGACTAGTGACTACTGCTGGATGATCAAAAGGGACCACCGGAAGCCAAATATTCCAGAAAATCGTAGACCTTTTCTTTATAAACCACATTATTCAGATAATTATTTCTGGAGAACTATTTATTATTTTCTTTTTAATTCATTTTGCTTCACCAAATAAAATTGATACGTGATTAAAAAAAAATAACTACCTACGTATATTTATTCGCAACACCCAATACATAGTAGAAACACTAAAAAAGTTCGTATGACACAACAAAAGTTAAATTTTGTTAACCCGTATAATTGCTATAAAAATCAAAACTTTGATTAAAGTGCATATGACGATAACCTTTGTGGTAAACTTTAAATAATACTGAAAAGCGGATGTGTTCATACACACGTAAATACGTTATCCGTTTGGGAGCTACGATACCACAGACAGATACACATACAGACACATTAAACTTATAACACCCCTCTCTTTTTGCGTCGGGGGTTAAAAACAGATTTATCGGTTAGACGTCTGTCAGTTGTCCACTGGAGCTAAGACGCAACGTTTTTTTGTCAACCTCCATAGCGTAGTGGTGAGAGCTGTTATTAAAATAGAAGGTGCCGGGTTCGATTCCCGGAAGGATCATTTTGGGAATTAATAATTGCTGCATTTTCTCTGGTCTGGACCCAGTATCGCAACAGGAACAGTAAGACCCACTGCTACTACAGGAATACAATTTATTCAGCCAATCTCAACAAGTTTGGCTATTCAGCGGGGTAACGCAGCCAGCGTTCTGGGCACACTGCCTCATTGCAGCGGGATAGATGATATTTTTAATGATTAGTTTTCAGTTTTTAATTTAGTTTTTAATCTCCACAATAATTATAATCTACTAGATGATGACTTCGGCCGCGTGGATTAAGGATTTTTGATTCCCGCGGAAACTCTTTAAGGGCACTTCTCTGAAATGAGGTAAAAATCGGGTGGCGAAAAAAAAAATTTTTTTTTTTGAGTTTTTGATTTTTTAAGTATGCTTTGACAAAGGGGTACCTTCATGTAACACAGTGATGAGGAAGGCCTGTATCAGAACCTAGTTTTCTTGGAGAAATAGCGTGTTTGGTAATTATGGTGTGCATGGTAGTGATAAAATATGATTTGGTAATGAGTTATGGTGTATGGTGATTAGGATTAAGGTTATGGTAATTTAATATAGACATGGTGATGAGAAATTCTAGAAATCCATAGGACGAAATCGAGGATCTTAGATCTTTGCACTCATTCTAGGAAGTAACTATCCCACAAATTCATTCAGATCATGATTCTCGCTGAGTTATAGTATCTTTATAAAACGAGAATTTATTTTTATGGGCTGAGGCGTGCAAAACTAACCTCCTATAATGACAATTAGCTGAATTCTTGAAGAAGAAGCTTAATAAGTGGACAAAGAGTAAATTTACCTGGGTCAATAAGAGAAAGATGATTTGACCAAGAATATTCACCATAAAATTCTGGCTGGCTGAAGGAAAGGACGAGGCTGGGTCACCAGCCTCGTCCTTTCCTACAGCCTTCAAGCCCTTCAGGCCCCCGACCTTCTTGTTCAAACCCCCTAAAACTTTCAACTTGAACTGCAGTCTTTACAATTACCTAGCAAAAGATTAATTGGCAGATCCAAACACAAACGTAATAATTATGAAACGTTCATACCAGGCGTATAAAAGATACCATCCATCGGAATACGAGATCAGTAATGGTCCCGAGAGTTCTGTCTCTCCAACATAGCTACCTGACGCGACTGAAAACTGAGTGTGATAGTATCCTTCATCATAGTAAATCTAAGATCTTGGGAGAAGGGAAAAGTGCTATGACGAGGTATAAAATCTTGATGAAGATATAGTTAGAAGTCCCATAGGCAGCTAAATTGACCTGATCACTCAAAATTGACAAAATATAGTCAAAAACCGGTAAATTGGCCGGCCATAATGCCAGACGTACAAGAGTGTGCGTGTTTAGCGGTCCAATCATGTAAGGATTGCCGATCAAATCGTCTAAGTTCGGCTTCAAAGTAAAATAAACCATAACAGCATTGAATTAGAGCTCAATTTCATGTATCCATTCTTATACGTTTAGGGTAGGGTTCTTCAAAATTATCAATTTTTCAATTGAAGAATTTTATTCTTGCTTGCCTCATCTTGCCGTTGAGCCATGCCTATTATAAATAATTGTTCTCGAGAGGAAATAATAAATCTCACTTACAAGTCGAATTCTGAATGACCCGAACAAGGTCCATACGCTGCTGAAGATACGGAAGACCGAGTAGGACCCAGGCTACGTTGCTTAGCGTTGGAAACTAGAATCTTTTAAAATTGATGCAGAGTTCCCAATGCAATCCTGTCAGTGCATAATACTGGACCAGACTATGATACCTAATCCAACCGCAACGAGGAGGGCTGAAAAATTAACATCAGAAAGACAAAATCATGCCTAATACTCACGTATCAGTCCACCTAGAAATCATTGAGACCCTTTTGTAATAGTTTGTATACCTTGGACACGCGGTTCAACTATGTAGGTCAAATTTTGAAAAATAAGTTTCCAGCTGAATTCGACTCGACTGGGACTGGGCAGCGTTCAAAAAGCTTGGAGATGTATTTTTCGACTTCGGTAGTTCGAAGAACCAATAAAGGTTGGGGTCCCAAGGTGCTGGACTGCTCCCTCACAACATGGATGGATGACATGTAGCGAGTCGCAGGAATCCGCTAGATTCAGCGCAAGGTCAAGGCTCAGAAGTCCTTATAAAAGGGTTATGTCCAGCAGTGGACGTCATCAGTTGATGGCTAGGATACATATTAACTACTTAATTAAGTCCCTGTCTGGTTTTTTCACCACATTTTATCTCAAAAGTCAAAACAGATTCATGACATGCACCAAATGGACTGCTGTTGACGTTCCATTTATTCTATTTACTCTTTTGATGTTTTATCAAAAACTACTGAATGGATTTTGATGCAATTTTTTGCATTCACTAGGTATTACTTTAGAGCAAATTTTAAAATATTTTTAATATTTATAAAATTAAGAATTATATTTTTAATCTATAATTTTCTAATTTTTACTGATATTTTACTGAATTTATTGTATTTACATAGTTATTTCAGCCTAAATTTTATGTTTTTCAATTATTTTTAGTATAATGTATATTATTTGCCAGTTATTTATAAATACTATGCTCAAAATATTTTTAATTTTATTATAAAATGCTTATATTTGTGTCTTGTTGCCATTTTTATAAACTTTTTTAAATTTCATTCATTTTAATTTTTTTAACGTCTAAATATATTGCAAATAATTATTTAAGCTTATAATAATTAAAACCTTTCCTAAAAATAAAGAAATTTCAGAAATATCTTTGATTTAGTTTTAAAATAATTCAAAATGGTCATGGTAATTGTGGTAATTAGAATCATGGTAATGATAATTTCGCGATTTTTAAATTATTTAAAAATTAACAGATTTATTTTAAATTTTGCAGGCTATTTATGTGAATTAAAAACACGTTTTACATCATAAGAAAAAATAACAAGAAAATCTAACGTGTATTTTAAAAGTGGTGATTTTTTTATGAATTAGATAGGAAAGTTGACAAAGTGCAGAATAACAACATTATTTCCCAATACCTTCAAAACGCTTAGTCATGCGCTTAACCTGTTACAATAAGTTCTTCAAACACAAAAGCCTTACGTATTAAAGCTATCATGATGGATGCAGTACATATATTATCATTGTTATCATAGTGTTTGCATCGGGTCACGTAAATTAGGAAAAAGTCGTGGGACAGACTTTAGTATCTCGTAATTTTTTCATTTTTCGTTATTTCGTTACATGTTACATTCAATTTTATAGGTTTATTATTTATTAACAATATATATTTTTTTTAATTTTTTTTTAATCGATAGTTTTTGAGAAAAAAAATAATGTTCCCAACAAATTAGGCAGTGGGACAGTCATGGTAGTGAGAAATTTGAGGTTTAAGATTTTTTTAAAGATGGATCTCACCTCTTTTATCTTCTTTTTCTTGATGGATGATATAGAGGACACTGTCTAGTGTCTACAAAAAAAATTGCATAAGCCTGAGTTAGTTTTAAGGTACGTTCTCCAGCTTGGGACACGCTTTTTACAACATTTCGAAGAAGCATCCTTAACTCCGGGTTAAAAATTAGCCTATTCTCCGGGATACAATTATCAACCCCTGTACCATATTTCATCAAAATACGATCTGCATTAGTGTAGCTATACATGAAGAAATTAAAACTAAACTGCCTAACATTTATTTATTTAACAGGAACTCCTTTATTTTCCGGGATAAAAAGTCCTCCTCGTCCTATGTCCTCCCCGGGACACAATCTATATCTATGACAAATTTCATCAAAATCTTTTAAAAAGATGGGCTGTGAAAACGTAGCAGACAGACGGACAGACAGAGAGATACCCTTTTGCATACATATTAATTACTTAGTATGGAAGTATGGACTAGATTACGCCCGTTATAGTTGTGGCTGGCAAGATGTGATTTTCCGTTATTTTAGGCAAACAGGTTATCGATTATTGTCATTAAAGTTTGTTGCCCGATGTCACTTTCTACCAGTCCCAAATAACAATTATTATGTTTACTAGACGTTATTAAAGGATAACCTATGTGAACTCACTTCTTTTTGTAACCATTTCCTAATGATCTCTACAATAAAGATTGCCTCATCGGGTAACAGAGGCCTGGCTCATTGTCTGCGCATAGCCTGGATCAGCCTGGCTGTCCGGCGCGGAAATGCAGCCAGCATTCTTGCCACCAGCGGTTGAGACTACCAGCTAGCTATAAGTTTTGCTGTAGGTACCGTATTCAAATTATAATAAACTAGCAGATGCCCGCGACTTCGTCCACGTGAAATAAGTTTTTAAATTCCCACGGGAACTCCCTAATTTTTCGGGTTAGTATATAGCTTAAGACACTAACAAATAATGTGGCTTTCTATTGGTACCAGAATTTTCAAAATCGGTTCAATAGATGCAGAGATTACCCCCTACAACCTCACAAACTCACAAACTGTACCTCTTTATAATATTAATTAGATGTAAACAATAATACAATATTTTTATTTCAATTAGTTTTTTAATCCGCTTCAGGTTAGCCCTTGAGGCTTTAACTGTTATCTTATCTGGTGGTTTTTTTATTGTGAGACTAGCTGATGCCCGCGACTTCGTCCGCGTGGAATATGTTTTTTGATTCCCACGGGAACTCCTTAATTTTCCGGGATAAAAAGTATGTCACACTCCAGGTCCTCAACTATACCCATGCCAAAAACCACGTCGATCCGTTGCTCCGTTGCAGCGTGATTGAAGGACAAACTAACAAACAAACACACTTTCGCATTTATAATATTAGTATGATAGGCATGCGCTTGACTACAATCATGCATAGTGCAAAGCAATGATGAGGTCTAGGCTGGTACACGCTTGCCTAGAAGATGCGTATTCACTCTTACCTTGAAGGTACTTAAGTTATACGTGGCAGGAAACACGTGCGCTGGAAGGGTGCTCCACACCTTACCGGTTCGTATCAGAAAGGACCAGTAAAAACGTTTCGTGCGAGCAGATTGGACGACAATCACATAAGGATGCTAACGCTGACAAGTTTTAGAAGAAAACACTGGTTATTCATTTATTTGTGCCTACTTTCATTTAGCAATTTACACAACACAAACACAGACGTAACGCCATTTACACAGAGAGTCCCATCGACCAGTGTTGCCACCGTAGACCATGCGATACCATTGTCCAGTGAAACCATGTATGCTTTGAGTATCCATCTAACACAAGTAAGGCTGGTAAGTGATGATTTGATGATGTGCTACTTAGCGATTCCAATTCATCTAGTTTGTCTGTCGAAAAACCGAATAGAATTTTAATAGAGTCGATCTAATGCAAATTCGCAAACTTGATTCAAAATAATAAAAAGCCGTGTTTTGCAAGTCTAGCTACTTAAATAATTCAAAACTTAATCACTAGGCTGTGCATCTATACGTAGGTAGGTTAATTAAATATTCTAATTCCTAAACTGCAGATAGCCCGCGGATTCTCTCTGCACTTTTAAGAAAACATAACTTATGAAAGCGTAATAATGATTCTAGGGGTCGACTGAAAATCAGCGTTGTTATGGTTTACGCAATGTCAGCATTACGCTATCCTTGGGAAATATATGACGTTTTAAATAGTCGCCATTTTTTAACCGACTTCCAAAAAAGGAGGAGGTTATAAATTCAGCGCGTTTTTTTTTAATGTATCGCCGTGGTTTCTGAACCGATTTGTAAAAAAAATTCTATCAGTCGCTAGAGGAAGCTCTCGAGGTGGTCCCATAAAAATTCTGACTCCAAATCCTCGACCCTGACACTAAAAAGTTAAAAATAAAAATTCTTTCCAAAAAACCGACTTGCAACGCCACTGTAAAGTACAAAATAATTTTGATTTCTACCCACTATGTTGAAGTCGGGCGATTCTGATGCGTCAACTTTGCTTATCCTTGTTATACCCGCCCGACTTCAACATAGTGGGTAGAAATCAAAATTATTTTGTACTTTACAGTGGCGTTGGAAGTCAGTCGGTTTTTTGGAAAGAATTTTGTACTGTGAGCAGTGAGCACTGGTGTTTCCGAGGTAAGCGTAGGCAAAGTATATGTACACTTACTTTATGGAGGTAAGGTGCTCTCAGTGCTTTGATCACGAGATCAACTACGTCCAGAAAAACGGCTCGCACCATTGATTATTATTAATAAACTATTATTTGTCGAAATAAGTCCATCACTTTTCCTGGATAATCATTAGGTACTGGAACTCCTTAGTACCTAATTGATTTTGTATTGAAGACTACATTAAGGAGTTTCTTATGTGCGACTATGAGTGCGCAGTTAGAGTAGTTTTTAGGGTTCCGTACCTCAAAATGAAAAAACGGAATCCTTATAGGATCACTTTGTTGTCCGTCCGTCTGTGTGTCAAGACCCTTTTTCTCTGGAACGCATGGAGGTATCAAGCTGAAATTCATATCAAATACTCGGGTCTACTGTCCCTTGGAGCTGTGAAAAGCAAAATTTTTTTAGTTACATCATATACCTAATAATAATATTTTTAATAATTTTAAACATACCTACTAATGTTATGGATTTCATTTAGCAATAAAATACCGTAACTTTTACTTATATACACTACAGGTTTGTACGGAACCCTATAGGTGCGCGAGTCCGACTCGCACTTGGCCGGTTTGTTTATGTTTTTAGATGTATGCTGAAATGCTCCAGTAGTGCTAGTGCTCTACTGGAGCATTTAAAACTCAAGGCTAAACCAAAAATAAGTCTAGTACATATTTTACGGATACCCAACCTATTTTTCCCTAATTTTTTCACTCTTAGTTTTCACTAAAACTCAAAGGGCTGAGTGGGATAGGTATTCGATGGCGACATCATAAACTGCGATTTGTATGGAATTGTCAAGCGCTTGACAGCTGGCGCTCGATCAATTCCATAGTAAATGGTAGTAACGTCATCGCCATCGAATACGTAAAATAAAAAATTCTTTTTATACAACCGAATTCAAACTCCCGCGCCAACTTTACCACAACAAGCACACGCTATACAAAGTACTTATTTTATTGTTGATATTTTGAAACCGCTCGACTGATTTCGATAAAATTTATATGGGACCACTTGGGAAGTATGCCCTTTCAAATAAAGAAAGAATCATCCAAATCGGTCCACCCAGTCAAAAGTTCTGAGGTAACAAACATAAAAAAAAAAAAAAAAAACAGTCGAATTGAGAACCTCCTCCTTTTTTTGAAGTCGGTAGAAAACTCCCACTCGGCTTTGAGATCTCAATTTTTATGGTGACGATGCTAGATCCAACACGACAAAACTACTGCATTGGTAGCTTTACCAACCTCTACATACTTAATAATCGTAATATTATTATGAAACAAGTATTTATATTTTTCAAGGTTTCTAACAAGAATTCTTACTTATTTTTAAAAAGTATGGCGAAAGTCAGATAGAAGCAAATTAACTGACGCGTTTTTCAAGGAGTTAGAAAAATTATTAAAACAGTTATTTATTTCGTTCAGAAAAGTGCTGTAGGTAACAGTTATATTGTAAACCATCTTTACGGTCAGTGTACCTACAGACAACCCGTGACTATTGTATGTATATATCGATATCGCGACCTCTGACCAGGCGTCCGGGAAATGGTATAAAAAGAGTTCCATCGTATTTCGTGCATCAGTCAAGGTTTGGCATCAGTAGAACCTAGTCAAGTAGTAGTAACTTAGTACCCTAGTATCACAATGTACGCCTTAGTCCTCCTCAGCCTCGTGGCTTCGGCCGCCGCTTCCGTCTACGTCGACGCCCCCTGCCCCGTGGTCAAGCCCGTGGACAACTTCAACCTTCAAGCTGTAAGTATTTGGTTGGAATTCGATTGGGCTGAACAAAGTTCCCCTTAAAATAAGAAAAACCTTCTTATAGAAAAAAAAGTCCTTATAAAAAACTTTTTTAGAGTATACATTCAATTCACTGATTTTAAAAGCTCGTTTCTGTTTTTATGTATAAAAGATAATATTTATATAGTTGTATTTACCTACTTGTTTTTTTGTTAAAACAATATTTTTAATGTTGTTGGGGCTTAAAATGTGTCTAATCTTTTATTATATGAAAAAAAACTAGCGGTTCACTAATCATCATAATAGTCCATACCCAATAATAGCCAGTCGGCACTGGGCAGCCATAGAGGTAATATATACACATTAGATTTTACATTAGCACTGCGCAATCGATAGCGCGCCCCACCGCCCCTATTTCTATTTCACGTTACTTTATTTCTATGATATCTTCTAAGATATTCATCTGCACTAAATCGTGTGAGGGGTGAATTTGTTCTATATTAAATACTTGAGATGAAAAACCATTTTATTTTGATAAGGATTAATACAATGTCGTAAAAACATCTTCCAAAGTAAAGCTTTGTTTTAAAACCAAATTAGATATAAAATCATAAAAATGGTTATTGTGAGACAACCATAAAAGGTAGATATATGCTATCGCAGACTTTTTTTAGAACTTTTGGAGAGGAATAATTCCACCATACATTGTTTTCGTGTAACTTTTAAACTTTTACTATTACTATTTATTTTACTATTACTATTAACACACTCCAGGGAAGCTCTCAGATCTGACGATTTTTTCCGACTTCATTCACATTATTGCAATTTTCGTAAGGATCTCTTATTTTTTTGAAAATAAAATATAGCCTATGTTACTCGCTGATAATGCAGCTTTCTTTAAGGGAAAGAATTTTAAAATCGGTTGAGTAATTTTTGAGTTTATCCATTACAAACAAAAAAATGTTTCCTCTTTATAATATTAGTTTAGACTACAAAAGTAAGATTATTTTTAATAAATAAAGAAGAAAAGAATTCCTTGCTTACACTCTTTCATAATTATATTCAATTCAATTCGTTCAATTTAAAAACGTTCAATAAAATCATATTTTATGTTAAAAAAATTGTTGTACGTTTTTTTAAAATATAAACTTAATTAAATTGACGGGCAACTTTTACTTTGGCTATAAAATTAGTTAATGACCATATTTTTACCTTTTAAATCCATTATTTTCTTCGCTTCTAACTCTGTAATATTTTCCTTTTTTTACGAATTACGGTCACCCCATGTATTTCTAAATAAAGGAATCTCCCAAATGTATGTAGATACTTACTAGATGTTATTTTATTTTAAAGGACTAGGATATAAGTTAATTCTCGATCATTCTAATATCAATCTTACTCCATAATTAACATGTACCAAACGTACCTAAATTTTGTATAATTTTATTGACTCTTAAATTAATGCGGGACCATTTTTTAAGAACGAAAATAAAGAAAATATGCTGACACTTGACAATAACAAAAATTAACACTTTAAAGCTAAATGTATCACAAACGGATCCCTAAATGGAAAAATGGTTTTCCATGGATCCTGGTTGACCACAGAAACTTAATAACCTTCACCTCTTGTTCACAGTGGGCAACAGGTACCTGGTATGAAGCCTTCCGCTACCCCAACGCTCTTGAGGAAGGTGCCAACTGCGGATGGGCTAAATACGTCCTGAACGGAGATGTTTTCTCAGTCGAGAACTACCACGTTGCCAAGGGCAAGCCTCGCGTAATTAAAGGATCTGCCCAACTTGCTGAAGACGCAGGCACGACCGGCAAACTGACCTACAGCTACCCGTACGGAGGTAAGATTTAAAGAACTAATTAAATTTAAAAAAAAAAAAACGAAGTATGTATTTATAATGTACTAGATGATTCCCGCGACTTCGTCCGCGTGGACCAAGGTTTTTTCGATTCCCGCGGGAAATCTTGAATTTTCCGGAATAAAAAATAGTCTATGTCCTTCCCCGGGATACAACCTATCCCTGTACCAAATTTCATTAAAATCGGTTGAACAGATACATTTTTTGATTCCCGCGGGAATCTTTGAATTTTCCGGGATAAAAAGTAGCCTATGTCCTTCCCCGGGATACAACCTATCCCTGTACCAAATTTCATCAAAATCGGTTGAATAGATGGGCCGTGAAAGCGTAGCAGACAGACAGACAGACAGACAGACGGACAGACAGACAGACACACTTCCGCATTTATAATATTAGTATGGATTTAAGGCTGATTTGAGTGCATAGATCCTTTCTGTGTCTTGAGCTCAAATCCCTTGCAGGAATTAGTACCGTCTGGATTTGAAAAGAAAACTCAAAAAAAATTGGTAACATTACATTCAATGTCTCGGAAAATATTCTTCTATAGGTATTTTACTAATGATCCTCATTTTAATTTAAAGGATAGTTACCTTGGATATTTATTATTTATTGTACCTTACAATTTAAATCTTAATTAATTCTAAATTAAAATAATCATCGATTTCGTAGCTTGGGTCGTAGATTGTCTAAGTAAATCGTAATCATTTGTCAGCTTAAAACGTATTACTCGAACTGTTTAAAGAGTTCATACAATATGCTTTTGACGTGCAGGCATCTATGAACTCCTCAAACAGGTTGAATTATCCGTTTGACAAACGATTACGATTTACTTACACAATTGGGCACCCCCCAGTTGTGTACTTAAGTAAATCGCTTTGCCTTTTGAATCCCCGGTAGACTCCGAAACCCATTTTGAAAGTTCATCAAAAAGCGCTCGACCTCCTAAGCCCCATGACCCTGGTTCCTACATGTATAACTCGTTTAACGTAAGCGATTAAGTATTATAAAATGTTATGTTATTTCAGCTGATGGTGCCATCACCAAAAACACCCTTTGGGTCCTCGGAACTGACTACGACAATTATGCGGTTGTCTACTACTGCAAATACAACGAGGAGAAGAAATCCCGCCAAGGTATCTATACATCTTGGTTTTATAAGATATAGAGAGAGATAAGGTATATACTGCCTCGTTGGTCTGGTCTGGCGCAGGGATTCCCAAAGTGGTCGATATCGGTTTCCCAGGGGTCGACATAAACGAAAACTGATTTTGGGCGACGATGAGGTCTAAAAATAGACCCCTATTTTATGTTTATTTTTTTCAAAAAATAATTACATGCTACATGTATTTTTACATAATTTGTATTAATACTTAAAATAATTACACTTGATATTTACTGAATTTTATGTCTATTTATTTTGTTAAATTTTGATGAGAAAATGATGTCAAGTTTATTCAATTAACCAACTGCAAAGTTTTTAAATTGCTAGGTATTTTGTATCAATAGGAAAAAAACTAGAGATAGGATTTTTAAAGTAATTAGGCTATGAGGGTCTGAGGTATCAGTTCATTTTGGAAAAGGGGTCTTTTGCCAAAAATAGTTTGGGAATCGCCGGTGTAGCATGGTCGACTGAATAAGGGTTATTAGGTATTGGGTTTTTCAGTTAATAAATTCTCAGTGCCAACCCGGAGTTCCCCCGTGCCTCGTAGAGCACGTTAAGCCGTCGGTCCCGGTTATTATCACTAGCATGATAATAGTCGATAAAGCCCGCCAACCCGCATTGGAGTAGCGTGGTAGCTACTACTTGTTATGGCCTCGTCGACTTCAGTCGAACATGCATAACACTAGACCAACGCGTCAGTCAATTAATTATTTTTCTACTAACTATACCTAAGCGTCTAATGTGATTAACTGATTATAATATCTAACGCAAGATAGAGCACACGTGATTATGAACATGATTATAATATCGAAGAACTTCAGATATAAACTCAATAACATTTGCTAAAACTTTTTGTTAAAAATGTGAAACTTTTGTTATAATTTGAAACTAGACTAGATGGTGCCCGCGACTTCACGTGGATTAAGTTTTTTGTACTCCTCCTTAATTTTCCTGGTTAAAAAGTAGCCTATGTCCTTCCCCGGGACAGCAACAGACACTAACCGGTAGCATACAGACAGACAGACACACACATAGCGTTTATAATAATATAGTAGACATGGATTATTTATATTAGACAAGTAAAAAGCTATCATCTAGGCTACATTTATAACCACAACTTTGTTTATTTTTGTTTTTAAAGTTACAACCTAATAATACGTTACAAGTTACAACTAAGCTATATAGCGTTATACGAGTCATTTCCGCAAGGAACGTTGCTGAAGACTAAAATGGCTGCGCTGATCGGAATATTATTAATTGTATACCAATTAATTGTATTTCAATTTACAGACTTCGCCTGGGTGTTCTCCCGCACCACGAAATTTGATGGTGCTGCCAAGATCGCTGCCAACGAGATTGTTCAGGCAAACGCCTTCCTCGACGCCAGCAAATTGATCCAGCCTGACTTCTCCGACGCGGTCTGCAAGGTTGAGGCCTAAGCAATAGGAGAATGCGAAAAAATAGCGTCCGATTTTGTTATGACCGGGACGTTCCTTCCTGATTACTTATATCAAATACTGCTAAGATGATGAATCTCGTAAAATAAATGGAGATTTAAAAAAAAAACTGTTATTTATTCCTTATCCCTTTAATTAAATTTCGTAGCCATAAAGTATTACAAACAGTTAAAATCGATGCCTGTTAAACATAACTGGAAATATTATGTTAAAGTGGAACAGACAATAAACACAAAAAGTCAACACGTATTTTTGTTAGCTCTTCCATAGTTATTTACATTAAAATTAGAAAAAGTGGTTTTTTGTATCTGATTATGTGTTAAAAGTCTACAACCTACCAGCAGTTACTCCTTCAGCAATTTCCATCATAGTGTTTTGCCTCAAAGTAAACAAAGTGAGCACACTAGTTTCACTGTAAGTACTGACCACTCAAATTGTAAAATTTCAATTTCAATTAATTTATTTATTAACAAAGAGATTTACATTTACAATTGTTTCTTAGCTCCCCTTAAGGCTTGCCGTCTTGTCTGGGGGCTGCACATTCCTCTTAAATCTATTACTTAAATACTATATTATGTGGACAAGTAAAATAACATTAAGACAACAATAAACAATAATAATTAATAGTACCCCGAACGCGTAAGCAAAAAGTAAGTAAAGGTAAATAATCATCATACATAATAAATTAAAGTTGTAAGGTATTTCAATAAAACAATGCACGACGTACGACTTATGAGTACAGAGCACCGGAGCGTGTTTGTCCTGTGATAGCCCTCGTCGTTATTTTATGTGTTATATATTTTTGATGATAATCGAAATAGTTTTGAGTAAGTAGTGCATGTTTAATTTTTTTTGTATTGGAAGTACTTTGCAATATTCAAATACTCCTTCGTCGTTTTGTCTAAATTTGGCCTTAGTTTTTAGTAGAAGAATCATTTTTAAAGTTCTTTTTTGAATATTGTGTATTTTATTGAGGTGAGTTTTAAAAGTTCTTCCGTAAGCAGTGAGACCGTATGATATGACACTGTCCATAAGTGCAGTGTATAGTAATAAGGCTGTTTTAAATGTCAATTTGCTCTTTGTAAGGTACAATTTTGCCATAATTGTTCTGAGTTTATTGCACACGGTTTCAATGTGTCGGTCCCAATTAAATCTGTGATCTAGTACCAGGCCAAGATAAATGTGCTCCGTTACTTCGTCTATGGCTTTGCAGTTACACGTCGTCGAATTGAGGTGTAGACACGCATGAGTGTGCGATATGAGGTGAGGTTGTTCACTACTTTTGCTATGACTAGAGCGAATATGTAGTAGTTTTGTTTTTTGCGCGTTAAGAACTAGTCCTACATCGTGGGACCATTTACACAGGGAGTTAAAATCTTGTTGAAGGTCATCTAATGCAGTTGATAGACTTCTGCTTGCAGCTATGATACAAGTATCGTCTGCGTATTGGAAAAGCTTACATTTAATGATTACGTTTTTTAGATCATTTACATACGCTAGATAGTGCAGTGGTCCAAGCACGGATCCTTGCGCTGTTCCTTCTGAGACTGCAACCTTATCACTTAGTTCACCATTAACCTGTACCACATATGCACGACCCGTTACGTAATTTTCACACCATCTAAGCAAAGGACCCCTTATTCCCGTGTCGTCTAGTTTTCTGATAAGTGTATTATGTCTAAGGGTGTCGAATGCTTTGCTGTAGTCGACAAATACCATAAGAATATGTTTCCTGCAATCGAGACATGTGTTAATATAGTCGGTCAGCTTAACTAGAAGTTGTGTTGTACTCTTCTTCGGTTGAAAACCATATTGTTCGCCTACTAATATATCATTTTCTTTATAAAAATTATGAATTAGGTTGCTTACGTATTTTTCTACGATTTTGTCGATTACCGGCAATATAGTAATAGGACGGTAATTACTGTACTCTTTTTTGCTACCCTTTTTGAAAATTGGCCTTACTACACCAAGCTTTAATTCATCGGGATACTGACCAGTGGACACGCTTAGGTTAATAAATTTTGTAATAGCTTGAGTAATTTTGTTCGCGATATTCTTGATGTCTATAGGTTTTATTTTATCTATGCCCGGAGCATGGACTCCATGGACTCCATCAAGCAATCTCTTCAAGATTTGGCTCAGCACTTTAACACTACTATGGCTGAATTCCAGCAGAATTTGAGCACTGCAATTCCTGCAACTAGCCCAACCTCTAATATTGCAGCACAATTCTGCACATTTAGGACGTTTATGCTTACTGCATTGGAAAATCTGCAGCGGCAAGTGGAGCATCTAACCTTGCCACAGGACCGGTTAGAAATGAGTAGTAGGAAGAAAATCATTTTGGTCCATGGAGTTCCTGAAGATAAGAATGAAGATATCTCAGTCCTGGTGACTAAAACACTCTCGGACCGCCTCAATATGCCTGATTTGTCTGTAGAGGATGTCAGTCGTTGTCATCGCATGGGAAAGGTCCAAACGGGCAAACCCCGGGCTATTCTCCTTAAGTTTAAGCAGCTGACACTCCGAAACCAAGTCTGGTTTGACAAGTCTAAACTTAAAAATTCAGGAATTACTATATCCGAATTTCTCACTAAAGAAAGGCATAATATATTCATGGCTGCGAGGCAGCGGTTTGGTATTTCTAAGTGTTGGACCAGAGAGGGTGCTATTTTTGTTGTCGGGTCAGATGGTTAGCGCATACAGATTTTCTCTAAGTCCGAACTTCACAAGATTCCTGGTACGTCTCCTGCCCAAGGTGCGGCAGCAAAAACTGTGCCTTCGGTTGCTTCGACCTCTGTGAGGACCGGACCAGCTTCTCTTACACAAGCTGCAAGAACTAAGCGGAACATCAAAAAATGAATACGTTAGTCATAAGTCTTTTTCAATAGTTAATGTGTTTTTGTGCTTAGGTTTTCTTGGTTAAGATGCCTGTTGCAATGCCTGTCTGCTGAGCACTGATATTATGTCATGTACTATGTTTTATATTTAAGGACCGGGAGTTATCCAAAGTTTCAATTTAATATTTATTTGTAAGGTAGGTACGCAAATTATTTTAACTGTATTATTGTTTACATTCCATCACTCTCATATGTTATGATTATGACAGATCATAGATTGCAGTGTCAATGTTGCGTTCCGTTTTGCAATAGTTGGTTACTCTGCCAAATAAGGGCAGCAATGCATAATTCACTCTTTCGGCAGTAGATTCTAAAGTTACCCAACTTCGCTGTAATAGTTACTTTTTGTTTTGTGTACAGCAGCAGTCTTACGACTTGTCTGTTTTTGGTTTGTTTTACCTATAATTACCTGTTATATTTACAACAATGCATTGTTTTGATCGAGCACAGTGTACGGGTTTATGTTGATAAGTATCCATTAATTATAAAATGGATAAAGGTAGTTAAAGAGATTTAAGAGATTTGTATCTAAATTAGTGCGTTTTCAGTTTAACTATTTAAATTTTACTATTTATTTTAAACTTAGTATAGTGTTTACTATAGTAGGTAAAGTTATTTAGAATCAATGTTTAGTTTAGGTAACGTTTTCGTAGTAGTAGTATAGCTAATTTCTGTTCTTGAGTGTTCAAAAATTATTATTAGTAAAATACTAAGTTATCTCTTTCAGACTACTGGCGGGTAGGGACCCTAAAATTTATTAGTTTTTCTTTTGGTTTTCTTTTATTATAATCCCCGTATATTTATTTATTGTATTTATTTATTTATAGTATAAACTAGTTTATAATTAATCATTTATGATGTCGTTAGATAATATTAGTATTGCTAGTGATGATACAGGTGATTTTTATTCTTTGCCGTCAATCGATGATTCACCTAGTGATGTGAGTTTTCACAGTACAATATCTTCTATTCCGCTAAACGAAGCCCTTAATTCGTATTTCTCAGATTCTCTGAAAAATTTTAATGTAATTCACTTAAATGCACGAAGTATTCCGGCTCACTATTCCGATATGCTTGCGTCCTGTGAATCACGTAACATTCACGCCATTCTTGTCTCTGAATCTTGGCTGAAGTTATGTTTACCTTCCACTTCTTACTCATTGCTGGGGTTTCATCTTATTCGCAATGACCGCGTTGGTAGGGTGGGTGGAGGTGTGGCGATTTACATCCGTTCTTACATTCCATATTCTGTCGTAAGTTTGTCCACTCAGCCTCCTCCTTCCAATGTGGTCGAGCATTTGTTCATTGAAGTTACACTATCCCATACAAAAATTCTTCTTGGCGTTTGTTACAGTCCTTCTCTCAGTATTGATTATTTCTCTTCCTTTGAATGTTTGTTAGAAAATCTGACTCCATCATACAGTCACACCATAATTATGGGTGATTTTAATACATGCCTTCTTAGAGGTGACAATCGGTGTAGAAAGCTTCGGTCAGTCACCGATGCTTGCAACCTACATATATTGCCACTCTCTGCTACACATAACTTACCCGATTGTATCCCTTCTTTATTAGATCTTATTATTGTATCCTCTCCAGATTTTGTTCTGAAGCATGGCCAGCACGAGGCTGATGCCTTCTCTCATCATGATCTTTTATATTTATCATATAAAATTCGTCCTCCTAAAGCAAAATCAAGAATTCTTCTGCAACGTAATTTTGGTGGAATGGACAAAGAACTTCTTTTGGAAGACGCTCGTCGGTTGGATTGGTCAGCTGTTGTAAATGCCACTAAGATCGACATGAAAGTTGAATTGTTCAATTCCTTTCTCATACAGCTTTATGACGTTCATGCTCCGATCAAACCTATTAAAATTAAATATTTACCAGCACCCTGGCTAAGTGAGGATCTTAAGTGCCTCATCTTGAAAATAGGCTTCGCCAAGAGCAAGCTTAAGGCTGGCTACTCTGACACCAATCTGCGGAGATATAACAAAGCTCGGAATCGCTGCAATACATCGTGTAGGGATGCACAACGATGCCACATTCACAAATCAGTCGAAAACGGCGACCCAGCCAAAGTTTGGAAATTTCTCGAATCTCTTGGAGTTGGTAAATCATCCCCACGTTCGCCTGATCAGAAGATTGATATTGAACTCCTTAATCAACATTTTACCTCTTCTAGTACAATAGACAGCTCAGACAAAGATTGCACGCTGAGAATTCTTTCTTCTATGCCAACTCTTGCTTTCCAACAGTTTAATTTCACTCCATTCACTGACTGTGATGTTAAAAAGAACATATTATCGGTCTTGTCTAATGCCGTGGGTGATGACAGTGTTAGTCGTAATATGATCTTACCAATCCTTGAGGTAGTTACTCCTATCCTAACCCATATCCTTAATGTTTCGATCACTACGTCTATATTTCCTGAAGCTTGGAAAAGTGCTAATATAATCCCTCTCCCAAAAAAGGCTCACGCTTTACATTTTTCCGATTTTCGCCCTATATCCATCCTTCCATTTCTGTCCAAAGTGTTAGAAAAACTAGTGTTCCATCAATTGAATCTCTTCCTTAACAGAAATTGCCTTCTTAATCCCCTTCAGTCTGGTTTCCGGGCAGGTCATAGTACGACTACAGCGCTGGTTAAAGTTACTGACGACATTAGACGAGGAATGGATAATAAACAGCTCACCGTGCTGGTATTGTTAGACTTTAGCAATGCCTTCAATTCCGTTGATTTTGACATCTTGTTGAGTCCGTTGCGTTCTATTAACATATCTCCATCAGTGGTTGGATGGTTTCAGAGTTATCTCAAAGGTCGACGGCAGCGTATTCGCATTGAAGATAAGTTTTCATCTTGGTGTGAAATATCAGCCGGCGTACCTCAAGGTGGTGTGTTGTCTCCTTTACTCTTTGCCATCTTCATCAATTCAATTTCCCAAAATATTACTTCTCTCTATCACATGTATGCAGATGATCTCCAAATTTACTCGCAGTCAGCTCTTGAAGATTTGCCTACTGCTGTTTCTAATATAAATTGTGACCTGGAGACTATCAGTCACTGGAGTAAGTGTTATGGACTTAAGGTTAATCCTCGTAAGTCCCAGGCTATTATTATTGGTGGCTCAGGCATGATTTCAAGAGTTGACTGGGATAACCTTCCGCCTGTTTCATTAAATAACGTTATAATACCTTATAGTACTACCGTTAAAAATCTTGGTGTCTACTTTGATAACACTCTCTCGTGGTCTACTCAATTAAAAGAAGTTAGTAGAAAGACTTTTGCTGCTATGGGTTCACTTAGGCGTCTGCGTTCTTTTCTCCCTATTCCTACTAAGATTATGTTAGCACAATCTCTTCTTCTCTCCATTCTTGATTATGCGGACGCAAGCTATCTTGATTTAACTGAGGACCAGCTAAATAAACTTGAGCGAATTCAAAATTTATCTATTAGGTTCATATTTGGTTTGCGCAAATATGACCATGTCTCTGAATTTCGTTCAAAGCTCAAGTGGTTACCCATTCGCTTTCGCCGGAATCTACATATTGTTTCCCTTCTGTACTGTGTATTGTTCAATCCTATGACTCCAAGTTATTTAAAGGAAAACTTTAAATATCTTGGTTATGACAGACCAGAAAGAGTTCTCCGGTCAGCCGGAAAACTCGTTCTTGCAGTGCCTACTTAAAGGACAAAATATTTCAAAAATTCATTTATGTTTAAGGCCATTAGCTTGTGGAATGAACTGCCCTCGCAAATACATCGAGCTAAAACTCTTAATAAGTTTAAAATTGACGTGAAAAATCATTACATGTCTCTCTGTAATCATCAATAGCGACATGTTTAATTTGTCCATTATTTATATGTGTATTTATTTATGTATTTAATCTTAAGTATGTCTATTTTATTTATTTTGTATATATTACTGTATTTATACGTTATAATTTTATGATATTGGTTATTTTATGTATCTATTAGTATTTAAGTTTATTTTTGTGCACCACCTCCCACTGTCCACTTGTTCATTGTCTTCGTATCGATAAGGTTGTCTGGAAGAGATCGCTGGTTAGCGATAAGACCGCCTTATTGTACCTACGTTTTAAGTTTTCATGTTTGTAATCTGTTTCTTGTGTGTTTTTGTGGTGTACAATAAAGAATATACATACATACATACATACAATATTAATTTAATTATTTCTTGAGCAAAGCATGGAGCCAAAATTTTAATTCCATTACATAAATCTGAAATCATTTTATATTTTTGACCAGGCTATATTACCAACTGCATACGATTTATTTCTTCAATAAATGATTACAGCCAAGCGCTAGTCTATATATTAAAAAAAAAAAAAAACTATAAACTACTAGAACTAGTTGGATGGAACTTTTGGGTGAAATAGATCTTCTTCAGAAAATGATCGGTGAAAGCTTGAAATTGTTCGTACGCTTATTTACATAAATTATTAACTTGAATATAAAACAAAAACCGACTTTAAAACTTTATCCATAAGTACCAACTTAAACTAAAAAAAATATAAAAATCTGTATATATATTTTGTTTTTGTTGATTTTCTCAAAAAGCGCTAAATCAATTTTGATAAGAGTTATATGGGACCACCCCTGAAGTATGATCTAGCAAACAAAAGACCATCATCAAAATTGATTCATAATAGGCATGATGACAGTAACCAAGAATCAATGAAATTATGAATTCTAATAAAATAGGATTCATGGATTATAAAAAACGTATTTATTTTTCTATTTCGAGTGAGATTGCTATTTATTTTGATAAAATAAAACTATAAAATACAGCAATCCGCCATATTGCATAAAACACAAAGAAGCGAATGACGTCACAATTGTTTGTTTTCGAGCTTTGAAAATCACACTATTGCTTACTGCACACTGCACAGAGTACATTGGTAATAACAATAGTGACGTCACAACGACGCCATCATGACACCGCCGAACGTTTTGGCGTGAATTTTAAAATTTAAATTTCAAATGCTAATTTTATCTATCAAACTTTATTTTTCAGCTGAAATAAGATATTTTTTCGAAATAGTAGATACTTCCGAACATAATCTGACCATTTTTCAAAATCAGTCATCATGCCTATTGGCGGAATGATCACGTAACATACATACAAAAAAAACATACTGTCGAATTGAGAACCTTCTCCTTTTTTGAAATCGGTTAAAAATTAATTCATAATCTTTGGCGGAATGATCGCGTAACATACATACAAAAAAAAATACAGTCGAATTGAGAACCGCCTCCTTTTTTGAAGTCGGTTAAAAATACTTATTGATTTTTAATAACAAGGGCATTTGAATCACCAAGTGAAGTTACCACTGGTTGAAGATGTCCTTCCTACTAAGTAATTCGAACTCGGAACTCGCGAATTTGAATCGATTTTTAGGGTTCCGTACCTCAAAAGGAAAAAACGGAACCCTTATAGGATCACTTTGTTGTCCGTCCGTCTGTGTGTCAAGACCCGTTTTCTCAGGAACGCATGGTACCTCCATGCGTTCCTGAGAAAACGGGTCTTGACACAAAAAGCTGAAATTCATATCAAATACTCAGGTCTATTGTCGCTTGGAGCTGTGAAAAAATGAAACTTCATAGCCAACACAATCAAAAGATAAAGCCGTTTATGCTGCAAATTTTCGAGCGTTTCGACACTCGCAAGGGAATCAAAACCTACACGGTACTTCCCGTGAACTCAGAATCTTGAAATTTGGTACGAAGCTACATCTTATAGCACAGAAAAAGGAAAATTTGCGAAAAGCATAAATTTTTAGTTACATCATAAAATTAAAATATCCATATCCATACTAATATTATAAATGCGAAAGTGTGTCTGTCTGTCTGTCTGACTGTCTGTCTGCTACGCTTTCACGGCCCATCTGTTCAACCGATTTTGATGAAATTTGGTACAGGGATAGTTTATATCCCGGGGAAGGACATTGGCTACTTTTTATCCCGGAAAATTCATGAGTTCCCACGGGAATCGAAAAAAATTATCTGTTCAACTGATTTGAATGAAATTTGGTACAGGGGTAGGTTGTATCCCGGGGAAGGACATAAGCTACTTTTTATACCGGAAAATTCAAGAGTTCCCGCGGGAATCGAAAAAACTTGGTCCACGCGGACGAAGTCGCGGGAATCCTCTAGTTCTTAATAATTTTAAACTTACTATTATCATGGATTTCATTTAGCAATAAAAATACCATAACTTTTACTTAAACACCTACAGTTTTGTACGGAACCACAGCGGAACCCTCGGTGCGCGAGTCCGACTCGCACATGGCCGGTTTTTTTTTGTGTGGAGCCTGCATTACAAAAGTGTGGGGAACTTCGGACATCTATTCAGCGCGTCGGACCACTGAATAGGTGTTTATCTATGCAGTGCGTCGGACCACTGAATAGGTGTTTATCTATTCAGTGCGTCGGACAGCCGAAATTAAGACAGTGGTGACAAGCGGCTGAATGAGGAAGGCCAGGTTGTGTGGGCGTCCGAAAGTTGACAATATGATGATGCCAGTAGATGGAAGTTGGTCATACAATTTGCTTCCTCTAAGCTCGCACTATCTCTTCAGATAGTATAATAATTGGGTAAGTAGGACGCATCACAGAAAGATTTACACGTGGATGTTAATGTAGTGAGTCGGGCGTCGGTACGCAATCTTATCTGATTACAAAAATTATCTTGTTGTTGTATTTTCGGGTCCGATATCTGTAACTTCAGTTGCTGAGTGATGACTTAGTTCCTTTCGATTAGGCCCTGCAGTGAAAAAATGTGTGAAAGTGTATTTTTGCTTTTTAGGATTTTAAGGGGCCACGACACCCAGCAATAAATATAATCTAAGTCTATGATAAATACGAAACAGAATGAGGAGAGCCAGAGTTAAATAATTGATACTCTTTTTCAAAACCATTGTAGAAGATACGATTTTGAAGATCTAAGGGGATAGTGGGTAGAACTCATACCTTCTACACGCAATTTTGCTAATTTTGTAATCGAGATTCATAAACAATATATGTATATCCCTACTAGATGATGCCCGCGACTTCGTCCGCGTGGATTAAGTATTTTTGATTCCCGCGGGAACTCTTGAATTTTCCGGAATACAAAGTAGCCTTTGTCCTTCCCCGGGAAACAACCTACCCCTGTACCAAATTTCATTAAAATCGGGAAAACAGATGGGCCGTGAAAGCGTAGCAGACAGACAGGCACACTTTCGCATTATAAAATACTAGATGATTCCCGCGACTTCGTCCGCGTGGATTAAGTTCTTTAGATTCCCGCGGGAACTCTTGAATTTTCCGGAATACAAAGTAGCCTATGTCCTTCCCCGGGATACAACCTATCCCTGTACCAAATTTCATCGAAATCGGTTGAACAGATGGGCCGTGAAAGCGTAGCAGACAGACAGACACACTTTCGCATTTATAATATTAGTATGGATATAGAAGTATGAGGATCGGAGAAGGTCGACCTGAAGTCCAGGCCACCTGCGGCCATACCATATAATTACGTAAACGCTGCCTTGACGTGTCCACAATGCTCCCGTATATTTGCAGCAAAAGTAGGATATGCCAGCCACATGAGGGCACATATTAATAGGGCAGAACATCAGATGCCCTCCAGATACTAGGAGCTCTCCCCAAGCAGTCGCCGTGGCTGAAATCGGCTTGGAGGACATCAAGGATACAGAATAAATATAATAATCTTATATATAAAATTCTCGTGTCAGAGTTTTCGTTCCCATACTCCTCCGAAACGGCTTGACCAATTCTCATGAAATTTTGTGAGCATATTCAGTAGGTCTGAGAATCGGCCAACATCTATTTTTCACACCTCCACGCGGACGGAGTCGCGGGCATCAGCTAGTATAATATAATATAATATAAGTAATATAATATAATATAATATAATAATATATATCTTATATATAAAATTCTCGTGTCACAGTTTTCGTTCCCATATACTCCTCCGAAACGGCTTGACCGATTCTCATGAAATTTTGTGAGCATATTCAGTAGGTCTGAGAATCGGCTACTATCTATCTTTCATACCTCCACGCGGACGGAGTCGCGGGCATCAGCTAGTATAATATAAGTATGGAAAGTAGGGATATGTACAAATATTAAAATATTAGTTTTTCTTTCTATTTTCAAAATAATAATAATAAAAATCTATCTTTCTTACCTTACTAATATAATATTACTAGCGTTCTTCGACTAGCGACTTCGTTCGCGTGGCATAAGTTTTTTTAATTCGCACAGGAAGAAGCCTTTATCACTTTCCAGGTCCCCAACTATACCCATGCAATAAATCACGTTGATCCGTTGCTCTGTTGTGGCGTGTTTGAAGGACAAACTTTCTATTTAACTTCCCTGGGGATAAAATTTTCAAAAACTGTGAAACACGTAAGTATTTCTTTATTTTAATCCAGAAGCCGAAATACCAACTTTCATGTCTATTACTTGAAAAATGAAGGACATTTATCCAGGTCCTCAAGTACCCGTGCAAAATACCCGTTGCTCTGTTCGGGGGTGAAATTTTGAAATTTTGGGTGAAACTGTGACATACGTACCTACTTCTTTATTTTTTACCGAAAGCCAAAATACCAAGCTATGTTGAAATAACTTGTAAAATATCTTGAGAAATGAAGGCCTTTTTTGCCAACTTTCATCCCCTATTTCACCCCTTTGGGGGTCGAATTTTCAGAAACTGTGAAACACGCATTTCTTCATTTTCAACTCACAGCTCATATACCAAGTTTCATGGCTATAGCTTTCATACAAATTTTCAACCCCTATTTTATCACTTTAGGGGTTGAATTTTGAAAAAACTGTGACAAATTCTTTATTTTTGAACGAAAACCAAAATACCAAGTTTCGTTTATATAACTTGAGAATATCTTGAGAAATGAAGGACTTTTATGCAAACTCTAATCCCCTATTTCACCACTTCGGGGTAGAATTTTTAAAAACTGTGAAACAGCTATTCCTTCATTTTAAACCAGTAGCTCGTATACCAAGTTTCATGGATATAACTTGAGGAATGACGGACTTTAATACAAACTTTCGCCCCCTATTTCACCCCCTTAGAGGTGGAATTTTGAAAAATCCTTCCTTAGTGAGCGCCTACGTCACAAAACAAACCTAATGTCAAAGTTTCAAGTTTCTAACCCCAGCGGTTTAGGCTGTGCGTATCCATAAAAATTATTAAAAAATACGACTGCTCTGCCGTAGACACACATACATCCTTTAGAATCTTATTCACAATTTTATTAAATGATATTTTTTGTGAAACACTGGATATTGAACTATAGTGTTATATATTTTTGGAATCTACTCTTCATTTTCTAGATGATGATTATACAGTTAATCTAATTTTCGAATATTTTTTTTCAACTTTAGTCTTTAATGGGGAACCATGGTCACCCTATCAATTTTTTTTGAAATTTTACTAGCCTATGTCACCCGGAATAAGCTAGGAATTCTAACAACACCTCATTTATCAAAATCGGTTCAGGCGTATAGAAGTTATGGTGGAATATACAAACTCACATACATACATACATACATACATACATACATACATGAACCCTGAAAACAATATACTCCTTTTTTCAGGCAGTCGTATAAAAACTTAACAAATAAACTTTTACAAAGCGCCATCTATTGACATCATTGCGAAGTTCTGTTAAAAATAATGAAGCTCATTTAAAATTAAATTTTAGTATTTGTTGTTCAAGTAGAGGATATTATTTAAATAATTGATCAAGTTTCAGGCTCAGCCTTTCAGAAAATTGAGAGTTCTGAGGTCAACTTTGGACGTTAGAAAATCTCCACTTTGAGTGCCCCCCATTTCGTCAATTTAAAGGGGAAAATTACAAAAATACATATTTTTGGACTCTATTTCTAATTATCTTTAAAATGATATGCCGCGACCCTATGTAACTCTATAAAAATGTTTTACTTCGCATTCGCTTCTATATAAGAGCCCCCCTGAAATAAAGCTCTTAACGGACCCGCCTAAACGGACGGACGGACGGACGGACAAGTGCAAATTCACTCAAGTTGACTCAGAGACCTTCGCTTCGCTCGGTCAATAAAAATGAGTTACAATTTTTAAAATACTTGGTTAGATAAAATAGATGACCTATTAAATAAGATAAAATAAAACCGTCCTTTTTCTGAAAACTAACAAAAATTTTGCCTGAGTGGAGGCTTTGGCCGTGGTTACCAGACAAAGACGTGTCGCCAAGCGATTTGGCGTTCCGGTACAAATTACTATGCCGTGCCCGTGTAGAAACCGATTAAGGGTATAAGAAAACGTTATCTACCAAAATAATATTAAACAAAACACTTCTTTTTCTGGAAATAAAATAATAATATAATAATATCTATACAAAATAAACAGCAATTTGAAAATTTGAAAATTTGAAAATCAAAATAAAACAATGAACTAAAGGCGATATGGTAAATATCAATTAATTTCCTCTTTTGATAGATTAGTAATATGATCGTAGCATAGACAGAAAGTCCAAAGTATCATCATGTAAGGAAGTTCTCAAGTGGTTACATAGGTAACCAGCTGATGAGAAGACTCTCAACACTTGTGGCATGATTTAGCTTATAATAAGCGATCGTAATAAGTACGTACTCAACGCAATCCATGGTTTGCGAAACTGTGAAATCGAAATAAATCGAAAAACCCGGTTTCGCCAAATTTTAAAACCGGTTTTGAAAAATGGCGAAAACCCCGGTTTAGCAGGTTTTTTCGATTTCGGTGCAACCGGTTTTGGAACCCCTACTTTAGGGATTGAGTTTTAAAAAACTGTGACACACACGTAATTCTTTATTTTTAAACGAAAGCTATAATACCAAGTTTCGTTTATATAACTTGAGAATATCTTGAGAAATAAAGGAGTTTCATGCAAACCCTCATCCCCTATTTCACCCCTTCGGAGGTAGAATTAAAAAAAAATTTGAAACACTTATATCTTTATTTTCAACCAGTAGCTTGTATACCAAGATTCATGGATATATCTTGAGAAATGACGGACTTTCATACAAACTTTCACCCCCTATTTTACCCCCTTAGGGGTGGAATTTTGAAAAATCCTTTCTTAGTGAGCGCCTACGTCACAAAAGTAACCTACTGTCAAAATTTCAAGTTTCTAACCTCAGCGGTTTAGGCTGTGCGTTGATCCCTCAACGATTTTATATATATATTAGATATTGATAAATGCAAAAGTTTGGATGTATGGATGGATGGATGTATGGATGTTTGTTACTCAATCACGCCCCAACGGCTGAACGGATCTGGCTGAAATTTGGCACAGAGATAGATTACCTACAGTCTGGAATAGCACATAGGCTACTTTTTATCCCGTAAAATTAAAGAGTTCCCGCGGGAACCAAAAAATCTCAATCCACGCGTACGAAGTCGCGGGCATTCGCTAGTAAAATTATAAATGCGAAAGTTTGGATGGATATATGGATGGATGGATGTTTGTTGCTCAGTCACGCCAGAATGGCTGAACGGATCTGGATGAAATTTGGCACAGAGATAGATTATAGTCTGGGATAACACATACTTTTTATACCACAAAATTAAAAACAAAAAACAACTCAAGAGATTATAATATTTTCACCACCCAATATTTAATTCACCAAAAGTTGCTTGTGAAGAAATCAGTTTCAAATTTATTTGCGTATGTGCAGCTGCCTTCAGAGAAATCCTTTTGTACAAAGGATTGCCTATGATCCGCCAGCTCGGAGTACTTGGATAGCGCATCTTCCACATTCTTCAGCTTCTCTCCTTGCAACTTCTCATTGCTTCTTGATAGCACCCAGGTGAAGACTGGAAATGTTTTGAGAAAATGTGTTAAGTAAACAAATAACTTATTTAAGTACTAGCTGATGCCCGCGACTTCGTCCGCGTGGATTGAGGATTTTTGGTTCCCGCGGGAACTCTTTAATTTTCCGGGATAAAAAGTCGTTCAGCCTTTGGGGCGTGATTGAGTTACAAACTTTCGCATTTATAATATTTGTAAGATAAGGTATACTAACTGTTGATGGATATCATAGTTTATTAATTAATCTTGATAACCGACATATTTTATGAGACAGTGGCAATTATTCAAAAACACAAATAACCTCGTAAGGATTACTTCTCCGCATAATACTGAACAATTTTTTGTGTGTTGGTACACTCTTGTACTTTGTAGTTCTATGTTTTTAGCAGGCAGTGAGGCATTATAAATAAATCGATGACCTGACAGTAATCCGCGCGGTGCGTTTTAGAGAAGCCAATTTAAATATCTTTAATTTTGATTATTTTTAATTGATCAGAATTTCTACAAGGTAGAACAAGAGCTTTGGTGGGAAAAACAACGACTTATAATGAACGACTTGCAAAGAAACAACCCTTAGAATTACCAGGTTATTAATTTAATTTAACCATGTCTAAGTTGTGTCTCAATGCCTTAGCTTCAAGCCATGCCGCTTTCAGTGGTCTAAACCTGCCGCAATCAAAATGAAAGGAACTCTGTAGGGCTTAATATGTGGACCCCAAACTTCATAATAGCCTTGGTGCGACATCAGTAGCATATCTACGATTTATCTCCCGGGCAGATCGCTAATCTTTGTGGAGATTGGTCAGGCTCAAATTCGATTGGTAAGATTTTAATAATTCTCATACATACCATAATGAGTTCTTAGTTTTTTCTTCAGCGTCTTGCAAGTGTACGCAATAGCAAAGCCGTCGTAATCCGTGCTTAATATGAAGAACGGAAACTGCAGAACTTTGTCTGAAATGTGGACGAAACACCTATTATAGTTAGAACCACTAAGGAATGTTCGATGATGATGTTCGAATATTCGATTATTCGATTTTTTATTATATTAGGGGTATCAGTCTTATGTCTACGTATCGAAAAAATAATTAGTGGTAAGTAGGTAGTTGAATTACTTTCACAGTTCACTAGAAGTAAAACAGGTCTAGTTCAGAGAGATAGTTACTTTCCTTCATTCAGTTAAATATGAACAGTTCTTAGATCATTTTTGTTTTAAATATATATAACGAGCAGTCGGGCCACTTGATGTTAAGTGAATACCGCCACCCATAAATATTTGTAGCACCAGAGGAACCGCCAATGCGTTGCCGGCTTTTGAGAAATTTCATCAAATCATTTTGCATAAATTGGCTTGCTCTTTGTTTCACTAATCTTCAAATCCTCAACTAATAATTAATTATTTTTTCTATAGTAGCAGTTGAAATCTGCAACGAATATATCCATCTAATCTACTACTAATCTAATACTAATATTATATTGTATGTCTGTCTGCAACGTATGTTAGGTTAATATTAGGTTTCAACGGGACTATCAAACATTTATATCCATCATCTAGCACGTTATAATTCTGTTATTAATAATACGTTTGTTGCGTGATTATTATGTTTTGTATAACTTGGTTCTACGACACATTATAATCACGCAATAGTAGGTAAGGAATATGCGTTCTGGAATGGAGTTCTGGAGATCGGCTACCGGTAAGCGCAGTGAAGGACACTCCACCCCACTATACCGATGACCTGAAGAAGGTGGCGAAAAGGATCTATGAAGAAGGTTATGGACTACATCCGGCGTCTGTCAAACAAGGCCTATGTCTGGCAGATTAGGGAAAAAATATCCAAATACAACATACCTCCGTCTTCGTGGCTTACTATAAACTGAGCCTTGTTGCCAGCATCAAAAGTGGGATCGACTCTTGCAAAGTATGACTTTTGCGTCCTATTGCCTTGGTCTATATCCACGTAAGTTTCCCGAAGAGTGTATCCCAGGTTGTCCTCTTGGAATTCCAAAGAAGCACAGTCGTAGATGCTTCGGCCGTCGCTAGCGTAACTGGCCACGTTATACCATAGTCCTGAAAACTGCAGAGTACAGAATTTAAGTAAGAATTATTTGGCAGACATGTCAATAATATCTTGGAACATTGTATTAGAATTTGCGAGTGCTTTTAGCTGGCTGTTCTGTAGTGGAATCATGTAAGGATTGTCGATCAAATCGATAAAGTTCGGCTTAAAGTAAAATAAACCATAACATTATTGGATTAGAGCTCAATTTCATGTATCCATTCTCATACTTTATGGTATCATAGATACCTAAACGTATGAGAATGGATACACGAAATTGATCTCTAACATAATGCTTCTATGGGTAATTTTACTTTGAAGCGGAACTTTGACGATTCGATCGACAATCCTTACATGATTCCACCTCTGGTCGGTAATTGATATTGTTCAGAAACTATAGATGGTGGCGATCACAATAAAACGGTCAAAGTAACACTAGGTTCCTAGGAACCCTGCAGAGTCACCTTTCCAAGAAGAAGAAGAAAGAAGAGTGCTTTTTAACTTTGTACTTTACTTGTAATACCTATAAGACGTCGTTACTGACAATATTTCGGGTGATATACTGATGTCAACTTTCGACCATTGTTTAGCTTATCAGTAGAATTTGACCCCAAACTGCTATGTATAATCTTGTTGCTATGAGTCGCACGTATAAAAGGTTTTATGACATTGGAATGAAAATAATTAAAGGAGATTAGAAACCTCAGTGAGGTGGCGTGACCAAAGTTGCGATAGCGTACATCACAGCTTTGATAAAAAATGTCAGATATCCCCTTAACCCCTCCAATCTTAAGATATTTATTGACAGGGGTCCTGTTGATGTAGTTCATTTTTTAACTGACTTCCAACAAAGGGAGAGGTTCTCAATTGGGACGATTTTTTTTAAATGTATGTCTGTGCATAACTCCGTGGTTTCTGAACCGATTTGAAAAAAAAAAAATCTGTCATTAGAGGAAGCTCTCGAGGTGGTAAAAAAATCCGACTCCAAATCCTCAACCCTGACAATAAAAAGCTAAAAATAAAATATCTTTCGAAGAAACCGACTTCCAAAGCCACTGTAAAGTAAACAAGGGACAGTAGAGATGAGTATATGATATGAATTTCAGCTTGATACGATCCTGAGTATCAGGGTCTTGACACACAGACGGACGGACAACAAAGTGAAGGATCAAGGAAAAAACGGAACCCTTATAGGAATAAGGGTTCCGTTTTATCCTTTTTAGGTACCCTAAAAATAATCATAACATGCATATATACATATACCAAGGATAAGCAAAGTTGACGCATCAGGCTCACCCGACTTCAACATAGTGTGTAGAAATGAAAATCATTTTTTAATTTACAGTGGCTTTGGAAGCCGGTTTTGTGGAAAGGATTTTTTTTTTATTAATCATTACAAATGGATTTACTTTCCTATAAGGTCGCCTGAAAGAGATCGCTATAGACTTAGAGCATTTAAGCTGACTTCCTTCTTGTTCTTCCCTGTTTGTCTGTATACAAATAATGAGTATAATATTAATAATTATACTCATATCTGTGACGTATCTCTCAATAATTATAATATGTGTATTTGTTTTCTCTAGATACTATCATGCAAAATATAAAGATTACGGTTGAAAGAAATACAACATCCATTCAAATAATAGAGAACTTACCTTGGTATAATCAAGATTTTCGTGTATCTTCACATCTGGACATTCACCGGCCAATGTGAACTCTGCTCCCAGAGTGCTGGCGGTAGTGAGACAAAAACAAAATATAAATAAAAGCATTATGGAACAAGCAAACTGCTCGGGTGTCTCGTATGAAATGCTCAGCGTCCCACGCGATAATTATATGAATGATACGCCGTTTATATACATGATTGCTGGTTAAATTGGATTCAAGGGTTTACCTATAATATGGACGTCCCCAGGTTGAATATTTTTAGGATACTTACTACGTGGTACGAAATGATTCATGACCTTGTAACACCTTTGAACTCAAAGCTTTCTACCTCGCGTGACTGGTCACTGAAGAATGTGACGACTTAAAATTAATTATTATTGCATCCAATTTCTGTAAGGAAATGTGACGGTAGAACATTATAAAATCAATAATATTAAATATATCATGTTTTGTATCTAAATGTATATTTTTTCCATAAAAAGTTTGAAAATATGTGTCAGGACAATAAATTAGTACCATGAATAATTTGAAAGCAAATCTGGAATATTGCAAATTTGGAACTCTGGTTTGAATTTGAGCTGCATCCATGCATTTCTTTCATTTCTGGAATTGAGATGTTGTGATGTATAATTGAAACAAAATAAATGATAACTTACGTGGAAACTAAAATCGTTATTCATAGTAATCATAACAGGAAAAATAAATCCGTATATACCTACTAACAAAAAATAAATCCCAATCAACATGACCGCCCCGGGTTGTCCCGGGGCCAACCATGTCATTCTTATTTTAAATTTATTTTATAGTTGGTTTAATATCTACAGGAAAAAGTGTATTTAGAATATAATATTTTATACTGTCTATTGCAATACATAAAACGACACATGAGATCGTCGGAATGCAAAATTTCTAGTAAATGCAATGATATTCTATACTATACATATGTTTGGTATTTGGTAACTTAAAATCTAACAGGTTAGCCTGCTACCATCTTGGACTGCATCATCACTTACCATCAGGTGAGATCGTAGTCAAGGGATAACTTGTAGTGGATAAAAAAAGTGAAACCTAATCAGGCTACTTATCATGTTAAATAATTTATTGAAGCTTGAGCTTCCAGGTATGAAAAACTATCAGACAGTTTTCAAAATGTGAAAGTATGGCTATAAGCTAGTCAAATTTATGAGAAAACAAATGAAATAATTGATTTGAGAGATGTATTCTTAGAACGTACATAAATATACAAGATAACCTGTGACATATAAATAATCATGTTCACACAATTCGACGTTGCTTGTTTTACTGTAGCGACAACCACCACAGCCATGTTGAAAATAATTTCTTTTTTTATTTGTTTTAATTGTGTGTTTGCTTACTTCACACTATCTGGTCAGTGCCCAGATAAGGTCAATTTGAAGGAGGATTTTAGACTAGCTGATGTATGTATCCTAATTTTGAACCCATCTAAACTATATTATTTCTAAGATTTTTTACCTCTCTCTTCTGCAAGTAAACAAAGTTTTGTATACTAAAGAAATTAAATAATAGGTACTTTATTTTTTTAATAACTATAACATTTTTTAATGACTAGGTATATAATATTGGAAATTCATTTATTTCTTTACGGTATTCAGGTGATATCTTCGTGATATATCCGTTTTTCCATCCGCTTATAATATTGGTATTTTCAAATCAAAAGTGAATAGGCATCTTCTAGCTTCTTCCACCTTAGGCTGCATCACTACTTCCAGCAAGTCTGATTGCAACTATAAATAAAAAAAAAAGACGTGTGGCACTCGGAGACTGCCGCGGTAAAGCTATTGCATAGCATTTTTTGTCAACTTATGTAATTATAATTATTTATTTTATTTATGCAGTATTTTTTTCCTTTGTTTTTCTTTGATAGTAATTAATACTGCATTTGTGATAATAATATTAAAATGTATGTAATATAGAGTAGGTACTCAGTCATTTTCTTTCACTATTTTTTCGTGACTTTCTTCATTAATAAATGCACTTTGTTTATTCATATTTAAAACACTTTGTACATTTGAATTGTACATCTGAATTAAACATTCAAGCCAAAACAACAATTTCCAACTCTCAAACCTTACACAATATCAATTAAGAAACAAAAATTTGCTTAATTAGTCCTTAAGTAGTCTTTGAGACGAAATTCTCACTTCAAAAACCGGCCGATAGTCTATTTATTTTCAACAACTTGAAGTCAACAACACAAGTAGTCATAGCAACCAAAGTGTTAGATTTTTTTTCGTTACGGAATTTCTGGATGAAGCTATGCAATAGCTTAAAAACTCGGTGAAAGTAATTTTGCTATCACTAAGTTAATCTTCATTATAAGCTTTGCTAGCAAGTAGTTCTTTTTCTTTCTTCTTTATATATATTATATTATTTCAGTTCTTTGGCAAATGGTACCAGTCTTACCACTACTCCAGTGATGGCCAGCAACAAAACAACTGCTCTACCCTGGAGTTGCTGACTAAACCTTCAGGAATCTATCTAAACCAGTCCAGAGTTGACCGCGGCTTATTCCACCGCTTTAGCATCGGGAAGCTTGATATAAATCCAAGAGTAGAAGATGCTGCACGTTTGGATCTAATTTTCGCTTTCAAAAATGCTCCTAGGCGATGTAAGTAAACTTTAATCATAGCGTGGTCACGAGGCTAGTTGGAAATATAGTAGTCGGTTTATTCTATATTTTAGCTGTATCTATTTTTGTTACATTTCAGTAAAAACAAGAAGATATCCTTTCCATGTTCTGGCGACTAACTACAACTACTACGCGACTGTTTACACCTGTGAATACAGTCCGCTTATTGATAAACATTTCAGTAAGTTCTACTTGTCTATCATAAGTGCATCCAGAAGATGTAACAAAACACACCAAATAACCTCCCTGGCGCAGTGTTGAGCACTGTTGCCTTAACGTGGGAGTCAATTTGGGAATTTATAATTTCTGAATTTTCCTTGGTCTGGCCTGGTGGGAGGCTTCGGCCGTGGTTAGTTACCACCCTACCGGTAAAGACGTGCCGCCAAGCGATTAGCGTTCCGGTACGATGTAGGAAACCGATTAGGGGAAAGGTTAAATATAACTACCATACCCTTAACAGGTTAGCCCGCTACCATCTTAGACTGCATCGTCACTTACCAGGTAAGATCGCAGTCAAGGGCCAACTTGTACTGGGTAAAAAAAAACACAAAATCATTAACTTTATCATGTTAAGGTCTGAGGAGGGTCTAAAACAGCTTTTGAATTTTTATAGTGACAATTTTGATATTTTAAACTATTCTCTTGCAGTTTACGTCTGGATTCTTTCTCGGAACCCAATCTTGAACGATGTGTCAAAGGAGTTGGCGATAAAACCCTTGCAACAAATTGGAGTGGACACCTCCAAACTAGTTAAGGACGATCTAGGCAAATGTACTCCGAAATACTACGAAGATGTGCCAACAGAACCAATGACTTTTAGATACCCTGTACCAATTTAAAAATAATAAAATTAATTTGGTGGCAGTTTGAAGAAGTGGGAAATCTTTCAAAAAGAGAAATCCAGTGATTTGTAATTATTTTAAAATTATATTCTGCTTTATATTAAAAGGAATTTGTTTATTTACCACATAAATCTTTAATCTCCAGAAATATAAGCCACCTGCGCGGGAGATAATATTATAGTGCACTAGCCACTAGAATGTGCTCATAGATGCACTCTCTGTTCCTTTACTCTCATAGCACGCGGAAAATCCAACAAGACCGGAAAGAGATCAGGCGCAGGACCGACGGCTTTACGTGCTCTCCGAGGCACGGGGGTGACACACCGCCAACTTCCTAACTCCTCGGTAGTACTCAGAATTTCTGGTCAGAAAAACCACTCCATCACTACAGCCCATTAACCTCCCACTGCTGGGCACAGGCCTCCACTCTCACAAGAGAGAAGTAATTAGAGCTTAGACCCACCACGCTGTTCCAATGCGGGTTGGCGGGCTTTAACGACTATTATCATGATAATAACCGGGGCAGACGGCTTAACGTGCTCTCCGAGGCACGGGGTTATAACACCGCCAACTTCCTAACTCCGGGATAGTACTGAGAATTTATTGTCAGAAAAACCCAATACTTAATTATTATGGCCTGACCCGGAATTCGAACCCGGGACCTCGTCAGCTGCAGTCGAACATGCTAACCACTAGAGTGACTAGACCAACGAGGCAGTTAGTGCTTAGGTACGTAAGGCGCAATCGTGAAAAACAACAGGGACAACATAATCGAAGTAGACCATTTAAAACCATTTGTTTATTCGAGAATAAGGTGTTACAGATTTGCATGAGTTTCGTCAATCGTCATAGTAAATTGCCTGCACATGCGCTGTCCAGTGGTAATTGCAGTGTTCCTCCGAATGATTCACAGCCTCCGTGTATGAGAGACTGATCCCGGGTATTGAATTCAACTCCTTGTACGTATTATCCAGTATTTCAGGTGGTAATGTTGTATTCCTTGATAGTATCCACGCAAGAACTGGAAATGAAAAGAATATCCTATTAAAAAATAAGTGAAATAATTAAAAATTTTCGCTAAGAATTATTAAACTGTTCGTTCTGAATAACCAGTAACCCAAATTAGTATTTTCAAGTCGCAATTTTCAATATTTGTATTCGCCCACAGTCTTTCGCTAACAATTAATTTATTTCAGGCAACAAGGCCCATATTATAAAATACATAAAATACAATAATACATACAAAATAAAATACAATCTTAAATTACTATATGTAGGTAAATACAAACTAACACATCTATAATTTTTGACACCTATAATTGAAATTTATATTAGCTCGTTATAATTTTACTTGCTCTTTTAAATACTACCTTATGAATAAATAGCAAAAAATAAAGCTTTCCTTTCAACACCACTATTACTATTGCAAGTCCAGATGAGTGTAAATCTCTAATTAGATAAATAAATATTTTAACATTAATTATATTGTAGACAAGGTCAAAGAAAAACATCATGTCGTATTCAGTTTTAATTCTAATAAAATCGACTTATTTATTAGTGGCTTATTACACTTGGCTGCTGATATCGCTCTAGCTAGCAACCAGTATAGTTGCTAGCTAGAGCTGTGTCTAAGCAGAGCATACTCAGAGTGCTAGGACGCGTTGTGCTTTTAGGACTCGTCTTTTGTGCAGTGCGAATTTCATTGCCGGTTCCCATATAGGCGCAGCATACAAGATTATCGACTGGGTAGCCATTGCCAACGTCCTTCTTTTATTATCGCTAGGGCCCTTGGTGTTGAGAAGCAGTTTGCACAGGGCTCTTGCAGTTCTAGAAGCCTTCTCGCAGACAGATTTTATGTGTGGGCCGAAGTTTAGACCCCAGTCCAGTTTAACTCCTAAATATGGTACACTGGGTGATGGGGTAACAAGTGTGCCTCCGCATTCAAAGTATATGCTACGTGCATTTATTCTCCTATTGAACACAACAGCTTCTGTTTTCTCCGAGGCGAGCGCCAGTTTGTTCCGTCTCATCCACAGGTCAACAGCATGCAGTGTTTCGTTTGCTTTAAGCACCATCTCATGTGCATCCTTTGTGGTTAAAACTGTATCTACAGACGCAGCACTAGTACTGGCAAAACTAACGCCCATCTATCTACTAGCCCTTGAGAGAACAGAGACAAGAAACACTAAAATCTCTGAACACATAACAACTGCGAAAAAGTCAATCCTCGCAAGATGGCAAAGGGAGTGGGATAACTCCACCAAAAGCAGATGGACACACCGTCTTATTCCGAACCTGGAAGAATGGACAAAGAGAGAACACGGTAGACTGCCCTTCCGATTGACGCAATTTCTTACGGGGGATGGGGTTTTTATGAACTTTTTGGCAGCAATCAGAAAGAGACAAGACGCGGGATGCATGCACTGTGGCGAAATAGATGATGCAATACACACCGTATTTGCCTGTACAAACTGGGAGAAGGAGAGAGAAGAAATAGTGAACAAAGTAGGAAGCTTAACAGTAAAAAACATAATTCCAAAAATGCTACAAAATGAGGAGAACTGGACTGCTGTCGCAAATTATATAGAGAAAATAATGAAGGAGAACGAAGAAGAGGAAAGACTCAGAGGAAAAAGTTGGTGAGTAGGCAAAAGTGTTGCCGTGTTGTAGGCCGCAAGGCGGGTACACGGCCAACAAGGAGACAGCAGGGGTTTTAGCCGGTAAGAGTCCGGCACTACCCAAGGGGTGTCCATGAGGATTTCCCCTGCTGTATAAACATTAAAAAAAAAACTAGAGCTGTGTCTACTATAGCGGAAATATATGTATGTATACTATTGGTATACTATACATGGTACATATTACTATAGCGGAAGTACTTTACCAGAAAGTATTTTTTTTATCCACTACAAGTTAGCCCTTGACTGCAATCACATCTGATGGTAAGTGATGATGCAGTCTAAGATGGTAGCGGGCTTACCTGTTAGGGGCATGGTAGTTATATGAAACCCATACCCCTATTCGGTTTCTACACGGCATCGTACTGGAACGCTAAATTGCTTGGCGGCACGTCTTTGCCGGTAGGGTGGTAAATAGCCACGGCATGGGTTGGCTTAGGCCGCTTAGACTGCATCTCATTACTTACCATCAGGTGAGATCCAGTCAAGGGCTTGTTGTAGAATAAGAATAAATAAAGAAAACCCAGGGAAAATTCAGAAATTATGAATTCCCAAATTGACCCTGCCGGGGATCGAACCCGGGACCTCCGCACGTTAAGACGACAGCGCTCAACACTGCGCCAGGGAGGTAGTCAAAAAATCAATTGAGTGAAAGTGAAAAAGTTATGTATACGTACCATATTTAATTTTTATCTGCTGATTGTATTTGCATCCGAACACAACAGCGTAATTTGTGTAATCAGTCCTTATTATTGATAAGGGAATACCGAAAGGATCTGGAATATTAAAAAAGTTGCGTTCTTAAAAAAACTTTATTTTTTTTGGGCTTTTATAAACTCGCCGGCATATTTAGCGGAACATAAAAAAAAGGTCCATAATTTAAAAAAATATGGTTTTATTTTAAAATCTACTTATTACACTGCTTTTGTTATTTAAAGTTTCATTTGTTTTACTTAAAATGAGGTCACATTAAGAACAGATTTTGCGAGTAAAGGCTATTTGTGAAAAATGGTACATTTTTGAACTTTTCATGTAACCGGGAAAAGTGAAATTTAATATCAAAATAACAATTAATTAAATTAGAAAAATGGTGATTAATATCGCGTATTTCCTCCACGTGCTCTTATTAAAGTTTCTACCCGTCTAGGCATACTGAGAATGATGTTATCAATGGTCTCCTGGGATAGTCTCCGCCATTTCTCAACTACGGCGATTCGCAGTTCACCCACGTTGGCAGGAGCTGGAATTCTGGACTTAACTTTTCTTTTCAGCAAGTCCCAAACGTGCTCTATTGGGTTCATATCCGGTGATCTCGCCGGCCACTCCATAACAGTGATATTCATATCATTAAGATAAGCTTGAGTTACGCGAGCGGTATGCGGCCGAGCATTATCCTGCATAAAAACAAAATCGTCACCGATATATGGGGCAAACGGTACGACATTTTCTTCTAAAACTTCTCTGATATAGCGGTCTGCAGTCAGACTCCCTCTGTCAATCACTACCAAGTCTGTGCGAGCTCCCAAACAAATGCCCGCCCAAACCATTATTGATCCACCACCGTATGCAACTGTAGTTTCAAAATTTGTCTGAATGTATCGTTCTCCTTTGCGTCTGTAAATTCTTTGCCTGCCGTCAATTTGATTTGAGAGAATTCTGCACTCATCACTAAACAATACCTTACTCCATTGGTCTGCGTTAAAAGTCGATGTTCCTGAGCAAAAGTTAACCTGTTTCTACGATGATTTACCTCGAGCCTTGGAGCCTTGGCGTGCACAAATTAACCCAAACCAGCTTTTTCGAGCCTTCTTCGTACCGTACGCTCACTTACGGTTACACCCCGCACTGCTTTTAACTCATGTCGGGCTTGGACGGCCGTCAAACGGGCGTTCCTACGTACACGAAGCCGAATGAAACGATCATCCCTACTCGAAGTGCGTCTTTTTCTGCCTTGTCCTGCTCTTCTCACATAAGTACCGGTCTCCCTGAACCGTTGGATACTGCGATGGATCGTTGAAACTGGTCGACGTAGGTTTGACCATTTCTTCGCATTTCGAGTGCCTTGGCAATCTCCGTTGGGGCTAAGTCAGGCATAATTCAGTCATCAACTCCAGAAAGATACGCGATTAAAAAAAACTAACAAAAAACAGTATTTCAATGAAATTTTAAATCAAACTCAGAAGGAAGATTTACTCGAAGTTCGCTCCAGATAAGGTGTATTTGAATAAAATTAAAACAATTGCATAAAATGTGATGTTCAGTTGTTTTCTTTATTTGAAAATATTTCTTTTTAAATTAAATGACGTTTAAACCAGCCAGCAACCTTATATGATACTGATATCAAACCTTTTTTTTATGTTCCGCTAAATATGCCGGCGAGTTTAGTTTGTCGTGTTTTTAATTATTTATTTCAAATATTTATATAAATGAGACACCATTTTTTAGATGATCTTTTTAATAATAATGTCACAGTACCATGTTCTTTAATTAAAACTAGATGATGCCCGCGGCTTCGTCTGCGTGGGTGAGATTTTTTTCATTTCCGCGGGAGTATGGCTATGTCCTTCCCCGGGATAAAAACTACCCACAAGGTACCAAATTTCATCAAAATTGGTTGAAAAGATGGGCTGTGAAAGCGTAGCAGACAGACAGACAGACGGACAGACAAACAGACACTTTCGCATTTATAGTATTAATATGTACAATATTAGTATGGATATGGATTGTTTTACTACAAGGTTTACTAAAAAGATCTTATTACAAATAAAATATTAACAATTAATCCATACTTAATATTATAAATGCGAAAGTGTGTCTGTCTGTCTGTCTATCTGTCTGTATGTCTGTCTGTCTGTCTGTCTGTCTGTCTGTCTGTCTGTCTGCTACGCTTTCACGGCTCATCTGTTCAACCGATTTTGATGAAATTTGGTACAGGGGTAGGTTGTATCCCGGGGAAGGACATAGGCTACTTTTTATCCCGGACGCGGACGAAGTCGCGGGAATAATCTAGTTAACTATAATATGCCAGCCCCATCGTTACACTCCAAATTACATACAAATTATAATTAAATCCAAAATCTTAAAAGGAATTTTAATTGCTTAGTCGAAAATTGAAAATTATTATATTAGTCTATTTTTATCAAATCGGAAAAGATTTTGTATTGATTGCAATCGTTATCGGTATAATGGAGGATTTTATAATAGCAATGATAAAAATGTGGATATTTGCGATAAATGAAACTGAATTAGAGCACTAAGTCAGTAGGTACGTAGATTTATGAACTTGAAATTTCTGCTTATTATTTACTATCTTGATGCCCGCGACTATTTGGAACTACTTAGTTTTCCGGGATAAAAAGTAGCCTATGTGTTATTCCAGACTAGAATCTACCTCTGTGCCAAATTTCATCCAGATCCGTTCAGCCGTTCGGGCGTGATTGAGTAACAAACATCCATCCATACATCCATCCAAACTTTAATATTTACTAGCGAATGCCCGCGACTTCGTCCGCGTGGTTTGAGGTTTTTTGGTTCCCGCGGGAACTCCTTAATTTTCCGGGATAAAAAGTAGCCTACGTCCTTCCCCGGGATGCAACCTATCCCTGTACCAAATTTTATCAAAATCAGTTGAACAGATACATTTGTTTGATTCCCGCGGGAACTCTTCAATTTTCCGGGATAAAAAGTAGCCTATGTGCTATTCCAGACTATATTCTATCTCTGTGCCAAATTTCAGCCAGATCCGTGCAGCCGTTGGCGCGTGATTGAGTAACATACATCCATACATCCATACATCCATCCAAACTTTCGCATTTATAGTATTTATTTGATTTGATTTGATTGATTGCACATTAAAATTGATATTGAGGTGATAGCCTCTATTTTTAAGTGATATTTAGTGGATATTTAATTTCTTAAAACGCACATAATTTTGGAGTTAGGTATTAGTTATATTATAGTATATATATATACATTTTAGGAAATTAAATACCAATTAAATAAAACATCACATCACATCACAATCACATAACTATCATATCACATAACATATCACATCGCATCACAAATGCGAAGGTTTGGATGGATGTATGGATGTTTGTTACTCAATCACGCCCCAACGGCTGAACGGATCTGGCTATTATTTGGCACAGAGATAGATTATAGTCTGGAATAGCACATAGGCATTTTTATCCCGGAAAACTAAAGAGTTCCCGCGGGAACCAAAATAAACTCAAACCACGCAGACGAAGTCAAGAAATAAAAAATAAATAAAATCACTTGCTAAATCAAAATAATTGCAATCACGGCGAAGGAAAACGTCGGAAGGAAAATATTCTCACAGGTGCGTGAAGTCTATCAATTCACACTTGGCTAGCGTGGTGGACTATGGCCAAACCAATCGGAAACTTTTTAATTAAAAAAGGTAAAAGTAACTAACATTTCTTAGATTTAACTAAGAGGAAGTCTACTAACCTATATTATTCTTTGGTATAGAAAAAACCGCCTCGTCTCCTGGGGCATATGTAGTGTTAATATGTAAGACGTATTCGACGCCATTTTGAATCGATCTGTGCTGGATCTCAATCGCCCTTCCGCATTGTTGTATCAGTTTGTAAGCACATTGTCCATATTCTTCATACCACGATGGAATACGGTGTATTGTGTACCATTTGCCTAGAAACTGGAATGAACTATATTATTTTACTTTAATAAACTTCCTTACCCCTACGAACCCCGTTTTGAGACGGTGTTTTTTTTATTTCTGTAACATTTTTATTTTATTGTGCTTTTCTTTATTGTGATGGGTCTTTTATAATGTCTGATAAACCTTGAAATCATACTAATATTATAAATGCGAAAGTGTGTTTGTTTGTTGATTCCTGCAATCTCGTCGCACCGGAGCAACGGATCGACGTGATTTTTGGATAGGGTATAGTTGAGGACCTGGAGATTGACAGGGCTACTTTTTATTCCGAAATATTAAGGAATTCCCACGGAAATAAAAAATTAAGTTAAACCACGCGGACGAAGTCGGCTCGAATCAGCTAGTATACTATGATAAAATACTTGGCTAATCCATAATATCCATAATCCATAATCCTTATCCTTACTATATAATATTATTTAATATTATAAATGGGAAAGGTAAGTAAGAACATATAAGTAGATAAAATTAAAATCTAAATTAAATCTAAATTAAAAACTAAATTAAAAACTAAAAACTAAACATTAAAAATATCATCCATCCCGCTGCAATGAGGCAGTGTGCCCAGAACGCTGGCTGCGTTACCCCGCTGAATAGCCAAATTTATATGTTGGCCGAGGTAACTGCCAGCCCTCCGGTCACCTGTGGACTCTGTGAGACGAGAAGATAGATCCTTAAAAAAGGATCTGGCATCTTCGCCCCACGACCCCAGGGTTTCAACACCAAAAGGCACAAAAATGAAATTATTTTCAATAATTTCATACTTGCGCCTCTTGGCTCTTTCTGCATTAGTGGCCGCCGCCCCCGCTGTCATGGAGGACGCCTGCAAGTGGGATAACGCTAGCGTATCCACGCATGTGGCATCCTAAACAAGCGACCTTCCTTGCTTCCACGGAACAAGAGTCATCCCGTCAGGTCTCTTACCATCACTGCGCGCCAAGCCATTAGGCTCTAATACTGCAGGCACTTTAGCGGTGGCAAGAGACCTACGAATGATGTCGTTCAGGGAAGCATGTCGCGAAAGACGACCGGCACTTTTAACACAAGAAAGCCCGTGATGGCCATACGCGTCCACTGCCCCACCGCAGTGGCAAAGATGTGGCTGTTGTAACTTGGCGCCAAGTCGAAGACCAACCGCAATCGTCAGAGTGAGGTGGTCCAACAGAGTGCCTAAATGCTTAGACGGGAGAGCATGAAGCCAGTAACTTGATTCCCTCGTAGACACCGCAAGAAGACGAGCACGGTCGCTTGCAGTAGGTGATGAATGTATAAGCTCCTGCAAAACATCTGAACATATGTTGTTGGGAAGTGAGTTTGTTTGTATGTTTGTTCCGCTTTCACGCCGTAACTACTGAACCGATTGCTTTGAAATTTTGCAGACGTAAAGTTAGAAGTCCGGATTAAAATATAATAGGGTACTTTTTATCCCGGAAAATTAAAGAGTTCCCGCGGAAACTAAAACTCCTCAATCCACGCGGACGAAGTTGCGGGTATCAGCTAGTAATATTATAAATGCGAAAGTGTGTCTGTCTGTCTGTCTGCTACGCTTTCACGGCCTAACTACTCAACCGATTTTGATAAAATTTGGTGTAGACATAAGTAACATCCCGGGGAAGGACATAGGCTACTTTTTATCCTGGAAAATTGAAGAGTTCCCGCGGGAATCAAAAAACATCAATCCACGCGGACGAAGTCACGGGCATCATCTAGTACTTGATAATATCTTAATAGTAGGTAGGTGTTATCGTAATTTATTATTACTATTTCAATATTATCATCGATCTCTTGCTATGTCATAACTCATCATTCGATCTCTGTTAGATTCCTCGATTTCGAGTACGTTTATGCCAGTTTACTGAAAACCATTTTTTAAAACTTATTTATCGTCGTTATTATGCTGTTTATTTTGCTGACGTTTATGTATTTCTACGGATATTCTATATATGCGTAAGTATAATTTTATCAATAAAAATTGAGTGTGAGGTGATGATATGTTTACCTCGTAGCCTCGTCTAGGGCTAAACACTCCGTAAAAGAAAAACGCGTGTAACACTGGTAAAATAGATATATTGTTTCTTATTTGCAATACAATATGAATATCAGGTATATAAAAATACAAAGGAGAGGAGTTGTTTAGCACTACTAGATGCTTATCGTATTATGGCTTGTGTAGTAATGACCATCTTCTTTACAGCTTAGTTGTTCTGCGCATGCCTCGAATTTTGAACATTTGAAAAATAGACTTCGAAGCTATGACCAGCCAGCGTGTAAGGAGTATGCACGCCACAAGTGTTACACAATTAAGTAGATACTTTTGCATAAAAATCCTCTTGTTTTTAAAAGTCTGACGATCTTGCAGATCATTAGCAAGCATTTATTTGGTTAAAGGAGAATTATCATCAGTTTGAAGTTAACGTTCATTAAGTACCTACCCACTAGATCTCTTGTAAGTCTCAGTTTATCACTTAATTAGCGAATGCCCGCGACTTCGTCTGCGTGGTTTGAGGTTTTTTGGTTCCCGCGGCAACTCCTTAATTTTCTGGGATAAAAAGTAGCCTATGTGCTATTCCAGACTATAATCTATCTCTGTGCCAAATTTCAGCCAGATCCGTTCAGCCGTTGGGGCGTGATTGAGTAACAAACATCCATCCATACATCCATCCATCCAAACTTTCGCATTTATAATATTTATTTGATTAACTAAAAATCTTTTATCACTATGAATATTCCACTCACTCACCCTTTCAATCTCAAAGTATTCCATAGTTTTGACGTCGGGACAGTCCCCGAACAGAATAACCTGCCCACAACATAACAATTGAAAATTAAGAATAACTATTGAAACAACATAGTATTTACACATTTTACAACACGTATAGCACTCTACGCATTTCTATAAAATTCTTACATCGATCCAAGATTAGTTTATCAGATACGCGTCTTTTATTGATATAGAATTGAGATTTATGTTGTAAATAACTTGGGAGAGGTGACTAATGATAACATTAGTCTAAGATATGGTTCGTTCTAGAGTATCTAGGCATCCTAGATGCTGCTAAATTGTTGTCCATTCAATAGAGATGATGATAACTCAATTAAATCAGCAACTCTTTAAACGCGCTTCTAGTATGGAAGTTTGTATGAAATGGTGACGTCATCAAATCTCAACGCAGTTTTTGGAACGAAGTTCCTTATGGGACGATGCGGAGGGGTACCCTAGCTGGTAAAAAACGTCCGTAAAATGAGTAAGATATTTTTTTACGAAGGCAAAAGGTCTTAACTATTTTATTTTAGAACTTGAAATTAATATTTATGTAATAAGGAACATCGTTCCTACACAAGAAGTAAGTAAGAGTGATGTCCCACGACACCACTCTTTTTTTAGTTTAAACAATGGTTATCAAACTTAATACTGAGAGGTAAGTGATGAGATGAGTAACTGAGAAACATTCGGCCGGTTGTCATTGGTCACCTGAATTGAAAATTTCATGTTGAGTCTGTCTCAAAGACTACATAAATAAGGTCTAATTAAGCAAATTTTTGTTTCTGAATTGATATTGGGCCGGTTTCTGAATTAAGCATTCAAGCAAAAACATCAAGTTCCAACTCTCAAACCTTACACAATATCAATTCAGAAACTAAAAGTTCCTTAAGTACCTAGTCTTTGAGACAGACTCAACATGAAATTCTCAATTCAGAAACCGGCCGATTGTCTTTCATAGAGTCGATAAAGCTATTAAATTTTTAGCCTATTTAGTTGCTAGGAAGATGTTGTGGAATATAATACAGAAGGGAGTAGGAAATACTTCAACTAGAAATAAATATTAAGAAAACTCATCCAAAACATCATGAAACTCTTGTATTTTACTTATGTAGGTATCCATACTAATATTATTAATACGAAAGCGTGTCTGTCTGTCTGGTGTGCTTAAACGTCACATGTTTTTAATCGATTTTGATGAAATTGGTATAGATAAATTGCATCCCGGAAAAGGACATAGGCTACTTTTTAACCCGGAAAATCAATCAAAAAACTTAATCCGCGCGGACAATGTCGCGGGCATCATCTAGTCATACTTAATCTATATATATAAAAATGAATTCCTATTTCCCTTGGTCACGACATCACGCGTGAACGGCTGGACCAATTTCACTAATTCTTTTTTTGTTGTGTTTGCTTGGACCTGGAGAGTGACATAGGCTACTTTTTATCCCGGAAAATTAAGGAGTTCCCGCGGAAATAAATAAAAACTTAAACCACGCGGACGATGTCGCGGGCATCAGCTAGTATATTATAATATATAAATGCGAAAGTGTGTTTGTATGTTGGTTTGTCGGTTTGTCCTTCAAACACGCCGCAACAGAGCAACGGATCGACGTGATTTTTGGCATGAGTATAGTTGAGGACCTGGAGAGTGACATAGGCTACTTTTTATCCCGGAAAATTAAGGAGTTCCCGCAGGAATAACAAAACTTAAACCACGCGGACGTAGTCGCGGGCATCAGCTAGTAAATAATAAATTACATCAAGGCTCATGTCATACAATTCAAACACCTTGTTCCCTAGTTAAATAAGTAAGATAACTTTTTTGCTCAGTCGCAAAGAAATCTTCACAATACTAACGGAAAATTCGCTTCACTTTTTAACTACGGAAGTTCTTAATTGCTCGCCTATAAAAAACGTTATAAATGTAACTACTTTTTGCATCGGATCTTAGTTGGCTTGTAACTGTTTGAGACGTTGCCGTGACAAAGTTTCAAAATGCTCTACTTCTTACTGTTGTCGTTTGCCGTTTTTGAGGTTGAAAGTGTTACGCGGAATGCTAGCTGTCCTATTGTTAGGCCTAGGGAGTTAGATTTATTTGAGGTGAGTCTCATACTTGATATTTTACTAACCCCCGACGCAAAAAGAGGGGTTTTATAAGTTTAACGTGTCTGTTTGTGTATCTGTCTGTGGTATCGTAGCTCCCAAACGGATGAACCGATTTTCGTTTAGTTTTTTTTTTTGTGTCATAGATAATTTCATCCCGAGTGTTCTTAGCCATGTTTCATGGAAATCTGTTCATACGTCTGAAGGTCATCAGCATTTTTCTAGTCGGGGTTTTATTTAAATTTGTTTGTACTGATTGGATTCCATGGAGTTACTGCTGAATTTGTCTTGAGAAAGAGACGAAACTGATATGGACATAGGATACTTTATACACTGAAAATTAGCCAAGCAATTTAGCGTTCCGGTACGATGCTGTGTAAAATTCAGGGAGGGAAAAAGTAGGGAGTTGGATGGACAGCTAGCCATGGACAGCCAAGCTGATCCTTGCGCAAAAAATGAGCCAGCCCTTGTCACCAGATGGGGCAATTAACCACGGTGAAATATCTCGCAAAAACTTTTTGCCACTAAGACCTAAGACTCCACTTTTTTTTAATAGCTGGATGGCAAATGGTACCTCGCAGCCGTGGCAACAGACATGAACATTCAAGGCGACTGTGCTATGGTGGTCTTCAGCCATAAGAACACAAATACCACGGACGTCTCCATAAGCTGGATTGTCAATAACACTGCCAGTTACTTCAATGGTTCTGTCGCACTTACTAGTAATAGTAATGGAGATGATTTCTTGATGGTCACTTACACAGGTAACTGATTTAGCTTTTCTGTATTCATGTCCTTATTGATAAGCTCTTCTTCTTTCGTTTGACCAATTTTTTAGTTTTTTTTAGCGTAGACTGTGGGAAAAATATTGTCCTGTAAGAATTGTAAAATAATTGTCTCTTCCAGATAAAAAAACGGAAACGTATTCAGTGCTGGACGTGGATTACGAGCATTATGCTGTAATTTTTGCATGTTATGATGATCCCGATGGGAACAGCAGTAGTTGTGAGTATTTTTAATTAAACATCTTTATTTTTATTAATTTATTTAGTACCAAACCTGAACATAAACATTTAAAGGACATGCACAAAGACAACTTATCTCTAGAAGAGATTTCTTCCAACATCCCTACGTTCTACTACAACAAATCTTGTACTCCAGGGGGGTTACTATGAGCTCTTAAAGCAGGACAGAAATTGAACTGCAGCACAGTTCAATGCAGTGTCTGCCTACCAGTTCAGTGCCTTGAAGTTAAGTGCAGTTCAATATCTGTCCTGCTATAAGAGCTCATAGTAACCCCCCAGGTGTAGCAATACAACAGGAGCCTTTTGTAATACATAAAAAAATACATATCACTAAGGACGAGTGGCCTAGTTGTGACAACGCATATCAGTCGATTGCGAAGGTTAAGCAATGTTGACCCAAGTCGGTGACTGGATGGGTGACCGAATTTAGAGGTTCAAATTGGGCCTTTTCGTATCCTCCATGCCCCGGAGAGCACATTAAGCCGTCGGTCCCGGTTATTATCACTAACATGAAACATCTGATAGTAATCGTTACAAAAACCTAATAGTTTAATTACTCTTAGTCGAGTCGTATGCGGAAGGACGTGGGCACCCATCGCATTATGATCCGAAGAAAACTCCTACCATTATTTGATTAATGGAACGACCCTCAGTAATAAGGAATACGACGCAGAGAGGGGAGAAAGGTTAGTTTTCCACAATAGAGGGAATTTTTAGCACAGAATATTTCTATCATGTTTTTAAAATGATTGATAGAAATATTCTGCTTGATTGTTGAATCTGCGGATTTTAAATGATCTTTTCCTGCTTCAATGATGCATCTGTTACTTCGCAAAAAGTATATAGTAATGGAAGATTTTCATAGCCTTCGATGGATCGAGGTCAAGCGCACTGAAACGCGACTATTACCTCTTTTTTAGGTTTTTATGTTGAGTTGTTTGCGACGTATTTAAATCTTCACAGTTACAGTCCGTCAAACTTTTTTAAGCTATTGCATAGCTTCTATCGCGGGCCTTGAGCGTGGAGACCGAATACAGAAATTCCGTACCTACGAAAAAAAACCTAACACTTTGGTTGCTATGACTACTTGTGTTGTTGACTTCAAGTTGTTGAAAATATAAAGGCGATTTGATTCCCCTTGGACACCCGGACTATTGAAAACATAATTCTTTAAATTATTTCGCCTTTATATTTTCAACAACTTGAAGTCAACAACACAAGTAGTCATAGCAACCAAACTCATCTTTTCATAAAAATATTTCGCCTTTATATTTTCAACAACTTGAAGTCAACAACACAAGTAGTCATAGCAAGTTGATAAAAAATGCTATGCAATAGCTTTACCGCGGCAGTCTCCGAGTGCCACACGTCTTTTTTTTAATTTTTTTTATTTAGTACCAGAAAGTTATAAAGTGAGAAGAAAAACAGATAAATAGTGGACAAGTAAGCACTTATCTCTATAAAAGATCCCTACCAGTGACCCTTGGCAGTGAGAAAGGTTGTGGAGGAAGAATAGGTACAACAAGATATGAGATGGCATGAAACGAGATATTTTATCATAAACTGACATAAACACACAAATATACATACTAATGAAATAAACATATAATACACACATATATATATACATAAATAAATATATATATGATCCGGTGGCTAAAATTGGAACTAACTTTTATGCCTGTAAAGTTTTTTATTAATTTTATTTTGCACTAAATGATTCCCGCGACTTCGTCCGCGTGGACCAAGATATTTCGATTCCCGCGGGAACTCTTGAATTTTCCGGGATAAAAAGTATGTCCTTCAGTATGTCCTTCCCCGGGATGTTATACCTATTCCTGTACCAAATTTGATCAAAATCGGTTGAGTAGTTTGGCCGTGAAAGCGTGTTATTTATTTATCGGCCGATTCGGATCGGAAGACTCGAAATTCAAGACTCAGAAATCTAATCTTTCCAAATCCCAATGACCTTAACACATTTTTTACAGATGAGCTATGGAAACTTACTCGATCGCCGCATCTGAAGAAAACGGACGCAATAAAACTGGACCAAGCTGTAGGCAACTACAGCCTTCAGTCCACCCCGTTCATGTTCTTCAACAACACGGAAGATTCTTGTAGAATCAATGCTGGGACTCATTTGAACCCCGCCGCTTTAGTTTTGTCGTCAGCTGCTGCTATTACTTTGTTTAGAAGGCTTTACTGAAATTGGTTTTCGGTTTAAAGATAGGTATTTATTTCTCTTAAAAGAACAACTGTTCACTTAACAAGATATTGAAACATAAGTTTAGTGGTTACACAAAAGCAAGCATATGTGTTTTAATAGAAACATCATCCATCCGTCCGCCTGTATATATCCACTGCTGTACACATGCCTTTTCCAGAGCGCACCACTAAAAACAGTCCTCTGCCTTCCTCATCCACCCGCTTCCCGACACCTCCTTTAGAAACATCATCATCGTCAATAGGTACCATTATTTTAATTTTTTTATTTATTTTACTGTCATCTACCAATTTTTTTTTAGTGGTGATGCCCTATAGTCCTTAAATATCCTTTCTTTGTAAAATTTAGGCACTACGTTAGATGTAACTGATGTAAAGGTTCAAATCGGATGCATTATTACATTTACTGATAAGAGATATCATACTCTTGATGGTACCAAAGATCATTTATTATGTTATTGAATCTATATTAATATTATGCGTCATATTGTATTGTACCTACTGTACTTTAAATAATATGCTAAGTAAGCTAAGCCGAAAATCTGAATAAAAAAAATAACCTTGGACGCTTCATTGACAATTCACACTAACTGAAGCGTTTAATACATACAAAATAAGTAACCTTTGGCTAAATAAGTAAGTAAGCATTTGCTTAACATTGAAACAGTTTAAATTTTTAAAATATATTAATTATTTTATCAATTTTGTGATACCGGTTATCCTAATTTCCAATGATTTTTTTCTTTAAAACTCAGTTTTAGTAATTTTCAGTATTTGTAAATATTTTTTTAATTAATAAATATTTCCGTTTCATTATCGTAATTCGTAAGTATTTAATTTCGAATAAAATATTATGAATGTTATTAGAATTAGGAATAATTTAAGACTAGTATTTAATAAAACTAGAATGCAATTTATTTTCGGTTTTATTTAACGATGTTTTAATTAAAATGGTTTACTTCAATGATTTTTAAGGCATTTTACTAAAAGTTTGCCCTTAGCATTGGGAGAACGCCATCTTGCGTTTGGTTGGAAATCTATGTAGGAAAGCGTGTCTAGATTCGAGTTGAAATCACAAAGCTTTCATGCCACCAAATTTCGAAAAGAGTAACAGAAAATATCACTAGATGGGGCTAAATTAAAAGCGTTTATATTCATGAAAATATCTACTTATTTCAATTCTTTTTTAAATAAAATAATGTTTCAACTCAGATGTTTTTTATTTAAATAAACTTTTACGAGTGCTTTTGTAGGTGGTCGAGTGAATCTTCCGCTGGTTCGGAATGCCGTTCCTACCGAGAATAGCCACGAAGAAACTCGGTGGTTGCTCTTTTTAACCGACTTCCGCAAAAGGAGGAGGAGAAGGAGTTCTCAATTCGGCGCATATCTTTTCGATCAAAAATTACTTGAAATAGGGGTTGAAAGTTGGTATGAAAGTCATTCATTTTTCAAGCCAAAGCCATGAAACTTGATATTTGAGCTTTCGGTTAAATGTGAAGAAGTACGTGCTTCACTATTTTTGAAAAATCGATCCCCAAGGACGCTAAATAGAGAGTTTGTACTTCAATCACGCCGCAACGGAGCAACGGATCAACGTGATTTTTTGCATGAGTATAGTTGAGGACCTGGAGAGTGACATAGGCTACTTTTTAAACCGGACAATTAAGGAGTGACTGTGGGGAAAAAAAATAAACCACGCAGACGAAGTCGCGGGCATTAGCTAGTTTGGCTATAACATCTTTATTTCAAACAAGAGGCCGACCATTATCTTTGTTTAGGTGGCCTTATAGGTATATAATTATATTATAAGTTCCCATTAGAACTCTATGACCTAAGAAGAGTTACTTGTATCTTAATGCCTACATGGCTATGGACAGCTCTTATAACACAAAACATACAATCTTTATTTTTCTAGTTGAATTAAAAGATAAATAAAGTAGGTATGATATTCTTCTGGCCAGCCGGCTGGGTCGCGTGACTAATATGGTCCCCAGCGGTTTAGGTTGTGCGCATTGAAATATACTAAAATTCTACATCAATAGCTGTGCCTTGATATTATTTAAGTCAGTCAGTCAGTCAGTCAGGACTTTGAATTTTATATATGTAGATAAAAGTTGATTGTTCTATGTATTTCACGGAATTAGGAATCATATTTTGTTATGTGGTTACGCTAATCTAAGGTGACACAATTTCGAGGTAATATTTTGATTCCATTTTTAATTTCACTTTGATAATACATATATCACTTACGTACTTATATATTATGAGCTATTTATTGCACCATATTATTATTTATCCGTTATCTATACTCCAAAAGTACGAATCTATATTATCATTAAAGGGAAGTATCTTAATCAATAAAATGTATATTATGCCCCATCGATGTACCTATGTATAAAAATTTATATCCTACAATCATTACGGTAGCAGAAAGTGTAAAAGTAAGCATTATTAGACCGTACCATCAATCCCAAAGGATATTACAATCCAATCGATGGTTGCGGTTACTTATTATGATTACAAACGGTTCACAGTTTACTTCCAACAGGCAACTTCCAGAGAGAAGCTCGTTGACTTTTATGGCAGTTTTTACACCCGCGAATCGTGAGTTCGGTTGCGCTGAAACAAACTGTGCGAACTTATTTTTGCTATCCGTAAACCGATTGCCACAAAAAGGAATTCTTATTACTGTGCCATAAATACCAGTTTGGTTTCAGCAGGTTCTGATACATGCCAATAAATTTGTTTTTCGACGAGTTGATTACAGTAATGTTGGAGGTGAAATAGTGGGTGGGAGTTTCTTCAGTGGTTCTTAGGATAGACGGTATGTGAAGTCGGTAAGTGTTCTAAAGGCCTACGCAGACCGGGACGGCAGGGCAAGGGATTTTGCCGTGAGGCAGCGCACACTGGCCGCTTAGATACCGCGGCATTCCAGCACTTTGTCACGGCATGCCACGGCGTGCCGCGGCACGACAAAGCACGCCTCAGCGACTCCTGCTGCCTGATACACTTTTAGTCTTCAGTTGCGTTTGATCGAGTGTTGGTGTGCCTCAGTTTTAAAATGGTAGATTGGGATTTGGTGTTGATATCAATTATTGCAGATGAAGAAGAAGGTACACAGGCTAATAATAGGGATAGAAGAAGATTTTGGGTTGATAATTTATGGACAGAAAGGGAATCAAAGCAAATGGATGGTCAATATTGGTGTGCAATGTGCATTCCCCGCTTCTTTACCCCCGCCGCCGCACCCCGCAGTATATCACTACGAAGTACGAGCGCAGGAGTCCGTGGCATGCCGTTGCCTACCGCAGTATGCCACGGCATCCCGCCACGGGAGCCTGTGGCGCGTCTTGCGATAAAATCCCTTTCAATGCCACGGCATCATTTTAAAGCAAAGCAATTTATGTCGTACTTCTGTAACAGTACGGTTGTAAGTCCATTAGTAAAAATTAAAATCCCTTGCCATGCCGTCCCGGTCTGCGTAGGCCCTTACAAATTAGCTCGTCGTGTTCTAGGTTAAGCTGTAGATAGTTTGGCAAATCTATAAAAGCTTAATCGCGTATCTGTGAGTAAATCTGTGAGTCTACTTAGGGGTTTTGTTTTATCTTTTCTTCTGCTCATTGATGTTTTTGGCGTTGAAATTATGACGCATGTATCTAGTGGCTCCTTGCTGCGTCCATCTAGGAGGGGTCCGACAACGTTGTGCTTTCAGTATGACGTCACCATTCTACTTTAACACCATTTCACTTTGGGACTTTAGTAAGTAAAAGTAAGTAAGTATAAACACTTTATTCCACACAAACAAATAACAGAACAGAGATAAAACGAATCGTGACAAAATTTACAACTTGTTCGGTGTAAAGGCGGCCTTATCTCGAGTTATCTCTTATTAGTGATATGTAGGTATTATGCGTTGTTAAAAAAATAGTTTATAAAAGTAGTATCTACCTACCTGTTTAATAGTTCATAGAACTCAATTTATAACTGACCAAACTAACTAACTCTTTTTATTCCATTTGCTTAACGGCCAGTTATGAAAGTTCTTAATTTAAACTACCGGGCGAGCAGAATTTATCAGGAGGTAGACCATAAAAAGCTTGCCAACTTTAAAAATATTTTACCCGCGACTCGTTCCGTGCATGAAACAAAGTAGAAAATTGTATTTTCGTATTCCACTACAAGTTAGCACTTGACTGCGATCTCACCTTATGGTAAGTGATGATGCAGTCTAAGATTGTAGCGGGCTTAGGTTACCCCTAAAAGATTACTACACAGTATCGTACCTGAATGCTAAATGCTTGGCGGCACTTCTTTACCAGCAGGACAGTGGCTAGCCAAGGCCGAAGACTCCCACCGAACCAGATGAGAGAATATTCAGAAATTGCCAAGAAAGAAAAATGCCAGGAATTTAACCCGGGACCTGCTGCCTATATAGAATAAGAGATAGCTGCATTTTTGGTAACCATCCCTAGAAAAGCTGATTCATTAATAGGTGGGTGCTACACTCTCCACTGATAATGGTAGTGAAAGTCTGACCGCATGCTGATGGGCCTTTCACTAGATATGGCCGGTCTTTAATACCAGTATACTTTAATACAGTACAAGAATCAGCTTTTCTAATTATGGTTCATTTTTGGTAACGATAACACGTCTTTGACCGGCCATATCTAGTGAAAGGCCCATCAGCATGCGGTTAGACTTTCAGTACCATTATCAGTGTAGTACCCAGCTATTACTGAATCAGCTTTTCTGGGGATGGTTACAAAAAGTGCAGCTATCTCTTATAATAATAAGACAATTATTATTTTCTCTGAAACAGTCAATCTAAGGCAGTTTGGTCCAATCTTTCTGTTTAGTACCGTTAATAAACAGATAGATAAACCAATGCAATGAGCAACCACTGAGATTCTTGCTGGCTCTTCTCGGTAGGTATGGCATTCAGCATCAAGGAATAATTTAAGAAAAAAATTGGTACAAAAGTACCTAAGATTTGTTTCACAGATATACTTAAGCAATAAAAAAACACTAAGAAATCAATAACAAAGTAAATATAAATTTAAATCAGTGAATATTTCGTCTCGGGCAGGTAGCTGGAACACTTCTGCTGTTAGCACCTCAACCGGATGTTGCAATTTTCTCTTACGGCCAATTGGATTTTTGTCTGCTGTTCTCAGTAACCATACTATCATCGCTAGCTGTATTGTTTTAATATTGTTGACGTTTTGGTTGTAGAATTATAGTCCTTATTTTAAGAACGCCAAGGTACGTGACATTAAACTGTCATTTTGATATAATACTGCTTTAAGCGATGGTAAAGTTATTGATATTAAGCTGGATTACCTTTTTCTTTACGTGGGAATGAAAATAGGTTTTTTAATACTACAAAATGTGTGTGTATCAAATAAATATTATAAATGCGAAAGTTTGGATGGATGGATGTATGGATGTACTAGCTGATGCCCGCGACTACGTCCGCGTAGATTGAAGTTTTTTGGTTCCCGCAGGATCTCCTTAGTTTTCCGGGATAAAAAGTAGCCTATGTGTTATTCCAGACTATAATCTATCTCTGTGCCAAATTTCATCCAGATCCGTTTAGCCGTTCGGGCGTGATTGAGTAACAAACATCCATCCATCCATCAATCAAATCAAATAAATATTATAAATGCGAAAGTTTGGATGGATGGATGTATGGATGGATGGATGGATGGATGTTTGTTACGACGTAGAAGCGGGCATCAGCTAGTAAGGTAATAAAGAAGAAAGAAGAAGTGCGTGCGAATACACAAGGAACAAAAATGCATTGCGGTGCCGTTGTTGGACAGCCCGTAAGGACGACAGTACTTTCGCCATTGTATTAGAGAAAATTGAAAATTAAAAAAAAAAAACTTTCCAAAAAAGAGAAAAAAGAAAGACGAGCCTGATGCGTCAACTTTGCTTATACTTGTTATACCCGCCCGACTTTAACATAGTGTTTAGAAACCAAAATTATTTTTCACTTTACAGTCAGTGGCTTTGGAAATCGGTTTTATGGAAAGATTTTTTTTAATTTCATTTTCTTCTAATACAATTTTTTCCTTACAAAATTAAAATTATTTTTCACTTTACAGTGGCTTTGGAAGCCAGTTTTTTGGAAAGAATTTTTATTTTTAACTTTTTAGTGACAGGGTTGAGGATTTGGAGTCCGAATTTTTTATGGGACCACCTCAAGAGCTTCCTCTAAGGACTGATAGAAAAAAAATTCAAATCGGTTCAGAAACCACGGCGATATGCACCGACATAAATTAAAAAAAAAAAAAAAAATACGCGCCGAATTGAGAACCTCCTCCTTTTTTGGAAGTCGGTTAAAAATTGCGAGCTTCTCGAGTGGGATCCAAGGCTGCTTACGAGACGACCCTCTTTCTGCTACGCTATTTTTAAAACCTTCTTGAAAATATTTAAATGTTCAACACTAACTAAAACAATTACATAAATGTAATTTTTTGTCACGTACGAATTTTACGAGGTCCCCGCATTTTATCCTGCCAAAAAGAACTAAAATAAAACTGGCGAACCAAGAGTTCGTCACCTTAAAATAGATTCGCATTAGCGCGACAGGCTAAAGCGTTATTTACCTCCGACGACGTGGACTTTACGCACATATACGTTTCATCCTGTCTGGTCGGTTTGTCTTCGCTCTTACAGTTATTGCAACCTAGAATACCCTGTTGTTGAGTGAAAACACGATAAGCCTCGGTGAAAATTCTGGGAAAAACACATTAGAGAATCCAAGTAAACAATTTATTTCCTCGCTCGCTGCAACAGTTGCTTATTTTTGAGGCAAAGCTCCAATAAAAGATTTTCATTAGGAGATGCATTTCTAAGCTCGTTCGTACGCAAAACCCCTACCAAGAGTTTATGCTATTAATTTATAAATCCACGAAGATACGCATTTTTTAATTCAGTTCTTTGATTGTGGATTGTTTCATATCCGATCGGTTTTCTCTAACCTTCTCTAGCTTTAAAGTCTTCAGTAATCACAGTACAGTAAGTAAAATACATATTATAGTTTACCATTGATATGAAGGTCGATGGGCCTTTCAAAAATCATCTTTGACTTTACCTTGTGAGCTTTCTTGTGAGAAAAATAAAATTAATAAATACCTATGTGACAAAAATTACCTACATGTACTAATTGCAGTTATTGTAATACATGCTGATGTTCACCTGCGACTTCACCTACTTGAAATAAGTTTTTTAATCCGAACTTCTAATTTTCTGGGATAAAAAGTAGTCTATATCACTCTCCAGGTCCTCAACTATAGTACCTACCCATGCAAAAAATTACTGTAGCGGCGTGATTGAAGGACATACCTACAAACACACTTTCGCATTTATAATATTAGTATGATTATCGTACGTCATACTCGTAGTAAGGGTCAAAGCATATTTTTTTTCATTATTTTCACAGTCCACTCTGCTCATGTTCGCAAACATGAGGAGGCATTATATCGAACGGATTTTTGGCGGAACCTGTGCATAGTCCGTATTTTTTCGATGAGGTTTAGTGTACCTAATTTAAAGCTTGAATCAGATAAAACGCGTAACGAATCGATCCTTGGGCACACGTCAATAACTTCCAGGTGGATGTGCGTCCTAGCGAATACTATCATGTATGCTTATTTTCCTGCGTGAAGGAAAAGTATAAACAGGCTTGCATCTGACAGATCTCGTGTGCGGATTCGGCAGTTATATCACAGAATAGGTTATATTTCATGCGTTGTATTTCAAAATGCATTCTCCAGCAAACTCGTTAGACAATCTTGAGTTAAGTACATTAGACTGTCAATAAATACAGCCTTCAGGACCTAAGATGAAGACGGTAAAACAGAAATCCTGTGTAACAGCAGGTATCAAACCAGACTCTCAGGCCACACAAACAAACAGCTAGCCACACAGCTTATGGGATCATGCAGCTTACAGTTCCTTATCTTAAAAAGAAAAAGTTGTATTTTTCCAACACTTCCCCTGTAGAGTCGAGTCATGCAAATCCATACTAATATTTTAATTTCGAAAGTGTCTGTCTGTTTGTCTGTCTGCTACGCTTTCACGGCTCATCTATTCAACCAATTTTGGTGAAATTTGCTTTGGAGATAATTTATATCCCGGAAAAGGACATAAGGTTATTTTTTATTAAATTTAAAGAGATTTAAAGAGTTCCCGTGGGAATCAAAAAAACTTAGTCCACGCGGATGAAGTTGCCGGCATCAGCTAGTACCAAAATAAATATTACATAAGGCTGTCGCGTTTCGTTTGTTTTTGCCTTAACGTTATTCAGGCGTACATACTTGTTCTTGCTACAGTGGACACGGCAGGTCTTATTTTCCGGGAATTTCAGGCTCTTTTTTTATGTGCTCTAGTTTTCCTAAAAGCACTAGTACCTATATTAATTTGGGGTATAGTTTTTTATTTTCATTGACTTCGAATATCTTTGGGAAAATTACTTAAAATTTGTTAGTAGGTCTAGTGACAAATACTTTTTAATTTTATTTGCTCATGCACTTTTATTTTTATTTTTTAATTCTATTTGACATGCCTGTATGCAACACTTTAGCTAATCAAATTAGATTATTACAGGAATGACTCTTATAGTCGAGACTAAAAAGTTTGAATCTTCTTGCTAGTCTTTGTTTTGTACTTTTTTTCCGGGATAAAAAGATGTCCTTCCCGGTGATGCAACTTACCTATGTACCAAATTTCATCAAAATCTGTTGAAAGGATGAGCTGTTAAGGCGAAGGAACAATTAAGGATTATTAAGGAAAATTAAGGAGTTCCCGCGGGAATTTAAAAAACTTAATCAACGCGGATGAAGTCGCGGGCATCATCCAGTTAAGATATACGTATTTCAAGATAATATTTGGAAATCCCTTACAATTTTCAACCGACTTCAAAAAAAGGAGGAGGTTCTCAATTCGACTGTATTTTTTTTTATGTTTGTTACCTCAGAACTTTTGACTGGGTGGGCCGATTTGGATGATTCTTTTTTTATTTGAAAGAGCATACTTTCCATGTGGTCCCATATAAATTTTATCGAAATCGGTCGAGCGGTTTTTAAAATATCAACAATATCAACAATAAAATAAGTACTTTGTATAGCGTGTGCCTGTTGTTGTAAAGTTGGCGCGGGAGTTTGAAGTCGATTGTTTAAAAAGTATTTTTTATATTAAATTATCAATGATTAAAACCGTGGAAAGCAAGACTGGGCCAGCCAGCCAGCTACAATGGTATCAATTCGCAAATACGAGTACAAACGACACTGACAAAACAAAAAATAGTCTACGCATCACATCGGGTGAACGGATATCCCTTTTGAAAAGTCAACTCAACGTCATATTTTTACGTCATATTATAAATAATGGCTCGTTTATACATTTCCGGATTCTCAATGGTGTACAGCGAAAAATATTTTATTCGAGGCAATATTTTTAGTTTTAGAAAAAAATAAAAAAGACAGTCATAGGCGTCAATTCTTTTGTACACAAAGCCTTTAACTAAATTTGCGCGACTGAAAATCGACCCATCCTATTCAGTACAGAATATTCTGAAAAGGATGACGCCATTTTTGAATGTGATGTCGCATGGATGTCACATAGATATTATCCAAGTCTTCAAAAGTCTTTATTTATTGTTCAAAGTCTACTTTATTAAATTAAATAAAGTTAACCTATGGAAGGATTCAGGATTATTTTTCTATTTCTCTATTTATAGAGAGAAAGAAATAAAAATCACCACTGTATTGGACAACAGTGCAAGAAACAGGTAAGCCACTTAGCTCGTGTTGGGACTCCGGGCCTCTCAGATACGAAACCATTACAATGGCGCACATCAGAGGTACCAGGTGCCCCAACGCTGGTTTTGTATATTGATTTATTTTGATTATGACTTATAATTTCTCATTTTGAGAGAGTACCTAATATGCAATACAATGTGACGATGATGATGACTCTACTATATCTAAATTTAAGGTTTCACCACATTTACCCCCGCGTACTTTCAGAACAATTGCCTTTCATACTGTGAAGAACTTTATAGAAATCTTTGTAGAAAAGCTGTATCCTAAAATGATTGTACCAATAGAACTACACACTCGGATAAAAGTGTAAAGCACCGCAGATTGTTTTCGTCGTTCTTTTAGCGGGTGAATTGGTTCCTTCGAAGCCGGAAAGTTTTCCGAGCGCCACAGAGAATTGTGAAGAAAATGGTTTACACACGGCTGTTGAGACCTTCGAGTATTTTAAAAATTTAATTAAAAACATGGCATCAGTTATTTAGTTTAAAAGCGACGATTACTTGCTACTATATTAAGACGATAGTATCATAAGATGCCGCCTTGTGAAATGTTACGTCTGGTCCACTCTCTTGTATGGTTGCGAAACATGGGTTCTCAAAAAGGAAGCAATTAACCGATTGCAAGCTTTCGAAATGTGGATATACAGGAAAATGCTTAAGATCACCTGGAACAGCTTTACACCTAACACTAAGGTACTGGAACTAGTCCACAAAAACAGACAACTCATGTCCACCATCTTGCGGAGAAAAATGGCTTTCTTCGGCCATCTTCAAAGAAGAGCCCAATTCTCACTTCCAAGATTAGTTTTGGAAGGAAGAATTGCAGGCAAGAGAGCTCCAGGTCGCCAAAGGCGCAAGTGGTTGGACGATATAAGGGAGTGGATGGGGCTTAGCTATCCGAAGCTCAAAGATGCGGCACAAAATAGAGAAGTTTTTCGGATGATGACCGCCAAATTTCATTTTGAAGAAGGCACGCGATGATGATGATGATCACAAGACGTATTGTCGCTGATAATAGTGCCAGTGATTAATGGATTTTGAGTACCATAAATTCAAACATGGCAAATTGACAGCTTCATGGGATTTATTGTCCGGAATAGACGTTCTTTAATAATGAATAATTAAAAGAGAGTTTCGGCCAATCAGTGGTAATTGCGAACGTAGCAGTTGTCAAAATACGGCGTTGGCCGTTTGCTAATGCAAGAATAATCATTTTTGATTAATTTAACAAGTTTATCAAATCGGCAACAGCAACAATCATATTGATATTTATAGCTATAGATTGATAGTGTAAATTTGTGCCGGCCACTCGAGAGGTGGTTGCAATCATCACACTCTATGGTGTTAAATCTCTAACTATAATATAATAGTAGATGATTCCCGCGGGAATTCTTGAATTTTCCGGGATAAAAAGTAGCCTATGTCCTTCCCTGGGATATAAACTATCTCTGTACCAAATTTCATCAAAATCGGTCGAGTAGTTGGGCCGTGAAAGCGTAGCAGACAGACAGACAGACAGACAGACAGACAGACAGACGGACAGACAGACACACTTTCGCATTTATAATAATATTATAGTATGGATGTGCCTGGTATGGGCATACCATGGGCAGACAAAATACGTGATTTGATAGATTAACTTAATTCGTTACTATGTCACACTATGTATTGGCTCCCCAAAAATGATGTTATTGCTCATCAAACTTGTAGGCAGTGTGTATCAAAGTTAAACTACATCTAAAATAAAGAAAAACGCACTCTCCAAATTGGTCCGGACGTTTTCGTTCTGGAGACCACAGCTTCGAAGAATAGGTACTGTTATTATTATCCGACTTTGAAGAAGAAAACGAAAAGTATTGTCACCTTTCCTGTGAGTGCAATGAACTTTTGAAACTATTGGGATGTACCTATAGAAAAATATAGTTGATAATTTATGTAGACATCATGGTGTGCCGACAAGCCGACCAAAAGTAATAAATTAAATACAGACATAATGTTGAGTACTTAGGTTATTATTATTGACTAGGTAGGTACCATTATTATTGACTAGATGATGCCCGTGACTTCATTCACATGGAATAAGGTTTTTGTATTCCTGGGGGAACTCCTTAATATTCCGGGATTAAAAGTAGGATGTCCGAACCTACCAAACCTACCTATACCTTTCATAAAAATCTGTTGAAGAGATGGGCAGTGAAAGCGTAGTAAACAGACAGATAGACAGACCGTTATCCCACCTCCCGTTATTCCAGGTCAATTCTGCCACGTACCTGCAAATTTTGGAACCAGCTTCCATCTTCTGTATTCCCTCATGATTATAATGTGGGGCTCTTCAAAGGGCTGATAAACAAATATCTCAAAAGCCAGCAATGCATTATCGATTCCTCTGGTGCTGCAAATGATCATGGGCGGCGGTATTCACTTAACATCAGGTGACCCGCCTGCTAGTTTGCTCGTTATATATTAAAAAAAACCGGCCAAGTTCGAGTCGGACTCGCGCACCGAGGGTTCCGTACAAACCTGTAGTAAGTTTTAAATTATTAAAAATATTTTTATCTTAAATATTTAAGTTGATTGAATGAAAGGTAAATTGCGGTTTACGATTTATGACGTATTAAAAAAAAACTACTTACTAGATCTCGTTCAAACCAATTTTCGGTGGAAGTTTGCATGGTAATGTACATCATAAATTTTTTTTCGTTTTATCATTCTCTTATTTTAGAAGTTACAGGGGGGGGGGGGACACATTTTACCACTTTGGAAGTGTCTTCGCGCAAACTATTCAGTTTAGAAAAAAATGATATTACAAACCTCAATATCATTTTTGAAGACCTATCCATAGATCCCTAACACGTATGGGTTAGATGAAAAAAATTTTTTGAGTTTCAGTTCTAAGTATGTTTGTTTTGTTTTTTTGTTTTTGTTTTGGTGTTTGTTTTTTTTTTTTTTTTTGTTTTTTTTTGTTTTTTTTTTTTTGTTTTTTTGTTTTTTTTCTATTTTTGTAAGAAAATCTTAACGCGGTTCTTAGAATACATCTACTTACCAAGTTTCAACAGTATAGTTCTTATAGTTTCGGAAAAAAGTGGCTGTGACATACGGACGGACAGACAGACAGACATGACGAATCTATAAGGGTTCCGTTTTTGCCAAATTTGGCTACGGAACCCTAAAAAGACACACTTTCGCATTTATAATATTAGTACAAGTTCGGTTATCTGCGTGGGGACGTAGACGTAATACCCTTCATTGGGTTGAGGGCTTAAAATTTAATACAAGGCACAAATTAACAGCTTCCGAAAATATAACAATGGTTCTGTAAAGTAAGCATTATCGACGCTGTACCTACTGTGTACTGATGGTTACCTCAGGGACCGCTTTTGTTTCAAGGGTTTTGGAAGGGGAGCCGAAATTACAGCATCGTTTATCTTTTACGACCCCCACAATCTGAGGGGATTGCAACACTTGCTGCTTGTTTTATTTTTAAGGATTTAGGGGTAATCCGGAGAGGGTGATGACCCCTAAATAAAAAATAAACTTTATAACACCTACTGTTATATCTTATGAGTAGATAGAAACATTTTCTAGAACCAGGGAGCATACTACCATCGCTTGGAGTTTTGTTTTAATATTGTTGGCGTTCGTGTTTTAGAATTATAACAATCCTTATTTTACGGACGTTAAGGTACGTGACATAAAACTGTCATTTAGAAATAATACTGCTTTAGGCGATGGTAGTAACCCCAGTGTACAACAACATTTTAAGGTGAAACTTCAATCAGAAATCCCGAGTTCGATCCCCAGCGAGGTAAATTTGAGAATTTATATTTTCTGGTCCGGTCTGTTGGAGGCTTTGGAATTGGTTACTTACCACTTTACCGGCAATGTCGTGCCACCAAGCGATTTAACGTTTCTGTCCGACCAGAAAAAAACACTGTTCCAACAAATAGGCAAAGCTTATAAGAAAATAAGAGAATCACTGAAAAAACAAGTTACATAAGTGATATCTGTTATAAATTATTCAGAGAGGCGTGTGAATTAATCCAAGAGCTTTTTACACCGCGCCGCATGTTGCGGTCCAAGTGGGAAAACGCTTGAATTGCCTACTTAATATAATATTATAATTCTTCTGTACGTGTGTTTGTCACCTAACTCCTCCTTAAAAATTTTGTGTGTATATTTCAATGGGTTTCTGGATGGATTGAAAATACAATTGGACCCGGTAGGTGGCGCTGCAATCGGGTTCTAGATTCAGGGCAGGACAACGTCTACCGGATCCGCTAGTCTTAGTATAGAAACCTAGACAGAAAAAGATTTTCCTTGCAATTCTTACTTAATTAATGTAAAAGTGTGCCTGTCTTTCAGTGGCCCATCTTTTTAACCGATTTTGATTAAATTTGATGTAGAGATAAATTGTATCCCGGGGATGGATGTAAGCTACTTTTAATTTAAAAAATTAAACCCGCGGGAATAAAAAACCGTAATCCACGCGGACGAAGTCGCGGGCATTATCTAGTTGATGATAATTCGTAAACGTATCAAGCAGCAGCTTTCCTATTTTCTGTAACAGAGCACATAAAATATTGCTTTACCAAAATATTGCTATCTGTGAGGCTGGTGACCAAATACCACATTTAAAGTATTGGTCTGGTCTGGTGACTTGTTTTACATTTTTGGTGTAAAAATAATTGGCGTTTTATTTGCGCAGATATCCTCAAGTACTCTGGTGAACTGGAAATTGTTTAGATATTATTATGATCCAAGGAACTTGCAAAATACTCAGTTGTTTTTAAAACAGCTAGTCCTTATTATTTATGACCTAGCGATTGTCCGTGACTTCGCTCTGTGCAAAATGTCAGCTTTATAGGGCAAATTAAGGGCTTGGGCTAGGAATTTATGAGTCAGTAGTCAGTGAAAGAGAAACGACTCTTCTCTTTAAATATTATAAAAATACACAATTATAGGCACATAGCATAAAGTCAAACAGTTTAACTCTGCCTGCAACACAGACGCCGCTGTGGCCTGCTTTCATAAAGGCTCTATGCATCTGCATTAACAAAATGGCCGACATTAATGGCATTACATTCTTTCATTTTGCCTCTGTTTTGTGTCCACATCTTTCGTGTAAAAGATACGAGGATATCAGGGAAAATTTGCTGACTTTTACTATATAATAAGATGTCTTCGCCGTTGCATCATAAGAAAGATTTTACAGGATTCAATTTCCAGTTGGGGTAACTTGGAATTATTTTATTTTAATACTTAAGTATGTAAAAATTACACAGGAGTCCAATCTATAGTCTATACTCAATCAATCAATAATCAATCATTCAATATTCATCAATCAATCAATCAATAAATATTATAAATGCGAAAGTTTGGATGGATGGATGTATGGATGGATGTTGGTTACTCAATCACGCTCGAACGGCTGAACGGATCTGGATAAAATTTGGCACAGAGATAGATTATAGTCTGGAATAACACATAGGCTACTTTTTATCCCGGAAAACTAAGGGGTTCCCGCGGGAACCTAAAAACCTCAATCCACGCGGACGTAGTCGGGGGCATCAGCTAGTAATATTATAAATGCGGAAGTTTAGATTGATAGATGGATGTTCGTTACGTAATCACGCCGAATGGATCTGGATGAAATTTGGCACTTAGGTTTTATAGTCTTGGGCTACTTTTTATCTCGGAAAATGAAAGAGTTTCCGCGGGAACCGAAAATCTCAATCCACGCGGATGAAGTTGCAGGCATCAGCTAGTTAGGTATATTCTTTCAATGGATTGCAGAAAACAGGCTACACAATTCCTACCTACACGTTCCAAATCTACATGTTCGTTTTACTCCTCCAAGCTTCATACCACAGTATAGTTATTTATTACTAAGTAAGTTATAGCACGACTGAATTTTATACTAAAAAGCCTACCAATTTAGAGACACCCTTCCCTGTCATGCTACTAGGTATCTCTATAAACACCTATTCTGTGGTTATAGTTTAAACATAAATAAAAGAAAAAGTGACTGACTCATTGATCTATTATTAAAAAAACATAAATAAAAGAAAATGTTACTGACTCATTCTCTGATCTATTATTAACGCACAGCATAAATCACTAGACGGATCGGGCTGAAATTGGTACAGATAGCTAATTATGACAACAAATAATAATATTAATATTAATAGTTTTTTCTTAATTTATCTATTCTTTATTTTCATTGTTAATTATTATGACTAAAGCATCCGCTAAGAAAGGATTTTTGAAAATTCAAATCCTAACGGGGTAAAATAGGGCTGTGAAATTTGTATGAAAATCGAAGCGTGAGCGAAGCCGATACAAAAGCTTGTATCAAATAATAAGCCAGCAATAAAATAGACGTACGATTTAATTGCAAAATAAAATAAAACACAACTGAATCTAAAGTGCCAAACACAAACAATGCCGACACGACGCAGTAAGCGCAGCACTCAACCCATTTCCCGAATACTGGGAAACGTTTGCAACAGTTATTTTTTTTTAATTTTTCATCTTGAACACTAATTTTTATATTTTTCAAACGAAACGAATATGTAGCGTGTGCTGCTAGTTGCATAATATAACTAATTTTCTCATTTCTCATTCCAACAAAGTGGAGTACAGTTGAGTAATTTTTAGAATAACTTTAGTAATTCAGCTTTATGTTTTTTGATGTACAGCCGACGTCAAACGTCCATATAGAATAAGCAAACAAGATGGCTTGTTAGTTACAAAGTCACCCTCAAACGTGCGGATGAGTGATTCAAATTGCTTGCACACAGTTTTAGCAGTTATGCTATGTATGGACTTTTGACGTCGACCGTACCTATGGTTGAATAGTGTGGCATAATAGTGGCAAGAATGGTGGCTACATTTCCGTGCTGGGCAGCCAGGCTGATCCTTCGTGCAAAATTAATTTGACTTTACAATCGTGCATTGTCGAGTGAAACGTACGTTGAGAATAATTTGGAAGATTTGTGTGGTGTGGTGTTGTGCCGGTACGAATTGCTGGCCTACTGGGTGATAACGCAAGCTACACGCTGTGTCCTAGATTTTTCTTCTTGGGCGGATTATAGAAAACTAGATCCGCCGCGTGGTATAGTCTTTTTTGATTCCCAGGTGAACTCCTTAATTTTCCGGGAAAAAAGTAGCCTATGTCCACTTAGTGTACACTTTAGTGACACACTTTCGCATGTATAATATAAGTATGGATTAAACTTCAAGTTCTTTCATAATTTGACTCTTCAACTATTTAAAATAATTCGAACCTATATTAAAGTAAGGAGATAATACAGGTTCCATTAGGGTATATAAATTTCCTCAAAGAATCAGTTTGGTGAAAAAATGCTCACTTCTCCCACAAATTTCAATTAAAAGACTTATAGGGTTAGCTTTTATGGGTCGCTGCAGGACCATAAAATAGTGTACCTACCTGTGGAGCACATTATTATAGTTTAGTGTTTATAGACAATAGGAATAGACATTTCAACTGCTGTCTTCTTTTGGCTGTTGTCTTTGTAATATATTTAAATAAAACGCCGAGTCGCAACAACGGTTTATTCCAGACTGGTTAATACAAAATGACAGATGACATAAACAAAACATAAATTATTAAAATACCCACCTTATATACTACATTATCCCCCCCTTTACTGATTGGAAAGAATTTCTAATTTATTACACTACTTCCTCCTAATCTAAATTAATTACATGATTACAAACCGAACCCATTGGGTCGCCTTCGGAGCCGTTTGTTCTGTAAGTACCGGGGACGATCCAGCGCGGGACTCGCCAGCGTCGTCTACCAAGGCGGCTCTGGCAGACAACGCAGGATGACTAATAATCGTTTCCTGATGTCGAGTCCCGATTGGCCACCGCGTAACTAGAACGCCAATGATTTGCATGCCGCGTCCATCGCAACCCATCCTTAGTCTCAACCTCGTATAGTATGTTATATCTTACTCTTATACTTATTACTATCGCTGCACTCCATCTTTCTTTCTTAATATAATCTTTAGCCCCTACCTTATCCCCTTCTGCTGGCACATGACTTCCCCAAATAAAACATCCGATCTTGACACACCATCCATCGTGGCGCTGCCAGTACGCAATCATTACTCTCTCCGATTTGAGATGGTCATCGTGGTACCTACCACATACCTATACAATTATTTTATTTTGAAAGAAATTTCGACGCGAGACAGGCGCATCGTAATAAAAACAAATACAGAAATGCAAGGGACCATAAATTATTAGAAATTCAACTCTGAGTAAAATTTCTCAGGAAACGAAAACATAGGAAAAAATTAAGCGAAGTCTAAGGGTCATTGTAAACCGATATTCTCGTTATTTATTGCTTTAAAATAAACAGACCCAAAACACTTTAACAAGAATGTTTTTACAAACAGTCATAAAACACCAAAATTTTAATTTGGCCAGACATCTAAAACTAAAGAAGGCAATAAATACTAGTTGGCTACATTGTACAAGTGAACCCAGCGTTGATAGAAATCGACACCAGATGTTGATAGATTTCTAACTATGAAAAAGATTAAAATTTAATGTTGTAGAAATCCTTAAGACAAAAAATTCCCAAGAGAAAGGGCGTGGACTAAGCGACTTCGCGATTATTGGTTAATACAAATGCATGACAATTATGTGACCAATGAGGAGAACGGAATTCTGTGTGTAGTTTTTTTGCAGTGGCCCTCGCTGGGGGAAAAGCTGGGAGGAGATAAGATGTGAGGACAAGAAAAAGAACGGGGAAGGCAGACTCCGAGCGCAAGTCAGAGAGACCAGTTCTCCAATCCACAAATTTTATAACGGATAAAAATAGAGAGTTCAGAGTATAAATCGGGTCAAAGTTTGGTTGTAAATTAACGGTGTTCACTTATTCCTTTCATTTAATTGAATGTTTGTATAGATTCAGATCATATTTTAGATAAGTTCTTTCGGGGAATAGGCTATTATAAGTGGTTTAGTGAAAGAAGCTGTTTGCTGAATATCGGTAAAGTACACAATTTGATCATAAGGTACTGTAAACAAGGTTCATAGAGAGATTTAACAGGTCGAGCTAATTGTTGAAGGCATTTAGTCGTAGGACGCCGGTCTAAATGGATTCTGACGCCAGCCTAGATTTAATGTATGAGTTGATGGTGCAAAATGGGAATAGAAATTGGTCCCCAATATATATTGTTACATTGACAATGCAAATAGTTACCATTATCTTTCTGCTTATAATGTTGTATAAAAGAGATTGGGTAAGGGGCGTGTTGTGTGCAAAAATCGAACATTGTTGTATTGGAGAAACTACCGCACAAAACATTGAGCTGGGAATGATTTATTAAATTAACGACATGATTATCTAAGTTGTGAACCTTGTTAACATACCCAAAGTATATTCTTAGTCTACAGTTATAAAACTCGTGCCTTAAATCTTTCTTTATTATAGATCATGAATTAAAATTGTGTGCATGTGTGTATATAGCTATAAAATAAGGTGTATATTAGTTTAAACGGCTGTAAGAGTTTTTATCTTTGGAAATTCTCTTTTCTCTTACATTAGGAAGCCTAGGGAACGAGAATTTTCCCACCGAATTGATACGATTGCTTCAACAATCGAATTTGGTGTAAATAAATCAAACCCAGAGTCTCCTCTTTAATAACACTCAATGTGGAGTAATACAAATAAAATTCAGGGAATAAAAGTAAATTATATTCACAATCTCTCTTTTATTATTACAGTTAAGTAACCTTACAGATTTATTATTGGAAGTTTATTAAGGTCTGAACAATTACTTATCTTTTGCCCTATAATAATTAACATTTAATGGCTTGTGTTATAGATCACGGATAACATTCCAATAATGAATTTCATCCCATATATCTAAACTATAGTCACGATCCTTAACCTTAAAGGGACGAGCTAGGTAGGTTCTACATAGGTTATCACGTTTAATTTAGGTCTACAGGGAAAATTTCTTAGTTAAAAACCTCGAAGCAGATTTTGCTGTAAGCAAAATCCATTCACTACTTTTATACAATAGAGCGGGTATTGGCTCAATCGAAAGGCTCCAAAGGAGGCAAGATTAACTTAACACAGTCTGAGGAAGTTCGACTTCTACAACATCTGGCATAAAGGTTAAATAGGTTTGAATAAGATATTAACGAGTAGCAAAGAGCAACAGGTTCTTTCCCACTAGCATAAGTATATAGCATTTGAACGAGACGGCGGTCCACAACGACGAGAGCGAGCCGAGCCACATAAAACAAAAGGTTCAGGTATACGACTATTGTATCGAGGGATGGGACGTACTCGCGGAGTGTGAGGCATTTTTGGTTGATTGGGGATTATATTCAATATTGATAGTGATTGACAATATAGTCAAAGTAATCGGCTACATGGCTGCGTGGTGACAAGTTGGCAGCAATGGTTCAGCACACCCACACACACTCCTCTCGCAGATCGATCTCCGAACCTGAATTGGCCAATTCATATACCTACTATATAAAATGAATAAATAAATTAAGTCCATGGACCAGGGGCGGGCTAAAATGCCCATAAAAGTTAGCACCAGCCGTTTACGGATATGGTAATAAAATCGCTTCGCAGCGCTATTATAGGAGGTTCGACTGCTGCCCCAATAACAATGTTTAAGGGCCTCATGCAGGCGTAGGGACTGTCCCCGTGCTCGGTTATCATTGGTCAGCTAAGATGCCTTTAAAAGGAAATACATGTAACAGCAACCATTCAATCCGACCCTGATTTGCAAACTTGGTATATACTTGTTACTATGCTGTGAATTAAATATCACTAAGGTAAACCTCGCGTTAAGACTTCTAGATCGATTACTATAATTCAGGTGGATTGATTTGGTCCGCCTTACGTGTTCACCCAGCGTACTGTGCTAAGTATCAGTTTTACTGGTAATTCATGATTAACAAATACGACAACCGGATACCGAAAGTGCCACTAACTCTGCAGTGCTATTTTTCCGATATGTATATTTATAGGGTTCCTCACATATATTAGTCTCGATAATTAACTAGCTAAGACGATCACGCCGGTACCATCACAGATTCCTTAAGGTAGGTTACCTTACTCCAACTAAACCGCCATCCCTTAATATAACTATATATTTTATCCCAATCGGTAATTGGGAATTTGTTTTTAATAACATAATATGTATCCGCGTCGTTATTACCTTTCTGAGATTTAATAGCTAATCTAGTTAGGCCCACCATGTTATTTTTAGATTGAACATAATATTCCCTATAATACTGATACTCTGATAGTAAAATTATCACCAGCGGGGCCTCGCGTTGGATCTGACTATAATAATGATCTGCGGAGCTACGCGTGCGAGACGCGCATGAGACCGACCGCTCGCCCTCCTCCCCGCGCTGCACCGCGGCGCCCGTCCCTCGCGACCCCGTCACAGGACGAGATAGGATATAGTTCCGCTCAACATAATGCTTCAAAGTCAGATAACTTATTGAATTTACCTTTATATTATTAGGAAAAACCTTATTTTGGTTGATGTCCCACCTCCATACAACTATTGACAGTTGATACAGCGCAGCTAGTAATATAGACAGCTTTTTAATTAATTTCAAATATAATACTAGTAAGTATTACAAGAAAGAATTTTAAATCAGGTGCCCTGACTATCGCTTCGGTCTCTTTAACTATAATAATACCGTTCCTAACTCCGTCACAAGCTCCGGGCTCCGATCTTAACCTACTATACAATTTTTTTACCAGTTCCTCTTTCGTTCTACCGATAATACAAATGCCCTCTAACAATATTGGAACGTTAAGAATCCCAGTTACCGCTTGTTCCATGGTACTCTGAAATAACGACGGGACCGACAATAATCCATGCTCCAGTATCCATGCTCCATAATAATATAATTCCACCTGGAGAATATTCAAAGCGGTAAAATTATTAGAATCATTCAAGGTTAACTGGCTACAAGCTTCCGTTAAGAGAGAGGATGAGACAGACAAAGGTACGGGTTCTATAATACCTGCAGATTCCATGCGCTGTAGCTTTGCGTCGAAATCAGCGCACCGCGCGCGCGGCTGGGCTCGCCGCCGGTTTTCCGGCGCGCGCGGCCCCTGCCGTTCGCGCTGGCTACACAGCATGCCACTGAAACCTCCCGGGTACTTACTTACAACCTTATTTGTATTAAATCCGCCACTCATTATATTTTTATCGACAGCCTGGACTAATTTAGGCCCCGTAAAAGAAACACTCATACCAATTTTTTTTAACCACTCTCTGCCTAACAACGGCGCCGCGCCATTCCAAATTACATATAACTTATGATTTTCACTGATAAGACCATAATATTTAACGGGCACTGTTAAATAACCGACACATTTAATATCACTTCCATCATAACCTTTTAGTTGATAATTGTTATCTTGCAGTTTATATTCCGAAAACATCTCTGCATACATTTTGTCGCCTATGCATGATATAGGCGAACCGGTATCTACATGCATGGCCAGCCGTCTATTAGCCACGGTCATCTCAGCCACCACCGGATCGGATCCCGTCAGCTGTACCATATACAGCCCGCCGGGGCCTCCGACTCCCACGTCATCATAATACTCAGCCGAGCTCTCGCGCTCGCCATCACTGTCGCCGCTTCGTTCCACCTCTTCCGCCTGTCGCGTTGTGTCTAGCCGAAGGACCTGGCCCTCCGCTTCCCGCCCTGCCCTAGGGCATACGCGTTGCAAATGTCCCGGTCTCAAGCACACCCGGCAAGAATAGTTTTGAAAACGGCACACCGCCCGGGCATGGTCCCGGCTTCCACAGCTAAAACACCCTCCGTTCGTCACCTTCCGTCGATCACTGTTGCCACCCTCCGACCAGCCCCTACCGCCCGAGCCTTGGCTGCGCCAGCGCGGCCCCGCGCCCGCGCGCTCGGCGGCGCTCGCTGGCCGCGCGCCCTGCGCGTGCACCGCATGCACCGCGCCGTCCACCGTCCATTGCTCGACTGCCGCAGCGTCATTAGCAGCCGCCTCCAATGCCACGGCCTTTTTGAAGGCCGACGAGAAGGTCACGTTGTCTTCACAAAATAATCTTTGTCGCGTAGGTTCACTGTGCAGGCCACACACGAATTGGTCTCTTAAGTTCTCTTCTAAATTCTCTTTGAAATCACAATCCCTGGCTAAGTGTTTCAAAGCTGCCGCAAACTGAGCTACCGTTTCGGTGTGAGCCTGCGTCCGTTTCCGGAATTTATATCTTTCAGCCAGAATCGATGGCGTCGGTTGTATGTGTTTTTTCACCAGATGCACTAACTCGCTGAATTTCATCTCACCGGTTTTTTTGGGAGAGCACAAATCCACCATCAGCTCGTACGTTGCGTCACCCACGCACGCGAGCAACGTAGGCACTTGTAGGTTAACCTTCACGTCATTAGCGAGAAAAAATTGCTCCATCCGATCAATATAGGTGCTCCATGTACCCGAACTGAGACTAAACTCGCGTAACTTTCCTACGGACATCTTGAACGACATTTAAATAGACAAATAACTTATAAACGACTGCGCCACTGTAATATATTTAAATAAAACGCCGAGTCGCAACAACGGTTTATTCCAGACTGGTTAATACAAAATGACAGATGACATAAACAAAACATAAATTATTAAAATACCCACCTTATATACTACAGTCTTAACTTGCGGAGGGTCCATGCTTCGATGCCCGGCAGGGTCAATTTGGGAAATTATAGTTTCAGAATTTTCCCTGATCTGGCCTGGTGGGAGGCTGCGGCCGTGGCTAGTTACTACCCGGAAAAGACGTGCCGCCAAGCGATTTAGCGTTCCGGTACGATGTCGGGTAGAAACCGATTAGGCGTATGGGTTAATTATAACTGCCAGCATCCCTAACATGTCAGCCAGCTACCATGTTAGACTGTATAACTGAAGGGCTTACTTGTAGTGAATAAAATGAAGAAAAAGTAACAATTTTGTCTTTATGGGTAGTCAGGCAAAAAAGATAAGTTAAGTCTTTCTTCGGCACTGAGTAGTCGGGATGCAACCTATCTTAATACACAAAAAAAGGCTTCTCATCATTTTTAGAGCTCCGTGGTCAACAAGGAACCCTTATATCGGTTCAACATATCCGTCCGTCCGTTCGCGGTTTAGCTCAGAGACTTAGTACTAGAAAGTTGTAATTTTGCACATATTAATAACGTCGACGAAGTGGTACTAAATCAAAATGTTGAAATAAGTTTTTAGGGTTCCGTACCCAAAGGGTAAAAACGGGACCCTATTACTAAGACTCCGCTGTCTGTCTGTCTGTCTGTCTGTCTGTCTGTCTGTCTCCAGGCTGTATCTCATAGACCGTGATAGCTAGAAAGCTGAAATTTTCACAAATGATGTATTTCCGTTGCCGCTATAACAACAAATACTAAAAATTTAAAAAATATATATATTAAGGGGGGTCCCCATACAATAAAAGTGTTTTTTTCGTATTTTTTTGCTCAATATTAAAAACGGTAACAAGTAGACGGTTCAAATTTTCACAGAATATTAACTTATATATTACCTTTCAAAATAAATAATTAAATATCAATAAAGTAAATATTAAAGGGGGGCTCCCATACAACAAACGTAATTTTTGATATTAACAGTAAACCTCTACAAACAAAGTTAGTTTTGCGGTTCATTAACAAAGGTAATTATACCTACTTCTTGAGTACGGAACCCTCGGTGCGCGAGTTCGACTCGCACTTGGCCGGTTTTTTTAGAGTACTCGTACCTCCGCTACACGTAAAGCAGGGATTTACGTCTATCCCATGGCTTGGGGTGTCGTTGGATAAGTCGTTCAAAATTATGACGGGTGTGGGTAAACCATTTTTCGATTATGCCGTTGGCCAAATATTAAGCTTTAAAGTGCTCTTTTTTTTAAGAATCTAGCAGTTTTGGTAGAGTAAGTATCTTTTTCTTTTGCTATAGCACAAGATTTGTTTATACATTTAATTTACCGAGAGTAAGAGTTACAAATTCCGTCCATTTAACTGTAATAATTGATAGGCGCTACCGTGAACCGGATGAAAGCGGTTTGCACGTATCCGGATGTAACCGGACACAGCCGGGCGGAACTGGTTCGCTGCGGAGCAATTAGTTTGATTCCGGTGTATATTATGTGTGTCTATTTACATAAAATAACGATTAACAGTAACATGTTGCTTTTGTATATTCGTGGTGTACAATAAAGTATACATACATACATACATACATACATACTTACAGTGGACCTACACACACATTGCAGACCACAGGCTCACCTAACTTCACCACCGTCCGTATAAACTTCCAAGCAGCTGCACACTAATGCTGCTAGAATGACTTCGCCGACGACGTGGTCATAATGGCAGAGACTCCAAAAGATCTGGAGCAGATGCTGAGTAGCCTAAGTCGCTCTTCTAGACGAGTCGGTCTCGAGATATATAAAACCAAGGTTAAATTCTGTTGCTATTCAAATAAAATAAAAATAAAATAAGGTTATAATATTATGTTCAATCAACATATTGTCCCGTTACCCATAAACTTCGAAAATGTTGGAATCGAAATTGTATCGGAATACAACTACCGTGACCAGAAACAATTTTGAAGAAGAAGCCAACAGAATAATACTGGGCTGGGCGGTATTTGGAAAATTAAATCAACGTCAACACCTCAATGAATTTTCAGTAAGCTTACTCTGAGTTTTAACATAGCAAATACGATTGATCGACGTGAGAGCTCACCATGCCAAGCGTCAAAGTAAAATGGACCCAAATACTCTTGTTTTAAAGTCACAAATTCAGCGTTTGGAGCGCTGGCTGTGAATAAATACACGAAATTATGAAATGAGCTCTAAACCAATGCAGTTAAGGTTCATTTCACCTTGACGCTTGGTGTGGTGAGCTCTCACGTCGATCAATCGTATTTGCAATGTTAAAACTCAGAGTAAGCGTACACATGTCTCCAACGGATGACTGGTACTTGGTAGGAAATAACGTATCTTCTTAGACCGTGGTTAGGGTAATGGCTTGCGGTCGAAGCTATAAGACAAAAGAAAGAAAGAGATTCTTACTACCTATTGATTTTTGCCTTTAATCATCTAGTTCTACTAACTACTTGGTATGTTCTTGTAACGTAATTGTCTGGTTCGAAGTTATAATGAAAACAAAAGGAAAATATTTTCGTAAGTATTGATTGTTTTAATTAAATAAACATCTTTAACTGCTCGGTATATTCTTGTAACGTTATTGTCTAGTAACAATAGCACACTAGAAACTCTAGATCTGAATAGAGAACAATGAAAGGCTATATTGAGATGGCAACTCAATAAGACAAAGCAGATGTTAGTTGTTTATGTCGTAAGTTGGAGCGGGAACCAAGAAGGATAGCTAACAACATGAGATATAATATTATCTCACTAGCTTCACTTATTACACTACTTACTATAATATCTAACACACATTTAAGTAAATTCTAAAGATTAGAGTCGATTAAAATATACCTAACATAAATATTATTTCATCTTCTAAATCAAATACACAATATATTAATATTTTTTAATGAACAGTACTTAATTTATTATGGTATAAATTATTTCTTCGATTTTAGCGACATTCGCTTGATTCACCTTTCACCCCTCGCGACTGATTTTTCATCTCGTGAAATGAGACGTAAGCGAAGCCGCGGGCAATATCTTATCAAATAATAATAATTGACCGAGCGAAGCGAAGGTCTCTGAGTCTACTTGAGTGAATTTGCACTTGTCCGTCCTAGGGTTGCCAACCATACTATAATACTATTATTATTGGTATTGTACTGTATTGTATATACTGTTGAAGAAGCACATAGTACGCAAAAATATTCCATAAAATACTATTTTTGTGAAGTGTACTATATTTTTTTATAGCTTAGTCTGAAAAATACTATATTTCGCTTATGAAATGTTAGCAACCCTATCCGTTTGTCTGTCAGAGCCTTTTAACTTCTGAATTACTGAACGTAATTACTTCAAATATAAATATAATATGTAAACCGATGGCCTCCCGCCAAATATGGCTGAAAAAGTTATAAAAATCTTTATTTCAGGGGGGCTCTCATAGAAGCGAATGCGAAGTAAAATATTTTTTATAGCGTTAAATATGGTTGTGGTATATCATTTTAAAGATAATTAGTAATAGAGTCTAAAAATATTTTTGTTTAAATTTTTCCCCTAAAATTGACGAAATGGGGGGCTTTCAAAGTGGTGATTTTCTAACGTTAAAAGTTGACCTCAGAACTCTCAATTTTCTGAAAGGCTAAGACTGAAACTAGATCAATTATTTGAATTATATCCTGTACTTGAACAACAAATACTAAAATTTGATAAATATTATAAGGAAACGAAATTATTTAATTTTTAATGAGATTTAGTATTTTTAACAGAACCTCACAATGGTGTCAATAGATGGCGCTAATGTTAAGAGATAAATATGATATGGAAACGAAATTGTTTAATTTTTAATGGGCTTCAGCATTCAGTCAGTTTAACAGAACTTCACAATTATGTCAATAGATGGGGCTCTGTAAAAGTTTATTCGTTTTATGGATACCGCGAGGTCTCAGTTCGGGGCGAACCACTAGTAATAATTATATTATAGTAATAATAATAAATATTTTAAATGCGAAAGTTTGGATGGATGGTTGGAAAGGGTTCACGACCCTCAGTCATGAGGAATACGACGCAGAAAGAGAGAGAGAGGGAAATAGCAAGCAACTGTGCCACAAGGTTAAGGAACATAAACGCAGCACACAAATAGATACGCTATTCATCGGAAAGCGCGAGGCATCGCTCCAAAATGAAATCCAGGCACAATGTTGTATTTATTGAACTGCATCGATATTTTTCAATTCATATTTTAGAATGGGTAAATAAAGTTGTTTGATTTATATTGAAGTCTGATCTTGAAATTGAATGGGAAACGAGTATTGAAAAATTTTAACGTCGTAGGTAATATTGTTTTTGTATAGCAGCATAGCTGCGATAGTAATAATTGATTCCGTAATTCCGTGGAAGTATTTTTAACCGACTTCCAAAAAAGGAGGAGGTTCTCAATTCAGCGCTTTTTTTTTGAATGTATGTCGGTGCATATCTCTGTGGTTTCTGAACCGATTTGAATTTTTTTTCTATCAGTCGTTAGAGTAAGCTCTCGAGGTGGTCCCATAAAAATTCTGACTCCAAATCCTCAACCCTGACACTAAAAAGTGAAAAATAAAAATTCTTGCCAAAAAACCGACCTCCAACGCCACTGTAAAGTACAAAATAACTTTGATTTCTACCCACTACTCGTATGTTGAAGTCGGGCGAGTATGATGCGTCAACTTTGCTTATCCTTGTTATACCCGCCGTACTTCAACATAGTGGGTAGAAACCAAAATTATTTTGTACTTTACAGTGGCGTTGGAAGTCGGTTTTTTCGAAAGAATTTTTATTCTGACAATAATACGAAAATTTGCTTAAACTTTTATATCGTTATAGTAGTTACTGGTTTGAAAATACTTTGCTTATAACTTATATGAGACGAGGGACGAGTGGCCTAGCTGCGACAACTTATATCAGTCGGTTGCGATTATTAAGCGACGTTGACCCAAGTCGGTAACTGGATGGGTGTCCGAATTTGGAAGTCCGAATTTGGCCTTTCCGTTTCTTCTGTACCTAGGCACGTTAAACTGTCGGTCCCGGTTATTATCACCAACATCTGATTATTAGGTACTTCATGACTGAAATAGTACTCTTAGTTGAGTCGTTTATGGAAGGACCCAGGAACCCACGGCATTATTATCCCTAGAAAATTTATGTGAATAATGGATTGGGGTCACGACCTTCAGCAATGAGGAATACGATGCAGAGAGAGATTTATAAGACACAAGACTTGTTCTGTGAAGATCTCTGCAAAAGATTTTCATCCAGCACGATAGTGGACGTCTATCCGTTTGAGACGACGACGAATACACCTAAAGTAGGTATAGACACAAAATCCTACCCTTGTTGAACTTCACAAGGTGCTCACTTTTAATGGTTTTAAGTGTTAAACCCGCCGGTCTTGAATTAGCACATTTTAAAGTGGACTTTACTCCCACTCTCATTTTCTATGCAAAGCCTTTGAGCGCAGGCCGAGTAAAGCCGAGGTCTGAAAACGATTTGCGTGCGTTCCATTTTATTTTATTATTTACGAATAAATTGCACATACATAAAAGCTTTTCTCGCTGATGGCTCGGTTTACCATCAATCATGCACTGTGGAATTCATGTGAATATTATTATAAATTAATCTTTATTTATAAATCTGATGTATTCAGTGTAACAAAAACAACCAACCATACATAAATTAATAATCTCGCACATTTTAATACAACGTTGCATGCATTGCTTATTTTCATAATATTATGTCTTACGGAATCTTTCTGTGGGGTAACTACAGCGCCAGATATTTAAAAATATGGTATTCCATAAAAGGGTAATACGTGCAATTTGTAATTTAAATCGATGAAAATACAATGTCAACTCACTACTAGTACCCACTTGCCAACTCACTACTAGTCGCCCCTAGAGTAAAAAGGTTAAAAAATATACGGGCCGAATTGAGAACCTCCCCCTATTTTGGAAGTCGGTTACAAACGAGCTGACGTGCTCGATATCTGACGAAAGTTAGAGCGCTGGCTCCCTCGTTCGCAAAAGTCGTTCCGAGAGAACAATATATCTGCTTATAGTTCCCCGACTGGTAGCAGATTCAAGAGGAGGAAAAAAAAAAAAAAACGATGAAAATTATGTAAATGATAAAAGAGCATGGATTTAACTCGCTCCAGAACAACGACGAGTAACCTTATATTGCGATTGAGAAGGGTTCACGGCCATCAGTAATGAAAAATACGACGCAGAAAGAGAATCTCACTCAGAAGGTCTGTCTCAGAAGGTTCGTCGTGTAGCAGCAATTTTCTTTATAATAGGTACCTACTACAGACTAGAACTCTTAATTATGTAATCACTAGCTGGTGCCCGCGACTTCGTCCACGTGGATTGGGGTTTCTTGGTTCCCGCGGGAACTCTTTCATTTACCGGGATAAAAAGTAGCCTATGTGCTATTCCAGACTATAATCTATCTCTGTGTCAAATTCCATCCAGATCCGTTCAGCCGTTGGGGCGTGATTGACTAACAAACATCCATCCATACATCCATACATACATCCATCCAAACTTTCGCATTTATAATATTTATTTGATATTTGATTATTTGATGATTGGTACAGCAGTGCAGTAACGATTGCAATCTGGTTAAAAGTTGAATACAATTGAAAATTCAGCTAATCACAACCTGAATTGCTATTTGTTACAGTTTCAAATGACTGTAACAATAAATTACGCAGGTGTTACATAATAAGGCTACTATATCTCACAGCGTATATTGAAACCGCAGCCTTATCGTCGGACAAGGCTCGAAGCAGTCGATTTACATGGCACGGAGTTAGAAAAACAATTACATTCTATTTTGCAGAGGTGGAACCGGAGATAATGGTGTTGAGTGTGTAGTGGGGATTGTATTTTTAACTAACTTTTAAAATCCTGGGTGGTGGTTTTTAATTGTTGTTGTCTTTGCTCGAGTAACGTAGTCTAGAAGTGGATCCGAGGCCGTGTTGCGTACCTACAAATTATTTCTACGGCGTATTTGTACACAATTTCTAAACTAAAAAACAAATATCAATCTATTGCTATTTCTTTCTTAAAGCTCTCAAAGGAAAAGGATTTAGTTCTGTCAATCTAGTATAGAAACGTGTTTTGTGACGCTATCAAAGTTTAACGCACTTTTTAGTTTAGTCGATAGTTTAAAATGGCTATTCAACATAAAACTAACAGAGCAAAGAAGAGCAAAGATTTTCAGAACTTCTCCTAACTTACGGATTCTATTGAAAAACGGTAAGCAGGTCAAAATAATTGCAAACCTCACCCTTTCTGAAGCAATTTCCCGACCAATAACGCCTTAAGAGTTCAGTTTAATCTATTTTTAAGCCATAACTCGTTGCCGGGTAAAAGGGAATTTTTTGCATGAAGAATTCTGCGGAGCTACCTACTTCAAACGCAAGAAGAGATGCTTCAAAGGAAATATTGTAAATAGTCTTAAAACCGTTTTTTTTTAAATGAGTTAATTTATTGTTCATCTCACTAGCTCGGAAATGCTTTCTTTATTGTTAGAAATCCGCGAGCAAAAGCACATTTTAGTTGCGCTAGAGTGAAAAAGTTATTTGAGTTTTTCTTGCGTCTTAGCATTTTCTTCACAAGAAGATGAAAAGTTGTGTGTTTCGCAAGGCCAAAACAAAAATTACTTACACTTCATTCCTTTGAATTCCTCGCTACGCTTTGATACCTATTAATGACCACGACCGACCTAAAAAGCGTTGGTCAGGAAGGTGCTAGGTAATTCTAGCAGTGGATACAAACTGATATGTTTGTGTAAGTAGTAAAAAAAGTTCACCACTGAATAGAAAAGTTTCGATCGGTGTGTCACTTGTTATTCCAGGTTTTTTCTGCCACCTACCTCTGAATTACTAACCAACTTCCACCTGGGTTCCCTTAAAAGTCAAAACTACAATATAGGGCTATTCAAGAGGTGGACAAATCCCTAAAGGCCACCAACACATAGGCGGTTCTTTTGGCTCCGCAAATATTAATGAGCGGCGGTAATCAACATCGCCTACTTCTATGGATGGATGGATTACTCAATCATGCCAGAACGGCTGAACGGATCTGAGTGAAATTTGGCACAGAGATAGATTACAGTCTGGTTTACCATAAAAGCTATTTTTTAACCCGCGAAATCCGAAAAACCTCAATCCACGCGGGTGAAGTTGCCGGCATCGGCTAGTATGCTATTAGGTACATCTAATTTTTTTTAAACTTTGTGTTAAAAAAACATAATATGATGTGTTTAAAATACACCTTACATTTTAATTCCATTAAAAAAACGGAAAGCGGTTACAACATAGTAACTACGGCCGTTTCTAAAGCAATTTCTCGACCGATAACGTCTCAGAGATCGGCTTAATCTTATTTCTGAGCCATATTTCGTCGGAGAGTCAAAAGGAATCCTTTGCCTGAACAATTCTGCGGGCAACGCGAAGTATCCGCTTCAAACAGAGCACTCTCAAAGGAAATACTGGAAAATAATATAATTTTTCAACAAAAAAAAGAACAAGTGGCAGTCGGAATCGCATACGAAGGATTCCGTACCATCGTACAAGATTTAACACTATGTACTTTTTAATTATAAGTTTATTGTATGTGGTCCACATATAATTAACTTTAATTTCAAATAACTAACACAAATCTGCCCTCATTGTGTAATTTTAGGTTAGGTCGTTAAGTTTTATTGTAATGTTTTCTATAAAAAATATAATTAAACAACTTTATTTTATTTTCATTATTTTGCTGTTACTGGTAGGTATAGAAACTATGACTAACTCTTTGTGAATTTCATGTGTAGGTGGTTAAGGTTCAAGATATCCAACGATTGCTAAGGTCGAGCGAGCATAAGATGCCGGGTTTCTTTTATGGGGCCCCCTTTATTTTTAATTTTATTATTAGTTGTTATAGCTATTTCAGTTCAAAAGATACAGCCCTCTGACATACAAACGGACAGGGGAGGCTTAGTAGTAGGGTCCCGTTGGCACTTTATGATTATGGAACCCTAAAAAGCCGTCAGTAGGAGTATGGGTGGTTTTTGAAAGCGCTTCAATTATTTTTAGTGTCGGATTTCTTGGTGGATTACTGTTTTATGCTGCTGTATTTAGAGAACCCCGGGTTCGAGTCCCGGGTCGGGCCATAATAAGTGTTGGGTTTTTCTGACTAGAAATTCTCAGCACTAGCCCGAAGTTAGGAAGTTGGCGGTGTTTCACCCCCGTGCCTCGGAGAGCACGTTAAGCCGTCGGTCCCGGTTATTATCACTAACATGATAATGGTCGTTAAAGCCCGCCAACCCGCATTGGTGCAGCGTGGTGGGTCTAAGCTCTAAATCCCTCTCTCGTATGAGAGTGGAGGCCTGTGCCCAGCAGTGGGACGTTAATGGGCTGTAGTGGTGGTGGTGGTGGTGGTGGATTTAGAGAACATTTTTATATACATTTATTAATATCACAACAGATAAAATCAATTAGTTATTCAGACTAAAGTGAGATTTTGGGATGAAGCAATATTGCAGAAGTGTGGGAACGGTAGACAATTTTTTTTTCATCTCACCATCTCGGAAAGAGTATTTTTACTATTCGCTATCTGAATGCAAAAGCCGTTATTATCCTCTTGAGGATAAAGTAAATTGAATTTAGAACATCGTGTGCACGTTAGTAAATATCACTCGTCTATGAAGTTTGTAAATTAAAAACATCATTAAAACCTATTTACTTCTACCTCTATGGTGCCGAATTTCCATACAACCGTTTTTAATTTGTTAAAAACTCACACTCGTAACCTTCTTGGTGTACTTTTTTAATTTGCTTCGACCATTTTCTTTCACGTCATGTCATTTCCTCGCTGAGGTGGGATGAAAAGTTACGTGTTGCACTCGAGTGAAAAGATTTTTCACCTCGTGCTCTTTTGATTCCCTCGCCGACGCTCAGGATTCTAATTTTTGAACCACTCGCTTCGCTCGTGATTCAATTTTAGAATCCTTCGCTTGCTCGGTCATCAAAATTGAGCACGCGGTTAAAAAACAACTTTTCACTCTTGTATAACAAATAACTATTATTCCACTACAAGTTAGCCCTTGACTGCAATATCACCTGATGCTAAATTACGATGCGGTCTAAAGTGGTAGCGGGCTAACCTGTTAAGGTTAGGCTATATTAAACCCATACCCCTAGTCAGCTTCTATACACGGCATCATACAGGAACGCTTAGTCGCTTGGCGGTACGTCTTTGCCGGTAGGGTGGTTATCTAGCCACGGCCAGAGCCTCCCACCAGACCAGACCAGAAAAAAATAAAAAATTATAAATTCCCAAATTGACCCTGCTGGGGATCGAACCCGGAACCTGCGCACATTAAGACAACAGCGCTCAACACTGCGCCAGGGAGGTCGTCAAAAGTATGGAGTTCAACAAAGCCTTAATGACTGTCTGGCTTTAAATGCCAGGCATTTTTTCGCGAAGTGTTAACTTGACACCCATTACTATGGAAAGGAGTACAGAATAATCACATTGAGAAGTGATTAAGGTAATCACCGGCGGGTGTTGATGATCATTGGACAATTAAGTTTTAAATTATTGCGGTCGTTTGCATAATTGAGTAAAATTGAGATGTTTGTATTTAAGGTCGGATCACAGTCGAGCGGCTCTCGACCGATATTTTATACGCTTAGTCTAAGTTTTAACATAGCCAATTCGATTGATTGTTTGATCACATTAGCGTCAAAGTAAACGGAACTTAATTAAGTATTGGGTTTTTCTGACTATAAATTCCCAGTACTAGCCCGGAGTTAGGAAGTTGGCGGTGTTTCACCCCCTTGCCTCGGAGAGCACGTTAAGCCGTCGGTCATGGTTATTATCACTACATGATAATAGTCGTTAAAGCCCGCCAACCCGTATTGGAGCAGCGTGGTAGCTCTAATTCCCTCTCTCTCATGAGAGTGGAGGCCCGTGCCCAGCAGTGGGACGTTAATGGACTGTAGTGGTGGTGGTGGTGGAAATGGAACTTTGACTGCATTGATTTAGAATTCAAATTCGTGTATGCATTCACCGCCAGCGCTCTAAACGATACGTTTCGAAATTAAAATCGGTTGTACTGAATTTATGACTTTAAGTCAAGTGATTTTGGGTCCAATTTACTACAGATCGATTGAGATTCAGACTTGCGCCAGATAACTGTGACATGTGACATACCCAATTAAGTATTATGAAATATAGCAAACATGAAATAGGTGTCTTAATCATGTTTTCATATAATAAACATCAATAGTGGCATCCAGCTAGCAGTTATGATGACTCCTATGAATTACTCATGCTCACACATTTTCCTCAAAATAAAAATTTAAAACGTCAAACTGCGACGTTTGGAAACGGCCTTAATAAAACTGAACACGCTTACGAAATACAACTTTACCTAATGGTAATAATGTTGAATTTCACATGCAGGATCGCAGACGTTTTTGTCTATTGTTCTCACATAGGAACAAATCCACGGGTGCAAGTTTTCCAGCATAATCAGATTACGGCAGATGAACGAGCGGCGATTTGCATGCGTAATGCTGCTAAGTGCACTTTTAGACTGACTTGTTTTGTAGAATGGCAAAGTTCATACAGCTGTCTGGATGTGACAGACTTTATGGGTGAGATCTATAGAGCTAACTTTGATTTTGCTTAGACTTAAGACATTGTTAAAACGAGATAGATTTATGTTACTCACATACGTCCATCTCGTTTTAACTCTTAGTACCTACCTAATGTATGTGCTTACTCTTTTCAAGAGATTATTCCAGCGGCTAGTAATGTAACTGTTATTATTATAAGTGCTGATTTTTCAATCGTCAGATAAAGTTTATCGGAGGAATAAATTTGATTTTTTGGCAGATTTTCAATACAAAAACTGTCAAAACGTCAAATTTATTCCTCCGATAAACTTTATCTGACGATTGCAAAATTAGCCCTAAATCTAATTAATTTACAATATTTGTGAGATGGTGATCATAAAAATAAACCCGGCTGAGTTTGTTGTGGGCTGTTCTCAGACCAGGACAAGTTTGGAACCCTCCTAGATACTGTGGTTAATAATCACCTTCACGTCCATTTTCTCTGTGTTCACGTCTTAATTAATTTGTAAACGTGACATTCAGAAAGTGAACTTTGTAGGTAGGTACCTATCTATACTTCTGTCTGTCTGTCTGCTACGCTTTCATGGCTCATCCGTTCAACCGATTTTGATGAAATTCGTACTTCATCAAAATCTTACACCGGGATACTTTTCATCCCGGAAAATTAAATTAATTAAATTAATATATAGTCATTTATAAAATCTTGTGAATTAAAAGTATGAAAAACATTCCTTCCAGTAGCATTTTATTCAGGGAATCACCTCAAACACGAACAGCCCGGGTCTTGAAGGGTCATTATGGCAGGAACGTGTGAATAATGCCCTCCAGTGGGCCGGAGCACTGTAAACGATCATTGCAGCTAAACTGGTAATCGTCACCGTTTAATTCCGTCTTATCCTCAGATACGTGCATAGGAATTATGGCCCTTGTTTGAATTCTATTCATATCCTACCTATTGTCTGCGAGCTTCTTCGTCATTTTCAACCGACTTCAAAAAATGGAGGAGGTTCTCAACTCGGCGCGTATCTTTTTTTTTTTGTTCTGTCAACTGTTGATGGCGACTTCATCCGCTTGGTGTTGGGTATGTCACCGTAAGATTGCAAAAACCGTTAGCTTGTAATCCAACAAGCGATATTGTAAACTGTCGACGGATTGTGAACCGTTCAATGGTCCGAGTGTCAATTTTTGAAATATTCAATGTATTTACGTTTTCTGGTCTCTTTCTTGTAGGTTAGGTTAGGGTTCGACATAAATGACCAGTAGACCCTTAGGTAAAAATAATGCGTTGAATTGTAATCTGTCGAAAGTTTACAATATCGCTAGTTAGATTACAATCCAACGTACAATACAAAAAATACAGCCTTTGCAATCTTACAATGACAGATACAACATCAAATATACTTATAATATATTTAGTCTAAGTTCATTCACCCTGTCACATATTATGTAAATGATTTGTAAACGAGGACTGTGCTATGACGTCATTAGCCTGGGCACTCTGCCTGGGTATTCTTATCCTGAAACTAAGCCTGGTCCTAATTGGTATTACGGACTTGCTTAGGACATTTTCTACAATAAATAACTTAAATAAACTTAATTTCGGTGAAATGAAGATTTTTTGTTTTTCACAGTTTTTTAAATTTCTTAGTATATAAGAACCTAATTCCAAGCGGACGAAGTCGCGGGAAAACGCTAGTTTCACTATAAGAATACAACACTCACCAATTCGCCAGGCAACTAGTACCATGTAGTGAGGTGATGTCATTTTCAGATTAGTCTACCTTATTCATGCCCCTAACAGGTTAGCCCGCTACCATCTTAGACTGCATCATCACTTACCATCAGGTGAGATTGCAGTCAAGGGCTAACTTGTAGTGGATAAAAAAAAATCTACCGTATAGGAGCACTGAACGAAATAGTCGATCTATGCAGACAACACTTAAGGTATATATGTATAAATGCAGAAAACGCCAAACTGTTAGCAATCGCAGCATAATTATTTCGATCCAATAAAAAAAATCGGATAAGCGTTCGAAATTCGAATCACGTTCGTCCCTCACGCGACACCTCTCTCGAGCACTTCATAGTGCCTTATTGCCTTACTTGTCACAACGCCCCCACGAACGACCAGCGGCTTACAAAGATCTATGTACTTAAGTAGACAACTATTTTTCATCGTCCTAAGAATCCGTATCCCCGCCGATTTTTTATGACCTTTTGATGAGCTTTGTGCATGATATAAAAGAATTATAATAAAAAGAAATTAAAACCCATTGCCACAAAAAATTGCATAATATAAGGCCGGCCATGTCGGACTGCTCGAGCAGTCATACACGGACCGCTCTTGCAGTCATAGTCAACAGCTTGAGCTACGATTGGTAACTGCTGCCAACCGCCCGAAGCAGTCGCAAACTCGCAACTGCTCGAGCGGTTCCATGTGTGTGTGTACGTAGAAGACTGACTTCACTACGCAGTCGCAGCTTGAAGCAGTCCATTCTGACTTCAAGCTGTCCGTGTATGGCCGGTGTATGGCTGCAAGAGTTATTGAAGGCTGAAGCTCACTTAATTTACGCAAGAAGAAGAAATTGAGGAATTTGAGTTGGGGGTTGGATTGCTACGATATGGATTATTGTAAAGGATGATTTTACAATAGCCTAGAAATGTGGTGCTGGAGACTCCTATCCATACTAATATTTTAAATACGAAAGTATGTCTGTCTGTCTATCTGTCTGCTACGCTTTCACGGCCCATCTTTTCAACCGATTTTGATAAAATTTGGTACAGGGATTGTTTTTTATCCCGGGGAAGGACATAGACTATTCCGGAAAATTAAAGAGTTCCCACGGGAATCAAAAAATCGTAATCCACGAGGACGAAGTCGCGGGCATCATCTAGTTAAGAATAAGCTGGACAGCGCATCGAACAAACGTGTCCATACTCAAAGAGCATAATATAACTCAAAGGCTTTCGTCGCTTGTTCAACTGCGAATCCTAAAGTTCTTTGGGCATAATATAACAAGGAAGACTGTAGGAAGGTGTACGATAGAACACCTCGTCGTGCAAGGTCGAGTTGAAGGCACACGTCCACGTGGTCGTTCCTCTACTAGGTCGACGGATTCAATCCGTTCCGCCACAAATTTATCCGTCTCCGAGTGTTCCCGAGATGCCGCCAACAGAAGTCGATGGAAGAAGATCGCAAGAGCTGCTGTGAAGACCCAATCATAGCCACGACCGCTCTGCCAAGAATGAACGAATGAGAAGAGAAAGGATGATTTGAATGGGATGCAAGGGTATGAATTGTTCCAGCGGCTAATGATGTAATTGTTATAATTATATACCTAGTAAAGTAATCTTACTAATCTTACTTCTTACTAATATTATAAAATGCGAAAGTTTGGATGGATGTATTGATGGATGTATGGATGTTTGTTACTCCATCACGCGCCAACGGCTGAACGGATCTGGCTGAAATTTAGCAAAGAGATATATTATAGTCTGGAATAGCACATAGGCTACTTTTTATCCCGGAAAATTAAGGAGTTCCCGCGGGAACCAAAAAAACCTCAATCCACGCGGACGTAGTCGCCGGCATCAGCTAGTTTACGATATTTGTGAGTAGTAGTGTTAGGTATGTTATAATATTATGGTAATAATAAAAAAATACCCTGGTTGAGTTTGTTGGCTCTTCTCAGACCAGGGCGTGTTTGGAACCCTCATAGCTTTTGTTTTAAGATACCTCATGCGTAACTGATTTTATCAACATCATGTTTTATAAGTAATTGGACGTCAATAAGTGCAATGAACCTAAATTGACTAAAAACATTTTGTGTTAAGTTATAAATTATAATAGCAGTGTTATATGGATGATGCTGAAATTTGGGTGAAATGTAGGAAAGCGGTAAGCTATAAATAAGGTGAAAATTTGAGGACAACTGGCGAACGCGTGGGGGCCAAAATGGCAGCCAGCGTTTCGGCAAAGTGTTATTTTAATACAAAGGGTGAACCGGACTGGAACGGAGCAGTCAATTTTTGGCTGTAAGTATGCCCTTTGGCGCTATTTCCGTTAAACTCCTAAAAAAATCCCTTTTAACGTTTCGAGAATATTCATGGCCCCTTTTCGTATACTATGTGCTGTTACAGCTTACCCACCCTAAATAGCGCGTGTATGTAATTCAGTTTTTTATGGTTAAAATCTAATTTTCATTAATTTTATTTAGTTTTTAATTTTTTTTTAAAAAGTTCATAAGGTATACCCGTTCGAAGCCGGGGAAGGTCAACTAGAATTCAAAAAAATCTAACCAACTAGCCACCTATCTTTTATACCTTTCAAGGTATTCGCAAGAGACTTAGCCAAGTTTTTCTAGTATAACCAATCTTTTTCTTTATCCCATTGGTCCGCGTGGCTAAATAATGCATGGAACTGCGACAGTGTGCGCAAATTTACGACAAACGCCGCCTGCACGTGTAGATTGACCCTTAGGTAGAAAACTATCGACCCTCCCTTGGGGTACCACTAGGTTTGTGCTCAGATTGTATTGCGTTTTAGCAGCTAATTTTTCATATTCATTTATTTTGCATTCCAATTTTAAAATTACCTATTAATAGGCATGATGACAGTAACCAAGAATCAATGAAATTATGAATTTATCTAATGAAACAGGATTCATGGATTATAAAAAACGTATTTATTTTTCTATTTCGAGTGAGATTGTTATAATTTATTTTTATGAAATAAAACTATAAAATACAGCAATCCGCCATAATGGATTAAACACCAAGAAGCGAATGACGTCACAATCGCTTGTTTTCGAGCTTTGACAATCACACTATTGTTTACTGTACGCTGCACAGAGTACATTGGCAAAAACAATAGTGACGTCACAAACGACGCCATGACACCGGCAAGCGTTTTGGCGTGAATGTTAAAATTTAAATTTCAAATGCCAATTTTATCTACCAAACCTTATTTTTCTGCTGAAATAAGATATTCTTTCGAAATAGTAGATACTTCCGAACATAATCTGTCCTTTTTTCAAAATCAGTCATCATGCCTATTATACCGAATACAAGTAATTAATAGGTAATGTCAATAATTTATAGTTCGTATTGCAATATTGGAACCCCGGTGGGGCACAGCAAATCATTGATGTAGTAGAGAGACGGCTGCCTTATTTTCTCAAAAAATTAATTTGTTTTGCAATAGGCTTTATTTATTAGAATTTTTTTGAATGAGTTAACAAAACTCTATATTACCACGGAACAGGTAATAGTTCAGTCTGTTGTAATATAACTTTCCTTATAGGTACATGTTTCTATTTTTCTTCATTTCGTTTTGCCCTAGAATAAGTATTAGATGACCCGACCCAGCTTCTGTTGGGCTTACCTACCTTATATAATATAGTTTTTTTACTATGTATTATGTCAGGTAAAACATCTACTTTTGTCTTTGCCCAATGAGGAGATGTTCTTTCCACCAATTTGGTACGAGACAGGGACGGACAAGAGTTCGATCAAAGAGGAACTCAAAGAGTTCCTCTTTAGGAACTTCAGACTTTATAATATTATAAATGCAAAGGTGTCTGTCGGTCTGTTTGCTACGCTTTGTTTCAATTGTTTTTCATGAAGTTTGATACGGAGATAGGTTGTATCCTGGCAAATGATAGGCTTTTTACCCCGATAAATCAAAGAGTTTTCGCGGAAATCGAAAAACCTAAATCAGGGATGAAGTCCAGAGCATCATCTTGTAATCTTATAAAACACTATTATTGTAATCTTATAAAACACTATTATTGTATTCTTATGAAACACTAATATAGTATGAAATAAAGCGCAGTAAATGGTTTGAGAATGCGAAGTTTGAACAGGTGTCGAGGGAAGTCGTTAAGGCGAAAGAGTGTCTGCACTCTGCACTTTGCCACTTAATTGTTTGATTTATGAATTAATTAGCGGGAATTCGCGGTGGAAATAAGAAAACACCACCCGTTGTGAACTTTGTGGCCTGCGGGTAATTTCAAGTTATTTCAAGAAGTTAATGCCAAAGCCAGTTTTGTTATGAGTTGATAGATACGATGGTAAAAAGCTAACCTGTTAAAAAGTGATGTATCATCATCAAAAAATACCGTTTCGTGATATAGCAATGTTTTTTATTAGATTAAGTCATATAAACTACGTGCCGTACCGGAACTTTAAAAGCGAAAAGCGGAACTTTAGCGTTCCGGTACGATACCGTGTATAAACCGACTAGGGGTAACCGCCATCTTCCAGGGTATCCCGTTTTTTTAAAAATATAAATGTCACGAATTCCCGTTAAGGTCTATATATTCCATGACTAGATACAACCTAAGACCGATTGACTAACCACGGATCTTTATTTGAAAGTTCATAAAACTACACGTGGGCATAGAACGCGCATATTTTTGGGTAGTAGCGAACAGCTTCGCTACCCACAATGTACCTTATAGAAATCCTGAAATAGCACACTAACACATGTGTTAAAGATTACTCTTAAAGTGCATCAGAGATTAAATAATAAATAAATAATAAATTGGAACGATACAACAAAGGACTTACTGGCATTTCAGCTATCATCTCGCACACACTTTACTTTCCAACACCACGTCTCAACTCACTCTATACACAAAAGTATAACACTGTATATATTATAATATATAAGAATGTACACTGCACAGGCGTGCACCTCTGATGGCGAGCGATACTCAACTCCCCGTTTACAGAATGACGCCCGTATTTATACATAATGTCTTTTTCGCCTACCCTCTACCAACTCTGAATTCATTAATAGTGCAAATCCAACATGAAATCAGTATTGCCATTCTATAAATAATAAATAAATGTTGCCAGTCGAACACACGATCACGACATAAATGTCACCGTAAGATTGCAAAAACCGTTTGATTGTAATCCAACTAGCGATATTGTTATCTGTCGACAGATTGTAAACCGATCAATGTTCCGAGTATCAATTATTGAAATATTCATTGTATTTACGTTTTCTTGTCTCTTTCTTGTAGGTTAGGTTATGGTTCGATATAAATAATCAGGTAGTGCCCGGCCGCATTTTATCAGGTTAATATACCTAATAGATTACAATCTACCGAAAAATAATACGTTAAATTGTAATCTGTCGACAGTTTAAAATATCGCTTGTTAGATTACAATCCAACGGCCTTTGCAATCTTACGGTGACGTAAAGACAAAACATAAAACAACGCCATCTATTGTCGAGTGGCACAACGACGTCGTATAAAAATAATAAAATACTAAACAACGACCTCAATTTACATAGACGGGCCCTGTCGAACAAAGAATGTGGACTTATGTTTAACAACGCCATCTAGTCTGAAAAGCGGGAACTTGCTTGCAACATATGCGCCATCTTGAAAACGTATGACTCGGTCATAGATTAGTACAGATGCGCTTGTCGAAAATAATACCTACATGAGTGTACTCTCTGAGGTAAACGATAAATGTTAGTATGACGTTGTTATTTTTACCACTTTACCAGTTTCCTGGAAAACCATTGAACAGATTATTATGCGGTTTTTTGCATTAGATATATATAGCTTGTGAGAAGGTTCTTAGATATATTTAAAGGTCAAAGTCCACACAATGGGGCGCTGCAGTTCGTCGTGGGTTTTTTTAATTTAATTATTTGTTAATTGTTGATACTGAAGTTTTGTCGATAAATTGACAGAAATAAAGTCATTTTTAGGGTTGCGTACCAAAATGATAAAAAAACAACCCTTGTGGTGCGACATGACTGTCCGTTACACTTAGCATAATTCGGTAACTACCATAGATTAATTATAAACCAAGTATAGATTGCTAACTCCCATATAAAAAAATTTCTAGGTTAACACTATCGATAGGTGGCGCTACCAGGCTCGCTCGACAAATGATTATAGTAAAATCGGTGAAATATCGTATTTTCTTGGTTCAGTTTGTATTAATTATTTATATAAAATTATCAAAATACAAAAATTTGTTAAAATCACTTAAGCAAATAGCAAATTTACATTCAATTAATTTTAACAAAATTAACTTGCAGAAGTAATTCGATTTGAAACAAGTTCTGTGTATTCTTATGTTATAATCAGCTAGTTGACCATGCAGTTATGCTGCATTCCTATAGATGGCGTCACAAACTGACGATGCACTAAAATAATTTTTTCCTCTTGTTTTGGTGCCGGCCAAAGACGATATACTTATAAACCAGGTTGGTACTTGGTATTATAATTAACTAGCTGATGCCCGCGACTTCGTATGCGTGGATCGAGGTTTTGTTGTTCCCGCGGGAACTCTTTAATTTTCCGGGATTAAAAGTAGCCTATGTGCTACCTATTCAAGACTATAATCTATTTCTGTGCCAAATTTCAGCCAGATACGTTATGCTGTTGGGGCGTGATTGAGTAACAAACATCCATACATCCATACATCCATCCAAACTTTCGCATTTATAATACTAGTAAGAGTAAGATCTATGGTGCCGGCTCAGTGAATTGTGCGTTTCTTGTATTTTTAGGGTTCCGTACCTCAAAAGGAAAAAACGGAACCCTTATAGGATCACTTCGTTGTCCGTCCGTCTGTGTGTCAAGACCCTTTTTCTCAGGAACGTATGGAGGTATCAAGCTGAAATTCATATCAATCAGGTCTACGGTCCCTTAGAGCTGTGAAAAAATCAAACTTAAAAGCCTACACAATCAAAAGATACAGCCGTTTATGCTGCAAATTTTCGATTTTTCTTGCACTCGCGAGGGAATCAAAACCTACAGGGTACTTCCCGTGAACTTAGAATCTTGAAACTTGGTACGAAGCAACGTCTTATAACACAGATATATAGGAAGAATTGCGAAAAGCATAAATTTTTAGTAATATCATTTAATTAAAATATTTTTAATAATTAGGGTTCCGTACCTCAAAAGGAAAAAAACTGAACCCTAGGATCACTTTGTTGTCCGTCCGTCTGTGTGTCCAGACCCTTTTTCTCAGGAACACATGGAGGTAGGTACCAAGCTGGAATTCATATCAAATACCTACTCAGGTCTACTGTCCCTTGGAGCTGTGAAAAAATCAAACTTCTAAGCTAACACAATCAAAAGATCTACAGCCGTTTTTGCTTTGCCGTCTTTCTACACGTGCAGTCTGTGTATAGACTATACGCAGCGGACCTACAATGCTCTGCGTGTTCAATATAACAATGTGCTGAGGGCGGTGCTGAGGAGGCCTCGACACTGCAGCGCGTCGGCCATGTTCGCGGACGCTCGCGTGGACGATTTCTACGCGATCGTGCGCAAGCGTGCTGCGTCTATGATGTGCAGGCTAGTGAGCAGCACCAACACCCTCCTCAATACGTTGGCTACTAAGCTGGACAGCCCTCTCTGGAGGCGCTGGAATGGTGCACACATTCTCATGAGGAGGCCTCAAAGAGACCTGTAAATGTGTCGAGGCTTAGGTTTGAGAGTAGGGTAGGTTAGTTGAGGTATTTTATGTTGTTTTTTTACTAACATAGGTTAAGTGATTGTTACTAACAAGTTATGGGTGTTGAAGCCTGATATAAAAAGTTATTATTATTATTATTATTTGCTGCAAATTTCGACACTCGCAAGGGAATCAAATCCTACAGGGCACTTCACGTGAACCCAGAATCTTGAAATTTGGTACGAAGCAACGTCTTATAGCACAGATAAAGGAAAAATTGCGAAAAGCATAAATTTTTAGTTACATCCATACTTCCATACTATATCCATACTCCATACTATAATATTATAGATGCGAAAGTGTGTCTTCTGTCTGTCTGTCTATCTGTCTGTCTGTCTGCTACGCTTTCACGGCCCATCTGTTCAACCGATTTGGATGAAATTTGGTACAGAGATAGGTTACATCCCGGGGAAGGACATAGGCTTCCGCGTTCAAGAGTTCCCGCGGGAATAAAAAAAAACATCAATCCACGCGGACGAAGTCGCGGGCATCATCTAGTCATATAAGAAAAAAAATATTTTTAATAATTTTAAACTTACTTCCCCTTTCCGCATGAACGCGTAGAGGTATTAAATTGAAATTAAAATATTAGATAAGTTGAATAAAAATACTATAACTTTTACTTATAGGATATACCTACATGTTTGTACGGAACCCTCGATGCGCGAGTCCGACTCGCACTTAACCGGTTTTTTTTTGTTTGTGACCGTGATAAGACTAATGGACTCTGAGATTCTGCTGCTATACGATTAATCTTTGAGGTTAAGTTTGGCAATTTTTAGGTATTCTTTAGCCATTTAGCTAATAATAATATATTTATCGACATGCAGGGTTCCGAAATATGTAAATCCATATCCATACTACTATTATAAATGCGAAAGTGTGTCTGTCTGTCTGTCCGTCTGTCTGTCTGTCTGTCTGTCTGTCAGTCTGTCTGCTACGCTTTCACGGGCCATCTATTCAACCGATTTTGATGAAATTTGGTACAGGGATAGATTGTATCCCGCGGAAGGACATAGGCTACTTTTTATCCCGGAAAATTTAAGAGTTCCCGCGGGAATCGAAAAAATTTGGTCCACGCGGACGTAGTCGCGGGAATCATCTAGTAAATAAATATAATATAGATAGTTATTTTATTTATAGCTAGCTAATTACAGTAGAAGTCTGGTTGATGGCGATATAATTTAGGTAGGTACTTAGGTAATAATCATGAAAAAGTGTTGTTCAGTAAGTATTGTGCATTATTCAAGAAATACTTGATAAAAAAACTAAATTTACCATTACTCTAGAGTCTACCTACTTCAGAACTATAGGCACATGAGTTCTGATCTGCTTAGAGCCTTCGGTCATGGCTAGCTATAACCCTACCGGCGAAGCCAAGTGCTGCCAAGCGATTTAGCGTACCTAGAAATGGATTTGGGGTTTATTATAAGTACCAAGCCGTTATACCCCTTCTTATTAGCCCACTACTATCTTAGGCTACATCATCAAATACCATCAGGTTGAATCGCAGTCAAGGGCTGACTTGTGAAAGAATCAAAAAACAAGAATAACTAACATATATTATAAGAAATACTTAAAAAAAACACAAAAACAAGTGATCAAGATTTTTTTTTTTTAATATATAATTAGACACGTTTACGTGCTCTCCGAGGCACGGGGTTGAAACACCGCCAACTTCCTAACTCCGGGCTAGTATTGAGAATTTCTTGCCAGAAAAACCCAATACTTGTTATGGCCCGACCCGGGACTCGAACCCGGGACCTGGTCGGTCGCAGTCAAAGACAATATATAAACCTGTATTATAATTAATCTATGGTCGCAGTCCAACATGCTAACCACTATACCAACGAGGCAGTCATGGATATATAACTATACGTTAGATGGCACTAGGTAAGTTTGATCGAGTTGATGATTCAACTACTACTCGTTAGATGGCAATAGCTATGTTCGTTATTAATTATTTTTCAGCTTGCACAGTTACGCCATCTCAGATAATGCGAAGAACTACAAGGTACCGGCGACTTTAATGCGCATTTAGCGAGCTTTGATTTAATGTATGAAGAGAACAGTCTTATACTGGTTTATATATTGTCTTTGGTAACTACTAATGCAAAAAACTTGAAATTTAAAATAATAACAGCTAAAACAGTTTAAAATAATCCTCGCCAAACCTTATTGCAAATGAAAGAATTCAAAAATTATTATTAGTACTATTATAATCAAAAGGGGTTGGAATGGGAGAGGTGAAAGAGTACTAATGGATCGAGTCACAGAAAAATACTTCATTTGAAATTATTTTATTTTATACATTTCTAAGTATGCTACTTGCCATCAAAAGAAATATTAAAAGCTATTTTGAGATAAATCACTTACTTAATCGTATTTTTAAATGCACACTGCATTTAAAAATACGATTAAGTAATAAACACTTGTAAGTAGGTAGCTGTACATAATAGGTACTAAACAACTCTTGTTCAACGAAATAATAAAATTCTGAATTTTGAATTAACTATTTATTTTTCATCAAATATCAATCAATCAAATCAAAAATAATAATATATAATATAATAATATAAATATTATAAATGCGAAAGTTTGGATGGATGGATGTATGGATGTATGGATGTTTGTTACTCAATCACGCCCCAAAGGCTGAACGGATTGGGCTGAAATTTGGCACAGAGATAGATTATAGTCTGGAATAGCACATAGGCTACTTTTTATCCCGGAAAATTAAGGAGTTCCCGCGGGAATCAAAAAACCTCAAACCACGCAGACGAAGTCGCGAGCATTCGCTAGTACAAAATAAAAATTATCAACTTTAATAAATAAAAACCCTGTATTTATTGAAGTTGGTTAAACATTAAACTCACGTCAATAACTAATTTTATCATATTATTACAATAGCATAATATTGCGTCTCTGAAGGTATTAATGCCTACTGTCCGTTCTGCCCATCTATGCATTAACTAATCTTGGTTGCATTTTTTTTATCGTACTGGACTGGACTATTCTAGGGCTGGAACCCAAAGCCGTAAGGCCAGTTATTAAAAAAAAAATATACAGTTTGCCGCGGAAATTAAATGATTGCGAAATGGATAAAAATATTAAATAGGAAGATTAAATAACGTTTTCTTGGAAATGTATAATTGTGAATTGAAACACTTACCTTAAAATAAAAATAATACAGTGCCAAACTAATAAGACTTTAGATGTTACCTTAATAACAAATTATCTACACGATGAGCGACCGTGATCGCGCTACGACGGGGACAAAGACAGGCTTATGACAGGTTATAGGAGCGCGCTCTCATAGTTGCTCACCCAACATTTTTCTATGAAAGGGCCCATCTAGTACTTACATAAATATCGATGATACTAAAACAAAAAACGCTCAGCTTCGACCATACTTTTGACTTGTTATAAGTCGAACAGACTAGTTTAATAATCTTGTTATTTATATGTAAGTATAATATTATTAAACTGTGTTTAAGTTTCCTTTACTGTGGGTAACAGCAATTGGAAATATCTTAATTTAGAATTTAATTTTACCTGTATAAAACTGGGATATCCGTTTCTTCCCAGTTAAAGTTGGTAGCGGAAATTAGCGCCGGTTTGACGTGAATCCTTTAACGACCTCATTTGCAATTGGGTACAGAATTTATTGTCTTTATAATTAAAGATTCAGATTTATACTAATTATTCTTCTATTAAATTTTTCCTTTTCCGATGCTATTTTTTTACTGACTTTGCGGCTCTGGCTTCTAGCCCTATTGAGCCTGTATGTTAAAAAAACTGCAAAAAAGTGCATTTACCTGTTTATTTGGATTTTCCTGTATATTTTCTTTTTTAACTTCTCAACCTTGTATATTTTGTCAATTTGGCATTCTTCTGGCTTCTTAATCTACTTAAGTATCTCTGATAAAATATGGCGTGACCACTTGACAGCTAAATGCCTGTAACCCGTGCGAAACCGGGACAAAAAGGCTAGTCAATAAAAGACAAAAACAGAAGCATGTGTAAGCATTTAATTTATCATCCTTTCTTATATATTAAGTCTAAAACATATTAAGGTAATGCTTTGCAACTTCCAAGAAAGTTAAGCGAACGAATTTCCGCCCCATATCGTTTATTGCCGAAGTTAGTAACGTAAAATAACATGAAGTTATTGTAACTCCGTGTCACTTATCTTTAAGATTAGTATTTGAGAACGAAAAACGTTACCGTGTAATTTAATATTATTTTAACGCTTAAACTATCGTGAGAGATATTCATTTTAACTATGCATAACTACCTACCGGGAAAACTCACGTGTTATGTCGGAAAATGCCCGACTAATTTCGAACCCGTACGCTTACTCTGAATTTTTACATCGCAAATTCGATTGATCGTATTGAGCGTTCGATCACATTAGCGTCACAGTAAAATGGACCCTATTTATATTAATTTATAATAATATGGAGCTCAATTTCCTGTATGCATTAACAGCCAGCGCTCCAGATCATACGTTTCGGAATTAAAATTGTTTGTATTGAATTTGTGTCTTTGAATCAAGAGCTTTTGGGTCCATTTTACTCTGACGCTAAACGATAATGATCGAACGCTCAATACGATCATTCGAATTTGCAATGTAAAAAACTCAGAGTTAGCGTACCGTTCGGGGCCCTTATTTGACCAGTATATTTAATTTTATTTTACTTATCATGATCCAGCTGCTGCCCGCGACTTCGCCCGCGTGGTTTTATTTTTATTCCCACGGGAACTAAAAAGCCTAAAAGCCCTTCCCCAGGACAGAACCTATATCTATACCAAATTTCATCAAAATCACTTGAAAAGATGGGCCGTGAAAGTGTAACATACAAACAAACGAACGAATGAACATTAGCATATTTTATAATATTAAGTAAGTAAGTTTGATAGAATAGATGTAGAAAAGACAATTTTTAGGGTTCCGTACCTACCTCAAAAGGAAAAAACGGAACCCATAAAGGATGACTTTGTTGTCCGTCTGTCTGTCTGTCAAAACCCTTCTTCTCAGGAACGCATGAAGGTATCAAGCTGAAATTCATATCAAATACTCAGGTCTACTGTTCCTTGGAGCTATGAAAAAATCAAACTTTTAAGCCAACGTAATCAAAAGACACATCCGTTTATACTGCAAATTTTCGGCACTCGCAAGGGAATCCAAACCTATAGGGTAGTTCCCGTGAACTCAGAATCTTAAAATATGGTACGAAGCAACGTCTTAAAGCACAGATAAAGGAAAAATTGCGAAAAGCATAGGTACATGTTTAGTTACATCATATAATAAAAATATTTGTAATAATTTTAAACTTACTATACTAATTATGGATTTCATTTAGCAATAAAAATACCATAACTTTTACTCAGGTTAAATATACCTACAGGTTTGTACGGAACCCTCGGTGCGCGAGTCCGACTCGCACTTGGCCGTTTTTTTTATATTCAAATATACTTTTAAGAAGCTGTTAAAAGTTGTTAACTGAATCTACAACTGGTTTGGCTTCGGAATGACTTTCGTACTGATGTGTTTTGTATACGACTTTCTGAAATAATTATTCTAAGACTATAAAAATATTCTATTAAGAATTTCTAAAAATTAGTTAAAATTCTTCATAGTTTTCGCTGTTGTATACTTAAATTAACAATTATCGAACAATCACAGTTCAAAAAGCTACATAAACTTACCTATTATAAGAATTTTTTGAACTTTAATTTCCTTGAAAATTCTAGTAGGTAGTAGGTACCTACCTAACACAAAAGTGCCCATAAAAGTGAAGTGTACGAAATGTGGAACCGCAAGTGCATGCAAATAAAATAAACTCCACAGGATGTTCGGTTTTTTATTATATATTTTTTTATTGAACGCAGGTGTTTTTACTTTTTCAAAGTGCACTAGGCAACGGCATGGCGCTGATAACAAACGACGCAAGCCGAAAATAATTTTTTGTGTATTTGTCACCGTAAGATTTTAAAAACCGTAAGATTGTAATCTAACGCTTTTTTTTCGATAGATTGTAAACAGTCGAAAGATTGTGAACCGTTCAATGTTTGAAGTGTCAATTTTTGAAATATTCATTGTATTTACGTTTTCTTGTCTCTTTCTTGTAGGTTAGGTCAGGGTTCGACATAAATAATCAAGTAGTGCCCACACTGGCACTTAGGTTATATCGGGTTAATAAACTTTACAGATTACAATCTACCGAAAAATAATCCGTTATAATGTAATCATTCGACGGTTTACAATTTCGCGAGTTAGATTATAATCTTACGGTTTTTACAATCTTACGGTGACATATTCGGCCGAAAAATCGCGTACACTCAATTGATTTTTAAAATTTTTAATGAAAAACTATGAATAGTTATTGAATGTCGTCATTTATTTTTGAACTAGATGATGCCCTCAACTTCGAGCACTTGGTTTTAGGGTTTTCAAAATCCCGTAGGAAATCTTTCAGACTTTCATTTACCGGTATAAAAATAGGTTTCATTACTTTGTAGTGTGGTGCTTTATAAATATTTAGTAGATGTTTTCATACAAAATTATTATAATATCAAATCATAACAAAGAGCTGGTACTGGGGTGCTCCGACCCAGAGGTGTGAGCCGATATGTATACTAATAAAATGCGAAAATTTGGATGGATGGATGAATGTATAGATGGATGGATGGATGGATGTATGGATGGATCGATGGAGGTTTTTCACTCAATCACGCCCGAACAGCTAAACGGACGTGGCTAATTTTACATGACATAGTCTACTTTTCATCCCGGAAAATTAAAGAGTTCCCGCGGAAACCAAAAACCTCAATCCAGACGAAGTCGCGTGGATTGAGGTTTTTGGTTTTTTGGCATCAGCTAATAGCATTATAAATAGTAGAAGCATGCATTTGGGCGTATACTTAAACATATTTTTTTTTTTTTTTTTTAATATAATAATAATAATATTTATTTGCAAGAATATGGGTACAAATTCGGTCTTAAAGTAGTTTTAATTTTCCTAACATATTCTACCATACAATGGTGTGCAAATGTGTGTTTGTTTTTAAAGTAATTAAATTAAACTGTTTCACTAGATCATTGAATTAAAATTAAGATTAAATTACATTACATTAGACAAATTGTTAAAAACGTACAAAAGATAATAATAATAATGTGGCGGTCTTCGCAGTCCGCACATAATCCAATAGATGGCATTACTAGTACACGCACGCGACCACGAACAGCCCAACTCACGCTTACGAAGTTTTCTCAGAATTACGCTATATATACGACCTCCCAAGATGAACGGTCGGACCAGTGGTCCCCGAGCACAACACCCGCTCGGAGGATGATCATCCTATTGTTACGGTCGAGCCATATCACCTGCTCCCGTACATTGGTGACCCCGACGTGATCGCCAAGCCGCCGACGAATCAACAAGCCGCTGACGATCAAACAAGCCGACGTGATCTTCAAGCCGCCGCCGACGCACATCAAGCCGACGTCACGCCCTCACTCGTCGGACTTGAGCAACATCGCACATCACAATAATAACCCCTGCAGTCATCGCATCGAGGACACTATCATCAGTACGCAGAGCGGGACACAACAGCATCACAACGCATCACAGCAACGCAACGCTACACAGCCGATCGATGTTCCGGCACAACAGCAACATACGCAATGCAGCACAGCCGTTCACAGAGCCACACGCTCGGCGGCCCGTACCAGTCGATTCGCAACAGCATATCAGTACACAGCCCGTCGACGCCCCGTACCAGCTGCACAAGTGGGTCACACAGCCTCAGAGTCGTATGAGCCTACAACGCCACTACTCTGGTTGTACACGACGCCGCTTCACTGAGTACTTCCCGACGCAGCGCTTACACCTGAATGCTCATCGACGCCACTTCTCCAGATGCTTGCAACTCCGCTCAACTGAATGCTGACGACCTCCAGACTCGAAGGGGAGTGATGTGGCGGTCTTCGCAGTCCGCACATAATCCAATAGATGGCATTACTAGTACACGCACGCGACCACGAACAGCCCAACTCACGCTTACGAAGTTTTCTCAGAATTACGCTATATATACGACCTCCCAAGATGAACGGTCGGACCAGTGGTCCCCGAGCACAACACCCGCTCGGAGGATGATCATCCTATTGTTACGGTCGAGCCATATCACCTGCTCCCGTACAATAATATTGCAGCATGTTATAATATGTCACCGTAATGAAATATAATTTAATATTTTGATATATCCTTATCCGCTAGGTAGTCCTTAATGTCATAGTAATTTTTATTTATTAAAATATTATAAATTTTATTTTTAAATACTGTCAAAGGCTTCTCTCTTAGATTGTCGGGTAGTTTGTTAAATAATGTAACGGCCATACAATATGCGCTTTTTGAAAGTAGCGTAAGTTTTTGGGGGGGTATGCAAATTTTATTTTTTCGGCAAGTTCTTAAGTTTTCGTTGTTGTTATGGACGTTGTTGTATGTTCGCAATTCACTATTTTAAATAGTCAATAAAACGATATTTTATATTTATCATAGAGTCTATCGAAATCATTATACTTTTGTGTAAATAGAGATGAACTCTGAGGGACAGAGTGAAGCCAGAGATATTATACTCTAACAATTACAAAATCGTTACAAACTTAATCAATCTAACTTTAAATGGGAACGGGATGGAACAAAGGATTTTATTGTATTTATTTACTTTTAATAACGTTTTGGAATTGCTTTACAATCTTGTTCTATTATAAATTATATGGATGACTTCAGAAAGGGGTGCTATAATTAGAAAAATTATAATAAATAACTTTTCTTCATTGATGTACTGCTTTTCTCTTATTGATTTACATGCACTCATTTAAATTAAATTATTTTTAAACATGCATATATGTACATAATCAATATAAAATTATATATCCTTTAAAATAATGAAATGAAATGGGTCCCACTTGCCGTTGGGAAGGACCCAAGAAACTGGTGGTCAGACCTCCATAGTGTAAGAGACAATCCAGAAGTAGGTACCTATTCATGAGACACTTTTAATTTATTTTGTACTCTCATTTGGAACTTGCGCGAGTAAATGGTTAAACGTGTAGAGGTTCCACGAGAGATTTAATGTACTTAATTAGATAAAAGTTGGCTAAACTTAAAGATAATATTCATTTGATCCGGCCACGATTGCTATCGTTAAGCTCTAAAATCAAAATGCGATCTAAGCACAAAAGTATTCATTAATAGCCGAGTCTACCGGCAGGAGACTGATTTACCATCGTTCAAACACTCGTATTTAAACTAACTAAATATTTTCAATATGGCGTCGGTATCCGCAGATTAAATCGAATGACATGAAACAAGTCAAATTGACAGATATTATACGTCCTGTTTCATGAGATATAATGAGAAACAGTAATAATGCTAAAAATAGATAGGAACCTCCTTTTAATTTGTGCCGTCTAAAGTACCTATAACTGTCAACTAAGTCAAAAATAATAATTTAACAAAATTTTTACAATGCTTGCGTTCGAATCACCAATGAGTGCCTATTGAGAGATTTTTTTCACACTAGGCATTCTGCAAATGCACTTCGTAACGAGAAAAACACTAAGAAACTCCACCACCTCCAACTACATAAACGGTTGCTCTTTGAATAAAAAAGTTACTTATGTGCTTTCGCCGTAACCTTTGTTCGCACCTACTCCACGTTATTACGTTAAAGGTGCTCGTATTATGTGGGAAATGATATATTTGAGGTCAATCCGAGTCCTTACTTGGCGATAAGTGAAATAGCGCCATCTATAACCACGATGATGGCTTTTCTTTCGGAAAAGCCTGATATATTAAAAGCATTAACCGTACGTGGTATTAAGAAGATATTCCAACACTATTGTTACAAGTAAAATTGAGGGAAATCTCAAATCACTAGAATTTGGGAGGATTATTAGAAAAAGTTAAACCATTTAGATTTAGGTTTTTTGAAAAAACCCGCGGAAACTCTTTGACTTTTCGGACTGAAAAGCCTACCATGTCCTTTCCCGGGATGTAACCTACCACTATACCGAATTTCATCCAATTCGGTTGAACAGAAGGGCCGTGCTGAAAACGTAGCCGACAGACATACACACTTTCGCTTTTATAATATTAGTATGGATGTAGGCATTTTCTTACTTGAAAAATATTTTATTTACGAATAGCTTTTGACCCGGCGCTTCACTGACGTAAAGTATTAAAAAAAATTCTTAGCGGAGGTCTACGTCATAATACGCGTAGCTACGAGTATCTGTAAACTATTAAATTCAGTTTGAATCCGTCCAGTGGTTAATTGAGCTGCCCGTTGATAGGTCACCTTTTTCTTTTATATATTTAGATTTGGAATGATAACATAGGATTAAAAAAATTTGTTCTTTCAAATAAAACTAGATATCCCCTAAACTATAGTGTAGGTAGGTACGGTAGGGAAGTCCCAACTCCGAAGTCTGAAGTCTTTTTCTAAAGTAGCCCACTTGTAGTAATTTAGCGTAAAGCGTAAACAAGCGAGTTTCGAGTCCAAATAAACGGCAATGAAACTTCCGGGCGGTTTCTTCGCCAGTTCTATCGTTCAGAAGAACTCTATTTAGTGGAACCGTGTTTTATTTTTTATTTTTATCTTGTACTTTCCACGTTGAACGTTCTTGGGTGTTTTGAGTAAAAAAAAAAGTTAAAAACTCAATCAATCAATTTCAATCAATCAATTTATTTATTTTCCCATTCACAAAATTTGTAATATTCTTGTACTAAACAGTTATAGGCTTGGGACTGGTGCTTGAGCTAGGCATGAACCTGTGTTTCAAGACACCAGGCCCTTTCCCCAGAACAATGTTAGTTAAAGTTTAAATCTATGTAGCTTACAGAATTGGGAACTAATAAGATTAGGCCTAATATTATAGTATTAGCATGCGATAATACTATTTACTATCACTGTACTTAATTAAACTAATTTACTGAGCATTAATTTCTTCAAGGTCTGTATGTTTTAATTTGTTAAGGTGTGTGTGTGTGTGTGTGTGTGTGTGTGTGTGTGTGTGTGTGTGTGTGTATGTGTGTCTGTATTTGAGTGTGATTTTATATATGTATATACGTGTGTGTACGATCAATTTTTAATACTGTTATTTTAGTATCTTCATAAGATTCTCCGTTTCTTCATAATCAAGTTCTAATAACCAGTCAAATATTCGGCTTTTGCAGTCGTGTCTATTTAAGTCATTTAAGTTTAGGTTTTTATTAGCTTTATTATATAGATAGCTGCCAAGGAAGCATGGAAAGTGGTATGCAAATGATTTATGAAATTTGCTTATGGAAAAGACTTTGTAACTGAGTCTCCTATCTGTATTATTAGGCTTGTCTTTTTGTTGAAGATGAAATCTCATTAAAAGTTGTTGTATAAATAATTTGCGCACAGACAAAACCTTAGTCTCTCGATATAATTGTACTGTAGGATAGTGGTGCGGTAGAAATCGGCATACTTTTAATACTAGCCTTTGTGCTCTTTCGAGTTGCATCATGTGTGTCTTAGCTGCCCCACCCCAAATATCAATACCATATGTTAATAACGATTGACATAGGGAAATGTATATAGTTTTAATTAGTTTAGGATCTGCTACTTCTCTTATGTTTCTAAAAATGGCCATTAGCTTTCGAATTCTAGTTGTTAGTATTTTAATGTGTTCTTCGAAGTTTAAATGTTTATCTATAATTATACCTAAATATCTTACGTGAGGTGCTCTTTCCAATTTCGGACATTGGCATGTTTGGACCTCACATAGTACAGAATGTGCGTATAGATGAGTATCTGGTTCCGGTTGGCCCTTTTTTGTTAGAGAGAAGGTTATATACTTTGTTTTGTTTGCATTAAGACTTAATTGGTTTTGTCTTAATAGGCTGTATCGTCAGCAAAGCTCATAATTTTTCCATTTGTAATTTTTAAATTGCATAGCTGGTTCATGTATATGAGAAAGAGAGTTAGGGCCAGAATGCTTCCTTGCGGAACACCGTAAGTGGTAGGAAGGGCCTCACTTATGACATTTCCTATCCTGACTGACTGATATCTTTCTGTCAAGAAGCTTTTCAGCAATTGAAGCTGCTTGCCTCTTATTCCAATATGTTCAAGTTTAAGTAGAAGAAGGTGTGTCGACACGGTATCAAAAGCCTTGGCGAGGTCTAAGAAGATTGCTAGGCATTTATCACCGTCATCAACATGTCGAACAACACAATCGACCAGATCATAAACAGCATCTGTCGCAGACTTTTTCTTTCGGAAACCGTACTGGTTTTTTGCAAGTAAATTATTTGCTTCGAGATATGTAATCAGTTGCTTGTTTATGATCCGTTCCAATATTTTTGAGAAGGTGGGAAGTATTGATATTGGGCGGTAGTTTGACATTAGATTCTTGTCACCTTGTTTAAAAACTGGTGTAATGACCGATTTCTTAAAAACTTCAGGAAAGATTCCAGACTCAAAGGATAAGTTGCAAATATGAACTAGGATACCTGCAAGAGATTCCTTATTTTGTTTCAGAATTTTGCTAGATATACCATCCCACCCAACTGAATTTGTATTTTTAAGAGAGTTGATAATTGATATGACTTCCTTTAAATCGGTGTTTAGTAATACAAATGAATTTTGAGGGGAGTGTAATGAGTTGTTGTTGTAATTTATTTGAGTATTATTTTCCATATTGACACCTATTTTATTCGCTAACATTTGGCCGGTATTTACAAAATAGTCATTTACTTGATTTACTGCTTCAATTGGAGAATTTGATATGCTTAAAAGATTGTGTGAGTTTACCCGGTAAAACTCGACAAGTTTTTGTACATCAGCCAACACATCTGCGGACCTGGCGCAGTGGTGTTATAAGCGAGAGGTCTTGGGTTCGACTCTATAAAGAGACAATTGTGAAATTTAAAATTAATTCTCAAGAAATTGCCTCTGGTCTGATTGGCTTTTGCCGTGGGCCGTGGCCAGTTACCACCCTACCGGAACAGACCACGTTACGTTACGTATGTTAGCGTTCCACTACGATGCCGTCTAGAAATTGTTTTGAGGTAGGCATGAGTTAAACATAACTACCATACCCCTTACCCTTCCCCCGACCGTTAACATCGCTTACCATCAAAAAATATCGCAAATTATGAGCTAACTTACAGAAGGATTTAAAAAAAAAAAAACATGTATTTTAGTATGAAAAATAAAATGCATTGCTTGTTATATTTGCTTGAAACTCTAAGCAACGAAAATTTTATGACTTTGTAAGTATAAAAACGGAATGGATAAAAAGCACTTATATCCAGATATACAAACAATAAAAATCTAAAATGTGTTGCGAAGTCGGGCAAGTAGTAGAAATAGCTATTTCAGTTTTAATAAACCATTTCCCATTATCAACCTAAAAGCATACAGCAATCCTTTGTACAAACTATTTCAGTGAAAAACTCATTTTAGCTTAATCCAGCGTGTAAAGAAAGTTCTGGATTCGAGGCGCTAAGCTTCCAATGGTGGCGTCATTCACTACTTTTTCAAAAGCATTACAACCCTTATTCTCTGGGGGAGTGGCTATAAGCAGCTTTCATATCTGCCAAAGTAGCAGACCATTCGGTAATAGTAGATTATTCACCACGGGGGTAATGCGATGTATTATGTCACGGGCGCCGGGATAAATCCCAAGCGGAACGAGGGATTTTAGAGTAACTCCCGAGCGTAGCGAGGGTGTTGCATCTAGAATCCTGAGAGTAGTGCGGGAATTAGGGGCGCCCAAGATTAATACAGCATTACCCCTACGGTGAATACTCTACTTTTCACACCTCGCGATACAACCACTTCTTTCAGCTGGCGTGGCCTACTCGATTTGACAAACAAATGTCGTCAGTGCGAATCTAGTGGGCCACGGCTTTGGTTTTCGAAAATCGAGTTGGCCGCGCCTGCTGAGAACACATTCTGTTTACCGAAATTAGACTTTATGCATATGGCAATAAGAATTATGAATAAAACCTCTTTGGAATGAATAGAATTTCCTTCAGATCTTGCTTCAGATGCGCGATGATTCTAAATTCAAATCACATTATAACCCTAGGGAATAATGGATTTCAGTACAACATTATAACCCTAGGGATTTAATCTTACTTTAACCTTAAATAACAAGCCGTGTAATAAGGCGTTGTTGAGCGAGTGGTGTGAAAAAGATATAATAAAAGGGTGCAAAGGCGGTCTAATTGCTAAAGCAATCTCTTCCAGACAACCTTTGGGGAGAGGAGATTAATTATCAAACAAGAGCTATCATATTGATTTTTATAAAATTTTGCAACACAAATTATAGTTAGCCTGATCTAAGAACTGTACAAATTGTGTATACTGTAGAGTGGTGGTTAGAATAAGTGATGGCTGTATTTCCGCGGTAAACAGTCAGGCCCCAAATGCCCCCATTTCAATGCCCTATGTTTTTTTTCTTCTTTTTTTTTAATCCACTATAAGTTAGCCCTAATATGAGACAATTACGTTAGTTTATAATAATGTAGACTTCCTTCAGCCTTTATTTTGGTGTAATGGAAATTAAATAATATTATATACCATAAATAACAATGTGCGCAATAATCTTGTGATATTTTGTCATACATAAAGCAGTATACAAGATAAGTCAATTTATTTTATCCATTGTCTTCGTGTACGTTATAATATTATGTAAATGTGGTGTGAGTACTGTAAATGTAATGTAAATGTGAGTACTCGGTGTTTTTGTACATATTATTATTATTACGTTAGTTTATAATAATGTAGACTTCCTTCAGCCTTTCTTTTGGGGTAATGGAAATTAAATAATATTATATACCATAAATAACAATGTGCGCAATAATCTTGTGATATTTTGTCATAGTTACATAAAGCAGTATACAAGATAAGTCAATTTATTTTATCCATTGTCTTCGTGTACGTTATAGTATGTAAATGTGATGTGAGTACTGTAAATGTAATGTAAATGTGAGTACCTACTCGGTGTTTTTGTACATAATATTATTATGTACAAAAACAGCGAGTACTCACATTTACATTCGGTATGTTAACTCTTGAATTTGTTGGTCTATGCAACTTTTCAACTAAAGCATACGTATTTACGGACTAAGCTTTGGAATTTTGGGTCAAATTCAGTCCGCTTTTAGGATATATTGTTTATCTTTTTTTTTTAATTTTAGCTTTGAAGCTTGAAACAGTTACTTTGTAACCGGTAGAGCAATCGAACGTTTTTGGTAAAACTTAAATGCTTAGCCTAGCTTATTATTCTGTAAATTACTTGTTTCAGCAGTTTACCGCGATTCGTTCTCATTGAATGTATTATATATACCTACTTAAATAAACTGTCCACCCATTTTTTTTTATCCTTACTAATACTCCAAATCCTTACTTATTTTTAAAAATAGTCTCAAAGAATATTTCCTTAACCAAGTCATGCCATAATAACTATCGTATATTTATATCGTAATTCGTTACTATGTTTGTGTAATAATTATTATATATATATGTGTAATTTATGTATGTATGTACTATTTAAGTATTAAGTAATTATTAAAAATACAAATCATTAAATTCTAAATTAAACCTAAATTAAAAACTAAATTAAAAACTGAAAACTAAACATTAAAAATATCATCTATCCCGCTGCAATGAGGCAGTGTGCCCAGAACGCTGGCTGCGTTACCCCGCTGAATAGCCAAACTTATATGTTGGCCGAGGTAACTGCCAGCCCTCCGGTCACCTGTGGACTCTGTGAGACGAGAAGATACATCCTTAAAAAAGGATCTAGCATCTTCGCCCCACGACCCCAGGGTTTCAACACCAAAAGGCACAAAAATGAAATTATTTTCAATAATTTCATACTTGCGCCTCTTGGCTCTTTCTGCATTAGTGGCCGCCGCCCCCGCTGTCATGGAGGACGCCTGCAAGTGGGATAACGCTAGCGTATCCACGCATGTGGCATCCCAAACAAGCGACCTTCCTTGCTTCCACGGAACAAGAGTCATCCCGCCAGGTCTCTTACCATCACTGCGCGCCAAGCCATTAGGCTCTAATACTGCAGGCACTTTAGCGGTGGCAAGAGACCTACGAATGATGTCGTTCAGGGAAGCATGTCGCGAAAGACGACCGGCACTTTTAATACAAGAAAGCCCGTGATGGCTATTTAAGTATGTTTATGTATAATATATATTGTTATCTGTATTTATTTATTTATTTTATTCATATTATGTAATCTGTAAATATATAATACGTCTATTATGTTTTATATTATGTGCTTACCTACTAATAATAACGTGTATTCTATTGTGCCAACACATCTCGTTCAATCCTCTTACCAAAGGTGGCCTGGTTGAGATTGCTCAGTAAGCAATAAGGCCGCCTTTGCATACCTTGTTTTTAGTTATAACTTTACTTTGTATTCTTTCTTGTGTGCAATAAAGTATTCATCTATCTATCTATGTATCTAATATTATAAACGCGAAAGTTTGTAGGTATGTATGGAATATGGATGTATGGATGTATGGATGTTTGTTACTCTTTCACGCCAGAACGGCTGAACGGAAATCTGGCACCGGATATAGGGAACCTGAGATAGGGAACCGCGGGATCTCTTTTATTTTTCGGTATAAAAAGTACCCTATTCTTCATTGGGATACAAACTATCCCCATAAAAAAATCTGAAAAGAACCACATAACTCTCATAAAGTTAAAGTAGGGGAGGCCAAAAGACTAATTAGAAATAATAAACTTTACGCAAAATCCCAAAATAGCATCACTTAATGGTCCATTAGGGAGCAGTATAACCTAATTTTGCAATTACATTTACATTCATAAATGAAAAGCTAAAGTGCTAGAGCAATAATCTCAACTTTAGAGATTCAGAAAGATTTTCTGTAAGATTTTTTTTTAATGTTTTTCACTTGGTTTGAGCTACAATTGACAGGTATAATCTTTCCCTTCAATTATGGGTGGTGCCTAGAGTGTTTCGGGCTCATTTTTCAATTGTTAGATTTTATAGATAACTAACCAAGGTGAACGATAGTTAACAGAGGAGAACGACATACATAAAATACAGCCCTTTTTCAGAAAATTGGTCATGACTCATGAAGAACGTAATTAGGTTTTTTTTTCTTGGAATCTGTTTTTGGCGATTTAAATTACGAAAAAAAATACTCGTCAACCTTAGTAAAAATCCCGTACTTAGTCCGTTAGTTAGTGTTCCGTGTTTTCTTATTTGGTTAACTAACAATTTTGCTTTTGATTTATACAACAGATTATAATGGGGCTTACTAATACTAGAACAAATTACTTACTTCTTAAATTTATTCAATAATTACTGACGAACTAAACTAAAGTTAAAACAGAGATTTTGTATAAAATATATCAATAGGTTCTGTTAACTGGCGGATTCATTTATCTGTGCCACAAAACGAAGTAATTTCCAAGCTTGCAAGGAGAAACCCCTTAATTGTAAACTGCCCGAATTCTAATTGTGCCGTGTACCACTCATTCTGTACCGCCCCTTGCGCGCGCTACCTTGAAGAGAATCACTAAAAGGAATCAGGGTTGTTTCACATTAGAATAAGCGGAGCGGATTTTTGTGCATAGGGCCTTAGTTTAGACGACGTAGATCTAGACTAAGGCCTTTTGGATGGTTTAAGGTCTAGCCAATGCACGTAGCAGTGCGGCACGTAGCGGCAAATATTATTTGTATGAGTTTGTATGGGTCCCGTCGCGCAATGCATCTGCTTGCCACGTCGCGTTAAGTCGGCCCAGCGCCATACAAACTCATACAAAGAATATTTGCCGCTACGTGCCGCGCCGCTCCGTGAATCTGTAGTAGGGTCAGACCTTTATTTGGGAGAACAGGGGCTTCATCCTCGAGATGTAAATTTTTTCATCACGCTGACGCCAGTGATCATCAGAACGTCTCCACCTTTTTCAATGTTCCCAGGCTCATGTCTGACGTGGAGGGGTGAGGAGAGCCAAACTCTTGATTTGTCTTTTGATTTCACGCTCTAACTACGCACGCTCTAACTCACGCTTTAACTAGATTCCGGTGAAGCACGAGGAAGAACCGCCTACGTCCTATGACCTTATTTTCTCATTATTTAAATAGTAGATTAAAATATGTTTAGTAGGGTTTCTTTTCTATTTGTTTGGTGAATTTATGAATTGGAAGCAAAACATAAACATTAAAATTAGTATACAAATCATAGCTGTACCCTAAAAATAACTGCTCATATTATGTTACTACAGTTTGTTTGAAGAACTCGCTTGGAGACAGGGAAGTCCAAATTTTTCTGTCATTATTTTAAAAAAAAATACAATTAAGTATAACGTTGAATCGGAGCAGGCGCGTTACTTTGCGGAAGGCCATGATTACCAACCAAGGAAAATCCGCTGAAACAGGCAAACTTATGTGGTACAACGTGCGACGCTCGGCCTTCCGATTGTATTCATCATCATCATCACTACAGCCCATTAACGTCCCACTGCTGGGCACAGGCCTCCACTCTCATAGGAGAGCGGGAATTAGAGCTTAGACCCACCACGCTGCTCCAATGCGGGTTGGCGGGCTTTAACGACTATTATCATGTTAGTGATAATAACCGGGACCGACGGCTTAACGTGCTCTCCGAGGCACGGCGGTGAAACACCGCCAGCTTCCAACTCCGGGCTGGCACTGAGAATTTCTTAATTGAAAAACCCAATACCTAACTTTTATGCCCGACCGGGCATCGAACCCAGGACCTCGTGATCCGCAGTCGACTATGCTAACCACTAGACCAACGAGGCAGTTAACATATTACTTAAGAAAAATTAAGCAATCAAGCAAGAAGTAAGTACGCACCGTCACCACACCACAACATAGATACGTAAATCTTGCCCATGGGGTTGCCCATTCATTCCTCTGCGGAGTTAGCTAAAAATAATACAACGGTCGAGGTATTTCACCAGACTCGTGATTGTTAGTATGGCCCATAACTCAAGCACGATCTGTAGGACTGTAGTCAAGCATTCGATAAAATACTACGTCTACCTGTGGTAATACCAATACCCAATCGAGTGTAATCTATATAACGTTATTATAATACAAAGGTTGGCTCTACACCGGCGTACCCTCATTATGGATTCTGCGATACGCTAGCCGATCGCTTAGCATTCTATGCGCATCGCTGTTAGTTGCCACTGTGTAATTACTCTCGTGTTACGCTTGTTGTGTTTCCGCCGTCTTACACCCGTGGCCAACCCTTACACTGTCATGTAACATGTACGAAAATAAGCAGAAGGCTACATTCTAGCTAAAACGACTAAAACAGTAACTCATTATACAACAAAGGTTGGCTTCATATCGGATGACTATAATTAAGGATGCGATACACTAGCCGATCGCTTAGCATTCTACGCGCATTGCTGTTAGTTGCCACTGTGTAATTACTCTCGTGTTACGCTTGTTGTGTTTCCGCCGTCTTACCCCCGTGGCCGCCGCTTACACTGTCATGTAACATGTGCTAAAATAAGCAGAAGGCTACATTCTAGCTAAAACGACTAAAACAGTACATCTTTATACCACAAACGTTGGCTCTATAGCAGTCTACCATGATAAGGGATTTGATACGCTAGCCGATTCTTAGCATTCTATGCGCATCGCTGTTAGTTGCCACTGTGTAATTACTCTCGTGTTACGCTTGTTGTGTTTCCGCCGTCTTACACCCGTGGCCAACCCTTACACTGTCATGTAACATGTACTAGAATGCTACATCCTAGCTAAAACGACAAAAACAGTAAGTCACATTACCACTAACGTTGGCTTTATATTGGATTATTACTACTTTCATTAGGGATGCGATACGCTAGCCGATCGCTTAGCATTCTATACGCATCGCTGTTAGTTGCCACTGTGTAATTACTCCCGTGTTTCGCTTGTTGTGTTTCCGCTGTATTACCCCCGTGGTCGCTGCTTATACCGAAGTCCGCACTGTATCTTACACTGGACTAGTGGTTCACCCCAAAATAAGACCTCGTGCCGTAATAATTGAGACCTACCAATAGACCAGTAAGCTTCAAATTTTATTTAGAATCATGAATAGTCGCTATTTACGTTTAATTCACTAATTGTATGCGTCAGAAAAGTTATTATTTGATAAAAGTAAATTATTAGTATTACCAAATAAGAACTTACATTTAAATTTAATTTTAGAAATTAAATAAAACTTATCTTTCTTCTATTTCAACGGTGTGACAGACATCCCAGTAATGTCCGAAGTCGTTGTTTTTAATGTGTGTAACAATGTTTTGTTTAGGCTCTACTACGGCCATTCTAATTGGTAACGTCCACCTGAAGGTTGCGTATCAACAACGAACATATGCTATCACGCGAATATGTCCCTTACCTCTAACACTATAAAGATGACTTTTGAGTGGGCAAGAGTTTTGGTTTAGTAAGTAATTTCTTTTTATTACAGCGTGAAACTTGCGTACAATGTGAATCATAGCATATGGTGTGTATGGTTGTATATGTATCAGAAGGTTATCATAAAAGACACCATACATCATACTAATATTATAAATGCGAAAGTGTGTTTGTTTGTTGGTTTGTTGGTTTGTCCTTCAATCACGCCGCAACGTGATTTTTGGCATGGGTATAGTTGAGGACCTGGAGAGTGACATAGGCTACCTTTTATCCCGGAAAATTGAGGAGTTCCCGCGGGAATCAAAAAACTTAAACCACGCGGATGAAGTCGCGGGCATTAGCTAGTAATTACATAAATACATACATGACCGCTACTAAATATGTAAAGAATTTGCGATACTTAGTAGTTTCAGCAAAATCACTAAAATTTTGAAAATTATCTTTGAAATTGAAAATATTTTTATTTTGTTAAATGAATTATTTTTGTTTTGCTAAATGTGAGTAGGTATTACAAGGTGGGGAATGAATAGTGCTAACACATTTTGCCAAATGTTTGGCGTGCAAAATTGGCAGAAGAGTTACTGCTAAAAATAACTGAGATATCATACAAAGTCAAAATAAATAACGTTTCTTTACAAAAATCTTAATTATGAAACTTAACTGCTATGTAGGTAACGGATAGTCAAATAACATTAAACCAACTACCTATTACTTACTTAAATAATTGAAATCTTCTTTATATCTCTTAAATTTTCGTTTTGTTTATAGGATAGCGGCGGCTACGTGCGATGGCTGACGATAAAAATGTCGGGAAGTTTGTTTTAGAGATGTTACTGGAACAACTTTACGATCTACCATTTTATTTATTAGGTTTCATTTAAAGTGATACGGAATTGGTTATTTTATTTAGGGATCAAGATGCCAAACTTTACTATCTATGCTATACTATAAGGTTGGAGGTGGGTGGTGGTGGTGATGGCCCGTGGCTTCGTCCGCGTGTATTAAGTTATTTTTTTAATTATTATTTATCACCGGAAATAAAAACAAAATAAATCCACGCGGACGTCTTATCAACAGATACCAAATTCAACATAATCGGTTGAAAAGATGGGCCGCGAAAGCCCACTTACAACGGACACTTCAACGAACAGACAGGCGCACTTTTGCATTTATAATAATACTAGCTGATGCCCTTGAACTTCGCCATCTTAGCTTTCCTAACGGCAAACCGACAATTCTTCCATACAGAACAAATCTTGTAAATAATAATATAAAAAATTCTTTTTAAACAACCGACTTCAAACTCCCGCGCCAACTTTAGAACAAGCATACACCATACAAAGTACTTATTTTATTGTTGATATTTTAAAAACCGCTCGACCGATTTCGATAAAATTTATATGGGACCACATGGGAAGTATGCCCTTTCAAATAAAAAAAGAATCATCCAAATCGGTCTACCCAGTCAAAAGTTCTGAGGTAACAAACATACAGTCGAATTGAGAACCTCCTCCTTTTTTTGAAGTCGGTTGAAAAACCATATCAAAGTCATGTCATATTTCCTACTTCCACTCTTCCATCTAGTATACTTTCTGAAATAGACACCTATGAAATTTGGGCCGTGCTCCTCACCCATCTTTCAAACCCTCGATCATCATCGCTCTCCATAAGAATATTTTTTAAAGCCTGCCAACCCGCATTGGAGCAGCGTGGTGGGTCTAAGCTCTAATACTCTTTCTCCTATGAAAGTGGAGGCCTTTGCCCAGCTGTGGGACTTTACTGGGCTGTAGCGGTGGTGTAGTGGTGGATGTATGGATAAACAACCTTATCAGGAAGATAATACACCTACAAACCAAGACGTATGCATAAGCTAGTAGTACCTATACAAACATGGTTTATTGCTCAGTATAAAGTGGTAAAGTTTTGATGTATTACCGTTTCCGTGAAGCGTGGCTATGTATTGTAGATACTTATGGCCTTTGTTTGCAAGTTTCCATCATAAAACATTGAAACTTTAAGTGAAAGTAATATTCTACTGCTGAACAAACACCCACGTTTTATGTATGAAGTGTCCATACTGAAAACTAGTAGATACTAGTTACATTGTAGGTGTAATTGGATATATCCCCAGTTGCTATCAGTTCGTTACTTTGCCTGGTGCGAGGCTTCGGCCGTGGCTAGTTACCATCCCACCGGCAAAGCTGGCCGCCAAGCGATTTAGCGTTCCGGTACGATGCCGTGAAGAAACCGATTAGGGGTATGGGTTAAATATAGCTGCTATACCCCTAACAGGTTAGCCCGCTACCATCTTAGACTGCATCATCACTTACCAACAGGTGAGATCACAGTCAGACGCCGTTACATTATTGCTGATGGTCGTGACTTTGTCTGCGTGGAATAAGTTTTTTTGATTCACACGGGAATTCCTTAATTTTCCAGAATAAAAAGTAGCCTGTCACTCTCAAGGTCCTCAACTATCACCATGCAAAAAATCACGTTCCTCTGTTGCAGCATAATTGAAGGACAAAGCAACAAACAAACACACTTTCGCATTTATAATATAAGTATGATGTTAAATGTGATACGGTAGTTAGCGGCACAAAAGATGATTAAAGGACATCTACCGAACCCTCCTCAGTCGAATATTTCGCCTATTTGGGGGAAAAAGGGACTGATAAGGCCCTAAGTTTCCTATTGTGTACGTAATTTTATAGTATCGTACGTCAAGTTTTGTAAAATATAGCGTGAATAGAAATCTATATCTATACTCACTTAATATTATAAATGCCAAAGTTTGGATGGATGGATGTTTGTTACTCAATCACGCCAGAACGGCTGAACGGATCTGGATGAAATTTGGCACGGAGATAGATTATAGTCTGGAATTACACATAGGCCACTTTTTGTACTGGAAAATTATAGAGTTCTCGTGGAAATCAAAAAAACCTTAAACCACGCGGATGAAATCGCGGGCATCAGCTTTTACCAAAATAAGTCATGGCTTCAGCAAATAGTTTTTTTTTTCTGCTACAAGTTAGCCCTCCCCAGTTAGTTCTTCCCAAAAAGAGTTCTCTAGGGTCTAAAATTGGGTTTGGCTGGTAACATTTAGCCACACAAAACAGGCAAAGAACACATAGGTAAGTATGTAATTCACGAAAACGAAATAGGTTTACAAGTCGGTGTAATGTGAACAATTAAACTTTACGTTTAAAATAACTGCGAGAGCGTTAGAAACATCGAGGGACCGAATGGTTGTAATTAGCATTATCTTTTAGGGTGTCAGGGTCCTTGTAGTCCAGGGTCCCACTGTATGAAAAATTAATTTAAAGTTACCTTCAAATCAAGAGTGAATAGACATCTTCTAGGCGCGCTTGCCAGAAGATGCCTGTTCACTCTTGATTTGTTTGCAAGCAGGTCTGATTACAGCCATTAGCGCTAGCCTATAAATTAAAAAAAAAACTCCCAAGATACGTCATTAATGGGTACTATGCGCCTCGAAACGCATGATGTTCCGAAAAGTCATATAAAGTTTGAATCGGACTGTATTATGGCAAAGTGAAGTAAAGTAAAGTATTTGGTAAAATATGGTACAGACAAGATGTTATTAGGTTAATAATTAGGTACAAACATATTTTGTCGTTACCGACGTCCACATATTGAATTAATATTCTTATTTAAGAAATGAAGATTGGCACCGTAAAATATGACTGACTGAGGAACGTGCCGTTTGACGACCTCCCTGGCGCAGTGTTGAGCGCTGTTGTCTTAATGCGCGGAGGCCCTGGTTTCGATCGTTGACAGGGTCAATTCGGGAATTTATAATTTCTGAATTTTCCCTGGTCGGTGGGAAGCTTCGGCGGTGGCTAGTGACCACTCTACCGGCAAAACGTACCGCCAAGCGATTTAGCGTTCCAGTACGATGCCATGTAGAAACCGATTAGGGGTATAGGTTTAATATAACTGCCATGCTCCTAACAGATTAGCCCGCTACTATCTTAGTCTGCATCATCACTTACCGTCAGGTGGGATTGCAGTCAAGGGCTAACTTGTAGTGGATAAAAAAACGTGCCTAGGCTGGCGGTGACAACCATAGTTGACTAGGGTCACTATAGGGTCTCCTTCACTGCATCTAAGTATCCTATAAACCACTGCTGGGGTTAAAATAAAAGTTTTCATGGTTCTTCCAGGTTAAGGAATGGCACCACAAACAATTCAGTGTCAGTGTCAAACTTAGCCCGCCAACCCGCATTGGAGCAGCGTAGTGGGTCTGAGCTCTAATTCCCTCTCTCCTATGAGAGTGGAGGCCTGTGCCCAGCGGTGGGACGTTAATGGGCTGTAGTGGTGGTGGTGGTCAAACTTACAAGTTCCACTATTAATGCTAGTTCCATTCTGAATGTATCTTGTGAGATAGGTTTTTATCAGCGGGACCCCGGACTATTACGACTTGGTGGGCGAGTAGGTATACGAGGTTAGCCTTTATTCTGTACCCACATTACGACATGCCTGCCAATTAATGTGCCCTATTTAAAACGAGGCGTTTACTTACCGACAAAATGATCTTTAGGAGCTTTGGGGAATGTAACTAACAATCATAATCATTTATGTCCCGTGCGACGTATTTTACGGGAAAAGCCGAACGGTAGATGGATATTTTTCAGTTTTGAATTTCAAACAAAAATTATAAATGCGAAAGTTTGGATGGATGGATGTATGGATGTATGGATGGATGTATGGATGGATGTTTGTAACTCAATCACGCCCGAACGGCTGAACGAATCTGCATGAAATTTGGCACAGAGATGGATTATAGTCTAGAATAACACATAGGCTACTTTTTATCCCGGAAAACTAAGGAAATCCTGCGGTAAATAAAAAACCTCAATCCACGCGGACGTAGTCGCGGGCATCAGCTAGTTAATAATAAATACTGGTCAGGTATGTGTCAGAGCAATAAACGTTGGGTTCCATAATAATTTTTAAATACCTATTCATATCACTGAAGTATTTTTCTGCTCTCGCTTTTAATGTTCTTAAGCTACATAACTTGATTGAAATTATAATATTATATTTATCAAAATTTTAATATACCTCCGGTAGGGGTTACTGGTTTAGTACAACTGTACCAAATTCCAACTGTAAATAGTTGATTTTTTAAAATGTCTGTGACACAGAAAGCGATGAACAGATTGTAAGAGACAATCCAGAAGTAGGTATTTATGAGACACTTTTAATATATTTGTACTCTCATTTGGAACTTGCACGAGTAAATGGTTAAGCGTGTAGAGGTTCCACGAGAGATTTAATGTAATAAGATAAAAGTTGGCTAAACTTAAAGATAATATTCATTTTATCCGGCCACGATTGCTATCGTTAAGCTCTAAATCAAAATGCAATTTAAACACAAAAGTATTTAATAATCGCTGAGTCTGCTGGCAGGAGACAGAATTACCATCGTACAAACACTCGTATTTATGCTAACTATTTTTAATATGGCGTCCGTATACGCATATTAAATCGAATGACATGAAACGACTCAAATTGACACATATTATACTTCCTGTTTCATGAGATATAATGACAAACTAATAATGGTAACAAGATGGACTGACAGAAAGGCGGACAGGCGGACTGGACATAACTGAAACGGTTTCTTATTTACCTTTGGAAAACCCTTAAAACTGGTGCTTACTTTTCATAACATAATTACCTATAAACAAACAGTTTTATAACACTTTTGATGAAAATAATTTGATAGTGGGTAGAGCTACGAATTGTATCCAAATTGAATATCCTAATTTAAAACAACGAAACTTTATACAATTAAAACGACCAAGATCAATCTAATTTGCGAACGAATTTTACTAAACAGATTTTATAAGGGTTTCCTCAGGGTATTAGGTATTTATTCGTGGCACGTACAGAACCGAGACAAATCTAAACGACCCGACGGCATTTAGGATTAAAATTTCGTACGCGTAACATTTATGCATTGTCTATATTATGTTATACTAGCTGATGCCCGTGACTTCGTCCGCGTGGATTGAGGATTTTTGGTTCCCGCGGGCACTCTTTAATTTTCTGAGATAAAAAGTACCGTACCTAGTAATGTACCTAATTCATATTATAATCTATCTCTGTGCCAAAAAGTCATCAGTTCTGGCAGATTGAGTTACAAACTTCCATCCATACATCAACCTATCCAACCAAATTTTCGCATTTATAATATTGGTAACACAGACGAAAGTGTTACATTAATTGTATCTACTTTTGTCTGTGATCACTGGTGAATAAACTGTTTTTCTTTCTTTCTTATTACTTTATTTTGCGGGATGCAACTTAAAGTTACTGAAAATCGGTAGAACAGTGTGAATAAGTTGGGACTGTCCGTCCGTTGGGACTGACTTACGGACGGCCAGACCGACACACTATCGCATATACAATATTAGTTTGGATTGTATGATTAAATGAAAGTGAAGTTATTTCAAAAGGTAGTTAGGTAATCGTTACAATTAACTAAGTAAATTGTAACTATTATATTTTTTTAAAAAACTAAGATAATTATTATTATTATTAACTGAATTATTTATATTATTATGATAAATGATTAATTTAATAAAATTTCTCGTTAAAAAAATATAAAATCATGATTAGGTACGACCGAGTTATCAGAACCCTTACCCTCTCCAAATACGAACGCGTCGCAATAAAGAACCTAAATTGGGCAAATTCTAATTTTGAATTCTGTCCCGGCACGGCCATAAAGACGTATACAGACGGTACCTAGTACTAAGTATTAAGCGTTTTATGAATTTTGCCTAGCACGCGGTTATTTGAACAGATGGCGCCACGGTCGCGGGCTTATTAAATTTTAGCTTCTCGCTAACTTCCGTGTGCTGTTTTAAGTAGGGGATGGTTTTAGGATTTTATTTGGCTTTGTATTTATGTTATTACATAATAGAGCTGCATGCGGTGCAGGGAAGCTTAACTTTATAATTTTACCCGTGTCATAGTCCGCTTGAAAATGTTTAAGCTAAGCTAAGCTTTTTGAAGATTCTGTTCGTACCTAAAATCCATTCTTAGTCTACAATGCAAACAATTTTTTTTATATACAGTCATTCAATTTTTACTTTTCAAAAAATAAATAATGCTTTGCGTAGTTTTCTTCTCTGCCTCGTTGGTCTAGTGGTTAGCATGTTTGACTGCAGCTGACGAGGTCCCGGGTTCGAGTCCCGGGTCGGGCCATAATAAGTATTGAGGTTTTCTGACTAGACATTCTCAGCACTAGCCCGGAGTTAGGAAGTTGGCGGTGTTCCACCCCCGTGCCTCGGAGAGCACGTTAAGCCGTCGGTCCCGGTTATTATCACTGACATGATATTAGTCGCTAAAGCCCGCCAACCCGCATTGTAGCAGCGTGGTGGGTCTAAGCTCTAATTTCCTCTCTCCTATAAGAGTGGAGGCCTGTGCCCAGCAGTGGGACATTAATGGGCTGTAGTGGTGGTAGTGGTAGTTTTCTCCGTTAGCTTAGGCTTTCAAGATATAAGTATAATATTTCAAAACTACCCGGCTAGTATTTTGGTTCAAACATTTTGTTTCGTCAACACAGGATAGATGTAAATCATGCTTAGGATGACTTAAAAGAAATTGCTTCGTAAAACAACTAACTCTATATTAAATTTAAAACAGCTATGCGATTCAATAAGTAAATTGACTTCATAGCATTCGGCACGTTACTGCAAGGCAAGTTTAAAAATAAAAGACTTGAAGTTGAACATAGCAATAGCATGTAGTAAGAATTTTTATTTTATCGGAAATAAAATCGCATCCACGTCTACGATATACCCAATCGATCTCCACTTGAATGGTTTCAAGCTGGCTTTAACAAAGACTAACAGAAAAATAAAGGTAGCAAACAAAACTTATGACTTTATTGGTATCCCTATACCAAATTTCTTCAAAATCTATTGAAAAAATGGTCCGTGAAAGCGTAGCAGACAGACAGGTAGACACAGTTTCGCATTTATAGCATGGATTACTAATTACTATTGCTTAGATGAGCTAATCAAGTAGAGAAATAAAAGAAACAAGTAGCTAAGTGGCCATAACGGAACAAAAAATATGGTTTTGTATTATTTACTGTAGGGCATTGGGCAACACTGGTCTAAGCGACTCGAGGGTGGAAAATGTATAATAGCGGGTGTTGTTTGACTGCAATCTCACCCGGTGGTAGTGAGTAACGGTCTAAGATGGTAGCGGGCTAACCTGTTAGGGGTACGGCAGATAGCTGACGATTAGGGAGTTGGGTTTAATATACCGATTAGGGGTATGGGTGGGGGGTGGGTCAGGGGTAATATAAATTAAACCCATACCCGTAATTGGTTTCGACACGGCATCGTACAGAAACGCTAAATCGCTTGGCGGCACGACGGTACGGTGGGAACTAGCCACAGCCGAATCCTCCTAGTTCCTACCAGACCCGATCAGAAAAAAATCAGAAATTCATTCCCAAATTGACACTGCCGGGAATCTAACCCGGGGCCAACTGTAAGACTACAGCGATCACCACTGCGCCAGGGAGGTCGTCAAGTAATAGTTTTTATTTCGGCCCATCGAGGTAGGTATAACGTACCTACTGTACATATTACTTCAATGTTTCAGCCCTCTAGATTCTGTCGTAAGAATTACGTCTATCTTTTCCCTTGCGTCTATGTGAAGTGGCTTAAAGCAGGTTTTATTTGTTGAGTTTCAGCCACTCCACCCCTTCCAGCCAAGAGTGGATAGGTCAAAATTGTGCGACTTCCCGAGCAAAGTCGACACTAAAAAGAACCTAATGGAAAAGTGTGATCGAACGTCGCTAGTGCAAATATAGATTAATTCTGAACTTTCTCAAGAGATTTCAAATGGAACATTCCCGGGTTCTTGGTGATAGTGTGATTCCGTGTTAGTTTTGGAGCTGAGGTTATTTTTACGTAAGTACCTAATTTTTATTTTGCTTATAATACTTCGTCATTTCAACCCATTGCTGGCTCACTACTGAGTACGAGTTCTCAGAATCAGAAGGGTTGGGTCATAGTCCACCACGCTGGCTAAGTGCGGATTGGCAGATTTCACACACCTTTGGGAACAAAATTAAATTATGCATATTATGCCGATTTCCTCACGAAATTTTCTCTCATAGTTACCAAATATTAAAGCTAAAATATTAACTTATTAATAATTTTATTTTTATTTTTTATTGATGTATTAATAAGGGTAAATATACGTTGCCTCACTACATGGTTGCTAAACTGTGTCACTCATCGTTCAAACCCTTGAATGAGAGAGTTTTCCTTATCCCGGTTCTCATGAAAATCGAGTTTTGTTATCTCATAACGTCACGATAATAGGATAAAAGGCTTTTTTGCTATTTTATTGAATGCTTATAGGAGGATATTACGCCAAAATAAATATAAAATGACTTCTACTTATAGTTTGATCTATCAACGCACAGCCTTAGGGTATAAACGCACTACGGACAGGATAAGACAAAACGTCTATGTTTTGCGACAAAATTAATACTACCGCACCATTTGAAATGCTGTTTGTAGCTACACTACATAAAAAGTGTAAACAAGTAACTATAATAATTATTAAAAAACACGATTGCCCTGCCATCGAATTTTATATTTGAATTTATTTGATTTTCAACCGACTTCAAAAAAAGGAGGAGGTTCTCAATTCGACTGTTTTTTTTTTATTTATTTTTGTTACCTCAGAACTTTTGACTGGGTGGACCGATTTGGATGATTCTTTTTTTATTTGAAAGGGCATACTTCCCATGTGGTCTCATAAATTTTTTATCGAAATCGGTCGAGCGGTTTTTAAAATATCAATAATAAAATAAGTACTTTGTATAGCGTGTGCTTGTTGTTGTAAAAATGGCGCGGGAGTTTGAAGTCGGTTGTTTAAAAAGAATTTTTTATATTAAATTATTATTAAAAAAAATATGTTATCTGTTTTAGTAGTTTTTTAGCTAGTGTTACTCGGAGGGATATAAGGATTCTAACGTTAACCAAATAATTATTTGGAAGATATTTACTTGGAAGATTTCAAAAGGTATAATAGTTACGTACTTAGTTGTAACTTGTAAAGCGGTGATAGCCTAGTAGTGGTTAAGGAAAACATCGTGAGGAAACCTGCACGCCCGAAAGTTCTTCATAATGTTCTCGAAGGTGAGTGAAGCTGCCACTCACGTGCTCAGTAGTAAGCCAACATTGGGTTGTTAAGAAAGAGAAGAGAGAGAAAACTTGTAAGCACAACAGTTTGAACAGCTCAATGTGCTAAAAAAAACCTAAGTTGACGCCAAAATACAAAAGACACTTACACTCCTTATCTGTGAACCCCAAGCACTAGAAATGAAAATATAACACAAGGAGAGTCAACAAAGCACAAAATTAGTTTTATCCGAAAAATAGGAGGGAGGGGCAACGAGGCGAAATGCGACTCAAATGCGAGGCTCGGGAGGCTGTTTGCGTTATTGGTAAAACATTCGATACTATTATCTAACCATAAACAGTATGTTTGTAATCTTATTACATTATAAATGGGCTTGTACTGCTGACTTGTTTGGTCTACGAACAGAATAAAACACTATGCACTAAGGTTAGAAACTTGAAATTTTCCAAGGGATTTTTAGGTCATTATACGATCCACACGAGCGAAGGAGCACCTTCTAATTTAGAGACAAAATTCCTCAGTCTTTTTGGGCTAGTCATCAAGCAGTGCTAGTTGCCAGAGATGGCAAACGAATCCGAAGTAAGGATGCTATGGCCTATGGCCCTCATAAGAAAGAGTCACTTAGCGGGCGATGGAGGGTACATTATAAATGGGCTTGTGCTCTTCATTCGTCTTTTTTGGTCTAGTCTCCTAGATACAATATCCATACTAATCCATATCCATACTAATATTATAAATGCGTAAGTGTGTCTGTCTGTTTGTCTGTCCGTCTGTCTGTCTGTCTGTCTGTCTGTCTGTCTGTCTGCTACGCTTTCACGGCTCAACTACTCAACCGATTTTGATGAAATTTGGTACAGCGATAGATTACATCCCAGGGAAGGACATAGGCTACTATATTATCCCGGAAAATTGAAGAATTCCCGCGGAAATCAAAAAACATCAATTCACGCGTACGAAGTCGCGGGCATCATCTAGTTACACAATAAAGTCAGAAACTTGAAATTTTTCAAGGGATTTTTGGATCACTACACAGAGTCACTCAGTGGTCTACGGAGGGAACTATGCTCGGGGTTTCTTTACGTGATGAAACCAGAAATGAGAAGATCCGTATAACACTTAAAGTAACTGACATAGCTTAATCGGTTGTGTAGCTGAACTTTTATTGTAGTGGCTAAAGTGGCACATCAAAGAACTGATAGATCATTAGGTATAAGACGTCAGAATGGCGACTTCGCACTAGAAAGTGCCTTCGCATCAATCAAGTCGCAGGGAGCCGCTGGAACCCGGTGGCGCAAGACCGTGGCGTGTGGAACACACATCTTTACAACACACACACAAGAGAGTCCAGAGAGAGAGAGAATCTTTCGGTCGACGATAGGACGAAAAAAGAGACAATAACGCGAGTCCAACCTAGACTAGATGTTCAATCCTCTGTCATCTCAATTTGACGAAGCGTTGAAGCCGCAGAATGGTGCTCGATCATTTTATGTACTTTAAAAGGTTTCGGAGGAGCTTTAACGGTATTATTTTGTTTCGAAATAATGCAAACATTTACCTACTAAGTGGTTGATTAAGGGTTATGCAGAATTTTGACTGTTTCGATCTAAATTACGTTATTTACTAAACTATAAGTAAGCCCTTAACTTAATCTTATCTGAGGGATTACTCTCATCATGGCCCCCTAATTGGTGAGTACCTAGGTAAGTATACTCGTAGAAAACATATTTTAAACTAAAGAAAGATTTAGAAATAAAGGTTATCTTATTATTATCTAAAAGTGCCGTAGTTTTTCTTCTTATTTTCGTAATTAGACTATTTTTTAATATGTACAATAATTTCATCCAATCTACTGGAAATAACTGTCTTAAAATCATACTTTTATTTTTAAATATTTTGATAAGTAAGTATATTTATTACAGTCTAGAGTCTAGACGCACCCTTACTACCTACCTAATAGTAATCTACAAAGTGATTTGTTTACTTTGTAAACATGTTGTTTTATGTAATGGAGGCCAATGAAGGTAATAAAATTTCATGAAAAATTATATTTATCAGCGATATTAATGTTTGAGAACTTGTAAATTTATTGACCTTACGCTGTTGCCTTTGAAAAACTATGTTTGTCCTATACCTACTTAGGTACGAGTATGTATTAACAAGCCTAATAGGTATTTACTGGGCGTCTCTGGTAGATTTAATTATGATAATTAAAATAATATACTTAATCTATATCTATAATTTCAAACTAATAATTTAAATGCGAAAGTGTATTGAAGGACAAACCAACAAACAGATACACTTTCGCATTTATAATAATATTATGATATATCTCTCTTAATCTTTCAACAAGTAGACCGCGCACAAATTTATAATTTACTAGCGGTCCGCTCCGGCTTCGCACGGGTAGCACTTGATCAAAATAGTCCATACCCAATAATGGTCAGTCGGCACTGAGACGAACAACTCCACCACACGTTCTCAAATTTTGTTCAGCAAACCGCTGTGAGCACTTGGCACTTGAGTCTCCAATACGACGTATTTTCACTGCTCTCACCTGGGAACTATGTTTAGAACTAACAACTAAGTTGAGACCTGGTTCTTTTAGGCATTTCGCAGTCTATCTATAACAGTTAGATATTAAAATGTTTAAAAAAATGTTAGTAACTTCTCTTGTATTTATTGTGTTTGTCTTGACAAATATGACTTAAAGACAGTCTGATTTAATAGACGAATAGAGGTTTAACGTAAAAAGTTAAATTAGGTGAATTTTTCAGACTTAAGTCACATTATTACAATTTTCGAAGGGATCTCTAATTTATTTTAAAATAAAATGCAGCCTATGTTACTCGCTGATAAAGTAGCTTTCTATGGGTGAAAGAATTTTTAAAATCGGTCCAGTAGTTTTTTAGTTTATCCATTACAAACAAACAAACAAACAAACAAACAAATCTTTCCTCTTTATAATATTAGTTTAGATTAAAATAATCTCTGATATAAGTATTGAAGTTACAGAATACCAATTTCGATTCAATCAGGCCTGTTGAAGTCGCTCACAATTCTTCACAAAACTAGAAGAACTGATAATCTTCAAACAGCTGAACAAATCATAGCTATAAGAACAATCTCGATCAAGTCACTTTTCAAACAAAAAAAAACTAAATCAAAATCGATTCATCCGTTCGGAGCTATGATGCCACACAGACAGACACACAAACACATAGATACCCCGCTTTTTGCATCGGTGGTAAAAATATACTCCCGTCCGAACTCTTCCAATCTGTAATTTTCGTAAAACATTCACACTTTGAACAACTTCGAAATATGCCTAATAAATACTGTTCGGTGATTTGTATGTTATTATAAAAGTTGGACAGTTATGAGGGTAGAATGACGAAAGGCCAGGGTAAGCGATGATACAGTTTTATTGCCGACGGATAAAAGTTTACTATCCCAACCTTCTGCAGGTACTAACTTGGGGAAAATGGATAAATCAGGACCCATATTAATTTCACTATCTTGTAGATACTTTGCATAATTTTCCTTACAAATTTCTAAGCTAAAGGTAAAGGTTATCTAGTTTCCAAAGACACCTAGAAAAGCGGTTTAAAGTTCTGGTACTTTGCTGCATAATATGTATAGCCCGCCAACGCCAACCCGCAATGGAGCAGTCCATTGCGGGTTGGCAGTGGGTCTAAGCTCTAATTTCCTCTCTCCTATGAGAGAGGAGGCCTATTCCCAGCATGCTTAATTAGTGTATTATAAGTTAATCCATACTAATATTAGGTAAATGTGAAAGTGCGTCTGTCTGTCTACCTGACTGTCTGCAACGGTTTAACAATCCACCTTTTCAATCGATTTTGATGAAATTTGATATAGAGATAGACAGTGGCGTGCAGTTCATATTGGCATAAAAGCACTGCATACCAAAGGAAATACATCAATGCTCATATTTTATCAAAACAGCTAGTAAATAGGTATTCTGTCTAATTAATGGCTACCCTACTGCTTCAAAACCTGTGCACGCCGCTGGAGATAGATTGTATTCCGTGGAAGGGCACAGGCTACTTTACTATTTTTCATAAAATTTTATTAAGGGTTTCCGCTGGAATTTAAAATGACTTAATACACGCGGACTATGTCGTGGGCATCATCTAGTAATTAGTTGATATAATATTATGCAAACAATATCTTCGGATATTAAAATTTCTTAATTCACTCAATACAAATCTAAAAACTTAATCTAGCAATAAAATAGAAAAAAATAAGGGCAAATATATTGAAAGAGCCAATAAATCATTCGAAAAGATAGACGTGAGATATCTATCTTATTAAATCTGTTTACTCAGCCGTCTTCACGATGACCAATAATAGTTGACCTCTATAACTCTGAGAGATTTTCTCCATCGTCAGATATCTTTTTTCAGTTGAACAAAAAAGAGAGGTCTTGTTATATTGGTAGTTCCATCTTCCGTAATGACGACTAGTTGACCCAAACTACAGCCCAAACCCTTTAACAGGATCAGCCATCGCTCAAACTGACCCTACAGGTTGAGTTTTTTTTTCTACGTCTTTACTTCACAATAATAGGATAGTCTAACTTTTTATTTATTGTAGGTATATTGTAAGTAAAATCCTTTAATTCTGATATATAAACATGTTTATTGTGACTTTGTGCGCGCGGTATACAATTTTAATAATTCCCGCGGGAACTGCTTATTTTTCCGTGATAAAAAGTGACCAATGTCATTTCCCAGGTCCTCAACTCCTCAGTTCTATACTTAAAACTTATAAGTTTTATATTAAACTAGTTTTGCCCTCAGCTTTGATAATTAGGCTGGGTATACCCAGCCAACTTACTGTACTTACTGTAAAAATCATGCTCGCGTGGAATGGAGGTGGAAGTGGATACTAACTAATTTACCAGGCTAAACAATAGACAGCCAGGCTGATCCTTCGCGAAAAATATGAGCCAGTTTGACTGTCAATTACACATGTCAGCTATGCGTTTAAAATTGAATTGATACTTTAGAAAAGATAAAAGATTGTGTATTTGTTTATAGATGAAGGTCTATTTAGACTGATATATTTTGACTCATTCGATGTATTTCACTCGGTTCGTTCTTAGGCGGGGATACGCCATATCGGAATGATTTGCACAAATACGAGTGTTTTGACGTTTGAAATGCAGTCTCCTACCGGCAGACTTAGCGATTATTGAATACTTTTGTGTTTAGATCGCAATTTGATTTAGAGCTTAGCAGTAGCAACTGCAGTCTGATCAAATGATTAATTTTACATTTAATCTCTCGTGAAACCGCTGTTTACATTAAATCTCTCGTGAAACCGCTACACGCTGTGACCATTCGCTCTTGCAAGTTTTAAAGAGAGTAGGTACAAACTAATATATAAAAGCAATTTTAATTATTTGCCCACTTCTGCAGTTATGCTTACACACATGAGGCAATTAACTGTGGTATTTATGCGGTAATATTTAGCTAAATACAATTGCGGTGTGGGAAATTCTATTATATGGTCATAGTTTGTCTAAATTGAGCATTAGGTGCCACCGCAACGTGTAAATACCGCTTTTAATCCCTATATAGGTACCTGATCACCACATATCCCTTTCCAGCCTAATTTGACGTATCGTAACCAACATAATGCACCACAGCATAGACTTTGGAATTAATTAGGCTTTAATTTATGCAAAACTAGCCTGTCTACCACATTATACCAGTTGTATTAGGTACCTATATTATGCGTTACAGTTTACATTGTTGTTAGTTCCGTCAAAAAGTCGTGACGTAGATATAAATAAAAAAGACGTGTGGCACTCGGAGACTGCCGCGGTAAAGCTATTGCATAGCATTTTTTATCAACTTGCTATGACTACTTGTGTTGTTGACTTCAAGTTGTTGAAAATATAAAGGCGAAATATTTTTATGAAAAGATGATTTTGGTTGGTTGGTTGGGAATCAAAAACCTCAAACAAGAGGTTTTTTGATTCCCCTTGGACACCCGGACTATTGAAAACATAATTCTTTAAAATTATTTCGCCTTTATATTTTCAACAACTTGAAGTCAACAACACAAGTAGTCATAGCAACCAAAATCATCTTTTCATAAAAATAATCTTTTTATTTTCAACAACTTGAAGTCAACAACACAAGTAGTCATAGCAACAAAAGTGTTAGGTTTTTTTTCGTTACGGAATTTCTGCATTCGGTCTCCACGCTCAAGGCCCGCGATAGAAGCTAGATAGCTTAAAAACAATCCAGCAATTAATTCCTAGCCACAAAAGTGTGATATCTATTGTTATAATATGGCCCTAGCCAGTTTAGGTTCAAGTAAGTACAAGTTAGTCCTTGACTGCGATTTTACCTGCTGGTAAGTGTTGATGCAGTCTAAGATGGTACCTAGCGGGCTAACCTGGTATGGCAGTTATACCCTAGATTTCTACACGTTATCGTACCGGAACGCTAAATCGCTTAGCGGTACATCTTTGGTAGGGTAGTAGATAACCACGGCCGAAACCAGACCTGACCAGTAAAAAATTCAGATAAGTACCTAGGTATTATAAATTCCCAAATTGAACCTGCTTGGAATTAAACCCGGGACCTCCCGCATTAAGACAACAGCGTTCAACAAAGCGCCAGGAAGGTGTTATTTAATTGTATTTAAAAAAAAAGTTTAAAATTAAAAAAAGCGAGAGGCAAACAATTCTGTGCGTTTCCCATAAATAATTATATAGGAATATACAATTTTAATCATTTGATACTTATTATTTTAAATGTAAAGGTTATTTTAAATAAACTATCTTAAAATCAACCTTCAGCTTTCAGACACCTTACAGATAGACAGGCAGTGACTACTTCTTCGCTGTGATTCCCCCGCGTTATTTTAGGAAACTCCAACGGGATGCTTAATTAACAAACTTCACTTTAAACGGATAAAGTTGCCGGAAAAAGATAGGAATTAATTATTTATCATGCTTTTGTATCAAATACATCGAAAAAAATTGTTAGTGTAATTGTAGTGTAAATAGGTTTTACTTTTAACCGGGGAAGAGTCTTCACGGATAATTCACCGGAAAAGGATGATAGAAATAGTTTAATAATCACGATTTTGTATCAAACAACTCCAAAAAATATAATGAGTTTGGAATGAAACTGCATCTGGATAAATTCTAGGAATATTGAAAGAGAATAAATGAATCTGGGAAATAGTCGTCTAGTTACAATGTGACCACACCACACTTGTCATACGGTGTCGCACGGTGCGTGCTTGAGAAACGATTATGCGTATAATCTGGTGTCTAGATATATCATATAGCTCGAACATATTCATCTATACTTCTATAGTATAGAATCTATACTAATATTATAAATTTGGATGGATGGATGTATGGATGGATGTTTGTTACTCAATAACGCCAAAACGGCTGAACAGAAATGAAGATACAGCTAAATGAACACACAGGCTACTTACAACTTTACCAGGAAAATTAAAGAGTTCCCGCGAGAACCAGCGCAGACAAAGACGCGGCCATCATCTAGTTGTAAAATTTTAATTTACAAGGAACCTGCTTTATTTTCACTCGTACCTCAAAATTATGACTTATGTAAGAAAGTTAGGTACCTACTTCTTATCTTAGAATAACGTCAAATCGACACCCCTACATACACCTCACCAAAGTAGAACAAAACTCAAATATTTATAGAATTTACGTGGTAGACGCGTATTAGTGAGATAAGTCTCAAATATAACAGCGATTTGTACACTACACCATCTTTACAATACGAATACTTATTATATTCACTCAAATACAGTACATAATACTACATAGTTATTAGGGTGATATTTCTATGAAGTAACAAATCGCGTTGTTCGTTGTATCCGCGACTCAGTGGATTTAATAAAGGTTACCTCCCCTTAAATTTGTATGATAAGCTATAGGGTAAGAATATATTATTAGCTTCCTACTTGCAAGGTTGGTTTCAAAATGAGAGAGGGGCGTAAGTTATTGATTTTGTTTCTATTTATATGCACGTTGCTCCAATTCTTTAACTAAGTATAATATCCTAACCTAATCCATACTTAATATTATAAATGCGAAAGTGTGTCTGTCTGTCTGCTTCGCTTTCACGACCCAACTACACAACCGATTTTGATGAAATTTGGTACAGAGATAGGTTACATCCCGGGGAAGAACACAGGCTATTTATCCCGGAAAATTGAAGAGTTCCCGCGGGATCCAAAAACACCAATCCACGCGGACGAAGTCGCGTGCATCATCTAGTATTATAAATGCGAAAGTGTGTCTGTCTGTCTGTAACGCTTTCACGGTCCATCTGTTCAACCGATTTGGATGAAATTTAGTATATGGATATTTTGTGTCCCGGAGAAGGACATAGGCTACTTTTTATCCCGGAAAATTAAAAAGTTCCAGCGGGAATCAAAAAATCTTAATCAATAAAATCTTAATCGACGCTCACGTAGTCGCGGGCATAATCTAGTTAAGTATATTTTTATTTGTGCACAGTAAACACGTTGCAACTAGGGGTTTAGAAGTTCGGCTTACAGCTACTATTCAGTTGACCGTGGGTTCGATTGTCGGCCACGCACTTATAACTTAAAACTTTTCTAATTAAGTGCGTTTTATTTAATTAAATATCACTTGTTTTAACGGTAAAGGAAAACATCATGCACACTTCAAAACTATGGTGGTTCAGGCAAGGGCGGATCCAGCTTTGGCGCCAGGGGGGGGTCACATAGTCGTGGTTAAGACACAAGAACTTATAATTTAATTTTGATTATAATAGATACAAGTATATTTAAATGACAAAATCAATTTTTCTTTTACGTCTTCTCCCGAAACGCGTTATCACTTCATCTACTTCAATGGGTACGTTTTTATGGACGTGGAGAAGTGCCAGTCCGGTTAGAAGTTCTTCAGCCATGGAAGCTCTCAGCCACGATTTGATTTTTCGTAACGTAGAGAACGATCTTTCCGCTATCGCTACACTAACAGGTAGTGTAGCCTTAATACATAAAAAAATTCAGCAAAACAAACAAATCATCTCAATATCGCAATTTAAAGATTCCCGCGGGAACTCTTCAATTTTCCAGGATAAAAAGTAGCCTACGTCCTTCCCCGGGACACAACCTATCTCTGTGCCAAATTTTATCAAAATCAGTTGAACAGATACATTTGTTTGATTCCCGCGGGAACTCTTCAATTTTCCGGGATAAAAAGTAGCCTACGTCCTTCCCCGGGACACAACCTATCTCTGTACCAAATTTTATCAAAATCAGTTGATCAGATACATTTGTTTGATTCCCGCGGGAACTCTTCAATTTTCCGGGATAAAAAGTAGCCTACGTCCTTCCCCGGGATACAACCTATCTCTGTACCAAATTTTATCAAAATCAGTTGAACAGATACATTTGTTTGATTCCCGCGGGAAATCTTCAATTTTCCGTGATAAAAAGTAGCCTACGTCCTTCCCCGGGATACAACCTATCTCTGTACCAAATTTTATCAAAATCAGTTGAACAGATACATTTGTTTGATTCCCGCGGGAACTCTTCAATTTTCCGGGATAAAAAGTAGCCTACGTCCTTCCCCGGGATACAACCTATCTCTGTACCATATTTTATCAAAATCAGTTGAACAGATACATTTGTTTGATTCCCGCGGGAACTCTTCAATTTTCCGGGATAAAAAGTAGCCTATGTGCTATTCCAGACTATAATCTATCTCATGTGCCAAATTTCAGCCAGTTCCGTTCAGCTGTTGGGGCGTGATTGAGTAACAAACATCCATACATCCATACATCCATACATCCATCCATCCAAACTTTCGCATTTATAATATTTATTTGATATTTGATTTGATTAAATATTGAAAGTTCTTAAATAAAATCTATAAAAAATGTATAAAATCAGTATGTTTAACAATTTTACTTAGTGGTTCACCTAGGACCCAGCCCTTGGGTTCAGGCAGGTTGTCTCGTCATAAAATCCTGCACCTATCGAAGGTCTATCAAGTACGAATAGAAGCAAAATATTTTGCAGAGAAATTGCTATGATTTAGTGGTAGGCGTTTTTAATATCCATACTAATAATATTATCAATGCGGAAGTGTGTTTGTCTGTCTGCTACGCTTTCACGGCCCATCTGTTCAACCGATTTTGGTGAAACTAACAACAGGGATAGTTTGTATCCCGGGGAAGGACATAGGTTACTCTTCGTGGGCATCATCTAGTTCATTGTAATCATCATAAGAGTCCTGAGGTGCGATTGTGTAAGAATTGCCGATCAAATCCTCACGCTGGACACTTGTGGACACTTAACACATCCTTAGATTAATGTAAAACTCCAAGTCATGCTGGTTTCCTGATGATGTTCTCCTTCACGGTTAAAACAGTTGCAACTATTTAAATCCGATAAGGTAGAAAAGTCTAAATAGTTTTAATTAACATTAAATTAAGTACGTCTTGACCAAAATCCTTTAGTTTATTTTTACCTTTGCGTTGCGTTACGTTGCGTGCGTAAGGTAGTTTTGCAACCCTTATGGCGAGGCTATACCTGTCCGGTAAAATTAAGCAATATCTATTGTAGTAATATATTTATTGATAAATCATAAAAATACTGCCACATAGGTTACTCCCCTGCTTCACAATATTCGTATTTCCCCTAACTTTAAGCCAAAAACAATTCTAACACGTTCAGTGCTACCGTAAATACATATTGTAGGTAGGTTTCCAATTATTTAATAGGGATTAACCAGCCTCGTTTGTACTTCACCCGTTGCCATTAGGCGGTTACGACCAACACGATTGCCGGTCATTTGTACATTTGTACATTCATTTGTAGCACTGTAAAAGCCAGAGCTGGAGTCTGTTTCAATTTAAATTTGATTATTAATAAGATGTGCTTAATGACATGGGAATATAAAAATTCTTTCCAAAAAACCGACTTCCAAAGCCACTATAAAGTAAAAAATAATTCTGATTTCTACACACTATGTTGAAGTCGGGCGAGCCTGATGCATCAACTTTGCTTATCCTTAATATACCCGCCCGACTTCAGCATAGTGTTTAGAAATCAAAATAATTAATTTTTACTTTACAGTGGCTTTTGAAGTCGGTTTTTTGGAAAGAATTTTTATTTTTAACTTTTTATTATCAGGGTTGAGGATTTGGAGCCAGAATTTTTAATGTTACCTTCAAAGAGCTTCCTCTAACGACTGATAGAAAAAAATTCAAATCGATTCAGAAACCACGGAGATATGCACCGACATACCTACATTTAAAAAAAATACGCGCCGAATTGAGAACCTCCTCCTTGTTTGGCAGTCGGTTAAAAATTCTTGGAAACGTTGGAGTCCCAGGGTGCTGGAGGCGAGGCACTGAAAAAAAATTGCGTTTTCAGATCTAGATGGATTGATAACATCAAGTGAGTCGCAGGGAGTCCAGCGGTGGAAGTCTATCGGACGACGACAAATTACAAAAATTAGAAAAGTAAATTGTATTCTATAAACACAAAAGTAAATTTCGTTCCAAGTTTCACTTACCTACTCCTCGATATTTTCACCTGGCTACGGCCTCGTTGTGTTAAATTGCGTACAACCTAATATTCTAATGTGACACGTATTTTTGGGAGATTTATTTAATGGCTGCAATTTTTCATCCGCAATGGAGGGTTAAAAAGCTGTTGTTCTCAAATTTGCGACGCATTTGGGGGTGGTTATTGTTTTAGGTTTATGTATTTACGGATAATCGAAAACCAATACCTTTGATAGGTACCTATATTAAATTCTGTTGGCTTGATGTTATGATTCGAATAAAACTATTATAGACTAGCTGATGCCCGCGATTTCGTCCGCGTGGTTTAAGTTTCTTTGATTCCCGCGGGAACTCCTTAATATACGGGATAAAAAGTAGCCTATGTCACTCTCAAGTTCCTCAATGCCAAAATCCACGTGGATCCGTTGTTCCGTTGCAGCGTGATTGAAGGACAAACAAACGCACTTTCGCATTTATAATATTAGTATGATATGTTAAATTAGACCTGTATATTATCTAATACGATAATTGTAATTCTTTGGCAGCCCAAGATCAGGCTATGATAATCTTGTACCATACATTTTCTATCAAAAGCCTTCCACATTTTTTAGCGAGTCACTCTTGGTTAATTCTTTGAAACATAGTAAGTAAAACATAAAAGAAACAGTGTAATAAGCACTCATAAAATCTACTTTTAAAAGAAAAGAAAGCTAGACTTTTATAATCAACAAAATTAACCCGGCGCAGCCAGCTTAGACTCGAGTTGAGTAATATCAAAGTGAGTTTTAATTAGTTCTTAGTTATGCTTGGAGCGATCTAGAAGTACTTACTTTGTGTTTTAGAAACGTTTTAGCGCTGTGTTACGAACACATTAATTGCAAACACATACTAGTGTGAAGTGTCACAGTTTAGCAATCAAACAGATAACCATTTCATCAAACAAGTAATTTTATTATGCCAAGTACATAAGGCCTTTATCGTCGCGTTAGAGCTCAAGATCGAATCTTAGTAATACAACGTACTACAATCTATTCTGTGGTAATACGACGAGCTCGCAGAAAATTATTTAAGTGAAACTACATAGTTGATGATTCGTCCGCGTGGATTGAGGTTTTTCGGTTCCCGCAGGAACTCTTTAATTTTCCGGGATTAAAAGTAGCCTATGTGTTATTCCAGACTATAATCTATCTCTGTGCCAAATTTCATCCAGATCCGTTCAGCCGTTGGGGCGTGATTGAGTAACAAACATACATCTATCCATCCATCCAAACTTTCGCATTCATAATTTATCTAGACTAGATGATGCCCGCAACTTCGTCCGCGTGGTCGATTAAGATTTTTTCATTCCCGCGGGAACTCTTGAATTTTCCGGGATAAAAAGAGGCTTACGTCCTTCCCCGGGTTACAACCTATCCCTGTACCAAATTTCAGCAAAATCGGTGGAACAGATGGGCCGTGAAACCATAGCAGACAGACTGAACTTATGCCACGCGACTTCGTTCGCGTGGCATAAGTTTTTTAATTCCCATAGGCATTCCTTAATTTTCCGGGATAAAAAGAACCCATGATAGATCGGCAATCCTCACAATATGATTGCACCTCTGCCCCCCAATCATGTAAGAATTGTCGATTAAATCGTATAAGTTCGGCTTCAATTTAAAATAAACCATAACAGCATTGAATTAGAGCTCAACTTCGTGTATCTATTCTCATACGTTTAGGTATGTACGAAAGCCTAAACGTATAAGAATGGATACACGAAATTGAGCTCTAATTCAATGCTGTTATGGTTTATTTTACTTTGAAGTCGAACTTAGACGATTTGATCGGCAATCCTTACATGATTGCACCTCTGGTTCCACTCTATTATCACTCATATAACAACAAAAGCTACGAGTAAGTAACTTTTAATCAAAAACATATCTAGTTATACCTACTAAAAATAGAATGTTAACAAAATTGCTTTTGAAGGGGCTTAGGCTGACTTTTTAATTAGTTCTTCATTACGCAAGCCCGAGTTGGCGTTTTGCTAAAAATTGTTTCTGTATTGTTTGCTTTCGTCCGTTACTAAAAATTGCAGCCATTCAGTCTGTAATTATAGATACATGCACACTATACGATAAATCCTGTGAATGAGTGATGCATCTTACGATATATCGTTACGTATCACATAAGAGACAAGAGTGTATTTTATGCATCTTGTAGGCAAGCGCGCTCCAACCTGGATACCTATTGTCAAAGCTTTCCAGCATGTATGACAATCGTCAAGCCGAAAAAAAACTAACTGTTATCAAGTTATCACATCAATTGACTTGTAAACAATGATATTCATTAATAATTTTATCAATTTACAGCAATTTTGATAATACATTTATCAAATATTCATTACTAGATGATTCCCGCGACTTCGTCCGCGTGGACCAAGTTTTTTTCGATTCCCGCGGGAACTCTTGAATAGCCTATGTCCTTCCCCGGGATATAACCTATCCCTGTACCAAATTTCATCAAAATCGGTTGAACAGATGGGCCGTGAAAGCGTAGCAGACAGGCAGACACACTTTCGCATTTATAATATTAAGTATAGATAGATTCCATAAAATATTCAGTTTATTAGCAGCATGATTTTATGAGATGAACTAAAAAACACAATGTCATTATTTATCAATGAAGACATGGCAGACATGTACATAACCCACTCAATATAAAGTTTTAGATTCATTATTAAAAAGAGAAGTATAGATCTAATCGTATCGATCTTAAAATATCGTAATATGTAAACGACCATTAACAAAAGCACTTCTTTGAAAACCAAGCGAGGCTTGCATCCGATTCAGCGTAAAAAATTAGAGCCTCTACTTATCTAAGTGAGTCTGAGCATTGTTGGTTTTCCTAATGAGCTAAATTTTCACAATGCCGACTCATTATAGCCAATAAGAAGTTTCAGAAAGTTTGTTGTTTCAGTAATTGAAAGATGGATGAATTTCTGCAACATCGGACAATCAAAAATAAAGCATTTTTTGTGGAAATAATTAGAGACTTGATAGTTACACGCAAAACAGTAGCTGTAAAAATTTGGAAATACATGTCTATTTGCTTCTTACTTAAATATGATATTAAAGCTGCACATCTTCTTCGTTCTTTTAGGCACAAAAAGCAATTCATGCTGTTCGTTAGTCTGTCTTAAACTCTGAAATGGCTTGACCGATTTTTTGTGTGTGTTTGAGTCTTGAAAAGAATGTGAACTTATTTTACTAACGCCATCTAGTCTGAAAAGAGAGACAGCACTATGGTGGGGATAAGGACAGGCTTATACAGGTGAGGGGCACGCCCTACAAGTTGGACGCCCAACTATGAAAGGGCCCACCTAGTAGGTACCTACTAGATGGGGAATGGTTTGAGTGGGCTCCGAGATGGTTGGTACCCACAATAGGACCATATAGGGGGCGTTGCAATCGGGTTCTAGGTTCAGGGCAGGACAACGTTAGGATACTAGTTTCAAATAAATTCAATGTCACAATAAACATTAGAGCAACGTAATGAAATTGGATTAAAAAAGAGGATAAACTTTGTTACCCATTTAACGAAAAACCATTGGCAAGATCTTTCGGAATAATTAAGCAGATGTTCGGGAAAAAATAACAGTTTCCAGGTTCATTTGGAAGCTCATAAAATTCTGAACACGCACCTCCGTAACGTGGCAGGCAATGTTAGTGGGTGGTGCAAGTGATACGCTGAATTTACCTACCTTCCTAGCGTTTACCTACTTTTCCACCTACCTTTCATGCTATGGCACAGATTGAGGAGGTGGCCCGGCCCATTGACCACACTTAACTTTTAAGTGTGTAAACAATTCATAAGTACCTACTGCATGTAATTAATTAATTTGTTGTACTGTAAAAAGTTGGTCAATAAACATGTATTTATTTACTTATTTTATTTTATTTTATTGCAAGAGGGGCTTGCGCTTGACTACAATTATATTTAAATGCTCTTAAGTTCTAAACAATGCAAAAGTGTGCGATAGATAGTTATTCACTGTAGTGTATCGGAAAAGAGATGGCAATAAAGCGATAATACTGGCCGCAACGGGAGGAAAATGATTAACAAGCTTTGAAAAAATGCAAGAAAAATCGTATGGGTCGTTAATTAATGGAAAACAATGACGAGGTCTCTGTTGGAGTGTACTCGTACTTACTAGTCTAGAGCCGGCGTGATCTGTTAATTATTGACCCACCTCTGAGTAAATCCTGATCAATAGTCTATTTGAATAAAAATAATTTGATTTTGATTTTGATTTTGATTTTGAATAATTCTGGAGACAAGGTTATTAAAATTTGAGTGCCATTTTCGTCATGCTCACTTGTTACACTTAAATAACCATTTCACTTTTACTGATAGTAATAAAATTATTGATAACGATATTGACAAATAAAAGTCACAACCAAAGAACTGTTTCAAATTAGAATGAGACATTTCTTATATATACTAATATTATAAAGAGGTAAAGTTTGTGAGTTAGTGAGTTAGTGATGTTGTAGGGGGTAATCTCTGGATTTACAGAACCGATTTTGAAAATTCTGGTACCAATATAAATACACATTATATGTGAGTGTCATAGGCTAAGCATATATTATCCCGAAAAATAAGGGAGTTCCCGTGGGAATTTAAAAAACTTATTTCACGCGGACGAAGTCGCGGTCAAGTCTGCTAGTGTTAAAATAAATTTGTATTGTGATTATTTATTTATCGCTTTCGCTCATGAATTGGGCATCATGAAAGCCTGAGTCCGAAATCCCACAATTTGCAGCACCTTTCTACTATTATTATTATTATTATTATTAGACACAGGTAGGTACTAATCGTTATCACATTTTTCCACCTGCTCTACGCATCCTAATATTATTATCGTTCTCTAGTATTATCAGTATTTAAATACTAGTACTCGTAGTAGTACCTACTAGAATAGAATAGAAACCGCCAAAGGCTCGTGACTCCATCGCTCCGCCTCAAGAAAGTCCGAAGGTCGTTCGTTGGAATGAGCATACTCTTCTTCAACAAAATTCCTCAACCTATTATAAACTTGCCTTTACACAAGTTTAAGATAACCATTAAAAAAATGCTCCTGAAAAAATCTTATTATACTGTCGAAGATTATATTAGTGATAAAGGCGCATGGATTTGACTCGTTCCAGCAATGCTCAGGACTGCGGTTACTTATATGTATCTGTATATGTTGTATACGTAGATTATTGCAATTATTGTAAACATACCATATATTTTTTCAAAAGAGCAACCACCGAGTTTCTTGCTGGTTCTTCTCGGTAGGAACGTCATTCCGAACCAGTGGTAGATTCATTTGACTATTCATTAGCACTTGTAAAAAGTCTATTTGAATAAAAATCATTTGAATTTTGATTTTTTTTTTGAATATTAATCTATGACGGTTCAAAATTACGACGAAACGCAGGTAGTGCCCCGTTCCGTTGGCTCGTCTTGGCCAGATTTTCCGAAAGTGCTATTGAGACTAAATAATGGTCGTACGTTACCATTTTAAGGCTCGCTGAGATAGACACAGATATTATAGCTCCTCCTGAGATATCCTGGAGATGGACGGTACCTAGGTAGGTACTATACGACTCAATAACGAAAAGGCCAGTTTTGCACTAGATGATTCCCGCAACTTCGTCCGCGTGGATTAAGTTTTTTTGATTCCCGCGGGAACTCTTGAATTTTTCGGGATATAAAGTAGCCTATGTCCTTCCCCGGGATACAACCTATCCCTGTACAAAATTTCATCAAAATCAGTTGAACAGATGGGCCGTGAAATCGTAGCAGACAGACAGACAGACAGACTTTTGCATTTATAATATTAAGTATGGATAGTATGGATGTAATGTGAGATGTTTCAATTCGCTGATGACACATGCCTTATATCCGCACATCATGATATTCACGAAGCTTTGAAACTACTCCAAACTGATTTTGTCTCACTAATAAAATGGTCTCATGACGTTGGCCTACCTATAAATGTTGATAAAACCAAAACAATGTTCATTAGTTCGAGCCATAATAGACGTAATAGTGATATAAATTTAATAGCGCATAGCCACCAATGTTTACATGAAAATGGACAATACAACACAATACATCACAATAAAAAATACAACTGCGCGTTTGTGGAATCAGTAACAAGTCAACGCTACCTGGGATTGATCATTGATGACCGCCTTCAGTGGAAGGACCACATAAACTATGTGTGTGACAAATTACGTGCCCTTCTGGCAAAACTAACACTGATTAAGAATAAGACGCCTTTCTCGACATTACTAATGATGTATAATGCACTAGGTGAATCAATAATATCATATGGGTTGAGCAGCTATGGGCTCACATATAAATCACATATCAATCAGATATATCAGCTCCAGTTGCGACTCCTAAAAACAATTGTACCAAAAAAAATTAAAGAACAACACAGTAAGGATTACCACTCATGATTCAAATATTGTAAAGTGATGCCCATAGATGTCAAAATCAAATATTTTATACTAGTCGAAAATTATCTAAACTCAACATTACAAGTAAAGGTTCAATATAATAAAAAAACCGGGCAAGTGCGAGTCGGACTCGCGCACGAAGGGTTCCGAACCATTATTAATAAATAATTACTTTGTTAATGAACCTCAAGACTAACTTTGTTTGTAGAGGTTTATTGTTAATATCAAAAAAACTATGCTAGTTAGAGCATTGGCTATAGTTTTCCTGTAAAATATACGTAAATTCCTATTGACCATAATTATTTCAAATTTTTCGATTGGTAAACTCCGGAGATAAGGGGGGGGGGGGAACGGTATTTTTTTAGACATTTTCCCCGATAAATCAAAAACTATCATAACTAAAAATAATTAAAAATCTGTTTTAAAATGTACAAAGTAAGGTATGAAAGGGTTTTCATATGATACCCCACACAGTACAGTTATCTCACTTTTAAATTTCAACCCTCAGATTTTCCCCCCTTTTTAAATAAGAACAAAAATAATTTCCAATTTTTTTTAATTCCAGTGTCTTTGGGCCACTAATATACACAACTATTCCAAATTTCATGTCGATAGCTTCGGTAGTTACTGAAATAATCGAGTGTGACGGACGGACAGACGGACAGACGGACAGACGGACAGACAGACGGAGAAAGTCGCACCATAAGGCTTCCATTTTACCATTTTGGTACGGAACCCTAAAAATTAAGAAGTCCTAAAAACCCAAGACTGCATATACCTAAATTTGTGAATAATTACGGCAAAAGAAGACTCAAAGTCATCGTTCCAACACTAATGAACAACCTTCCTAAAATTTTAAAAGAAAACATGAACGAAAAAAATGACATGTCCCAGTTCAGTATGGAGGGTGGTTTTTTATTCTGAGTGTTAATGAACCAGAACCAAACTGCCATCACGTGAAAGAGAAAAAAATATAACATTAAACACCATTTAAATAATAATTTTAGAAAACCCCGTTTTTTTTAAATTAATAATGAAAAATGTCGTTTGTAGAAAATATTTTTCGATGGATGGCAACACTAAAACTTTTTCTACAGTGCGTTCCACTAAGCGCCCACGACGATCAAAATGCTCCTTTAGACGTAACACATAACGACCACGGTCGTTGTGGTCGCGGCGAAAACGTCACTTATGACGTCATGACTTACGCTCACGCGTAGCTCGCGATACCCCATCTAAAAAGGTGGGTAGTCGTGATCGTTGAGAAAATTAGCGAAATTTTCAAAACTCAAAGCATCAAAGATGGCGACCGTGAAACTTACGTTATTTCATGCGGAAAGAGATATTTTAGTAGAAGTGAATGTTTCTGCAGCTGATACTCAACTTGCCTCCACAGGTAAATATAATTAACTATGTAAAACAAGTTTAGAAAAATTAATTGCAGTTTATAATTAATATACATGTATACATTTTTCCCTAATTGCCAATAATATAAACTAACTTTAGAAATGAAAATTAATTAGCTTAGCTTTCTTTAAGTTAGTTTTCTTATTGAAAAAATTAAATTATAATTTTTTTTCAATATAAATCGATTTAAACAATAATTATTTCAGTTTATTTTCAAGGCTTATACAGATAATAACCTAACCTCGTAAATCTTTTCCTTTCTTTTTACTAACTTGCCGTTTGTATTATTTACCTCCTCGCTCAAAACGCTCTATAATCCATTCCACTTGAGTTAACGACAGTAACGCTCACAGGCAAGTGGAACGGGAAAAACTGCGATCGTGAGCGTGATCGTTGTGAGCGCTTAGTGGAACGCACCCTAGATCTATCAAATCTGGCACCTGTTACTGTCACTTTAATGTCATACAAAACTGACATTGACATTTGACAATCATTCTATGACATACGTGACAAAGACAATCAAGTTTTTTTTTTTACTGTTGATAAAATTCAGGCAAAGATCTAAAAAAGCCACAAAATAAAATAATATATTTCTCCAAAATGGGGTCCTTTAAAAATGTGTAAATTATTCTATAAGCCATATTTTAGGATCTCTATTCACGTGTATTAAAATCATCTTGGTTCATGTTCAAGGCCCAATCTTGGACAAGTACTTTCAAACTCAAACTTAAAAAATATTATTTGAAGCAACCTGTATAGCTAATAATTGTCACTTACAAACTGCAACCTAAAACCGGTTTCACTGGCAGTAACGCGATGAGCTAGAGCGCCGAGTTAAAATTTTTATAACTTACCCACTATATTTTTAAGTTTGTATGTATGTTAAAGTGTTCTTATTTCCTTAGATATAATTAATTATTGTTTTTGTGTCTTACCTATTGTATAACACGGTGCACAGGAAAACCGACTGTGGTTTTTGTGGCACTGTTTCTAACACAATTTTATGTTAATTTTATAAGATTAATAATAATAATAATAATAATAACAAACTCTATCATGTCTATTTCTCAGAATGGATGTAGGAATGGCTCTCGTGGTACTAAGGAGCTTCTCTTCATTGATATGGCCATTTGCCAACAGGCTCAGCGCTCCCGAAGGGATCTGTCAACATGTTGGATAGACTATAAGAAGGCCTACGACTCTGTACCCCATACATGGCTTATGAGGGTGCTAGAACTGTATAAAGTAAACACAGTACTACGCACCTTCCTACAGACGTGTATGGGGCAGTGGAGGACGGTCCTTCACTATCCGGGATGTCGCCGAACCCTGGGGAGCGCGGAACCTATAAAGATTGAGCGAGGCATATTCCAGGGCGACAGCCTGAGCCCTTTGTGGTTTTGCCTGGCCCTGAATCCTCTGAGTACTCTCTTGGAGAATTTAGGGCTAGGTTACCGGTTGAGGAAAGGAGGTCAGGTTATATCACACCTCCTTTACATGGATGACCTAAAACTCATTGCCCCCAACAAATCACATCTACTGGAGTTACTAAAGGTAACTAAAACCTTTAGTGATTCCATTAGGATGGAATTTAGTGTGGACAAATGTGCGGTCATGCATGTAAAGCGAGGGAAGATTGTGGAATCTGAGGGTATTGAGCTCTCGGATTCCATATACCTCAGATCGCTCTCCCCAACTGAAACCTACAAATACCTGGGCATGATGGAGGCATTAGGTATCAGAGAGGCCGACATGAGACGATCGGTGGGAGAGCGTTTCCTTGGCCGCCTGAAGAAAGTACTGAAAAGCCTTTTGTCGGGCGGACGGATGGACGCCCTGGACAGACAAGTTCGTACGCTGCTGACCGCATATCGGATGCATCATCCACGCTCCTCGGTGATGAGGCTATACATCCCGCGGAAATGTGGGGGTAGAGGCCTATTGAATGCCAAAAACCTCCACAACCGCGAGGTGTGCAATCTCAGGGAGTACTTTCTCCACACCGAGGCGGAGATGCACCGCGATGTGGTCACGGTGGACAGGGGTCTGACGCCGCTCTCCTTGGCTAACGAGAACTGGCGCATACCTGTAGTGCTCAGTACCAATGACCGCAGGGTTGTATGGCAAGGTAAGGAACTTCACGGACGCTTTTATCGGGCCCTCCACGGACCTGATGTGGACTTTGAAGCGTCCGTGGCCTGGCTGCGCTTCGGTGACCTCTTTGGGAAAACCGAAGGGTTTGTATGTGCAATTATGGACGAGGTCATGATGACGAACAATTACAGAAAATACATAATGAAGGATAGAACGGTAGACATATGTCGGGCGTGTCGCCGTCCTGGAGAAACTATCCGTCACATTGTCTCTGGTTGTTCTCATCTGGCTAACGGCGAATACTTACACAGACATAACCAAGTGGCCAGGATTATCCACCAACAACTGGCCTTGAAATACAATCTTGTGGAATCGGAGGTACCGTACTACAGGTATGTGCCCGACTCAGTTCTCGAAAATGGTCATATCACACTATACTGGGATCGGTCTATCATTACAGACAGGACTATTGTAGCCAATAAGCCTGACATAGTGGTGATAGACCGATCAGAACGCCGTGCAATGATTGTTGATATTACTGTCCCGCATGACGAGAACCTAGTGAAAGCTGAGAAAGAGAAACTAACCAAGTATCTAGACTTGGCTCACGAGGTTGTCGCCATGTGGAATGTGGACTCAGCAATCATTGTACCGATAGTCGTGACTACTTATAATGGTCTTATAGCCAAGAGCCTCGACCAACATCTTTCCAGGCTCTCATTGGGTAGCTGGGTCAAGGGCCAGATCCAGAAGGCTGTACTCCTGGACACGGCTCGCATCGTCAGGAGGTTCCTCTCTCTGGGGCCCTGACCGCCGGTTTCTTGGACCCTGTTCCCGAGACCGGTGGAACGCTATTTTATATATTTTTAAATGTTTTTTCATTTTTGTTTTGTGTAAATATTTAAAAATGTAAACAATATGGATGGTTAAATGAAATAAAAATAATAATAATAATAATAATAAATATATTGTGATCTGACCCCCGATTGGGTAAGAATAACGTAACCTGAAACGGTTGTCTAACGTAATTCGAATTATTGAGTTCAAGTGTCAAAAAGCATGTATGAACTCCTAAAACAGTTCGAGTAATACGGTTTAAGCTGTCAAATGATTACGATTTCCTTAACCTTAGACAATTGGGCCTATGAATAATCATCCATACCTGTAATCAGTGCTAGACCTAGTCAGATTCTTACTCATAATATATACTTTGGCAGGATCTAGCACAGAATTCGTTATCAGCTCTTTGGAAGACTAGGTACTTTTTATTTATTTATTTTTTTATCCACTACAAGCTAGCCCTTGACTGCGATCTCACCTGATGGTAAGTGATGATGCAGTCTAAGATGGTAGCGGGCTAACCTGTTAGGGGCATGGCAGTTATATTAAACCCATACCCCTATTCGGTTTCTACACGGCATCGTACAAGAACGCGAAATCGCTTGGCGGCACGTCTTTGCCGGTAGGGTGGTAACTAGCCATGGCCGAAGCCTCCCACCAGGCCAGACCAGGGAAAATTCAGAAATTATAAATTCCCAAACTGACCCGGCCGGGGATCGAACCCGGGACCTCCGCACGTTAAGGCAACAGCGCTACACACTGCGCCACGGAGGTCGTCAAAACTAGGTACTAGTTAAAATAAAATAAAAAAGGGGGCAAAAAAGCAAAACTGTTGCATTAGTAATCAAGAACGTACTTAAACTTTAATTACGTCATATTATTATAACTTAAAGCAAATCAACACGTTTAAACGTGTGACCAATTCAGCTAATGGGCTCGTTAAATGCCTAATGGAGAGCCTAATTGGATCTTAGAATGAATAATTAATGAGATTTCCGAAAAAGTAATACAATACAAACCAAATCCGAAGTTTAGAAAAGAGCCGTAGACGTATGGAACTTGATGTGGCTTCATTCTGTTGAACCTTACTCTCCATCTTTTTCATTCCTTTCTTCATTATCCGATGATAATGGTAGAAAAGTGCCTACATTATTCAAAATTCAAAATTCAAAATTCAAATTATTTTTATTCAAATAGACTTTTACAAGTACTTTTGAATCGTCGAGTGAATCGTATTAACATACAAGGCATGAAATGTAGTTAGCTAATACCCAATTATTAATCATTTAAACAATACTTTTTTAAAACCAATTTAGATTAAGTACTTATAATAGGCATGTCGAGTCTAAGTTTAGTTCGAGAATAAAATATCAGAATAACTATAAAATAAAAACTACTTGCATTTTAGACTTTTAATCGGACTTGAAATGTTTTATCCATTTTAGACATTTTTTTCAGCATCTTGTACCTAATGTGTGTATTTGCCATTTCTAGTAAAATCGTTTGATATCCGCGTAGTAAAAAACAAAAGAGATGGGGAAATAATAATTTCTGACACAGCCTATTGCAGGCATTCGAGGCACGTATTGAAGACAATGGGGGATTTTTTCAGCGCCCGTGGAATTCGGATCCTGACAATTTTGCCACCTACGTCAGGTTAGGCCTTTGTGATTGCCTTCTATGGATTGAATTATAGATTTGGCTTTTAAAAATGGTCTACATTTTTAGAAGCCAATTTTTCAGTAGCAAAATTTTTTATAGATTCGTCACGTCTGTCTGTTTGTCTGTCTGTCTGTCTGTCCGTCCGTATGTCACAGCAACTTTTTTCCGAAACTATAAGAACTATACTCTAGAAACTTGGTAAGTAGATGTATTCTGTGAACCGCATTAAGAATTTCTTACAATAATAGAAAAAAAAAACAATAATTTTTGGGGTTTCCCATACTTAGAACTGAAACTCAAAAATTTTTTTTTCATCTAACCCATACGTGTGGGGTATCTATGGATAGGTCTTCAAAAATGATATTGAGGTTTTAAATATCATTTTTTTCTAAACTGAATAGTTTGCGCGAGAGACACTTCCAAAGTGGTAAAATGTGGTTCCAAACTGCAATAATGCAGTACTAACAGGGGATTGTCCTTGGTTGCAGTCGCATAGTGCATAATATATAGGGATATTCGCCGGTTGGTGTTACATTTCCTTAAGAGCAAAATTGTCTAACGGGCCTCTGCGAGTTGATTTCGGCCCCTCGTACGCCTTCAAAAAGTCCTGGACCCCATGGTCCCGAGATGGAAGAGATAACAATGTGAGAAGAAAATAATTATGGTCTTCTTCGAGATTCAATCAAATATTCTCTACAAAATAATGAGTAGCGTCATTTTGTAAAATAATTGCGAACTCATAAAAATACAAATTTAGTATCACAAGTTATGTTGGTTTTAACGATCGCCCATAAATATAAAAGATTTAATTAACTTATGATTATGGCGATTTTATAATCTTCAGCTCTGTGAGTTACCGTTATTAGATGTTGCAGAGTTGGGCAAAGGTTATATCGATACTTTTATGAACCATATACTATGAAAAGAGGTTATTTTTACAAAAATATTGCGAAGAAAGGACAACAGCACCCATCGTCCATACATGGGTCATAAATTCCTAGCAAAAGTTCATTGTAAAACCTGATATTTACCCCTTCTCTCGTACGCTAGAATTTGTTTTTAGTATCATGTAGTGATTTCTAAAGCTCTTTGATAAAACTTTACAGAAATAAATATTTTCATTGTCAGTTTCTGCAAATAGAAAGTTTATTTCACAATTACATGCGCGAGTTCTTACGCAGTGTAAATGACGTCTACGAGTGACTTTGCAAAGCTACAAGTTTTATTGCCAGTGGCCATTTTAAGTATTAGAATACTAGCTGATGCCCGCGACTTCGTACGCGTGGATCGAGGTTTTGTTGTTCCCGCAGGAACTCTTTAATTTTCCGGGATAAAAGTAGCCTATGTGCTATTCCAGACTATAATCTATCATTGTGCCAAATTTCAGCCAGATCCGTTAAGCCGTTGGCGCGTGATTGAGTAACAAACATCCATACATCCATCCATACATCCATCCAAACTTTCGCATTTATAATATTAGTAAGATTTTATTTGATGAAAATTTCTTGCACAATTTAACATATTTATTAGTATGGTCTTCCAAACATTTTCTACCCAAACAGGCGATGTACATAGATGGGAATGAGAAAACCAGTTGTTTTTCAGGTTAAAACACCGTTTCACGTATTTTTAGTAAAAGGTTTTGACGATCACCGTGGCGCAGTGTTGAGCGCTGTTGTCTCAACGTGCGGAGATCCCGGGTTCGATCCCTGGCAGGGCCAATTTGGGAATTTATAATTTCTGAATTTTCCCTGGTCTGGCCTGGTGGAAGGCTTCGGCCTTGGCTAGTTACCACCCTACTGGCAAAGACGTGCCGCCAAGCGATTTAGAAACGTGAAACGCGTGTAGAAACCGAATAGGGCTATGGTTAATATAACTGCCATGCCCCTAACAGGTTAGCCCGCTACCATCTTAGACTGCATCGTCACTTACCATTAGGTGAGATCGCAGTCAAGGGCTAACTTGTTGTGGGTAAATCTTACTCTCTCTCTCTTTTATTAGCTTACCCACTACCACCACACTACAGCCCATTAATGTCCCAATGCTTGGCCCAGGCCTCCACTCCCTTAGGAGAGAGGGAATTAGAGCTTAGACCCACCACGCTGCTCCAATGCGGGTTGGCAGGCTTCAACGACTATTATCATGTTAGTTATAATAGCCGGGACCGACGGCTTTACGTGTCTCCGAGGCACGGGGGTGAAACACCGCCAACTTCCTAACTCCGGCCTACTTAGTACTGAGAATTTCTATACTCAGAAAAACCCAATGCCGTATGGGCCGACCCGGGACTCGAACCCGGGACCTCGTCGGCCATAGTCGAACATGCTAACCACTAGACCAGCGAGACAGTTTACAACGTATTAGCTTGCGTTGCATCATTATTATCTTCTTTAATACATAAAATTTTCGAGTCACAGTATTTGTAACAAAACTCCTCCTCCTCCTGAAATTTTTTGTGTGTATTCGGTAGGTCTGAGAATAGGACGTAATGATATTTTTCATACCCCTATGTGATAAGCGAGGTCCACCCAAAACACCTCAATCCACGCGGACGTAGACGCGGCCGTAGAGCTAGAGCGGGCGGGAGCTAGTAATATATCAATTTTCATTTTATCGACTTCGATATCCAAAAACGAGATTAAGGGCACATCTCTATCCATAAATATTTTCGTCCTGCAGCTGTTGGGCTCGTCCAACTGTCGCTCCCGCTAACGTGCGCTAACGTGTTGCGCGAACTGGGTGTGTGTTAACAACCTTGTTTTGACGTGTCGACTGTTTTCAGAATATAGAACATGTCTTTTTTCAGTTGATATACGACAGAGGATTAGTTCTGAGCCTGTTTTATTAGATTGTTGAAGCGTTTCACAAGAATGGCTTATACTTTAATCGAGAATTTGTCAAGTTTTGTGAGTTCTTTAGAATTGAATGCTAAATCTTGGTCTAATAAGGATTATAGTATCTGTGTGTCTATCCACTGGAAAACCCAATTAATTTAGGTTATGATTCAGTTTTTAGATCTCTTGATTCCAATCATCTCTTGTTTCCAAATAAATAGTTCAGGTGAACTCAAGGCTCTGTACGCTTACTCTGAGTTTTAACATTGCAAATACGATTGATTGACGTGAGAGCTCACCACGCCAAGCGTCAAAGTAAAATGAATCTTTATTGCATTGGTTTAGAGCTCATTTCATCATTTCGTGTATTTATTCACAGCCAGCGCTCCAAACGCTGAATTTGTGACCTTAAAGCAAGAGCTTTTGGGTCCATTTTACTTTGACGCTTCGCGTGGTGAGCTCTCACGTCGATCAATCGTATTTGCAATGTGTCCACGTATCCACATGATGAACTCGTGTAGAGACGATCCGTAGATTAAGGTTGTTCAGGGCGGTTACAGATAAGCGTTTTTTCAAAAAGCTCGTTTTTGTAAGCGCGTATAGTTAGGCCCGTATAGGCGCGACCTTTTGACGACTTCCCCATGGCGTAGTGTTGAGCGCTGTTGTCTTAACGTGCGGAGGTCCCGGGTTCGATCCCCGGCAGGGTTAATTTGGGCATTTTTAATTCTGAATGCTCCCTGGTCTGGCCTGGTAGGATGCTTCGCCCGTGGCTTGTTACCACCCTACCGGCAAAGCCGCCAAGCGATTTAGCGTTCCGATACGATGCCGTGTAGAAACCGATTGGGTTTAATATAACTGCCATGCCCCTAACAGGTTATCCCGCTACCATCTTAGACTACATCAATTACCATCAGGTAAGATCGCAGTCAAGGCCTAACTTGTAGTGGATAAATTTTTTTTGTCAAGTCACCCGTCAGCGTCAACCTTTTGTACTAGGTGGGCTAATATAAAATAAAATTAAAAAAATTACAAAAAAAACATTTGCCACACCCGTACCTCTTCCGAGCGTTGACGCGTTTCTAAGCTCGTACACTATTGACTACTGCTTACTGACTGACTGACCCACGGGTTCGGGCGAACACGCCGGAATAAGCGCACGCGTGCACGCGCGTACAGTTTTCATAAGCGCAAAATGTGGCGCGCGTTTAAACATAAGCCGATAAAAATAGCTAGTCGTAAAACTAAAACGCTAGTCTGTAACAGCCGGTAGAGATCCCATTAAAACTTTTCCAAATCCTTTCTTAGTTAACATGCATGAAAATGCTCAAGTTTCTTGACCCAACGGTTTGATATGTGCGATGGTGTAACGTACCTATTCTATATGTATACTATTCTATATGTATATGTATTGTATATGTGTTCTACTACAACTTTCTAGTAGGTACACCGTACAACATTTCTATGTGGTAAGTTGCTCAGTGCTCACGAGTTCAAAGTTATCTAATGTAAAACGTAAACTCATTGAAAAATCTTATTACCATGTAAAGGACTACTTAAACGACAAGGCAAAAATTTGCTCTAACGGCTCTGATAGTTCCTTAATTAAGTTTTTTTTTATCCACTTCAAGTTAGCTCTTGACTGCGATCTCACCTGTGATAAGTGATGTAAGTGTGGTAAGTGATGATGCAGTCTAAGATGGTAGCGGGCTAACCTGTTAGGGGCATGGCAGTTATTTTAAACCCATGCCCCTATTCGGTTTCTACACGGCATCGTACCGGAACGCTCAATCGCTTGGCAGCACGTCATTGCCGGTAGGGTGGTAACTAGCCACGGCCGAAGCCTCCCACTCATAGCTTTAGTTTTAAGATACCGTAACCGATTATCACCATCATGTTTTTTTTAAGTAAGTAATTTTTAACGCCAATAAGTGTACTTACCTATATTGAATAAATGATATTGACTATTGACTATTGACTAGCTATAGTTGGGCGCCTTATTTAAATTAAGAATAAAAGTTCTTGTATCTTTCTTCTTAGGGCAGGTCCCAAAAGGAGGGCAGATCGACACTAAAAATTCGCAGTAATTCTAAAACTTAATTATTTTACTTAAAAACTTTATTAAAAAAGTGTGAAAATATTGATAATTACTTTTTTACTTTAATTTTGTAGGCATAAGCATAACCATTAATTTCTAGTGTTTTTTTGTTGTGTTTCCCAAACTTCCGAAATTTAAAATTGTCACACACATTTTCCATATAATTAAAGTTTATTTCAATTAAAAATTATTGAGAGCGTTTGGCAGTTTTGTTTCGTATTATCACGTGAATTGATTGCTTAATTTTATCGCAAATTTAACGCACCAAAACGAAATTCCGCCGGAAAACTTCCGCGTGAGCATTCCGAAGTGATTGTGAATTGTGATTAACATGATTTATCATCGTTCAACCGTCGGTTCATTTAACTTGCAAAAGTAAGGTGTAATATTGGAGGGAAACAAGTGTATTTCGTATGTTAATACGATTTTAATTACGTAAATAGCTTTACGTATTCACATTAAAACATATTTCGCACAATGGCTGTGTCGTAAGTCTAAAATTTATGTTTTTATACAAAATATATGATTATCAAACGTATACTTCCTACTAATATTATTAACTAGATGATGCCCGCGACTTCGTCCGCGTGGACTGATGTTTTTTTTATTCCCGCGGGAACTCTTCAATTTTCCGGGATAAAAAGTAGCCTATGTCCTTCCCCGGGATGTAAACTATCTCTGTACCAAATTTCATCAAAATCGGTTAAGTAGTTAGGCCGTGAAAGCGTAGCAGACAGACAGACAGACAGACAGACACCCTTTCGCATTTATAAATTATAATAAAAATAATAAAAAAATAAATATATAATATATTAGTATGGAAGTATGGATAGTATGGATGCGAAAGCGGGTTTGTTTGTTGGTTTGTCCTTCAATCACGCCGCAACAGAGCATGCGTGATTTTTTGCTTGGGTTGGTTGAGGACCTAGAAAGTGTCAAAGGTTACTTTTTATCCCGGAAAATTAAGGAGTTCCCGAGAATAAGCTTGTGCATGTAAAGTGTAGGTAAACATTGGCTAAGCATACACAGAACAGCAAAATAGCAAATACCTATGTATAATTACTGCTGAAATCACAAATCTATGAAAGATTTTTATTCAATTTTCATTACAGTATAGTTTGTTATGCATTTATTCATTTTAAGCAGAAGTCAAAGGTGCCATGTTAAATAATAAATATTTTGATCTGGCCTTGCTTCCTTGATGAAGCCATTGGAGAGTTCTACTTTCCAATGGCTACTAGTAAACCTGCACGTTATTATGTAGTAATACTACAATAATTGAAATATTCATATAATACTGAAATATAACAAATTTTAAAGTTATGTCACCTTTAAAGCAACTGTACAATACGAGAGCTTCGAGTGGTTTTCACAACAGGCAACAATGAAAATGAGCTGGTAATACGGGCCAATTACCAATTTGTTTGTAATTACGCCCTACGTGCTGAATCGACCACGATGCTTTGACTACCGATCATGCCCAAACACGTTAAGCCTGTTATAAAGTTTTGTGTAATAATAATTGGGATGTTGTCTATGTCAAAAATAAATACATGAATTAACTAGCTAGTGCCCGCGACTTCGTACGCGTGGATCGAGGTTTTGTGGATCCCGCGAGAACTCTTTAATTTTCCGGGATAAAAAGTAGCTTATGTGTTAGTCCAGACTATAATCTATCTCTGTGCCAAGTTCCATCCAGATCCGTTCAGCCGTTCTGGCGTGATTGAGTAACAAACATCCATTTGAGGTTATTTTGGTTCCCGCGGGAACTTCTTAATTTTCCGGGATAAAAAGAAGCCTATGTGCTATTCCAGACTATAATCTACCTCTGTGCCAAATTTCAGCCAGATCCGTTCAGCCGTTGGGGCGTCATTGAGTGACAAACATCCATCCATACATCCATCCATCCATACATCCATCCATCCAATCTTTCGCATTTATAATATTTATTTGATACTTGCTTGTGACGTCATCAATTTCGGCACCAAACTTATTTTATTTAATCGTTAGATCGTTAGAAATAAGTACCTACGCCGAAATTTGATGACTTCACAACTCAGAAGCAAGTCTTTATTCATAAAAGATCCCATACTAAGCGCGTAACATACATTTCTAAAGTTGTAACATAACATACCTACATGGTATACGGAACCCTCAGCGTGCGAGTTTTGCGAACGCGGAGTGGTGTGGGCTTTCAATTGTCCGGTTTTTTATTTTAATGATCATTAGGACTCAGTCAAGCCCTCAAGTCATAAAGTCACTTCATGTGGCACTCCTGCTTTGTTGCCGAAGAAGTGAACTAAATATAAGCATATCAAAGTGCCGACATTACACCGTATCGGACAGCCGTCACAAAGGATGACAAACATCGTAAACGGTGGGGTTAAAATTGGAAAGAAATCTTCTGTCATAGGGGTGAAGGCGGTAGAACACCGGACGATAATTTTCCTATAAGATATTTAGTACAAGATAAAATATTATTAATGATGGCCTCTTCATTATGTATGGATGTAAGATTTTCTGTGGAAAAAAGAGTCATTCATGTCATTCTCCAGGTCCTCAACTATACCCATGCCAAAAATCACGTCGATCCATTGCTCCGTTGCACGATTGAAGGACAAACCAACTAACCAACAAACAAATACACTTTCGCATTTATATTATTAGTATGATGTTGCCTGCGACTTCGTTCGCGCTTATTAGGGCTTTAAAAGTAGCATAAGTGTTATTCCAGACTATAATTTATCTCTGTGCCAAATTTCTGGCGTGATTGAGTAACAAACATCCATCCATCCATCCATCCATACATTCAAACTCTCGCATTTATAATATCAGTCTAAATTCTCGTATCGTTAGGGCTTAAGAATTCCCTCCTAGAGATATTTATACCACTTACAGTCAAGATACCGTCACGGGCAAGTGTTCAGTGAATTTCGAAACAAACTCCTCGTTTATAAATTGCATTCCTCGTGGTCGACTCTCCAAGAATTATGGTTTCACGTCTTATTTGATGAATTCAACCTACACAGCAACGACCAGTTTATATTGATCTGTCTTGTTTAGAACGTGTTCTGTTTAATAAAACAAACGAATGCATCTCGATGGTTCAAATAAATTGGTCGTTTGGCGCCGCGTATTTTTAGTTCGTAAGAGCGCTTTTAAGCCATCCGATTCGATGTATTTATTAGGTAACTAGCTGAATCGCCTGAGTTTTGCGCTGATTGTATTTCTGAACATCTTTTCATAATGGTTCTAGGTTTAACGTTAAAAATACGTAAAATGAATTTATGATTTATTTTATGTAGTTTATATTGTGTCACTTATGATAAATCGTAACCCTACTACTTACTGTTCGATATAGGCGACATGTAAAATAATTGTAATATTATATTCATTGTTAATAAGTCTATTTCAACTTTTATGTTGTGATAAATAACCGGACATGGCGTCGCCCTCTGCTTTTGCCCCTGAAAACAAATCTGTCATTTCATATGTATGTGTACCTATTGTCTACATTTATGAAGGGAACCTCTGTGCAAAATTCTAGTTCTCTGGGCGTTGATGAGGGACAATTAGTGTTTTCTTATTAGTGTATGAGATAGATATTATAAACTAGGTGATTTTTGGCCCGTTTTCACTCTAGTGGCATTTTTGAAAATCTAAAAATTGTCGTACGACATATCGGATCAGATAATGTTAAAGTACTCTTATGTTTTGTTAATGTAATTTTAGCAATGATTTTTAAGTTATTGTCATGACGCCATGCACATCTAAGTGAGATTGCTCGCAGTATGTTGTTTATGTATGCTGATTCTTGACACTTAATGCTTTGATAAATTGTTTTTGGGACAATAGAAATACAAAGCTTTTGCATTTGCAGTGTTTATATTAAACAGCTTAATTAGGTACAACCATTTAATAGGACTTGACTTGAGGATTGACTGCCTTGTTGGTCTAGTGGTTGGAATATACGACTGCGGCCTACGAGATCCCGGGTTCTAGTCCCGGGTCGGTCTCTAAGTGTTGGGTCTAAGCTCTAATTCCCTCTCTCCTATGAGAGTGGAGGACTGTGCCCAGCTGTGGAACGTTAATAGGCTATAATGGTGTTGGTGGATTTAATAGGATGATTTAAGGACTAGGTATGCTTCTTCATAGTCATCATCAACAGCTATTATACTGCATCCACTGTTGAACAAAGGCCTATTTTAGATGCCAACAACGACCTTACTATTTGACGACCTCCCTGGCGCAGTGTTGAGCACTGTCGTCTTAACTTGAGTAGGTCCCGGGTTCGATTCCCATCAGGGTCAATTTGGGGGTCAAAAATCTATAATTTCTGAATTTTCCCTGGTCTGGCCTTGTGGGAGGCTTCGGCTGTTTCTAGTTTCCATCCTACCGGCAAAGACCTGCCGCCAAGCAATTAAGCGTACCGGTACGATGCCGTGTAGAAACCGATTAGGTATGAGTTTAACATAACTGCCATGCCCCTAACAGGTTAGCCCGCTATCATCTTGAACAGCATCATCACTTACCATCAGGTGAGATCGCAGTCAAGGGCTAACTTGAAGTATATTTTCAAAAAAACTTCTCCATTTGCCATCGATCTTCTGGCAAACGTGAGCCATCTAACTCCTACTTATATGAATTTTTAAACTCTTTAGGATAGTTTTTGGCAGAGCATACTAATTTGTTGGCAGAGTTAGTTGTTGGAGGTATCACTGAAATTATGAAGAGCAAAAAGTGACGTGGAGTGGTGCAGGATTATTTTTAAACAAAAAAAATACACTTCAATGTATTTATTGAAACTCAATTACATTGAAACAAAACTGCGCAAGCAATAAATTTTCACAAAAATCGTCCCTATCTACTAACGCGGGGATAATGTAGGATAGGTACTTTTCTAATAAGATCTTATTAGGAAAGTACCTTCCAATAACACCGGAGATCGGACGTTCGCTAAAGTTCAATATATTTAGCTAACTAAGCGTAAGAACACACTATAGGGTGTGGGAGGTCGTTTTACCAACCTATAGGTATTAGGTACCTATTGGTGTGAGACATGTCGAACTAAATTAATTTTCGACGATGATTTTTAACAGAGGGGTGCTATAAGTTTAACGTGTGTACATGTCTTTTGCATCGTAGCTCCCAAACGGATGAACCGATTTCGATTTAGATTTTTTGTTTGAAAGGCGACTTGGAGCGCTCTTAACTATGATTCAAGAAAATCTGTTCAGCCGTTTGTAATAAGGAAATTTTATTATTAATTGTATTATGGAGGATAAAAATTGTATTTGTACTATCGTTTAGGGAGCGAGAAAGAAGCGAGAGATGTGACTAAAATAATATTATGATTTTTTGTCATCCTGCTTATAAGGCTTTGCTACACCCACCAATCATACCTTCGTCATGGACGTACCTACGCAGGCTAATCCTTTGGGGCGGAAAAATTAAATAGGTATTTTCTAGGAATGCCTTTTTTATCAGAACGATGGCAGAAGATAGGCGACAAGATAAAAAGAAGTTATTGAAACGAAATGTCTACTATCCGATCTTTCACTAAAGATCCTATTCAAAGGAATTTATTTTATTAGGAAGGTGTTTTTCGTACATTGAACAAATTTCGGGAAAATGGGAGTTTGGGAAGTTACGTAACATTAGTCTGTCGCCTAATTTGATGACACCGAGCCGTTGTCCAGCCATTGTCCTGCGCCCGATCACTCTCTGGTCGTGTAGAATTGCCGTCCCGTCTACACAGAGTAACAAAATATACTGTGTATTATGCACTCGTCTTTGTGCAGACACCTTTTGCACTATTTGTGTCCACTGTAAATTAGAGGACTTTTTTTTTTTAAACTCGCATTAAATAGGTCTCTGACGTCTTGTCATGAGGATAAACAAGTTCGAAACATAAAAAAAAAAATTTAGAAGACCTTAGAAAGTAGAATTCGTACGTAAGTAAAATCAATGAGTATAGGTACCTGTCTTCTACGTAGATATATTAATTACAAGTTATCGGTAAAGAACAAAAGATGTCAATACCAGTTAAAGTTATAACTTATAGCTACTGGAGCTAAGAGGCTGGAGACGACGGCAAAGGCGGAATCAAAGGATCAATATCCTTCTGATAAATTCGCGACTGACTGCGCTCTGTGGTATGCGTATGGCAAACCGATCGTGGGCATTCACGGTGAACGCTAAGGGTGCCTGCCCGTAGAGTGTAAGGCCCGGAATCCACCAGAGCTTAGATGTGAGGAGATGTCCCAAGCGGAGACGAGAAGAGATGTTTTTCAGCTAGGGTGTATCCACCGAAGCTGTGCGAAGATACGTACTGGCTAGACTGGAGCGGAGATGTGTGCTGGCTAGAGCGAAACTGAGCTACGTGCGGCGAGCGACGCCGCTCACTGCACGCAGCAGCTCACATTCTCTTCTCGTCTCCGCTACGCGCCGTCGCCAGCTTGCGAGGGACAGCTCACATCTCCCGTCTCCGCTTTGTACCGCCGCCCAGCTCAGCTCAGCTCACATCTCCGCATCGATTGCGCCATACAAAAATGATACATCTCCGCTCAGTGGTATCCACTGAAGTAGAGCGGAGACGAGATGCGGGAATAACGAAATTCTATTGGTTGTTTAAATCCCATCTCCTCTCGTCTCGTCTCCGCTCTGGTGGAGTCCGAGCTTAAGAGATATAATATTTGGCAGATCCGGATTCTTGATCGATGACGCGATAATTTTTTCAAGTCAGCCATCGCCCGTTGTCCTTGGTAGACGACAGAAGAGTATGTTTTCAGCTCATTTTCAAACTGCTAGTATAAAGTATTTTATTACTGTACTTAGTATTTAAAGTGGAGAATCTTAGAGCATCACAAAACTCTTTTTAATTCCCAAGATTTAATTCTATAGAGTTGAACTGTATGGAAAAACACTGATAAAAAATGAATAGAGCATAACCCAAGTGATATAACCCCCAATATTCATAACATGAAAAGTAATCATACAACCCCAACATCCTCCTTATAAAATTAACTCCGTACAACTCAATCAATCAAAACCCAGAAGCTCAGCTCCTCGATTATCACCGCAACATCTTTTATTTCGCTGTCACTCCAATAAATAATAAGCTCGTTTGGTTGGGGTGATGCGACGCGCCGGCATGTGTGTGTGTGTGTGTGAATGTGTGTGTGTATGTGTGTGTTGTTAAAATGTATTCATTTGCGCAAGCCCGTCTAAACACATAAATCAACACTGCCTTGGGCGGCTTATTAATATTTGCTGTTTTATACGATATAGAATTACTGGATGAGACCATCGTATCATTTTTTTTAATCCACTACAAGTTAGCCCTTGACTGCGATCTCACCTGATGGTAAGTGAGGATGCAATCTAAGATGGTAGCGAGCTAACCTGTTAGGGGCATGGCATGTTATAATTAACCCTTACCCCTAATCGGTTTCTATACGACATCGTACTGGAGCGCTAAATCGCTTGGCGGCACGTCTTTGCCGGTAAGGTGGTAACTAGCCACGGCCGCAGTTTCCCACCAGGGAAAAATCAGAAATTATAAATTCCCAATTATAATTTCCTACCCCTGTCGGGGTACGGTAGGTACTGCGTTGGAATTGGTGTATTTTATGTATGGTTATTAATCCTACTGTTTAATAAGCTCAGTCTGTCATCAAGCGCTTGACAATTCCATACATTGCTTAGTTAACTTTAACGCGATCGAATAAGTCTCCCACTAGGCCTGCGCCCTGAAGATTTATTCGTCACATCTAGTTAAAGTTCATCCGTGTTCGTGATATAAATGCGACTATCTAAAGCCGAGTTGCGGTCCGTCCAGTACGGAGAAAGAGCTGTTTAAGTTTGTTTGTGCAGTTTCAATAAGACATACTATAATTTCTGCACAAAATTTGCTTTTCCTTTCCACCGCTACAAGCCCATTAACTGGGCACAGGCCTCCACTCCTTTGGAGAGAAGGATTTAAAGCTTAGGCCCACCACTCCAATGCGGGTTGGCGGGTTTTTCCTTTCCGTTAAATGGTTATTTGCGTTTATTGACAACCTGGAAAAGCTGTCGAAGGAAAATATTCTTTGATTTTGTAATCACATATTTTTGTGATTAGGTGGATACTAAAGAAATCCTTCAGAAGCAGGCGACTAGTCTCGCTTTGTGCGAGTCGAATCGAATAGCAATAATTCGCTAATACTCGTAGTATATTTGCTATGAAACTGCGTTGGCGTGCCGAAGTGCGCCGAGTCGAGTCTATTCTCATACACAAAAAATGCGACTCGATTCAATTCGGCTCCAGGCTTTACAGGGGGAAAGACTCTAGCAATGTTAACTTTAATAATTTTTCTCTCCCTGACGCAGTGGTCAGCGCTGTTTGGTCCTAGGTTAGATTCCTGGCACGGCCTATTTATAATTTCTGGTCTAGTTTGGTAAAAGGCCAGCCCGTGACGGTTACCATCCTTATAGCAAAGCTGTACCCGCTAAGTGATTCAGCGTTCCGGTACACTGCCGCTTAAAAACTAGTAGGTAGCACTTAGATATTAAAATACACCTAACAGCTTAGCCCACTACCATATCAGATGGCGGCATCACTTACTACCAGATGAGATTCCAGTCAAGGGCTAAATTGAAGTGAAATTTAAAATAAACGGTTCAGCAGTTCTTTTCTAGCATATAAAGAAATATTATGTGCAAATTCCACAGATACGATCGATTTGAAGTTTAGTGACCTATTACGTAGGTACTTCAATGAGTGTTTTTTTTTTTTAAATTTTAATTTTGCTTTTATTCCTCTACAAATTAGCCCTTCATTTCGATCTAATTTCTTTAAAAATTTGATGGTAGGTAACTGATGATGGAGTCTAACATGGTAGCGGGCTGTTGGGGGTGCATAGTTATAATATCAAACCCATACCCATATCCTTATGGTTTCCCCATATGGTATTTCGTCAAAAAAAAAGAAAGAGTTATTATAATGAAAATGCAATGTTTTTAGAAATGTATTTATTTTTCATCTTATTGTGCTCCTCATATTATTATTAATAAATCGGGCGTCATTCGCCCCAAAATCTAATTTTAATAGTGATGCTTTGAAACTATACAATGCGAAACAATAGTGTACAAATTAAATAAATATCGCTTAAATAATAATAAACAGAAAACAAGAATAACAAAAAAAAACTATACAGTAAAAGTATTCATACTTTGAAATGTATTAGGTTCATTGCGGAACACAATTTATCGTTCTGATATTAATAGTAACTTTCGAATAAAAAACGATTATTCTAATGGATCCATACTACTATAATAAATGCGAAAGTGTGTCTGTCTTTCTGATACGCTTTCACAGCCCAACTACTCAACCGATTTTGATGATATTATTTGGTACAGAGATAGGTTGCATCCCGGGGAAGGACATAGGCTACTGTTTATCCCGGAAAATTGAAGAGTTCCCTCGGAAATCAAAAAACATCAATCCACGCGGACGAAGTTGCGGGCATCATCTAGTACACAATAATTTCCTGTTATATGGGGTGTCATTGCAATGTTGCCAAAAGTACTTTGAATCGGTGATCGCATACCACGATACGGCCCGCACGAGCTACCAATGCTGCAAATGATGAATGAATTTATTTGTATGAACATGTGTTACAGTGATGGTAACCGTATGAAAAGCCGCAGCATATCCAGTTAGGCAACCCTGACGTACTTTTGATGTAGTGAAATATTTAAGTACAAGTACGATCTAGTATTATAGGGCAGTATAGAAAATAACATCTTGAATAAATAAATAATGTCTTGAATAAATTACAAATAACGTCAGGCTTTACACATAATGTAACATAATTTTGATGCACATTATGTGTTTTTTAAACAATTTTAATGTTGTGATAGTAGAAATTAGATTCGACCGCATCAATGAATACTTAATCTACAGATGTAGTCTAGGCAATAAAGCTAGTCCACCCCAACAGTAATTCCTCAGGCGACGAAACTTTACAGTATGATAAAGTATCATGAGTAAAACGTATATTATAAATATCCAGCAAAAAATCATAAAGGAAGTAAGGGTTTTAATGCTATACCTCATTTTTAAAGGAGGAAGGTACATTATCGCGTAAACGCAGTTTATGTTTGATAATAAAATAGGTTAAATATCGATGTTCTGCATGGTTATTTTGTTTGATATTTTGGTTTTTAGTGTAAATATACTACCTACTATTATTTTAGAAAGAAATCGATAAAATATTCAGTCATAAATATTAAGTTTTAGATATAAATACCTTACTTCCGGATGGATTTTTTGTTGGATATTTTTGTATAAGTGTTGGTTCATACCATACTACAACTTTGCCAAGTTTCAAGGACTGCAACCGCCCCATTGCCTAGACTAATGACGCAGCTATGTAAATTATGTCTAAACTGAAAAATGCACGCTTGGGGCTCTTCTAGATTATTGCGTGCCATTTGAGTACCAGAGAGATAAAAATTGTTAAATTTATGCACCAAAAATAATATCTCAAACAGCGCAATATTCATCGGGCATCTTGCTTCAGTATTTTAACTATTTCATACATTATTCCTTTAATAAAAACATTATTTCATAGAAATAGGTACATTGTTTAGAATCATAACACGTCATGCGTGAGCTTGTAAAATACGTTATAATATAAATACGACCTTCACGAGAAAAGGAAAAGGCTCGCGAAATATTTTTCTCTGGGAAGATAATATTAGGCCAGGAAATAGACCCATATTTTTTACTGACGAAGTTATTTCAGTTCGTTTATTATAGTACCAATAAAGGAATTTATTCTAAGCAGCATACCTTATTGAAAAGTGCGCCTTTTGCTTGTGTTACAGGCCTATGCGATCTCATTTATGCACACTAGCATGTTTAGCATGATACTATGCATTGCAATGATATTCGCACGGCATACGTATTGTAGTGAATTTTAGAACAAATATGTTGAAAGTCGATGGTACTATATCAGAAAACTTAACGCAAGTTTCGACAATAATAGTGTAAAAAGATTAAACTTAGTAATGTCTTTTAGCATAGTGTAACAAACAGATACGCAGTTTTTTTTTAAATACACAGTAATTTAAAAATTGACATTATGTTAAAAGAAATAATAATTGTAATGCTTGTTTCACAAAAATAAATTGAAAATCTGTTTGATATCGAGGAACTTTAATACTGTTGGCTTATTTATCGATAGTAGTAAATAATCTTCAGAGGAATTTTGAATTCATAGCACCAATTAAGTATAAATAAATCAAATTAAACATAAAAGAAAATTTTCGCCGTGGCCATAATAAAATATAATCAAAATGTTATGCAGATAACTTCATTGTGATATGATGATAAAATTCAAGTCACTATAACTAACTTATCTACGTCTTTTGTACAATATCTACAAATTTAGTAAATTCCGTGATTTACAATATTATCTTTTTACATTAAATCAAACAAATGTGTATTACAATTTGATACATAATTGCGATAATTTTAGGACTAGCTCGATATAACTTACTAGGACAAAATGACTACTAACTATTTATGGTCACATGACTTTTGTACAAAATCACCTATATTCAATCTATGTAAAACCAATACCAAGGAAGCTAAGTACAATTTAAGTAGTTATTGCTAATTGGAAAGACATCAGCTAATTAGAAACTCTTATGTACGTCTGTACATAAGAGTTTCTAATTAGCTGATGTCGTAGAAATATTATACTAATAGGTATCCCTAAGGTCCATAACAATCACAAACACTATTACAGAAAAAGGCAAAAGGCCATACTGAATATCAGTGAAAGTAGGCCGAGAAGTAACCCTAATAAATGCTTGGAATTACAGTAAAAATTCATTTTATCACTCCATATGGAAACACTAATGCACTATCACCGAGTCCAAAAATTCCTCTTGTTCATGATAAGGGTATTTCTGCTGATAAGCGATGCCTGGAGGAAGCTCTAGTACCGCAAGTGCCACACGTATTATTGCTGTAGCCCGAATCGGATCCGAAGGATGAATCTCCGCTGGGAGGCTTTGGTGACGCTCTTGGAGCTCTCCAGCAGTTAATTCCTGGTAATTCACCTCCAGGCCACGCGCCACCCGCTCCAATTGGCATCGGACCTGGAGGCCTAGCACCAACTGTACCGACTTGTGGATACAATCTTAACAGCGCATCCAATAGTACTCCTTCGTGAAATTCTGAAGGGTCTGGAGGGTGTATGTGACGTGGCATTCTGTGCTGGGCTCGCCTTCTTTCGAGAGACTTTGGTCTTCTGTCTAGTCGGTGTTGTCTCGGTCGATGGGGTAAAGACTGTGGTGCAGGCGGCCTCGAACACGTTCGACAGGGCACCGCTTCGCCCACGAGGCTCAGCTCGTCCTCGGCGAAGTGATCGTCGCTGTGTACTGAGTCGTCGGATCTGTGAGGCAACTCTTCGTATAAAGGAGCTCCACAATTGTCTCCTCCACAAGGGTTGCCACCTCTCCATGGACCGCCTGTGTCACACACAAAGACCCGTCCTTGACAGTTTGGCCGCTTCGTCTCGACCATCTGGAGAAAAATAATAATAACGGAATAAATAATTATTGTAGAACAGACATTTATTTCAATGCTTAATTATTGATACACGTGACTAAACTTTTCAAACGAAATTTATAAAAATTAAACCTGATATCAGCGTAATTTAAATTGATAGTTATTGTCTGTAAGAAAAATATAAAATTCCAACCTATTTCAATGGATTTATCCAAAATCAACTATTTTAAATTCCATCAAGCTTTTAACTAAATTGCCCATTCAATCCCCAAGTTGCAGCCAATTTTCTCAATCATAGTTTAAAATCCATTACTCGATTATTTTAAAGGATTTTAATGTGAAAGAGCAGACGCGAGTCCCTGATGTTAAGTTATTACTGCCTACCGTGTACATTTGCCAAGAGAGGCACAGGCTTTAAAATGGCTAACGGAAAGGCGCTTTTATACAATAGATGAAGTTTTAAATTTGAAACAATAGGCTAAGTAATTCTGCATGTCTGATAATTAGTCTGCAAACAAAAAAATTTTAATTTAGAAATTTGTTTGCCACCAAGGCGCTTTTAAATACAATAGATGAAGTTTTAAATTTGAAACAAGTAATAACTTATTATAAGTTAGCTGACAGTTAGTGATGATGCAGTCTTAGATGGTAGCGGGCTAACCTGATAGGGGTATGGAAGTTATAATAAACCCCGTTTCTAGAAGGCATCGTACCGGAACGGTAAAACTTTGCCTGTAGGGTGGTAACTAGCCCGGGCTAGGATAAAATTATAATAAATCAGTATCCTCACCTCAAGCTGTGGTTCCATTTCAGGCAGATGTGGCAACGGCGGTCGCCTCGGCATATCCTGCAGGTCCTCGTACAACGGAGCTGGGGGCGGTGCTCGCCTTTGTGACCCGGTGCTCTGGTTCGGCGCTGATGATTTGGATGGCAGGAGATGTGTCACTTTTCGTTTGTGCCTGGAGACAAAAGTAATTGGTTAATATTTTGTTGGTTAACTGATCGGTTGACCCCTGTTTGGTTAACTGATTATGACAATTTTGAAATGGCTTATGACGCATTAGTATTCATATTATAGATAAGACTAGATGATGCCCGCGACTTCGTCCTCGTTTATTTGCACGAGAACACCTTAATTTTGTTATGTGTGGGATAAAAAGAAGTCTATGTCCTTTCCCGGGATACAACCTTTTTATTTAACTTCATCAAAGTCGGTTGAAAAGACGGGCCTCGAAAGCGTAGCAGTCAGACAGACAGATAGACAAACAGACAATTTTGCATTTATAATATTATCATCTATTAGTATAGAAGTGTGAATTGTACGAAAGTACAATGCAATATTTCGAACAACCTCTTAGATAATAATAATTTTAAACTCAATTTAAAATTGGTTTAAAAACTTAGGTAGTGAAAAAAAGACGTAAGCTTTAAATAATCACTTCACAACAAAGTTGGAAGTAAAAGCGAAGATGCTCACTGCTCAGGCTCTATTAATTTAATACTGCACTATCTTCACGTCATAAAGTTGTTATGTGTTTACTACGGACTTATATTATGAATTATGGTTTAAAAAAACAACAATAGACATTATTTGATTTGAAGCCATTTGTAGCCGTTGCGTGCGTATCTTGATATCTCCATTTATATTTGTCCGAGAACGGTATTGTATCTCGGATCTAACGCATTTTGCGGCGCAAGATACCATGTTTAACTGTACTCAGAATTTGTTGGACGTAGTATGGACATTCTCTCGTAATTTGTCTTTTTATCTGATTGTTGGTACCTTAGCAAGATGTGTGGTAAATGTTTAAAAGTAGCGATTTGTTTATGTGTTAGGTGTGTCCTTATCTGATTATAACCATAATGTTAAAATGATTCCATAAGTGCGTATAATAAATCTCTGTTGTAAAGGTCTCTGAAAAAGCAATTTGTTTGTTACGGTGTATTTTGAGAGGCTTATAGTAAACAGTTTTATTTTCTCATTAGTTTAAGGCAGTGGCATCGCAGTTATAAAGTTTCTGAAAATCCTTAAGCAAAGTATTTTTGTCCGTTTGCATGAAAACAAAAAATTTTGTAAAGTGGAATGATTGTCGTTTTACAAAATCTCTGTGATGAAACTACAATATATTTGTGTAACATTTACAATGTTACCTGTAAAATGTTATTAATATTTAATGACGTAAAAGTGAAATGACTGTAATTATGAATTCAAATTTATTAGGATTTTCCATTTCAGCTAAATGAAATCATCATTAACGATATATTTGCTGTTATAATAAACTGTAGTAAAATATTGTGATTAAAATATTGTGATTAATAATAATATTCAACGGTAAGCTTTTATAGACTGGTGGTTTAATAACGTGGATTTTAACCAAAGGGACAGGGATTCGAATACTGTCCACTACAGCCCATTAATGTCCCACTGCTAGGCATAGGCCTCCACTCTCATAGGAGAGAGTGAATTAGAGCTTAGACCCACCACGCTGCACCAATGCGGGTTGGCGGGCTTTAGCGACTATTATCATGTTAGTGATAATAACCGGGACCGGGAGGCACGGGGGCGAAATACCGCCAACTTCCTAACTCCTGGCTAATACTGAGAATTTATTACGCTATTGGCCAACAACAATATGGCCCATCCCGGGACTCGAACCCAGGACCTCGTCGGTCGCAGTCGAACATGCTAACCACTAGTCAAACGAGTCAGTCGAATACTAGTGTAATGGATACATACATTCTCAACCTTATTTTTTAGTTAGGCTTATCCTCAAAATGCCATAGCATCGTTCCCAACCCACTTTACTGCGCTAAGCATGATTCCTTTCAATTTAAAAGCAATTACGATTATTGGTTTATTATAAACACATTAGATACGGTTATTCCACAAAAATTTTGGGGGAATATTCTTACCTGAGTTACAAAAATCAATAATCTTAGAAGTACCTGCAATATTTTTCCTTTATCTGTAGAGCGCACACTGCACATCCCTTCTCTATAAACCAAAAGTGAAGTGGAGTGTGCAAAATTAATATTCCATCCCTAATAACATTTAGAGATGTTGGGAAAAAAATACGATACATATATTATACTCTTTTTGATGTTGAGATTAGGTACAAGTTGATCAATAGTCTATTCATATTTCATACTTTATAAGTATTTTAGCTAGCTTTTTCCCGCGGTTCGCTTCAGGTTAAGTTAGATTTCCAAACAATTAAACCCCGATTTACCTCCTTAGGAGTTGAATTTTCAAACATCCTTTCTTAGCAGAGGCCTACGTCATACACTAGCTACGTCATAGCTAATTTCAGACCGATCCGTCCAGTGGTTTGAGCTATGCTTATAGAGCTCAGTCAGTCGGTCACCTTTTCCTTTTATTTATTCATATATTCATACATTTAGATAGCTTTTCACGATTTTTACATACATTTATAAAGAGATAAGAAAGAGCAGAACTTATATTCTGAACCTATGGTGACTAATAATAAAATAACCTAAGTCTTCGCAGACACCCGTCGCTGACGAAAGCCATTTTCATGTTACATAAAAGAGGTTTTAAATAAATAAAAAAAGATTTCAAAAAACTGCAAGTTATTGAGGAAAACGATTTCATTAAAGTTGATGATTTCAGTTAGTAGTATGTACAGATTGTTGTAATTGGTATAAAATAGTTTAACATAATAAATTGGTACTTATTTGAATGGAATGCGAGTTAAAAAATTAAAAAAGTCTTTACGTTATTTATGTTTTTTTATAATATGGTTCAAAAAACGATCAACAATAAACAAAACCCGAGCCGATACAATCTTTCTCTTCATCAATTATCTTGAAATTATAAGATAAAGAGCTGATGAAAGATAGAGATAATTAGTGACATTAATTAAAACGGTATTATGGGCGAGACTAAAATCGATAAAACCAAATATTTGGAAAAATTATATTGTAAATTACGACCAGATCGTACCACAAAGACGGTCAACCACGTAGGCTTGATTTATCTTATTGGTTTTAACATTTATCGACATGTTCGAGAGTTGACATAACTAGATCCGAAAGATAGTATGCGAAAATAGTACACACAAAAATGATTCTTTGTGAAAATAATAAAGGTTTATTAAACGTTTGGCCTTGGTATAGTACATAAATAAAAGCTTATCTTTGGAAATTATGTAAAAGATAAATTATCTGGTAAATTGAAATAGACTACAATTGCTTACTTAGTTAGTGGCGTAAATTTTTGGAAGATTTTTTATTCATACCTATGCCTATAACTAAGCTTTTAATTTCCTGGTTTTAATGTGATGATGCAGTTTAAGATGCGCGTAGCTAGGTATAGTTTTACGATACCGCAACTGATTATAACCATCATGTTTTATAGGTACCTAAGTAGCTGATATCCGCGACTTCATCCGCGTGTTTTAAGTTTTTTTATTCCCGCGGGATCTCCTTAATTTTCCGGGATAAAAAGTAGTATACCCATGCCAAATATCACGTTGATACGTTGCTCCATTGCGGCGTGATTGAAGGACAAACCAACAAACAAACAAACTTTCGCATTTATAATCATTTATTAGTATGATTGGACGTCAATAAGTGTACAGTGTACCTAATTTTAATGATTAAAAATTTATATTAATGATAGAGGATTATTTATATTACATTATATATGACATACCTTTACTAGGTTTCTACATAGCATCGTACTGGAATGGTACAAGGTCGTCGAAAGTAACTTTCATGTTTGTGACCGACACAGACCATACAGTGACCGACATGGAGGGTGATAATATCATTTTACCCAGCATTGGAACATTTCCCCCTACAGAAACCGAGTTTCTTGCCGGTTCTTCTCAGTAGAATCATCTTTCCGAACCGGTGGTAGATTCTTGCGACTTATCATAAGTGGCACCAGTTCGGAAATAAATCATTTCATTTCATTTTGATTTCAGAACACATCAATGCCTATTTCATGGTTGGATTAACTAAAATAGCTCCAAATGTGTTTCCGAAACTTTTTACTTTCTCAATAAACGGAAAAGTTAATAAAATTACTTAACAAAGTAACCATTACAGCCCAAAGCATAACGTTTCGAGGAAGTTTCCCTTGAGGGCTGTATAACTCAATCGCAAATGAGCTGTTAACTGCTTTTTTATTGCATTGTCCATTTCACGACGCCCTGTGCATAAGGCTGTGTTCACACGACAATCAATTGATTAGATTTTTTCTGGCATTTTTCGTTTTATGGTTATAACTTTTAACGACAGCCGGGCTCCACAGAGTATAGTCCGCGAACCCGGGACCCCTTTTGGCTAATCCTTCTCCCTCCCCTAACCTCCCATTATAAGATCACAGGGCTCACCACTGCGCCAGAGAGGTGGTCATAATTTGTCGTCTCTCATTAGGACGAGAAGAACACGTAAAAAATGTATAGTTTGTTCGTGTTAACAACACTCGGAGAAAGATATTCCATAAAATATCGTAAACACATACTGGAAAATCGTACCATCTAAATGTAGCCTAAACCGTGGGTGGTCGGTATGCCGCTTCTGAATCCAACAGCTTACACGGCATTGAACCCAAGTAAAATATGGCTGTGAATTCGACCTTTGACGGGCGATAGACAATTATTTAATTAATTATAATTGATAGGTAAATAAAACTAGAAAGAAAAACTGACAATGGACTTGATAATAAGACAGAGCTGAGCATGTTTCGAGTTTTTTTTATAAGCTAAGCTTCTAAGCTTATTAACTGGTTCATTAGAGCGAAATTACATCAAACGTCTGTGTCAGAGGGATTTGACTTTTACCTGTCGTGCTAGTGTGTGCAGCTCCATATAAAAGTGTGTTACGTGGGCTTTCTGTCCCCCAGACCAAAAGGTTTTTGTCCACAGTGTGCTATGGAGCTTGAGAGAGAATTTGAGATGGATATAAGTAGTAAATTTCCATTTAATCATACTACTAATATTATAAATGCGAAAGTGTGTTTGTTTGTTGGTTTATTGGTTTGTCCTTCAATCACGCTGCAACAGAGCAACGGATCGACGTGATTTTTTGCATGGGTATAGTTGAGGACCAGGAAAGTGACAGGCTACTTTTCATTCCATACAATTAAGGAGTTCCCGTGGGAATCAAAAAAACTTAATCCATAGGCGGACGAAGGCTCGGGTATTATCTAGTTAGGAATATATTTCATAAACTTAGCCAGGGTAAGACGTTGTATTATTATTTATTTGTGATGTAATTATGGACTTCAGAAATAAAGAAAAAAATAATATTTCTATCGTTAAAGTAAACTTGAACAATTTGAATAAAATAAAATAGATTAATCAACAACTAGCTGATGCCCGCGACTTCGTACGCGTGGATCGTAAGTTTTGTGGATATCGCGGGAATTCTTTAATTTTTTGGGATAAAAAGTAGCCTATGTGCTATTCCAGACTAAAATCTATCTCTGTGCCAAATTTCAGCCAGATCCGTTCAGCCGTTGGGGCGTGATTGAGTAACAAACATCCATCCATAAATCCATCCATACATCCATCCAGACATCCATCCAAACTTTCGCATTTATAATATTTATTTGATTGATTAATTCTAAAGTAATCTATAAGAATAGTGCAATATCTTTGTACCATACACTCAAAATCGAGAGATATTTTCCCGTCCCCGAATGGCCGTTTTCTTAAAAAATCTGGAGATATTTTTTTAAAATGGAAACAACTGTTTTTTTTTAAGTCATGTCTATAATGCAATAGAAACTTAAAACCCGTGGGTGGTCTGTGTCGCGGTGTCGTCTTGTCGGTACACTGTCAACTTCGGATGCTCTGATGTTCTGGGCCTTAATGGCTATAATGACTTGACCTGACCCGTACGTGTTCAGGTTTTTATATTGATGTTTATTGACAAGAAAATAACACGTGATAGGAACGGACCATGTTAAGATATCAAGTAGATATATTATATTTAGCATGCCTGTACAATGCCGGGAAAGTCATCAGAGGTTTTTTTTTAAATTTATTCCACTATAAGGTAGCCCTTGACTGCGATCTCACCTTATGGTAAGTGATGTTGCAGTCTGAGATGGAAGCGGTCTAACCTGTAACGGGGATGGCAGTTATATTAAAAGCCATACCCCTAGTTGATATTTTATACGGCATCGTACCGGAACGCTAAATCGCTTGGCGGAACGTCTTTGCCGATAACTATAATAACCACGGCCGAAGCCTCCCACCAGGACAAAACTTATGGTATGTTCTAATGAATAATGATGTATGTAGATTGTAGGTATGACTTTAATAAGGCCTTACCTGTCTAGGCCTAACCTGGTAGGTCTACTGCCAGGGCAGGCCGCTTCAGCCTCTAGCATCTTAGACTGAATCACAATATCTTCTCACATCAGGGATCTCAGTCAAATCCTAAGGTAGAATATTAGGTAATAGAGAATCATCACAAGCTTGGATTTGATAACTTCTTTTTTTTTTAATTTTAAATGAAAAAAACCAACCAATTAAAAAATAAATTTCCAAACTCTGTTTCATTTATATTGTAAGAGATTGTTAAGAAGGAAACCCAAATCTAAACCTGAATTTTGCTATTGAATTATTAATAATTTACTATGTATCAGAGTTATTTCAAAATTTGATACATAGCAATATTTAAGAAGAACACGCTAAGGAGGTTGTCCGAAAAAGTTCAGCACTGACTAGCTATCGATAAAAAGTGTTAAACACAACACTAATTTGATCAACACCACTCCATACGTCACACCTCATTATCCCGACCGTCCACAACAATGTAGCTATACGTCAATCAATCTTATAAGTTGTCCAAGCGATTAGTGACGCGCCACTTGCTATCGAGTATCGAGAAACCAGACCCCGGTGGCGTTAGTGCGAGTCAGCGCATCTCGACAACGTTGATAGATTTCGAGTGTTGATATGTCAGGGTTACTCTTTTTTATTTTAGAGGTCAAGATTCAATTTTTTTTGTTTCTTTTTCCACGTGGTAAAGTGACGTGTGGTAAGAGACGATGCAGTCTAAGATGGTAGCGGGGTAATCTTTTAGGAGTACGGCAGTTATTTGAAACCCATACCCCTAGTGGGTTTTTTATACGACATCGTACCGGAACGCTAAATCACTTGGCGGTACGTTTTGTAGGGTGGTAACAAGCCACGGCCGAAGCCTCCCATCAGACCAGAGCACCACCAGTTCGTTAATACAACTACTAGTACATAAACTGGGAGCAGTAAATTAATTAATTTCGGTAGTGCAGAAAAAGAAGAACCGAATCCAAATGGTGGGATAAAGCTAAAGGATAGAAAAAGGCAGTGCTGAAGAAACGGCTTTAAAACAAGCATTTTATGGTAAATTTTTGCGGATTTTATCATTATCATCTCAACCTGGCATGTGCCGCCTCCTCTCAGAATGTTATTTTATATTTGAAATCGATCGACTTTATCGAGACATGAAAACTGGCACTAAAGTTGTGGTTCCCAGTGCGGTTGTCGACAAAATGCAGTGTCGACGTCGATTTGGCGCGAGGCTCGTCTTTAAATGTTAGATTGTAATTAAATTTACATTTGGCTGAGTTTGTAACGGTTTGGTATGTTGTAAGGATGTTTTGCTATGGTTTTAATTTAATGACACTAGCAGAGGCTCACGATTTTTAACCACCTACCTTTAATTGACGTGTAAAAAATACTAATATTATCTGGTTATTAATTAATGAGTTTTATAAAGCCTTCATAATTATCCTTGTTTACATAAATAGTTATGAAGAGTGACTTAAGTAGTATTTTATTTTATTTAATAACCATTATTGACATGATAGTATTACATAAATTAAATTTTGTTTTCGTTTTCTCTGACATTGATTATAACATCATTTCTATGCTATTGATATGATACTGGGGGTGATTCTGTAGTGCATAATCTCTAAACTGAACTAAAATTAGAGCATTACAAATTTTGCTAACCCTTTCATAATACTTCCTACGGAAAGGGACAGAACTAGATTTAAAGCTGCCATTTTAGTTTAGCTTAGAGATTTTGTTATACAGAATCAGCCCCAATATTCTATAAAGTAATTGCCTATTTTTATTATTGTATTGTATCTAAACTATTTTTTTTTATCTACTAAAAGTTAGTCCTTAACTGCGATCTCACTTGATGGTAAGTGACGATGCAGTCTAAGATGGTTTCGAGCTAACCTGTTAGGGGTATGCCAGTTATATTAAACCCATACCCCTAGTTGGTTTCTACACGGCATCGTACCGGAACGCTAATCGCTTGGCGGTATGTCTTTGCCACTAGCCACGGCCGAAGCCTCCCACCAAACCAGACCAGAGGAAATTCAGAAATTATACATTCACAAAGTGACCCTGCCGGGAATGACCGAACCAGTGGTAGATTCATTTGACTATTCATAAGAACTTGTAAAAAGTCTATTTGAATAAAAATAATTTGATTTGATTTGATTTGATTTGGAATCGAAGCCAGGACCTCTCACGTTGAGACAACAGCGATGAAAACTGCGTCAGGGAGTCGTCAAAATATATAAATATAATAAAAATTGTTAATACTGTGAAGCAAGAGGGCCTCATAATAACTAGTTTCTCTCAGACTAAGGTGGTCTCATTAGAACACAACCAGTAATCCTTAACCGCCGAACGATTCGCCTCGGGTGACGTTTGGAGGTGTGGATGTGTTCAAAATACCTCGTATTAGGTGTCTATGGTGATAGAAACATGAAAAAACAACGATGATTGATGGATGTTGCAAAGAATTTCGGACGTGTCGTTGATTGATGCATTGTTTATTGTATTACTAGCTGATGCCCGCGACTACGTCCGCGTGGATTGAGGTTTTTGGGTTCCCGCGGGAACTCCTTAATTTTCCGGGATAAAATGTAGCCTATGTGCTATTCCAGACTATAATCTATCTCTGTGCCAAATTTCAGCCAGATCCGTGCAGCCGTTGGCGCGTGATCGAGTAACAAACATCCATACATCCATCCATACATCCATCCAAACTTTCGCATTTATAATATTAGTAAGATAAGATTACTGTACAGTCCACGACTATGGACGTATTCCATGACATATAGCTGTAAATGTATGTGCCTATACAATACTCTTAAAATCTTTTGTTTTTAGACGATAGTTTACGTCAAAATTGCGGAATTTGCTTTAATAAATTTATATTAAGATAGTCAATCTCTGGTCTAATAGAGTTCCGCACGTGGAAAATGCCCGCGACATTCCGCTCCAATTTATGTGTGGTGAAATAGGAGATCGCCACTTTCAAAGACTTTTAGAAGCCTTAATATGTGAGGAAACCGGGTAATCAGCTGAGGCAGAATTGTCTCAACTCTAAACAAAATAAAAAACCGGCCAAGTGCGAGTCGGACTCGCGCACCGAGGGTTCCGTACTCAAGAAGTAGGTATAATTACCTTTGTTAATGAACCGCAAAACTAACTTTGTTTGTAGAGGTTTACTGTTAATATCAAAAAATTACGTTTGTTGTATGGGAGCCCCCCTTTAATATTTACTTTATTGATATTTAATTATTTATTTTGAAAGGTAATATACAAGTTAATATTCTGTGAAAATTTGAACCGTCTACCTGTTACCGTTTTTAATATTGAGCAAAAAAATACGAAAAAAACACGTTTATTGTATGGGGACCCCCCTTAATATATATATTTTTTTAATTTTTAGTATTTGTTGTTATAGCGGCAACGGAAATACATCATTTGTGAAAATTTCAGCTTTGTAGCTATCACGGTCTATGAGATACAGCCTGGAGACAGACAGACAGACAGACAGACAGACAGCGGAGTCTTAGTAATAGGGTCCCGTTTTTACCCTTTGGGTACGGAACCCTAAAAAAAGTGTGTGTGTGCAATTTACACACGGCTTATGTGATACTTCAAAAAAGTAGCCCACGAGAAAATGAGATAAATATATCTTGTATTCTATCTCATTGTCTCGCAGGCTAAATTCTATTATGAAAATGTTTGTCTCTTTTTAGTGTCGCTTTTTCGTTTCATCGAATTTCTGATTTCACAATGATTCAAAAGAAGTTTCAAATTCAAAAAACCTTAGAACACCAATCATTTTCTCACCAACTTTGTTGAACAAAAGCGCAAAATTTCCGCTCAGATTTTTCACTTGTTGGTGAGAGCGGCATTCAACTCGCAAAATCCACGCGCGGAATTTCCGCTACATTTTGTCCTTATACCGGTATTATACATTCATTTAACCAGTCATAGCCTTAACTTTTATGAAGATAATTTTGTTTACAACACATTAGAATAGGCATGATGACTGATTTTGAAAAATGGTCAGATTATGTTCGGAAGTATCTACTATTTCGAAAAAATATCTTATTTCATCAGAAAAATAAGGTTTGGTAGATAAAATTGGCATTTGAAATTAAAATTTTAAAATTCACGCCAACGCTCGGCGGTGTCATGGCGTCGTTTGTGACGTCACTATTGTTTTACCAATGTACTCTGTGCAGTGTGCAGTAAACAATAGTGTGATTGTCAAAGCTCGAAAACAAACAATTATGACGTCATTCACTTCTTGGTGTTTCATCAAATATGGCGGATTGCTGTATTTTATAGTTTTATTTTATCAAATTTATCAAATTAATAGCAATCTCACTCGAAAAAGAAAAATAAATAGGTTTTTTATAATCCATGAATCCTAATTCATTAGATCAATTCAAAATTTCATTGATTCTTGGTTACTGTCATCATGCCTATTATACTGGTGGTATCTGGTAGAAATTACTAATACTAATGTTACTACAACTAATGTTATGGTTCATAACACACTAACTTATAATAATAACATGTAAATTTATAGTTCGCATTATTAAACTCTGACCTTTACAATTTAATTAGAGGCATCGTGTTTCAATTAAAATTCGTATCCGGGTTACCCGTTTTACGTAATTGCATCAAGATCAAGGGATGCCCGAATTTGATCAAAGGCTTAGAGCTGGATTGTTCTAGTTAGTTGTATTTATATTGAGACGAATTGAAGATTCTTGGGTTGTTTTTGAACTATGTTTATGGTAAGTTTTTTACATTGAGATTTAACCCTTCGTCGTCTAACCCTATATATTCTGCTGGACGAAGGTCTCCTGCATGGATCTCTTAGTCGAATTGAAACCCCGTCTTTAAAGGGCCTCTGAGGGGCAAGAGGCCCCCCGCATAAACTCTTAAATTGATTATTTAATAACATTGTATTATTAGAAATGTATAGTTTTAATTCAACCCTTTAATATTATCTGTAATTTTGAATCCATACTTATATTATAAATGCGGAAGTGTGTCTGTCTGTCTACTATACGCTTTCACGGCCCATCTATTCAACCGATTTTTATGATTTTTGGTATTGTGGTAGGTTACATCTCGGGGAAGGACATAGGCTTTTTATCCCGAGTTCCCCCGGGAAACTAAAAAAAATATTCACGCGGGCGAAGTCGCGGGCGTCATCTAGTAGTAATATATGGTAATGTATTAAAGACGTTGGGTAAACATGTATATTATGTCACCATAAGATTGTAAAAACCGTTAGATTATAATCTAACTCGTGAAATTGTAAACCATCGAATGATTACAATATAACGGATTATTTTTCGGTAGATTGTAATCTGTTAGGTTTATTAACCCGATATAACCTAAGTGCAAGGGCACTACTTGATTATTTATGTCGAACCCTAACCTAAGCTACAAGAAAGAGGCAAGAAAACGTAAATGCAATGAATATTTCAAAAATTGACACTTCAAACATTGAATGGTTCACAATCTTTCGACTGGTTACAATCTATTAAAAAAAAAGCGTTTGATTACAATCTTACGGTTTTTACAATCTTACGGTGACCTATACAGCCTAAGTCTTAGTATTGAAACAGTGATAAAAGTAAAGATTACATTATTTATTGAAAATGCGCTGTAAAATCTATTAAAACAGTTATCGAAATGACCTCAAATTATTAGCTACAATCTAAATTATGTAAAAGGAATAGGTGACTAACTGACTGACTGACTGATCTATCAACACACAGCTCAAACCACTGAACGAATCGGGCTGAAATTTGGCGTACACATAGCTTTTATGAGCCTCCGCTTATGAAGTATATTTGAACCAACTCCTTAAGGGCGTAGAATCGGAGTTTGAAATTGGTTTGAAAATCGAACTTAACGTGAGCGAAGGCGCGGGTAAAAGCCTAGTTATTTAAAAAATTAAACAACCTTTTTTGATTACACGAAACAATAATATCGCTTAAACGTCGTCAAAGGTATATAATAATTTTTAATAGAGCTTTCATGCAGTCAAATGCAGACGGCTGCAAACTAGATAATGGCTGGAATCTGGGTTAGGCTAACACTAAGTGACGCGTCCCCTCGTGTCATCGCACGGTTTATGTTTCATTTACCAGAATGTTCTAGCACTTTGTATTGTAATCTAGAAAATGGACGGTACTACAACCTGCTAATTTTGAAATGAAAATAGCAATTCAAAATATCTATCAGATAAGTATGGTTAAACATTTTTGACGTTTAATAATAATTATTATGTAATATTGTGTATAATGGAACAAATAAATTGCAATTCTAATATATTTTATGGCTGATCTTTTTAATTTTTATGATATTTTATTGATTGTATGGATAATTATTGTGGTAAATTGTATTAAATTTATTAAGTACCTACTCATGAATAATAATGTATTGTACGTTAACACCATATGATTGGTAGATTGTGGCTGGCTACTATATCTAACTTTATTGTAAGAACTTCTCATGTAACCTATAATCAGCAACGAAATGATATAAGGAACCCCTTATTCATATCATAGTAGGTATGTTCAAAAAAATATGCATGTAGCCTTTATAGTTGAAGTAAATCAAAACGCACGCAGGACTCTAGTGGTTGGAAATAATAATCGGCAAATGTTTTTCTCATTCACAGACCATACAACCAATTGACTGAGCATAGCGTGCCCCCTCACCAGCCAAACGTTAGCACTATCAGTACTAACGCTAAGTTTTGTGCCTATAGCCGCCCTCAGTCCGTATTCGACAGTGCTCGGACATTGATCGAGTAAAAAACGAAAAATAGGCCTCTCTGTAGCATTAAATGGCTTGGAAAGAGAAGCAATACCTCATGTAATGGATGGGATAACATTTCTTAAGTAAGTGTAGTTTTGTAATAATAAATAAAAATCATCAATACGCAGAAAAATAAAAATATTTACAAAAATGAAAAGGAACCCGTTGATGTCTTTCAGTTTTTCTTTGTCTTTCACATGTAGTTCTACATATCTCCGTCTCTTCCACGCATGGCCCAGTGCAGCCCGTGCAACTATCGATAAATTATATCGATAGCCTTAGACTACTTGAATGCCAATAAATTAATTTATTGAGTAAAAACTTATATTTCATTAAATTCCGAACAATTCTGAAGTAGAAGAACAGGTTAGAGGTTTATTATTTATTTGATTAAAAGTTGTTGTTGAAAACTTAAGTTCTTTAGTATAGAACTTGGGGACATGGGCAATTTAAAAAAAAAATGATATATCAGATAATTATCTATAATCATACATATGGTTGTGTTTTGCTGTTTGAATAAAATTATTTGTATGGATTTTCCAATAGGTACCTACTGGTAATTTTTATCGATACATTTTTGTCGCGCAGCGGACAGCCCAAGTGCCGCGGTAACATATATGTACTTTGTACTTATAACTCTGTAAAATTGACCTTGAGCCAGCCAATAAGAAATGCTTTTATTACCTCGTCCCCCACCTGAAAGTGGTGAGACGTGTTTCAAAGCGAAAATGTGGCTATTAGTTCTCAATAGGTTTACTACTCGGTGTTCTCATTTAATGATGAAGTAAGAAAAAAATCAGTGGCATTAATTTTAAAATTGACAATTATGACGGCCTCAAAATACATAGTTATTTGTTACACAAGAGTTGTTTTGTTTTGTTTTGTTGTTTTTTAACCGCGTGCTCAATTTTGATGACCGAGCAAGCGAAGGATTTTAAAATTGAATCACGAGCACAGCGAGTGGTTCAAAAATTAGAATCCTGAGCGTCAGCGAGGGAATCAAAAGAGCACGAGGTGAAAAATCTTTTCACTCGAGTGCAACACGTAACTTTTCATCCCACCTCAGCGAGGAAATGACATGACGTGAAAGAAAATGGTGCGCGCAAAGCAAATTAAAAAAGTACACCAAGAAGTTTACGAGTGTGAGTTTTTAACAAATTAAAAAAGGTTGTATGGAAATTCGGCACCACAGAGGTAGAAGTAAATAGGTTTTTAATGATGTTTTGAATTCACAAACTTCATGGACGAGTGATATTTACTAACGTGCACTCGATGTTCTAAATTCAATTTACTTTATCCTCAAGAGGATAGTAACGGCTTTTGCATTCAGATATCGAAGATTAAAAATACTCTTTCCGAGATGGTGAGATGAAAAAGTTGTTTTTTACGGCGGCCATTTTATCATGAAGTAATCCGGTGCATGGTCCCAAGTTGTAAACGGGTCCAACAATAATATTATGCTCTACCTGTCTACCCACATTCGAACTTGATAAGGGTATTTTTTTATTGCCATAATATCATAAGTCATAAATATTTATTCAATTTAGGTAGGTAAACTACACTTATAATGAAGTCCAGTTGCATAAAAATATGATGGTGATAATCTTATAACTAAAGCTACGAGGGTTCCAAACGCGCCCTGGTCTGAGAAGAGCCCACATAATTAGCGTACAATTTGCAATTTACCTACCACAATGACCTATCATCACAAAGGCTAAATAAAACTCATCTAACTTAAAAACAATAGTGTATTAACTACAATTCTGTAGCCCGGAGAGACGCATTGGGCAACTGTAAGGTCTCTTCCGGTATGTTATCTAAATAAAATAAAAAATAAAAATAAAGGCGTAAACATCACTAGTCACTACAATTTTGCCTGCTGACTTACCTAGAAAGAAGAAACTTTAGTCAGATAAGCTAACTGTCTAAAGTGAAGCGTGAAAAGTCGGAACATATCGTTAGTGTCAGAGTCGTGTGACTGCGCGAACACCACCCGTTCCATTGCAGCAAACTTTCAGTCTGAAAAGTTTCCACATTGGCATATCGAAGTTATAGAGTTGCGAACTTCGAGTTTCTGAGAATATTTTATGCGGTACTCTCGTTGAGTATACCTACAAATAGTGCTACGGAAATAGTATAGTATAATAATTGGGATGTTGTCAATGGCAAAAATTTTTTTTTCATTGATTATTCAAGGATATACCAAAAGACGACGAAATCCACATTCCCTGGGTAAATAACCATTTTAAAATATCGATAAAAGTAAAAAAGTGCGACGAGTTTTCATGACGTAACTTCGCAAGTCTTTCAAACAAAATCCATACTAAGTACGCGTTTTGATGTTTGAGAAAAACTTTTGATGGGTTTGCGAAACATATACCCATCAAAATTAGAGCTAAGATGAATTTATATTATTATTATTATTATTTGTTTATTTGCCTTTATAATTAACATTAGTGTTGCCCAAATGCAAGAACAAGACAAGACTGAGCCAGTCTTGGTCTTGCGTCTTGCGCCAATACACCTGGTCTTGGTCTTGGTCTTGCAGCAAGAGTCTCGCAAGTCTCGCAATTACCTATTAGCCTATTGCTATTTATTAAACGTTACTTTAGATCTTATAACAACGTAAAGACCAACCAAATTAATAAATGGCTAAACATTTATTGAGAAACTAGATGATTCCCGCGACTTCGTCCGCGTGGACCAAGTTTTTTCGATTCCCGCGGGAACTCTTGAATTTTTCGGAATAAAAAGTATGTCCTTCCCCGGGATGTAACCAATGGTGCCTATACCTTTCAGTGAGTATAAAACCTGGTTGCATGAACTAACACTCAAAGAGCATTCCCGGCTGTGGACGAATGCCTCGGACTGCAGACAAACCAAGGAGGTATTCCCTAACATCGACAAACGCCTGACACACAAACTAATCCGCCTGGATAGAGGAAAACTCAGGAAGGTGGTGGGACTTATTACAGGGCACAGCCCATTAAACAAACACCTCTTTGTTATAGGCATCACCCACAGCCCTCTATGCAGAGCTTGCATGGAGACAGACGAAACGCCGACGCATGTGATACTAGAGTGCACAGGCGTCACAGACCAACGAGAACGTCACCTGGGATCCCCAACCTCGCTTCGAGAGGCCTTAGACAACCTGGGCGGTCTTCTAGGCTTCTGGAGCGAGCTCGGATGGCTGGAGTGAAAACTCCAGTGGGGAATGGCAACGCACGCACAACAGACCCTCCAACTGGGGTTTAAGTGCGGAAACCTGCCCAGTAGGAAGAAGAAGAAGAAGAAGAAGAGTTCCTAAGCGTATACCCGATCCTTATACTCACAGAAACGACACTCAGTCCTAACTGCAAGACGCAAGAGTCTCGCAGGCTTAGACTTGTTCTTGCTCAAATCTTGCACGGTCAGTCTTGGTCTTGGGTCTTGCTAAATTTAGGCGGTCTTGGTCTTGGTCTTGGTCATGCAAAAATGCAAGAACAAGACCAAGACTGCAAGACCAAGACCGATTTTGGGCAACACTAATTAACATTAGTGGACCCTCAGAATATCAGGTGCCTTCGTATCATTTTGTTTGTTATTTAAAATGCATATTGTATCATCGAGTATCAATTATTTTGGTCAACAATTATTCGGATAATGAGATATCCTAAAACCTAATAATTCCTGTATGTTTATTGTCAAAATTAACATCCATTTAGTCCACCAAGGGCGGAAACGTCACGTCTTATCTGGTAACAGATTAAACTCTCAGTTTAGTTGTATCATGATTACATTGCGTCCCGAACGGAGATAAATGAGTTATATCTCATAATTTATTGCGACAACGTCACACTTAATCATTAAGTTTGAAGGCTCTTAACCCAATGAAATTGTGTATGAAATTCAGGGCTTAGTAGCTGAAGATGGTTGGTCTACCATGATTTATATGAATTTCATCAATAAAATGATGGCCAACTTTGATCGTATAATTTATCTCTTTAGTTCGGTATTGTGTAAAATAGAGTGTTACTCTGACCCCCATTCTCCAGGGTAAATACACATAGAGGTCAGGTGTAAATACACCTGAACTCTGCGGGGTCGCGGGTTCGATCCCCGTTCGTGCACCTTTAACGTTTCGGAGTTATGTGCATCTTAAGAAATCATACTAATATTATACATGCGAAAGTGTGTTTGTTTGCTGGTTTGTACTTCAATCACGACGCAACGGAACAACAGATCGACGTGATTTTTGGTATGTTGTATAGTAGAGAACCTGGAGAGTGACATAGGCTTCTTTTTATCCCGGAAATTTAAGAAGATCCCGCGGAAGTAAAAAAACTTAAACCACGCGGTCGAAACTGCGGGCATAGCTAGTTAAATATATCACTAGCTTCGAACGCTGAAGGAAAACACCGTGAGGAATGTTGCATGCCCGAGTTCTTCATAATGTCCTTGATATGTGGTAAGTATAAAGTAAGTCTGCCAATCCGCACTTGGCCAGTGTAGTAGAATATGACCAAAGCCTTCTCATTTCAAAAGGAGACTCGTAGTAAGCCGCCAATGAGTTGAAATGATGATGAATTTGATAAAATAAAAGATCATGTTGGAATAAGTCACTGTAGATCAGAAAACTACTAGTTTCTCAAGAAAATTGTTGATAAACTTTTAAATAATTTGGGTCAAATAAAATCACTTGAGCTACAGAAGAGAACAATTGATTAAGTACATCTTTATGTGACCTGATATTCAAACTATACTATGAAATACAAATAAAGTAGGGAGATTTAATAATATTTCAAAGTATCGTTCAAAAATTTAAGTAGGAAACCCATCTTTGTTTGTTCCGTAGCGAAACAAACTAGCAACACAATGAAATTGTGGAAATAATATCAAAAATTAAACAATCCAATTACATATTTGGGTTAATTATGCACTTGGGCTGGTCGGTAATGAAAATTTACTGCATTAAATTTGTATATAGCACGGTTTGGATAATGTTTTTCATTTTACTAATTTTCATAATTAATTAGTGCGACAGCACCACAAATCCGGGTTTTAGCAATATTTGCATTTTCTACTAATTGATTTTGGTGAGAACTTTACGGGGATTTTTTAATTAATTTCCATTGTGGTAATGGGCCAGGTGGGCAAAAAATATTATACTTATTTTATTCACTTTACATTAAACTTTAAGATACATATATGCTTCCACTCTTAAGATGATGTTTGTAACGTAAATGAAGAAAATACCATTGATATGCATTGAAAAGTGCTCAAATAATTTCTTTGCCATCTTAACTACATAGTGTAAGTTAGATAAGAAGATCACAACGGAAATTACCCGATTCGGCAAGTAAGCCGTATTATAACTTTCTAATAAAAGCATATTTGAGCCATCTTCAGTTCAAATTCTACTACTATGATTTTTTATGAAATTTCTAAGGCCAATTTCTTTCTTATATTCAACATTTTCTTAGAATTCTGTTTTAAAATTTGTTTTTTTTTTTTGATATTTTAAACTTATATGATGGGTATAAGACGGCAGCGCTCATACTACAAAAGGGACTTCATCGTCATGTCATGAATCATCAGTTTTAACAACAGTCATGATTAAGTATGGCCAGCTAGCAAGAATTAAGACTTCCTGGCTGCAATATTTAAGACATAGCTACTTAATATTCCAGTAAGTCAGAAAACTTTTAGATTAATTAAATATTGCAGAAAAAGTATGTAATTTACTCAGCAGCAAAATAAAGTTTCCTGTTACAATTATTGAAATTCTTACTTCCTAGTTCCTACTTTTTAATTCTATAAAAATTCCAATATCGATAGGAAGAAAATATTTCAATTACTTATGTATTTGAAAATTACGAACATATTATTCGTTCTTTTTAATCTGTGCAAAGTTAGCGATACTTTTTATTTGCACTAACTTGGAGTTAATTAATTAGGAACTTGGGCGGGCATGACAGTTGTAAATGGTGACTGCATTTAATTTATATGCGTTTTATAGTATTATTGTAATGTTTTCCATTTAACAATTTTCTATAATTAATTAGGCTGACAGTACCATAATCACTTTTAAATAGTCACATTATTTGCTTTGCACAAATTAATTGTGTGATAATTGAGGATTATTAAATTATGACAGATTTCAACTAGTAGGTACCAAATAATAAATATAATGTTGTATTCTTTGATGTTGGCATATGAAGTAAGTAAGTCACCCTGCAAAAAAAATAAGCAATCTTCGGTTCAAATCCGCAGTATCATCTTAACTAGCTGATGCCCGCGACTTCGTCCGCGTGGTTTAAGTTTTTTTTGATTCCCGCGTACCCTATGTCACTCTCCAGGTCCTCAACTATACCCTTGCTAAAAACCACGTCGATCCGTTGCTCCGTTGCGGCGCGATTGAAGGAAAAACCAACAAACCAACAAACAAACACAATTTCGCATTTATAATATTAGTATGATTACCAACGCCATAGATAATGGTTAATCTCAAATAGAAGTAGGTACATATTTCGCGTCTTTGAAGATAATATTCATAATATAAATCAGATTAAACTGATAGTAATTGGTCGTTTTGACGGCATTCCTGGAGCCGTTTTGACGGCATTCCTGGAGCCCTTTAGTTCCGGGTTCGATTCCCAGCTGGGTCAATTTGGGATTTTATAATTTCTGAATTATTTTCTCTGGTCCGCTATGGTGGGAGGCTTCAGCCGTGGCTAGTTACCCTACCGGCAAGGACGTACCGTCAAGCGATTTAACGTTTCAGTACGATGTCGTGTAGAGACCAATTAGCGGTATAGGTTTAATAATATAACTGCCATGCCTAACAGGTTAGCCCGCTGCCATCTTAGACTGCATCATCACTTACCATCAGGTGTGATCGCAGTCTCCCTAAGAAGTTAGCCCTAAACTTGTAGTGGAATAAAAAAAATACTTCCTTATACATAAAACAAAAAATTATTTCCAAAAAACTTACTTTACAGTGGCGTTGGAAGTCTTTTTGGAAAGAATTTTTACTTTTAACTTTAGAATTTTTATTTTCAACTTTTTAGTGTCAGGGTTGAGGATTTGGAGTCAGAATTTTTTATGGGACCACCTCGAGAGCTTCCTCTAATGACTAATAGAAAAAAAAAACAAATCAATTCAGAAAGCACGGAGATATGCACCGACATACATTAAAAAAAAAACGAATTGAGAACCTCCTTTTTTGGAAGTCGGTTAAAAAGTATCAAATATAACAATGTGTCTGTGAGTCGCCAACCGTAAAATGCGCCGTGGCTATTCAAATCAGACCGAGAACGAATTGAGATATCATGCAAATATGTGATTGTATGCAGATTGTCGATAATAAGCCGTTGTGCTTCGAAATCGACCAATCCTTGCCAACCAAGAAAAATAATACAACCGAAATACAACTTTAAAACTATAACGATAAAAACCAAGATTGAATAAAAAAAATGTGTTCAGTGACACGTTAAAGATTACACATGGGGACATTGAATCACAGGATTATGGGCCGTAAAATGATACACGTAAAGATGGTATTGTTGTAAATCGATTTGATTGTGAGGGTTGCACAATTGGTTTGCCATAATGAGGAGAAACAATGGGGCTTAATAAAGACGTTATCCGATGTGCACGTGACGCTATCGATAGCGATCTTCAGCGGGATAGAGGGAAAGTTTGATTGTGTACTATGAATGACGAGAGCATTCGTTATGGAAGTTGTGATATTAATCCGCTAGGTGCTATTGTTCCTGGGTTAAAGGTGCGTCCTGCAATAGGCATGGTGACTGATTTTGAAAAATGGTCAGATTATGTTCGGAAGTATCTACTATTTCGAAAAAATATCTTATTTCAGCAGAAAAATAAGGTTTAGTAGATAAAATTGGCATTTGAAATTTAAAATTTTAAAATTTACGCCAAAACGTTCTGCGGTGTCATGGCGTCGTTTGTGACGTCACTATTGTTTTTACCAATGTACTCTGTGCAGTGTGCAGTAAGCAATAGTGTGATTGTCAAAGCTCGAAAACAAACAATTGTGACGTCATTCGCTTCTTGGTGTTTTATCCAATATGGCGGATTGCTGTATTTTATAGTTTTATTCAATCAAAATAAATAGCAATCTCACTCGAAATAGAAAAATAAATACGTTTTTTATAATCAATGAATCCTATTTCATTAAATAAATTCATAATTTCATTGATTCGTGGTTACTGTTATCATGCCTATTATATCAGTTTGATTGTCTTCAAGCTTAAAAACCTAAATACTTATTATCAATTACAAGTAAATAGATGTATACCGTTAATTTTATTACTCTCATTCTAACCTAAATTATTATGTCGACGTCGAATGGTTGTAATAATAAAGTTTTCCAATTAGTACTTTCGATTCGTACTAGGGCATGCTACCGGGAATTACCGGTATCAAAAGTACCGGGAATTCCCGAGACTTCTGAATATTTTCAGTCCCGGTTCTCCACACCACAAAACGGTTGTCCGATTAATTGGTTGATTGATTGGTTGATCGGTTGGTCGATTGGTTGTTCGATAGGTTGGTCGATCGGTTGGTCGATGGTTGGTCTATCGGTTGGTCGATTGGTTGTCCGATTAATTGGTTGATTGGTTGGTTGATCGGTTGGTTATTCGATCGAATGGCCGATCGGTTGGTCGATTGGTTGGTCGATTGGTTGGTCGATTGGTTTGATCGATCGGTTCATTGGTCGTCAGATTGGTTGGCCGATTGGTTGTCCGATTGGTTGGTCAGTTGGCTGGTCGATAGGTTGGTCGATTGGCTGTCCGATTGGTTGGTAGATTGGTTGGTCTATCGGTTGGTCGATTGGTTGTTTGATCGGTTGGTCGATTGTGTAAGAGACAATCCAGAAGTAGGTATTTATGAGACACTTTTAATATATTTGTACTCTCATTTGGAACTTGCACGAATAAATGGTTAAAAAGAACTACATATTAAAAAGATGATAAGGATCACTTTGTTGTCCCTCTGACCAAGCCTCAAGGCTTTTTTCTAGAAACTGCTTGTAGTAATAAATTGATTGAGGCATTTAATTGCTATAAAAATAAAATTATAAGCTTATCACGATACAAAAAAACAGCTTTTCGAAGTGTATTTTCAGACAAGATGTCCCACGCTATCACTGTAAAACCTATACGCCGGCCCTTCGCGTTGAACTACAAATTACGCGACATTTTATATATTATGTCAAATAGTTGGTCTATTTCATACTTTCTGTAATGTATTTGCCTTGTTGTGTGATTATTTATGGTAGTATCGAAAGTATCGAAAGTACCGGGAATTCCCGGTTCTATTATCGGTCCGAAAATTCCCGGTACTCAGAAGCAGTATCGACTGCATGCCCTAATTCGTACTGAATATCACCCACAAGAACCAGCAAAAAAACTAGGAAGGAAAATTGTTTTACAAGGCTTAAATTTTTTAGCTTATAACTAAACCTCGTTATGTAAATAGATTAATATTCTTGCTTGCCTCTTATTAAAAAGAGAAAAGAGTACACTATACAAACCCTTAATTTGAATCTTTCGCCACTCCAAAAAATATTGAAAAGAAAATTTTCGCGCAATTGAGTCGGCCCAGCGAAATTCGGCCAGTTTAAAAGACTTTAGAAAAATCAAAGCGGAATAAAAGCAGAAATCGCTTTGCAGCAGTCTTTCTCCGTTCTCGGGGTTATTTAGAGTGTTCAGCCTCTCAAAGTTAAGACAAAAGGGCCTTGTAAATAGTCCATTGTTCGGCCCCCAGCGCGGAGGGGCCTCGAGGTTGCGCGGGCTTGCTGAGTGCAGTTGAGGGTTATTCAGTCGAGGGTTGGTTTTGTTAGATCTTTGATAGTGTAGTTGCAATGAATGTGTAGAAATTAACGTTGTCGACTTGTTATTTGAAATAAATAAAACGCTTTGCAAAAATAAATTATTATTATTATTATTTATTTTACGTAAAATCTTAGATGCAGATTACGTAGAATTATTTTTGCCACCTGCGTTTTTTTTGTAATAATATGGGTAATAGGCTTCTTAAAATAATAATTATTGAAATGCGGAACGAAATGTTTTTTTTAATTTATTTTGTTTGATTAGGTACTACCTGTTCTAAATACCTAGTACGCACTCATCAACTTAATAAAGGTCTTAATAAACTACGTGTTTTGTTGACCGAGCTAGGCGAAGGTCTCTGAGTCTACTTGAGTGAATTTGCACTTGTCCTTCCGTCCGTCCATCCGTCTGTCAGAGCCTTATAACTTCTAAATTACTCAACGTAATTACTTCAAATTTAAATACTTATATAAACTGATGGCCTCCAGCCGAATATGGCTTAAAAAGTTATTATTTGAATTATATCCTGTACTTGAACAACAAATACTAAAATTAGATTAATATTATAAGGAAACGAAATTAATTAATTTTTAATGAGCCTTAGTATTTACAACAGAACTTCACAATGATGTCAATAGATGTCGCCGCGAGGTCTCAGTTCGGGGCAAACCACTTATAGTTAGTATGGATTCATTGTGTAAAATATTCTACACAGTAAAGTTCTCGCGGGCGAAATTGCCTTAATAGGCAATTCTATATTAATATTATATATATATAAGAGATAGTACACCCAATTTATAAATAGCCCCATTATATATATCAGTCCCATTAAAATTAGAATAGCAGGTTATTAATATCGCAAAAGCTGTTTTAACTAATAACGCATCAACGCAATAAAAATGTCAAAAACAGAACGCAAAGAAACTGAATATTCAAACGTTGCGAAGTTAACATGCGCAAGAGTGGAACGCCCACCCCGCTTATTGGCCCGCCATTTTGGATTTAGCCAATCAAGAGCGGGCGCCGCGTGGTATAATTTTGGCATAATTAGTCACGCTTTGAAATTGTGAATAAAAAAATTAGGAATATTTCGTCACGGAGTGCTAAGACGGTAATTACAAGAGGAAGTGCCATGTGGTTGAAGACGGGAACATTTTTTTAAAAGCTATTATTAATTGAACGCGTAGTCTTGCATTTAATGCTATAGCAGAACGAACGAATTTCGGCTAAATTGGGCGATTTCTACTGAGAAAGGTGCACGAGATAACTCTATAATCGTAGATAAATAACTATTATGCTTGTGCGTTAACAAAGATGCACTCTTTATAATTCTCAAAATCTCACCAAGAACTCCACGGTTTTACGTGCTTTGCAAGCCACGGGGTAAACACCGTCAATTTTGCGCTAAAACTCCGCGTTAGCATTCAGAATGTATTAAACTAAAAATACCCTAACTATTGTTAGGTCGACCCAGGAATCGAACCCAGTAACTCCCACAGGTTCGAAAGTATAGGATGCCATCTCTCCAGTGATCGCAGCTTTTGTCTGCCTCACATTAGTACATTTTCTCCCATTTTAAATAGATCACAGGAAACAGCTAGTCCCGATATATCCCTGTTTACGTATTGACATACCGAAGATGATTTATGAATAATAAACGCGTATACGGTGTGTTTCCATATTGTTCTGAAACAGTTTATTTTGGTAAGATCGTGTACACAAACTAAGGCACAGAGCGCATTGTTTGATGTAGCCCAAGGATGTAGCTATACAGTTCTTTGATTTTTTGTAATAAATTCTGTTATAAAATTAATTAAAATCAATGATTAAAATATTGGACTGACGAATGGATTCATACTTTAATATTATAAATACGAAAGTTTGTTTGTTGGTTTATTGGTTTGTTGGTTTGTAAGTTGACGTAAGTTTTTGCATGTTTATAGTTGAGGATCTGGAGAGCGACATAGACTACTTTTATCACGGAAAATTATGACGTGAAAAAACTTATTCCACGCGGACGAAGTCTTGGGCATCAGCTAGTTCTATAATAGGTAAGTTTCTACGGCAGGTGAAAATCCGGTCATTGACAGAAAAGTAGGTAGGTACATGTTGTTAGATATGTTAAAAAATCAAAACCTGTCATAGAAGGATAAATTGGATGGAACTGCTGCCCAGTTACTAAAGTATTTTTAGCTGTTCTTATGAGGAGGGTACCTAAATCTGGTGGTGACATAAAAATTTTGACCTAAAGCTTAACTACAGGTAAGCACCTATTTTGAATTCAATGTCGATCGTCTGCGGGTGGCTTTAGTGGCTGTTTGTTTAGATTTTCGATTTAGAACGTCCGTAAAGTACAAAGTCCATTAATACGTAAACATTACAATTTACGAGAGATATTGTTAACATGGTGTTCGTTTCCAATTTTATGACCATCCGTAAAATAATAGGGTTATTACAAAAAGTACATGGAAAGCAAAATAGATTATTGACCGAATAATCTAACGCTAGATAATAACAATTCAGGTCATTTTTAAATTAAGTGGCGATTTTATCGCGAAGTAGTGCCAGAAATTTCTCAATTCCTCTCAATTTTACCACAACTATGTCAGGGGCTGCCAACGCTTTAAACAATACTTAAGCAATATTACTTAAAATTACAGTTTGTGTCCACGTATCTTGACGTCCCTAAAATAAGGATTATAATTTTAAAACACAAAACTCACCTATAATGAAACAATATGGCTTTAAGCGTTGGCCCCAGTATTAAGAGCTAGAGTATCAATTCCGGAAAAGACTGTCATCATACCCCATCAGTCATATCCTGGATGTTATTATTTCCCACCTGATACTTAAAAATCTAGCTGGGGATGTCAGTGGTATTCCGTACCAGTGGTAGATTCACTTGACGATTCAAAAGCAATTGTAAAAGTTTATTTGAATAAAATAACATTAGAATTTTGAATTTGAATTTAGCGGTACAACAAACAATCAAGTCCGCGTCATATGGAAGTCCCTACAAATGACCTATGTTCAGCAGTAGAAGTCTATCGGTTGACGATGACGACGACATGACTAAATAGATTACGAGATAGTGATTGCTATCATATCTACTGTTAGTTAATCTTCGCTAACCAAGGTCCAAGGTATGTTGACAAGTTCAGATTTCAAATAGCAAGTCAAGAAAAGCAAAAATATAAAATTCCATAATAAATCAAAGTTGTAGTGTCAACACGATACGAATGTTCCCATTTCAATACTCCTGATACTTCCCAAACACATCCCAACCCGGAAATAGAAAGCCTTTCCTAGCGCGATACATTTCTACGATGTACGAACCTGTATAAGTCAACATCTCAAGCTCTCAACCAAGACATGGGTAAATGCAAAAATATTTTTGTGCAAAGCTTTGGCTTCCTGGGATAGTCGACACATAGCGGTCATAATATAAATTGTTGAATATCGTCATTGATAGTGTTAGCATTATCAATGTTTGTCATTATATTTCATGAATCAGGGAGTATAATATTTGTCAATTTGACTCTTTCATGTCATTTGATTTAATCTGTGGATACGGACGCCATATTAAAAATAGTTATTATAAATACGAGTGTTTTGACGAAGGTATTTCAGTCTCCTGCCGGCAGACTCAGCGATTTTTGAATACTCAATGTGTTTAGATCGCATTTTGATTTAGGTGCTGGTTCAAGCGGTCACCAACTCAGTGGTGGGCGCGGCCTAAATATAGTCTGTCTCGTGTGGGAGCGTTTTGAACTTAGAGAGCGAGACAACCTCTTCTTTCAGAACAGTGCGGAACTATTGCACGCCCACAAATAATTAGAGCGAGAAAAACTGAGATTAAATGAGACAAGAACAAATTGTAAATACATGCTTTATTTTTGGTATATTGTAAAACATGATGCACCGCCATTGTCCTGACCGACTGATCTATATCAACACTCAACGCGCAGCATAAACCGCTGACCACTAGGTTAGAAACTTCAAATTTTGTCAGTCAGTTCTTTTATGACGTAAGCACTCACAAAGATAGGATTTTTGAAAATTCCACAGCCAAGGGAGATGTAAGTTTGTGTGAAAGTACGTCCTTTTTCAAGTAATATCTATGAAAATAGGTAATTGAGGTTATGATCAAAAATGAAGATGTAAGTCTTTCACAATATTTGGAAATTTCATTCCTAAGGGGGTTAAATAGGGGATGAATGTTTGTTCAGCAGTCCGTCATTTTTCTAGTTCAACAGGGCGACCGCGTATCTTTTGCATCAATCATTGATACATCGCAATCACCTCTGATTGGTTAACACTCTTCCACTATTGGACGAAATCCATTGACGCAGCAAGAATACCATAAATTCAGCCAATCGGAGGTGATTGCGATGCATCAATGATTGATGCAAAAGATACGCGGTCGCCCTGCTGGATAATATTATCAGTACGGATTATCACTACTGATATCTACCTATAAAGGTTGAAATAATTGGTAAACTGAAAAAAAACGCGGAGGACACGCTATGTCAATGTACTTAAATAAAGTTCTAGTTACTTACCTATCAAAAAGATTCCGCGCCTCGGTTCTGCTGGTGTGTGTTGCGTATTATACCTACCTATTAGTATTTTTGTAATTTGGTGGAAAACACAAAAAAAGAAATCGAAATTCCAGGTACACCTACCTATTATGAGTGTACAATCAAACCTCGAAAAATGCCGTAAGGGTGTGTCCAGATTATGTAACATAATATTATTTTCTTTGTTATCAAAACTTTTGTTGCTATATTTTATATACCTACTAGTATTTTATATATTCATGACCACATTGTACAATCTAAAATAGGTTACCTAAGATGGGTAAATAAAATAACTCATTTTTTTCAACTATGCACGTTGCACATTTATTTGTACCTATTTTGTTCAACAAGAGAGCAAAGATCGTTTTAGTTGCGATTGCTGAGGTTCTGAATTTGAAGCCTGAGCTACAGGTACGGCAGTACCTACTATAGACTATAATAATAAGTAAATAAACTAAAAGTACTACAAGTACTATAAGTAATAAATGACTTGAACTTGAATTTATACGTAGTATACACTAGGTGATGCCTGCGACTTCGATCGCGTTAGTGAAGTTTTTTTTATTCCCGCGGAACTCGTTAGCTTTCCGGAATAAAAGGTGGCCTATGTCCTTTTATTGGTTAACAAACTTCAATCAATCCAAACTTTCGCATTTATAATATTAAATTTAAATATTGATTATGTACACATAAGCTATCATATTAAATATAAGTTACTCGATATCATGTTATGATTATTAGTTCTTCGCTCGTTCATATTATATTATCTGCCCCGGGCGCGGTGCAATATATGACAGGCAATGGATGGTATAGTAGTAGTGGACCAAACAATAATTAGTATGAATTACTGAAAGAATAAAAGAAAGAAGAAGGCAGGAATGATTCTGTCAGGAGCGGAACGTGTGCTCACTGCTCGACCGAGACAATAGGAAGATCTTCCTCCGAGCCGGCGGTATGCTCGGGGACCCAGATATATATAGTGCATTTCTGATTAAATTTCGTTATCGTGACTCAGGCGGCGGGACTTGATTGGCTGAGGTATGTACTTTGTTCGAGCTCTGACATTACATCATACATACATTACATCATGGAATTAGAGAGCGCCATCTATTATCATGTGGTGACCCTACAATTCTATTAATGCTAATATGTAAATAGGTATTTAGTTTAAATTGAATTAAGTTTGAAATATGTTGCAATTTTGGTAATGATTGTATCTAATTTCAATTCGGTCTATAGTTATTCTATAGCTCTACGTTATTACTAAGGTATATATTGTTACACGAAGGCAGGAAACTCGTGTAAATAATACACACAGATGATGCGTCGTATAGTATAATTCCACGTTCGGTTATTTCATGTGTTATTAAATACATATAATGCGATTTAGTTAACCCGAAACACCAATCACAATTACTGATACAGATAAAGAATGACTCAAGTACCGCCAAGCGATCTTATTTATAGAAGACACATTTAGTTTATTGACGTTTTTGTCATGATAATACATTTCTTGATTCAATTTAAAGTCAAATGAGCTCTTATTATTCATAAACGCTAACAATATATACTAGTATTTCGCCCTGTGCGCGAGCTGCTAAAGCAGCTCACGGGATGTGGTTAGACTTACAAGTAGTACAGACTTGCAGTCACTTCAATATTCGCCATATATTTTCTATGGGAAAATAAATTACGCCATCTTGAATTTTTTTCCTGTTCATCAAGTAGACCAGATCCTGATCATATTTTGCCAAGAAACCACTCTGCAATCTTTTATACTTTCTGAGATAGACTCCAAATAAATTTGTATGGCAGCCATCTTATCTGTGCTACATGTAGTGACTCATATTTTGTATATGTCACCGTAAGATTGCAAGAATCGTTAGATTGTGATCCAACTAGCGATATTGTAAACTGTCGACAGATTGTGAACCGTTCAATGTTGCGAGTGTCAATTTTTGAAATATTCGTTGTATTTACGTTTTCTTGTCTCTTTCTTGTAGGTTAGGTTAGGGTTCGACATAAATAATCAGGTAGTTGGTACCTGATTATTAGGTTTAGGTTTAGGTTTTATCGGGTTCATATACCTAACAGATTACAATCTACCGAAAAATAATGCGTTAAATTGTAATCTGTCGACAGTTTACAATATCGCTAGTTAGATTACAATCCAACGGCCTTTGAAATCTTTCGGTGACATATATAAAAGCGAACTGTACCTACTACCGAGACAAAATCATTTTCCTGCGGGAAAACAACCACAAAAATTTTAGAGTGTACAGGTAGACCACCGAGTAGTAAAGGTCTGTGAGGTAGACTATCGGTATCGACTAAGCACTGAGTCACTGTGACGCAGCGACGTCACAATAGCGCAATCATTACACTACAGGCAATAAGAAAACCATAAGTAAAAAAAATAGTTCTTAATATTTAACGTTAATTTTTAATTCTATTTTATTAAAATAATTACCTCATTAAATTGAATCTTCGATAAATAAAAATAACCTTATTAAATTATCTCCGAAAAATAAAAAGTTACTTGTTATATAATTTTATAACATGTTGTTAAATCTGGTCTCACCCTTAGGTCACATTTTGTTTCGGATTAGGTATCGCAGACCGAGCGAAGCGTAAACTGATGTAGGTATCTACCTACTCCGAATAGAGTTGTAAACTTTTAACATGATACCTACTTATGGATAATTATATCTCTTCTATCAATTATTTTTAAATAGGTACCTAACCTACCTGCAAATAATTTTGTATTCTTTTGGTATAGATATCTACCTACTGATGCTGCTTTGCGACTTGCGGTAGAGTCGAGTCAAGAGCGGTTAATAGAATTGCAGTAGTAGGTAGGCTAGGCTTATGAAGTTGCTAGCTGATGCCCGCGACTTCGTCTGCATGAAATAAGTTTTTTTATTCCCACGGGAACTCCTTAATTTTCCGGGATAAAAAGTAGCCTCCAGGCACACGAGTATGTACACGTACTCTGTGCTCCAGGTCCTCAACTACCTATGCCTATGCAAAAAATCAAGTCGATCCGTTGCTTTGTTGCAGCGTGATTGAAAGACAAACCAACAAACAAACACACTTTCGTGTACAATTTATAATATTAGTAAGTATACTTAGTAGGTATAGTAAGTGAAACCGGGGAAGGTAAAAAAGGTACAATACGCATTATTATCATCAGCTGTTTCTTTATTCTTTTCGAGTATTCGTCGACCTTTACCTCGCTTTTTGCGTTTACGACTTGCAAACATTCGACTTTTAATTCCGTAACGTGGATCTCTAGCGGTCGGCTCTACAATGCAATAGAATGACACTATTTATTAAATTACATTATGCAAGGTAAGTAGGCAAGGTAGGCATGACGTACCTACGATTTATTTAAAAATGATATCTGATAGGTATAAACACTTAGGTACTCATTGTTGGTATTGATGAAAGATAAACACTTTACAAGTTCAATCCAATACACACACCTACACACATAAAAACTAATAAACTTAGATGCACAAAACAAAACAAAACAAAAACTCGCAGCACGAACAAATAGGATTTGAGATTCGCAATTGACCCACTGAAGTAATTATTATTATTGATTATTGATCCCGTCCGTCGTCGTCGATGCACTGGCCGCCGGCGGCCGCCCGCGCCGTCGTCGCGTCGCGTCGGCGGTATTCGGGAATCGTTCGCTTTCCCTCCCCGCACCACCACCCCGCGAAGGAGGCCGGGCGACGCAAATTCACTTGAGATACATGATTTTTTTACCAAAAGCGGCGAAGTAAAAAATCCCAAATCAGCGTTTGGAATTGTCCTATTTTTTTCACAAATATGCATTATTTTAAAACCAAACTAGACATTCGAAATTATTATGAAATAAAGTATGCTTCATGACAGTTTTTGTAGCAAATTTTTAGTTTCTAATATAGTTTATTTACGCACGAAGTTCCCTGAAAATTTGCCCTAAAATGGCGGTGTTTGAGGGGTCATAACTTTCAAAATATATACAATCTTACTTTCATTATTAGGTTAGGCATAATTTTGAAATCTAGAACAACCACGAATAGAATAATAGGTACAATTCGTTTGTATGGAGAAATGTTCGTGAACCCTGCTCTTAACGATAGCAATCGTGGCCGGATCAAATTAATATTATCTTTAAGTTTAGCCAATTTTTATCTAATTACATTAAACCTCTACACGTTTAACCAATTACTTGTGCAAGTTCCAAATGAGAGTACAAATATATTAAACGTGTCTCATAAATACCTACTTCTGGATAGTCTCTTACAATAGGTTGTCTCGCTGAATTGGGAATCTGCTTATTACTAAGCAGTTGTCTATTATTGTAACTCCAACACATACCTACTTAGCATAGATATTATTAGTGTGAATTCAAATAGTGATGTGAATATTGGAGTATATCACTCTAGAACAGATTGACAGGAGTGTCTCTGGAACTACACAATCTAATTAAGCCGAAATGTTCCAAGTATAATATTAAATCCGGGTAAAGGAGCAAAACAACATTTTCACGAATTAGCGCCGTGTCCCAAGACAGGGGATGCCAGTGACAGTTTAATCGTCGTTAAACCCGTCGACACACACGTCTCGAGCAATGGCTCGAGAAAGTTGATTAGAGTGGCTGTCACCTATTTGAGATTTAATCCGACCTTAAACTGTTGACAGTGTGAGTAATAAGATCTACTAACTCTTGTGGTACTTACTTTGGATACAGTGTTTACATATTATTCATGCAAAATTAGTTTTACAAGTTTTCATTTGATAACAAATGAGCGGGCGTGTTCGATACTTGACCGTTTTTTTGCCTATTTCATCGGATAGCTGATACCACGGAGAAGAAAACGTAAAATCATTTTGGATCATCAAAGCATGAAAAACAACAAACACAATATGTTCCGGCTTGGTTGGAGTTTTTGTACTCTTTCAACTCAATTTCATGAATGTGAATGTTTAGATGTTTATTACTTCTTCACACCGCAATGAATGAACCGATTTGGCTGAAATTTGGGATGGAGACAGCTTATAACCTGAATTAACACATAGACTTCATTAATTTATCCCGGAGAACCACCATTCATGCGGACGGGCATTAGCCAGTATCATACTAATATTATAAATGCGAAAGTGTGTTTGTTTGTTGGTTTATTGGTTTGTTCTTCAATCACGCCACAATGAAGCAACGGATCAACGTGATTTTTGGCATAGGTATAGTTGAAGACCTGGAGAGTGACATAGGCTACTTTTCATCACGAAAAATTAAGGAGTTCCGTGGGAATCAAATATTTTTACAAACATATGCTGCGTTGCCTTGCAGCGGAAATTCTGAGGCTTTGCGTCAGAATTTAAATTTATAGGGAAAAATGAGCAGCAGCGTTTCAGCAGAGGTGGTACAAATGTCTGCACGATCTCTTATAATATGAGGCAATTCTCTGCTAGATCTAATGTGGGTTGCTAAGTGCTCTTTATATCCAGAGTTGCTTCTAGTGGATACAAAGTTTTATAAGAGGGATCCCTCCCTCTTATTTAATTTTTTTGGTTTTATGTCTTTGAAATTAATTTCTCGCTCTCGCCACATCCCGTGACATGCACCAAGCCTAGTGTTAATTACGTGTCACAAAACGTTCGACGTCGTTCCGGACAGTTTGACGTCGCCGGATTTAGGCACCTCGTCTAAGACATACTAGTTGCCTGTTTATATACAGAGCTGCTTCTAGTGAATACGAAGCGTTAAAGTTGGAAGGTTAGGTTAGGTTATTGAGGTTAATTTCTCGCTCTCGCCGCATCCTATGACATGCACCAAGCCTAGTGTTAATTACATGTCACAATACGTTCGTCGTCGTTCCGGACAGTTTGACGTCGCCGGATTTAGGCACCTCGTCTAAAGACATACCTTGTTGCCTTAATGTTGTTATAATAAGCTGATAAGGAACGAAAAGACTGCATTAATCTACTAATCAAATTCTATCTTTATCTAAAAGCGTCGTTGAGATGATTGATCTATCAATGCATACTACAAATAAAGCCTATGATAGGGGCCAGTTTAATATTAAAGTAAATTATTCAGTATTATGAGATTATGAATCCTGATACCTGACTCCGATTTTCAAATATTTTGGTTAATTTTTATTATACACTTGGAAATTATTATCTCACCTGATTTCAGAAAACAAAACTTAGTATGTATGTATTATTTAATTGTATTCTTATTAAATTTAGATATTATTGCTTACTAAATTTTACTTAATCAGCTTTAAAATACCTTGCAATACCTACTCAATCTGACAAATAAACGAATTAGGTCGAATTGAGTCGTCACTAAGTTAAATAATCTATTTTGGAAAAGTACTATTTTAAGTAAAATATCCTTAACAAGGTTTTAAAAGAGTCAGTTTTATTTGGATATATAAAGGTAACACTGTTAAAAGCAAAGCCGTGTCAGGTAGACAGGTCCTTGTAACTTAGAATTTAAAACGTATAAATAAACTAAGGCAATGTCATGTGCCAGTAAAACGCAAATTTACGCTTCATTGCTACATAAAAGCTAGGCTATGTAAATATATCGATACAAACAAAGATACAAATATTAGATCATAGTATAAAAGCAATTTTTTTATTGTGAATGTAAGGAATATCAAAAAATATCTGAAAAAGATTGAAAAATATATACTTACCTATATTTCAACTGTTAGCTTGTATTAAAAATGTGTTCTGAATAGACCTAGATCTTAGACCTATATCTAGATCTTAGCATTGCTGTCTTATTTTTAATGATCATTATGTTGTACGAAATAATTTAATGATAAAATAAGTTGTGCATATTACCAATAATGCCAATGATTACGGAAGTTGGTAAACCAAACCCAGAATAATGCAAATCTGTGCTACCATTCCGAAAATTGGAGGTCGCAATACCTACATAAAAATGAGGTTTTTGCTATTAATATAAATAAAACGAGATAAAGTTAAACTTACTTCCAAACGAGTATAGCGCCTATTAAAACGCCAACGATGAGGACGATGGAGCAGAGAGCGATCACCGCTGACGTCTGCAATGATGGCCCGCTGTGGTTGTACGCGTCTATCTTCTGGAAAAGAGAAACAAAACAATCGATCAATGAAAAGTAAAAAAAAATTGCAGCATAAACGGCTGTATCTTTTGATTGTGTTGGCTTTAAAGTTTGATTTTTTCACAGCTCCAAAGGACCGTAGACCTGAGTATTTGATATGAATTTCAGCTTGATACCTCCATACGTTCCTGAGAAAAAGGGTCTTGACACACAGACGGACGGACAACGAAGTGATCCTATAAGGGTTCCGTTTTTTCCTTTTGAGGTACGGAACCCTAAAAAGTCACATACGGCAGAAGTGAAACTTCAGAAAAGTAGTCTACGAGAAAATGAGATATTTATGTAACTAGAATTTTGTCACATTCTCTCTCAGGCTAATTCCTATAATATGTTTGTCTCTTTTTCGTTTTGTTGAATTTTCAAATCACAACGATTGTAAAGAAGTTTCACTTCAATAACCAACCCGTAGGAAGCTGCAAACGTCTGCAAACGAGCTAAGATTTGAATTTTGATGTTATACATTTTCGCAAATTGGATTTAGGTACTTATGTATTATTATATTTTTAACTAGCTGATGCCCGCGATTTTGTCCACGTGAATTGAGGTTTTTGGTTCCCGCGGGTATATAATTTTCCGGGATAAAAGTTGCCTATTTATATTAAGTATTCTAGACTATAATCTATCTCTGTGCGAAATTTCATCCAGATCTATTCAGAGGCTTTGACATGAGTGAGTATCTATCGATCCGTCCATCGATCCAAACTTTCGCATTTATAATATTAGATGGATTCTATCTAAAGTATCTAATGTTCTTAGTCATATGATTTCATTTAAATTTACTTTAGATCCTTATAGCGTTTGGCAACGCAGTAATGAAAAAAAAACAGTCAACACTGTTGGCAATAGATTTATGAAAAACTCAGTCAAATCTCCATACCAATTATTATGCCCGGAAATGTTTCACAGCAATCATGTTATGAAAAGAGTCGTAAATTGAATTAAATAAACTTTTAAATTCTATCCACCAATAAATCTTGTATTTTGGAAATCAGCCAGAAAAGTAGTGTAAAACGGACAAAATTTAGAAGTTGCTGTGCTTCACTTTTACAAAATTAAATTCAATATCTCGATGAGATTCTGCCTTCCAAGCCGATTGTAGAGTATTGACTTGGAATTAAAGCTCTTACATTAACTACATACTTAATCTATATTAATATTATAAACTAGATGCACTGAGAAAAATGGATTGAAGTCGACGTAATAAAATATTATGCAAACATTGTAAAATACTCTTCTTACCACTAATAAAACAGTGCGCAATACTTTAAATAGTGACACGAATGTATAATTATTCTGCAGGGCATTAAACTTCATTGTGCAGGAAACCTCATCAAAACATTATGTTCAAATGTCTTATATTTTATCGTGCAAGAACTATATGCATAATAAAATTATGGATCAAGTATTATAATTTACAGTGATCAAAGCACAAAAAAAAGTGACGTTTTATATGCACCATGTAATATAGTTTTTTGCATAGAAAATTACGGTTCAAAGAGTTGCACCATAGCATTCGATGCAATGCATTATTATATTTCAAACTACGCAGCTAATTTTAAAGTGCCATTCCTGATTATTTGCACAATAAGTACATCAATCCTGAGGAACAATAAAATTCAGTGCGTATAGATATTATTTCACGTTAAAGAATCGTGCCAGGTTGAAAAAATATTGCTCAGCACTAAATGTTTGAAAATTCATTAAAAAGTATGGTGCCTATGTACATAAACATTACGTGCATTTTAAAAATTCATTAAAAAATACGTTGCGTATGCACATAAACATAGCGTGCATGCAGCGAATCGGGGGATTCCGGTGCGGGCGGCGGGGGTCCCGGGACGGGGAGGGTAAGTGAGACGCCCGCGGGGGGTAATCTGTCACATCAAAATCAAACAAATCAAAATCACATCACACCATTCTGTGACCTCCGTGACGTGGGTAAGGGTGTGATGCCGTGTTGTTCATTGTGTAATTAATTATAATACCTATTTTGTGTGAAAAATGGATCCTATGGGAAAACTACTGAGAAAATGGGGCTTTAGTGACGATGTAATAGAACATTTTGCCAGTAAGTACCTAGTTACCTATTTTTTTGTTTCGTCAGACGCCTTGGTGGTCAATGTTGAAAAAAAATACCAGAAGTACTTAGGTTCTATAGATCGCGCCGAACTTCTAGTCCGACCTGAAGTTTCAGCAGCAACGAGCTCCTGTACCGGTTTCTACACACGGGTGAAAGCGGGTAGCGGGGGGCTGCGCATAAATCAAACGGGGGATGATTGATTCAGGGGAAGGGGAGGGGGGAGGGGATACACCCCCCCTCTAAGTAAGACGTTGCGAATTTTAGTAGTTTCCGAGATATTAATTTTTTAAAATTTTGAGGTTAGGTTTTACTTTTATACGTTTTAATTAATTATACCTACTTTAAAGTACCTTACCTTTTGTTTTAGGTAGTGGAAAAGGTTAATTTCTTAATTAGAATGGGCTACGTCAGAAGACTAGCTTCGTCGCCCCTGAATGAAGCTCACGACCTGAATGACATTCAGGACCTCCTACGCGAGCTTCTGGCTTCGCGGTTAAAAAAAACACTCTAGGGGCAGGGCAGACAAGACTGCGTGGAGTCGGAGTGTGGTTCGTAGATTTTTTAAACTCGGCATTTGTATAGATTTAAATACTTAAGTACTTTTGTGTGTGAAGTCACTGTTTAGTCATCAAAAAAATTAAGACTTATGCCCGAATGCACTTAACTTAGGAAACACCTTAACCCTTGCCTAAACAATTTATGAAGCTCCTATCAAAAAATTGTTTTGCACAGCAATTTTTTGCTAGGAGCTTCTTAAATTGTTTAGGCAAGGATTTAGGTGTTTCCTAAGTCTAGTGCATTTGGGCATGAAAGTTTTAAAGGACATTACTAATAGTTTTTTTTGTAAGAAAAGTTTAAGAGAAGTTTAATTTGATTTTTTCGAAGTTATCGAGTAAAATTTTCAATTATAAGTAAAAAATTTGCATATTTTTTTTATTTAAATCTAATTTTGTTTTCATTAAAGAAACGTGCTGATAGTTCCTTGTAACTTTTAAGTTTTTTTTTGTTTTTAAGATATAATTTAGTTTAAAATTGTATTTTAAACGGAGTAACTTAAAATACTTTGTTCAAATGTCCGGGTTTTAAGCTCCGGAATCCGGGATTTTCACGTTTCTTGTCCTATATAGTTGACTGATTTTTGAGATGGCAACCCTTAGTGCAGACTGGAGACCTTGGCATTTAGCGTTGTTTTATATTATGTTCTAAATTGACTGTTTATCTTTTTAAAAGTTTCCCAGGTGTGTTAATATTATTTTAATCTAGGCTAGGATTAACTTTGAATAATTTAATATTTATGGAAAATAAATGTTTGTATAATTTTAAGTTTTTTTTTTTAAATTACATACCCTCTCTGTGTGTGATTAATTACTACCTATATGAATTTCAGCACATTTTTTCTGCACTGTAAATGTACTTATTTATCAGGATTAGTAACAAATATTTGCACGGTGTTTCCAAACGATGAAATTATAACTATAATCAGGTTAGTGTTTGGACAGGTATCTTCAGTCAAAATTGATAGGCCAAACAAAAAATCGGACGTTTTTTTACTCTTCCCATACAAATCGTTTACTAAGTAGTATTTTTAGGTAGAGTAAAAAAACTACTAGTGCTAATCCTGAAAAATATTAATGCCATTACGATATTAAATAGTGCGGAAAAAATGCTAGGGTACGTAAAAGGATCATGCCCAGCTAAAAAAGCACTATAACATTTAGTGCAGTCGCATAAAAAGATATGCTTCCAGCAGCAAATAATAACATGGGCAGGCACGATATATTATAGGGCACGATCTGGTACACACGAAAAAGTAATATGCAAACGCACATAAAAATATGCTTCCAGCAGTCAAATAATATCATGGGCAGGCACGATATATTATAGGGCACGACCTGGTATGCACCAACGAGTAAAATGCAAAAGCACATAATAGTATAATGAATGCATTATAATATAAAATGCCGTCAATTAGGTATTTTAAACAGTGCACTATATATTTTCTTTCATTAGGGTTATACATTATGATGTCTTGACCTATATCTTATAGTGCGAGCTGCAAATAATGTTGTGACGTCACAAAATTGTGGCGGAACCATAATTTTATGTGCACCCCCGGCAGAATAACTTTACATACTGGCACGATTGTTGAAAAAAGTGTGCATGCACAATAGTTTATAGTGCCTCATTTTTCTCAGTGTGATTCCCGCGACTTCGAACGCGATGATTATGTTTTTGATTCCCGCGGGAACTCTTCAATTTTCCGGGATAAAAAGTAGCCTATGTCCTTCCCCGGGATACAACCTATCTCTGTACCAAATTTAATCAAAATCGGTCGAATAGTTGGGCCGTGAAAGCGTAGCAGACAGACAGACCGACAGACGGACAGACAGACACACTTTCGCATTTATAATATTAGTATTGATATTAGTATGGATACGAAAGATTGGATGGATGGATGGATGTTTGTTTCTCAATCACGCCGGAACGGCTGCAGCCCTATTCTGTAACTCAGTGGCTATCAAAAAATGAAAGCCACTGACTTATATTTTTCATCCATTGAAGGTTTGCTATGAAACATTATTTTATTTTTTCATGGTGGACCTTCAATGGACAAAAAATATATGTCAGTGGCTTTCATTTTTCGATAGCCACTGAGTTACAGAATAGGGGGGCTGAACGGATCTGGATGAAATTTGGCACAGAGATAACTTATAGTATAGAATAACACATAGACTACTTTTTTATCCGGGAAAATTAAAGAGTTCCCGTGGGAACCAAAAACCTCAATCAACGCGGACGAAGTCGCGGGCATCAGCTAGTTAACTTTAAATTACTAAGCTTAATGGCTAATAGAACGATAAAAGTAGGTACACGTCCCATTCGCTATCTTATTCTCATTGGTTTACCCAAACTCATTTATCTATTTCATTCAGTTTTGATACGTCCATGATAAATTTCCACTTTATGAACAATTGTGCTCATATGAATATAATTTTAATTGCTGGATTAATATTTCTAAAGTAAACGATAATAATAGAATAGGAGTAAGGGAATTAATCAAAACAAAATAGAGTATCAATGAGGGGAATAATTCAATTCGTAAATCCTTGGAACCGTTCCAGTGAATCGAGAGAACGTGATTCAAACAACACAATTGTGACCAACATTTGTCATAACTCGCACAGGAATATAGGCATTGATGCCTCTGTTGAGAGATGATAATAGCTTGAAGCGGATATCACAAGTGTCATAATGAGTTTTGGACAGTGTACAGCTAATTTGTCTTGTAAGTAAAGAACGTTGCTTGCCAAATGCGTTTGCTTTTCGCTCGTCGCTTATGAATTCCGCCCGATCATAGTTTTGCCAAAATGTACGTCATACAATTTGAATTATTTACGAGTTCACGATATCTTTGGCATTCTCTCTGTGACTTTGGTAATGATACTGTCATTGTAAAAGTGATATGTTATACAATGTTATCGTAGAAATGTATTTATATTTAACCAGCTTTGACATTCTTTACGCGGTAGTCTCAATTTTGACGACATCCCTGGCGCAGTGTTGAGCGCTGTAACCTTAAAGTGCGGAGGTCCCGGGTTCGATTCCTGGCAGGGTCAATTTGGGAATGTATAATTATATGAATTTTCTCTGGTTAGTTCTAGTGGGAGGCTTCAGCCGAGGCTATAGTATCCACCCTACCAGCAAAGACGTGCCACCAAGCGTTCCGGTACGACGACGTCTAGAAACCGAATAATGGGCTTAATATGCCATACCCCTAACAGGTTAGCCCGCTACCATCTTAGACTGCATCATCACTTATCATCAAGTGAGATCGTAGTCAAAGGCTAACTTACAGTGAAATAAAAAACCCGGCCAAGTGCGAGTCGAACTCGCTCACCGAGGGTTCCGTACAAACTGTGTCGAGGTAGGCCGTCTACGATGTGGTAGCCGGCCCTTGGAGCTGTGAAAAAATCAAGCTTCTAAGCCAACGCAATCAAAAGATACAGCCGTTTATGCTGCAAATTTACAAACACTCGCAAGGAAATCAAAACCTACAGGGTACTTTACCGTGAATTCAGAATCTTGAAATTTGGAACGAAGCAACGCCTTATTAATTAAGCAATATTCTTTATTATATATGAAAAAAATATCATCAAAATATATATCGGCATGTATTTAGCATTTAGCACTGACGAACTTTGTTTTTCAACAAATTGTTACAAGTGTTTTTCAAAATGTATCTACTATAGGTGTTGGCTTGAAATACTTTTTCTTAGAAAAATTACTAAAGGAAATTAAGCCGATAATTTAATATATCATGTATTCTTGAAGAAGAATAGCTAGCCTATGTTACTCTCCAGGTCTTCAACTATACCCATGCCAAAAATCACGTCGATCCGTTGCTCCGTTGCGGCGTGATTGAAGGACAAACCAGCAATCAAACACAATTTTGCATTTATAATATTAGTATGAAGTATGATAAGACGTAAACGGAGATACATCATAACAGGTGAGAATAATAAAGCTAAGATGTTTAAGCAATAGCTTACTAGAATGAAAGAAAATGGCAGATACATTATTATCAGATAGGTACTCCCTTCTTGTTGTTTAATGTTCTTATAATTATTACAGTTAACGCAACTTTTTCTTTTCAAGGTGTAAGAATAGAGTGTTGTATATTAATATCTTCATGGTAGTCACGCAACTTCCAAGGGGAAAAGAGTCATTATAAACCCCACGTATGTTTTTTATTTCTTTCTCCCCAAGGAGTCGAGCATTTTTTTGTCCCACTCTTCATTACAAAAAGGGGTCGTTTATTGTTATAAAAAATTGTATGGTGCATGTTTTAAATTGCTTTATTAGGGCCGACACAAAAGGTGGCGGTATTGACAGATTAAGGGAACTCTATATGATTGACGAAACTAATGGTCTAGGAAATTATGGCAATTTTCTCTACATAGAATTTCTATGGTAATTGCAAAATTCTATGGTTTAGTTACTTTTTTCTACTAAAATCCATTTGTTAATATGCTATACCTAATGCAAAAGAGGCCAAAACTTCGTTCTGGTAAGGAAAATGTACGTGAAGAGCTACAGTAACTTTCTGTAAAACTGGTGAACGTTTTTGTAAAACTTAGGTACAATTGCACAAGGATTTTTTAATTATTTATTTAGCAAATATTATTGATGCTGTCACTTTTTGGCAACTGCAATATGCTTTTGCCAAAAAGTGACAGCATTACAAAATTTAACTAAATCATTTTAAATTTCCATGCCAGCGGCCCTTAATATTCTATTAGGTTTCTCATTTCATCTAGCTGCCTTTCCAGCAAACCAACAGCAGTATGAAGAGCCTTATTCATTTATCAAAATATATTCTTCGACTTCTGGTAAGATATCACAAATCACAAGTTCACAACCCTTTAGTAAATCAATAAAAACAAGCTTTCCGTCAAAAAGCAGATCCAATTCACAATATGAAAACGGCAGATGTTAACAATGCATACCTATCATAATAATATCTATCATACGCCAGCTGTGGAGTTGGGACCCTCTTACTATGATATTGCTTATTACAAACATTTATATAATTTATTTTTATTGTATGTAAGCCCATTACTTGTACAATAAGAGATAATACGGGTCATATCATAGAAGAAATTGATAACAATATTATGGTCGATTTATGTCGTATCTAAAGCGTATCAAAATTAACGTTTAACTTTAAAAGTTATCTTTGGGTAAAAAAGTATATTAAAAATATAAATTACCTGGTACTGTATAAAAGTTACTTCGATTTCAGAATTAGATACAAACAACATTGAAAAATCAGATTCTGATTACTTTACAAAAAAAATTATAAAGCAAAAAGTCGAATGAATCACAGGAAATTGTCTAGACATCCTTTTTGCAACCCGCATTTTTCATATTATTTGTTTTGTTAAGAGATAATGAGCCGACAACTATGTTAATGTTAAATAGTAAAATGTAAATAGAGGTGCGCATTACTGACTGACTGTTAGTCACGTAGAATGGTGAGTCAGTTAATGGCTATTCAAGAAAGGTCAAAAGGGAAACTGAGGATGAGTATAGTGGAAGTATTAAGAAAGTATTTAGAGTTGGAATGAATCATGATTCATACACTTATGAATTTGCAAAATATTATTACCTAAACCGGCATGAAGATTTACTTAATTCAATGATTTTTTTTAGCTGCATTATTGTAAAAAAATTGGTTTCGGTATATTTATTGTAAATTAATTAATACATTATAATATTATTTAAGAACATTTTTTAGGGGATACAATTTTAGCAACGCTAGCGTAAGTTCAGCTAATAATAACGATTTATTTCAAAATAATCTACTAAAATATAAGTTTATAAATACTTAATCACGCCATGTCTCTCTGAAATACTCAATAGATATTTTATCAAGACACCTAATAAGGGACCTTATCTGTAACAGCCTGAAAACATAAAAATATACGTCCTATCTACAATTTCCTTGTTGTTTTACATTAGCTACCCTTATATTACCCATTGACGGCGTTTTTCGTATTTTTCGTCCTACCCTCAATAAATTGGAGTGCACAGAACTGATCATAACGGTCATGCAAGTGTGAAATGTGTAGGGCTTCGTAGGGTGAGATAGTGTTTTTCGGCAGTAAAAACATTTGTTCTACGCAATTAGGGTGTGGGGGAAACACAATTATTATATACGGCTGTTCGAAAGATTAGATTAGGGTGTTCATTGGAACAAGCCAACACCCTCTTTTGATCAAATTATACATAGCCATCAATAGGTAGATATTTCTGTGCAGGACATATTAACTTGATTAACGTCTATTCTCTGAAGTGGTTTTGAAGTAAAACTGTTATATTTCTACATACAATGAATACGTTCAAATAATTAATTATGTAATACTACTATACGATCATTAGGTATTATTATTAAAAAAGTAAACTAGAATAACAGCGAGTACTGAATAGGACATGTCGGTTACAAATACTGGTGGAGATGTCACGGTGATGACCAATGAAGTTTTCCATAATGGAGAACGTAGTGACAGTGAGAGAGTAATGTAGCGTATGGTGGCGTGATTATACGGACTGACGACCTCATGTGCTGAAAACTGTATGTATAATGAAACCAGAAGACACGGAAGGTTAGCTCATAATGGTAAACGAACAAGTTCAAATTCTAACCTAATGGAATGAAGAAACAAACGAGATGAGAGAATAAGGAATCCGTAAATCATTACGCGATTTATCAAGCTTTAATCTAGTTGTGTACAAGCATAGGCCACAAATGATTTTAATAATGATTCAAACAAAATATAGGTGGGTAGCATTATTCAAATAATATAACAAATCTCATACTGACCCGTTTTGATAACCCGGAACATAAACTGATTATGGTGGTAGTAAATTATTCCATTATAGCCTCTTTATGTCACAGATATTAGCTATAAACAGTTCTAATAAGAAAATGAAATATGTAATTAAGTAGGTACTAGGTACCTCACGAAAGCAAAGCGTAACCAAAAAGACATAAGACATGTTTAAAGTTATCTTAGACGTTGTTTTACCACTCATGAAACATGCCGTAATGTTAGGTTAGGCTTAAAATTCTCTGGAGAAAATATGACCCCACTAGACTCTTTACCCTATTATCACCTTTAAATCTTTTTGATAAAGTTGAAATTTGTGCGAACAGGATTTATGTGGTACCTTGTACCGCCGACACTTAAGTACACTTTAAACAATGTTACAGATCAATTGCGAACATAAGTCTTTAGGATGTAGACAGAGATCAACCTTAGGGACTGGATGTGTACTCAGTTGGTACATAACATAGAAAGTGACTACACTGTGAGAGAGAACGAGAGGGAAAAACGCTATTCGAGTGTAAGAATGAATATTAAACATAAAAATATTGCCTTAAATTTTTGTCTATATAATATTATTATAATTGTTTGAACGGGGAGTTTTATCAACGTGATATTATTATGAGCTATTATACTTATATATTATTTTATTAGTTAATTTACTGTTTGTAAATAAAGTACTTACCTACTCAAGTAAATTACATTCAATAAAATGGAAAGATTTCTAAATAATTTCATAGTATGATTGAGTTGTTTAAAAAATAAAAAAACCGGCCAAGTGCGAGTCGGACTCGCGCACCGAGGGTTCCGTACAAACCTGTAGTAAGTTTTAAATTATTAAAAATATTTTTATTTTAAATATTTGATTTGATTGAATGAATAAATTGGGGCTTACGATTTATGACGTATTAAAAAATAACTACTTACTTATTACTAGATCTCGTTCAAACCAATTTTCGGTGGAAGTTTGCATGGTAATGTACATCATATTTTTTTTTTGGTTTTATCATTCTCTTATTTTAGAAGTTACAGGGGGGGGGGGACACATTTTACCACTTTGGAAGTGTCTCTCGCGCAAACTATTCAGTTTGAAAAAAATATATTACAAACCTCAATATCATTTTTGAAGACCATTTCATTACCATTTCATGCATACGTGGGTTAGATGAAAAATTTTTTTTTGAGTTTCAGTTCTAAGTATGGGGAACCCCCAAAATTTATTGTTTTTATTCTATTTTTGTAAGAAAATCTTAATGCGGTTCACAGAATACATCTACTTACCAAGTTTCAACAGTATAGTTCTTATAGTTTCGGAAAAAGTGGCTGTGACATACGGACGGACAGACAGACAGACATGACGAATCTATAAGGGTTCCGTTTTTTCCAAATTTGGCTACGGAACCCTAAAAATGAATTTTTGTTGATTACTTACATACTAATTATTCATTTTATTAGTAATACTTAGCATTGTGCAGAGCATTGCTAACTGGATACTTTAACAAATAACATTACCGAAGCATGCTAGGGATCTGAAAGGTTATCTCAAGTATCTGTCATCACATAAGCAATATTTCATACATTTTTCTTAAGACAAATCTTATCTGAGGACAAATGTACATTCCCAAGATGGTCATTGTATTGGGCTCCCATAAAAACTGATAAATATCAGAACATGGGCCCAAGAGAATTAAGCTCGAAAAAAGGGACGTCGATTTGTCAAAATGTCCAACTATCTGCAGAGGAATCCGTCATCGGGGCAGAGACGATTTATCGACGGATATCTCACGTGGATCTTAAACAACAATATCGGGAAATCTTCGGAACGTAAAATATTCAAAAATTCCGTGGTACTGCCGTTAGGGTGATCATGGACTTTCAATTTGCGGGAAGGTTTTGCCGCAGATGACAGAATTTGCCGAAGATAAAAGGTGTTGAAAAATATTTACCTCTTTTTCAATTACTACGGGTCGTGACCCCTTTCCATTAATCAAATAATGATAGGAGTTTTCTTGGGATAATAATGCGATAGGTCACCCACGTCCTTACGCATACGACTCGGCTAAGAGTATTTAAACTTTTGCAAGGCTTTTGTAACGATTGATAGATGTTAGTGATAATAACCGGGACCGACGGCTTAACGTGCTCTCCGGGGCACGGAAGAAACTAAATGGCCAAATTTGAACCTCCAAAATCGGGTACCCATCCAATTACCGACTTGGGTAGTTTAACAACCGCAACAGACTGGTGTGCATTGCCACAACTGGGCAACTCGTCATGTACGAAGTTTGTATGAAGAAATGAATAACAAATTCTAAACAGGAAAAAATTGACTTGAAATTTGTAGCAAATATGATATTTCCAAAAAATTTAGAAGATTTCGTTCTATTACCTACAGTTAACCAAGTAAGGAACGGCTCCCTTTCCACTTATCCCAAACTCGAAATCCAGTGTCAATAGCGATTAATTACAACAGCCCTGTCTCCATCTGATTTACCTACTTTATGGCTGCCCTATTTATCGGGCCATGGATCTCAGGACGGTAGCTATTTGTCAATGCTCCTCTTTAATTATTAAAACGTGAAAAAAAAAGAAGAATTGAAAAGGCTTTAATTAATTTGGCCTCCGTCCGCCGGAACTTTTCTTTATGATTATCGCTGCCCCAAAACTTCGCTCAGAAATGGACTTTTTATCGGAATTAAAACAATCCCGTAAAGGGAATATAAAAAGCATTTTATGGGACGTATAAAAAATACGGCTATGAATTAAAATAGACCTATTTTGTTTGCTCATAACTGAAATTGTTGACATTGAGACTGTATTGCTCTTTACGGACGCAATTTCAGTGGAATTATTTTTATCATTCAATTACGAAAGAATTTGTTTATTTTGCTATTTCAGTTTGGTTTGCTCGCTTTATAGCATTTTTTGTTTTTTTACATATTATAACTGAATGGAATTCCTGATTACTTATTACAACCTCTTAATATTCTCCACATCATACTCATGTAGTAGGTACCTATATTATACTTTCGTGTTCAACTTGCACTATCTGAATATGATTGAAGCTTCGGAACAATTAAAATGTGCTGCCTTTTGGTACTGGTTTTTAACTATCTATGATAATAATTTGAACTACCTACCCGAAATTGGTTCACGCGGACGAAGAAGTATCGGAATATTTTCGTTTTCATCTTGGAAGATTATCTCTAGCGATAAGCGTTATCTAGCAGCTTGCTTAGCTCATTAAAATATCTGTGGAAGTGGTTTCACAAGCATTTAATTTATTAAATAGCTTACAAAATCACGAAAGTCAATTTCCGACATCCAACAAGTTCAGTTACTAAGTTCCAACGTTAAAAGTTTAAACATGATCGATCTGGTGCAACTGACAACTATTTACAAGATGTTAAGGTTAAGTATTGAAGTAACTGGCAGGGATGTGCTCCAGTACTTTAAGTTGAAACTGAAATAGGAAATGTTTGGATATTGAAAGTTTTGTGAATTTTATGATTAGACGGATATTGAGTGTAGAGGAAAAGTATAAGATATAACACCAAGTCCCAGATCAAGCAAAGCAATACTATACCAGGATTTAATTTAAAACTAACCAGAACTAGGTATTATTGACACCACTGGGTATTAGTAAAAAAACCGGCCAAGTGCGAGTCGGACTCGCGCACCGAGGGTTCCGCACAAACCTGTAGTAAGTTTTAAATCATAAAAAATATTTTAAATATTTGAGTTGATTGAATGAAAGGTAAATTTACGATTTATGACGTATTAAAAAAAAACTACTTACTAGATCTCGTTCAAACCAATTTTCGGTGGAAGTTTGCATGGTAATGTACATCATATATTTTTTTTAGTTTTATCATTCTCTTATTTTAGAAGTTACAGGGGGGGGGGGGGGGGACATTTTACCACTTTGGAAGTGTCTCTCGCGCAAACTATTCAGTTTAGAAAAAAATGATATTACAAACCTCAATATCATTTTTGAAGACCTATCCATAGATACCCCACACGTATGGGTTAGATGAAAAAAATATTTTTGAGTTTCAGTTCTAAGTATGGGGAACCCCCAAAATTTATTGTTTTTTTTTCTATTTTTGTAAGAAAATCTTAATGCGGTTCACAGAATACATCTACTTACCAAGTTTTAACAGTATAGTTCTTATAGTTTCGGAAAAAAGTGGCTGTGGCATACGGACGGACAGACAGACAGACAGACAGACATGACGAATCTATAAGGGTTCCGTTTTTGCCAAATTTGGCTATGGAACCCTAAAAAGCCAAGTTTTCCTAATACTTAGACCAAAATAGTCGTATATATGCAGTTAACCTATTTCGATCAAGTTTAGAGCAGTGTAAAAGTCCGAATAGGAAGTTTTTAAACTGTGGCAGAAGTTTAATTCAGTACCGTGGGTATTTTCGCTGTGGTTACAAGAATATTATCATATTATAAATGCGAAAGTGTGTTTGTTTGTTGGTTTGTCCTTCAATCACGCCGTAACGGGACAACGGATTGACGTGATTTTTGCCATGGATATAGTTGAGGACCTGGAGAGTGACATAGACATTTTTATCGGGGAAAATTAAGGAGTTCCCGCGGGAATTAAAAAACTTAACCACGCGGTCGAAGTCGCAGGTATCAGCTAGTAGTTTTATAGGTATGCATAAATAATTATAAAGAGTTTGAGATACTGTTTATAAATTAGGCGCATGTTATTAGTAAGACATGAATATTAAAAAAATAATGACATAAAACAAAACAGACAGCCAAACTACGAGTCATAGCCATCATAAGGCTTTCAAAGAAAAAGGGGTTCTTTCAATTGTACACCTAATATTATGCGCATACATAATTCTTGCACCCTCATCTCAAACAATTATTAAGAGAACTAAAATAAACAAAGTCCGACTAGTTAGTGATACATGATATTATAATATTTAATAGTGAAGCGCTGTTAAACCAAAATATGATGATTAACAAAGGGGTCACGGGTTGGAACTCCAGGAAGGCATTTGTTTCTTGAACCATCACAACTAACTAACTGCCTAGTAGTTAGCATATTCGACTGCGGCCAACAAGGCTCTGGGTTTGAGTCCCGGGTCGGGCCATAATTGAGCATTGGGTTTTTCTGACTAGAAATTCTCAGTACTAGCCCGGAGTTAGGAAGTTGGTGGTGCTTCACCCCCGTGCCTCGGAGAGCACGTTAAGCCATCGGTCTCGGTTATTATCACTAACATGATAATGGTCCTTAAAGCCCGCCAACCCGCATTGGAGCAGCGTGGTGGGTCTAAGCTCTAATTCTATTCACTCTCTCTTATGACAGTGGAGGTCTGTACCCAGCAGTGGGACGTTAATGGGCTGTAGTAGTGGTGGCATGATGAGGCAATATAATTTGATATCGCAAGCCTATGTGGTCAATGTAATATAGCCAGTTAAAACTGTTAATTCACCAATTAATTAAATATGAGGTAACTAAAATGCGAATCTGCTACGGCTTTCTGCTGAATGAAGGTATTGAAAATGTGGAAAAAATAAAAAGAAATACAGAGAGTCTCTCGGTTCCTGTACCATTAAGACCACCTCAGAGATACTCGGGATGAGTCAGCTTGTTAAGATTAACTTGTAAAGGTCTCTTAAAATAAAAATCGATGACGTTATTAAATTAACAATTCTTTCAAAACGCGAAACCGCAGACAGAAGCTAGTACATTAATCACATAAAATACCCAACTGATTAACACATCCAAACAAAATTTTCCAAGAAACTCTTATGAAGCAGTCAAGAATAAAAAGCGAATAAAAAATTAACAAGTTAATGAAGTGCAATTTATGATCCCTTCACCACCAAACGTCTCTATAAACGGTGGCTGCCAAGATCTCTACCTACAACCTGATTGAGACCACCCGATAGTTCTGAACAAGTACCTAATGATTCAACGGTGGAATGTATCAACACCTATTTTTCTTGCTAACTTTAAAATCCTTAAACACGTCATACATAAAAGTACTGACACATCAAAATTTTAAACATTAGAAATATTCAACCATTTTTATCTTTTATACTGGTTTTTATTTATTTACCGCTAGCTAATCCTTTTCGGTTTTCATTCTGAAAATGTTTCGGTTAGATATCCTTAATTTTTTCGCTATTCAATGTCCAATAATTTTTTGGCGGTACGTTACTCATAATTTTTACTGTATTTTATTCAATCTACTTACCTAATTCGATTTTATGCTTTACTGCTCCTGTGTTAAATTCATGTAGAGCTGTGGGTTTTGATAACAGCGAACTCGTAGCATTGAAGTCTCCTTCAGAATGCTAAATTAATTGGTTTTTGATAAAACGTATACATGAATAATTAAACTACAACAATTTTGTAACTGTTGAGACAAATGTCATTTTAATAATCTTGCTCCACTGATAAAAGAAACTACTTAAGTAAGAATACTTGATACTTTTCTCAGAAAAGTTAAATAGAATAGTTTGTCCGTTGAAATAAGTTAATATCTTTTTTGTAACGTTTGTAAACACTTCGCCGTTTCTTTTTACACAGTTCTACTTGAAGCCAATCTGTATTTGCAAATTCACGTCTTTACAGCTAGCTAAAAGTTATTCAACTTACCACATTACTTGGATTTTAATTTAAGAGACTTCATTATCATTCTCGAAGCTCGGACCAATAAAGTTTTTATCTGCCACTGCAAAAAATATGAGTGGAGTTTTTATAATCTCCTCAATAAATTATGCGTGAAACGAATCACTAATTTTAACGCTTTTTTTATCTCTTCTTTATAAGCTGCGTGAAATTCCTGTGGTTTTTGTAGCACATACCTACCTCCTTACTTGTTTGATTAAGACGTTAGAGCTTACCTTTTTAGAACTATTAAAAGTTTATAAGGAAAAACGCGGTAGGTGGTAAAACCTACACTTAGATTCAAGGGTTTGCTTACACTTCATATAGGATCCAACAACATGCGTGATTAAACAACCCCACAAAAAAAAATTTGTTGGTAAAATAGACCAATTTAAATTTAAAATTAAATTATACTTAGAGCTAAAGTATTTTATTTAATCAACGTCGAAAAATAAGGCTTATAATGAGAGAGCATTTGGCCTAGAAGATTCATAACCAGATTATCGTGATGTTATCATTTTAAGAAAATAAAAATTGCTAATGTTATACTAAATCATGTAAAATAAATCATAGTGGATGATTCTTAAAACTCAATGACTAATGAGACCTGGGATCAGTAATTAGGGGCAGGACAAACAAGTAGCTAGATTAGCAATATACGTCTAGATTACAAATTGCTAGTATGGCGACACCGCAACGGAAAGTGTAGTTGATAAAATTCGCACTGACTCTACATAGGAAAATCACAAGATATATTCTGTGTAGTTCTGTGTGTTGTGTACACGGTGATGGTCCGCGACGTCACGGCCTTTGGGCCCCCATGAAAATCAGCGTTGCGGTATGGTATATGGAGTCATGCTGCGGCACAGACTGAGGAGGTGGGCCCATTGACTACACAGTTTCAAATTAAGTGCAATACATATTTGAGTTAATTAGTTAAAATTTAGTCTGTTTTTGTGTGGGTCAATAAAGATACATTTATTTATTTATCCAGCAGTGAGCGTCTTTCGATAACTACGACGAATTCAAACTAATCTTGGAATTACAGTTCCTAACAAACATTTCACGACCTCACATTCTTCAGCAATAATGAAGTAATGAGGGAAGCAAATAGAAAGCGCGTATCAAGGTTAGCATTACACGTACTTATGAAATCCAAGTCTATAAAAACCGTTACTCTCAAGTTCCATAATACAAAGTCAACAATAAACCATGAACTGGGTAAGCAAGACTTCTATATAAAGCTGGGTGTCGTAAATACGTGGAATTTTAAGATGCGTCCTATTAACGTAGGTTATAGGACCATTAAGACTTGCGTATACAATTGGAATGAAATGAAATAAAAATGAATATTATAAATGTGAAAGTGTCTGTCAGTCTGCTACGCTTTCACGGACTATCTTTTCAACCGATTTTGATGTTATTTGGTATAGAGGTAGTTTAGAACCCGGGGAATGACTTAAGCTACTTTTTATCCCGGAAAATTAAGGAGTTCCCGCAGGAATCAAAAAACCCTAATCCACGCGGACGAAGTCGCGGGCATCATCTGGTTAAAAATATTTCAAACTAGATGTTTACCGCGACTTCATCCGCGTGGATTTATCTTTTTGATTCCCGCGGGAACTCTTCAATTTTCCGAGATAAAAAGTAGCCTATGTCCTACCCCGGGTTCTAAACTATCTCCGTACCAAATTTCATCAAAATCGGTTGAGTAGTTAGGCCGTGAAAGCGTAACAGACAGACAGACAGACAGACAGACACACTTTCGCATTTATAATGTTAAGTATGGATTAACTAATAATTATTATTACTGTTTATTATATTTCTTTTACTATTTAAAGTGATGAATGAATTGATTAGTATAAAACGTACCGTCATTCTGATAGATACATTCATGTAATTGGTCTAAGTATTTGGATTAAGTTTTCGTGTTTTCATTAAAAAAATATTTTAATTCTTTCCGTTGCATCTCTTTTAAGAAACATATTATACTTACCTTTTTCTTTCAATAACAAGGTTAAATCTAAAGATATAAAACCCATTGTCGCTATGGCTTCATTAAGACCGGCGCGGCGTATGGTCAAATATTTACTAAGACCGATGATAAGGCAGAACAGGTTGTGACTTTTTTTTTGATAAACCTCAAGATTACATGCACTTTGTCTATTTGTCACGCTTTTTTGAAACCCCTTTTAAGTAAAAGATGTGTTCTTTATATTCAAATTCATTCTAAGTTATATTTTCTTAGTTTAACGAGTCATAATTCTGTAATACATAGAACGGATTTAATAAAACTGTTGAGTTTGTAGAATGATCTACTAGAAAATTATATTGATGAAAGTTTTATTGCAATAAATCTAACAACGAAATATTTTCGTTTCGAGTAAAATATAAAAGCTTGTGCTTAATATACATTGGGTGATAAAATAAAATTGATGTACCTACTGTTAACATTTTATAATAATTGTTTTCATGAAAATAATGCCAATAAAGCTTCGAAACGCAAGGAAATAATAAAACAAATAATTTAAAACGTGACTTAATTTAAATTTATGAATCCTAAAACACTTTGCATTTAGGTATTTATATGTAAGCTTCTCCAAGTGGACCGTTGCAGAAATGAAATGACATTCTAATTAGAGTTTGCATTTAAAGCAACTTACTTTATTAAGTTATTCTTCTCTTGCTATTTTAATGCAACCCACACCCTGTATTTGTTTTAAATTCGTTATGACCAAAAAAAAGTAAACTTCGTTTGCAAAGAACAGCGTAAATAAGTAATGCCTTTTGTAAATTACCGCATGTTCTCATTCGTTATATAATTTTGATACAAAATATTATTGTCTTTGTGTATAATTTTAGTGAAATTATTGCACTTAAAATGAAAAAGAAATACTCATTTATTTTGCTTTAATAAACTCTAAGTAGTTAATAATTTTTCACCTCAAAAGTTACTGCTTACTGTATCTTGATAGAATATTTTGAGAAATAGGCAATTTAAGTTAAATAGTAAAAGAACTTACTGGTTCCGAATCGCACGTCTCTAAGTCCGGTATTGGGTCGTCACCACAATAATAATCAGCTTGCAGGAATGGAGGCCTCGGTGGAGGAGGAAGCAGGAACTCTGGAGGCGGTCCAAGACAATCACACTCCGTAAGGTCCGTGGGCTCCAATTCCCACATCTCGTACTTATCTAACTTATCACTATTCACAACCTCTTCTCTGAATTCACTAACACTAGAAACACCAGTATCACGTTTAACGCGATTCACTTCATCTGAAGTCTTAAGCTTTATAAGATTGGCTATGTATAGTTCGTCATCGACATCACTCCACACATTTCTCCTGATCTCTTCATCATCGCGATAGTCACTGTAACTTATACTTTCATCTGCTATAACATGATCTTCATGATTATTATTTTCCTCACTATTAAAATTACTGATTTCTGTATTCTTATTGTTGTTAGCATTTTCATTTACATCTGATGCGTATTTTACGTCAAACTTCTGCAAACGTTTGTCACCCGCGTCTTTGAACCAAACATTTTGTAGTATCCATATAGCGTACGATGACGCTTCAGTTGGACGTTCTTCTTCGGCCATACGAGGTTTTCTTCTATTTTATCTGTAAAAAATAAACATCGTTTAATACACGTCTTATCTATACTTAATTATATCTAAACAACTTGTACAACAACTAATTTCGTCTCGGACACCGAGCGAATCAATTCTTCATCAGAATCAAACCACTTATTATTTAATAGTAGAGCTAACACCTCATTAAGTATAACAAGGGAGCCGCAATTAGGGACTACCACATCTAAGAGTACAATGGCTACGTTAGTATCGATATCATCGGACTACACTGGTTATTTTAATTTATTTTTTATCACGTCCATTTAAACGGGCGGGTTTCTTACTATGCACTCTTCGTATCGAGATGGTGTCAGCCCGACTTTGAAAAGATTAAAATTTATTTTTTATGTATTAAACGTCTGTAGCTGCATCTACCGTTCTGATAGGCACAAAAACATACCGTAAACCTCTACCAATGATGACAATGAATGTAGTTATCTAACGTTTTTTGTTATAGTTTATGTTTACAGTTTTAATAAAAACTTACAATTTATAGTGTTGCTGATGAAGTGATTAACCGGAAATTATTTTATTAGTTATGCACGGGCAATAACATGAGAGCAGAGTGGCCCCAGTGGTCGAATAACGAGTGCATCTGTATTTGGGGACATTTATGTAATACTAGATGATTCCCGCGACTTCGTCCGCGTGGACCAAGTTTTTTCGATTCCCGCGGGAACTCTTGAATTTTCCGGGATAAAAAGTAGCCTATGTCTTTCCCCAGGATACAACCTATCCCTGTACCAAATTTCATCAAAATCGGTTGAACAGATACATTTTTTTGATCCCCGCGGGAACTCTTCAATTTTCCGGGATAAAAAGTAGCCTATGTCCTTCCCCGGGATGTAACCTACCTCTGTACCAAATTTCATCAAAATCGGTTGAGTAGTTGGGCCGTGAAAGCGTAGCAGATAGACAGACAGACAGACAGACAGACAGACAGACACACTTTCGCATTTATAATATTAGTATGGACTAGATGATGCCCGCGACTTCGTCCGCGTGGTTTCAGTTTTGTTTTATTCCCCGGGGAGCACCAGAATTTTCCGAGATATAGCCTATATCACTCTCCAGGTCCTCAACTATGCCCATGCTAAAGATTAGCTCCGTTGCTCCGGTGCCGCATGATTGAAGGACAAACAAACAGACACACTTTCGCATTTATAATATTCTAGTCTGATTTCCTGAATCATTACCTGGCTGCACTGAAATTGGCTGTCATGCCGTATTATTGTTCAGGGAATATTATAGTCCACATCTTCGAATTTCGGTTAGTAAAACCACGGCACATAATACTGAGAACATACGAGAAGGAACATAGTTTTGCTACCACAACTGTTATTGCAATTGTCATTTGTTATGTAGAAATCGCGGACAATAGTGATGTTTGAAATGTTCTTAAGACGGCGTGAGATTGTGAGGTCAGAGGGTCAATAGACAGCTCGGAGTCACTCAGCAAACGGAGGTTTGGCATTGAACCTCTGTAGGTTGCATGTATTTATTCTAATACGGTACATTATGGTTTGTATGATGGATTGCTTCGATGGTAAATCAGGTCTTAATTCACAAAATTTTCTACATAATATTATTATTATATTCAACACACGTACATTCTTATACGTCTTCGATTCTTAATAAAATATTAGATACTAGATGATTCCCGCGATTTCGCCCGCGTAGACCAAGTTTTTTCGATTCCCGCGGGAACTCTTGAATTTTCCGGGATAAAAAGTAGCCTATGTCTTTTCCCGGGATACAACCTATCCCTGTGCCAAATTTCATCAAAATCGGTCGAATAGATGGGCCGTGAAAGCGTAGCAGACAGACAGACAGACAGACAGACAGACAGACAGACAGACAGACACACTTTCGCATTTATAATATTAGTATGGATTACTTAAATAGACCGAAAAAAAACAACAAAGTATTATAACGTAAATTGAGCGGCTAGAAATTTACTATCCAATCAGAGTAAATGACATTTAAAATAGTGAAGAATTATTAGATTTTAATGTCCTTCCTACCTACTACCTTCTGATAATATTATTATATTAATTTCTTTCATTATGCCTAACTACTTGTCTAGTGATTCCCTGATTAGGATTTAATAGGTGAATAAATTGTTTCATCAAAAGATATACAATATCAATAATTATATCAGGAATTGGATATAATATATTGTATTAGAAACCCTCTGTTAGTGTGGTGAGGAAGAGCAGACGATGGAGCACATCATCTAGTGCTGCCCTACTCATGCCTACCAGGGTTCACCCAGGGACCTTTTTGACATCCCTGCTCCGGTTGTTACAGAATCAGAAACAGAATCAGACATTCTGACCACGATAAATTTAACATTATAAAAACGGTTATTCGAGTAAGCGCCATACGATTAAAAAAAATTGTAGTAGTATATTATGGATATATTATTATTTAGGTTTAATAAGCTATATCGCGTTGTCATGATTGACACGACGTTGTTAATGAAGGTATTGTTATCTATGCTATGTAAATTACAATCTGAGCTTCTCTTTGTGTAAGGTATTACGTTATTAAACCCAAACATTTTAAGGAATATAACAATGGCCAATAATTAATACATTTAAGGATTTTCCTAAATATAAAGGTCCTCAAAATAACAATATAGGTTATTGATATATTTTTATGATCATACAGACATACACTTATTTAATTTTAAAACTATATATCAGATATTTACTTATCTATTCCATTCCATCAATCACGCTGCAACGGAGCAACAGATCGACGTGATTTTTGGCATGGGTATTGTCGAGGACCTGGAGAGTAACATAGGCTATTTTTATCCCGGAAAATTAAGGAGTTCCCGTGGAAATAAAAAAACATATTCCACGCGGACTAAGTCGCGGGCATCAGCTAGTTACTCATAAAGGCTATGCTAGATTGATTTGAAATATGGCAAGTAGCAACCATTTTCACTATAAGATAAATTATTAAAAACAAAAATTTATTTGAATAGATTTCTAAGGCATTGTACCATTATCATATAAGGTGAACCTTGTCGTAACGAGATAGAAGATTATGACAGTCACGTATTAGAATTTCTTATTCCAATAAGAATATCGATACGAGAACAAAGACGTGTTAAATCTTAATTAATTCCAATTGTATCGGTCTCGACAAATCGGATCGATGGTCATCCATATAGGTTATGTCTCATTAACATTTTGGCGAGCTCTTGAGGATCTGACACCAGCACAATGCGAAGTCGAGAGGCCCTCCAGAGCTCTTAACGAAGCTATTCTGTTGGTTTTCTCACGTGAATTATTACAAGTAGGGTTGCCATAACCGATATTTTGTGTAGCCTGCAAGTTAGTATGGACCCTTAGGACTGTGTTGGGTCGGTAATGATTTTGTCTGTATCAGCAGTTTTATGGGGTTCATAATATGGTTTTATTTTCTTATTAGCTGTTTCCCGGGACCTTGTGTGCTTGGCAATTTGGATTTTAGTTGAAATCTCTGAAAAAATATTTCCTCCTTCCTACCTCTAGACTAAGCTAGTCAAGGTGCTTTTAATTCCAAAAGTTTAACTAGTAGTAAAATACCGTACAGTAAGACACGTATTCTAGTTTTAAGATAGGTCATGTCGATATGTTACTTTTTCACAGTGCTTTTTTGAATCTATTTTAACCAAATTTTGTAAAGGTATAGCTTGCATCCCGGAAACAACTATTACCTGACGTTTTAATTTCGAAAAATCCAGGAGTCCCTTTGGGATTTAGAAAAGAACTCTAAAATCAACTACTTCATCTTGTTGAACCTATAATTAAGTAAGCTATTATTGTAAAGCCTTATTTATTATACCAACTAAATATATTATGTCAATTTTATCTCTGTCTTAAACTATTGTTTTTATTTCAAGGAGATTTAAAAAAGCTTATTTGTTATATTTTTCTTATAAGAAAAATATTCTATTAGAAACGACTTTGTGGCTTTAATGTTGTACGAAGAATAAATAATAAGCACTTACATTATTAAGTACTTTGTATACCTCAATGAAGGAGGTAGGTATTATTGTCTTTAAAGGTCACCCTCTCTTTCTGTTTTCTTTGCCTCCCAGCACTACGAGTATTAGGTATGTTATGTTATATAAACGAACAACGGGCACTCTTTTAATTTTCCGGACTAAAAAATAGCCTACGGCCTTCCTGGGAACACAAATTATCCTTTTACAAAATTTCATCAAAATTGGTTGAACAGATGGGCCATGAAAGCGTAGACAGACAAACGGACACACTTTCGCATTTATAATATGGATTCTCACAAAACGTACACTTTTTTTCACTTTCTGTTATTAATGAGTTCAATTCTGTGAACACCATCTGACATCTCAAAGCTAAACTAAAATAACAGCTCTATTTATGTTGCTATCCCTTTCATAATACTACTAATTTCCCTCGGAAAGGGGCAGCTCTAGATTGTAATTTTAGTTTAGTTTAGACTTTAGAGATTATGTTAAACATAATTAGCCATCAGTATCCATTTATTAAGTATCAATAATTCCTACAAGTTTGTTTAAAAATCCAAGTTACAAGTTAGCCCTTGACTGTGATCTCACCTGATGGTAAGTGAGGATGCAGTCTAAAATGGTAGACTTTTAGGGCTTGGCAGTTATATTAAACCCACACCCCTATTCGGCTTCTATACGGCGTAGTACCGGAACGCTAAATCGCTTGGCGGCACGTCTTTGCCGGTAGGGTGGTAACCACGGCCGGAGTCTCCCACTAGGCTAGCCCAGGGAAAATTCAGAAATTATAAATTTCCAAATCGAACCTGCCGGCAATCAACCCCGGGACTTCCGCGCGTTAAGACAACAGAGCTTAACACTGCGCCACGGAGGTCGTCATTGTAGAAGTGAACAAAAGCATTTGAATAAATTGCATCATGTTAACTAAATTTTGGATATCAACTATTACCATCTTTTGTCTAGCAAAACATATATAGGAATGGAAACTTCAGAAACATTTCTAGGCATAGCATAACATGCTAAACTTTGAAAGAGAGGAACAGTCCCAAAAAAAAAAAGCATAAAAGTAAAATTAAACTTGCCTAACTGAAAGTAATATGGACAGCGTCCAAGATCTAGAATACGGCATGCCAAACGACATAAACCGTTCAATACATCCCTTGTACCATGTGAACACGCCTTTATGGCCTATAAAAATCAGTTTAAGTAGCGAGGCGGGACTATTTGAAAGGATTTCAGAATATATTTGTACAAATGGCTGGAGCCGCAACTTTAATTTCGGCTACAAATGTGCTTATTTAGAACTGTAGAACGAAATCTAGGGTAAGCAAAAGGCTAAAGCTATCTATTTATATTATAAATGCGAAAGTGTGTCTGTCTGTCTGTCTGCTACACTTTCACGGCCCATCTGTTCAATCGATTTTGATGAAATTTGGTATAGAGATAGTTTGTATCCCGGGAAAGGACATAGACTACTTTTTATCCTGGAAAATTAAACAGTTCCTGCGGAAATAAAAAACCTTAATACACGCAGACGAAGTCGCGGGAATCAGCTGGTTTGATATAAATAAAATAACATTAGGTACATTAAAATATCAAAAGCAATTCCTGTCTGATAATTATCAAGATTTCTTCGTGGATTTAGGTTTTTCAAAATCATTTTTTACCTATTTTATGTTCCCGTATAAAAAATAACCTAAAATAGGTCTATAATAATATCCATGCGTAAATCACGCCGATTCGTCTGGTGCGGCTTGATTGAAGGACAAAGAAACTTATTTTCGGATTTAAAATATCGGTAAGATTAATACGGATGAATGTACGGGCATTGTGATATAAAACATGGGTTTTTTTTTTAATCCACTACAAGTTAGCCCTTGACTGCGATCTCACCTGATGGTAAGTGATGATCCAGTCTAAGATGGTAGCGGGCTAACCTGTTAGGGGCATGGCAGTTATATTAAACCCATACCCCTATTCGGTTTCTACACGTCATCGTACCGGAACGCTGAATCGCTTGGCGGCACGTCTTTGCCGGTAGGGTGGTAACTAGCCACGGCCGAAGCCTCCCACCAGGCCAGACCAGGGAAAATTCAGAAATTATACATTTCCCAAATTGACCCTGCCGGGGATCGAACCCGGGACCTCCGCACGTTGAGACAACAGCGCTACACACTGCGCCACGGTGGCCGTCAGGACTTAGGTACGTTACGTTACTTAGAATAGCTTACATTATTAACCTATAATAATTCGATATTTGACACTTTCTTGTTTTCTTGTTTTTTTTTAATAGCATAATGTACCTACTAAGAAATTTATGAGAAAATAGAACCAAACCGACCTGACCAGAACTATAACAAGATTAATTTATTACGTTAAGACTTAGGCTCCGCCGCTGCCAAGTTGATCCAACCAAAGTTTATTATATTAGGAAATACTATGTACTGAGAAAATACGAACCTAATTACTTTCAATCACGTACGTTGGTAACTAAATTCTTGATTTTATAGAGGTAGAGAGTTAGAGGCTGATAATTTTTTTTTAATCCCACCATCTCGGAAAGAGTATTTTTAATCTTCGATATCTGAATGCAAAAGCCGTTATTATCCTCTTGAGGATAAAGTAAATTGAATTTAGAACATCGTGTGCACGTTAGTAAATATTACTCGTCTATGAAGTTTGTGACTTCAAAACATCATTAAAACCTATTTACTTCTACCTCTATGGTGCCGAATTTCCATACAACCGTTTTTAATTTGTTAAAAACTCACACTCGTAACCTTCTTGGTGTACTTTTTTAATTTGCTTTGCGCGCACCATTTTCTTTCACGTCATGTCATTTCCTCGCTGAGGTGGGATGAAAAGTTACGTGTTGCACTCGAGTGAAAAGATTTTTCACCTCGTGTTCTTTTGATTCCCTCGCTGACGCTCAGGATTCTAATTTTTGAACCATTTAGAATCCTACGCTTGCTCGGTCATCAAAATTGAGCACGCGGTTAAAAAACAACTTTTCACTCTTGTATAACAAATAACTATTTTATTACTGATTCAAAAAGAAGCAAACCTGCGTAATTTTAGAATGTATTAAATTAATAACAGTCTAAATGTCAGAATTCATTTGCAATCAAAAATGAACTTTACTAGTAAATTGTTTACGCACTTCGTAAATAAAAGAAACGTTTAATATAAACTAAAGATTAAAAAAAACTACTATTTTCATCACACATGTTCGTGATGAATTTTTTTTGAAATGAATTAAATTCTGTTTCTATTCCAAAACGCTTGAATTAACAAAAACGTAAAATCCTATCAGTAATCAATCACAACTTAAAAATTATTTTTGAACCCAGTTCAAATATAAAAGGAAACTCAATCACAAAAACAAACCTGCGCAAAAAACCTCAATCCTGATCCAATTCCAAAAGTTCATGTTGGCGCACAAGTCATTTAAAGTCCATAAAATCTCACTTTGCATCACTTCGCACCCTCACTTCACAAAACTCCCGCGTGTATTCCACATAACGAAGACACGTCACTCCGGGACGAGCGTTCAGAACGAAATAAACTTCTGAACTTCTCCCCACCCCTTATTTATAACTTTTAAGCTTGATCGCGAACCTCGCCTATGATTGGCCGTCATTCAGGTAGAGCTTTTTATATTACTATGCTGTGGTTGTATAGAAATATCCACTTACATAATATGTTAATAATAAGCTGCGTTAGTGCAGAATTTTCAAGTTTTTTCTATAATTAGTGCGATAATGTAGGTCGAGAGGAATATTGTCGTTGGTATTTGGTTTTTATGTCATCAAATAAACTCTGGGTAATGTTTTTAGTTTGTTGTATCTAGTAAAAACTATTTTACATAAAACACGACGTGATATTCAGGTTAAGCGCTATCCCGGGCTATAGTCAATTGAATGTTCAAACGTTCCAAGGCCCGATATCCGACTTTATCGAAAAAGTTTTATCTCAATCGGTTGAATCAAATTTGCGTAGTATAAACGATAGTACAAAATATAATGATAGGAAAGTAATGGCGCTACAATTTTGGAATACTTAGGATAGACTTTGCCACAAATATATACAATTACAAAAAAATCACACAGCAATTAAACGTGTTTTGTTTATTTTTGGATCACTTTCTCCGAAAATATATAAACGCTAAAAACTGCATGACTGGATATTTCTATTTGACCGGAGTGTACGGTCCCGATGCTACTTTCTTGTCAACTATGAATTCGGACCTGTTGTATGTTTTTATTATTCTTTCGATTTGGGTTTGAGTTGTAAAAATAAACCAAGTTTTATTTATAACTACCACTTTGACTTCGTCGGCGTTACGTTTTTAAGTGGTCTCGATCGTTTCTATACAGATGTAGTTATGGGTGGTTATGGTTAGACAGTTTTATCTAATGATTTCTTAGTATTAGATATGCTACGAATTTGTTTGTATGAAGACGTTAAAAATAGTCTTGTCTTCTAATTCAGAACAATGCTAGTAATATAGAATCGTTGGTGATAAATTCGTGTCTCTAATTACTTGCCTGCTTACATAGATGTATTGAATTCGATTCCGGGTTGTATCTATTTGGGATCCACAGATTTCTTTCGATCTGAAAGTTATGTCTTCTTTATAATATTACTAGCTGATGCCCGCGACTTCGTCCGCGTGGTTTAAGTTTTTTGTTATTGCCGCAGGAACTCCTTAATTTTCCGGGATAAAAAGTAGCCTATGTCACTCTCCAGGTCCTCAACTATACCCATGCCAAAAATCACGTCAATCCGTTGCTCCGTTGCGGCGTGATTGAAGGACAAACCAACAAACCAACAAACAAAGTGACTTTCGCATTTATAATATTAAGTATGAAGTATGATTACAAGAAGGTCACTTCTACGCAATTTTATTGATAGAGCCGTATAACTGATTAAAATTTAAAACGAAAATGTCTAGCCCCACTTGAGATGCACGGAGCGGCGCGGCACGTAGCGGCTAATAATGTCTGTATTAGTTAAGACCCTGTGTAGCGTAAAAGGGGGTTTTTAAAATCACTGTATCCATCAAACGGTGACATAATGTATGCTTGTAAAAATAATTTGCTGTTTTCAAGACCTTTAAGCAGCCATTGACGCATCTGAAAACACAATAAAAAAAATATCTCTGCATTGAAATTTATTTTAAACATACCTCTAAATTTACCTTTTAAAGCAATTTTTCTCCTTACAGAAACCAATAATTAGCTCTAGAAATATAAGATAAAATTCATATTTCTATATCAAACACATTGTCGGATTCATTTGAGTTGAAAAGTTAATATATTTTTTTTTACAAATGATTTCATGCAATTTTTGCGACATACGCTTGCTCGATTTCACCCCCCCGCGCCTGTTTTTCATCTCGTGAGCTTACAGCGCCTTAATAGTTTGTACGGGGCTGCGTCGCGCAGTGCATCTCCGTGCCACGTCGCCATATGGACCTAGCTCCATACAACCTTGAATAGAATCATGCATCTGCGTACCGCGCCGCGACGCGCCTCTTTAGTGGTGTAGTTTCGTACTGAAAATGATGCCGAGCAGACTAATTTAAATAGCACTCTTTTAGACGAAATTTTTTTGTTTCAAAAGTTAAGTATGGAGTTTTCATAAAGAATGCTGAGTCCAATTTGAGGCGGCTTTTATTATGGCACAGATATCATATTGTCCGTGCTAGCTATAGATGTGGGCTTCCAGGCATCCCAGAGAGAGGAACTGGGTACGTATGTGTTGTATTTTATAATTATTGTAATCCTTTTTATTTTTTTGAAGAAAAGAGCAACTGCTGAGTTTCTTGCCGGCTCTTCGCAGTAGAACAGCTTTCCGAACCGGTGGTAGAGTCTTAACGTTTCATAAGTGACACAAGTTGTCCTATGTGGAAAAAATAAATCATTTCATTTCATTTCGAACTTAAGCTACTTTTTATCTCAACAAATCAGAGTTTACATGGGAATTTTGAAAAACCAAAATGCAAACGGAAGAAGTCGCGGGCATCAGCTAGTATTTTATACCGAAGATATAATCAAATAAATATTATAAATGCGAAAGTTTGGATGGATGTCTGGATGGATGTATGGATGTTTGTTACTCAATCACGCGCCAACGGCTGAACGGATTAGGCTGAAATTTGGCACAGGGATAGATTATAGTCTGGAATAGCACATAGGCTACTTTTTATCCCGGAAAATTAAGGAGTTCCCGCGGGAACCAAAATACCTCAAATGGATGTTTGTTACTCACGTCAGAACGGCTGAACGGATCTGGATGAAATATTTCACAGAGATAGATTATAGTCTGGAATAGCACATAGGCTACTTTTTATCCCGGAAAATTGAAGAGTTCCCGCGGGAATCAAACAAATGTATCTGTTCAACTGATTTTGATAAAATTTGGTACAGGGATAGGTTGTATCCCGGGGAAGGACGCAGGCTACTTTTTATCCCGGAAAATTAAGGAGTTCCCGCGGGAACCAAAAAACCTCAAACCACGCGGATAGTCGCGGGCATCAGCTAGTATCTTAATGAAAGGAAAATCGAGTAAAGAGTCTAATTAAGAAAATGTAAGATGGAAATCTTTAGGTTTCACCGCTTTTCCACGGTACGCGTTTAAATCTGTTAAAAGAGTCTGTCTCAAACGCGAATATTGCTCTAGTACCTATATTATAAAATAGAAGATAACGTGTAAGAGACGGTTACCATTTTATCATTTAATTAAAATCCCTACCAGGGATTTAAATGAAATGATAAAATTCACTAACCTAATACCTACCAGGTTATTAGGTTAGTAAATTAGGTATGCTTCTTTTGCATCAAGAAATCCTGAAGTGGAATGATAACAGCTTTATTTCAATTTTCAAATTCGTCTTTTATATTGTAAGAGACAATCCAGAAGAAGCTATGTTTATGAGACACTTTTAATATATTTGTACTGTAATTTGGAACATGCACGAGAGATAGTTAAACGAATGAAAAATGGTTAATAGAGGTTCCACGATAGATTTAATCTAATAAGATAAAAGCTGGCTAAACTTAAAGATAAAATTCATTTGATCCGACCACGATTGCTATCGTTAAGCTCTTAATCAAAATGCGATCTAAACACAAAAGTATATAATAATCGCTGAGTCTGCCGGCAAGAGACTGAATTACCATCGTCAAAACACTCATATTTATACTACTCGTAACTAATTTCAATATGGCGTCCGTACCCGCCGCGTTAAATCGAATGACATGAAACGAGTCAAACTGACAGATACCTATTGTACTTTCTGTTTCATGAGATACAATGACAAACAGCAATAATGCTAACAATATAGTAAGGTTTTTTATATTTTTAACACAGCAAAATAATGTTGACATAATATAGTAATATTATGTAAGTTGACAGTTGTACATATTTCTTATCTTAGACTGATTAAAATATGAAGACTACCTAACAGACAAACATATATTTGGCAATATTTTACGAGCGTTATAGTTTATTAAAATGTTAACTATAAAAATGATTCGCGTCTAAAATTATATAAATAAAACGATACAATACTTGAGCTCGCTGGCTCTTCGACTATACTTAGAATGTAATCACATTAATACCTGTTCGCGACGTGTTAATTAGTTTCTGTGCCAGAGATTTATTTTGTTAATACAAGTAATAATATATTGGATTTGCTCGCACGAATACCTTATTCGTTACGACTTGCATTATTATACTTGAAAATTACGAAACCAACTGAGTAACTTACAAACAATCCATAGGTACTATAATATTTAGTATAAAAGTGCGTCTGTCTGTCTGCTATGCTTTTACGGCTCGACTATTCAACCGATTTTTATGAAATTTGGTACAGAGGCTTTTTATCTACTAAAAAAATAAGTAGACAATAAATTCTATCAAGAAAAAAACTGTTCTTTTCTCAATTTATAAAATAACGTAACATTATGTACATCAGAAACTATTATCTAAGGTGCAAGACTCAGATGAAATTTGTTCATCCATTACGGAGTTACGACGCCTCAGACAGATAAACAGCAATGTTAGACTTATTTATAACTTTTGTTTTAATTTATTTTGTTAATTTAACTGTGTTAGTGTTCTTTTTTTGTTTTGTATATTATGTCTAAATCTACTAATACATAATTAACATTGTAATCTGAAAAGACGAATTGGGAAACTGTAATGTATTAGCGGGTATATATAAATCCTTCTGTTTGCGTCGGAGTTTTTAAAAAATATGACCACAGTACGAAGTACAAATACACAGGTAGGTAGCAGCTGCTAGTTACAAATACGTACGCAGCTTTTTGGGCCATAAAACGTTTTTCACAAAAGCCTTTAGTGTTTATCTTTTGACCGGACGTAAATAATACACGTGATACGAAAAAAGCGCGTGTAAACGTGAGTGTATGACCTGGATATTTGACTTTGTATGAGTTTTAAAGTCTAGTTAGCTTGAATTTCAAGGATCATAAAGTATTGAACGCCGAGCAATCTAGAATCCCGCTTAGAATAAAAGTATTGTCCCTTTCGTTCTAAGCGGGATTCTGGATTGATACATACGCTGGTATGCGTCTCTTAATGGATGATGTTTGTGACTTCGTCCGCGTTGATTAATAATCTTTGATCTCTGCGGGAACTATTTAATTTTTTCCGGTATAAACCGTAGCCTATGTCCTACTCCGGGACGCAATACCAAACGTACCAAATTTAGTCTCAATCATTTGAACAGAACTTGCGCAGTGAAGCAGAAAGGCAGATAGACACACTTTCTCATCCATACTAATATTATAAATGCGAAAGTGTGTCTGTCTGTCTGTCTGTCTGCTACGCTTTCACGACCCATCTGTTCTACCGATTTTGATGAAATTTGGTACAGAGGTAGGTTATATCCCGGGGAAGGACATAGGCTTGACAGGGCATAGACAGACAGACAGACAGACAGACAGACAGACACACTTTCGCATTTATAATATTAGTATGGACTAGATCATTCCCGCGACTTCGTCCGCGTGGATTTATGTTTTTTGATTCCCGCGGGAACTCCTCAATTTTCCGGGATAAAAAGTAGCCTATGACCTTTCCCGGGATGTAACCTATCTCTGTACCTACCAAATTTGATCAAAATCGGTTGATTAGTTGTGCCGTGAAAGCGTAGCAGACAGACAGACACATTTTCGCATAATTTATAATATTAGTATGGATATTAATTTGGATACAATAAAAATAAAAGTTCTGACTCATCGCCAAGACCTTTGACTTCTAGAAAGCATAAAATACAGAGGTGCTCTCTGTGATGTGAACAAGAAATAAGGCCGGATTTTACAAAATTGCCACTGCAATGAAGTTGCGGGCAGTGGCTAGTAGTGGTAAAATCATAAAAATAGAGTAAGTCATGGAAGTAGGTACCCGTAACATGGGTGAGATTTTCCTATTATACAAATAGGGAAATCGAAGTCGAGGGTAAAAGGGTCCATATATTATCGCATTATTTTCCTTATGATTCTTGTTTAAGATTTCTTTTCCGATACTCTACATAGTATTGTACTAGTAGTAAAGCCTACTTGTAGTAAGGATACTCAAACATCCAATACACATGTAGTACGTGGTAGGTATTTCTAGTAGGACGTGTACTTTGATGTTTTACCAACTTCTCTTGACCGATCATAGATGTAACAGAGAGTAATAACTAATAGGCATAGACATGATCCTTTGTTGTGATGACTGAAATCATCATCATTATCATATCTCAACCGATCATCATTCACTATCGACCAATCTCTGGTAGACATATTTGAGAACATTATAGAGAACTAGATGATGCCCCTAATTTTCCGGGATAAATAGTATGTCTGAAAGCCCATGTCCTTCCCCGATGTTACCTAACCTTTCCATTAACATCGGTTAAAAGGATGGGTCTTTAAAGCGTAGCAGACAGACAAATAGACAGACGGACACACTTTCGCATTTATAATATTAGTATGGACTCAGGCATTTGGGTGTCCTTAGGTATTAAATTTTCCTTTACCATGAAAGCTTGATTTTGGTGTTTAACTCTGGCTTACTACTTAAACCACCACTTACACCAATTTGAATCCAATCAATCTCAGTTTATAACCGACTTCCAAAAAAAAGGAGGTTATTTTCATGTGAAACCTCACTCCACACCTATACCTCTGTAAATTATTAAAATATCATGTTAACATCAACTTATCCTCAAAAGTTACATTTCTTGAGTTATCTCGTTATCATACAACTTTGTTTATACTGTACACAATAAAAGAGGTTAAGTCAAAAAGTGACGTTTTAACTTTTTTGTCTCTGCCCCCACTTTACGCTGTACGTGATCGAATGTTTTAACTCTAAGAGGGTACATGTTTTCTTGTTTGCTCTGGTGTTAGCCCCGGCTAATGCGGCGGCGTCGCTTGTTCTTACCAGTAGCTAAAAGGTTTACACGCACTGCGGATAAGGTACTAATACGTGATTCCGGTAAGATATGTAGGACAGTCATTAAGTCAAAGAGTGACGTTATTACTTAGTGTGAGATCTATAGAGCGAATTTTGACTTTACTAAGATGTAAGACATGTTTAAAACGAGACAGATTTATGTTACCTACCTACTCACATAAGTCCATCTCGTTTTCACTCAGTAATGTCTGAGCCAACGCAAAGTACGCTTTGTAGATCTCAGCATTAGTGTCCGACCAACACAGAACCTGTGTTTTGGTTTCAGCCTAGTTTCGGTAAAAAAACGGGTTTCAGCTTAGTTTCGTTTTCGGCTGCCATGCACCCGCCGAAACTACTCCGGGGGGTTTCGTGCTGCGAGCAACGATGTGTCATCTTGCTAATGAAAACGTGACCTTTTATAATGAAGTTTCTGTTTCAGCCGATAGAGTCTCTATCCTCTGATCCTCTTTTGACGACCTCCGTGGCGCAGTGTGTAGCGCTGTTGCCTTAACGTGCGGAGGTGCCGGGTTCGATCCCCGGCAGGGTCAATTTGGGAATTTATAATTTTTGAATTTTCCCTGGTCTGGCCTGGTGGGAGGCTTCGGCCGTGCCTAGTTACCACCTTTCCGGCAAAGACGTGCCGCCAAGCGATTTAGCGTTCCGGTACGATGCCGTGTAGAAACCGTATAGGGGTATGGGTTTAATATAACTGCCATGCCCCTAACAGGTTAGCCCGCTACCATCTTAGACTGCATCATCACTTACCATCAGGTGAGATCGCAGTCAAGGGCTAACTTGAAGTGGATAAAAAAAAAAAAAATGCTAGATTCGGTTTTGGTAATGCGGCGGTGGCGGCCCGGTTGCTCTTACCTAGCTATAGCTAACAGGGCTTAAACGCACTGTGAAAATTTGGTATCACTACTCTTGAATAAACGATACGATACCTACCTTGTTTACTGTGAAGCTAGTCACTAAAACGAAAAAGCTTTCCACAGTGCGTGCAAGCCTTTTTCTGAGCCTACTGGTTTATCGTTTGCACTAAACAGCAAAACCACTCCAGCGGGTTACGCGGCAGGCAGTTTTGATTTTATTTATCGACCACCTACCAAGAACTGCTGGTTCCAATATTTACCCAAGCTTATTACTTATTTGCAAATCCATTAGCCGTGGATATTACTTCATTTTAAGGTATTAATGAAGTCATTAGGATTTAAATGCGACGACAAATTAGCTCTTGACTGCAAAGTGCGTTCTCATCCCTACCTAATTCCTAGTAACTACTAACTGGTACTATAGAGTTGGTAACTAAGTACCAACTACATATATAAAATCCATACTAATCCATACTAATATTAAATATAAGTATGGATTAGTAACTGCCTCGTTGGTCTAGTGGTTAGCATAGTCGACTGCGGATCATGAGGTCCTGGGTTCGATTCCCGGTCGGGCATAAAAAGTTAGGTATTGGGTTTTTCAATTAAGAAATTCTCAGTGCCAGCCCGGAGTTGGAAGTTGGCGGTGTTTCACCCCCGTGCCTCGGAGAGCACGTTAAGCCGTCGGTACCGGTTATTATCACTAACATGATAATAGTCGTTAAAGCCCGCCAACCCGCATTGGAGCAGCGTGGTGGGTCTAAGCTCTAATTCCCGCTCTCCTATGAGAGTGGTGGCCTGTGCCCAGCAGTGGGACGTTAATAGGCTGCAGTGATGATGAAGGTATCAGTGAAGTCATTTGGATTTGAATGCGACGACAAAATAGCTCTTGACTGCAAAGTGCGTTCTCATCCCTCCCTAATTCCTAGTAACTATTGACTGGTACTATTAAGTTGGTAACAAAATACCAACTTAATTAAATCCATACTAATATTATAAATGCGAAAGTGTGTCTGTCTGTCTGCTACGCTTTCACGGCTCATCCGTTCAACCGATTTTGATAAAATTTGGTACATGGGTAGGTTTTATATATGCTTCTTTTTATACCTAAAAATTAAAGAGTTCCCGCGGGAGTCAAAAAGTTTTAATCCATGAGGACGAAGTCGCGGGCATTATCTAGTAAAATAATAATATTAAAACGGCAAGGTATTTTTGTTTTTAAATTCGAAGTTTCTAACACTTTGCAGAAATTATAATATTAATTATTAATTATTATAATTAATGCTAACTAAGAAATGAAAGGATCAAATCAAGTAAATATGTCAATAAAAGGAAACTTTATATTTTGAAATCTCTCTCCCTCTCTTCCGTCGTTCGTTCATTGCTGAAGATCGTGGTCCTGGCTAGATCCTAACCTCGAACGGATTATTTGTTTCCTTTGGCGTCTGTTGGTAGCCATTCTCAATATAGTATGAAATTTCGACGCGTTAGGCTCCCTCAGTTGGTCAGAGTTGTTGTGAGCGAGTCCGGTCCGGGCGAGTCCTAGCGGAGTCCCTAGTTGGTGAGCGATACATGATATTTTGAAATAGGCACATTTAAATTCTATGACGGGAAACTTAGTTTCGAATAGAAAGTAACCTCTTTTTGAATACAAGAAAATGCATGTCTAGCAATATGTATTCTCCACAGTTCCAACAAAATAAGCTCAACGAGCGATAAAAAGCAATAATGTCGCAAATTCTCGCAAAACGACTTTCCACGGGAGACGAAAACAGCCCCATAACCTAATTTTTTACGCATTCATCCACCAAAATGTAGGTTGGCACGCTCTAGATAGACTGATCTGTACTGCCAAGCATGCCAAGAGCCATGCCAAGACGGTATCCGTAACCGATGGCACGAAGCTCCGAAACTTAGGTCACACCCGCCATCCGTAGTTTAACTGCCAAGATATGGTACGCGAGAGTCGATAAATTAGAACATAAAGGAGCTAAGTAGATTGAAAGAACTCAGTAACGCAATCGGTTTTTATCAGTTTTTAGTCAATGTAGCCAATTCTGTATAACACAATCTCAAAACTAAACTAAAATGACACTTCTTAATCTAGTTCTGTCCCTTTCCGCAGGGAGACTTATGAAAGGGTCAGCAATATTTTAATGTTGTCATTTTTGTTTAATTTAGAGTTTGTGCATTCAGCGTCAGCCCCATTGACGATATAATTAGAGTCACAGTTTTTGTCTAAATGACAGTTTTATGTGACATACCTTGACGTCCCTAAAAAAAGGATTATAATTCTAAAACACGAACGTCAACAATATTAAAACAATACGGATTTAAGAGATAGTAGTATGCCCCTCGATCTTATCAAACTTACTATACGAAAAAATCTTTGAAATCAACATTTTGTGAGCAAAATTGTCACATTCTACAGGTATCATCATTTTAACACGATAAATATTTCAGGAGGCGTCCCTATTATGTTTAAAATTGTCGTGTATGCAGGAATTTGAAGACAAAAGCTCATACGTAAGAATTCCCAAGTGTGAAATTACAGTAACATACCCCTTTAGGAAAGAGGGATACTTATAGAATGGGGGAGTCTTGGCAACAATTTCGGAAGCTCGCATATTGAGTCTAGATGTATTTGAAATGCTTGGACCAAAGAGTAACAAAGTTGCTCTTTAACGTTGAAACGCATGCATTCACTCTTTTTCTGGACCAATGGGTCAAGAAAAAGAGTGAATGCTGATGTGATTAATAAAGTGTACGTCTAATTCTTAATAATATTTTTGATGTTGTTTATTGTATCTAATAATGGATTTATTATATTAGTTTGTTGTACTGATTTCAAATAATAATTACACTTCACATTCTAAGTTTATTAAAGTAGACTTAGAAATTATGAACTTAAACTTTCATCATAAGCTCAAGTTGAGTTCATTAAAATTTCTAGTGAAGACGCTGCAATGTTAAGCATTATTTTGCTGTAGGTACATAACTGGAACTTTACCAGAATGTTTGGTCAAAAACGCTGTCTTCTCCTAGGAGTATTATTCGCTGGCGTAGATCGCCCCAACATATTGGTCTTTCTCCACTCGTTGAAGCTGAATTCCGTTTAAACTCGATAGTTCCTGACCGTTTGATTTATGTACTCCTTGTATGTATGGACGATAATTCCACCGGATAATATGAGTAAATTGGAGCCAGAACGTATTGAATCGTTTCGATGTTGGATAATAGTGAATAGTATGCCCCAGTGGGGCAATTCTTGGAAGTGGTTCAATTAAATATCTTATAAAGTGAAATGGGTTTGCTGCATTAATATCTCGTATATCGTTGTCATAATGTTAGCAGTGATATGCTGATGTTAGTAGTGTATGATTAATCTGGAATGGTAATTTCGTGAAAAGTTGGGTTCCAACTAAGGCTGCCTGCCTCATGAAGCATTACTTGGCTATGTGCTATGCTCACCACCACCACCATTGCCACCATTCCACTCGGGCATGATTTATATAGTAATTAGGTTAGGTTAGGTATGATCATTAAGTTTTAAGTATATTTATTTTATTAAATTTAATTTAAAAAAAATGTGCTATTAGTTAATAAGATATCACTAGATGGTAAAGGAAACATCGTGAGGAAAACTGCATGCCTGAGAAGTCTCCCTAAAATTCTGGAAGGTGTGTAAAGCTGTTTACTAGTTGTTATGATGAAAAATGAGCAAAGACGTATTTCCGTTTGGGTAAGCAGTGCTTTAATGCATCTATGAACTGCACGCCACTGATAAGGACCCTTATTTGTTGGGCACTGCCATTGACGATGATGATGAAGATTAAGAGGACTAAAAGTTTCACAGCACAAAACTTACTTATTTACTTTGTGTAAGTCCATGATAACTAAGGATTCTGAGCTAAGGAACAGGGAACTGTCCTGTGGTGGCACTGGCAGTATGTATTGCTGACTTTTTGGGCGATGCATATCGCGTGCTGCTTGTTGTACCACATCGATTTGTATGTCTTGGCGGATTATAGCGAATTAAGCTCCTTGTTTTGTGTGTTTCCGCCAACCCGCATTGGTGCAGCGTGGTGGGTCTAAGCTCTTATTCCTCTTAGTCTCTCATGTGAGAGTGGAGGCCTGTGCCCAGGAGTGGGACGTAAATGGGCTGTAGTGGTAAGCTTCTTGTTCCTTAGTTGTAAAACTTTATTCCTATCGAATTCGTTGGAAATAGTCTCATGTTATTTCACGTAATAAGCAACATAGCACATGCTATTTTTAATCAAGCGGACCACAGAGCCGCAATTGCAGCTAGTATTTCCGCGTCATGCCAAATCAGCGGGGATTCGCATGGTGTCTCATTAATCCATGCCGCGTAGCGTGAAGGACCCAGTTTGTTACACGTTACACAATTTTGTATGCATCTATTCTGCTATACGAACGCAAATATTTATAGCAGTTAGCATTCATTTATGTAGTTGGTTTTTTACGCTATGCAATTTTAACTTGATGCAAGCTATTTCTGAAAATGGGGCACACGGATATTTAGCAACCGAGGAATCATTTAGGGATTCCATTTTTCCATTGTGAGGTAAGTAATTAATTAAACCCAATTCCCTAATCGGTTTCTACACGCCATCGTACCGGAACGCTAAATCGCTTGGAGGTACGTCCTCGTTGGTAGCGTCGTAGTCGGTCGAAGCTGGCCACGTGACGTCTGCGTTTTCGTGACGTCACGGTTTCGTGCCCTTTTATGTACCGTAACCGTAAAATACCCAAAATGTCGATCTTTCAAATGTAGCCATCATAATCACCAAATCAGTACCTGTCAATAAGCAGGATTTTAAGTAAATTTTATAAAAAATTGCTGTGGATTCTTAATAACGCATACCTGCTCTCTCTGCGTCGTAGTCCCCATCACTGAGAGTCATGACCCCTTCCACCTAATAATCTTTCTATTTATTTCTTCATACCCGCACCTAGATGATTTACTTAAATACATTCTTACGAGATCTCATCATACTAATATTATAAATGCGAAAGTGTGTTTGTTTGTTGGTTTATCCTTCAATCACCTCCCAATAAAGCAAGAGGTTGAAGTGATTTTTTGCATCGGTATAGTTAAATACCTGGAGAGTGGCAAAGGCTACCGGAAAACAATGGAGTTCCCGTGGAAATTGAAAAAACTTATTCCACGCGGACGAAGTCGCGGGCATCAGCTAGTTATAAATAAGTAATCGTATTTATGTATAAGTAGCGTATAAAGTATCCTAAAGTGTACTAGACAGAGGTAATAACAATAAAGTTGTCAAAAATTTTTTTTAAATGTTTATATAACGGGTCGGATTAGCCGGGCCGGAGCTCTCACGAATTCCATCCCCGATTTGTATTGAGGGCAAACATTTATTTAGTATGCCGGCTTTTAACTTCGAAATAGAAAAGTCATAAGTTTGCAATCTACTTAAATTATGTGGATTTCAACTGTTTTGGGTGTGTAAAATATCAAATAGATACCACCACTACCACAACAGCCCATTAACGTCTCACTGCTGGGCACAGGCCTCCACTCTCATAGAGAGGGAATTCGAGCTTAAACCCACCACGATGCTCCAATGCGGGCTGGCAGGCTTTTACGACTATTATTATGCTTGTGATATTAACCGGGACCGACGGCTGTACGTGCTCTCCGAGGCACGGGGGTGAAACACTATAACAACTTCCTAACTCCGGGCTAGTACTGGAAATTTCTAGTCAGAAAAACCCAATACTTAATTATTGCCCGACCCGGGACTCGGACCCGGGACCTCGTCGCAGGCGAACATGCTAATCACTAGACCAACGAGGCAGTTACAAATAGATACATAAAATATAAATCATTAGCATTTCCATTGAAATCGTCGAAAATACCCTCAAAAATTAGGTATTTTATTCAAAAACGTGATCCAAATTCCAAAACAAAACATCGACTCTGTCCGGATCACGACCATCCGCGGGCCACGACGCCGCCGGTCTAAAAACTGGGAGACTTAATTAAGATCTCTAACGACGCAAATTTACAAGGAATCCCGTAGACTTAAGAAGCTATTAGAAGTGGAGATGCTAATGTGTGATCTCATGTTGGTGATAACGTGAAAATATCTACTAGTAATGCCTCTATGTATGTATATAAAACTAAAGATAGAAATGTGTGGAACAAAATGGAGGAGGCATTCACTCAAAGTGAGGTCCTTCATAACTAAAAAAAATGTAAACACAAAAAAATGAACATTAAAAATTATGGTTTGAAAAATGAAAAACGAAATAATTATTAGTGTATTAACATTAAAGTGAACTGTGATAGACATTGCATAATAAATTTATGAACTTTTTTCAGTCAATATAGCTGTTAAATTGACATAAGTGCATTAAAATAGCTGATGCCCTTTCAATTTTGTCCACGTAGGTTTAGGTTTTTAATATCGTGGGAACTCTTCAAAGAGTTTTCAGGATTAAACGTAGTATATGCTAGAAAAAGCAAGCATCTCTAACGGAATTCGCCGAAATCAGTCCTTGAAAAAGTACATAACAGATAAATATACTGATACAAACAGATCCATACAAATATATCCATACAATTAATGCGATAGTGCGTCTGTATGTCTGCCTGTCTGCTACGCTTTAAAACGGTCCATCTTTTCAACCGATTTAGATGAAATTTTGTTTAAGGGTAGGTTATATCCCGGAGAAGGCAATTTAGGCAACATAGGCAACTTTTTATCCCGGAAAATAAAGGAGTTCCACCGAGAATAAGAAAAACTTAATCCACGCGGACGAAGTCGAAGGCATCATCGAGTTAAATATAAAAGAAAGCACAGACGCAGCAAAATATAGGTACTCAAGATGTTTGATTTGGTACAATTAATGAAGGACAATATTTTAACAACAGCAAAATTATAATCTTGTTTGGCCTACTTTAAATTCTGATAACGAATTTGTTTAGGATCTAAATTGCGTTTAAATATTGATAACTAGCTGATGCCCGTGACTTCATCCGCGTGGTTTAACTGTTTTTTGATCCTTAATTCTTCGGGATAAAAAGTTATTATTAGCGAATGTTTATTTGTTTCGAACTACTAGCTGATACCCGCGACTTCGTCCGTCAAGTAGCTTATGTCACTTTCCAGGTCCTCAACTATACCCTTGCCAAAAATCACGGCGATCCGATGCTCCGTTGACGCGCGATTGATGGACAAACTGTATGATACTCATTCTTATTTTGAGACTAGTGGGCCCGGCAGACGTTGTCCTGCCCTATCTTCCTCACAATTTTTCTCACTGTTTGTACCTTCCCTGGACTACGACAAACATTTCAAAACCAAAACCAGCTAAATCGGCCCAGCCGTTCTCGAGTTTTAGCGAAACAAACGAACAGCATTATTGATTTTTATATATGTCACTTTGTAGGATTGTAATCTAACTAGCGATATTATAAACTGTCGAAAGATTACAATTTAACGCTTTATTTTTCGGTAGATTGTAAATCTGTTAAGTATATTAACCCGATAAAAACTAAGTGCCCGGTCGATTATTATGTATTATTATTAAATATGTCGAACCCTAAACCTAACCTACCAGAAAGAGACAAGAAAACGTAAATACAATGAATGTTTCAAAAATTGACACTCGGTACATTGAACGGTTCACAATCCGTCGACAGTTTACAATATCGCTAGTTGGATTACAATCTAACGGTTTTTGCAATCTTACGGTGACATACCTATTAAAAGATTAAATTAAAACACTTAACAATAAGCAAATAAATAATTCATTCGGGACATGTTCGAAACAGTAACACTGTGGTAATTCATGTCGTAAACTTGAATAATGAATTAACGTTACTCGTATAAAGGGGCCTAGAGATTACCTAGAAGTTCTACACAGCAGTTATAATTGTGAACGCGTGGTTCGATTTGAATTCTGGATCGGATTTTGGTACGTGAGCACATATCATTGTAATTAAAATTGGAACACGTCCCACCAACATGAGTTTCGGAATAGGAAGGAACGGAAATTCCGGGTACCGATTTAGCATAACGAGTTTTCCGGGGGTTAGAACATGCCAACTTTGATGTTAGTTAAAATTTCTTTAACGTTACCCACGAACTTTAATATGATTTGTTACTGAATGAATATTATCTATTTCTATACTTACATTATAAATACGAATGTGTTATTGTTGTAGCGGTTCCGACCCGTTAAGTTACCTATTAACTATGGTGGTTGTAGGTATAGGTATGGTAACAATTAACATAGTCCATAGGTAACTTAACAGATCGGAACCGCTTGAGTTATATATCAAAATATAGGTAATTTTATAACAAACGCGATAGTATATCATTGGCTACAATAAACTTCACAAAAAAAAAGTTAATTAATATAAAAATAGCCTGGACCGGATTTTGATAGGCTACCTATTTTAGGTGTTTTTATCTATTACTAAATAAAAATAAAAAGTAGGTTTCATCAATTAAACAGCTCGGTGAAGGTCGGGGTTATAAACTTATTTTAGACTAGGTATATAGAATGGATGTTTCTTACTCAATCACGCCAGAATGGCTGCACGGATCTTGATGAAATTTGGCACAGACTTAGATTTTAGTCTGGAATAACACATAAGCTACTTTTAATCCCGGAAAATAAAAGATTTCCCGAGGGAACCAAAAAACTCTATCCATACGGACCAAGTCGCGGGCATCAGCTAGTTAAAACATAAATGTTTGGTATATGTATTAGGGAAAATACATCTTAAAAAATCAAATAAATCAATGCTATCGTCCTAAAAATGCAAAGCAAATTAGGACAGCTTCAAAATTAGAAATCTACTCTTCAGCGCACATCATACTTAATATTATAAATGCGAAAGTCACTTTGTTTGTTGGTTTGTTGGTTTGTTGGTTTGTCATTCAATCACGCTTCAACGGCGCAACGGATCGATGTGATTTTTTGCATGGGTATATTTGAGGACCTGGAGAGTGACTACTTTTTATACCGGAAAATTTAGTAGTTCCCGCGGGAATAACAAAAAACTTAAACCACGCGGATGAAGTCGCAGGCATCAGCTAGTGATACATAAATGGGATTTCACATTATAACAACATAGCTGCATTTTGATTGATCGATATGGGTTGAGTACCTGAGATACTTAATGCAACTTGACCCAAATTCCACGCGTATAATACAGGCTAATAGAAAAATAGATAATTCAAAGTAACATTGTACAAACATAAAAATAAATGTGAGCTCAGAGATTCACCTACATTATCCCCTCTAAAAGATCTAAAACACGAACTAGACAGGGAACATGGTGAACGCGATAAAAACAATAAAGAAAAGTTTAAAAATTGGAAAGCTCTGCACGTTCGTAACCCAAACGCCGACACTGGCCGTATTTATGTTGTCAATAAAACTGAGCGCACGGGGAGTCTGTGCTCTCTAGATGTAAACATGAATGAAAATAGTCACCAAGTTTTTCTGGTAAAAGCATTGATATAAGAAACTAGTGGTGATAAGACTATAGATCATGAGCTTTTGTTACATTATATAAATAACTAGCTGATACACGCGACTTTGTCCGCGTGGATTTCTATTCTATAACTCTTTAATTTTCCGGGATAAAAGTAGTCTTAGATGTCCTTGCCTGGGATTCAACCTACCTCTGTGTCAAATTTCGTCAAAATCTGTTAATAAGATGGGCCGGAAAAGAATAGCAAACAGACAGACAGATAGACAAACAGACAGACAGATAGACAAACAGACACTTTCGCATTTATAATATTAGTATGGATAAATATTAAAAAATTATAAATAGGAAGAAATTATGTCAAAGGAGTGAATATTAAAGGTAAATTTTAAGTGCTATACCTACTTGTGATCCTCACAAACTATTAAAATTATAACCTTATATTACGGAATATTTACGAAAATATTATTATATTTGGCAAAAGGAAATATTATTTATTGATACTCTATCAATGAATAATAGTTTATTTGACGAAGCAAAGAGATTCTATAAATACAATCATTTAAGAGTACCATCGGTAGCTACATACTGGAGCCCTTTTTTACCAAAATAATCATTTAATGAAATATATTGCAATTATTTTTCAGTTACATATGAAAGGCTGTATCTAGTTTGAAGGCTGCTGTATATCAATGGTACGTAGCTTGATGACTTTATCCCGTCTAACAAGTACTGTAGGTCGTTTTAAAGTGCACGAGTTTTTGTAACATGTGTTAATTTGAACGACGGCGTAACATTTATCACCGTTTTTGCGCTAGATATTTCCCATCTCTCCCTATTTCTTACTTACTAGCTGTTAGGTGTTTTTTGCTTGTTTACCTTGATAAAGTGTTTTTTGCACATCAGATATTTTCTTTTGATCATTTAACCTTATACTAAAAAATAATGTTTATTTAGCGAATAGAGATACAGGTTATTTTGTGTTTTCGAGTCTTACCGGTACACTTACACCGATCTTACCTTAATTTACACACGATTCTTTCTGCTTGTAAAATAATTTCTGGCCTTGTTTAGGGATAGTATGTTGAAAATAAATTTTACTACTACTACTACTACTACTACTTCATACTACTACACTACTAATACTTCTACTTCATAAAATGAAATAATAAAAATACTTTGTCAGTTTCATTAATAAATAAACCAAGGAAATTACTTAAGTTTTTCTTTTACAAAGACAAACACAATAATAATATTCACTTTTAAATATGTATCGCAGATAATGTTTAAAAGATATACATATTAGTAAAATAACATAATTTAATATAGAAAATTCTTTTTAAACAACCGACTTCAAACTCCCGCGCCAATTTTACAACTAGCGCACGCTATACAAAGCTTACTTTTATTGTTGATATTTTAAAAACCGCTCGACCGATTTCGATAAAATTTATATGGGACCACTTGGAAAGTATGCCCTTTCAAATAAAAAAAGAAGCATCCAAATCGGTCCACCCAGTCAAAAGTTCTGAAGTAACAACCATTAAAAAAAAAAAACCGGGAAAGTGCGAGTCGGACTCGCGCACGAAGGGTTCCGTACCATTATTAATAAATAATTACCTTTGTTAATGAACCGCAAGACTAACTTTGTTTGTAGAGGTTTATTGTTAATATCAAAAAAACTATGCTAGTTAGAGCATTGGCTATAGTTTTCCTGTAAAATATACGTAAATTCCTATTGACCATAATTATTTCAAATTTTTCGATTGGTAAACTCCGGAGATAAGGGGGGGGGGGAACGGTATTTTTTTAGACATTTTCCCCGATAAATCAAAAACGATCATAACTAAAAATAATTAAAAATCTGTTTTAGAATGTACAAAGTAAACCCTTTCATATGATACCCCACACAGTACAGTTATCTCACTTTTAAATTTCAACCCTCAGATTTTCCCCCCTTTTTAAATAAGAACAAAAATAATTTCCAATTTTTTTTAATTCCAGTGTCTTTGGGCTACTAATATACACAACTATTCCAAATTTCATGTCGATAGCTTCGGTAGTTACTGAAATAATCGAGTGTGACGGACGGACAGACGGACAGACGGACAGACGGACAGACGGACAGACAGACGGAGAAAGTCGCACCATAAGGGTTCCATTTTACCATTTTGGTACGGAACCCTAAAAAAACGAAAAAAATCGAATTGAGAACCTCCTCCTTTTTTTGAAGTCGGTTGAAAATATTCTGTGGTCGACGCTAATAGGCCATGTTGGTAGCAATGAAATTGACATGAGCTATGTTGAGAACACTAGTAATTTGCAAAATTATACCGCTACCGAGCAAAAAGTTGCAGTTTCATTTTATTTTGCTCCAGGTTGGTACGCCTGACTTGTTAACGAGTTGTTTGTATGTTGCATTGGTTAATTTTGCAAATAATAATTGCATTATTCATTTATATAGTTATAATAATAATAATTGCATCATTCATTTATATAGTTCATTTATATAGTTTGAGTAAATTAGTAAACCTGCTTACATAGGTAGTTATATGGTTTGACGACCTCCCTGGCGCAGTGTTGAGCGCTGTTATCTTAACGTGCGGAGGCCCCGAGTTCGATCCCCGGCAGGGTCAATTTGGGAATTTATAATTTCTGAATTTTCCCTGGTCTGGCCTGGTGGGAGGCTTTGGCTGTGGCCAGTTACCATCCTACCGGCAAAGCCGTGCCGCCAAGCGATTTAGCGGATGATACATTGTAGAAACCGATTAGAGGCATGGGTTTAAATAAGTGCCATGACCCTAACAAGTTAGCCCGCTATCATCTTAGACTGCATCATCACTTACCATCAGGTGAGATTGCGGTCAAGGGCTAACTTGTAGTGGATAAAAATGGGTAGATTTCTATGGCGTGTCAATTTTTTGTTTCTTATGAAGATAATTAGAAGCGAAGCGAAGCGCAAATCTGTTTATTAGTATAAACAATAACTTTAAAGTAAGAAGTTATACGTCGGTGAAATAAATCTTAAGTTAATTTCAATGGAAACAAGGATTAACGATTTAGTTGGAAACTCTAAGGAGTTCTAATTAAGTTTAAAACGGAACAAGCGAGCTCACAAACACTGCAGACTAGTTTGTAAAACAACAACTACTCCATTACCATGCAACAGACAGCCAATACGTTAACAAGCTAACAGAAACAAAAGAGGCGAGTCCATACTCCATAGAGATGTGAGTAAGTATCGATTTTTAGCATCATGGTGTGAGAAAAATATCAATTAAAAATATAAGTAGGTACTATCTTATCCCATTTATTTGAACACATTTTTATTTAAATTATTTACGAAAACGTTTTAGAATAAAAATACTATACAAACATTTAAAAATAACCCTATAAAGCTTCCACCCACTGCGGGGTTTAAAAGATCCAAGCAGCCGGTGGTCAGGGCTCCAGCGAGAGGAACTTCCTCACAATTCGCGCCGTCTCAAGGATAACCGCCGTATCCTTCTGTATTAAGTATGTGTTATATTGAATGTTATAATAATAAGTACTCCCATTTATAAGTAATTATTATATCATTCAATATTTTGCAGAGAAGTGTTTAAAAATTAAATATTAAAATAGCTATTTATGCAACTGTATCGTAATGAGGGTCATTTTAATTCGAGTGCTGTTTTTTGATACGAGGCTTGCCGAGTATCAAAATAGGATAGTACGAGAATTAAAATGGCTAATTACGTACAGTTGCACACAAGATTTTATCTACGACAAGGACGTCTTTATAATTTTTTACTTTATAAATTAATAAAAACCAAAAGTGCCAGAACCCAGAGCCGCTAAGCTATAGGTATCCTATTTATGAAGATAACCATATCGATACAGCTACGACTCATAACGATACAGCTCCCATACAACGAACTGTATCGTTATGAGAAGCAAACACGAAAGAGGGTTCAATTCGATATAGTTGTCAAATTCGAAATTGGAACTTTTCGATGCTGGAGTAGATAAATAACTTATTATATATAGACGTGGCCAATTCTGTATAACACAATCTCTAAACTAAACTAAAATGACAGCTTTAAATCTAGTTCTGTCCCTTTCCGCAGGGAGAAAATGAAAGGGTTAGTAATATTTTTAATGATATCATTTTAGTTTAGCCGAATCAGGCTAAATCTATACTAATATTCTAAATACAAAAGTTTGGATGGATGTTACATGGACGGATGTTTGTTATTCAATTACGCCAGAACGGCTGAACAGATCTGGATGAAATTTGGCAAAGAGATTATAATCTGGAATTACACATAGGCTATTTTTATCTTAGTTGTATCCCGGAAAGGCTTTTAACCCGGCAAATCAAAAGTTCTAACAGGATTTTCGAAAAACCTCAATCCACGCAGACGAAGCCGCGGAAATCTTCTAGTTCGAAATAGTCGCAAAAGTTAACATGTTTTATTATTTTGTTCGAAATTGTAACAACACTACAAGCCATAATATTTATAGAGGCAGAGACTAAAATTGGAGCCCGAAGCTATATTTTGGCTTCCTTTAATTTATCCCTCGCTTCATACGGCGTGAGCAAATTGGCTGCATTTAATTCCCATAATTGGCAATGGACGGACGGACCTACAAATTGTATGACTGATGGTTATTTTGGATGGTACAAATTGACATCGGTATAATTTGGGGACTAGTTTAGGTTTTAAAGGGGAATTTTTCGGAATCCCCTTTTATTAGTGTAGATTTTTATTATACTGGTAACATTTTTACATTTAAGGATTTCATTGGCGCATTTGATAAATGTGCCAAATTGGGAAATAAGCTTTTTATAGCCCCACCAACTTACCTGGCCCGGTGCCAAAATTGGAACTTATTTTTATGCCTGCTTAGTTTTTTTATTTTTAACTAGCTGATGCCCGCGACTTCGTCCGCGTGGATTAAGTTTTTTTGATTCCCGCGAGAACTCCTTAATTTTCCGGGATAATAAGTAGCCTATGTGTAATTCCAGACTATAATCTATCTCTGTGCCAAATTTCATCCAGATCCGTGCAGCCGTTCCGGTGTGATTGAGTAACAAACATCCACCCACGCATCCATATATATAATACTAGCTGATACCCGCGACTTCGTCCGCGTGGATTGAGGAGTTTTAGTTCCCGCGGGAACTCTTTAATTTTCCGGGATAAAAAGTACCCTATTATTTAATCCGGACTTCTAACTTTACGTCTGCAAAATTTCAAAGCAATCGGTTCAGTAGTTACGGCGTGAAAGCGGAACAAACATACAAACAAACACACTTTCCCACATATTAGTAAGGATTTATTTGATGATTTAAATTGATAAAGAGTTCCGCAAAAACGAAAACCAACTATAAAATTAATAAACGAAATGCTACGATGAGCAATCTTCTATAAACAAGTTAATTGTCTCTATAAATACGACTACCACCCAGAACAAAAACATGCCACATCAAATCAACGCTTACACTATTTTGTCACTGGAAACGGCAACAAAACGAAATTAACATCCTTTGATATCGAAACGAGAATAAAACCCTGCGCTTTTGTAGTCCTGTCGTCTGTATGTACAAGATGGACAAACAAATAGACGATATGAAGCTATGAAACTATAAATCAAAGACTTCGGGCATCACTTTGTTAACATGAACTTTGAATACGGTTTTGTGAACTATTTGTGTTTGACATCTGTTTTATTTCCATACTAATATTATGTCTTCGAAACGCGAAATTGTGTCTGTCTGCCTATTACGTTTTCACGGTCCATCTAGTTTACCGATTTTGTCGGGACTTGGTACAGCAACAGGTACCACGGTGATGGACAATGGCTTTACCTTAGAAACACAAAGATTGAAGATTGTAAGAAAAAACTTTGTTTTTCATCACTTGATGGTACTTACTTAATTGGTAATAAGGAAGGTACTTTTAAGTATTCTGTGGTAATACGTTGGTAATACATACGTGAGTGAAAAGTTAAAACTGAGTAGGTACAATTTTAAGCATATGCGTTATATCCGTATTTCAGACAGGAATTAATTAAAATACGCTATACAAATTATACCGAAGTCCTTTTGATTAAATGGCGGATGGCTGCAGAATATTTACAGAATTATTTTGAGCACTGTGGACTTTTCCAAATACTTTACATGAATGTCTATAATCTTTGCCTATTTTACTGTTGTGTTTTTATAACATGTATATGGAAATACTAGCGGACGCCCGCGACTTCGTGCGCGTGACATAAGTTTTTTAATTCCCACAGGCACTCCTTACTTTTCCGGTATAAAAAGAAGCCTATGTCACTCTCCAGGTATTCAACTATACCCAATACCCATGCAAAAAATCACGCCGATCCGTTGCTCTGTTGCGGTGTGATTGACGGACAAACTCCCTATTTGACTTTCTTGGGGATAGAAATTTTATAAATTGTGAAATCCGTATTTCATCCTTTTTAACCGGAAGCCCAAATACCAAGTTTCATGGCTATAGCTTGAAAAACGACGGATTTTCATAAAACTTTCAACCCCTATTTAATCCCTTTGGGGGTGGAATTTTTAAAAATTGTTACACACGTCCTTCTTATTTTTTTACCGAAAACCAAAATACCAAGTTTCGTAGACATAACTTGAAAAAAAAAACTTATAAAATAAAAGACTTTCATACAAACTTTCACCCCCTATTTCAGCCCTTTGGGGGTAGAATTTTCAAAAATGGCGAAACACGTATTTCTTCATTTTGAACCGGTAGCTCAAATACCAAATTTCATGGATATAACTTGAAAAATGACGGACTTTCATACAAACTTTCAACCCCTATTTTACCCCTTTGGGGGTGGAATTTCTAAAAATCCTTTCTTAGTGGATTCCTACTCTTTACAAAGAACACACCCTCCAAATTTCATGTCTCTAGGACCAGCGGTTTAGGCTGTGCGTTGATATATAAGTCAGTCAGTCAGTCAGTCAGTCAGTCAGTCAGTCAGTCAGTCAGGACTTTGAATTTTATATATATAGATAGAAATATTATAGAGATATGCTAATTAATAAGGCGTAACGCTTACATACGGATTGCAGTGTTGCCAAAGTCCAAACCGTGTAAGTAATTAAAATATTATTGTAATATTTTTACAATTCACTTTTTATCAAACAATCAGTTATTCACCAGAGATAGAATACCTACTTATGAAACACATTAAAAAATTAAAATACATGAAAATTACTACTGATCTCGAAAAAATATACTTTCTATGCAAGAACATGGCCTTCAAAGACACATTAAAGGAAAATTATCACCGAAAATTTTGAATTAAATGCTGAACGTATAATATTAAGTAAATGCATAGATACAAAAACACCTAATAAGCAAATTAATACTTCGAAAGTCTTTTGATACTTCGAAGGTCTCCGAGAAGCAGAAGTCAAAGCGTGCTCGTCACGTTCGCGTCCCAGTCAGAAATTAATTAAAATATGTCATACATTTAATAATTCCGAGTTCCCTTTTGATTAAATGAAGCAGATGGCTGCGAAATACTTGCAGGATTATTTAAAGCTCTGCCAAGTTGCTGAAACACCCTGTAGCTACATTAATGAATACTTCGCATATTATATTGATGTTTATATACATATTATGTGTTCAAATACTGCTTAGCAAATCGAAGTTACTCGTAATGATCAAAGATTTGGGTGCACAATAATTTAAATCCATACTAATATTATAAATACGAAAGCGTGTCTGTCTGTCTGTCTGCTACGCTTTCACGGCCCAACTACACAACCGATTTAGATGAAATTTAGTACACAGATAGGTTACATCCTGGGGAAGGATATAGGCTTTTTATCCCAGAAAATTGAAGAGTTTCCGCGGGATACAAAAAAACACCAATCCACGCGGACGAAGTCGCGGGCATCATCTCGTTCTAGTCAATAAATAAAAAGATTTCAGAACTAACCGCTCCACTTTAACTGTCTTCTTTGTTAGTTAAAAATGCATCAATTTAATGGTTAAATGCTTAAAAAATTACATTGCCTTATTAAACAAACAAAAGTAATCTTCTATAAATATAAAAATCAATTGCTGTTCGTTTGTCTCGCTAAAACTCAGAAACGGCTTAACTGATTTTGATGGATTTTTTTGTGAGTGTTTGTGTGGGCCCCGGGATGGTTTATATTCACAATTGGACCCGGTAGGGGGCGCTGCAATCGGGTTATAGGTTCAAGGCAGGACAACGTCTGCCGGGCCCACTAGTCATAAATAAAAATTCTTTCCAAAATACCAACTTCCAACGCCACTGTACAGTACAAAATAATTTTGATTTCTACCCAATAATTATGTTGAAGTCGAGCGAGTCTGATGCGTCAACTTTGCTTTATAATTAAAAAACATTCAAATCGTTTAAGAAACCACGGAGATATGCACCGACATACATAAAAAAAAATACTTGCCGAATTGAGAACCTCCTCCTTTTTTGGAAGTCGGTTAAAAATCAACAATACCCAGCTAAGATTTATTTAGATGAGGGCAAGGGAAAGAAGAAGAGACAAAAACAACAAACAAATAAAATCAATGAACCAACGATATTTTAAAATATAAGTAGATATGTTTTTAGATATTTTAAATAAACTGTAGTAATAAGTTTATACCTTACTAGATGATGTCCGCAACTTCGTTCTTTCTTTAACTTTTCCCGGATAAAAAGTAGCCTATGTCCTTCCCCGGGATAAATCCTATCCAATCCTATGCCAAATTTCAACAAAATCTGTTGAAAAGATGGGCCGGGAAAGCGTAGCAGACAGACAGACAGATAGACAGATGGACTGACAAACAAACACACTCACATTATTTATATTATTAGTAGGTATGTTATGGATAAAGTACTTACATAATATATCCCATTTTGAGTGAAACCACTAAAAATCATTTCCTGTTGTTTTAAACAGTGGCGCGTAGCAGACAGACAGATGGACACACTCGCATTTATATTATTAGCATGGATATGGAAAAGAAAAAAAAAAACAGTGGCGCTAATACAAATAAAAAGTTAACAGAAAACAAACATTTTTTTGCTCGAGAACAAGAGGAAATGACAGACAGTAAAGCCAGTGGATTAAGATATCAAGCCTATCGCTCGTTAAACGATTTTGATCGCACGTAGCAGCGTTTAGTGGGGCTCGTGAAACAAATCGACTTGCACAAAAAATGTATTAGGTACTTTATTTGAACGACAGCTTCTCTGATTTCATAGTAGATATTTTTAACCTACAGACCTAACATATTTATTTCTTTATATAATCACTAGCTGATGCCCGCGACTTCGTCCGCGTGTTTAAAGTTTTTCGATTCCCGCGGGAAATCCTTAATTTTCCGGGATAAAAAGTAGCCTATGTCACTCTCCAGGTCCTCAACTATACTCATGCCAAAAATCACGTCGATCCGTTGCTCCGTTGCGGTGTGATTGAAGGACAAACCAACAAACCAATAAACCAACAAAGCGACAAATAAACACACTTTTGCATTTATAATTTTAATAATCATTACATGAGGCCCCGGCAGGGCGTAGTAATGTTGCAAATGAAATTTTGCAGGTTACTTTTTTTTTATTTATAGTTAGGAATACTAATCCATACTAACAATATTATGCGAAAATTTGTCTGTCTGTCTGCTAACTTAACACGGTCTATTTCGTTTAACTAATTTCGACGAGATACACTTAGTTTACACGGAAGTTAAAAATACGGACTTCTTTTTATCGCCATAAAAAAAACGGAGGATTAAAAAAAAACAATCTACGCGGATGAAATTATAGGTATCTACTAGTACTTAATAAATACTAAAAAACTAAAAGAGAATGGCTCCAATAAACACCTACTTGACATGTTAGGGCTAGTTAGGTCGAGGTGAAGAAAATTGTAGTTACTGAACTTATTTCGCTTCCAGCAAACCAAAATTGAAGTTCTAAAAAACCTGGCAGAGTCCACCCAGTTTCTGAAGGAGTATTTTTTGTGGCATTTCCTCCACAAAATGGAGAAGCATAGATGTTAAGCGACTAGTCTGTAAGCAAACTACCGTTTATCTGACTTTTTTGTAAGAGTGGCATCATAGATTTGGCACAAAAATTAATTGCATGCCAACCATACGACTCACCAGACTAATTAAAAATATCCATTACTATCTTAGTAGCCTAAAACCTTTCATTTTAAAACAACAGTAATAAAACTAAACAAAAAAAGCTATGAACGAAGTAAGCTTTAATATTTTCCCTATATTGTTACCCGTGCTGCAAAATTTAAATGGTTTGCGGGGTATTCTACAAAAACAGCGAGCTCCCGAAATGGATCGTAAATTTTGAGGGGCGCTTCAGTTTTTTCGGTTAACTCAAAACCGAATTTATGGAGCGGATGAAAGTCTGAGGTTGATTTTATCTCGGGTTACTTATGGTTTATTTTGTAGAATATATTGAATGGGTTTACGGTAAGTTTTAAGGCTTTTCTTATACGGCTGTTGTACCAAGTACCAACTATTTATGTCTCAACAGTAAAAAATGGCGCACTCACTTCTATAATTCCTTTTTAATTGTCTCTGCATCATATAATTATATAATCGGATCGTAAATTATTCTGTCAATAATTAGCTAGGAAAAGGTTTTCATGTAATTATGATTTGTAGTTAGTACTCGTAAAGAGAGTTCCTCGGTTTTTCCCAATGGCTTGTGAAAGCTAAATTTTGTATTTCCCCATTGCTATCACTATCTAAATTACTCTAAAACGATAAGTACCTAATCTTCTCTCAGATTTGACTTGATACACTATATATTATAATCTTATATATATAAAAATGAATCCCTATTTCCCTTGGTCACGGCATCACGCGTGAACGGCTGGACCAATTTCGCTAAGTCTTTTTTTGTCGTTTGTTTGGACCCCGGGATGGTTTATATCCACAACTAGCTGATGCCCGCGACTTTGTCCGCGTGGTTTAAGTTTTTTTGTTATTCCCGCGGGAACTCCTTAATTTTCCGGGATAAAAATATGCCTATGTCACAGTCTCCAGGTCCTCGCCTATGCCCATACCAAAAATCACGCCAATCCGTTGCGGCGTGATTGAAGGTTTGTCCTTCAATAACAAACCAATAAAACATCAAACAAACACACTTTCGCATTTAATGATTTATAATATTAAGTATGATTGAACCCTGTAGGGGGCGCTGCAATCTGTTTCGACGTTCAAGGCAGGACAAAGTCTGCCGGGCCCACTAGTTTATATCTATAATACTAGGAGCACCCTATGAGCATTTAAAGACATTTAATTAAACTATCTTTCGATAAGGTAATCCTCATAAATCAAATAAATTTCCGTTTATACGGAAGAGTTAATACGAAACAGTTTCTATCGCGCCGTGAATTAATGACAAAACAAAGAGAAGTTCATGACAGGTGCCCGAATAATGTCGCAGGATGCACCTGACAGGCCATTAGGGTGATCGAATTTTTCCCATACTTCATGGAAATTCCTTTTAATGGAAACTGTTTAAGTAAGTTTTTTTTCTTAAATATTTTTGTGGCGGTTTAAATCATTGTCCTTTAATTTGAATAACACCAATGATCCATACTAATATTATAAATGCGAAAGTGTGTCTGTCTGCTACGCTTTCACGACCCAACCGTTCAACCGATTTTGATGAAATTTGGTACAGAGGTTGTATCCCGGGGAAGGACATAGGCTACTTTTTATCCCGGACAATCAAGGAGTTCCCAGAATCAAAAAACTTAATCCACGCGGACGATGTCGCGGGCATCATCTAGTCTTTTATACAATAACACCACAAAATTCACGAAAGTAGAGCTTGTAAGGCCATTATTTTAAGGATTCTATATTAAGATGGATTTGGAAGACCTCCCTGGCGCAGTGTTGAGCGCTGTCGTCTTAACGTGCGGAGGTCCCGAGTTCGATCCCCAGCAGCGTCAATTTGGGAATTTATAATTTCTGAATTTTCTTGGTCTGGCCTGGTGGGAGGCTTCGGCCGTAGCTAGTTACCACCATACAGGCATAGACGTGCAGCAAAGTGATAAAGCGTTCCGGTACGATGCCGTGTAAAAACCGATTAGGGGTAGAGGTATGAGTTATTTAGTGTAATTTTTTTGCATGAAAAATATCATTTAATTTAAACCCGTTCAATAAATTTTTCTAAACTAACTCTAAAGAAAACTAGAATCTAAATTAAAACAAAATGTTTAAATCGCTATAATTTATTTTCTAGATTAGTAAAATATCAACAAGGTAGCAAACCAAAGCTAAGGTAGTTGTGCACTGCATGCTTAGGCCTCGCGGAAACGTGGACTTCATATTTCACCATAAACAGCTATAATACACGGAAACCCATTTTTCTTTTAACAGAGTTATGTTCGCCTAAAGGCATGATATACTTTTTTGTCGTTAGTGAAAATTTTACGCAACCATAAGGCATAGCAGGTCGTAAATCTTTCAGTTTTTCACGATTTGAGGTCGACACAGATTGCTCAAAGCTACGAACAAAGATGGTATAAACGTGTACTTTGCACAGGGTAGTGTCTTGATAGAACCTTTGTTTTTATACGACTGCCTGAAAAAAGGAGTATATTGTTTTCAGGGTTCATGTATGTATGTATGTATGTATGTATGTGATTTTGTATATTTCACCATAACTTCTATACGCCTGAACCGATTTTGATAAATGAAGTATCGTTATAATCCCTAGCTTATTCCGGGTGACATAGGCTAGTAAAATTTTTAAAATAAATTGATGGGGTGACCATGGTCTCGCATTAAAGACTAAAGTTGTTTTTTTTTTCGAAAATAAGATTAACTATACAATCATCATCTAGAAAATGATGAGTAGATTCCAAAAATATAGAACACTATAGTTTAATATCCAGTCATTCCCAAAAAAATATCATTTAATAAAAATGTGAATAAGATATCCATAGGTAATTAATGACTGTGGTATCGTTACGTAATAGATACTCGTAGTTACCGGCTACAGCAGAGCAGTCGTATTTATTAATAATTTTAATTATATTCACTTGTTTTTAAAATTAAAGTTTTAGCTAATATTTCTGTTGCTTTGTTGGATTTGGGCCCCACTGCTTCGTCCACATGAATTTGGGTTCTTAAAAATTCCGTATAGTGACCCTTTGATTATCCCACGTAAAAATAAACAATGGGCAAGATGGAAGAGCGTATCTCCAGGCTGGCAGAATTGGGTATTTGACAAGTCAAATCAGCAACTTTTTTTCAAACGTCAAAACGCGCGCTTGGTCAACAAAATTTGATGCACTTTTATACTTCAATCGACAGTTAAAAATGGTTTCCAAACATAAAACTAATATATGGGGCGTGGATACCGCAACTTTTGGGAGACCCTCTATTTAATCATCACTAAAAAGAATTTATTTTAATAGTTGTCAAATACTTACCTAAATTTTCATTAAAACATTTCATCCTATCACAAAATTAGTATGTAGCTTGGACGTGTAAGTATACGGATGGAAAGGTGAAGCTGTGGTTTGCAATTTATAGCTATCAACTGCAAGGATAATAATAAAAATATTTTATGTTGTGGTTTAAATTTATAAATATGTCGAATTGACCGCGTCCGCCGACCGGCTGTATGAAATCAGTGAATTGATCTTATTAGTTTTCACCAATTAAAATATTGATGAACCGTCGAGTGGGTACCTACCGCCATTTTGTATTAGTACTTAAATTCAATATACGAGTAGTGCTACTCGGTTCTTTCATACATTTCTATACTTCAAGCTACTCATACAAAACCGGAACTTTCAGCTATTAGGTTTGGTTACCCTGGCACAGTGGTCTTAGTTATAATTTATTTATTTATTTTATTAGGGAAGGTCCCGAATTTATAATTTCTAAATCGACTCAGGTCTGGTCTGGTGGAAAGCTTAGGCCGTAACCTGCTACCACCCTAAAGACCAGACCATAATATCATGGATTATTTTAGAAATACTAAATTCCCAATTTTTCCTTGAAGGTAATTGAATTCGAAACTCACATATTGTAGAGGCCCCGTTCCTCCCACTATCACCGCCGTGCCTCGCAGAGCACGTAAAGACATCGGTTCTGCACCCGATCTCTTTCCGGTCGAGTCGGATTTTAAAGGAACAAACAGTGCACTTGTCTTTGCGCACACATTTGTGCACTATAATATATCCTGCGCAGATGGCTAATCTCTCTGTAGATTGGCCGCCGCCGTGGCCGAAATTTGAAAAAGAAACTCAGTATCTACATTATCATCATCATCATCATTCCAACCTATTGTTGGCTCAATATACTTAGCATGAGTTTCTTCTCAGACTGATGAGTTTGGCCATAGTACACCACGCTCGTCAAGTGCGGATTGGGTTACCTACTTCAATAAGTATTTTAAAAGGTGTTCTATTAAGTATTTACAAAATGTTTTATATTTAAATCTATAGTTATACCTACCTTCGAAAGTACTTGTAAAGATGTTCCATTACAACCTGCTCTGTTCTAATCACAGCTAGCGCTGACATTCGTTTCCCGATCCCTCAACAGCTCATCAATAGTGCTTATTTGAACGAATGAACGAATTTTCCCCTTAAAAAAATATCTCTGTTCCTCAATCACGACAATTACCGTTTCATTTGTCACCCTTCAACAATTCTGAACCCGATTCCGTCAATGGGATTCCGGATTGATTGATTAGTTCAACAACGTTTTTCTATCTTATTAGCGGGACTCTGATTTATATGGTCTTTTTAGGTTGCAAAAAGTTACAACTAAAGTTTTGACGGCCAGTAGAAGTGACTATAAGAGATCTTTGAGAGTAGGATCGACTCTATAAGTACGATAGCACTTCCGAAACAGTTCAGAAAATCTTTGAATCAAAATAAAAACACTGCTGAAAAATAATAATCATACCTAGTCATCATACAATCATACTAATATTATCATATCTATAATAGATAGCCCGCCAACCCGCATTGGAGCAGCATGGTGGTTTTAAGCTCTATTTCCCTCTCTCCTATGAGAGTGGAGGCCAGCGGTGGGACATTAATGGGCTGTACTGGATGGTGGTGGATTATAGAGGCGAAAGTGTATTGTTTGTTGGTTTGTCCTTCAATCACGCCGCTACTTTTTTCCCGGAAAATTAGGGAATTCCCGTGGGAATTATAAAATCTTATCTTACGCGGACAAAGTCGCGGGCATCAGCTAGTTACTGAAGTAATAAGCAAATTTCACATTCTTACCATGCTAAAGATAGAAGAGCCGCAGCAAATTTTCTCGAAATTTAATTTCATTGAAAGGATTCTTCGTTTCCGCTATCAGATCTGACATCCATTTTAGCTCTAGCTCATAAACGAGCTTGTTTTGGGCAAGATTTTGAAGAGTATAGTGAGAAGTACAGTATTATTTTGTCTAGTAAACTGGTTAAACTCACGAGCCGCAAACCGCGAAGGAAATAGGCATGAAATCCTAGTACAGTTAACTAGTTAGAATTCAGGCCCAACCACCCACGCAAATGTCCAAATGCCATAAGACGTTTTTGATATAAATATATTCAATATATAAAATTTCTTAGTAAATCTATTTAAAATCTAAATTAAAAACTAGAAACTAAACATCTCTTTAATGTCCAAATTATTTCTTGGTAAGTTTTCTAGTAGGTAAAAAAAGTAATTTATGAAAAACAAAAAACCCGACTGCTTGGATACCAAAAAGTATAAAACAAGACATGAATTGAAGTATTTCATTATTATCAATTTAAATCATATAATATTAATAAAATGTATCAAGGCGCAGTCGCACGTCCTAAAGCTAAACTTAACGTGCGACTGCGCCTTGATAAATTTTATTAATATTATACGATTTAAATTGATAATAATGAAATACTTCAATTCATGTCTTGTTTTATACTTTTTGGTATCCAAGCAGTCGGGTTTTTTTGTTTTTCATAAATTACTTTTTTATTTCAAATTTTTTGCTAAGTATTTATCGGAAACAGGCGACGTTTTATCTACCCGAAGTAGCACCTATTACCTATTCTGTGGTAGCACCAAAGGTACTAATAAGTATTTTGTATGAGAAGTAGTAATGAGCATCGGATTAATTTATTCGTAATGACGAGCGGTGATCACCATAACCATCATCAAATTTGCATATGTTATAATGCTAATATTAATTTGGTAAAGTTCGTAAATCTGCTATTTTTCCTAAAAATGTGCTTATTAATTTTCGAGAGTCCTATCGCATCGACGTCACGAGACCTCGGCAATGAACGTCGGCCACTTACGAAAATGCCCGTAGACAATGCAAAAAAGTAGGTATTTTTAAGTATTGTCAAAAACACAACTTGTACGTATTTAGCACGTAGTGGACGTATTTATTTATTTAGTACTAGATGATTCCCGCGACTTTGTCCGCGTGGATTAGGATTTTTGATTCCCGCAGGAACTCTTTAATTTCCCGGGATAAAAATTAGCCTATGTCCTTCCCCGGGATACCACCTACCCCTGTACCAAATTTCATCAAAATCGGTTGAACGGATGAGCCGTGAAAGCGTAGCAGACAGACAGACAGACAGACAGACACACTTCCGAATTTATAATATTATAATATATAATATATATATATATATAATATATATATATTAGTATGGATTTAGTTTATAACTAAGTGGACTCGGAAGTAATATTTTAATAGACATTAAAAATGTTAGTAGGAAGTTATGTTAGTCGAATATGCGCTGCATGTGGCATTGATGAATTTATTGATTGATCGATTGAAGGAGTAAAAATCATCCCACCAAAAACATTTCATGTAAAATTGGTTGCCAAAGACTCACAAGTGCATAATGCTTTCACTGTTAAAAAGTTATGAGATCTCTAATTAGAGCCAAGCCCGAAGGTGAGCTCCTCTTTGTGCTGCGCATCATAACCCACGGAGTCTGTCTCAAGTTCAAAGTACATAGTTCTAAATGCTCTTTACTGTGTACCAAACTAATAATATTAAATAACATGTAAGTCTATATATAAAACTTGTCCCTAGAACCTCTACATCTTGGTAAAAAGGTATGGCTTGGCCGTTTAATATTCGTCGAACATTTCCTGACATAAAATTTAAGTCATTAAGGAATAGTTAGGGCGACATATACGAAACGGCCAAGCCGTACCTTTTTACCAAGATGTAGAGGTTCTAGGGTCAAGTTTTATATATAGACTTACATGTTATTTAATATTATTAGTTTGGTACACAGTAAAGAGCATTTAGAACTATGTACTTTGAACTTGAGACAGACTCCGTGGGTTATGATGCGCAGCACAAAGAGGAGCTCACCTTCGGGCTTGGCTCTAATTAGAGATCTCATAACTTTTTAACAGTGAAAGCATTATGCACTTGTGAGTCTTTGGCAACCAATTTTACATGAAATGTTTTTGGTGGGATTTCATTTATTTTTGGCAGGCGCCCTAGATTTTTTGATTTTTTTTAGCTGATTTTCCTGTACTTCAGCTAATCCTTTTTTCATGGCCCACCCTAGAGTCCTAGAGATTTTGATTTTTTTCGTAAAAGTGAAAAAAAAAACCTAAACTACGTATTTCAAGTACCAATAAATCTGAAACCATAAATGCTAGATGATTGATACTTGGTAAGTTTAATAAATCTGTCAACGACATGTTATCCTGAAAATTACAGCTTTCTACCATGTTCCGTACCGAAGTTATGACTGTTCTAAAATACAAGGAAATGCTGTCAGATTTGCACCCCCTATACGAGGGGTTGGAGATGAAAAGATTCAGATTTCTTAATTTTCCTGTTGTTTATATGCAAATTCTAGCCTACATACCAAATTTCAGTCTTCTAGCACTTCAGGAAGTACCTTTTTTCAGTTGATGATCATCAGTGAGTGAGTACGAAATCGACGTATTTTAGGTAATCAATAAACTGAAACTATAAATGCTAAAAAATTGAAACTTGGTATATTCGGTAAGTCCCCCAACAACATCTTATCCTGAAAATTTCAGCTTTCTAGCGTCATTCGGACCGAAGCTATGACGGTTCGAAAATTCGACGAAACGCTTCGAGAAAAGGTAGGTAGTGCCCCGTTTCCTTTGGCTCGTCTTTGGCGGGGACACTCCCGTGTCCCCAGATCAAGTTTTTTGAAACTTGTTATTTCGTCACATTAAGCTTAGGTATACAATGATATGTTACTATACTACTGTAATATTTATTATATTGTGAGAGTACGCCTCCTTCACCTTCACCTTCACCCTTTACCTATCCGCTGTGGTCCGCGTCATTTTCTGATGAGGTTACTGTATTTCTATATCTCATATGATATTCTTCTAAATTGAATGGTGTAAAGGACAATTTTTGTCTAAATTAAATACTTGAGATGAGTAAGATATTCATTGTGACAAGTAATTACCGATTAAAACTATGTTGGTAAAACACCTTCGCAAGTAAAGCAGTGACCAAATTTGAAAATCATAAAAATGGTTATTGTGAGTCAACCTTAATTAAAAGATAGTTATATGCTATCGCGGACTTTTTTTTAGAACTTTTTGAGAGGAACGTTTCCACCATACATTGTTGTCGTGTAACTTTATCGATTTAGGCAGCGCACGCCACGTAAGCTCTCAGATGAGATCGTTTTTTCCGACTTAACTCACATTATTGCAATTTTCGTAAGGATCTCTAATTTTTTTGGAAATAAAATATAGCCTATTTTACTTGTTAATAATGTAGCTTTCTATAAGTAATATAATTTTTAAAATCCGTTAGCTTAATAATTTTTTGATTTTTGTTTGTTTGGCATAATTTTAAAATCCGTTTTAAAATTATGGCTTCTAGAGGCCGCCATTTTGTTTTTTCTCAAATTCGGCTTCCGTTATGACACTCAGAAGATTAAGATAAATCTAGTGGTGCAAGTATTATCAAAATCGGTTCAGCCGTTTTGTCTGTAGTGCGACACAAAGGAATACACTAAAAATGAACCTTTGAAACTTCGTAAATCCTTAATGATCGATAAAATGAGAAAATGATCAAGGGAACCTAACTATGATTTTGCAAGACCTATTCATCGATACCCCACTTGCCATAGTCTATCGACTTTAATTTTTTAATTTGTTACATTATGGTTTCTAGAGGGCGCCATTTTGTTTTTTCTCAAATTCGGCTTCCACAGTGATACTCTACTGATATACTCGGCATAAACTGGTGCAAGAATCATCAAAATCGGTCCACGCGTTTAGGCTGTAGCTGTCCTGCAAGGAACAAAAATATATATATAGACTTATGAACACATAACCCTGTGCGTTCCGCAGTCGGGTAAAAATGTAAGTACCTACATTTTAATTGGGTATTTGACAACTATTCAAATAAATCATTTTTTAGTGATTTTTAAATAGAGGATCTCCCAAATGTAATATCCACGTTTCCTGTTAGTTTTATGTTGAATAACTATTTGATACTATCGATTACAGTAAAGCAGTGCGTCGAAATTTGATGACGTCACTATTCAATATTTCATTAAAAAATCTCATACTAAGCACGCGTTTTGACGTTTGAAAAAAGTTGCTGATTTGAATAGTTGTCAAATACCCAATTGCATGAATATAGATCCAGCAATATTAATAGCCCGTGTACAGTTGTACAGATTTAAATTAACCTCCACAGCTCCTTGACAAGATACCTATCACTGGATTCAGGCTCTGTATAGGGGCTTTGTTGTGATATCGCCGACTGTACCGGCATAAAAGGTTTTCACGCTGGGGCAGATAATAATGTTTAAATGCATTTCTGATTCCAAAATATGAATTTAAATTAAGAGAATCCTCCTTTGAGATTACTGAAGGGTTTTTAATAATTGTGTTGAATTTATATAAGAGTAACTTGAATTTCAACTATGAATATAAATATGGGTGTTGAAGCGCTTTCATGCCTCTTTCAGGTTAAATAACATGTTTCTATTTTAGTAAAATGTTATTATGAAATACTAAACTAGATGATGCCCGCAACTTCGTGTGGATTAAGGTTTTTGATTCCCACGGGAACTCTTTAATTTTCCGGTACAAAATGTAGCCTATGTCCTTCCCCGCGACGCAAACTATCCCTATACTAAATTTCGTCAAAATCGGTTGAACAGGGCCGTGAAAGTGTAGCAGACAGACAGACACACTTTCGCATTTTTAATAATATAGTATGGATATTCTTCGCGTCTGAACCGGTATATTATAAAGCATATTTATTACACAGATATACGACTAGAGATACGAAAAAAGAAACCCAATCTTTGAAATTTCATACTCTTAATCCAGAAAACAATTAATTGGTATACATTAATATTTCATAGAATGACGAACTATGCAATATATATTTTGCAAACTAAAATACATCTCTTTAATTTCGCAGATTGCTTTCGTTTCTCATTCCAACTTCTGCATAAAGAAATTGGATTTGAATGTCTTGCTTGACAGTTAATTCCGATGTCTTTCCCCCCGATATATTTCAGTAAGATTATGAAAAGTTATTATACCCTCAGACGTCCCTCGGCCTTTCACTAATTTGGATGGCAGCCAATTACAAAAACGCCACATTTTTGTCGTTTCAACAAAGTTGAATGCAACGCAGTGTTTGAGGTAAAATAAAATTTTGGTCTAAAATAACAAATTAAGAATCGTGATATTTTTTTTGCAGATAAGCTTACAATTTATGATAATCACGCTAGGTAGAAATTTGGAGGCCCACTTGTCTAAGCAAGTCGTAATCATTACTCGAACTGTTTAAGGAGTTCATACATGCTTTTAGACGTGCAAGCATCAGCTATGCACACCTTAAACGTGTCGAAATATACGTTTGACAAAGTATTACGATTTCCTTACACAATTGGTCCGTATGTGCCATTTAACTAAAAGTTGCTTTTTACTCTTGAAAGTACACATGTTATACTTTGCAGGTGGCAAGGACTATTTTAGTCTTGGACCATTACAAAAATAATCTATGTACTACTGGTATTTAAGCTACGTACTATGTAAGCTTAATGAAAGAACATTGTATATTTAGCAAAACAAAAATTATAATGAAAAATTTATAGTTCGCTATTTAAAAGTTAGGAAAAGGAACATTCATCCTCACTGTAATTATGAACTTATAATAGCCTGTCGTTGATTTAAAAACAAATAACAGCTCTAGCCTCGGTTATTATAAGCTTCAACAACGGACTTCATAATTAGAACAATATTTTGCAATTCATCACAAAAAGTCCGATATTAAAATTACTTTCTGAAGCGTTGATAGTAATTACTCAGCAAATAAATCGCGGCGAGCATAATGAGGTAATTATTCACCAGGACTTGAAGTAACTTGTCATGGAGCAAAAACTGTGGACAGCCGAACAACAGTTTTTGCTACAAGAATCACTGATGGCAAAAACAGTAGCGTCGAGTTTGTATGACACCCTGCTCATGGTGAAACAAAAACTGCAAGGGATTTGTCTTATGGGCCAACCGATGGCGAGAAAGATATTGTAGCATGAATCAATCCACAACTTATTGGACTGAAATTATATACAGGTCTTTTTAAGTTAGGAAAGAAGAAATAATAATAATTTAATTGATCAGAACGTTTTAGGATTGTAAAATCAAACGTATATCGTTTATTTGACGTTAATACCATAACATTATTATGGTTTACTAGTTAACCGACTTCCAAAAAAGGAGGAGGTTCTCAATTCAGCGCGTATTTTTTTTAATGTATGTCGGTGCATATCTCCGTGGTTTCCGAACGGATTTGTATTTTTTCTATTAGTCGTTAGAAGTCCCATAAAAAATTCTGACTCCAAATCCTGAACCCTGACCCTAAAAAGTTAAAAATAAAAATTCTGTCCAAAAACCGACATCCAACGCCACGGTAAAAATAATTTTGATTTCTATGTTGAAGTCGGGCGATTCTGATGCGGCAACTTTGCTTATCCTTGTTATAATCCACCCGACTTCAACATAGTGGGTAGAAATCAAAATGATTTTGTAATTTACAGTGGCGTCGGAAGTCGGTTTTTTAGAAAGAATTTTTTTTCACTTACGGATTCTGAATAACTATTTTATGATGTTGTGCTTGTCACCAAATCCTCAGTAGGGAATCTTAAATCATATATTCTACCCAAAGTAAATATAAGGCCGTCTCTGGAACTATTAGGCCCTTAAGTGTGTTTCGTCGTATTTAGTTGAGGAGTTTGAAAACTTTCACGCTGAGGACTTAATTGTTTCGTTCCCTTTTTTGATAAAAACTTTTCCAAGATACCGCAGTTTCGTTTGTTTCTCTCTTTGTCCAAATTTATTCTTTCAGTTTGCCCAGTTCACGTGTTTGGTGTTTCTTGTTATCTTATCTAGCCAAGAAATAATAATATATAATATTATTATTTGCGACTTATGAATTTTCTTTTTTATTAATATTAATATTTATATTTATATTATATCAAACCATGTTTCCAAAATTTTTTCAACTTTGGTCTTATTTGATCTTCATTACTATTATTATAGAAAGATAGTATACAAAGCCTGCAAAGATGTACTTCTGAAAATAAAATAAGCGAACCTAGAAATTGTGTCCTACATAGTATGAGCATAATAGGAAGCAGACATTTTCTAGCTTCGATTACTATGTACGAAATAATTGCTATGAAACAATCAACAAGCATTTATTATTATTAGCTTCGAGCTAAATGCTGGACGCTTACAATAATAGTTGTAACACTGTTGATTACTGAAAAAAATATTTTTTTTCTCAGCAGCAGTAATCAACAGCATTAGAACTAATATTAACAATAATTTAACTTGACATTAAATAAGGCCATAAACGATTACAGAATAAGATTAAAAAAAATTGATCAGATCGAGTTATTAAAAAGTGCAAAACTGAAAGCCAAAGGCAAAGTTAGTTCAATTTAAATAAATAACTATCCACTCAAACACTTCCTGTTTGACGAAGTCGAATAAAAACTAAATTGCTTAAAAGGATATTAAAACTAACAAGCTTTACATTACTAAGCTTATTTTAGACGGAAGAGGAAAGTCGTCTCTGAAATAATCCAATCGAAAGCAATAAAGCCGAGCAAGAGGGAATTAACACGAATTTTGTCGACAAACTTGATCGTTGGTGCGTTGACAACACGGGAGCATTGGGAGGTTTTAGATGGTAATATATTATATTATTATGGATAAGTAGTTCGAAAATAACCCGACTAAAAATGTCACATGCAGGTAAACAAAAAACAAAGAAAATTTTCTCTTTGACAAAAAAATACCGTATCTGCGCATTTGAAGGTAATTATAAAAACATACAACATAATAATCCTTCAAAGGAAACGCAGATGTGGAATTATTATGAAAATAAGATTCTTTCAAAGGAACCAATCGCTTCCAATCAACGGGAGCAAAGGGGAATTAAAACGAACGTCGGCGACAAAGCTGATCGTGTTCCACTTGACATGTGTCAAAAAGATGAAATATCACGACCAGAAGCATCCTTAGTACGAGTTCGAACTTTCCGACGACGTTCTTGACATTTGGTTTCTCCCTCAACTTTCAAATATCGAACCGCAAAGGATTGTAAAGGTCTGCATCCTATTTTGGATGTTACGTCATGTTTCATTAATCTACCATTTTAACTTTTAGAATTATACTTTATCATGCAGTTAGATTATTAATTACTTATGGATGTTATTGTTACGTAATCTTATAGTGTGTATTTATAGCTAGGTATTTAAAATATTTTTTAAGAAAAACCTATTGTCGCCGGCGGCAGCACCGTGTTGTTCGGTAAAATTTATACGAATTTATGATAACACCACATGAAAATGTAATCCTCTATTGATTCTAGTGTTGGAATTTATTAAATAAAAATAGATATAAAATTTGTCCGACTTGTCATAAGAGATAAGTTATCCTAAATGAAATAGAACAGTACACCTATTAATATAATTTATGTAAGAACATGAATTTGAAATGTTTATTAATTCGACATTCGAAATCTATTAACGTTGTATAAAAGTGCAATGTCGTACTAAGTGGGCGAGAGGAGACAGAAAAATCCCGTACGAGGATCCAAAGAACTTTTATAAATTATACGTCAATGAAATTGTAGAGTATATCCGTTATACTTAAAGCTTATAAATTCTCAACAACTTGGAACTGAGATTGGAATTTGAAATGTAACGAGACAGTATTTTTCGAGTTATCGATAAAATAATTGCACGTTTTATCTCTTCCGTTCCTGTTTGCAAGAACTTTAATAAATCATAATTATATTTATGTGATGTTAAAACCGGTGCTACCGGTGTAACGAGCGGTGATACTCGTAGCTTAGTGATTAAGACTACAAAGATTCGAGGGTTTGAGTCCCAGGTAACCTGTAACTTTTCGGAAAACCCTACGTTTTAAGCAATTAAACATCAGGTCTGGCTCTAAAGATCAAGGAAAATATCGTGACGATGAAGTTCCATAGAATTTCATAGATATTTATATAGTCCCACAAACTTATCTGACCCGGTCGGCAAAATTGGAACAAATTTTTATGCCTGTTTAGTTTTTGTTTTTATTTTATTTTTCATAGATACTACTATCGACGCTGTCAGATGGATTTGTTTAATTATAATATCAAAAAGCGTCTATGAACTCCGTCTATGAAGTTTAAATTAGCCGTTTGACAAACGACTACAACAACGACCGCAATTTACATAGACGGGCCATGTCAAACAAAAAATGTGGGAGTATTTTTAGCAATGCCATCAACGCCATCTAGTCTAAAAAGCGGGAACTTGCTTGCAACAATATGGGGCATCTTGAATGAAAGCTTGAAAACTTATGACTCGGTCATAGATAGTTTATAGGTCATAGCCATAGAAGCTGTAAGGCCGGTTAGTAAAAAAAAAATATCACACAGTTTGCCGCGGAAATTAAATGATTGCGTAATGGATAAAAATATTAAATAGGAAAATTAAATAACGTTTTTTTGGAAATGTATTATTGTGAATTGAAACACTTGCCTTAAAATAAAAATTATACAGTGCCAAACTAATTAAACTTTAGATGTTAACTTAAGAATAACAAATTATCTACACGACGAGCGACCGTGACTACGCTACGATCGAGACAAAGACAGGTTAGGAACGCGCTCTCAAAATCGGACGCCCGACCCTTTTCTATGAAAGGGCCCATCTAGTACCTACATATATATCGATGGACTATACGTTTTGAGCTCTCAAATCATTGATGTCATTGATGTATAATTTTAGTATGTCTCAAATAGTTGATGATTGGGTTGATGATAATAGATTATATCAGTCACAATATCATAGATCTTTATTATTGTTTTATTCATAGAACAACACTAAAAGATAATGTATGAAGATTAACAAGTACAGGATACTATAATAGCCTATTGTTTATATTTTATTATATGTGAAGTGCAATAATTCCTAATACCATTATAAGCTTGTTTGATTATAACGACAATAAAACCATTTTGATGGTGTTTTTGAGTGGGTGTTGAGTATATTTTGTCTGATTCCCGTACATCTGTATGGGCTTGGGCGCGATAAAAAGCGTGATTTTATGATACGGGGTCCACTAAAACATTGTCTCTACTTGGGTGGCCATGTCGGGATAGCTGGTGTTGGTTTTATAAGGCTGCTAAGTCGATCGCACATTAGCTTATCGGACATCTGAGCGAACGATACGCGTGATAATTTTGTCTCTAAATGACATATTTCTTCAATATTATTCACCGAGTACAAAGCATTTGCTACAGCCGTTGATGTAGAATTTTAGTGGTACTCATTCTATTTCAATAGCACTTTTAATTGCTGTGCCATTATAATATTTTTTATGCACCATCGCACATTTATGTTAAAAATGGCTTTTCAGCGACAGAGACAAGATTATTTGTTTTTTTGTCTATCTTCCATAGTTTTCTTATATTCTATTTTTACGATACTTGTTTGGTTAGCTATGCTAAATTTAATGTAAGGTACGAGCGCCTTGAAAGGCCCATTTTTTTGCAATAATTAAATAATTATAAAAAGGTTTTTTTTTTCTGAAAACAAACTTTATCACAAAATTCCTCATTTATTTTTGAATAAAATTAACGTACAAATCAATAAGTTTAATAAAATTTCTAAACGAAAATAACAGTTTTTAAAAACCTCTAAAGTGGGCCTTTTTAGGAACATAGGTACTTAACATAGCCCGATAATAATCATGTAATTTATAAACGCTATCAAAACAAACAATATGTTTATATTTAAAACTTAGTCTAAATTATGATATTCTTAGGTAATCAGTTTCTTACATTAGTTTTTTGGGTCACATATTGAACGGTGGGCCATCTTAGCCATAGCAAAACTTAATCTACCTACAAAACAAAAGTCTCTCAATAAAATCAATAAACAACATTTTTCTTGTATTATTTAAACGATTATTTAAATTATAAGCAACAATTTTATAAACAAATTGACAAAATATTTTCCTCCATAATTTCGGTGGGCCTTATTAAGAGTATAGAAAAAAAATCTGTGAAATTTAGTTAGATTTTAGTTGCATTCTGGACACAAAAAGTCCTCTATGTCGTTCTTAGTTAGCCCGACACATTCTTCGTGGTACCACGAAAGGCAAGCAATGCATTGGCGCATATCTACGATTCGTTCCGATTTACAAGCTCGGCAATACCACCTTTCAGCTTTATTTTCTCTTGTATTTGCCCCTCTCCCATAACCCCTATTTTCTACATTAACTTTCTTATATTTTTGCTTTTTCATAATCTTTTGTTTTTTACCGGTTTTTTTAGTATCGTCTTCGTTATCATTTTTGTTTGTTTGCTTATTTCTTCGGCTTCCAGTGTTTTTAGCTTTTGCTGGTTTTGGTCCTCTAACTTTCTTTTCTTGGACAGCATCAAACAAATCCTTCGTTACTCTTTGACCAATATAATTTATTGCTTTTCGCCTTGGTTTACTCTTAATGGTCGCAAAGTTAGGTGTTGGTATAAATTCGTGAAAAGGAGATCTCTTTTGTGTTTTCTTCTTATTTTGCTTCAAATTTGATAACGGCTCATTATCAGAATCATCAGAATTATGATCCTCGTGTCTGATGCGTAGTGTCTGTTGGCGTGTGTGAGCAGCTGTTGCATTAGATGGATCCAGATTTTCTTCTTCAGATTCTGATGATGTATAAATCTTACAGTTCCTGGCAGAATGTTGACAGTATTTTTGGATTGCGTTTATATCAATATTTTCGTCGTCCGAACCTGATGCAGAAGAAGTGATAACTGGTCTTCGTAGTACATTTTGTCTTACTAACCCAGATGTACTTGGAATTGGAGAGTGAAATTGTGACGCCCTATCACATAAAGTCATGCCTGTGGGTGAAAGTTGTTCAGCAATATCTCCAATAGCAGATTCAGAAGAGGAACTGTAGTCAACTAATTTCCTACATGCGTAAGTTGGCAATTGATTCTGTGGCTGAGAATCAGATGAAAGTGGTGGAGGTAAATATTCAGACCAAGGCTGAGGCAGAGGCTGTAGTGTTCTTGGGCAACAATCAAATGCATGCACATTTTCAGTTATTAGTGACGGCGATATACGTAAGCTTTCTTCATAATCTGTGTCAGAGTCATTATTGTGATACACATCTGACTGTTCAAGATTTTGAGCTTCAGGATCATCTGAGTTAGAAGCAGTTTCATGCAAAATAGGCCGCTGAGTGAGGATAGAAGGTGCAAAAGCCTGCTCGGGAATCGCATTTGGGTTATAGGGGTGAAGCCCAGTAGCTCTAAAACCGTTTTTTATATTATCTTGAGTTACACATTTAGGCCATACCTTTGAGAAAATTTTGTTAAACCTTGCCTTTGTGAGCTTACGATCTGGATGACGATAGGCATACAACAATACTTCTTCATCCCAATGGTGCTCGTAAGATTAATTGACCGATTTGTCTAAAGGTTGCAATTCGTGAGTGGTATTGGATGGCAGACAATATAATACTATATTGTTCTCATCTGCGGCATCCACTATCCTAGTATCCAGATGAGAAGCAGCTCCATCAAAAACTAGCAAACATTTCCCGGGAGACTTATAGTTGCCAAGATGATGTATAAAATCAATAAATAAATCAGTAGTCATGCTACCTTTTGGTGCCATTCTGACTATAGTGCCATCAGGTAAATTGTCGTTGAATTCTGGTCTTAACCTTTTACCTTTGAAAATTATCATTGGTGGAACCGAATTACCTGAAGCGTTTACACACATGGCGATTGTGACGTTTTCAGCATGTTCTTGTGCAATAAAATGGACTCTCTTGTTCCCTTTTTGTGCAAGAACATGTTGTTGGTGATGCAAGGTTAGCCGACAACCTTTTTCATCTATATTATATAGACGTTCTGGATGTCGAGGAATGTCTAATTCGTCATACAATTTTTTTATAGCTGTGAAATGTTGTTGCACGATGTGTTTATTTAATTTTTGAGCTCTTGCAGAATTCATAAACTGTGCTTTGCGGACAGAAATCTTAGGGTTACGTTTTAAAAAATTTTTTAGCCATTTTCTGCCTGCAGTGCATCTGCTGTTATTGAAAGAATTTGGTATTTTATGTGTTGTACAAAATAAGTAGGCTTGCTTTCTTACAATCTTGGGGGTCAACGGCACGCCTACTTCAGCTAATCGTATTATTCGTCTTGCTAAATCTTTTTCTTGGACATTAGTTAGTGTAGTTGCTCGACCAGTTCTCTTTTCTTCACTGCCAGATTTTAGGTGGTTTCTCAAAGTTCTTCTTGGTATACTGAAAGTAGCTGCTGCCTGTCGTTGTGACATACGGCAGTGTTTTACAGATGCAATAGCTGATTTAAGCTGTTGTTCAGTCCACTCACCACGTCGCTTCTTATTGTTTGTTTCCATTATGTGAAATCTAAAAATAAATCAAAATTCAATTGTAAGTTATGAAAAGAATTTATTTACTAATTACTAATTCAAAAATCTATCTTGTATTTGGGCCACGTAAGTGATTACGAAGATTACAAATTTGCACTGAACACTAACGACTGAGAACTTTTAATTTCAAACCGTAAGTTGAATAAAGTAGTTACTTACGTAAATTTAGTTTCAATATTCTACTGCAATACTACCAACTGTATGTAAAATTTTCCCAAAATGACTCATTTTCTCTAATAAACTATGGCATTCAATAGTCCTAATAAGGCCCGGACCACCTTAGGAACCCGTGTGGTGGGCCTTTATACGCACTTTACCCGCTAACAAGACCAACCTCTTTTAAATGAAAATTAACAAAGAATTCAAACAACACTTACCTTCTTAGGAATGCTTATAAATCGAAGTAACTTTAAACATAGAAGAAAATACAAAAACAATTAGTTTTTCAAATAAAATTCCAAAAAGATTGTGAACATGAGGTTATAAATTGGTAGACATTTGCAACGTGTCTGACAAACTGTCAAATATTGCAAAGATGGCGACACCCTACCTTTCATTTATGCTTGCAATTTCGTCTATGGCACTAATCGAACATAGGCGCGAAATTTAAACACATTCGACTTATTAAATTGTAAAATTTCGAAAGTGGGCCATCTTAGGAACAGGGCTATCTTAGGCGTATGTACCTTAGATTAAAAATAAGATTTAAAAAAAATAAAGTATACTGCCGAAAAGGATTTTTTTTTAAATACATTATAGTTAGACATTCACAGATATGCTAAAAGGCTTTGGCTTCTGCCTAGAATATAATATTATAGAGTAGTCTCAAACCGAAGCTCAATTTTGTTCAATCCTGTGTAACACGACATAATTAATCTATGCCACATTATAGCTCTGTGTTGCGTGCTATCCGTGTTATACACAAATCTGTGGTGTTATAGTATAATCTGTGATTGTCATGTAGTCTGTGGTTGCTGTGCGAGTCGGCCGCCGCCATTTTGTTTACTTCAGATTTGAACGGGGGATACGGTAAAACGGTGCGTGATTCTGTTGAATATTTTTAAAACTGATATTTAATTGATTTATAGAGATATTATTGTTATGCATATCTATTAGAAAGATTATAAAAGTGATATAACATTATAAATTCATACGAATTTCATAAAGATAGATTATCGAGAGTAATTTGTAAAAACCTACCAGCTAATAATAATGTCAGAATAAACAGTTTGATTTTGTAATTGTAACCATATGATTTCATTTAAGTGACCCTTTCTGAGATGCCGTATCATCTCAGAAGTGGGATATAGAACTTAATTTTGCCCACTTTAAATCGATAAAGGACCGCTAATAGGTTCATATCGATTTAAAGTGGTTAGGTCCATATGATGAACCAAAAAGGAACAACATGTTTTTCTAAAGTTGTGAAAAGTTAAAAGTTGCTATAAAGTAGATCACTTGATCGATCTTCGAAGGTGGCACTATGGCAGGATTTCCAGGAATCGAACCCCATGACGCAATTATACGTGCGGAGGGTACTTTTGTGTGCTTAAACTTTGTGTTGTTTTCATGTGAACAATATCGCTGGCTTGCCGGAGCGAGGGAGCGGTCTGCGTGACACGCTGTCGTGCCTTGCCGCGCGCCTCGAAGCCGCGCTGTTGCGCGCTTTTCCGTGTTGCATGGTTGTGAGGTGATGACACCATCGAGCCTCTGGTGATATGACGTAATATGCGACATAGGTAAGACCGTTTAATTTATTTATGTAAAAGGATTTACCCCACAAAGTAAATGAACAGTAATTCATGTTACTGAATTTGACCGTAAATTGTGTAGAAAAGGTTTAGAACTAGTACAAACGCGACTTTGTGCGAAAATCACCGCAATGGTATGTAGGCGCGATTTCCATTTATAATGATAATTTCCCAGTAAATTAGCGAGCTGTGTTGGCTCAGTGGTTGTGATTGGCATAACGCATTTGAGTCGCTGAATTGCCCTGAATGCTAGTTTGTGAACAGTATAAAGTGTCTAGCAGAATCATCTTGTTCAAAAGTAGAACCTTTGAGGATACCGACCGGGTACAACAATATTTTTGTGATTAAAAAGTGACTCATGCCCTAAGTTGAGTGCGCATAACTTGAAACCTCTAAGTTTGCTAAGTTTTGAGTAATAAAGAAACGTTTTGCTAAAAGCTAAAACATCCTGTAAATTGTTTTTGTGTAATTTAGTTTTTGTTTTTGGAATGAGGGTTATTATTTAAAACTCATGACCCAGTTACGATGATACAAATCAACCTCAATTTTGAAGTTTCACCTACTGTTGACTAATGTTTTTGAAAATGATTAACTGTCGTGTCCGGTAAAATCAGTTTAGCCCAGCTAATTAGTGAAATCATTTGCATTGTACTTTTGAAAGTTTTTGTGTTTAAACAGAAATAAATGCGTGGCAACCCAATAGTCGCCAGGATTACAAGTTAATTGTAATAGAATTGTTGACGATTCAATTGTTTTAAACATGTCGTGTTAAATAGAAAAAGTGTCTCAAAATAAGTTGGTTGTGTGTTCCCGAGATATCAAAGCGTTTGTGAATAGTTAATTTTGAGAATAATTACTCGACTTTAATTTTAAAAAATGTTATGGTCAGGTATAAACGAGCAGATATTTGAAGTTAAACATAACTTGGGGTTTGGTTGGTTTTTTTTTAATGTTACCGGACCTGATTACGTAATTTAAATAGCATGAAAGTTTCATTCCGCTTTGATTACTTACAGAAGTATTGTTTATCGACCCTCGTAGATAGTTAAGGTTTGATTTCAATCAAATCAATTAAGAGTTGACATACCTACCTGACAGAACTTTGTCTTTTTACTCGTTAGTGATTTTACATGCGTGAAAACAATAATAGTTTTGTATCGCGCGGATTATATCCGGCAGCAATGCTGTTTATTATTATGAGTTGTTCATGTTGGAGGGTTAGTGACTGGTTGAGACAATTGGTCGTCTATTTTTTATTAAAGTTAAATTACAATTTGGATACGGAGCTTAACAGTGATATGAATAAATTATGAGTCTTAACAGAAATACAAAACAAATCAAATTTATAGATTTATTTATTTTCTCATAAACATGAATACATAAAAACTGAGGAACGGAAACAACTGCGTTAGTATAAAACTGTCATTATAGTCAAATGTTCATTGTTTCATATCTGAGTTTGCACCATAGTTTATAGACCTTTATTGAGGACTCTATTGTCTCTTGGTGCTCTATGAGCTCTACCGACTCTTCGTGCTCTACGAACTCTACCGACTTTATGTGCTCTACCAGCGCTACTGACTCTACGAGCTCTACCAGCTCTATAGCTCTATATATCTAGCTTTACAGGTTATATCAGCTCTGTAGCCGACTTTGTGAGTTCTATTGGCTTTGGATGTATGAGTACCTCCCTGAGTAGTGCCCCAACATTGATGAATAGCAGCGATGATCTAGTAATTTCTAGTTAATCATTTGTTTTTATGTTATGTTACATGTGTGTCGCCATGGAGTGGTGCCCTGGAGTGATACGCTGGAGTGGTGCCATGAGGTGGTACCTAGAGCAGAGTTGCTTCGGAGTGGTATCTTGAATCTATGCTTCGGTGTTAGGGAAAGTGTTAAAGTTAGGGAGGGTGTTCTAAGTCGGGCATGATTGGCGTAATGAACTCGCCGCCCAAGAGTGGCTTAGATCATCGCAGCCGTCTATAAGGTTCAGGTGAAGGCAGTAACCGGAACTGTGTACGGCTATAGTTAGGTTGAGCGTTATTCGGAGTTGGTGAAATCGACACTAAGTAAGTAAAAGTGAGGAAATTTCGATTTGAATTGCAACTTATGATGATTTACATAAACAATGCCTTGTATGATTAGTGAAATGAAATGATTTAAAATATGGTAGCTGGGTATAGGGTAATGAAGGTGAATGAAGTAATCTGAACTCTGTACGGCTACAAAGTAGGTTTAGGGATGGTGTTCTAAGTCGGGCAGGATTGGCGTAATGAACTCGCCGCCCATGAGTGGCTTAGAGCATCGCATCTGTTATAGGGTTCCGGTGAAGGCAGTAACCTGGACTCTTTACGGCTATAGGTTAAGTGAGTATGTTTGGAGTCGGGCAGGATTGGCGTAATGAACTCGCCGCCCATGAGTGGCTCCAAACATGCAGCATTGATATTGTCCAAGCGAAGGCAGTAACTTTGACACCGCGTGGCTGTTGATAAAAGCTGTAGGTGATGTCGATATTAATTATGGATTTTAAAGATTTTCATTTCATTTCACTAAATAAGTAAAATGGGAATAGGTAATACTTGAATGATTTTTTTTGTAAACTCATGATTGCTTTATTTGATTAGTGAATAGGAACGATGGGACTCGTTCATGGAGGATGGCCGACTGTAACACGACATAATTAATCTATGCCACATTATAGCTCTGTGTTGCGTGCTATCCGTGTTATGCACAAATCTGTGGTGTTATAGTATAATCTGTGATTGTCATGTAGTCTGTGGTTGCTGTGCGAGTCGGCCGCCGCCATTTTGTTTACTTCAGATTTTAACGGGGGATACGGTAAAACGGTGCGTGATTCTGTTGAATATTTTTAAAACTGATATTTAATTGATTTACAGAGATATTATTGTTATGCATATCTATTAGAAAGATTATAAAAGTGATATAACATTATAAATTCATACGAATTTCATAAAGATAGATTATCGAGAGTAATTTGTAAAAACCTACCAGCTAATAATAATGTCAGAATAAACAGTTTGATTTTGTAATTGTAACCATATGATTTCATTTAAGTGACCCTTTCTGAGATGCCGTATCACCTGTCCTACCCTCCCTATGCTACTGCTTTAACCTGTGTGGTTACTACTTACTACCATTGCTTCAAGCAGTTTTATTTCAAAATGACAGTTTATTTTACGTACTGTGACGTCTCGTATATAAGGATCATAATACTAAAACACGAACGCCAACAATTTTCAAACAATACTACTTTAATCGATGGTTGTATGTCCTCTGAGATTTGGCGTGCGGGATGAATGCATGCTTACAAATGGGTGATCAACAGAACAGTGTTTTAACGTCTGTGCGTACTGTTTGTTTTGTTATCATAACCGCGAGAAAATCATTACAACGGATTTAGAAAGCCGCGGTGTTTTCCTCCAGCTACTGAATCGAGGCAGTAAAATAAGAATTTTAGTGCGCTTACGCAAATAGTTTGAAGTGGAACACGTTTTATTGGTTCTTAAATTCTAAGTATTTGAGTATATTTTTAAGCATTTTGAACCAGCAAAGGTATGTTAATGAAGTCTGATTATGCAACTGTAGGAAAAGGTTAAAGAAATAAATTGATTAAAATGATTTTTACTTTATTGTTCCAGCTCCTAACCTAGCTTTCTTTGGGCACATATTATTTTTAAAGCCTGGCGATTTATCCATAGAAAGACTACTGGTCAGAGAAATGACACTAGAATACACGAAAGATAATCCGCATCGATATGAATACGTGAGTGTAAGAGAAAGATAACCATGAGGGAGTGGAGAATGATCGCAATAAGAACAGATTGTGGCCACTTGCCCGCTTTAGTTGTTTTTTTTTTAAAGTAAATGTGTATTTTATTAAGTAAGTCGTTGTGAGTTAAATTATTAAAAATAATTAAAGAAAGATAATTGCACGCCGTCCAACTGAACGTTAACGGGCATGGTGCCTAAATTACCGGCAAGGCTAAGGCGTTGGGCTAAATAAGAGCCAGCTCTTGGGTCACCAAAGGCGTGGATCAGTTTATGGGGCACGAAATTTATAAAATTCTTCGTGTCCGATGACCATGGGCCCAGAGTCTCAAAAACAAGCGCCGCAAAAATTTGAATTAATCTAAATTTAAAATTTTAGCCGCCCACTTTAGTAAATGTTAGCACGTTACTTCAGTGCTAATTAAAATGCATATCTCCGCCCTACAAGATGACGTTTTCTATAAATAATTTTCGCGGTGACTCCGTGTTTCGTTGTAAACGTCCCATATGATATGTTTATTTAATTTATACCAATAATTCTCCTTGAATTATGAGCGTGGGCAGGAAGACGGTGTTAGATTAGATATTTATTGTGAAATGTGTCGTCTATTTACAAACAATTTATCATGAAAACAACCATTGGGAGTTACGACGAATTTCGGCTTTTTTGCTTTTGCTGAAGCGACGTATGCTGGTGCTAGATTTTTCTATCATAATAATATTTTGTTGCAATAATTTTATAGTGCAGTGCCTTTTTTTTATTCTTTATAGGCTTACCCTTGATCACAATCACACCTGATGGGAAGTGATGATGCGGCCTATGATGGGACGCGCTTGCCTAGACGATGCCTATTCACTCTTGATTTAAAGATACCCGGATTGTAATTGGTGGGAAACACAGTTTTTAGGGTTCCGTACCAAAATGGTACAATGGAACCCTTATGGTGCGACTTTCTCCGTCTGTCTGTCCGTCTGTCCGTCTGTCCGTCCGTCACACTTGATTATTTCAGTAATTACCGAAGCTATCGACATGAAATTTGGAATAGTTATGTATATTAGTGGCCCAAAGACACTGGAATAAAAAAAAATTGGAAATTATTTTTGTTCTTATTTAAAAAGGGGGGAAAATCGGAGGGTTGAAATTTAAAAGTGAGATAACTGTACTGTGTGGGGTATCATATGAAAGGGTTTACTTTGTACATTCTAAAACAGATTTTTAATTATTTTTAGTTATGATAGTTTTTGATTTATCGGGGAAAATGTCTAAAAAAATACCGTTCCCCCCCCCTTATCTCCGGAGTTTACCAATCGAAAAATTTGAAATAATTATGGTCAATAGGAATTTACGTATACTTTACAGGAAAACTATAGCCAATGCTCTAACTAGCATAGTTTTTTTGATATTAACAATAAACCTCTACAAACAAAGTTAGTCTTGCGGTTCATTAACAAAGGTAATTATTTATTAATAATGGTACGGAACCCTTCGTGCGCGAGTCCGACTCGCACTTGCCCGGTTTTTTTTAGAGTGTTCCAGACCCTAGTCATGCAAATAAGGAATGTAATGAAGACGCAAAGCGCTTCGTATGTGTGCTTTCGAAAAATAGTAACAAAATATCCCACAAAATCTTTCTCGATATCAACAAAACCTTTAATCATTTGGTGGTACCCCGGCCTTCTGGCAAAACTATTCTATCCCTCCTCCCTACCTAAAGATACGTTAAACGAAGTTCAGAAAATTAATTGAACGTGTCTTTGATCCTATAATAATTAATGGTACAGAATCAGAGATCAAACGTACTTATTGATAATCCTTTAGTACAGAATAGATAGAATTTCAATGCACGGAAATGTCGACAGGCGTGTAAATTCGCCGTGTATTTCGAATTTTCCGATACACCCTAAACGTAATGGCATGTCGATGGCTTGAACAAAACAGGGAATTATGTTACAACGATAATTAGCACGGGCTTTGGAGTGCTGATTAGAACCTGCCAATTGCACAGTCAATTCAGTCAATACCGTTACAATTTCCCATCCATCAAAAGCGAAATAATATCGTATAGGTTACGCAATACGCACCATTTTCGCAAAATCTGTGCCGACATCGAATTGTCGTGTTGTTCCTTTATTAGTCGACGTATTGACAGAACTAGTACAGAACTAACGACATCGACGGAACCGGGTCAAATATTTGTCTGTACAATTAAAACAAATGAAATACAATGTGATACATGAAAACTCACATATACACTGTTAATAAAAAAGGAAATATAGTACAAGTATAAACTTAACTGGTAGGTAGCTAAATAAGAAAGAAAAAAAAATAACAAATACTGTCTAGCTAAAGTTCCTGACTCCCAAACTAGGATTCCCTGTGCTATGGGAAGCCAGTCCTTCGCCCGTACCTACCTTCCAATAGTTATATTATTAGGTTAAAACTAATCAATGTACATACATTATGGTAAATACCTACAAGACCATTACAGAAACAGTGTCTAGCTAAGTTCCTGGCCCCCAAACTAGGATTCCCTGTGCTATGGGAAGCCAGTCAGTCTTTCGCCCGAAACATAATAACAATAGGTGTTATGTTTAGTAAAAATCTAATACAAGAATTTTAAAAACAATTATACATAATAATAAATTTAAAAGTTACTTTCTTTCGCGTTGGTGGGTAGTCGTAGAAAAAGATAATAACATCGTCTCGATATGAGTCGAGCGTCAATAGTTAGCACGGTCGTGATGAGTGCGATAGTATATGCAAAAATTTCAGAAGCTGAGGACAATAATTACGTTATGTAATTCGACGTTTGTGAATCATAATTTATGGAAGTATCATTGAATGAATAAGTGTTATTTATTTTTTATCTTCAAAGAGTTATTTAGTTATGATTTAGGAGAATATTATGTAAATTTAGTTATACTCGTATTAATTACAATGTAGAACAAATATGTCATAATTACTTAGTTTTAGTTTATTCTAATTAACTGTATTCTGTGTATTTATATTGTTCAATATTTTATTTGGGTATATATATGAATTTGTTGTTGTAATAATATTTTTTTGATTATTGTGCTTACTAGTAGAAATTTATGTTTTATTTAGTCTTAAAATGTGTTCGGTTTCCTCATATGATTTATGAAGAAGCCATTTAAATAGTAGTTTTCGGCAGGTATATTTAGATTTACTTAATATATTTAATTGTTTATTGGCGAATGTATAAAGTAGTGGTGCTGTGTATCTAAAGAATCGCTGGGCGAATGCAGATTTTGTTCTTGGTGTGGGCCACGTTAGTCTACGTTTAGTTGATTGTTTTCCTGGGATATTCTCCAAATTGTATATTCGAAGGACTTCTGGGCTCAGATGAAACTTTAGGATAGTTTGTAGATAGTATTGTTGTCGAATAGTCAATACATAGTTTTCTGTGTGTAGTTTAAAAGTTGAATATCTACGAGGTTTTGAAAATAAGACTTTTAAAGAGGCTCTAATACACTTGGGTTTATACAGAAGGTTGTTTAACTGACGGTAGGCGTTTTAAATCAAATTTGGATAAAGGCGATCTATACTAATATTACAAATGCGAAAGTTTGGATGGATGGATGGATACATGGATGGATGGATGGATGGATGTTTGTTGCTCAATCACGCCAGAGCGGCTGTAAGGATCTGGATGAAATTTGGCACAGATAGATTATAGTCTTTTATAACACGAGTTTCCGCGGGAATCAAAAAAACCTCAATCTACGCGGACGAAGTCGCTGGCATCAGCTAGTAAGTTCATAATTTGTGATAGAGATAAATACCTATGGGAAAATCAACATCACAGTTCGTACACTGGTGTAAAATGATTGTAATACTTTTACCAGTATGCGAGCATGGAAGAAAAATAAACGAGCGGTAACGAACTCTGTTATGACATCTGTCAACACCGATACTTTGACAATAGGAAATAATATTGACAGCGCCAATGTGACAGTTTGTTTTTCCATGTCAAAAGTTAAGCTGATTGCAAACATGCGTCGGATTTTCGATGGTGGCTGGCTGTTGATTTGTTATTTTTTTATTACTGTTTAAACTTTAGATACTGTTAGTTTGTGTGTCAAAAAAAGTTAAAAGTATAGGAAAACATCTATTAACAGAATAATATAGGTTTTGTTTGTCAAAGTGTAAGTTGAAATAAAACATTGCACGGAATTTAATGACGATCGTTTTGTACAATTAGGTATTCTGTGGTTTTAATTCATAACTTTGAATAAAGTTTATGACAATATTGAAAATAATTAATATTATGAAGTTAATTTGAAATGTCTATAATATTATTTATGCAGCCCAATATTTTTAATACTATATTATGAATATAAAATGACATTATAACAGAGCCTATTCATATCGCTGATAGGTAATTTTACGTGATGTAAACTAATGAATATCTAGTCAAAAGTTTGTGCAGGCAAAGTTACAGAACGTATCTCGTACGTAGATGATTCCCAATTCAATCATTCGAAATTGAGGTATCAAAATATTCATAGTGAAATTTATATAGTCATTACCAATTTCAAAGCTCATTACCTGTTCAGAATGGATAGGGTTACCATATATTTAACTATGTATATTGGGACCAACAATGAACTATCTAATTGAAAAAGTTAATAAGCTTTAAAGCTTTTCTATAGATATTTCTTAAATATTATTCACATAAAAAACACTTGCTAACTAAAAGTCTCGCACCTTTTACTATTTATTAATCAGAGTTATTTTTAGTCAAAGTGGAATATAATTATCCATACTTACTTTATGTGTATTTTTATCATCTATATATTTATATTTATATTTTATCATGCTTAGTGCAAAGCAATGATAAGGTCTAGGTAGGAACGCGCTTGCTTACAAGATGCCTATCCACACTTGCTTGAAGGTACCTAAGTTGTATGTGGCAGGAAACACGTTAATTAGAGCTTCGTCTTACAAAATTATAGAATGTTTGATAAAATGCCTCGTTGGTCTAATGGTTAGCATAGTCGACTGCAGATCACGAGGCCCTGTGTTCGATTCCCGGTCGGGCATAAAAGTTAGGTATTGGGTTTTTCAATTAAGAAATTGTCAGTGCCAGCCCGGAGTTGGAAGTTGGCGGTGTTTAAGCTCCGTGCCTCGGAGTGCACGTTAAGCCGTCGGTCCCGGTTATTATCACTAACATGATAGTAGTCATTAAAGCCCGCCAACCCGCATTGAAGCAGCGTGGTGGGTCTAAGCTCTAATTCCCGCTCTTCTATGAGAGTGGAGGCCTGTGCCCAGTAGTGGGACGTTAATAGGTTGTAGTGATGATGGATGATGACTCTTACAGTTAGCCTTTTCTAAAACTGACTGTCCAGCGTTACTCATAAATATGGTGTGCCTACACGATAGACCGAGCCAATCTATAACGGCCGCCCGCTGGCCACTCGACACAAAAAAACAACAAAACACGACAGCTGGTGCAGAGCTAATAATAAAGTAGAATTTGGACGGACATTAACCATTATCTTAATTTTGATACGGCTTACAAAACAGCGTTAACTTCTGCGACATAATATGTGCTAGGGTGCAGGACGGTTGCAGGAATTTTGTATACGGTGTCTTACGGCATTAGGATTGATCAGCTATTTCTTACGCTTCATTACCTTTTTTTTCTATCTTCGGGATATTTTTTAAAGTTACTGTTCTCGGTAATTCGGACGACTAAATATTTGATTATTCATCTCACTCATCGCCATCGCAAATCTTTTCTGAATATATTAATATTTTTTTAGTCTAGCCTATTTTTTTTAACCAAGCCTTGTATAAACACAAGGCCAGGTTTTCGCTTCCATTACCACTCATGCAATTCGACTTTTTTTTGCAAATTTTAATACTTTCATGAACTTCATCTTGCCTTCATTTTGTGGTTTATCAATCGTATTAATATTATAAATGCGAAAGTGGTTTGTTGGTTTGTCCTTCAATCACGCCGCAACGGAGCAACGGATCGACGTGATTTTTCGCATGGGTATTGTTAAAGACCTGGAGAGTGACATAGGCTACTTTTAATCCCGGAAATTTTCGGAATTCCCGCAGGAATGAAAAAATTTAATCGTCGTGGGCATCAGCTAGTGAATATATTCAAGACCAATACTACAATCGCCCTTATTATTATTCCATTACAAATTAACGACAGCATGACGGCTATCATGTGTCTACCATTAAGATAAATCAGGCATTGTCAAATGGTACAACCGCTTCGGGAGATATTGCTCCATGCTCAATCGGAAATCGAAACTTGTCAGTTCAGTAATACTGAAACCTAAACTGTCAGTTGTCGGTAGCCATCTATTATCAGCTATCTCTCTCTAATCATGACGTCGGTGGCCATTGACGTTGGGGACAGTGTGACCAAAAAAAATTGGTAAGTAGGAACGCGTCTCATCTTTTTGAGTGTTCCGTCGACTTTGAAAATGAAAATGAAAATCATTTATGTCACGTCGTGACAACTTGTGCCACTTATGATGTCGTAAAAATCTACCACCGGTTCGGAAAATTGTTTCTACTAACCGGCAAGAAACTCAGCAGTTACTCTTTCCATAAACAGAAAAATGTTACACTTTGTAAATAATATAAATAATAATGCCCTCCCGACCGAATTTCGGCCACGGCGGCCTATCTCCAGAGAGATTAGCCATCTGCGCGGGAGATATTATAGTGCACAAGTGTGTGCGCATACACAGGTGCACTCTCTGTTCCTTTACTCTCATAGCCCGATGGGACGGAAAATCCGACACGACCGGAGAGAGATCAGGCGCAGGACCGACGGCTTTACGTGCTCTCCGAGGCACGGGGGTGAAACACCGCCAACTGCCTTACTCCGGGCTAGTACCGAGAATTTCTTGTCAGAAAAACCCAATACTTGCTATGACCCGACCCGGGAATCGAACCCGGGACCTCGTCGTCCGCAGTCGAACATGCTAACCACTTGACCAACGAGGCAGTCAAAATAAAAAATAATATATAATGCATACGTTACGTAATAAGTATTACACTTGACTTGTGGGTTACTGGATGCGAGGCTGATTGCTTCGACTACCGACTGAAATATAGGGTCGATATCCAAGTCACCTCTATAAGCCTCATAGACTTGGACGAATTAACCACGGGACGCGTGATATCGGCCATATTCACCTTACCCCTATAGCCGCAAACAATTTCACCATTAATTTAAGGTATTGTGTTGTCATAGTGATCGACTTTTTCATGCACTAGCGTCAAAAATTGGGCAGAAAACTGACAAGGCACTCTCCCCTCGCCCCGCAAAAGTAAGTCGACCGTGATTTCATACATATTTCTTACGTTTCCTATCTCGTGTTTATTTAACCCAAGTTACTAGAATATCTTTTGTATCTTTCCATAATGTTTGCAGCATTGGAATTTTGATTTAGCAATATTGCATTTTTCTAATTTTTCAGAAGTCCTAATTCCGGAACCATTTGCTGTCGAGTTGAGGTCCATCTAGCTGGTTAAATTTGTCACCATGTTGTGAAACCTACAGCGACAAACACTTTGTATAATTTCCATGTTATCAAAAAAACGGTAACTTTTTTTTAACCACTACAAGTTATTTTAAGTTTGATGTTTTAATGCTTGCTAGCTCGTGCTCTCGTTTGGAATATGGAGTCATTCTCCGTTTTGGATTCTAGTATACCGATATTATTAATGCAAGTGCAGTACTTATCACTCTAATTTCACGTTTTCGAATGGACAGACAACTTACAGAATTTAAAAATATTAGAGATGTAGAGTAATTGCGCTTAATTCATATTTTTTTTTATCCACTACAAGTTAGTCCTTGACTGTGATCTCACCTGTTGGTAAATGATGATGCAGATAGCGGGCTAACCTGTTAGGGGCATGGCAGTTATAATTAACCCATACTCCTAATCGGTTTCTACACGACATCGTACCGGAACGCTAAATCGCTTTGCGGCACTTCCTTGCCGATGGGATGGTAACTAGCCACGGCCGCAGCCTCTCACCAGGCCAGACCAGGGAGAATTCAGAAATTATTAATTTCGGGTTTGAGCCCGGGACCTCCGCACGTTAAGACAACAGCCCTCAACACTGCGCCAGGGAAGTCGTCATAAAAGTTACTGATTACGCAACTCCCGTATCATTTCCGTGTTAGCATGTTCAAACTGTATCATGATTAGATACATCGGGAGATTGCCTGTAGCCAAGCGCAATTCTCTCAATCAACAAACAAGATTGGGATTTATCCCAATCTTGTTTAAACAGCTCAATCGGAACTGGCCAGCGAAAATAACCTAACTATGGGAACCCTTCGAGTAACCCTAAAACAGGTACAAAAATGAAACTTCGTTAGCGGCGTCGAGCACAAAGCATAGAGGCGATAACCATCGGCTTCTTAGAACCCACCTTACTGGGGGGACCTTATATTCTGTCTCCATACCTTTAATATATTAACTGTTCACACTTCACGGGTTTTCGTAAGAATGAGTTGTCAAGTTTACCTAGAATTTTGAAACTGATTGGTTGATAGCACCAAACGATATTTTATTCAAATTAAGGAAATTAGGGGAATTAGGAATTTTATTCGGTCACGCATAAGTGGTCTCAAATTATGCGTATCTAAATAAATCGACACATTAACGATCGGAATAAGCTCTTTTATAACTGTATATTGGCTGCAGTTAGGAGTGTGTTTAGGGAATTCACGACATTGTTCCCCCAAATACAGTTTTAGTTCCTACCATAGAAATTGCCATAGAACTGCCAGACTCGGCGAGGGCGTTTCACCCTACTAAATATGGTATCATCCTAGCCCCTTTCCAATTTAAGTTTAATTAGAAACATCAATAATTGTTACCCTGGCCTATGCTGGACAGTAGGTACGTAGGTAGTAGGTAGGTAGGATACATACATTATTATTTCATAAGTGTTTAATATTAAAAAAAGACGTGTGGCACTCGGAGACTGCCGCGGTAAAGCTATTGCATAGCATTTTTTATCAACTTGCTATGACTACTTGTGTTGTTGACTTCAAGTTGTTGAAAATATAAAGGCGAAATATTTTCATAAAAATAGTCTTTTTATTTTCAACAACTTGAAGTCAACAACACAAGTAGTCATGGCAACCAAAGCGTTAGGTTGTTTTTCGCTACGGAATTTCTGGATTCGGTCTCCACGCTCAAGGCCCGCGATAGAAGCTATGCAATAGCATAGAAAAAGAATTATGTTTTATTTTCATATTTTAAAGTACCTATCTCTTGCCGTCATTGTTTTGACGAGTGAATTAGAGTTTTTTTTTGTTGTCCATCCTAAATACCTCAGTATTTAAGTTTTATAACTACTGACGGAACTCTTTTATTTACTGGTATGAAAAGTTTATAACCGTTAAAGTCATCAACTGTACCCATGCAGAAATCAATTTTATTCGTTAATGTATTTTAATCGTTATTCGTTAAAGTAATGTAAATGTGATTGAAGTAAACACCAACAAACAAACACACTTTTGCATTTACAAATTAAGTAGGTACTGATTCTTAGTATGTCATCACTCTTGTTAGTGTGAGCTGAGCTTTAAATATCTTTAATAGAGTCACTATTTTGAGACAATAATCCAAAATATTTGCCGCCAAAAGCACCAAGCAAGGCCTTCCACGAACAAATCGTTTCCTTTAAAATCCCTAAACGCCATTCCCTTGGCTCCGTAAATTGAGATATTCTCGTATCTGGTTAGTATACATGTAAGTTATTGTCACCTTTTTTTGTCCCCTTTTTCACACCAGGTAGAGATTTCAAGGTGTCGGCATATGGCCTTATAAATTGCTTTCCTTGTGAAATGATTGATGAAATATTAAATTATTGTATGATAAACGCTTCGATGAATTTTTGGAAAAAAGGTTTTTTTAGTAACACTGATGATATGAAAAAGTTTGATGTTTTAATGCTTGCTAGCTCGTGCTCTCGTTTGGAATATTGAGTCATTCTCCATCTCGGATTCTAGTATACCGATATTATTAATGCCAGAGCAGTAGTTATCACTCTAATTTCACGTTTTCGAATAGACCGACAACTTACAGAATTTAAAAATATAAGAGCTGTAGAGTAATTGCACTTAGTATTTTTTTATGCAACAATATAATGCAAACGTGTAGGTATATTCAAATCTGCCATAACTTGCAGTAGCATCACTAGCAAACGCCTGCGACTTCGCTCCTGTGAGAATTCAAACAAATTGGAATCCTTTATTTTCCTTTTAATTCCTTGTCTACGTAATAAAGAAAAGGTTTTGATGAGTCAGTCAAGAGTTTTCTTTTTACTGTATGAAAATAGACAGAACAATATCTGGTATTAAAATATTGCATATTAATAATGTAATCCTGTTTCAAGTACCAACAGTACCTCTACCAAAAGTTCTTACAATCTATAATATGTATTATGTCTTCATATGAATATGATACCACGTACCTAGACTCAACTTTAGAGACTAACGGCCGGTTTCTGAATTGAGAATTTCATGTTGAGTCTGTCTCAAAGACTACTTAAGGACTAACTAAGCAATTTTTTGTTTCTGAATTCATATTGTGTAAGGTTTGAGAGTTGGAACTTGCTGTTTTTGCTTGAATGCTTAATTCAGAAACAGGCCCAATATCAATTAAGAAACAAACATTTGCTTAATTTTATAATTTTATTACAGTGCTTCACACACGAGGATAGTTTCTAAAAAATTTGCTTAATTAGTCCTTAAGTAGTCTTTGAGACAGACTCAACATGAAATTCTCAATTCAGAAACCGGCCGTATGGAGTCATTATGCACAATAAATGACTGTAAAAAATGAAGTAATCCAAGCTGGCGCTTAAGTTAATGTTCACAAGGTGTATTTAATGTGCAGGTATTAGTTCACACTGAGAGTAATAATAATAGGCTGGTGTTAGCTTACCTAAGTGTCGAAACCAGAGCGTTGTCTACATTTGTCTATGTCTGAGTAATTAATGTACGCTTCCTTTGTTTTAGCATCTATTTAGTTGATGAAGCTGTAAACTTTAATAATGTGTTGTTTCCATGCATTAGGTATAGTTTACTATAGCTGATGCATGGATATAGTGCACATGGTTTAAGTTTTGTTTTGATTCCCGCGGAAACTCCTTAATTAAAAAAAAAATATTTATACCTACTACTTAATAAATGCGTAAGTTTGGATGGCTGAGTGGCTGGATGTATCATATTGTATGCATGGATGGATGTATGTTTATTGCTCAATCACGCCAAATCGGCTGAACAGATCTGCATGAAATTTAGCACTGATATAGATAATAGTCTGGATTAGCACATATGCTAAGTTTTGTTCCGGAATATAAAAGATATCCCGCGGGAACCAAAAACCCTCAATCCAGCTAGCTAGCTGTGCGATTAATAAAAATAAAGTAGGTAATATTCGCGAAACCAATTATAGTTTTCCCAGACTTCACGCTGGACATATCTCAAGTATTTTTACTGCAACAGTTAACTTTAACGATACACTGTGACTAGACGTGCAAGCTCCTTTATTTTTAACTGCACTTTGTTCCAAGCCTATTTCCAGGTTTTGTTACTTACCGATATTAAACACTGGCGTGCAATTTTAGTGAATACATCGTTTTTAATATTTTTCGTAATAACTTATAATACGTAGGTACCTTAGTTTTATGATGTTCGGAAAAGTATGTAAGTACTTTATTATTTTGAAATTGCAGTTTTACTGTTGTATCATCAAACCTTTAACGACAGAGGTAGGAATTTCTCATAATTTCATTTATTATTATGCTGATACATTCAGAACTTACGAGTTCATATATCTTTGACGACTGGTGAAATGGCAAGCGCTCTCAAGTGGGATCCTTGGTTCGATTCCTGGCAAGAGAAATGTCTTAATCGTCTTGTCTGTTGAGACTTTGTGAGGAGTTACTACGTCAAGGGTTATGAAACCTACCAAGAAGCGTTCTTAAAAGCTATCTATATAGTCAAATACAAAAAGAAACAAATAAGTAGCTTTAATTGTTATAAAAAAATTCTCGGCTTTCCCAGTGCGCCTTTAAAATAATATTTTCGATGACTTAGAAATAACACAAGTCTCCTTTCAGAAGGAGAGGTTATTTTCCACTACGCTGGCCAATCGTGGATTGGCAAACTTCACACACCTTTGAGAACATTGGGGAACTCTCTTATTCGACGCACCTGACTAAAAAATTTTAACAAAATACAATATCCACTCGAAAAATTAAAAGCCACGAGGCCAGTAGCTCAGAAAGTTCCCAAGTCATCCTCAAGTGGGGGCCAAGCTTTACGATCCCAGGGGAAAAAATTAACAACTCTTTTTTTTTTTTTTTGGGTCGTAAACGCCTGTATTGTAGTTTGAAGTTTTGAACACGAGGATTTTAAGTTTTTAACACCATATGCTTGGCGCCGGTTAAACAAACTTGGGCTAGGCGCCATAATGAAGTTTAGTCCTGGTTTAGTTACTCCATATGTTCTTTATGATGCTGACAACTGTCATCAAAACAATATGGTTTATAACTAACTCCTCACACACAGGTGCAATTTTTTTATTCTATTACTAGTAAGGTTTTAATAGCATATCCAATAGTTCTGACAGAGAACCATCATCATCATCATCATCATCACTACAGCCTATTAACGTCCCACTGCTGGGCACAGGCCTCCACTCTCATAGGAGAGCGGGAATTAGAGCTTAGACCCACCACGCTGCTCCAATGCGGGTTGGCGGGCTTTAACGATTATTATCATATTAGTGATAATAACCGGGACCGACGGCTTAACGTGCTCTCCGAGGCGCGGGGGTGAAACACCGCCAACTTCCAACTCCGGGCTGGCACTGAGAATTTCTTAATTGAAAAACCCAATACCTAACTTTTATGCCCGACCGGGAATCGAACCCAGGACCTCGTGATCCGCAGTCGACTATGCTAACCACTAAATCAACGAGACAGACAACAGCCGATCTTAATTTCTAGACATCTTGATAGTGCAAACACAAACGAAAGCTATACCTAACTAATGAAATTTCAGCCATTCGGTAACCGATTCACTATAACACTGCCAAACAACTAATTAAATTATTTATCCGAGCCTTTATGTTATTCAGTGGCACACCTCCCTGAACTGAGCTACTATCCTTTTTTTTATTCCCCTACAAGTTAGCCCTTCACGGCGATCTCCCCTGATGGTTAGATGATGCAGTCTAAGATGGTAGCGAGCCTCTGGTCTGGTCTGGCGGTAAGGTGGATGGCCTCTTAGGGGCATGGCAGTTATATTAAATCCATACCCCTATTCGGTTTCTACACGGCTAAATCGCTTGGCGGCACGTCTTTGCCGGTAAGATGGTTACTAGTTACGGCCGAACCCTCCCCATCAGGCCAGACCAGCGAAAGTTCAGAAAATATTAATTTCCAAACTGACACTTTCGGGGATCGAACCCGGGTCCTCCGCACGTTAAGACGACAGCGCTACAATGCGGCATGGAACTGGAAGCCGTCCAGTTAAATATAGACTACAAAGTCTATCGAACTACCTATAACTTAATTAAGTACAAATCTAATATTATATTCCCCAACACATTGTTAGAATAATTTGTTCACATGGGTCATTAAGACCATACAAAATACAAATACGCATAAATCGTTTATTGTGGCGAAATAGCCATCGGCTCTTTTGTCGTTCGTCCTATTTGTTGATTTAATATTTTGTATAGACGGTATAGCCAAAAAAAAGCTATAGAAATAATCGAAACATGAACGGTGGGGTAGGTCCGACCATCTGTCGCCGGGGGGTTTGGTCAGAATCCATTTGTGTATTTTGATGGCGTTTTCGTGTTACGGTTTCATAAATTTTTTGCATACAAAATTTTCCATTTTGGTAGCAGGGATCGAAATTAGTTTGTGGATTAATTAATAATTTTAATTTGCTCAACAGACAGTCTTTTCTATTGTTCTCTTTTCCATACTCATTTGAATTTAGAGGACTAACAATCGAAATACTCAACTGTTCAAGTACTTACATAGTATTATTAACTTAATTTTGATTTAGTTAAGGTGAATTTTTGTACATTAGAAATCAGCAATGAGTCAGCAAATTTTTACCAGGTACGACAGAATCCATACTTAATATTATGAATGCGAAAGTGTGTCTGTCTGTCTGCTACGCTTTCACGGCCCAACTACTGAACCGATTTTAATGAAATTTGATACAGAGATAGTTTACATCCTGGGGAAGGACATAGGCTACTTTTTATCCCGGAAAATTGAAGAGCTCCCGCGGGATGTCCGTCCCCGGATTACAACCTTTCCCTGTACCAAATTTCATTAAAATCGGTTGAACGGTAGCGCTGTGAAAGCGTAGCAGACAGACATACAGACATACAGACAGACAGACACACTTTCAAATTTATAATATTAGTATGGATTACAAAGAAAAAATGAGCTAAATACAGCCTATAAAACTACTAAAAAACCAACGTGGCATAGTTCGAAACTAGTATTTGCGAAAAAGTAATATAGTCCGGGGAAGTGCGACCACAAACATGCGTCACAAAAACTAGTGGCCCAACAAATCTGACAGAATTACGCGGCTGAATAAAACATCGCACCCCAGCATATGGCATCCGAAAACTATAGAAAAAAACATCCACACGGAAATTTATAACACGTCAAATCTTCAGAGAAATGGTTTCCTCTAGATAGAGACGTTATTTTTATATAAAATTAATTGTGCGGAGTCTCTCGATGCATCTGCCGCCTCTTTTGTCCTTTTTTTATACGTCCAGGGCTCCGAAGGTGCAGGTCGAATACCGTCGCTGCTTATAAATAATGTAAAATGACCTTGTGTATCGGATTCGCTCATTAAAATTCTAGTAATCGATATCTGAACAGTCGATAATTATTCGAATACCTAATTCCTGTACACAATGTTAAACTGAAGCCTTTCCTCATGTTACCAATACCGATCCTCGTAAACCGATAATGAACGTCTCGAAAGGGAATGCTTATATTACATTTCAATTACCATATAAAATGTACCGAGCCACGATCCAAGGCAACTTCTTTCGATAATCATCTAATCAGAGATCATTCAATAACTTTTATTTGGAGCCTGTAAGAGAATTATCGTACATCCCATATAGAGCTCTAATGGCCCGTGGATAGGGATTAAATTGCCTCGAACTGATTTATAGGTTTCGAGCGGAACTCTTGTTTTATCTTTAAAGGATTCTTCGTCGTCTATTTCTAGCGCATCATGTGTATAACGGAACGTATAAGGGAATCTCATATCAATTGCTTGTTGCTTAAGGTTTATTTTCGCATGGGCCACTTTATTATTCAATGACGTCCTTATTTCCTATCCTAGAGGCACGTTGGAGACGTCAATGAGTATTCGTAATCGAGATTCGAAACGAAACGCAAAACGATGTTGCTGGAGTTGTCGATGCCATCGCAGTTCAAAAAGTTGCCGCACGGGAAAATAAAAATGTGACTGTTACGTGCTCGACGGTACATTTACTTTTTTTTTGTTTCTTTATTATGAAATGGAACCGCAGCCCCTGCCTCATTTACCTCTATTGTTTAGAGGAAATTAAATGCGTTTTTCGTGTGCGCACAAAGCGGTGCGCCGCCGATATTCCGATTCACTCCTTCCCATGATAGTCGTAAACGTTTAAAAAACTTTACAACTTAATTACGAACATATGTTAAAGCGGGGACTGACACGATTTACAATGGTACCTTTGTGGTGCAATAAATTGTGGTGGAGACAATAAAGTTATTCGCGGGTAGGACAAAAAATGGAGCAAGAAAACAAAGCGCATAATGAATTAAACAACATAATGAGCCGTCGATTTGGGTTCGGGAAACGTGGACACCTGCGTTGAGACAGCGTCTTCATTAAAACGGGCGAGATCACGGGACGCACAGGTGCATTTTGATTGGAGGTTGCGAGTTAATAAACCGCTAGTTAAACGTACACTGCAATATTGTACTTAATAGGCCCTCGGCTCTGGCGGTATATCAAAGTTTTCCGTTTATTCTACAACAAACTGTTTCGAAACGAACTGAGTTGTGAATTGTGATTTACAAAAGAGAAGACATGCTCTTTAGCTTGTGTTTAGGTACAATGATTTATTAGGTTTTACGCGATTACATTCATTTATTTTTTTCTCTTGTAACAATTATTATAATTGTCAGTAAAACTAAAGTTAATGGTACCAATAAATAGATATACTTTTGAATAGACTTTTGAGAATCGATAGAATTTTGCTTATCTAAAATTACCTCCGACAAAAATGTTTAAATATAAAATTGATAATATTGTAGTCTAAGCAAAATGGCGAATACTATAATACGTTCAAAATATTATTTTCCGTATATATTTATATTTATCTAAATTATAAAATGACAACATTAAAAATATTGATAACACTTTCATAATACTCCCTGCGGAAAGGGAAAAAACTAGATTTAAAGCTGTCACTTTAGTGTAGTTTAGAGATTGTAATAAACATAATTGGCCACAGTGTTATATTACTCCAACTAAAATGTTGAATCCATTTCTAAGTACCATACAAAAGCTTAATAGAGAAACTACAAGCTTTATATTTTCGTTAACTCCAATTTTCCTACTTAGTATAAAGTTACTCAGACTAAAGTTTCAAAAACGGTCTCCGGTTTCAGATTAACCTGGTCCATCAAGCCGCGAACCTGGTAGGTAATTGTTTCGTTCGCCCGTTGACAGGCACCCCGGGCCGCACCGATTGGCGGGGATCTCGCAAGATGGCGGCCGACCTCGCCTGACCCATCCGTCAAGCGAAGATGGAACATCTGTTTTAGCTGACTATGAAAATATATGGATGGAGAAATGAACAAATGTGTTCAATAAATTGGAGGAAATAATTAAAGAGATAAAAAAAGGAGTGAAAGTGAATTTATAAACAATATGAAAACAACGTTTAGAAATCTATACCTACTTAATGTTATAAATGCGAAATTTTGGATGGATGGAAGGTTGTATGGATAGATGGATGTTTGTTTCTCAATCACGCCAGAACGGATCTGGACGAAATTTGGCACAGAGATAGATTATAGTCTGGAACTCTGGAATAACACAGGCTGCTTTTTATCCCAGAAAATTTAAGAGTTCCCCTGGGAACCAAAATAGTCTTATAATGCTTATAAATGTTATATTGACTCGCGCAGAATATTTATTAAACTTATAGGATCAAATCTAGAGAAAAGATTTTGAAACCATACCGGATGAACGTTGCCTGATGCTGGTTTTTACGTGGGACACACAAAATAGGTTATTTTTTACGATTTTTTCCATTCATCTTCAAGTCTATTAATAAAGCGGGGTCGTGTTAGTGAAGCTGTGTGCGTAAAGTAGATATAAATGGACAAGTATTTTATTTGCTGTTGACTAATCTGCGGTTCTGCCGTCTTCTTTTTTTATATAGTCTGCATCTTAAACATGTCATAGTGCCAGTTAATAAACGATCTCATATACAAAATTGAATTTAGAACAGTTTTCGGCGAAAGGGATTTCTCGTTGACAAGCTTCGGGTGGGATTTATGAGGGATTTAGGGAATTTGTGGAATCAGCGCAAAAAGTTTTCACTTAATTGCCCTGATTTATGTGCGATGATTGTCTGCTGTCGTGGTTCCGGTAAACATTTATATTTATTAGGTCGCTGTTGCCAAAAAATCCGGTAATAAAATAATCTGAAGCAGAAATTTTGAAATGCGTAAGGCGCCCATATGATTAGGTATCTACAGTTATAGACTAAGCTATTTTAAGAGAGACTATCTATACTAATATTATAAATGCGATACTTATAATATTATAAATAAAGGCGAAAGTGTATCTGTCTGTCTGCTACACTTTCACGGCCCATCTGTTCAACCGATTTTGATGAAATTTGGAAACTTTTTATCCCGGAAAATTCAAGAGTTCCCGCGGGATTCCAAAAAACTTGGTCCACGTGGACGAAGTCGCGGGAATCATCTAGTATTATAATATAAGTTTGATTGAACAGTGAACACTATTCAATATTCTTTGTGCAAACTGCAATAATTATACCACTCGAATTTAACTATGGTTTGAGTATCAGAGTTATATATAAAAACTTAATGTATCTACATTAGGAAAAGCAGAACAACTCCCGAACAAAGATTGCCGGAAAAAATAAAAGTAAGAAATTCAGGATTATCACAAAACACGCTAATGACTGTTGTAAACAGGGAAGAATGATGGACGGTGGAGGCAGGACACTTTGACCCTTATAATTAAGGCAAGAAAGACTCGCCAGGCGACGATGGAGAACGTTTGTTCAACGCAAACAAAGTTTCTTTCTTTCTTCCTCTCTGATGTACAATCAAAGTTGTACCGCATATTTCTTCGCGTATTTCGGGAGCGAAAAGGAAATTGCTAGCCTCGGGCTTTGATAGGGTTGTCAACTTTCGGAAAAGTGAAGTTTAAGTTCTAAGAAAAACTTACGAAAAACGGTAGTTTATAAAATAAATTAAAATGCGTTCCGAATCTAACATTCGGTTTTATTTTTTGCTGTGACTGACTAGTGATATTCGTGTTCAATTACAATGTTCAATTTTAATAATAAAGAAACATGTGTCTTTCAGAAAAATCTACCCAGGTATATTTTGAATACATAAGCATCTCTAAGGCTTATTTAGTAGTATTTTTACATATTATTTAGTGAATTCAATAAACATAAAAACAAAATAGAGAGATTATGAAGAAAAACTTCATTGATGATTGTTTAAATAATTAATAACATTAAAATATTGATGGCATGCCGATTAGATGGAATAAAACGTTTGAGCCCAACCAGACAAATAACCTTTTTGGTTCAAGTTCCTCTAATTTTGGAAAGTCCTGGAAGCGTTGACAACCCTATCCTCTTGTACCGGCCGTTATATTCTTCTTATATTAAAGTAATCTTGGTCGCTTAGATTTTTTTAAATCATGCCGTGCCCTTTATTGTGCCTTCATAGTCAGCTTCACAGGATTTTTAAAGTGGCAATCCTATTATGGATCTTGTCGTCAATTCACTCGTATTATTTCCTAGCTTTAAATAAAAACACAATTTCACTTTAATATTACCATTCAAGAAGGTATGACTTATTTTTAAGATTTCCTACTGTATCTTTAATCTTATAATGGAGACTCAAAAATGATAGTCACAAAGATTTAAGAAAACCGGCCAAGTGCGAGTCGGACTCGCGCACCGAGGGTTCCGTACTCAAGAAGTAGGTATAATTACCTTTGTTAATGAACCGCAAAACTAACTTTGTTTGTAGAGGTTTACTGTTAATATCAAAAAATTACGTTTGTTGTATGGGAGCCCCCCTTTAATATTTACTTTATTGATATTTAATTATTTATTTTGAAAGGTAATATACAAGTTAATATTCTGTGAAAATTTGAACCGTCTACCTGTTACCGTTTTTAATATTGAGCAAAAAAATACGAAAAAAACACGTTTATTGTATGGGGACCCCCCTTAATATATAATATATTTTTTTAATTTTTAGTATTTGTTGTTATAGCGGCAACGAAAATACATCATTTGTGAAAATTTCAGCTTTCTAGCTATCACGGTCTATGAGATACAGCCTGGAGACAGACAGACAGACAGACAGCGGAGTCTTAGTAATAGGGTCCCGTTTTTACCCTTTGGGTACGGAACCCTAAAAAAGCATAGAACGATTTCAATTCAGTTTTCATAGAAGTTTCTATACTATATTGTATATAGTATATAGTATATATTATACTAGATGGTTGAATGTATGGATGGATGGTTGTAACTCAATCACGCCAGAAAGGCTGAACGGATCTGGATGAAATTTGGCACAGCGATAGTTTATTGTCTGGAATAACACACGCTAGGTTATATTCATGAAAATTAAAAAGTTCCCGCGGGAACCAAAAAACCTCAATCCACGCGAACAAAGTCGCGACCATCAGCTAGTAATTCATAATAATAGAGATTAATCCACGCATATCTATAGTAGGTATCTACATGACTTTAATTTTTCACGGCTCATCCATTGAACTAAAATAATTGTAGTAGGTAAAGAGATTATTAGCATTTCGGTAGGTCCTATTAATTGCCTATCTCGAAAACCCAAGTAACTCGAGTTTATAAGTCGACTTAATAATACCAATCACAAAGATCAAGAAATACATGATTAAAATTAAAACATCATCGAGCCGTAATAAATAACTGCAGCGGAAATCTCTCTTTGATTGAGAAACAAAACTTCAATTCACTTGTCTTCCGTTTATGCAGATGTCAAAAGTAAATTAATTGCTTTGCAGTACGATACGCACAGTAAAACTACTTAAATGATTATACAAATGTTATACATTAATTTTGATGTGAAATTGCTTTTTTAAGAAACGTTTAGCTTATAAAACTTAAAAATAATAATCACAGACTCCAAAAGCACTGGAAACCATTAAATACATCTTACTAATATTATAAATGCGAAAGTTTGGATGGATGTATAGATGTATGGATGGATGTATGGATGGATGTATGGATGTTTGTAACTCAATCACACCCCAACGGCTGAACGGATCTGGCTGAAATTTTGATTTTCCGGAATGAAAAGTAACTCTTTTAGGGGATGCAAGGTATTTCTGCAAATAATTTAATATAAAAAATTCTTTTTAAACAACCGACTTCAAACTCCCGCGCCAACTTTACAACAACCACTTGGGAAGTATGCTCTATCAAATAAAAAAGAATATTCCAAATCGGTCCACCCAGTCAAAAGTTCTGAGGTAACAAACAAAAAAAAAAAAAAAATACAGTCGAATTGAGAACCTTTTTTTGAAGTCGGTTGATAACATTATTATCATTAAAGCGAATGGGCTGTGAAATGGTAACTGAAAGACAGGCAGACTGAGGAACACACTTTCACATTATAAATCACACCATATATCATTATAATTATTACAAATCTCCTTTCTCAAAGGTTGCCTGGAAGAGATCACTCGTATAGTGATAAGGCCGCCTTTACACCGTCACAAGTTGTAAATTCTGTCACGATTCGTGTTACCTCTGTTCTGTTATTTGTTTGAGTGTAATAAAGTGTTTTTACTTACTTACTTACTTACTTATAAACTCTAGGTACGTATGTTTTCGCAAGCTTCATGTTTTCTACTCTAACCTCCGCCTATCTAAAATGGCGAATGGAACATTTAAAATTTACAACTTGGACGTCCAGGCAAAATACTTTAAAATATGGTTTTACGATTTTCGCTTGCTCATAAAATTGACTTTAATATTTACCGGTGACTCAGAGATGCGCGCAATATCATTCGTGTACATGAATTTTTTGGTCCAAGAGCTAGAGGTAGACTATTAAGAGGTATTTGATAAGATCTATATGAGGCGGTAGTTCCTTGATTGCTCTGTCTAAATTTAAAAAAAAACTAGATTTACAAACTGGTTTTTAAGTAAAAACTAGGAACAAGTTTTTTAGCTGGAATTTCCAGGTTTTTAGTCAAAGACCATGCTTTCGAGGAGCTAATGATAATTAATGGGCCACGGTACCCAAGGCGAGGCAACACTGTGTACCAACCAATAAGTACCGAGGCAATCTTGCCTCGGTATATATTGGTTGGTTGGTTTATTAATTTATACTTAAAGTTAGTTAGTCAATGCAGAGGTAATCAATGTTTGGTGCCGCTTTTGATTTTCTCCAAACCTGGGAGCATATTAATAGCCTATTAATGTGCTATTTATCAACCGACTTCAAAAAAAGGAGGAGGTTCTCAATTCGACTGTATTTTTTTTTTTAAATGTTTGTTACCTCAGAACTTTTGACTGGGTGGACCGATTTAGATGGTTCTTTTTTTATTTGAAAGGGCATACTTCCCAAGTGGTCCCATATAAATTTTATCGAAATCGGTCGAGCGGTTTTTAAAATATCAACAATAAAATAAGTACTTTGTATAGCGTATGCTTGTTGTTGTAAAGTTGGCGCGGGAAGTCGGTTGTTTAAAAATATTTTTTTATATTAAATTATTAATAATATCTATAGCATGCATAAAACAAGAAAGACATCATTTCAAATCAGTTGCTCTCAGTATTTTTATTTCAATCATTTATTTTATATTGGGGCATAAAACCATTTATGTTACGAACCTTTTTAACGACTTCATACGGGTCACGATGGCATCTGAAAACAATAAAAATATTTTTAATACATCGTTTCTAAAAAATAATATAAGGTAGGTATGTTTGTTAACCAAATTCCCTCAAAAAGGTAGCCTAAGGTCAAACGTTCACTAGCAATAAAACTTGCAGAAGTCAGTCCTGGGGCCATAGGTACTGCCAACTCATAAAGCAATATTTAAGCAATATTACTCTAAATGACAGTTTGATATCACGTACCTTGACGTTCCTAAAATAAGGATTACAATTCTAAAACTTTATTGTTTTATTTTATGTCCCTGTTATTGGTGTTCGTGATTTATTGTTATTTTCCTAGTTTTATTAAATAAAAGCTCGATAAAGCTATGAATAGGTAGACTCAATAATAATTAATTGAATGAGTATGTGTCTGTTATTTTTTGACTAAACCACTAAAATATTTTGACGGATTCAGGTTAGTGACAATGGACACAGGATACTTTTATCTTGGACTCAGAAAAATTCTAAATCCATGCAGACAAAGATGCGGTCAGTGTGAAAGTATGTTTGTTTGCTGGTTTATTGGTTTGTTCTTCAATTACGTTGCAACGGAGTAACAGAATGACGTGATTTTTTGCATGGGCAATGGGTATAAGTTGAGGACCTAAAGAGTGACATAGGCTACTTTTAATCCCGGAAAAGTAAGGAGCTCCTGTGGCAATTACAAAAAACTTATTCCACGAGGACGAAGTCACGGGCACCACCTAGTACTAATATAATTTGTACCTATATGGCTATGAGTTTCTACGCGGTATCAATCCGAAACGCTATAAATCGCTTGGTGGTCGCTTTGCCGGTTAATTTAACTTCATGAATGGGTGCTCGTATAATTTCTTAATACAAGAAAAACCTATTATTTTTATGTTCACACTCGAAAGCGTGTAGAATTTAAAAACGGTTTTGTTTTTTCAAATGATCGAGCTTTTTTCATCATGGACGTCATTACCCATCGCTCTAAAAACGCGCTCTCTAATTCCAATTTCAATCCCTTCGCACGTTATTTCTTCTACCTGGAAGACGCAAGCGCATCTCTCAATTTCTGGTAGTGTAAGAGACAGCTGTTAGATATTCTATTATTTAACTGTTGTAAACAGGCAAGAATGATGGACAGTGGAGACTGGAGACAGGGCACTTTGACCCTTATAATTAAGGCAAGAACTCGTAGGTACTTGGTCTTATAACAGTTTTAACAAGTATAAGGTTTTTTAACAAATATTTACAAAATCCATATCCATGCTTACTATTACAACAAATGCGTGTAATGTGTATATTACATGTTACCTTTTCAAGGCTCATCCGCTCAACGAATTTTGAAGAAATTTGATAGATACAGAGCTACTTTGACTCCGGCCAACTGACTCAGTCATTATATCTTGGAAAATCAAATAGTTCTCACGGGATGTTTAAATATGTCAAAAAATCAGTCAATCACTACTATTCCAATAATCATTGAAAAGAGAAAAGAGCGTGTGAAATGTTTTTAGTTTCATTGAAATACGTTTTCTATATTTTTAACTCGCTTCATGCCAATTGACTGAATTATTATCGCGTATCCATCCACAGTGCAGGTTATTTCAACGCATCATCTCTCATCCTATAAAGTCATTTCTTCTCTATCACCGTCCATACCATCTATATATCCTTCCCTTTCGCTCCTAGAACCTTACGCGGCAGTTTGAGCAAACACGGGTTCTGAATTAAGCAATTATGGTTAATTTCGAATCTCCCCATGGCCAGTCGTGTCGGCGAGGGAATGTGTTATTTTGTATCGTAATTTGTGAGAAGGCATCCGCTTGAGCAGCTGAAAATTATATACTGGAAAAGATGATTTTTTAAGTAGAATATAGAGGTTTAAGTAGCGTAGTATCTTTATACATATTATGGTACTTGAGACTCTCTTTGAAGCAGCGGTGCGAATCATCAATTCTTATTTATGTAAAGACTAGCTGATGGCCGCGACTTCGTCTGCGTGGATTTATGTTTTTTGGTTCCCGCGGGAGCTCTTTAATTTTCCGGGTAGATTATGTGTTATTTCAGACTATAATCTATCTCTGAGCCAAATTTCATCCAGATTCGTTTGGTCGTCCTGGCGTGATTGAGTAACAAACATCCACCCATAAAGAAATTAAAAAAAAAGTAGCGTAGTATCTTTAATTCTTTATACACATTATGATACTTGAGACTCTCTTTGAAGCAGCGATGCGAATCATCAATTCTAATTTATGTAAAGATATCAAAGGTCTCTTCAGTATCCTTTCTAAATTAGGCCAGTTCTGCATATTCGAGTAAGATTACTTTACCATAATAAATCCCCGTTGAAAAGTTTTAAGGCGAGTCAAAATCATTTTATATTCCATAGCTACTCCTTTGAGCTATTCTTGAGCAAAACTAATTTTTAACCGACTTCCAAAAAAGGAGGAGGTTCTCAATTCGGCGCGTATATTTTTTTTTTTTAATGTATGTCGGTGCATATCTCCGTGGTTTCTAAACCGATTTGAAAATTTTTTTTTATATTGGTTAGAGGAAGCTCACGAGGTGGTCCCATAAAAAAATCTGACTCCAAATCCTCAATCCTGATGCTGTAGGTGTACCTACGTCTCAAAACTAGGGAGTTAGGAGTTTTGATGGTGAATTCATATAGTAGGTATCAAGTCACGTGTATACGATACAACTCTGAGTCCCAACTCCTCAACCCTGAGTCCCAACTCCTCAACCCTGATGCTGTAGGGTACAGAACTCCTTAAAAATAACGATTTAAGATTTTTTTATGATGAATTAATATTGTAGGTGTCAAGCAACGACTTCATACTTAAACCCAAGTCCCAACTCCTCAACCCTGATGCTGCAGGGTACAGAACTCCTTAAACATAGTGGTTTAGGATTTTTTTATGGTGAATTAATATTGTAGGTGTCAAGCAACGACTTCATACTTAAACCCAATTTCCAACTCCTCAACTCTGATGTTGCATGGTACTGCACTCCTAAGCCGTAGGGATTTAGAGTACACTAAAAAGTTAAAAATAAAAATTCTTTCCAAAAAACCGACTTCCAAAGCCACTGTATAGTAAAAAATAATTTTGATTTCTACACACTATGTTGAAGTCGGGCGAGTATAACAAAGATAGGCATAGTTGACGCGTCAGGTTCGCCCGACTTCAACATAGTGTGTAGAAATCAAAATTATTTTTTACTTTACAGTGGCTTTGGAAGTCGGTTTTTTGGAAAGAATTTTTTATAATAAGCATTTCGATTTTCAAACTGCATAACATTATCGACTGTGAGTGCGACAAAAACTAATAAATGCAGCTGTAAGTAGTACTTTAAACGAACTTTTCATTGAACCAATAAATATCAGGCAGTTTAATAAGCACAGACTAGACAGTAGACGTCATATTCTATTCAGAGCTAAGTAGATTTAATCCTCATATCAGATTACCTTATAACATATTCGGGTCAAGAGTAAATATACATACATATCCACTTCACTTAACTTTACTATACAGATCATTATTTTAAACACCGATCGCGGTGGATCCGATGTGATCCGATTTACCAGCAATCATATCTTCAATACGTCATATCGAATCACATTTAAAATTTTGTCTATGGTCTCCAAAAAAAAAGCTACGGACGATCGAATCTGTATTTATATGATTGGGAGCATTTTCAATTAACGATTCGATATTCTTATTATAAGGCGATACGACAAGTGCAAAATTCTTTGAAAAAATTTAATTAAAATACCTGCGACTGGAAAAAATTAATTGGTTGTATCTTTTTATATGTCAACTAGATGACGCCCGCGAATTAGTCCGCGTGGATTAGGGTTTTTTAATTCCCGCGGGAACTTTTATTTTCCGGGACAAAAAGTAGCATTGTCCTTCCCCGGGATGTAGGTAACCTACCACTATACCGAATTTAATCCAAATCAGTTGAACAGATGGGCCGTGAAAGCGTAGCAGACAGATAGATAGACAAACAGACAGACAGACACACTCTCGCATTTATACTAATAAAAATATTAAAAATGCGAAGTTAGTAGTCGTACCCGAAGTAGTGCCGGAGCAGTCGAAGATGTTACGACTACCGTATATATTGATGTAAGTAGTCAAATTCGATGTGAATTGACATTATAAAAAGATACAGTCCAATAGTTTCAATTCAAACCACTCGAGTCCGATCGTTTGAATTCCGCGTCGGATATTATGGTAACGCTCTAACTACAACGTGATTAATATTCTCATACCAGAGTGACACTCTACGTCAGCGTGCGGTAATACGATTGGACGTTTTCATATAAATTACCACACCGGGCGGGGCCTATTGGTATAATTAAAAAACATAGATTATTATCGCCTTGCCAGCCAGCCTGGTTTCCGGTGCGTAATTGTTAATAGGGCCGGCTCTTTGGCTATTTTAATGAATATTGTTTTCTTTGAAAGCATTTCGTGAATAGTTAATAAGGCGGTCTGTTATTTTTATTATTATCAATTATTAATGATCTTTTAATTGGACGAAAATACTGTGGTTGTAATTTATTCTTGTCACATCTTTTTTGAAGTTTTAAAATTATTGTAATAAGGAAACGTTTGAGTCAAAACATTTATTATAATTAACTAGGACTGATGAGAAGCATAATATATTTTTTACTGTGGCCTAAATATTTGCCTAAATAATAAAAATATATCTCTTTAATCTTTTCTAGGTGAACCTTCTATGTTATCTTTTATAACAGCTAATGCTTGTATTTAATGAGAATAAGAATAAGAATAAGAACATTTATTTGCATAATACACGTAATACAGGTGGTTTTACAAAAGAAAGTCACAGTGTATTGCCATGCCAGGCGTGCAATGTCATGTTGAGTCTGTCTCAAAGACTACTTAAGGACTAATTAAGCAATTTTTTGTTTCTGAATTGATATTGTGTAAGGTTTGTTAATTGAATGCTTACTTCAGAAATCGGCCCAATATCTATTCAGAAACAAAAATTTGCGTAATTAGCCCTTACGTGTGTCTGTCTGCTACGCTTTCACTGTCCATCTGTTCAACCGTTTTTGATAAAATTTGGTACAGGGATAGGTTGTATCCCGGGGAAGGACATAGGACATCCTTTTAATCCCGGAAAATTCAAGTGACCCCGCGGGAGTCAACAACCTTAATCCACGCGGACGAAGTCTCGGGCATCATCTAGTTGGTCAAAAAGAAACATTACAATGATGACAAACAATAATTTAAACGAAGTCTGTCAAATGTCAATACAAAAAGAGGCAAGAGTGGAAAATTAAATCCTTGACATGAAAACTAGATTCCTCATATCTATTGCCATTACGCGTACAAAGGAATAAGTAGATGTATTTAAGATTAACACGATAGGTATTTAAAGGAGTACTCCAAATATTTGGAAGTAACTTGATACCACATTAATGAATTCACTCAGTAATTAGTACGCAGTAAACTTAGCAACTAGTAATGTGGGTAATACAATACTCCAACGTCACTACAGTGTTATCACGTCGTAATGAATTACTTTGGTTAAGTGATACTGGGTTCAATGTAACGTGAGCAATGTGTCATTTGATGTTACTTCAAATAGGTTGTATTGTTTTGAATTAGGCGAAAATTTGGGAATATGATTTGTCTTTGAAATTTAGAGCCGATAGATTGTATAAATGCTGCACTACGTGGAGAAATTTTTAATTTTTCTGAATATACGCCAAAGGTCACCCCTCTAATATCCCCTAAAGTGACATATCAATTTCCTTGTTATCTGAATTATTTCAGGATTTTGACGATATCAACCTTCTTTTCTTATCTAAAATAGGTACCTACTTTTTTATTCCTTAGGCTATCTTCAAGCTAAATTAACTAAACTGATACTCATGAACCAGAATATAACTACACTAGCGGACGCCCGCGACTTCGTTCGCGTGGCTTAAGTTTTTTAATTCCCACAGGCACTCCTTAATTTTCCGGGATAAAATAAATATGTCACTCTCCGTCCTCGTCTATACCGATGCAAGAAATCACGTCGAACTCTTGCTCTGTTGCGGCGTGATCAAACTCTCTATTTAACGTCCTTGAAGATACAATTTCAAAAACTGTGAAACACGTATTTTTTATTTTAAACCAGAAGCCCAAATACCAACTTTCATAGCTATAACTTGAAAAACGACGGACTTTCATACAAACTTTCAACCCCTATTTTACCCCTTTGGGGATGAAATTTCAAAAAACCCTTTCTTAGTGGATACCTAGTCTTCACAAAGAACACACTCTCCAAATTTCATGTCTCTAAGACCGGCGGTTTAGGCTGTGCGTTGATATATAAGTCAGTCAGTCAGTCAGTCAGTCAAGACTTTGAATTTTATATATATAGATAGATTGTGCTATTACCTATTCTGTGATATAACTACTGAGAACATATACATACATTTAATACAATTTTTGGTATTTTTATTTATTTATTATCCCTTTTTTGGGGTTTTTATTCTACAGAACATGTCAACCCCCATTGGTGTAACATTTTTGGCATTTCAAATTGCTATTATCTGTCACATATTAACACCTTGAAATCTGTACTTTGTTATTTCCCAATGTAAAACAGTTAGGAAAGGTTCCAGTCTGTCCTAGCCAAACATTACTGATAAAAGATTTGGTACATAGTTCCTTGATGAAATTACAACACACGACTACTTTAGTCGACATCAACTTCAAGTAAACAAACTCCTATGGATATTTTAACATTCTCCCACTCTGCTAACATTTACAGTACTAAAATATGCATCGCTTTAACTATTTAAGGCCTGTACTTAGGTATACAGAGAACCAATAAAGCAACTAATACGCCTCTCAGAATTTGCATCTCAAACGTAACCCCGCAGGATGTCGATACCAAGGTGATGTTGGAGACAGAGTTTCGGGGCTTATATTAAACTGCTCAAGATGTTAATAAATGCTGTTGATTAAAATTGTAGGACAAGTATAAAAGGGAAATCTACAAAGGGTTTTCAGCGATTTATCTAGTATAGGACTAAGTTGAAATTGTCGGCAAAAATTAAATTTCTTTTGTGTACCAGAAAGGTTAAATAATATGTATTATATAATATAACTGCCACGTCAGTCTAGTGGTTATCATGTTCGACTGTGGGTGATGAGGTCCCGGGTTCGAGTCCCGGGTTGGGCCATAATTAAGTGTTGGGTTTTTCTGATTAGAAATTCCCAGTACTAGTCCGGAGTTAGGAAGTTGGCGGTGTTTCACCCCCGTGCCCCGGAGAGCACGTTAAGTCGTCGGTACCGGTTATTATCACTAACATGATAATAGTCGTCAAAGCCCGCCAACCCGCATTGGAGCAGCGTGGTGGGTCTCAGCTCTAATTCCCTCTCTCCTATGAGAGTGGAGGCCTGTGCCCAGCAGTGGGACGTTAATGGGCTGTAGTGGTATTATATAAGGTAGAGATAGCAAAAATTAAATAAGCAAAATAAAGCTTTCTTATAGGTATTTAAAGCGATTCATAAAAGATAAAATCTATACCAATATTGTCAAGGCGAAACTGTGTCTATCTGTCTGTCTGCTACGCTTTCACGGCACAGATGCTGAACCGATTTTGATGTTTGCTATAGAGGTAGGTTACATCCCGGGGAAGACATAGGCTATTTTTCATCCTGAAAAATTAAAGAATTCCCGCAGGAATCAAAAATCCTTCACGCAGACCAAGTCGTGGGCATCATCGAGTATAATATAATTACATAAAAAGGTAGACTGGTAATATTAAGGACAGGTGGTTTAAGAAACAGAATCCTCATCATATCATGCAACACAATGATCAATAATTGAACAGAGAAACCACTACTGATAAAATAATACTTAGTTCCAATCTTGTAATATGGTACGAGTTTAATAAAAGGATTTATAATACAAATTTATGAAAATTAAGGAAAAGATAATGCTTTATACTTAATTCTGTAAATACATAATGAATCTAGAATAAAACTACCAACATAAAAACAAATATAAAACCGTTGTAAAAAATGTGAAACCCGCGAATAAAATATAAGTGGTAGGTATTTGGCAGTAGGATCCAGTGTGACCCACATTCAAATATTTGACGTACGAATGTCTCTTTTGTCGGGACACTTTGTTATTCTTTTGAATTATAAAGACTTTAAAGAAGAGAGCCGAGTTCTGAAGGAATTTTATGGTGGTCTTATATTCTTTGGTTTTATTTGTCCTGGTTTTGGAGGGCTTTTGTTTAAATTTAATAGTGCTGAAGATGGTTTTATTTCTTTGAATATATTTTTATAACGTTACATTTCTAGAGTCAGAAAATTGTTTGAATAAACGAGTTCTAAATGGTCACCGATCGCAACTGGTAGATAATTTTATAGTAAATTAAATAATTAATATAAATGTGAAAGTTTTGATGGATGGATGAATGGACGTATGGATGTATGGCTGTATGGATGGATGTATTTTTATCCGTAGTTTATTTTTGCTTACTTGTTATTTTGATTTACTCAATTTGATCTCAATTATTTGTATTAGGTTATTATAAGATTAATCAAATAATCAAATAAATATTATAACTGCGAAAGTTTGGATGGATGGATGGATGTATGGATGGATGTATGGATGGATGTTTGTTACTTAATCACGCCCTAACGGCTGAACAGATCTGGATGAAATTTGGCACAGAGATAGATTATAGTCTGGATTATAGACTGATAGATATATAAAAAAAAATCAAATCGGTTCAGAAACCACGGAGATATACTTACATATGCACCGACATACATTAAAAAAAAATACGCGCCGAATTGAGAACCTCCTCCTTTTTTGGTAGTCGGTTAGAAATTAAATAAAAGATCATAATCGAACGAACATTACAATTAGGTACCTACCCATTTGAAATGTAGATTTGGCATGAAATTTTCATGTGGCCCAAATACCGTGTTTAGAATGTAAATTGTCATAATAATAGCTTGTTGCGCGGGAAATGGCTGTCATTAATGATTTACGTTCGACGTTCGCTAGTGTAGCATTTCATTTAGCCTCGTTATAGCTTTGCAAAGTGTTAGTTGTTACAGTGTTGGATGTTGCATAGTAATGACGGAAAGGTAATAAATCGTTGGATGTAATTAATAATTTAGATGTAATAAATAAGTTACTCTATTCAGGGCTTGGTCGTGTCAGCTCATTTCATATTATTTTAGAGTCAACGCTTCCTCCTATAATAATATGCTGCGTTAAATTCTATACCAAAATCACAGTCGTTTCTGATTTATATAAAACCAGTGGGCCCGGCAGACTTTGTCCTGCCCTGAACCTCGAACCCGATTGCAGCGCCCCCTATTGGGTCTAATTGTGTATATAAACCATCCCGGCGTCCAAAAAATCACAACTAAAAAAGAATTAGCGAAATTAGTCCAGCCATTCACGCGTTGTGCCGTGACCAAAGGAAATAGTTATTCATTTTTATATAATATAGTAGATTATAGCAGTACTTACTTAGCACTTTTTAAGGATTGCCCCAAGAATTTTATAATTTGAAAAGGATAACAACACGATTTATAATAATGTCCAACTTAAAAATGCAAACGTAAATTAATACACAATTGTGCAGTTAGCCGAAGAAGTGTAAGTACTAAATAAATGAAGTAAATGTACATAATGAACCAACCAATAATTTGATTTATTTGCGAGTAATTGTCACAAATAAATTAATGAAATCAATACAATTTAAGGTGTGTACGAAAAGGTTTTCATTTTTAAATTTTTTTAACATAAAAATACAAAAATAAGTAGTTATGACAGCATATGATAAATCTGCTAAAGCGTCTGTTAATTCCGACATTGTCGTCCGCTGAACCATGTGCTTAATGCATGTATGATTACAGCAGATACAGGCTTAAAGGCTTGGGCAGATAGAAAGCGTGGAGGCAGAATTCTACGACGTCATTAAAGCAACCGAACCATAAATTAAATAATAGATGCTTCACTATACTCACACATTAGTACAAAAATTATAATAATTATTAAATCACGTTTCGCTGAAGAGCTCGAGCGTACTGCGTACAGCACGAGATATCAAAGCGCAGCTACTAAGTGTCCTCTGTAGTTTAAAGGTATTAATTTACTTAGTTCGATTTGTAATATAAACCCCTATTACACCGCACTTTCCACAGGGACCCTTCACCTGAATCAGTGTAGTGTAATAAGCCACATGGTGGAAGGGTCCCTGGTCAGGGAGATCGGGTGGTCCCGATCTGCCTAGCTTCCTTTGCGCCCTGCAGTCAGGGTAATGTAATAATATTCAGAGTGTTACGGAGCTCAGTCGTCGCACGACCAGCGTACTGTTCAGTAGTTGCGTTTCTCCGGCTCGCGCGAGCATTTTGACAATTATTCGTGTCCAAAAGAAAAATTATCAAAATCTTTCGCACATTTTATGTAGGACTAGCTGATGCCCGCGACTTCGTTCGCGTGGAATGAATATTTTTGGTTCCCGTGGGAACTCTTTAGTTTTCAGGGATAAAAGTGATGAAATTTATATTTTATGTAGGCTGATGCCCATGACTTCGTCCGCGTAGATTGACGTGTGTTATTCCAGACTATAATCTGATGTTTGACAGTTACGAAACCCATGAACATTTTGTATAGGAAAATCAAGGGAAAATGTATTTTCTTTTATTTTATTTTTTCGTTAATTGTCCAATGTTTTTAATAGTTATTCTGCTATTCGGGACGGAAACAAAATACAACAAATCAAAAATCTAAACCATGAAAATCGGTGCAGCCGTTCGATAGCATGGGTGCTTAGTGAACGATAATTAACATAAAAATACACGTACAACTCTGTTGACGTTCTCGTTCAGACTGACTTAGGGCCCGATATTCAGTGCAGTGTAATAGCGACGCCAAAACTAGCGGCCACACCCACCCTTTCCACAAGGTCCTGTGAAAAGTGCAGTGTAATAGGGGTAATAATGAACAGCATTAATCCCGACACATTGCTCAGAGCAATGGTGATAGTATCGGCACGACGTCTACGTGCGATTTGAAGTAATTCGAGGTAGGGACTAGGTAGACAAAGATATAGGCCCTTGTAAGGCGCGGCAGCGGCAGGCACGCTGCCATCACGCGTCTGTCCAAGGCTCAACAGATTAAGCAATTTAATATCCAATAACAAATAAAGCATTTACAATGCATATAATTTTCGGAACACGGCCGTGTTTATTGTGCGATGGAAATTGCAGCAAGTGATTTTATAATTACTGCAACACGCTTGTTTTTAGCCGAATCATATACGAATTTACGGTGGAACGAGATAATATTTGCACACAGCAATTCAAAACGTAGATATTGCAGATAGAGATGTTTTACGAGGTGAGTACGATGCATTATCTGATGGCATGTTATAAATGTTACCTATATTGGGGCTCATTTCGGCTGTACGGAAACCAAACCACAGTTTAAGGTGATACATACTCGTAATTCCTACCAGTCGTTCGGCGACGTAGACTTGTGTTAAGTTTCTTGTAGTTCATAGATTTTCGAAATAATTAGCACCAATTTTCTTCGTACTTCCTTACCGATGTACTGTTTTTTGAGGTTGCAAATTATGAGTTCCTGGGTTTGAGTCCCGTGTCAGGCCAAATATTCATTGAGTTTGCAGCGGCTCGGAGTTAGGAAGTTTGTGGTATCTCATCTACGTGCCTCGGAGCCTGCTCTGCGCCTAGTTTCACTCCGGTCATATCGTATGAGACACCGATTGGTTGTATGGTCTGTGGTATGAGATGTCCGTAGGTAGTAGGTACTCCTGTTCGATCGTACTACGAGAGTAAGGGAATAGAGTATAGACTGCATATCTATATTTGCGTAGGTACATGAATGTGTACTATAATCTCCTGCGTGTCTAATTGCCTTGTCTCCGTTGAGATTTGCTATATTCGGTCAATATCCAGGAGAATAATAATCACCATCATCATCACTACAGCCCATTAACGTCCCACAGCTGGGCACAGGCCTCTGCTCTCATAGGGGAGAGGGAATTAGAGCTTAGACCCACCACGCTGCTCCAGTGGGGTTGGCGGGCTGGCAAGGATAATATCATTGGCTTAGATTATTGATGGGTCTCCGCGCGCGCTACGACTAGATACCGCGCTACCTGAAAACAATAGCTCCGGGAATGCGGCAACTTCTAATTGTAGTGTGTTTAAGACAATTTGCAAGGATGCTAGTGTGCGTGAAAAATTATGTTGCCAGCTGTTTAACTGTTACCCGATTATTGGGTAAAATTATTTAATATTATGGTCTAATAGTTACTGGGTAAGAATGTAGCTCAAGAAATACTTAAAAATGAACAATTTATTTCTAGCGTATGTATCAATATATTTATGTACTTAAATGATGTACAGGTTTTTTTTTTCAAAAAAAATGGTATACTAATGGTTAGGCTTCATTTTCAACAGTTAATTTTTTTATTTACATGTCTTATACTAATATTTACAAATTATTATTAAAAATAATTATATAGCTATAAAGTATAACCAAAATAGTGTTTTATTTTTCTATTCTACTGGTCAATATGAAAAACTTTTATTAAGGGTCCATTTTGGAAATCGCAAAAAACAGGCCTTCGATATTTTGAACGAGTCGAGTCTGTATGGAATAAATAGTCTTTTTTTTAAAATTTTGAAGTTGGTTCCACAGCCATTAAAAAATCATTTTGACGAGTAGAATCACAATAAAAAATTTCACGTAAGAAGTGAAACCAGCGTGACACGAGATTTTTATATATTAGGTAATATTATTATTATTAATTTAAAATTACATTCCATTGACTTGTACAAGTTTACGATACATTTGTCTTTTAGATTTTGCACATTTTTGCATATTTTCTCTTTTCGATATATAATGAAGTCGAATTTGTAAATATTTCTCAATTACTAGCCGAATCAAATTAATTTGATGAATAGCCCCATTTACATGGCTTGCTTCAAAGTCGAAATATCGCCTCGATCCCGTCCCAATAAATTTTTTCATGATATCAATAATAATTTTTTTATACGTTGAATTTGAATTTATTTTGGACACTTTATCTATGTTCTGAATTATGGATTCGGAAACCATGCATATTAAAAATACATCTTCAGAGGCATATGATAATCCACCTCTATCTTTCAAAGTCACAAATTTGTGAAACCAACTACGAGTATTTGCAGTTAAATTGTCAATACAATGAATACATTTTAATTTCTTAGTCAAGAACTTGACAACAAAACCGGCTATATAACCAACAACATGATTTTTAAAATTCGACATGCATGGCACATCCCAGAACTCTGTGACCTCGTCAAATTGATCTTTAACAGTTTCTAATGCAGTCAACCAGTCTGAATCTTCTTCTTCAAAACGTTCACTCATAGTAGTTGTATTTATACATTTAAGTGCTGAGGAGCAATTTAAAACAGCAATATTTTCCAGAGGTATACAATTTCCAGTATCGCTCGTTTTCAATTATAAGTGTCACAATAGTTTCCTATATATGCCTTTAAACTGTTTAGCATTGGGATTATCGTTGAAGCCGCCATGCATTCTGATTGCACCGAATAATAATTCAATATGATCTTGATTCAATTTGTAAGTTGAAATGAATTTTGTCAAACCTTCGTCTAAGAGATTAGTTATGTGTTTGAGACTTTCAATACACACTAACATTCCTAAAAATCCAGTATTTGCATGAGTACTTAAAACAGGTTTATAACTTTTAATAATGATTTTTCTTTGTTGGCTGTGTTCTTTATAGGAACGTTTTCTGGAGGTTTTTATATTTAAGTCTATAATATATTGTTTCGCATGTTCCAAATAATTAAGTATATTATCTTTATTTCCATGATATATGGGATGACTAAATCCATGTTGCTTCAGATCTCTGGTATTGAATATGTCAAATAAATTATTCCATAATAAAATGAATTTCTCCGTTGCTTCACTACCTTTGAATTCCGGTAAATATAAATCTTCTCTACAGAACTTCAGCGCGACTGCAATGCTTCTACTTAATAATTGGGAAGCAAGCTTTACTTTCATTATGTTATTATGAAACTCTAAATGACGTTTCGTTAATTTATTGGCTAAATGGAGGCCTTCTTTGTCTTGCAACTCATTTAGTTTTTCTAGAAAACTCCAATTAATTTCATTTTCTTCGTCATCTAGAAAAATCTTTTTACTTTCGAAATGGTTTCTGATCAATTTACACATATGAACAGGATCGAGGAAAACAGCCACATCTTCATTTGAAGACGGGTGTTTGAATGCAGTCTTCAAATTTTTGGGATCCTTGATTTGACAACCTAATATTTCCATCGCGGATATATTCGACGGATGTCCATCAAACGTAATTGATACGACACGTACACCCACATCATGGCATTTACTTAAACATAGCGATATTAAATTCGCTTTTTGGGATCCTGTTAGGCCATGCACTAAAAAGTACCCTACAGGCAATTTCCAGTGCTCAGTTAAGCACACCAATAGGAATACATATGCCTCTGATGCTAATACAGAAGAGTCTTTTACACCAGTGCCCATATCAACATAACCGTTATTTTGATTTCGGTCCCATATACTTTGTTGGCGTATAGCCATTTCATCGGCCACCAGCGCACAAATAACATTGCTTTTATCACCTTTAAGTTTTAATAATGTGAACGCTTCTTCAGTAAAGCCTGGAGCGCCATCGATGTTGCGATACCATTTGCCTAAAGTTTTGGCATGTGGCAAACATGTGCTAAATTTACTCCTCACGTAATTATACGCTGATGGAGAATAAAAGTTTAAAGTTAAACAGAATTTCTTGAGTTCGTTAGTATATTTCGGCAAGACTTTCTTTTCATTTTTATACTTCTTGTATATATTATTGAATAAATCTGCTGCGACAACATTTTTATTGAGAATGTTATATATGTCATTATCAATGAATCGTTCTTGTTTTAAAGATTTAATAATACTTTTTAAGCTACAATTTGCTTTTTTTAATCGACGAGTCTTTTCACGCAAGGTTTTAATTATTCTCGCATGTTTTAATTGTAAAATAGTTTTCTTGTGAAGCTCCTTTTTAAGCCTCGTCTTCCTCGGTGTATCAAAAATACAATCAATGTCGGGAAAGTCCTCTAGTGGTGGAGTTTCATTACCAGTAACTATAATGGTTCCGTCGACAACTGAAACTGATGTGCTTGGATCTGCAGTTACCGCATTGTTGTAAGAATTGACTACAGGAGCTGTGTTCGGTTCTGCAGTTACGGTACTGTTGTTAGAAATGTTGTCCGATGGTGTTGATGACAAAAATAACGCGTTTTGTGGTACAGCTCCCTTGCACAATCTTTTCAAACCACCTTTTGTAAAGTACAAGTCACTCTCATTGAAATGAGCGGAACATATAACACTGCGTTTTCCTGGTTTCCACCAACTTTCTTCGCGGCTGAGTCGTACTATAGCAGTCCAACGGTCAAAAATAACAGGATCAGCAGGAAATCTGTACCAAGCAAACATAATATATATATATATATATATATAATTCATCCATCATATTCCATCCAGCATCATTCATCATCGTCCATCATCATCATCCATCTTCATCGTCATTCTCATTCTTATTTTTTTATATTAATAGAAAAAGAAAAAAAAAAAAGAAAAAAAAACTTTTATTAAAAGATTGTAAGAAAAAATTCAGTTCAGAGGAAATGAGGTGAAAAATATATTCTACCACATTCACACAACGCCATCTAGTCCTAATCTAAGATGAACTTATACTATACTAGACAACGATTGAACATACTTTTATAATTTTCTATTGCAAATAAATATTATACATATTAACACCCATCCACACAAATGTTTATCTTGTGCGGGAATCGAACTCGCGACCATATGTGTAGCAGGCAAATACACTATCCACTACGCCATCCAATATAGTAACAATAATGTCACATGAAATAATCTCAATCACGGGGAACTTTATTTTTGTACACACGGCAACACTGATGGCGTCGTTCATTATGGCGTCTTTCATATTTTGTCACTTATTTATTTTATGTTTAAACGATACTTACTGATGGTATGTTATCCCAGTGTCTTTCTTGTTTCTTGTAGTATTGTTTTTACATAGTTTCACTACGCAAACTGGCATTTTACTTCAGATTATAACGAAAATTAATTAAAACACTCGACACGCCCACCTTGCACTTTGCTTGCAACGAGACTGGCTCGGGTACGCCGACTTCGGCGTACTACTTGATGCCGCATTTTAGAAGTACGCCGGCGGTATCTAGTCGTAGCGCGCGCGGAGACCCATCAATAATCTAAGATCATTGGTATATTGTAGATATTCCTGTAGGTGGATTAATTATTTAAGGAATTGTAACCAACACTCCCATATTTATGTTGTACGAAGCTAGGTAATATTGTAGGCGACCTCCAAGGCGGCGAGGGCGGCGGCACTAATGCAGGTAGAGCCAAGTGGCGCAAGTATGAAATTATCTTAAGTACTAATATTATAAATGCGAAAGTTTGGACGGATGTATGGATGTACGGATGTATGGATGGATGAATGGTTTGTTACTCAACCACGCCACAACAGCTGAACGGATCTGGCTGAAAATTGGCACAGAGATAGATTATAGTCTGGTATAGCACATCGGCTATTTTTATCCCGGAAAATTAAAGAGTTCCTGCGGGAACCAACAAACCTCAAACCACGCAGACGAAGTCGCGGGCATCAGCTAGTGGAAAATAATTTAATTTTTGTGCCTTTTGGTGTTGAAACCCTGGGTTCGTGGGGCGAAGATGCCAGATCCTTTTTTTAAGGAATCTATCTTCTCGTCTCACAGAGTCCACAGGTGACCGGAGGGCTGGCAGTTACCTCGGCCAACATATAAGTTTGGGTATTCAGTGGGGTAACGCAGCCAGCGTTCTGGGCACACTGCCTCATTGCAGCGGCATAGATGATATTTTTAATGTTTAATTAATTTAGATTTTAATGTGTGTTGTATTGTTATTTTGTTAAATTAATTTGTTATTGTAACGTTGTTGGTAATTTAATTACTTGCTACGCATAGTATTTAGGGTATAGTGCTAATACAAACCTATTCAGCTGAATATGCAAATTCAACAGCGAACGTCATTACATTGTAGGTAGAGAGTTGTCATGTTTTTAGAGCAGCAATTTTTTGCAAAATGAGCTAAACCTGAATTTAAGCTTTTTATCATACTTACCAACTAATACATTTTTACGATAATTATTAGAGACTGCTTTTGGTGTCTGATGGATAATTTACCAGCTATTTTATAGATTATTTCTAAACATCTCACAAGCTTAGTAAAAATATTTATCAACCGCAAGCTAACGTAAGTAGGTAAGTATGTAATACGTATTTGTAGCTATGTTTTTCTTTATTACACGTTTCATTTGCCGGATAAGTATTAATTGACTAGATACGGCAACTGGAATGAGTGAACAAAGCACTACGGATTTTTACTCACGTACTTCTAGTTTGAAACCAACAAAGGTTCTGTCTATGTGTAAACGCATATTATATTATATTTAACCGCCGGGTTTCTAGTACCAACTACCCAGCAACCAAAACGGCAGATGAGACCGCTATAAGACGTAACTAGCAGATGCCCGTGACTTCGTCCGCGTGAAATAAGTTTTTTAAATTACCACGGGAACTCCCTAATTTTTCGGGTTATTATTTATCTTATGATTCTCACAAATAATGTGGCTTTCTTTTGGTACCAGAATTTTCAAAATCGGGTCAGTATATCCAGAGATTACCCCCTACAACATCACAAACTCACAAATTTTACCTCTTTATAATATTAGTATAGATTTGCTACTCCATGGTCTACTCTATACTTAGTCATGTTCGTAGTTACGTTATACGTACATTAATATTGCAATTTGCTATCAATGTCTAAATCATACCCCAATGGCCATTTCCACTCTATTCATTGTCCGCACAGTCAATATCTATCACGAAATTAACAATACCTTGGTGCTATGGTGAAACTGAGCAACACAATGCACAGTAATTTATGTGCGTAAGCCCCGATGTAATCTTACCGCATCCTCCGTCTCGGAATGTTACCCGCTCGGCAACATAAATTATATTTAGTGCCGCTAACGGCTCGAGCAAATTCTGTCCGACAACGTAATAGAAAGATTTATTAATTAATCTTTTACAGATAATTTTGATGATATTAGCCCATAGGCTAGATCGTAGAATAAAAAATAAGGCTGCCATATTAGATGGTGCTTTATGGTTAAAGAAAAAAAAACGCTTTTGAATGGTCAGGTTAATAGGTAAGTATAGGCATTATTGACACTATGCTAGTAACAAGGAGTGACGAATTTAAATTGAGTGATCAGTAAACCACAATTAATGTGTTGTGATTATGTAAAGTTCTAATTTATTATTATGACAAAGAGCTACCAATACATTGTTACTGATTTAAGAATTTAGTTTAACTTAGATTAACATTTATTATACAGATAGTCGTCGATTAATCAAATAATCAAACTGAATCAATTTTACAGAAATGTTTTGTAAATTGAGATCTAATGTGTTAATGTCCTATGTCCCCCTAGTGGGGCAAAGGGCGTCTACAGTGTTGCGCCATCTCGAGCGGTTAGTAGCTACACCCTTGACCTCATCCCACGTCATCCCTATCCTCCCGACCTCCGCCAGAACCGTACGCCGCCAAGTTTGCTTGGGTCGACCACGCTTTCTTTTTCCCTGAGGATCAGTCGAGAGCTTGCCTCGCGATATTGCCTGGCTCTCTACGTAGAGCGTGGCCGATCCAGTTCCATTTGCGTCGTTTGATCTGTTCGTCTATTGGAGTTTCCTTGCATCGTTGTCGGAGATCGATGTTACTGATCTTCTCAGGCCAGTGGACACCTAGAATGCGGCGTAGGCATCGATTGACAAAAACTTGGATCTTGTGTGAGATGGCTTGCGTGACCTTCCTTGTTTCGCACCCATATGTCAAAACGGATTTCACGTTGCTTCGAAATATTTTAAGTTTCAGATTTCTTGTAAGTTTCCGTGATTGCCATATAGGGCGGAGCCCTGCAAAGGCTGCCTTGGCTTTGGCAATACGCGAATCGATGTCCTCTTCGCTACCTCCTGTCTCTGACATTGAGATCTAATAGCTGATGCTATTTTGTCATGATAACTATAATAATCAACTAGCTGATGCTCGCGACTTGGTCCGCGTGGATTGAGGGTTTTTGGTTATTGCAGAAACGTTTTAAGACTTAGACTATGTGTTATTCCAGACTATAATTTATCTCTGTGCCAAATTTTATCCAGGTCCCTTCAGCCGTGATTGAGTAACAAACATCCATCCATCCAAACTTTCGCATTTATAATATTAGTATAGAGTATAGATATTAGTACGAATGGGGGATATACCATAGCCCTATGGGAGTCTGTTGGTTACTTCACACGTTGTTCAACCGAGGAACAGCAAAACGTATTATCTCCAAGGATATGTTTTGCTGTTTCTCATATTTTATTGTGCAACTAGCTAGTACTTTAAACAAGATAGGTAATTTATACTTAGAAAGGGTATACTTAGTTAAATTTGTATTTCAAGACATATTTCATATTTCCGTAACCGGTAATTCAACAGGGTTCTTCTAGTTTGAACATGGTCCTATAAGCAGTTATATATGGCGTTCTAGTACAATGGTAGGTACGAGTATATCGCTCTACCTTGATATTCCTTTATTACTTACTAGCTGATGCCCTGCTAGCGAGACCATACTAATATTATAAATGCGAAAGTGCGTCTGTCTGTCTGTATATTCTGTCTGCTAAGAATTCACGGGCCATCTGTTCAACCGATTTGGATGAAATTCGGCATAGTGGTAGGTTACATCCCGGGGAAGAACATAGGCTTATCCCGAAAAATTCAGGAGAAAAGAACGCTTAATATTAATTAGTCTGCCGATCCGCACTTGGCCAGCGTGGTGGTGGACCATGGACAACCCGTTACCATTCTGAAAGGAGACTTGTGTTCAGTAGTAAGCCGGCAATGGATTGAAATAATGATGATGATGATTATACATACTTACCTACCCATTTTTGTATATGTCACAGTAAGATTGCAAAAACCGTTAAATTGTAATCTAACTAGTGATATTGTAAACTGCCGACAGATTGTGAACCGTTCAATGTTCCAAGTGTTAATTTTTGAAATATTCATTGTATTTACGTTTTCTTCTCTCTTGTAGGTTAGGTTAGGGTTCGACATAAATAATCAGGTAGAGCCCGGCCGCAGGACGGGCACTTAGGTTTTATCGGGTTAATATACCTAGCAGATTACAATCTACCGAAATATAATACGTTAAATTGTAATCTTTTCAAAAGAGCAACCGCCGAGTTTCTTGCTGGTTCTTCTCGGTAGGAATAGCATTCCGAACCAGTGGTAGATCACTTGACGATTCAAAAGCACTTGTAAAAGTTTATTTGAATAAAAAGCATTTTGATTTGATTTGATTTGATCTGGCGACAGTTTACAATATCGCTAGTTAGATTAAACAATCCAACGGCCTTTGCAATGATCTTACGGTGACATATATATTTCAACACTTTCCGGTTCTCTTTGATGTCATGTGCATCATCACATTAATGAGAAGTCGATTAGGAGCTTATAAAAAACTGCATCATACGACTACCGACGACAATTCCATTAAGGCAGCTCATAGTTATAACTACAATGGCATCACATCTAAAAGATATGCAATCCTGCGCCCATAGCAAATGACCAAAATTGAGTCATCACTACACTCTATGAGGGGTCTTCGTAGGCTTCTTTGATTATACAGGATGGATTAATTTACTTCACATTGTTTATTAAACAATTTGCCTAACTTATTGACAGTTGTCAACAACTTTGCATGTTTTTCTTGTAAATACGCCCTTAATGGATCCTTGTTGCATGAATGTTGCAATCCCACCTGGATGACGTTTGGGCGGGTCTGCTAGTTTCTACTAAAGCATGTACTTAAAAACAAAGTCTAACTGCATTTCTTTAAACCTTTCCTTTCATTATCTTCTATATATATATATATATATATATATAAATCAATTGCTGTTCGTTAGTCTCGCTAAAACTCGAGAACGGCTGGGCCGATTTAGATGGAATTTTTTGTGTGTGTTTGAGTGGGTCCAGGGCTGGTTTATATTCATAATTGGACCCGGTAGGGGGCGCTGCATTCGGGTTCTAGGTTTAGGGCAGGACAACGTCTAAGTTCAAATTATTACCTATTAACTGATGCCCGCGACTTCGTCCGCGTGGTTTAAGTTTTTTGATTCCCACGGGAACTTCTTAATATTCCGGGATAAAAAGTAACCTATGTCACTCTCCATATCTTCAACTATACCCATGCCAAAAATCACGTCGATCCGTTGCGCCGTTGAAGCGTGATTGAAAGACAAACCAATAAAACAACAAACCAACAAACAAACTGATTTTCGCATTTATAATGTTAGCATATTATTTTATCACATACAATACAATAGCTTAATTATAATTTCGTGCACTAATGCCCTAGAAAAAATATCTTTTTTAAAAATAATACAATTTTTAAAAGTTCAAATAATACCTAATAATATGCAATCTTATATCAATATCGCCTACGCTTACGCCTTGTTTCGACGTATTTTTTTGTTCTAAAACTTTCTAATACCCTTTTTAACCAGCTAGACACCCTGTTTATAATACCTAGCACTCACCACCTAAAAAATGACGCAATCAATAAAATACTATACGCAGCACGTAAAAGAAGCTATTTTGGTTTGAACAGGAAAATTTATAGTCTTTAGTAACGGTGAAAAATAGCAGCGTCATCCCATCGACGGCAATGCGTGACGAATCGCGATGGAGACGTCAATTTCTTTACCTCCTCCACAAAACCAACAAGTAGTGAACCAGAAAAAAAGAAACAATGAACCAAGAGTAAATAAGACACGACAAAAGACTCTCCTGTCGTGACACCTCGTGCTACCAGCAGACAATATCCTAAAACGGTAAGAAATACTGGTCAAGTACGAATATATATATACTCACGTCGTAGAGTTCCGTAATTTATGAAACTGACATGACGTGTGTATGTTTATCCTTTTAAAATTTTGCTCATTATATTGATAACATAGCCGATGCCCGTGACTTCGGCTGCGTGGAATAAGTTTTTAATTCTCAAGGGAACTCCTGAATTTTCCGGGATAAAAAGTAGCACATACATGACCATGGAAAAAATTACGCCGATCCCTTGCTCTGTTGCGGCGTGATTGAAAGACAAAACAAACACACTTTCTTATTTATAATATTAGAAAGTAAGTATGATTAAGCAGTTTTAAAGATTTTATATTAAGAAAATTATGATAATAATAATATTATATATATGAGCATTTCCAGAATGTGCGACTTACGTTTTTATGATCCTTACCAAGCCAAGAGACAGGAACCTTTAATAAAGATGCAGTAAAAAACAAAGCACCTCGTTAAAGATCTGTATTTTCTTCACCTTTCACCTTAGCAAGTAACTAACATAACATTGGGCTGTGCAGCTAAAATTTTAAGCAAAATGACAAAACCAAACTTAATAGTTAATAACAGTTAATCTTTGACCAAAACAGCATATAAACTTAACTTGGTATGAATTTTAGTAAAGTTCTTTAGGAAACTTATTTATTGTTAGCAAATATTGCACTATTCTTGTACGGAACTCTAAAATACTGAATCGAAATCGTTGATCGACTGAATGTTTGTCCGTTTTGACCCGATAACTGTTGGCCGGCTTCGGTTTTGTGAATTTTAGATTCTAAAAAAATTGTGTTGACGCTTGTATTTGTTTATTTTGCTTTTGAAGTTTTTTTAGATTTTAGGCGCGCTATTTCGCGAGCAAACGCTAAAAAGATTAGCTTTGACAGTTTTTTTAAAGCTTATACACGATATACCTGTTTCTAGATTACGTTTTTCGTTTTTTTTTTATATTTCATCGTTATTTTTATTCAAAATAAAACTTTGTTAAACGCGTACTGTTAGGAAAAAAGTACCCTATCTTAAAATAAAAATATTGTTTTATTTTTTGGATAGTTACTGAAAAAAATATTCCTGCGCTTTATGAACTCTAACAAAAGGATCTCTCTGTTATGGAAGTTTTGATTATGTCCTAGGCACGAGGGCGTTACTTCATTGTGTATCACAGTGTACCTATAATGTACATCAACTGAAGCAAAGTTTACGTAACTAGTTTTTATTAAGAAATGAAATATTTTATTTTCATGTAGGAAATTTTGTGTCACTTAATGTGAGAAGCCCATCATTCATGAACTTGTGACACTTATGATAAACTAGCTAATGCCCGCGACTTCACCTGCGTGTAGATATTAAGTTTTATAATTTCCCACGGGAACTCCTTAATTTTGCGGGATAAAAAGTAGCCTATGTCAGTTTGCAGGTCCTCAACTATACCCAATACCCATGCAAAAAATTACGTCGATCCAAGGCTCTGTTGTGACGTGATCGAAGGACAAACCAACAAACAAACACACTTTCGCATTTATAATATTAAAATATGATACATATTTTTTTTGTGCGAATAGCAGTGGGATTTTTTGAAACTTTGTAATTCAGACGACATATTATTCAATTTGTCAGTAACACTCACAACAACACAACCATAACTCTGGAAAAACTGTCGTCTAATACATTCCTCAGAATCAAAGGAACCAAAGCAGTATTTGAAAGTTCAAAATCACAAGTGAGGGAGCTACAACGAATAAAGAAGTCGTGACGTCGTGGGGAGCGCTTCTCATGAATCGCCCAACTAAATGCCCTTTGTATTTATCTTTTGTTGCTTAACAATTTCATTGTTTGTTCGTTACTCCGGTTTTGCTTCGCCCTCGGACTTGTAAGGAACTAGGATTGAGTCTTCAACTTTGTTCCCTTTATAATCTCGAGGGTCATTATCTGTTATGATTTACATTCGTTGAGTGTCTCATCTTTATGCTTTTTGTTGAGTTGCCTTTTAATATTAGGATTATTATCATATTATATAATAAATTAAATAAAATTATGAACGATTCTACCATAGGATTTACTTGGTAGATCCTAATTGACATAAAAAGGACAGGTATAGATTTATCTTAAACACATTTAACAACCTTTTGCAAGTAGATCTAAATCTTGTATTGATATTTGAAACATAATATTTATGATTCTATCTTGTAATAAATCAGCATGCTGTAAATATTCCATAATAGTACTTAGCAAAATATGCGAAAGTTTTTAATATAGCTACAGATTTTTTCAGATAGTTCCGAACCATCACTACAACCTATTTACGTCCCACAGCTGGGCACGGGCCTTCACTCTCATAGGAGAGAGGGAATTTGAGCTTAGACCCACCACGCTGCTCAAATGCGGTTTGGCGTACGGGGCTGAGTGGCGGGGTAGTTCCGAACACTGAACATAAATTGCCAAGAAAATCAAAGCTTAACAAAGCTTTGTTTTTTGTAAATAGTTATTACCGCTATCGAGTAAATTAACTACGCTACTATATTACAGACTAATTTAATATCATAGCAAACACAGCGCCGTAACCAGCGAGTGCTGCTCTAATATTTGAAGGCTTGTCGTGCAATTTACCTATTACGTGGCGCATAATCGACTAACGAAACCAACATCGATCGAGATATACCACTAAACACATTGACTTACCAATACCTAGTTGGTAAATCGATGACTAAACATACCAAAAACAGATTCTGGCATTCGTCCATCACGCAGACCTTTATAAAATGGGGCTAACCTTCCTGAAAGAGCCGAATCTGCCGCCAACTTTCTAACTCCAGGCTAGTACTGCGAATTTCTTGTCAAAAAAAACAATACTTGTTGTGACCCGACCCGGGACTCGAACCCGGGACTTCGTTGGCCGCAGTTGAACATGCTAACCACTACACCAACGAGTCAGTCGTGTAAAATACCTATTGCGCGGCGCATTAACGACTTACGATAGCGATATCAATCGAGATATACCACTAAACATACCAGAAACAGTTTCTGGCATTCGTCCATCTCGCAGACCTTTATAAAATGGGGCCAACCTTCCTGAAAGAGCTGAATCTGCGAGGCAAATTGATCAAGTGGTCAATTGGATAATGCAATGTATGTATGACTAGCTAATGCCCCCGACTTCACTCGTGTTAATTATGGTTGTTTGGTTCCCGCGGGAACTGTTTAATTTTACGGGATAAAAAGTAGCCTATGTGTTATTCCAGACTATAATCTGTCTCTGTGCCAAATTTCGTCCAGATCCGTCCAGCCGTATTGGCGTGATCGAGTAACATAAAGCCATTCATCCATCCATCCATATCCAAACATTCGCATTTGTAATATTAGTATAGATACGTATAAACTTAATTACATAGATCATAATATCATATAAATGCAGTCAATTGAGAGCACAGATAACAATCGCGATCGACCACTAAACATACCGAAAACAGTTTCTGGCTTCACGCCGACCTCGCGTCTGTCCAGCTTTATGATTGAGACATCCGATAATAAAGTTACAAGTTGGAGCAGAAACCAAACTATGAAGGTCCCGTATACATTTTCAGTAAGAAGAAGATTACATTCAATTTAGAAGATTCAATTGAGCTTTTACCCTTTAAATAAATAAAAACTTTATTGTTTACCTTATTGTTACGTTACTATTATATTATGAATGCACTTATCTTATTACGGAGTTTAAAACCTAACAATAAATAATAGGTAGCAAACCCAGCATTACTTAGCATAACGCTCGGCGCTGGTTTTCAGTTTTCTCATTCAAAAATATTGAGCCGCGCCCTTTGGCTTAAATATACTTAGGTATATAATTATTATAATATTAACTTATGGGTGATATATTTAAATAAGCAGTCAATAGCAGTTATAATGAAGCACGATATCCTGAACACTTGCTCCAGTGTCTTGTTCCAAATTTTTGAATTTCCGTACAAGAAATTTATGTAATAGCAAAACCGAGAACTAGAAAGCAATCAGCCGCTTACTAAAAAATAATCTGAATCGAAAATACTTCTTTTTAGGGTTCCGTAGCCAAATTTGGCAAAAACGGAACCCTTATAGATTCGTCATGTCTGTCTGTCTGTCTGTCTGTCCGTCCGTATGTCACAGCCACTTTTTTCCGAAACTATAAGAACTATACTGTTGAAACTTGGTAAGTAGATGTATTCTGTGAACCGCATTAAGATTTTTTTACAAAAATAGAAAAAAAACAATAAATTTTGGGGTTCCCCATACTTAGAACTGAAACTCGAAAATTTTTTTTTCATCTAACCCATGCGTGGATGGATGAACCTATGGATAGGTCTTCAAAAATGATATTGAGGTTTGTAATATCATTTTTTTCTAAACTGAATAGTTTGCGCGAGAGACACTTCCAAAGTGGTAAAATGTGTGTCCCCCCCCCTGTAACTTCTAAAATAAGAGAATGATAAAAGTAAAAAAATATATGATGTACATTACCATGCAAACTTCCACCGAAAATTGGTTTGAACGAGATCTAGTAAGTAGTTTTTATAATAATTTAAAATTTACTACATGTTTGTACGGAACCCTCGGTGCGCGAGTCCGATTCGCACTTGGCCGGTTTTTTTAAAAGCGAGTGATATCGGCCATATTCGCCTTACCCCTGTAGCCGCAAACTGGGCAGTTTCACCATTAATTATGATGTTGTGTTGTCATAGTGATCGACTTTTTCATGCACTAGTGTCAATAATTGGGCAGGAAAATGACAAGGCACTCTCCCCTCGCCCCACAAAAGTTAGTTGAACGTGATATCATACATTTTTCTTACGTTTCCTATCCCGTGTTTATTTCATCCAAGCGTTAAAGTTTAAATGTTATTTACAATGGCTCAGAAAAACGATAACAGTTACATAAATTAGGTCTCATTTTAGGAAAACAAAAACCACATTTATAGAAGGATAAAAAGAGATAGTGTGAATGAAAGTTCAGGAGACAGACAAAATGTTCAACTTTCTGAAGAACAGCGTTGCATAGCCGGTAATTCTTTATCTGCACCAGCTAAGCAAGGTTACCCAATTTTAATTTTAAACCACGGAACCGTAAAAAGAAATAAACTTACGCAACAGATGGAAGTAGGCGGTAACGCTGCCAGCTGGTGCAAGGTATATAGTAATTACTGTTAGACAAACGCCCGAAATCAAAAACGCCGACATGCGCACACTGGCAAAGGGCCCGCTTAAGGCGAAGTATCTCCCTTGATACCATGATTGGTGCTTCGTGAAAAGCCTGTTGATTAAGTAATTAAATTGATTGACCTTTTCGACTTGGCGGTGCAATAGCTTTTAAACAAGATAAAATCTGCAATTGCAAGTTCGGGAACAGGGATCTTTTGAATATTATAATGTTACAAATGACAGATTGACAAACAGTAGACAAATTTTGTACGCTAAGTTGTACGTTTTATAACTATGTCGTATTTTCTAAAAGTGGCAATTTTATCCAACGAGGCTTCTGCTAATACCTATTATGTTTTCTTTTTTACAAACCGAGTTCACGGCTCTGGGTTTTAGCCATTTTGAACATGTAGTTTATTCTGGGTATTTCAATCATATTACAAGATAATAATATATAGCATTGTCCCGTAAAACAAGCTTAAACATAAATTTTACCCTGGCTCGCATCTTCGAGTTATGATAATAATATGATGCAAGAGAAAATCTTTTCTTGCATGTAACATAAGGGCACTTGTTATATATTTTCAGAATTAATAATGATAATGAACAAAACGAAAATTCCGAGCCACAAATAAGTATGTAGGTACCTATATCATGTTTAATGCGAAATAGGTAGACCCTCGAAAAAAAAAAAAAAAGGTAGACACTAGACACGATACAGAATTACCTAGTATGGGTACCATAGGATATTACAAAAAATGACAAAGTTGTTTTATGGAAAATAGACATTTCGTTTTTTATTTACAATTTTAGTACGAAAAAAAGCCCAGGAGTGTTGTGTGGACGTTGCAACAAATGGATGCACGGGGAGTGCGTTTCTTTAAGCCACGAACAGCTAACGACATTATATGCCACGGAAGCCGAATGGAAATGTCGTTCATGCAGCGGTTCTTCAAAACAAAAGAGAATTTCAGTAATTCCTCCGGATCCCGAGGAGGACGATGTCACGGACACGGACTCAGTAACGGCCAGCGTGAGCATCGACCCTAATAGCCAGAAGATACTGACCAGCGTGTTATCTACGATACGGCACGAAATTCGAGAAACGATACAAGAGGAACTTAAAAGAACCTTACAATTTTACTCTGACAAAATAGACGACTTCCAAATAAAAATAGATAAATACGAGGAAAAGATTAAAATAGTTGAGAACCAGTGTAAAGATCTAAATAATAAATACACAAATATGAAGAATAATCTCGAATCTATACAAATCAAATTAAATATACTAGAACAAGAAAAAATCGAAAATACTCTAGAAATAAGCGGAATACCGAAAGAAGAACAAGAAAACCTAAATGAAATAGTTAAGAAAATTGCCAGTGCTATTAATCAAGATAGCAATGATATTAAAAAGATCTACAGAAAAGAAAGTAAAGGTTTAGCATCCCGGAAAAGACACTCATCAGCCGTAGTACTGACACTCCGGGAAGGGTGCCGGGACCAGTGGCTCGAGGCTGCCAAATCACGTACGATCACTCCACGTGTACTTGGCAAAGACGGAGAAGGCAGAATATACCTACGAGAAGCCCTAACACCAGCTACAGCATACCTTCTATGGAAGACAAAGTCCGAGCTCAAGGAAAGTAACCTAGTGCAGTTCGTATGGTGTAAGCGCGGTAATATTCTCATTAGGAAATCCGAGAAAGATAAAATTTACTCCATAAGGTCGGAAAGTGACATCGAGAAGTGGATAGCGGAACTAAAAAAATGAATACGAGGTTTGTGTATCCATCACTAACTTATGGTTTAAATATTTGACTTTTTGTGTTTATTCAAAATGGACAGTAACTATTACAACTTATCGGAAGGAAATTTTAACTCATGGAATGAGTATATTAGCTCTCTTCCAAAAAAAGAAGAAGGACTTATTACCCTAACTGTCAACATAAGATCAATGTTACTTAATTTTCCCGCTTTAGAACATATAATCATTAATAGCCAACGCTGTATAGATATAATAGTACTGTGTGAAGTTAATATTAGGGATACGACTAAAAACCTATTTGAATTACCAAACTATAATATGTACACGAACTTGCGAAAACACAGAAGAGGTGGCGGTGTCATTGTATATATACATAAGAACCTAAGATTTACTTTGTTATCTTCACCCACACAGAACTTTGAATCCATTACTGGCTATATTCAACTTAATCATAATTATAAAATAAGCCTATGTGCTGTGTACCGGCCGCCGAATACTTGTAAAAGAAAATTCATCTCAGAGATATCATCTCATATTAATAGAATGACGGACAAATCTGACTTATTATTCGTAGGCGATATAAACATTGACTTAAAACAAATATCTAGTACAAGCACGGCCTACTTAAATGAAATGTCAGAGTTGGGTCTTAGCTGTGGTATCTCCCAATACACTAGAATAGAAACAAAAGGCCAACGTATTACTCAAACATGCATAGACCACGTATTCACGCGCCTCGCTTCCGCACACCCAGTGTATACTGCAACGATAAATGAATCAATAGCTGACCATAACATTATAGCTTGTACGCTTATGTGCGCGAGCGCAGCTAGCGGGCAGCGTCAAGGCCACGGTCACCGCGTGAGTTTCAAGTCTAATGCATCGAGACTTATTACGATACTTAATAACAAGGAGGTAGCTCAACAGCTAAGTCAGGTAGAATGGAGCGCAGCGCTCTCGTTTAGTTGCCCTACCAAAGTGTACAATTTTATTTATAACCAGTTTAATACTATCTACAACAACTGCTCGCGAGTTATTAGATTTAACTGTAATAAAAGGAGTAATTGCAAATGGGGAAATAAAAAAATGATAAAAATGTGTGCCCAAAAGAGAAAATTGTATTTAATATGGCTGAAAGATCCAAGAAATATTGATAATAAAATCTTATACAATAAATATAGAAACAAAACAAATAAATACATAAATTATTTAAAAAACAAGTATATTAGGAATGAAATTCGGAAGCATTTTAAGAACTCTAAGAAATTGTGGAATTTAATTAATGAAATATGCGGTAAATTTAGAATATCTATTGATGAATTAGTGATAAAGTCTTTTAATTTGGAAAAAACGAAATTGGCTAACAGCTTCGCCCAAGAGTTTGAAAATAATGTCAATGCAATTTCTGTAGCATGTAACCAACCTTTGTACTATTCATCTGGAGGGTCGGAGGGGGCAGGGGTGACAATGAGATTAGAGCGGGCAACAAATAACCAGGTGTCCAAAATAATTAAAGACATTGATGCAAAAAAAAGCCCTGGATATGACAAAATTAGAGCATCCGATATAAAAAATTTAAATAAAAAAATTACACCGGTGCTGACTCATTTGATAAACACCTGCATTGCCACCTCTTCCTACCCCGACTCTCTGAAAATCGGTATAATTAGGCCTATCTATAAAGGCGGTAGTCATAAAAATGTCAATAACTATCGACCAATCACCATACTGTCATGCATCGACAAGATATTTGAGAAGTACCTAGGTGACAAATAAAAAAATTCTTAGAGGATCACAGTATCATAAACATAAAACAATTCGGCTTTCAAAAAAATCGAAGTACGTCTCAATTATTATGCCAGTTCACAAATGAAATAAACGAGTACATGAATGAAAAAAAACATGTGCTCGTTGTTTTTATTGATTTTAGTAAAGCTTTTGACTTGCTGGTGTATGAGAAGCTATATACAAGTATGATAAATTGCGGAATACAGGGACCCCTCCTGGAATGGTTTAAAGATTATCATAGAAATAGAGTAACCTGTGTCAAAATTGATAATACCATGAGTGACAAGATACATACGACTAAAGGAACAGCCCAGGGATCGATACTCGGACCTACTGAGTACTTATTATATGTTAATGACATGTGCAACCTATTCCAGGAGGGATCCGTGTACCAATTCGCCGATGATACATGTATCATTGTTGCTAACAAGGATCTGCGGGCGGCCGAGCGCATGATGCAAGACAACTTCGACACCCTCAGTAAATGGGCGCATGATGTCGGACTAGTGATAAATACCAAAAAAACTAAAGTAATGCATATTCATTCCGCACATAATAAAACAGATAATAGGGCCACTATAGTTGCACATGCGCACGACTGCCTGCATGGCAGGATAAAACACTGTGTCTGCCAACCTGTTGATATGGTTTCTGAACATATGTATTTAGGTCTCAAAATTGACTATCGTTTTAATTGGCAACCACATATAAATTATATCTGTGATAAGCTTAGAGCTATTCTTAGTAGACTATACATACTCAAATTTAAACTTCCCTACAAGACGCTGAGATTACTTTACTTGGCACTGGCTGACTCAATAATTGGCTATGGCTTAAGTAGCTACGGAAAAACTTTCAAAACATATATTATACGTATATATAAACTACAATTAAAAATGCTAAAAACTATTGTACCTAGAAAAATTAAATTAAAATATTGTGAGGACTATCACAAATAATTTACATACTGCAATGTGTTGCCTGTGCAAAGTAAAGTAAAATTAGCCATACTTAAGGAGGAATTTAATAATTTACAATATCTAAGACGTAAAGAACGAGGCAGTAATTTACGCAAATTAGCGAATTATGCAAAGTTCACCCTACCGAAAACAAATAATATATACGGCAAAAGAAATTATAAATATATGCTTCCTAAAATTCTCGAAGATCTTCCATCGTTTCTACAATATAATAGCAAAGAAAAAAAACATATTTAAATAAGAAAGTGTAAAAGATATTTATTAGGTAAATAATGATAATACTCACTAACTAATTCAATAACCTAATATAGAACATAATGTACATTATTTGTCTGTGTAACTGGTAAGTACATCCAAATATTCTTAATATTATGTATTAGTTTATTAAGGCGAACTCGCCATCCTCACCATAAACGCCAAGTTTTTTAGAGGATGGCTCCGATATTAAGATTTGTATATTGTAAAGTTTGTTTTGATCAATAAATAAAAAAAAAAAAAAAAAAAAAAGTACTCAATACTCGCCTTAATGTTACTCACCGAAAACGCACACAGACGTGTTTTATTCGCATTATAAGTCCCAGCACACACGCCAGATTCTAACATCATAATTACGAGGGCCACTGACGTGCGTCGAGCTGTAACGAGCTTAAAACAAAATGGCCGTAATTTTATTTATACACCGAGCTATGTTAGTTTGATCATTTCATATAAACCGCTGATATGAAAGTGGTTTCGAAGTTGTCTAAGAGATGACCGATATTATGTTCAAAGTATTTTGTAACTGTATAGAATAGAGACGTGTAGGAACGGACCAACTACACAAATGTAGGGGACTCACCGAAGTTACCAATAAGCTTCCATTAAAATGGAAAGTTAGAAAATAAAATCAGTTTAGTTATTTATGAGATACTAGATGATTCCCGCGACTTCGTCTGCGTATTAGGATTTTTTGATTTCTGTCTGGAATAGCACATAGGCTACTTTTTATCCCATAAAATTGAAGAGTTCCCGCGGGAATCAAACAAATGTTTCTGTTCAACTGATTTTGATAAAATTTGGTACAGGGATAGGTTGTATCCCGGGAAAGGACGTAGGCTACTTTTTATCCCGGAAAATTGAAGAGTTCCCGCGGGAATCAAAAAACCTCAATCCACGCGGACTTAGTCGCGGGCATCAGCTAGTATTTAATAACCCAATTTTAAGAACAAAAACAAAACGTTGATTTGCTCTTAGCCTAAAAAGTTTATCGACTAACCCGCTGACGTGATCAAGGAAATGTGACTCTATCAGATTAAAATAATGAAATACGGTTAATTAATATACACAGTTCATTTCGGGTATCAGCGAGGGAAACTAAATAGAAGAGGAAGTTCATGGAAGCAAGTTAAACAACATAACAATAGATTCCTTATCAGCGATGAATTTCTGGTTAGCGTTTATGGGAAGTTTGTATGTAAATTCATTATTATAAATAGTTAACAATTTTCTTTTGTTTATGATTGAAAGTTGATAATTGTGCTTGAATACAGATATTTTAATTTTGATTTTATTTAATTCAAAATGTAACTTATTGTATCTAAACGTTAGTGCATAGTTAGTAGATATCGATTAGAGGAAATTACTGATGAGTAAATTAAATAGAAATATAAATCTTTTGAAAAAATGAATTAAACTAAAGTACAAAAAATATAATGAGTGCCTGGCCCCTAATGAGTTCCTGGCCCCTAAACTAGGAGGACCCGTATCTTTCTTAGATTTAAAATAATTAGAATATTTAGAAACACATCGTGGCTTAATCAATTAAAACATCCTATATTTAAATTCAATAACCTAGTTTGCCTATATATAACATTTTCTTTTGTAACAAGTATAAATTACAAATTTAAAAAAAACCCCGACTAGAAAAAATCTGATGACCTTCAGACGGATGAACAGATTTTCATGAAACATGGCTAAGAACACTCGGGATAAAATTATCTATGACACAAAAAATACTAAACGAAAATCGGTTCATCCGTTTGGGAGCTACGATACCACAGACAGATACACAGATACACAGATACACAGACAGACACGTTAAACTTATAACACCCCTCTCTTTTGGCGTCGGGGGTTAAAAATGGTTTCATTAATATTGAAAACTTTTCAAGTACAGTAATAATTTATGACCATAATAATTAACTGTAACTTGAATTCGAGTATTAGTTCAATTTATGCATACAAGATCTTTTGTTTTCTTTATCATACGCCTTCAAGCCAAGCCAAAATTAATGATAATAATAATAAATAACTAGATGATGCCCGCGACTTCGTCCGCGTGGATTGATGTTTTTTTTGTTTCCCGCGGGAACTCCTCAATTTTCCGGGATAAAAAGTAGCCTATGTCCTTTTCCGGGATACAACCTATCCCTGTACAAATTTTCATCAAAATCGGTTGAACAGATACATTTTTTTGATTCCCGCGGGAACTCTTCCATTTTCCGTGATAAAAAGTAGCATATGTCCTTCCCCGGGATGTAACCTATCTCTATACCAAATTTCATCAAAATCGGTTGAGTCGTTGGGCCGTGAAAGCGTAGCAGACAGACAGACAGACAGACACACTTTGCATTTATAATATTAAGTATGGATACATTTTGCACTTAGTTCGCTAATTATTCAAATGTATTTAGCAGTGATATATGTACTTAAGCGAAAGAAATAATTAGCCTGTTTAAACATCATCATATAAGAAGAGAATTATATTCTTTTCTTATATGATGATGTTTTTACTTACCTACCCACAATTTACATTCTTTGTAGAAGAAAAATACTTTGAATATTTCATTAAAATTATTCAGTAAAGTACCTAACGTTGAGTGTACGAGACGAAAGAACAAGACTTTTGAATTAACAAGACAACTGAAAAGGGAAAGTTGAAAAAGTGTATTGAAAATAAAAGCCTATTTATTTTTACTTTTGTTGAAAGAAAGATTCCGCTTCTAAAGAGAAAAGCGAAATATTTATCATGTCTACGAAGCACTTTAAATACCTAATTTAATTAAAATAAAGACTAAAAAGACAGGAAGGAAATAATGTGTTTAAGTAGATTAAGCATGACCTTGAATAATTCGAATTCGTGTTTTTTTACTTACCTTTTAGCTTTACCTAAGATTAATTGATAAAATCCTTTGATTTTGACTTTGTACTTACTTTACAAAAAATGTCAGTCTCTGATAACGTCCTCAATATTGAATTTAATTAATAAGTTCAAAAGTTACCCAATTATTTCATAGATGTTATCTAAAATAATCTAGAAAAATATTTTACCGACACAAAGTTGCAGGAATGTTCAAAACATCCAGTATAAAATATGGCGCAATAAAGCATTTGGCCACCGTCAAAAGCTAGTTCTCGTAAAATACCAAATGATTTCATTCACAATATTACATTTGACAATGAAGAGAAACGATCGACCCACACGCCAAGCCCAGCCCTGTTATATGGTAATGAACAGTTATTTGAATGAGCATTTATGAATAAAAATCGCTTGGGCATCGGTAATTTTCTAACAGTAGCAAGTAACATTCAAACGCGAATTAGGAAGAGATTTAATATTCATAACCCCAACAGTAGCTTCCAAAACAATCTTAGATGTAAATATGAAAGAATTAAAATAACAAATGTTAAATAATAAACGAGCTTAAGTAACAACAATTTAAAAATAAATTGGAATTCCAAACAATACGTAAAATTCACATCATCTATAATCGATATTTTATTAATTAATTAATATATAAAGCTGAAGAGTTTGTTTGTTTGAACGCGCTAATCTCAGGAACTACTGGTTCGAATTGAAAAATTCTTTTTGTGTTGGATTTTCCATTTATGAAGGAAGGCTTTAGGTTATATAACATCACGTTGCGACCATTAGGAGCGAAGCATCAGTGAAAAACGTTGCAACAACTGGGAAAATTATCCATATTTGAACGCTTCCGTTGCGTGCGCTGCGTTAACGGTTCAAGTTACCCAAAAAATATGTATGAAAGAATGGAAAAATGTCCCAGACTGGATCTCGCGATCATAATAACAGAAATTGACGCGAACGAAGTCGCGGGCAACAGCTAGCTATAATATAAAATTGAGATATTGTTTGTTATAAAAGCATCGCCGTTTCTACAACTTTTTAAATACGCTAAACGTGTAGTAGCGTGTGTTGGATACTTTTTAACATTTGGATAATTTCTTGTGAAATTTTATACGAGTTTTTAAAGTTAGTTTTTCAACAATTCTATAAGTAAATGTATTATTTTGTAGTAGTAAGTAATATGGAAGCAGTATATAAATATGTCTAATACTTACCTATATTCTTTCCTCTAACTTTTATAATTAAAGTACATATTATTTATATTCAAAATTCTAATGTAAATAACATCCTGTTCATGTGTCCAAATAAACTTTTACAAGTGCTTTTGAATCATCAAAATGAAATGAATGAATCTACCACAAATTTGTAATGGCATTCCAACCGAAAAGAACTAGCATGAAACTGGGCTATATTCTAAGCTAGCTTTGTATATTAATTTATTTAAAAAGATCTATCGAGATGCAAATATAATATTATTATTGTTAAAACGGATTTATAGGAATGTTGTCATAAAACAGTAGAAACTACCGTAACATGAGTTAGGTTAAAGAAAAGAAATCGAATACCATGCACATAAAATTGCTGTCTTGTTATCTAGTAAACGTTATGTTGGAACTTGGAACATTATTGATAGAAATCTTTGAGCTGTCCAATTAACCACTGCCACGACATAATATTATTTCTATAAAAACCAGTATCATTGATAACGGATTGTATAGGAATAAAATTCTCAGAGTCTTTCCTAGAAACTGTCCACCCGATTGACAGCGAGATAAGAATTAAAAAAAAATCACACAAATTAGGCATTCCATGGGCTTGTCGAGCCATCAAATTAAGTCGTGTAGAAAGAAAAATAACATACAAATAGGGCTAATCAAGATTGTGGGAAGAGAAATGACTCGGTAATTATTAAAACAAGATTATTATCGAAAAAGCTATAAGTCTTGTAAGTTCAAAACAAGTTCCTCATAGATTAATAATGGACGCCACTCATTAACGCTTCCAACAGTAATTGCTTGGCACTATTATGATGAATCGTTACATTTTTAAGGCTACATTTTGTAAACGCTTGGAGGGATTATCATCCCAAATTACCGGAGCTCGACAACCTTTCTACCATAGTTACATCATTAAGGCCATAATAATTTCTATACACTCTTCAATCTTTTTTGAAAAAGATTTTCTCCTAACGAAGCTTTGCTTTTACTAAAAAATGTCATAATGCATTCGAGTTGATACAATTTGCTTCACAAAAATGCTAATTTGTTTGCCAATGTCAAAGACTCAAACAACTTAGTTTCATTTTATTTAAATTAGATACTAAAATAAATACAGTCCATCCTAATGGCAACGAGGGTTCAAAACATGGCCCCGTCGAAAGCTCTTAACAAAATTGTATTATTTTGCATTAATTTTTGACAAAGTCCTTTCCAGTCGCATCAAAGGCTTGACTTAAAATATTACCAATAGTATTTTATTGTTTTATATTACCATAAACTTATAATAAGGTCTATTGGACATAAAGAGAAAGATACTTGTTTATTGAATTTAATTGAGAAGACAACGCAAAAAAATTTAAAGGCATTATAAATTTGGAGTTTGCTAAACAAGTTTAATAAAATCTTAAATGTTAACACACTACACTTTATACGTGGGAAGTCAACGTCGTTAAAGCTGCTTTTAATCACAATGTTTTTACAGTACACTTAATATTAAAATTCTGAATGACAGACTAGATGGATTCCATATAATTTGTGCAAATTACTAAAAAGGGAGAACTGGAAAACTCCGCTACCAACAGTATTAATAAGGACGAAGCTAAATCCGTCAGCTGGACGTCATTTCACTGGGATATGAGGCGTTAACGATTTAGATCTTTCAAATTACACGCCATTAATTGAGACGTCAAGTTTGCAAAGGACGAAGAGAAAAAAGGAATAGGCCCCCGTCTCCATACTAATTTAGATATCAAGCAAATGGGACCGACAAATTGTTAACCATTCGTTGGCTTCGTGGAATTAAGACATCGGCGGGCCCGCTTTGTTCAAAGAGTATTTTTAGTTTCCATTTCAATCGGGCATGGTCAGAGTTCGGACTTCGGCGGTTTTTGTTGTGGTATAGTTTTTAGTTTCGACGTTGGGGAGTGCCGGACCAATCCGTAACCTTTGAAGGGTATGTGAACTCCGGGTATTTGTTTCGAGGGGCAATTTCTGTTTCGTGTTTGTTTGAAGCTTATATGAATTCCTGCCATTGTTGTTCAATAAACTTAATACTTTCTATCTGTTCCACGATAAAGTTCTTTATTTTACTACTAGATATTGACCGCGACTATGTCCGCGTGCACTGAAAAATATAAAGGTTTTGAGTCCCGTGGGAACACTTTAATTTACGAATATAAAAATAGCCTATGTCCTTCCCCGGGGTACAACCTATCCCAGAACCAAATTAATTCATTAAAATTGGTTGAACAGATGGACCCTGAAAGCAAATCAAAGCAGAGAGACAGACACGCTTTCGCATTTATTTATAATATAAGTATGGATGGAAGTATTAATTAGCTTGACTTATGGTTTGTCTTAATTTCAATGAACAAACTTAAGTACCTACCCCCATTAGTATCAACATGCTATTTTTATACGACTGCCTGAAAAAAGGAGTAGGTATATTGTTTTCAGGGTTCATGTATGTATGTAAGTATGTATGTATGTATGTATGTATGTATGTATGTATGTATGTATGTGAGTTTGTATATTCCACCATAACTTCTATACGCCTGAACCGATTTTGATAAATGAGGTATCGTTAGAATCCCTAGCTTATTCCGGGTGACAAAGGCTAGTAAAATTTAAAAAAAAATTGATGGGGTGACCATGGTTCCGCATTAAAGACTAAAGTTGAAAAAAAATATTCGAAAATAAGATTAACTATACAATCATCATCTAGAAAATGATGAGTAGATTCCAAAAATATATAACACTATAGTTCAATATCCAGTGATTCACAAAAAATTGAATAAGATTCGAAAGGTAATTAATGACTGTGGTATCGTTACGTAGTAGCAGTGGTAGCCGTACTTCCAATCGAGGGGGATTTTTTACTACACGACTGCCCAAAAAAGGAGTGTTATGTTTTCAGAGTTCGTGTATGTATATGTGTCTACGGCAGAGCAGTCGTATTTTTTAATAATTTTAATTATATTCACTTGTTTCTAGTATTGGTTTTATTGGTATTATTTTAAAATTGGCCTTCAGATATATTGTTACGCCACTTTAGTTTCATTTGGACTGGGATACCTACTTTTTTCAAAGCTCGAAATGCATTCTGGAATTTATCTTCATAAAATTAAATTTTTACCTGTTTACTTTTTTATTGTAACCATATTGCATTCAAAAACTGCTTATCCCTCTTATATCTATACAATTAATATGAAATTCTTCATTTAATTGGATTTTTACAAGCGCTTTACACTCGTCGACTTCCTTTTGACGCCTCGCTCTTCCAGGTGAGCGCGTTTCATCTTAGGCTTGATCATTAATTATCATCAGATTAGATTGTGATCAAGCGCAAACCTGTCATCGATAACAAAATACTTAAGGCTTTAACTGCCTCGTTGGTCTAGTGGTTAGCATGTTCGACTGCGGCCGACGAGGGCCCGGGTTCGAGTCCCGGGTCAGGCCATAACAAGTGTTGGGTTTTTCTGACAAGAAATTCTCAGTACTAGCCCGGAGTAAGGAAGTTGAATGTATTTCACCTCTGTACCTCGGAGAGCACGTAAAGCCGTCGGTCCTGCGCCTGATCTCTCTCCGGTCCGGATTTTCCGTCCCATCGGGCTATGAGAGTAAAGGAACAGAGAGTGCACCTGTGTATGCAAAGACATATGTGCACTTTAATATCTCCCGCGCAGATGGCTAATCTCCCTGGAGATAGGCCGCCTGGGACGAAATTCAATCGGGAGGACATTATTATTTAAGGGTAAGGCCAAGCGAACGTAATTTTATTACAAGTATTACTAATTTTTGTCTTCAGCACAGACCAGGCGAATTTGTATGAAGTGAAACTTTTTGAAACAAGACTTACCTACTATAATTTGTAATATTACGCTATTGTTAACATCTTGGAATTTGTTATTGACGATGTAGTCACGATTGAACCCTGCAAATGGCTTCAAATGGCTTCGGCTGTTTTATTAAACCCGTAATCGGTTTCTAGTGCAGAAGCTTACCGAAACGGTAAATCCCTTTCCTAGTAGAGGTACGAGTAACTACCTACAACCGAAGCCCTGTTTTACCTGCCGTACTCTCCCTTGAGCAGTTTTACCAACACCATACCTTTTTAATACCTATAACTTGCATGTTTAGTACTAGCTTTTACCCGCAGCTTCGCACACGTTAAGTTCGATTTTCATACAAATTTCAAACCCTTTATTTTTACCCCATTTAGAGGTTGACCATCATCTTTGAGTGTGTCATTGCCTTTATGAAAAAAAACTCTAACATAATGATCGTCCAGGCTCGTATGAGAGTACGCAGCGTTTCCACGATTAACCGTTAAGCTGGATCATCACACAAAAAACGAGATAGACATTCTGTCACCAGTAGTCGTGTAATTAATGAGTTAGTTTATATTTGTTTGCTATACAATCGTAATAGAAGATATAGCAGAAGATCAGAATGGAAATGGCTTCTGATTACATTAGATCGTACCTAAATACTAAATATTAGCTTCATACTAGTAGGTATACCTATTATAAATGCAATAGTATGTCTGTCTGTCTGCTATGCTTTCACGGCCAACCGACATTGACGAAATTTGGTACAGAGCTACGACAGAGGACATAGGCTATTTTTTAACTCGGAAAATCGAAGAGTTCCTTTAGAATTGAAAAACTGAAACCACGTGGATGAAGTTGCTGTCATCTAGTCTTACTTCTTACTAATATTATAAATGCGAAAGTTTGGATGTGTGGATGGATGTCCATCGATATCCATCCATACATCCAAACGACGTATTATATTTCGACGACCTCCGTGGCGCAGTGTGTAACGCTGTTGCCTTAACGTGCGGAGGTCCCGGGTTCGATCCCCGGCAGGATCAATATGGGAATTTATATTTTCTGAATTTTCCCTGTTCTGGCCTGGTGGGAGGCTTCGGCCGTGGCTAGTTACCACCCTACCGGCAAAGACGTGCCGCCAAGCGATTTAGCGTTCCGGTACGATGCCGTGTAGAAACCGAATAGGGGTATGGGTTTAAAAGAACTTCCATGCCCCTAACAGGTTAGCCCGCTACCATCTTAGACTGCATCATCACTTACCATCAGGTGAGATCGCAGTCAAGGGCTAACTAGTAGTTGATAAAAAAAAAATGTATGGATGTTGTGTGTCAGCCGTTGGAGCGTCATTACGCTCCAACGGCTGAAGGGATCTGGCTGAAATTAAAAAAAAAAAAAAAAAAAACCCGGAAACAAAGAGTTCCTGCGGGAACCAAAAAACCTCAAACCACGCAGACGAAGTCGCGGGCATTCGCTAGTCTGCTATAATTGTTAAACCCAACCCCCTCAACGGTTACCTTGAGTCATTGTACAGAAACGCTGAACTTGCCACGGCTAAAGCCTTGCACCAAACCATATCAGAATCATTTTAGCTGTTGAATATTCTAACCACTAGGTAGACCAACGAGGCAGTTCAGAGTTGTAGAACTTTATCAAGGGAATAGGCTCAAATTCATGGACTTGGTATGAATCAACATATAATACACATAAAATGAGTTTCGATAATCGATTCTATAGAATCGTGGCTCTTTCGTAATCGAAAGCGTTATTAGTAGAGCGTTCAATATATTTAATGGTGATTTTATGAAAATGCGCCTTACAAATATTGCTTAAACAAGATTTATGTCTTAATAAGCGTTTCTCAGGAATGCATCATGGTTTGCTTATAATATAGGACGGGTTTTACACCTTTCTGCATTTAACTGAGTAACAGATGTTATTTATACATACTAATACTAATATTTTAAATGCGAAAGTGTGTCTGTCTATCTATCAGCTACGCTTTCACGGCCCAACTACTGAAAATGATGAAATTTGGTACAGAGATAGTTTACATCCCTGGGAAGGACTGGCTTTACAAAACTAAATCTACAGCTTGCTAATTAAATATTGATTAATTATGTGCATGTTAGTCTTAACTAAATAGGAAATCATTTTAACTGTAACAGGAATTCAAATTAAAATGTAAGCAAATGAAAACAAAAATGTACCTACTGTAGTTTTAAACACAAAATATAATTTTGTTTTTTACCCCAATAGCTCCAAATTTTAATAATCTGAAAAAAAGGTTCTATAAATTACAGAAATAATACATTTTGTTAGTAAGAAATTTTAAGTTGATTTGTGTAACTCTTAAGCTAAGTGAATAATTTCGGCCGGAAGTTATTTTAAAACTGTGGAATCTTTTCCAAAAAGCAAAAAAGAAAATTTTAACGTTCCTAAAATTGTAACGTCTGATATATTTTGATGTGAACCGATTATGAAATACAATTTTCTACGTCAGTGGATTCTGTTAAAAGTGTTACGACCGACGAGAGTTGGACTGTACCTACCCAGCGTTATTTCCACATTATTCATGCCATGAGCCCCTTATATTGAATAACGCAAACGACATATTATTTCACAGAAATATTATAATCCTGGAAACAAAATATCATCGGCACGTAATATTTCATTTTGCACATGTTTAACACGCGTATCCATGCGCAATTTCTATAACCCGTCCTTAAAACTCGTTTAAATATTATTATAATGTAATTCTATTGCCCATAAAATTATAGGATACTTATAGTTTTTAATTTTTATCTTTATCAGTTGTAACTTCAATTTATTAATAAAAAAAAAAAAAGTGGAAGGCAGGAGGAGGCTTGGCCGCAGAAGGATATCGTGGCTTAAAAACTTACGCAAGTGGTTTGGAAAGAGCACAAGATCACTGTTTAGAGCAGCGGTCTCGAAAGTTGAAATCGCCCTAATGATTGCCAACATTCGCAAGGAGACGGCACACTAAGAAGAAGATCTTTAATTTATTCAATACTAGCTGATGCCTGCGACTACGCCCGCGTGTTTTAAGTTATTTTCATTCCCGTGGGAACTCCTTCATTTTCCTGGATAAAAAGTAGCCTTTGTCATTCTAGGTCCTTGACTATACACATGCCAAAAAACACGTCGATCCGTTGCTCCGTTGCGGCGTGATTGAAGGACAAACAAACAAACACACTTCGCATTTATAAATATTAGTATGATTATACCTACACTATCGAAAAACAATATCACAAGGTTTTATTTTGCATTATTTTGTGACATAAATGTTTATCCATTTTCGTTATTTTGTTCTATAATTGTAGTAGGTACATATATGTTTTGGATGAACGTGATTGCGCATAAACTTCGGAAATCAGTGCCAGTTTTTCATCTTTGAATATGTGCTCGAATTTTTTTTTGTAAAATAGGTTATATTATTATTTAAATTTGTTTTATATCGCTAGACATAAAATATGAATTTTTTTAAGAAATGTTTCGAACGGGCGTAGTACTAAAATTTCACATCAATGGGCGTAGGTAAAGGCTAATAGGTTTATCTCATTTCCTCTTATGGTTACAGTCACTCGAGAGAAAAGTAAAAAATACTTACTGTACTCCTAATAGCATCTGGATATGATAGTACCTACCGAAATGACCACATAACCGGTATTACTATTACCATTGTAGGCTCCTCCGATATTAATGTTAATGCACTAGCCTCAAGCACTACGATCAAAGCTAATACAGCTTGACACTAATGTTCAGTCAGAGTTTATGATCCGACAACATTAATAACAATTATTTATAAGGTCCGGTTAATTTAAGTAAGACAGGGCGTTATACTGGGTCCGCCTCATTTTCTATTTGATTAAATAATTCAGTGAGATTAAATCCACGGCGTTACATTGCAGTTGATTGGAAATGCCGTAAATCGATTATTGGTTATTAAATTCTTTTCAGTTCATAACTAGTTTTGTATCAGTGCCAAAGTACAGAATATACTAACTATTACTATTACGGCCGAAGTATGTGAGAGGCGAATGGATATAGTATATTGAGTTGTTTTACACGAAGATGTACTTTACAAGTACTCTACAGGCCACAATATCCAACAATAATAGATAGGCATCTAATATTTTAAAATCGTTCTCATAGTGTATATTAAAAATAATGGTAAGTTTATACACAAGTATATTTCAAGCAATAATATCATTGAATATGGTTCAACTTTTAAGATAAAGTGAATTGTACGGCATTAAAAATGACTCGGGGAACATAAATACGAATACATTCCAGCTCACTACTGAGAAGATCCATAATCCTATAATGACCGTAACATAAATAAAGGTTTGGTTTCATTTTACAGTCACGCTTGGCGACGTGTAAAATATTGTTATCGATAATAAAAGTACAATAAGACTCCGCGACGACTTTATATACGAATCGCATCACGTCCTAAGAAATCTGAGAACCCCGTGTAAAGCAATCTCAGTGGAATTAAAACAAGAAAGCTTTTATGAATAAATTATGGCAGTGTAAAGTATGATAAATGATGTAAGGATTGTAATGGTCCGTGTACAATTAACAGCACAAGTTATTGATATAATTAAAATGAATACTTATTAGAAAGCAGCAAGGTTGAAAGTGACGCAAATTTTTATAGTGATAAAATGGTGCAGGTGGTGAGTTGTACATCACATCGGACGCAGCGGGTGGCTCGAACAAGTAAACTAGTATCTTGCAGGCTAACGTAATAATCAAAGTATGCCTGGCCACGTTAACAAGATACTTAGCAAACCCCGAACTGGGGCTTAAGCATGACTCTGTTACAACTCCGTAGAGACTTTGAGGGTCTTAGTTAATCTGGTCATTACGTATTAATACCGACGCATGATGATAACTCATCACGATCCGAACGATTATGATGTTACAAATATTAATTAAATGTCTGACATTTTGGGAGCATAGGTCAAGGATCGGATGCAGTTCGAAGGAACATAATTTTGTATTTATTAGAACCTTCACGGCTCTTCAAGACTCTGATGTGTTGGAATAAAAAAGTTGAAGCCGTTTTAATATGCAGCACGTCATAATATTTTGCAGTTATTAATGGACGACTCACGTCTCAAGTCCTTAAGGCTATAATTTCTAAGGTCACATACTGAAGAACTTTAAAAGGAGGACGTTGCAATCTTAATGTTAGGTTGGAGGTTCAATTTAATTAAAGAACATATTCTAATGTATGTATATTTCAGAAATTTGGTATTTTCGAACCTCATAAAGATTGCCTCTTTTTCAGACCTTTGTCAAAAGTTTGACAAAATTATTACTGCACGTAAAAAAATTCTAGTTGTTGAAGTTTTACGGACACAGAAAGAAATAAGATTTTCTTTGAAATTCATAACTTTATAATATTTCGAAATCAAACTACTTTTTCTAACAAAGTCCCCAGTCAAGCTTGTTGAAATTATGTTCTCTGATACAAATTATTACAGCGATTTTTAACTTTTTCTCATGCCCCAAAGCGTCTTCTAATTTTCAACATTCTCATGCAGAACATTATTAGTCTCAACATCAAAATTTTGTTCAACATTCTTTTTGTCTTTCAGAGCAAATAAATCTCCATCTTTAATTAATGCAAATCGACTCAGTACACCGTGTTAACAGTGCATCCAACTTTCTTAATGTTTGATAATTATATTATGCAGAATCACTGAGAGTTTCTGGCGCTAATGTATGCCAAAACTAGTTTCTAAATTGGCTGCATACGGAACCGAGAAGTGAAGATGTAAGATTAATCGAAATCAAATCTACTCTGAACGTACGGACTACTCGTACGGATGAAGTTTGGTGTAGATACTCGGTTCTAGACTAAGTTTTGGACTCTAGATTATATTATTACTAGATGATGCCCGCGACTTCGTCCGCGTGGATTGATGTTTTTGATTCCCGCGGGAACTTTTCAATTTTCCGGGATAAAAAGTAGCCTATGCCCTTCCCCAGGATACAAGCTATGCTTGTACCAAATTTCATCAAAATCGATTGAACATCTACATTTTTTTGATTCTCGCGGGAACTCTTCAATTTTCCGGGATAAAAAGTAGCCTATGTCCTTCTCCGGTATGAAACCTATTTCTGTACCAAATTTCAATAAAAACCGGTTGAGTAGTTTGGCCGTGAAAGCGTAGCAGACCGACAGACACTTTCGCATTTATAATATTAGTATGGATGAAGTGCATTAATATATTCTTGAATCGTTTAAGTAGAATTGTTAAATTTTACTCTGTTAACTACGAAAGTGGGTAACATTACTTTGAAATGTTGTTTTTAAATAGTATGGAATTGTTTCAATAAACACACACTACAATACACTAATACACACACACACACTACAATAATAATATACACTAATATTATAAAAACGAAAGTGTGTTTGTTTTTTGGTTTGCTCGTCCGTTGTCGTCGTTTGGTTCGTCCTTCAATCACGCCGCAACGGAACAGCGGATCGATATGATATTCGGCATGGGTATAGTTGAGGACCTGGAGAGTGTCAAAGGCTTTTTTATCCCGGAAAATTAAGGAGTTCCAGTGATAATAGAAAAGTAAACTTATTCCACGCGGACGAAGTCGCTGGCATCAGCTAATCATGAACAATATTAGGTAAGTATGTGCCTTTAGATATTTATAAAATTATAATATTAATTATCCTTTTTAAATTATATAATGAATTCAAATACAAGGTAACATTTTCTACAGTATTTTTATTTATAATTGAAAGTTTTGTTTCTATTCCTTTAAATTCTAAGTAGGTATCTTATTAAAATATCTCAGTAAAATTAAATTAAAAAACATTGAGACGCGGATGTTATTACATTGGTTATCTGTCTAATGGCACATTTTCTAATGATATGAATGAGATTCCATATCCCATTCAACTAAGAAAAGTATTGGCGTTATGTACTGAACCCTCCTCGGGAATCAAAGGCATGCGAAGCGATATGATATACGTCATAGAGATGCCACATACTAGACTTAGAGGATGTTCTTTAAAACTCTTTCAAATACCCACTTGGCAGAGAGAGAGTGTCCTGTTTAATTGTCACTCTAAAAAACCGGCCAAGTGCGAGTCGGACTCGCGCACCGAGGGTTCCGTACTCAAGAAGTAGGTATAATTACCTTTGTTAATGAACCGCAAAACTAACTTTGTTTGTAGAGGTTTACTGTTAATATCAAAAAATTACGTTTGTTGTATGGGAGCCCCCCTTTAATATTTACTTTATTGATATTTAATTATTTATTTTGAAAGGTAATATACAAGTTAATATTCTGTGAAAATTTGAACCATCTACCTGTTACCGTTTTTAATATTGAGCAAAAAAATACGAAAAAAACACGTTTATTGTATGGGGACCCCCCTTAATATATATATATTTTTAATTTTTAGTATTTGTTGTTATAGCGGCAACGGAAATACATCATTTGTGAAAATTTCAGCTTTCTAGCTATCACGGTCTATGAGATACAGCCTGGAGACAGACAGACAGACAGACAGACAGACAGACAGACAGACAGACAGACAGACAGACAGACAGACAGCGGAGTCTTAGTAATAGGGTCCCGTTTTTACCCTTTGGGTACGGAACCCTAAAAACTTTACACAGTACGAATACTTAGTTTTTCCCCTATTTGAAAATAATTAGGTAGGTACTAATATTAGGTATTCTATTAAAAACCGGTATCCAATGCAACTTTTACGTTACTTACAAGGGTATTATAATAGCTATTTATGCAACTGTATCGTAATGAGGGTCATTTTAATTCGAGTGCTGTTTTTTGATACGAGGCTTGCCGAGTATCAAAATAGGATAGTACGAGAATTAAAATGACTAATTACTTACAGTTGCATACAAGATTTTATCTACGACAAGGACGTCTTTATAATTTTTTACTTTATAAATTAATAAAAACCAAAAGTGCCAGAACCCAGAGCCGCTAAGCTATAGGTATCCTATTTATGAAGATAACCATATCGATACAGCTACGACTCATAACGATACAGCTCCCATACAACGAACTGTATCGTTATGAGAAGCAAACACGAAAGAGGGTTCAATTCGATATAGTTGTCAAATTCGAAATTGGAACTTTTCGATGCTGGAGTAGATAAAGATAAATATGACACACGGTGGCAAAAACTCGCTTTTGCTGATGGTTCAGGCCTTTCCTTTCATATAGATTTTTATATTTACTAAGATTTTTGCCTTTGTTCAATATAGTGGATGTTTTATTTACAGATAGGAGGATCGTAGACACCCTATTTTACAAGGTTGACTGCCTCATTGGTCTAGTGGTTAGCATGTTCGACTGCGGCCGATGAGGTACCGGGTTCGATTTCCGGGTCGGTCCATAACAAGTATTGGGTGTTTCTGACCAGAAATTCTCAGTACTAGCCCGGATTAAAGAAGTTGGCGGTGTTTCACCCCCGTGCCTCGGAGAGCACGTAAAGCCGTCGGTCCTGCGCCTGATCTCTCTCCGGTCGTGTCGGATTTTCCGTCCCATCAGGCTATGAGAGTAAAGGAACAGAGAGTGCACCTGTGTATGCGTACACAGTACACACTTGTGCACTATAATGTCTCCCGCACAGATATCTATCTCTGTGGAGAGTGGAGAATGGCCACCGTGGCGGAAAGTCGGGAGGACATTATTATTTTACAAGGTCTTTATCTCTATGGTAAACAACTCAATGTATATGTAGGGTTTATGATACTGGACGGCAGGTGACAAAAAGTGCTATGAATGCCGGAGCAGTTCTCTGTTTTTGCTGAAAACCAGTTATTGATGCAGGTTCAATACTTGAGAATGCTGCCAGAGGACGAGATGATGAGAAATCTTATGAACTATGTCTTGAGGCCATGAAAACCGCGATTTTAAAAGTTATTTTATCAAGTACCTCAGAAAGTAAAAGACATTGTGTTTCTTGTACAATTTTGTTTTTGTTTCTTATAAAAATTTGACTTTGACAATGAGTGAATGAAGACTACGACTAGTATGCAACTGCTGTTTATTGAAACTGATTTAACAAAATTATTCTTTTTTTAAAACTCACTACGCCCCGTCGCACTTTGATTTTGCTCGTGATGCACATTCCGTCGATAGACCTGATAAGCGTTTCGATTCAATATAATTCTACGTTTTATAGAAATAAGTTTATTAGAATTTAAAAAAGCATAAACTACAATTTATAAAACTACATCACTCATTGATGAAAAATACCTATATTGTTATTTATTGAAATTGTAGAAGTGATAAAATAAATGGAAATTGATTTCATCATTTTGATCAAAATCAATTTCTATTCGTCGAAATTGATTTAGTTTGCATTTAATTGTAGGATATTATACAGTCTGATCACCATATTTGTTAGGTATAATGTATAATTACTGTGTGTTGTGTGTTTGGAAATTTCAGTTGTGCTACATTAGCTTTGTATACATGCGTAGGTAATTGGATATTGGCTCACTAAGCAATTAACACGCGCAACACTTCCTGTGTTTAATAAGACAGACAATATTATTCTGCTTTAAACTGTAGGTATCAATGCATATCAATAGAGAAGCATAATTATTGGTTTATAGATGCTGAGTATTGGAGTACATAATATGAATTGTAAATGCAAACATGATTTTAAATATTAATAAATAAATCTTAACTCTAGAAATATAAGCATAGAGAATAGCCAGACTTTTGGTACATTGCCAGTTTTTCAGTGATAAATAAGGAGTACTTTCATACACTAAAATATATTAAATAGTTCTCGAATTGTTTATTTTTAGCCAATTGACATAATTGGCTAAAAAATTCTTATAAAAAACTATATCTCGTTTCGGTCTCGATTGGGGGACGCCTTTCTATAGAAGGAGCTTACGTTAATCTGAGAACAGTTTAGTTAGCTCACCAACACCACTTCACCCATTAACGTCCCACTGCTGGACACAGGTCTCCCCTCTCATAGGAGAGATGGAATTACAGCTTAAACCCACCACGCTGCTCTAATTCGGGTTGGCGGGCTTTAACGACTCTTATCATGGTTGTGATAAGAACCGGGACCGACGCGACGGCTTAACGTGCTCTCCGAGGCACGGGGATGAAATACTACCAACTTACTTTTTCCGGGCTATTACTGAAAATTTCTAGTCAAAAAGACCCAATACTTAATTAAGTAATGGCCCGACCTGAGACTCGGACCCAATACCTTATTGGCCGCAGTCGAACATGCTAACCACTAGACCAATGAAGCATTTAGTTTAGTTACAAAGTTTTAAAATCAACTACAAAATCGCTTGTTTCGCAGCCAAGCGGGTTCAACTGTTCACGCTATTAAAGTAAAATAGTTTAGTATTGTCAGTAGATATTTACGACGTATCCTAACTAACGGTTAATGTTCTTGAGATCTTTCACTTAGTTAGCACCTAACAACATTGTTTCCAAGGAATTTATGTACTCAGTTTCATGAACAACTAAAACCTTCATCAGTTTGAAGTAGTGAGTGAAAATTACGATATGGGAAAACAACATTCTAAGTTTATCTTTGAACCACGAGAAACAATTTTTGGACGGTTCATCAACTTGATCCCGCCCTACCAATTGACTAAAATTTGCCGTCGACTTTGTCCCATTTTTTCATTTTAGTGGGACAAATTACGTCGATTTATACATAACTACTACTTAAGCTTATTAAAAGTCACAATTACTTCCTCCCCACTAGGGTTAGCAACGTTGAATTATGTAGGTAGGTATAGTGTTATTCAATAACAACTAAATATTATAAAATACCAAAGTATTCGTAGTTTTTTCAAACATAAAATATACAGTCAATTTGCGAGTTGCGCCTGAGCCTTAGTGAAATAATTTTTATTTTATTTAATTTGAGAGTATCTACACGATAATAATTATTATGCTGATTAGGCTTATTTCGCTCGGATGTTTTTTTATCCTGCTGTAGTGTGTTTATTTCGCTCGGATGTTTTTTTTATCCTGCTGTAGTGTGTTTTCGCCCTGAGAGTGAGCGAGATTTCCAGGAATCCATTGGATTTTTGTGCTAGCAAGAAAGTTTACGAACCACAGATTCCTACTTTAAATAATTTTTTAAGTGCCAAAGAGCCATTACTATACTTTTGGGATAAGTTTAAGTCAACTAACCAATATTGACTTGCGAATTGAAATTATGAATTGAATTGAAATTCAATATTTAATTGTGACCAAGCCAGTAGTTTAAAATTGAGCGTTTCTAGTAAGTAATTACAAAGAAATAATGCTAGGTCTTCACGTTCAGGTGTTCGAACAGCTCCGACCCAGCCACTGACAGAGAAGTCGACGACTTTTTAGAAACAGATCTACAACTCAGCCCACCACTAAAATGTTGTACGCGTAAAGAGGTCCACAAAGTTATAAAAGAACTGGATCTCAAGAAAGCCCCAGGATATTGCCTAATAACGGCTGAAGTTCTACAACAACTTCCAAGAAAAGCAATTGTTTTCGGGACACAACTTTTTAATGGAATCTTGAGAACGTCGCACTACCCAAATGTCTGGAAGGTATCGGAAATAATAATGGTTCCAAAACCCGGTAAACCACCGCATCTGGTATCATCTTATAGACCAATCAGTCTGCTGCCAACATTGTCCAAAGTACTTGAAAAGATAACCTTGTGTAGACTTAAATCCATCCTTAATGAACTAGAAATAATCCCTCAACATCCGTTTTTATTTAGAAGTGGTCATTCAACTGTTGAGCAAGTCCACAGAGTGGTAAATAAGATAAGAAATGCTTTGTAAAACAAAGAGTATTGCTCCGCTGTATTTCTGGACGTCCAACAGGCTTTCGATAAGGTCTGGCATAACGGTTTGCTCTTTAAGGCGAAGAGTCATCTTCCACATAACCTTTATATGCTCTTGAAATCATACCTGCATCAAAAAATATTCCGAGTTAAAATGAATGATACTTACTCAGACTTCCATGACATTAAATCGGGGGTACCCCAAGGCTCTGTTCTGGGACCAACATTATACCTCTTATATACTGCTGACATTCCCATCTCAAACGATGTACTAACCGCTACATTTGCTGATGCTACCGCAGCACTATGCAACAATAAGGACCCAAGCAAGGCAACAGAAATATTGCAAAACCACCTGAACAAGATAGATGAATGGATGACTAAATGGCGCATAAAAGCTAGCTCGACGAAGTCGACGCATGTGACTTACCTTACGAAAAGACATCTGTTCCCCAGTCAGACTTGGTCAAGATATAATACCTCATAGAGAGTCGGCCAAATATCTCGGGATGTACTTAGATAAAAAACAAACATGGAAGACTCATATAATGAAAAAACGCGATGAACTAAATGTAATTTTTAGGAAGCTCAACTGGCTTATGGGACGACATTCGCGTGTTTCTCTAAATAACAAATCGCTCATCTACAAAACTACTATAAAACCAGTGTGGACCTATGGTTTTGAGCTATGGGGTACTGCAAAGAACGCATATCTAGAAATTCTGCAGAGATTTCAAAACAAAGTCCTCAAAAACATAGCAAATGCCCCATGGTTTACTGAGATGTCAGAACTTCATGAACATCTTGGTATAAAAACTAAAAGAAGAAGTTGATCACAGAGCAAAGAGGTATAAAGAGCGAATAAATGCCCACAACAACAGGCTAGCTTCGTCACTCAGCATCCCAATGGAGACCAGAAGGCTGAAACGCGGTTCTATTTGGGACTTCATCCACTAAAGTGAAAGGGGGGAAAAATAAATAAGAGGTAGAGCCTTCATTGGAAGGACAGCCTCACACGCATGGAAGCTCATAAAATCTGCTCATAGCTCTCGCAGCTGATCGCATTATAGAGGGGGAAAAAAATGTCTTCACGTTTGATTGTAGTTCTTACAACGCGATTAATTGAAATATATATTAAGTTTTCCATTGTGATTTCGGGCTTTGGGCCCTAGGCCATAATACTACCTATTATTTGTGAATTTAATTCAGAAGTTATAAGGTTGGTCCTAGGTTTGGTAGATTGTAAACTCACCAGCCACGAATTGATAATATCTGACGTGTGCCCAGATAAAAAAGTAATATCGAACACAGATTAAAATATATAAACGTAGATTGTTTGTTAGTCCAATATTTGTGAACAACTTGAATAAACTAAAAGTAATAATATTTTAATGTAAGCAAGAACAGATTTTAACGGAAAGTTCATGAAACAAAACCAATTACAAAATATAATGACCTTATTACTTAAATTAGTATTGTAGGTACCAAAATAATTACTTATTGCAGCTTCGCAACTTAACTTTTTGACCGAAACCCCGTTAATTACTCGCTTCTTACTTCAGTAATTAAAATTAATTTGTGCGGTTAATAAACCCGTGTTGCGTTCGCGGCGGACGTAAGATAAATGACGTGTAGGTGCACCATAAGTTTTTTTTTTTCACTTACAAAAATATTTATCTTATTCTTTACTTTTAACTCCAGTATTTTGGTATAAAATAGAAGGTTTACCTGAACTGTCTGTCCGTCGCAACTCGCAAATGATTTTTTTTACAGTTCAAAAGCATTATTAGCAATATTACTTAGAATAAGTACTTAATAATATTAATACCAGACATACGTACCTACATAGTTATGAGATTAAATCATAATTTGTTAAAACGATAAATCTTCACTCGAATTTCAGGATCTTTATGCCCGGATAAAATACTTAGGTAATAAGTTTTATTTTCTTAACTTAATATTGACTAAAATACTAAGAATGCACGATTCAACCTAAGTATAATTTAGTAATTACATTCTGCTATTCAATATTACTGCCCAGTCTTATTTTGTTATTGGATTTGCGGGAATACATCTTACAAAACTTAGTTACATCCAGGGTTAATAATATAAGGGTAATATTATTAGGTTAATCTCCCAGATTTAGGCCTCTGTGTGTATCTAAGTAATTTATCATTGAGAACAAAAACTAAGTTAAGTAAGAGCAAAGTACCTAACTATTTTCTTGTCGTCCCCTGCTGAGTGTCTGGCCACGCCTGAAGCCTCAAGCCACGATTCTGCCTACTCGCTTGCTTACTATAAGCACAACATATATACTCGTAAGTATTATACTAGATGATGCCTGCGACATCGTCCGCGTGGATTAAGGTTTTTTTGTTTCTCGCGGGACCTCTTTAATTTTCAAGGATAAAAGCCTACTTCCCCGGGATGTAACCTACCATTAAAGCAAACTTTGTCAAAATCGGTTCAAAACATGGCCCGTGGAAGCGTAGCAGACAGACAGACACTCTTTCGCATTTATAATACTAGATGATGCCCGCGACTTCGTCCACGTGGATTAAAGTTTTTTGATTCACGCGGGAACTCTTTGATTTTTCCCCGGGTATCAAACTGACCAAATTTCATAATAATCGGTTGAACAGATGAGCCGTGAAAGCATAGCAGACAGACAGACAGACAGACTTTCGCATCTATAATATATTTTGTATGGATTCATACAGTGGGTCGACGTCTATAAAAATGACAAACCCGGCTACCATGACAGTTGTAGCACCTAGAGGTACGGTATTCTCACTTTAGGTTCAAAGAGGTAGGAAACTGCATACAAATTTGACATTACCGTGATTCGTGAAGAGAACTTAGTATTGAAATTTTCCGCGAGTTTCCTCCGCCAAGTCCGTGTCAACAGGCGGCGCTAGACGCCCCCATTGAACGACTGGTAGGTGAGAACGTATCTCTTTAGAGTTAGACAGTGCTAAAGCCTATTAGTCATCTTAAAAGTTCCCCTTGCTAAGTGCTTGTTTACGCAACTATAATTTAATCTGTAGAACTACACAGGCAGTCGATTTGGATCTTACCATAAATATAAGCACTTAGTAAACGTGGTCTTTATTAAAGCCCCATAAGTTTCAATATAATTAGTGTTCTCGTATATAATGAAGATGCACTGGGCCTCGACGCCTATTATAATTATACCACTAACAACAATGTCGAACATAATATGAGACGCTTTCAACTGCATATTGAAGGTGTCGTCCGTAACACGCGATCTTTGATAGGCGCTAGGTGGAATCAGCCTTTCGCTTTTTTTATAATATAAAAAATACTTTTTAAACAACCGACTTCAAACTCCCGCGCCAACTTTACAACAACAAGCACACGCTATACAAAGTACATACTTATTTTATTGTTGATATTTTAAAAACAGCTCGACCGATCTCAATAAAATTTATATGGGACCACATGGGAAGTATGCTCTTTCAAATAAAAAAAAGAATCATCCAAATCGGTACACCCAGTCAAAAGTTCTGAGGTAACAAACATAAAAAAAAAAGAAAAAAAAATACAGTCGAATTGAGAACCTCCTCCTTTTTTTGAAGTCGGTTGAAAATCTCGTTGATAGGTTTCCTCGTCCTACAAGTGCAAGCTGTTGACGTATAGAAACGTCACAATCATGCAAAGTTTGAGTGTGTAGGTGTGAAAATGGAAAATTTGCCTTGCTATGATGCAACAGCCATTTGAGTAATTAGGACTAATTTCACAATCGCCAAGTACAACTTCTACGTCGAATAAATTTGAAATTTGGACAGAATTTCTAATGTATATTGTGTACAGTGAGGCCAATTTTGTTGTTTACCATCTCTAAAATAAACTAAAGAGACAGCTCTTTTTTATTAAAAATAAAAAAGAGCTGTCCCTTTCAGAATAAAGGGGCAGCATTAGATTTAGAGCTGTCATTTAAGTTTAGAGATTGTGTTAGACATAATTGGCCACAATAGATACACGTATTGTGACCAATTCCGTTATCGGAGATTGAGAAACAGGCCCTTAATAAAAATTAACGAATAACTGAACGATTCGTTTAAAAATAAATTTGATGGTCACTCTACGTTGCGGTCCGAGTGCATATTACAAGAGTTCCCGCTCACAAAGAGACAATCGCCGCCGAAACCAGTGTAATTGTGTCCACTTCTTGCACGCTGGTTAAACATTGTTTAATATGTTAATCAGTTTCGAAAACTGTCACTACTTAATGATTGAGTTTAATTATTGCGTTTTTGGAGTTCCATTCCAAAATGGTAACGGACTAAAGACTAGGCGTCAGACACGAAATTGGCGGTGGCCGAGCGATGGCGGCTGCGGGGCGACGGCGATCGGCAGCGACGTAATCAAAAGCATGATTTTGAATGGCGACGCGCACGAAACAGGCGAGAGCGGCGCGGGGCGATGCAGCGATGCACGGGCGATGGCGGAGCGACGGGCGGCGTAGGAGCGACGGGAACTAGTTAACTAATTTTTTTTCGCCGCTTGCTCGAGTACCTGTATTGTATCATGTTTATCAAAAAAATTAAACATCTTTTTAAAATACATGTAATACCTATACCTAATAATATTATTATCTACACTATATTATATGGTTCGTCTGTTCGACCCAGCTGCTTATTTCAGTCTACTGCCACTACCGACCGCTGACGGTATCCATCTTTTCCATCTATAATATTAGTATGATATTTCGTCTAGAAATACCATACTAATATAATAAATTCGAAAGTGTGTTTGCTTGTTGGTTTGTCCTTCAATCGCAACGGAGCAACGGATCGACGTGATTTTTGGCATGGTTATAGTTGAGGACCTGGAGAGTGACATAGGCCACGAAGTCGCAACGAAATCGCGGGTATCAGCGAGTTATAGTCATAAACACACTTAGATACAACATCTCTTTAAATAAAAGGGATATGTTTATGAGGTGGTCAAAAAATATGTTAACCAAAACAACTAAGAATATAATATTTCCTTCCACGGTACGGACTACGGAACCCCAAGTGGGAAAATCTGACTCGTACTTGGTTGGGTTTTTAACAAGGCTCTTGATCTTTAGAGTACCCATTTACACTTTACGCAATGCCTTTCAGAGGAATATTATTATGCCGTTTATAAACTCTTTAGGTCGTCTCTGAACAACTAGGCTATACCTTTATGTGCCAACGACTTGAAGAAACCACGACGACGTCTTTAGAAAAAACATTTTTTCTACATAATTAATAACCACGTAGGTAGAAAAAAATATATTTTATAATACAGACAGGACACAATATAGGCTACTTTATGTTCCGGGAAATTGAAAATTCCCGCGGGAATCAAAAAACATCAATCCACGCGGACGAAGTCGCGTGAATCTAGTTGTCTATAACTATTTTAATCGATGTAAGATGACTACAATTATTATTAATTAAAAATCCCGCAGTGGGATCTTTTTGATTTCCCCGGGATGCAAAATTTCAGTAAAATGATGCAAAAAACAGATGGGCTGCGAGCATACAGTCCGACGAACGGGCTGGATAGTATGGATTAAACAATTAGCCTACCATTATCTACCAACAGGTGGCGCTGATGTACTCTCAATCGCACTACAACTTTGTTCAAAGTAAGCAATAAACCAAGATCATACCACAGCATGGCAAGAGTAAAATCATTAATTGATGCAACCAAAATAGTTCAAATAATATTTTTGAAATAGATACACTTTCTGGAATCTGATAAATCACAAGATAAGATGAGTGAGCGGTGTGAACTGTGAACTGTGAATCCGTTAGGAATTTAAATTCCCATTCATATAAGATCCATAATATTATAATATTATCTACAGGGTCAGTAATTTTTAAAAAGGAAAAAATATTTTATTTTACATAATAAAATAAATTTTATTGAATTTTATTATGAATACTTTTGAGTAAGTAGGTATTACTTAATTTATTTTGATTAGATTCTTAAAAAAATATCATTAATTATTATTTACTTCAAACCGTGGATGTAGGAAATAGGAATATATAAATCATACTAATATTATAAATGCCAAAGTGTGTTTGTTTGTTGGTTTATTGGTTTTTCCTTCAATCACGCCGCAACAGTTCAACGGTTAGACGTGAATTTTTGTATGGGTATAGTTGAGGATCTGGAGATATACATAGGCTACTTTTTATCCCGGAACGTTCCACGCGGACGAAGTCAGTCATCAGTTAATTAGTTACTATAATATTATTATGTTACTGCTTAAAGAGTTCTTATTTCAAATCAAGTATTCTAATGAGGAGCAATTAAACGTTTCACAGCTATAATAATTACCTACCTAATCATGGGAGTTGTTATTTATAATGAAGTCTGTCATAAATTAGTTTAGCCTATCAACACTTCAATCAACCGAATCTTTATCATACCAAATCATTAATTTATTCAAGATCATAGAGCTCAGTTCAATTTTTTTTCGAAAACCAGGTTTCTATTATTAAATCTAGTTACTTTATCTATATAATAATAGGTTAAATCTAGCACTATCCGTTTCCTCGGGCACCATTCTAAAGAGATATTTATATATGTATTGAATAGCTGTTGTGGCTTGTATAATTTATTATGGTTTAAGAATTGAATACAACAAAATGGTATACAACTTACATTATAGAAAATAGTTTTTTTTTATCCACTACAAGTTAGCCCTTGACTGCGATCTCACCTGATGGTAAGTGATGATGCAGTCTAAGATGGTAGCGGGCTAACCTGTTAGGGGCATGGCAGTTATACTAAACCCATACATACCCCTATTCGGTTTCTACACGGCATCGTATCGGAACGCTTAAACGCTTGGCGGCACGTCTTTGCCGGTAGGGTGGTAACTAGCCACGGCCGAAGCCTCCCACCAGGCAACCAGCACCAGATGATGCCCGGATCGCGTCCGACTAAGTTTTTTCGATTCCCGCGAAAACTCCCTAGTTTTCAGGTCTTAGCCTCTGTCCTTCCCCGGGATACATCCTATCCCTGCACCAGATTTCATAAAAATCGGTTGAACAGATGGACCGTGAAAGCGTAGCAGACAGACAGACAGACAGACAAACGGACAGACAGGCAGACACACTTTCGCATTTATAATATTAGTATATGGATGGCAAAACCTCTGTGCAGGACGAAAATTGATACTAAATTCTTATCATCATTATATTATAAGTATTAATAGTCAAGAGTTTACAATTTCATTTCACAACTCTTATGTTTACAGTCACTGGAGAGAAAAGGATAAAAGGCTCATAATTACCCTTATAGCATCAGGATATGATAATATCAATATATTTTTCATCCCACCATCTCGGAAAGAGTATTTTTAATCTTCGATATCTGAATTCAAAAGCCGTTATTATCCTCTTGAGGATAAAGTAAATTGAATTTAATACATAGTGTGCACGTTAGTAAATATCACTCGTCTATGAAGTTTGTGAATTCAAAACATCATTAAAACCTATTTACTTCTACCTCTATGGTGCCGAATTTCCATACAACCGTTTTTAATTTGTTAAAAACTCACACTCGTAACCTTCTTGGTGTACTTTTTAATTTGCTTTGCGCGCACCATTTTCTTTCACGGCATGTCATTTCCTCGGTGAGGTGGGATGAAAAGTTACGTGTTGCACTCGAGTGAAAAGATTTTTCACCTCGTGCTCAATTTTGATTCCCTCGCTGACGCTCAGGATTCTAATTTTTGAACCACTCGCTGCGCTCGTGATTCAATTTTAGAATCCTTCGCTTGCTCGGTCATCAAAATTGAGCACGCGGTTAAAAAACAACTTTTCACTCTTGTAACAAATAACTATTTACGTCGCTTTCCGATTCTATTATTCACCAATAATATTCAATATCGATGCTCTTTCTAGAAATCTGTGCCTTTAAATCAAAGATTAGCATCGTATTAAAGAAATAAATTATCAATAAGTTATCATAAAGATCCAATATTTTACATCCCACTCTATCTCTGTAAAGAATTACAATAAAAAACCGGGCAAGTGCGAGTCGGACTGGCGCACGAAGGGTTCCGTACCATTATTAATAAATAATTACCTTTGTTAATGAACCGCAAGACTAACTTTGTTTGTAGAGGTTTATTGTTAATATCAAAAAAACTATGCTAGTTAGAGCATTGGCTATAGTTTTCCTGTAAAATATACGTAAATTCCTATTGACCATAATTATTTCAAATTTTTCGATTGCTAACCTCTGGAGATAAGGGGGGGGACGGTATTTTTTTAGACATTTTCCCCGATAAATCAAAAACTATCATAACTAAAAATAATTAAAAATCTGTTTTAGAATGTACAAAGTAAACCCTTTCATATGATACCCCACACAGTACAGTTATCTCACTTTTAAATTTGAACCCTCAGATTTTCCCCCCTTTTTAAATAAGAACAAAAATAATTTCCAATTTTTTTAATTCCAGTGTCTTTGGGCCACTAATATACACAACTTTTCCAAATTTCATGTCGATAGCTTCGGTAGTTACTGAAATAATCGAGTGTGACGGACGGACAGACGGACAGACAGACGGAGAAAGTCGCACCATAAGGGTTCCATTTTACCATTTTGGTACGGAACCCTAAAACGAATAAAACATTTTGATAACATCACACAAACTAATTTAATTATACGGCATCGGATTGGCTTTCAATTATTTCGAAGGCAACTTCATCCAAGGCAATTTATCAAGGGATAAACTAATCATTTCTATCAGCGAAAACTGATAAGGTTTCTTTGCACTCGGTTTTTTACATTATTTTAAAGAGCCTGGAAGATTAAGACCTGTGTCTACTTTTCTATTATATTATATGCGAAAGTGTGTCTGTCAGACACACTTTCGCATTTTGAAATTTGGTAAATGCATAAGTTGTATCCCGGAGAATTAATATCGGAGTTATACTACCTATACTATAATATGGTACCTATATGGCTACTTTTTATCCCGGAAAATAAAGAGTTTCATGGGAACAAAAAAAAATTAATCACGCGGACGAAATCATCTAATAAATAATAATAAAAGAAAACAAAAGTAAACCTACTATAGTAATTAAATAATAAAATGGACGAGATCTCCTATAATCATTATAATCTACATTGAGTGTTAAATCAAAAACAAAGATTGAATACATTATTTTATCATTAAATATATTCGAGAGTAATCTTTTAACAGTACGCTCGATTAACACAACCGGATTGATACAAAATTAACTGTTATTGTTGAAGTAATCGGATTTCTCGTTGAAAGGTACGGTCAGCAGTCTCAGCACCCCTTTTTATTTAACTTAGCCCTTGGACTGCGATCTCACCTGATAGTAAGTGATGATGCTGTTTATGATGTAAGTGATAAACTGTTAGGAGCATGACAGTTATATTAAACCGATATCGCGAAGTAAACCTAAGATGTTTGGACAGTTCGAGGTGTTGTTAAAGAAATCCTGTCAACATTTCAAATTTCAAATTTCAAAATTTCAAATTTTTTTGTCAGTTACCATTAATTATTTATCTTAAAATATTATTATATTTTCAATCATTAATTTTACAAATATATTTTTAGATTTCGTCTCTACAACAAATAAGTTAATATTGTCTGGTAAATATTATGTACGTTGCTAAGATGATAGCTGTCCATAAGCCAAATTTTATCAAAATCGGTTTGTTAATGGCATACATAATCATATTTATCTGCTGACTGTACTAAGACTACAGATAACTATCATCTTATTGGATGTTTGCTTATAAGATTAATGTTCTGATGCCGCTTATTTATAAATTAACGTTTATTATTCAAAGTGCTTTATAAGCTTAAACTTGTTGCTTACTAAGTTATCCGTCTTAAACTAACAGCAATTATTCTAGCGTTATTGTGACAGTCTTATAGCACGTTATATTATTTCGCACTATCCAATTAAAATAACTGCTATATTACAAGATGGTTGACTATTGTAAATTTTGTTTTTAAGTAGGTAATCTTTTTTTATCCACTACAAGTTAGCCCTTGACTGCGATCTCACCTGATGGTAAGTGATGATGCAGTCTAAGATGATAGTGGGCAGTTGTATTAAATACCTAATTCGTTTCTACACGCCATCGTACCAGAACGCTAAATCGCTTGGCGGCACGTCTTTGCCTGTAGGGTGGTAACTAGTCACGGCCGAAGCCTCCCGGCAAATTTTATCTGTTGTTTTTAAATATTCATTTCACACTATCGGTATAAAAAACATAAAGAATGTGGTTTCATACAGCCTACACGATTTTTTTTTTCAATTTGAACTTTCTTCGGTGGCTTTGACTCCGCAGTTACCCGTTATTTATTTACGAAGTGTCAAAACAAAAACTCAAGCGCCGGAACGAGAGTGTACAAAAAAAATGGAAGACGAATATTATCACATTTGTTACCAATTATAGCGTTGAAATACACACTGAGAATCGTTGCTCGGCTCGGATGTCTGTCTGTGTTGTAATTAATAACTCCTGAACGCCCTCACTCAACACATGTGCGGGTCGGGCTATAGATTTATTTATATTCAATTTTATTGTAAGCATTTCCTGAAAATTTCGACTCAAATTTGTATATTTTATCCAACTGTATCCAGTATCCACAAACCACGAGGCATCTTAAGAACAAGATATAATTATTGTAAACTGATTCATAAACTCTTAGGTTTGTTACGATTTTAATCAGATATAAGTGATAATAACCGGGACCGAAAAGTCAAATTTGAAGCGAAAAGGTCAAATTTAAACCAAAATTCGGTCACCCATCCAGTAACCGACTTGGGTCAACGTTGCTTAACAATCGCAATCGACTGATATGCGTTGTCCAAGGGCCATTCGTCCCTCATAATAGGTATACATTATTAACGTAAATAACAAGCATTTCCTGTTTCAATTAACCAACCCCTAACGGTCACTCACAAATGTTGACTTAAGTTAAAAGTAGACGGCAATATAAATGACCAGTTATACGAACCCCGAGTCTTAATTAAAAAGAAAACCGCACCTTAAAATCACAAGGAATGTTTAATGGGAATAAAAACAAACAGTAGATTAAAACGCCTACATACATCAGTAAATAACGCGTTTTGATATTAGACTGTATGAGTCTGATAAAGTAGGACATAAATGTCTAGTATCATCATACTAATATTATAAATTCGAAAGTGTGTTTGTTTGTTGGTTTGTTGGTATGTCCTTCAATCACGCCGCAAAGAAGCAACGGATCAAAAAAATCAAAATCAAAAATCAAAAATCTTTATTTGAAACATATTATAAATGGTTTACAATAGTTGGCAACGGTGGCACCGCAATAGGTGCTGCAGATTTCACCGCCCACCTCCGAGTTTCAATGGACTTAATACTAATAATAATGTTCCTCATACATGCAGTTAAAAAGTTACAAAAGAAAGAGGCATGCATGTGTGTATGTATGTGTGTGTGTGTATGTGCGTGTATCGACGTGATTTTTGTTATTGGTATAGTTGAGGACCTGAAGAGTGACTTTTTAACCCGGAAAATTAAGGAGTTCCCGCGGAAATCAAAAAACTAAAACCACGACGACGGACGAAGTCGCGGGCATCAGCTAGTAATGGATAATTTTGATGTAGCCACTAGCCAATAGCCACCAACCAAGAAATAAATTCATTTTTAGTAATTATTAAATAGAGGACCTGCCAAAAGACGTAGGTAAATCGTAATACGGCCACGTCTTCTGTTAATTTTATGTTTGACAACCATTTTAAATTATCGATTATAGTGAAAACGTTATTTGACTTTTGATGACGATACAATTCAGTATTTCATGCAAATTCTTATACCTACTAAGCGCGCGTTTTGAAGTTTGAAAAATAGTTGGTAGGTAACTGATTTGACTAGTTATCAAACACTCAATTACCTATGCGTGTTGATCGCCAAGATTATACAAGAAGCGCCGCTTCAGCGTAAACTAAGCTTAATAAGCCCAAAAAACAAACACATTTTAGGGTGGCGACATACATCGGCGTTATCAAAGACACCGCGTTCCCTCAGATAATGGCCGAAACGGTCAATATTTGGAAACCCATCAGCGACAACGTCCGAATGGCTTCTGTGGTGAGAAATCGATTTATTTATACCTCTGTTATAACGGAATTCATTTTTGTTGCCTTTTAAAAAATACCTTTATTTAGAAAGTTAATTTCCGATACAGTTCTGAATGGACGTTCTGTCTGCTATTCAATTATTTTTGATGACAAAACGTGGATACCTATACCTATATGTATACCTGCAGTATTGGCCTGTCCTGTCACGCTGTTTCATTATTTTTATACTGAGGGACTGAATAATTGTTCGCGTCAGCATTTATTTACAAATTTCATCGTTTCTGATCCATTCTAATATGTCTGTCTGTCTATCTGCTACGTTTTCACGTCCCATCTTTTAACCGATTATGATGAAATTTGGTGCAGGGATAGGTTGTATCCCGAGGAAAGACATTGGCTTCTTTTTATCACGGAAAATTGAAGTTTCCGCGAGAACAACAAAACATCAATCCACGCGGACGAAGTCGCGGGTATCATCTTGTAACTAGTATATCATAAAAGATATTAAGTATAATAATAATATTATAGTCCCCTTTCTACAGCATTATAACAATTAAATTCTGGGCTCAGTGACTCTTCTAAAAGTAACTTTTATTCGTAGCATGTTTCTATAATTATAACAAATCCACAAGATGTCTCCTAATCAAGCAGTCATAAATAATGGACGCCAGTTACAGCGATCCCGAACTTCAAACTTCATTTTGCTCATTTAAAGTTCCACGATAAATCCTCAAACGAATTTGTACCTACAAATGTCTCAGTAAATAAAGATTAAACCATTTAATCAGACTGTCCTAGAGCTCGCCCCTGCTTTGTATAAGCAAAAAGTTTTGACTTGACTTATATCTTGTGAAGTTTGCGTTGAATTAGGAGCACGGATGTTTGTAATAGTTGCGGAGCTAGTGGTGATTTGGGTGTAATATTGAGGTTTAGCTCGAAAGCTTGTGAATGTGTTAAAAGAGGTGAAAAGGCCAGTTTCGCAAAATTAGAGCTACTCTCAAAAATCCATTGTTGATAAGTTAAAATTTTTAACTGCGTGAAATACGTAGATATGACTTTTATTGACAGTCCTATCAAGAAGGAAAAATACCAGAATCCAGACGCAAGCAATGTTGATTTCGACCAGCTTTTTTTAAGTACATTTGTTTCAAGTAATAAGGTTATTGCGTAGGATATGCCAGAGGTTCCAAAGCCTCACTATTTTCAAATTCTGGCATGTGCTAGTGATTACTTTTTTCTGCCATCAGCTCCTCTATTAACAGCAAGGAGAAAGCAGAAAAACAAATTAATGTGTCTGAACTGAAGTGAGGTAGATAACAGAAAAATATTGGTCTTAACTTTGTGAATTAGATGTTTGGGGAATTAGTGTTTCAAGAGATACTAAAAGGGATAATCTAAGAGAGCTCTTACAATGAAATCAATCGCTTCGGTCTCCGGTATAAGTAGCCCATAAAGATACATTCGTTTGGTTGTTTAATGACTTTATTCCTACGTATTGGTTATATTCCAAACACAAGTGTAGTAAAGTCTAATAGGATAATAAGTTTAGGGTAAGTCTACTTACACAAAAATATATATACTTACATTTAAAAAATAATACTGTCATACACACTCACAGCATAAAGAGTAAAGACGGATGAGATCTTAATCACGTACTTACCTGTAACAACGAAAAAAGACATCAGTTTAAATTCCGTCACACGTACACATGTACATTTATAGAATCACTTAATGCTAGATATTTAGTCTTTCGTGTCGCTTATCTTCAAAAACATTAAAAATTGACAGTGCATTAGTATTATTGGAAGGATATTACGTTGTAAATGCGTGTAGGTGGGGATCAAAAGAAACGTTATGCGTTTCGGCTTACCTTTTTGAGATAAGGGCGTGTTATGGAGACGCCTATACTCTAACGTTGAAAGATTACAATTTTATTTACTGCTCCAAAACGTTTGATAATCCATGTCTTAATTAACCAAGCGAGGGAATTCTCTTACTAAGAAATTCTACGGCGATACTTATAATCGAACTCGTGTTTCAAATGCTTAGTTTAAATACAGCTGTATCTCGTGGTCGTAAGGTTGAAAGTTGTACTGAATGGGAATAATAGCTTCGATAGATGGAAGTAATAACGATATATCGATCGAGTTCATTGGTAGCGGATCCTTTACATGTGTTTTGTCGGTAATATCCATTAGCTGCGCGCTGATTTCAAGAGAAACATTTTTTAATAATTCATCGCGTGTTCGGAAACAAGAAAAAAAGGTGTAATCTGGATATCCTTCAATGGTTTATTTTAATGTCTCCATAAAATCTTCGGACCGGGAATAAATTTAATAAGCCTAGCCCCTTTATCTCTAATCGTGCCATAAATCTGATCGGGATGTCTTTTATATCAAATTTTAATACGTCGGCATAAAACAAACGAACTGACAAAGTTTTTGAACGGGATTTATTTGAAGGAAGTTGAATCAATCAAGGCCGGTAATCCTGTAGGCCGTAAACAAAGTCGGACAAATGCCGATAAAGTCGACTTTTACGATCTGCCACCTCGTTTATTACGTAGTGAGTCGAGTCGAAACAAAAGTAAGGGAATTGTACTAACAAATCGAACCGCACTCAATAGTATTGTTGGTAACGTTTACGATTTGGACCAATATAAATGTATCGGGGCATAATGTCATTAAAATGTTCTATCGTTATCCGCTTATGGCCCGGTTTAGATTTATTTACGACGTTTACTATTTCAATTCTAATAATTGTACGGACGACGTAACTGGTTGTGCTTTTATAGAATGATTTATGGCGCCAGCGTAAATCTATGATTTACTTTTTTATGGAACCATACCACTGAAGATCGTTACTGGAATTATTTAAATTATAACTTAACAAATATTTTTAACATTAGGTACTTAACATAATTTTTACAGTAAAAAAGCTTTAAATATTTTATCATCGTGTAAACTAATGTGGAATACACAAATACCTCATAAACAACGTAGAATAATATAGAAGCTAAAATAAATATACCAAATATTTCTAACTCAAAATAATTACAAAACAAAATCAAAGATTTGGAAATTCCTCAAAGCAACTAGACATATTATAACCTAACAAAAAACAAAATCGCTGAACAATGACCGTTATGAAACATGTTACTAATTGCAAGGCTAAACTATTCATATAGTTAAATGAAAAGTTAATGATGTCATGACTTCATTTCATGGTTGTTTAAAACCTTTACACGATGAATATTGAAAAGTTAAAAGAGGTGTTCATTGAACTCTCGCCAGTCCGTTTGAATTCTGATCTATATGATATAACTAGCTGATGCCCGCGAATTCGTCAGCGTGGTTTAAGTTTTTTTTTATTTCCACGGGAACTCCTTAATTTTCCAGGATAAAAAGTATGTCACTATGTCGCTTTCCGGGTCCTCGACCCATGCAAAAAATCACGTCGATCCGTTGCTAAACAAACCAATAAACCAACAAACAAACACACTTTCGCATTTATAATATTAGTATGATAGTAAGTATCCAGTTAAGTTCCAGTATCTAGAATATTGCTGCCAAAATCCGAGCTACGTTACGACAGTTTGTCTGTTTTTTGTCACGCACCTCAGCTTGCTCATAATATAGCTAAAAAAACAAAGCAAGCAGAAGCTTTTCATAGTTAATTCAAAGAAATCATAAGATAGTAAGGAGTTCCGTTAGGAAATACGTTATTTAAAATTATTACCGTAAGGATTTTAACCAACAAGAGCCGTTATGAGAAACTTAACTCTAGGTACATCACATTCTCCGTATATTAATGAGATAGGCTTTCGCATTTATTTGTTAGCCATGTTGTACTATAAATAATTGTTGGTTAGTAACTATAAATGACTAGCAGATGCCCGCGACTTCGTGCGCGTGGTTCAAGTTTTTTTCCCCACAGGTACTCCTTAATTTTCCGGTATAAAAAGTAGCCTACGAGTATGACACTCTCCAGGTCCTCAACTATATACTCATGCAAAAAATCAAGTTGATTCATTGCTCTGTTGCGGCGTGATTGAAGGACAAACTCTCTATTTATGATACAATTCATCCTTGGGGGTAAAATGTTCAAAAACTGTGAATCACGTATTTCTTCATTTCAAACCGAAATTCCTTATACCTACTTACCAAGTTATAACTTAAAAAATGACAGACTTTCATACAAAGTTTCAACCCCTATTTCACACCCTTATGGGTAGAATTTTGAAAAATCCTTCCTCAGTGAGCGCCTACATCACAAAAGGAACCTACTGTAAAAATTTCAAGTTTTTAACCCCAGCGGTTTAGGCTGTGCGTCGATAAATAAGTCAGTCTGTCAGTCAGTCACTCAGTCAGGACTATGAATTGTATATATATAGATGATACTTTGTTTAACTATTAACTCTTTTAAGATTCAAGTTTATGGTGAATTAAATTAATAAATTTAGATACATATTCAAATGTTTCTGGGGTTATTTTTAAGAATATAAGTCCTTTTTACTCTATATAAATAAAACGTTCCTTACTTTCTGACATACAACGTAAAGACTCGTGCACGTAGAGATTCGATGTTTTAAGAAAATATGTCTTGAGAGCGAACTGAGAATTTCCTACGTGATTAAAAGAAACGTAAGTCCACACGGAAAAGTTGTAGGCATTAGCTGGTTAAGTAGTATAAAATAAAAGAGAGAACAAAGTAAACAGACCTCGGAAATGCTGAAAACGCGGCCACGAGCGTAGATAAAAACATCACATTGACATCCCGATCATGAGTCGAACTCGAGTTGGAATCTGTACTGTCATGACGAAGATGAAGATACACCAGAACTGACAAGTTCATACTCATAGCTTGTATACTAGATTACTGCCTCGTGGATCTAGTTTATAGTATGTTCTAATGCGGATCACGAGGTCCTGGATTCGATTCCCGGGTTGGGACAGAAATTGTTAGGTACTGGATGATGTCTGAGACTTCATTCAATCAGGATTTGGGTAGGTAGGTATTTATGAAAACGGATAAAGGTTTTGATCCTCGTGGGAACTCTTAAATCCGTGCTAAAAGGTCCTTCCCCGGAATACAGCTTATCTCTATAGTCTATACCAAATTTCGTCCAAATCGGTTACTCTCATAGCCCGATGGGACGGAAAATCCGACACGACCGGAGATAGATCTGGCCTGCGCTTGATCTATCTCCGTACCTATGGCTACACGTGCTCTCCGAGGCACGGGGGTGAAACACCACCAACTTCCTAACTCCGGGCTAGTACTGAGAATTTCTAGTCAGAGAAACCCAATACTCAATTATGGCCCGACCCGGGACTCTAACCCGTGACCTCGTCGGCCGTAGTCGAACAGACTAACCACTAGACCAACGAGCCGCAGTGACCTTATTTTTCATGCCGCAAGTAACTAATTTCAAAACAATTTTCTGCGACATTTTGCTCACTAATGTTTTGTTATTGCCTCAAATAGTGACGAAACAGGTTTTTAACTTCGTTTTCTTCTCCATCATAGTTTCTGATCGCTTCTGGTTCCGTCAGGATTTGGATTCATTTATTTTTCTTGTAAACTAATATATCTTAAAAATCTGCTGTGATTTGTTCAATTTAGAAAAAAAACATACTAAGTAATATTTTAAATGTGAAAGTATGTTTGTTTGTCCTTAAATCACGCCCCAACGGAGAATCGGATAAACGTGATTTCTGACAAGGGTATAGTTGATATTTTGTTGACATTACTGCACACGGATATTATTTTATCTGCAAAGTAATTACGACAATAATTATATTTCGCCGAAACATTTCTTAACAACGAAGTGGTTAAAAAAATTCCCAGGAACAAAACAAACAAACTTCAGAGAGAGAAAAAAAAAGAATCTGGTTTTAAAAAAGGCGACCATCATTACCAAGAAAGCATCTTGATTGCGACACGAGGTACGCTTTCGGAAAGTCCATTAGAAAAATTGCTCTTCAAGTTTTCGAGGGAATGCTAAGAGATGTTCAAAAAGGAACAAGAATGCGAGGCCAGGGCGCAACAAAATGAAGAAATTAACTCGAAATCGGTGTAACAACGGGGAGATCACTTAATCGCCGCTCGTCAGGAACCGGTCTTTTTTTCGAGGTCATCGGGCTCTTTGGTACGGATACTATTGTTTTTGATGGGACTGCGCATGATTGTTTAAAACGTACAATGGGGAGCTGATTTAAGTCCTGTCAAATATGGCTTTGCAATAATCATTAATCAGTACATGCTAGTTAATACTGAAAAAGAGTGCGTGTGTTTAATTCACATACGGCAGAAGTGAAACTTCAGAAAAGTAGCTTACGTAATAATGAGATAAAATATATACCCTTTTGAGCACAATGGAGCAGTAGCGCGACTCAATCTCGTGCAGCGCCATCTATTGGTCGTGAACATAATATAACTTTTATTCTGTCTCATTCTCTCGCATTCTAAATCCTATATATTTATGAATATGATGGAAAACCCGAGAGATCAGGCGGAGATATTGTATAAAAATATGCAGACTCCAGAAATTGCAGTTTGATGATACAGAGAATCAGTTTCATAAAGTAAAGGCTTAATATGGCTTTGCAATATTAAGTACATGCTAGTTAGTATTGAAAAAGAGTGCGTGTGTTCAATTCACATACGGCAGAAGTGACACTTCAGGAAAGTAGCTTACGAGATTATGAGATAAATATACCCTTTTGAGCACAATGGAGCAGTAGCGCGACTCAATCTCGTACAGCGCCATCTATTGGTCGTGAACATATAACTTGTATTCTGTCTCATTCTCTCGCATGCTAAATCCTATTTATTTATGAATATGACGGAAACCCCGACACGACTGGAGAGAGATCAGGCGGAGATGGTGTTTGTATAAAAATATGCATACTCAAGAAATTGCAGTTTGATGATACAGAGAATTAGTTTTAATGGATTTCACCTTCGTGGTTCTTACCGTTCATATAAGTACCTACAATTTTATAGTGCATTGCTGAATGCGGTATAGTTTAAAGTCTAGGAAAATAAAAGGTCTAAAGTTCTTGATAAAGGACATGGTTCTGTCCCCATACAAAGTTCGCCTAAGAACCAACCGTCATAAAACATTGATTACTGGGTTCAAATTAATACCTTTTTATACTTGAGAGCAGATAAAAACAACGGACACTTGCTAAGAAATTACTTATTATCAAAAATATTTTCAATTTTGAGGATATTTCAGCTTTCACAATCAATCTGCATGATCAAATAAATGTCATCTTTAACCAATTGTAATACAGCTGTAAACAGTATGTAGATAAGACAAGATTCGCAGTAGTCCGTCAAAAACATTACAGATGGCGTTATTAATTAGGATGCAGGTATCGTCATAGTTCATCGATAACTTCACAGATGGCGTTAGAAATATTTAATTATTGTACTTTCAATAGATGGCGTTGCGAGATTCAGAATACTAGCGCACTTAGCACTTTAAGCTGCTTTTATCTTGTTTCTTACGATACGGATCTAGCGCTCAAGCGGTTGTATTGGATATTATTTTAACCTGTTAGTTATTGATCTGTGGTTAATAATCGAGTGACGGAAACGTATAGTATTCAATTGAATACCCATTTATTTACTTTTAATTAATTTGAAGTGTCCGTTGAATTCTAATATTTGGAATAAAGGTTATAAAATAAGCTAAGAATTACTGTATATTTCAAACGCATGTTGATTCTTAGGCGAATTTGGTCAATGTCCTTTGATATTGTACCGCAGTATGGTTTGGGAGATTTTAGACGAATTTGGAAGTTCATCCATAACAAAACAGGCGGATAATTTATGTTAGAGGATATTAGAATTATGTGAAAACGTATTTACTCAAAAATATCCATAGGGAAATAAGCGCAGGGCTATCTCTGAATTCACACGGTTCACTGAAATTACAATTTCGGAATTCCCAATACGTAATACGTAATACATATTTCAAATATAAAAGCTGCCGAATAATAATGTTATGTTGAATGAATATTATTATTATTAGGTTCAGATTGAAATGAGGGTTATTAAGAATTTGTATTAGGATAAGGTTTTGATGGAGTTCTATTCTAGAAGTATATAATTCTGTATGAATATTACTATGGTCTGTTATTTAAAAAAAAAACAATAATTTTTCAAACCTTGTACCATTTGTTCATTCTTATTATTATAAAGATATATCCATATAATATTATAAATACGAAAGTGTGTCTGTCTGTCTGTCTGCTACGCTTTCACGGCCCAACTACTCAACCTATTTTGATGAAATTTGGTACAGAGATAGTGTACATCCCGGGGAAGGATATAGGCTACTTTTTATCCCGGAAAATTGAAAAGTTTCTGCGAGAATGAAAAAACAGCAATCCACGCGGCATCTATAAAAATCTAAATTTAAGAACTAACCTGTCAAGCAATACCATTCTTAGCAACAAAAATAGTAAAAAGATTACAACATGGCAACATGCTAAGTGAAAGAATATTGAAATATTAATAGATTGCTCTTGCTTATTACACTTTCCAGTTTACCTATACCTACAAAGCATAAACTTGTATATCACGGAAATCAAGCGGTTGCCCCGGAGGATATTAGGTCGCGCCACCCGGTTGGTCCAGGGATCACGAACGCGTTTTGTAGTATGCCCTAAATTATAAGCTTATTTTATATCTGATGATTTAAATAAATCAATTTAATCATTAATTCTTTGGTATCAAACATTTTTGGTTTTTGCTATAAACTATAAGAAGCTGGAATTGATAAATGGCGTAGTTAATACCTAAAGCATGAGGATAACTAGCTGATGCCCGTGTGTTTGTCCGCGTCTTTTATTTTCCGGGATAAAAAGTAGCCTATGCGCTATTCCAGTATATACTTTTTATCTCGGAAAATTAAGGAGTTCCCGCGGAAACAAAAAAACCTCAATCCACGCGGACATAGTCGCGGGCATCAGCTAGTAATATTATAATATATCATATACCAATATGAAATCATCGCTCTAAGCTTATGCTATAGACAACCCCCTGACTGAGACGAATTATTATTTTTATAGTACCCGGTGCTCAGATAGATTGCCCGTGATTTAAGGCTTTCAGGGTTTAAGCTTCTTGAAGAGCAGCGATCGGGCTAATACGAAGATAAGTTACCTGCCTGTACATGTAAGAGTAATTTAGTGGAAGTTGTCCAACTCTCCAGAGATATCTGGCGAGAATATTACGACAAAGAATTCGCTTGGGTGTAATGGTCTTTCTCGAAAGTTTATGTCGATACACAAGGTCCTAGTGTATCCACAACCACCATCACTACAGCCCATTGACGTCCCACAGCTGGGCACAGGCCTCTTCTCTCATAGGAGAGAGGGAATTAAGAGCTTAGACCCACCTCGCTGCTCCAATGCGGGTTGGCGGGCTTTAACGACTATTATCATGTTAGTGATAATAACCGGGATCGACGACGGCTTAACGTGCTCTCCGAGGCACGGGGGTGAAACACCGCCAACTTCTCAACTCCGGGCTAGTACTGAGAATTTCCAGTCAGAAAAACCTAATATGTACCCAACAACGGGGTCCGAATCCCAGGCCACTCCGTCGGCCCCAGTCAAACATGCCAACCAACTAGGCCAACGAGGCACTATATCCTAGTGCATAAATCGACGTAATGTTCTTAAGCATTAGTTAACAAACGATGCCGGTGCTTTTGAACTGGATATGTGATCAAATTTTAACGGAACCAAATAATTATGAGCGTTTACTTTCCCTTCGCGCCTTGGGAGTGCTTTTAGTCGGCTACGGTAGTTATAAATATCATCTGATGATAATCTTTAATTGTAGACAAGCCTTCTAGGTTCACCGCTTAAAGTTCGGGCCAAACTCGTATCTTGGATTCATTGCAATTGGTGTAGTGATTGTTGGTAAATTATACCTACTATTAAACTCTACGAATGACTTAACATTCAGTTTATTTTATTATACCTGCACAACAGTCCATGTTTTTTTTTAAATCCACTACAAGTTAGACTGCGATCTCACTTGATGGTAAGTGATGATGCAATCTAAGATGGTAGCGGGCTAACCGGTTAGGGGCATGGCAGTTAGGTATATTAAACCCCTACCCCTATTCGGTTTCTACACGGCATTGTACCGCAACGCTAAATCACTTGGCGGCACGTATTTGCCGGTAGGGTGGTAACTAGCCACAGCTGAAGCCTCCCACCAGACCAAACCAGGGAAAATTTAGAAATTATAAATTTTCTGAATAGACCCAGCCGGGGATCAAACTGAGGTCGTCAAAAACGCAATGAGTGCAATCAAACAAGAATTTTACTTGTTTGACGGTAATACATAGTGTTACTAAAGATTATAAAGTATCATCCTTTTCAACCGACTTCAAAAAAAGGAGGAGGTTCTCAATTCGACTGTTTTTTTTTTTTTTTTATGTTTGTTACCTCAGAACTTTTGACTGGGTGGACCGATTTGGATGATTCTTTTTTTATTTGAAAGCGCATACTTTCCATGTGGTCCCATATAAATTTTATCGAAATCGGTCGAACGGTTTTTAAAATATCAACAATAAAATAAGTACTTTGTATAGCGTGTGCTTGTTGTTGTAAAGTTGGCGCGGGAGTTTGAAGTCGGTTGTTTAAAAAGAATTTTTTATATTATTACAACTTTTGGTTATCAAACTGCAGTAAATAAGCTTGTGCAATAAAAGTTCTGGCTTTTGTCTAAGTTTTTATGTCTGGTAGTATTTAGGCTTTTACAACGTCAGATCATTCTCGGCCATTGTCATCCAGCAGCTTAACGACATTGATATATTTACCCTTCAATTTCATATTTTTTCCAATAACAACTCAAATTTTCAGTTGATTTTCAAACACAGCATCCACCCCGCGGTGCCCCAGCGGCTTCCCTTTCGCTATCTCTCTCGGGAGCCGGTGAGATATCGTGCAAATATATAGCTTTTGTATTCGCCTTATCAAATTCCCTATCTGTAAGGTATTGTAACTTCATCTGCTTACTATTGTTTATTCGTCAGGCGTTGAGATAAGTTCTTTTGTAGGATATTTCAAGGCTGTGATATTACTCTATTTTTTGTCCTCGTAACTAACCTTGCTACTCGTCGTCTTAACCTATAGGATAGACGTCCACTGTTGGACGAAGGTCTCCTGCACGGATCGCCACAGAGCACGGTCTTGTGCCGCTTATTTCCAGCGGCTCCCAGGTACACGCTTGAGATCGTCCGTCCACCTAGTGGGGGGTCGTCCACCTAGTGGGGGGTCGTCCAACGCTGCGCTTCCCGGTGCGAGACCGCCATTCAAGCACTTTGGGACTCCAACGCCTATCGGTTGGTTCTACGAATTATGTGCCCCACAAAGTAAAGGAGGCTGTGGCCCCACCCATTGCCACTTGAGCTTGGCGACTTTTCGAGCTATGTCGGTTACTCTGGTAACCTTGCTACTCGTATTTGACCATCTATGCTGAGTTTTAGTTTTCTTACTTCCTTGACTTGTTAAATCTAAATTACTTGTTAATAAACACAGCTTGTAGAATACGAAGTAACTATTATTTAATCGAAAGCGATCGTAAAGCGATTCCAAATTAGGATTTCCAAAGTTTGGTCACCTAGCTTGATTGGGTCAACGTTGCAATTAGCGCTATTGGTTCTCACGACGTGCTCTCCGTCATCTTCACTATAGGTAGGTATGGAATTTATGTAATGTTTTGTTATGATTATTTGTTTATTTTGTACGATGGGGCTGACATGTCCAAAAGGACAAAAGCCTCCAAAATATAAAAGATTAAAAAAAAAACTTCACTATATCTATGTCACCGTAAAATTGCAAAAACCGTTAGATTGTTGTCTAACTAGCGAGATTGTAAACTGTCGACAGATTACAATTTAACGCATTATTTTTCGGTAGATTGTAATCTGTTAGGGATATTAACCCGATAAAACCTAAGTGCCTGGCCTGCGGCCGGGCACTACCTGATTATTTATGTCAAACCCTAACCTAACCTACTAGTACAAGAAAGAGACAAGTACACGTAAATATAATGAATATTTCAAAAATTGACACTCATAACATTGAACGGTTTACAATCTTTCGACAGTTTACAATCCATCGGGATGAAAAGCGTTAGATTAAAATCTAACGGTTTTTGCAATTTTAAGGTCACATATTATAATATAACACATCTATACGTTGCGTTTATATTTGACTTTAAATTGGATTATAATGTCATGATCAGTGTTATAAAAACGTCAATATACTAAAAATGTGTCTTCAATAAATCCATACTAATATTATAAATGCGAAAGTGTGTCTGTCTGTCTGCTACGCTTTCACGGCCCAACAGTAGTTGGGCCGTGAAAGCGATTACCGATTTTGATGAATTTTGGTACAGAGATAGGTTACATCCCAGGGAAGGACAAAGGCTACTTTTTATCGCGGAAAATTGAAGAGTTCCCACGGGAATCAATGAAAATGTATCTGTTCAAACGATTTTGATGAAATTTGGTACAAGGACAGGTTGTATCCCGGCTACTTTTTATCCCGGAAACATAAATCCACGCGGACGAAGTCGCGGGAATCACCTAGTATTTTAGTATTTGAGTCTGTCTTTATCTGTTAGTGAAGGTGTAATCATTATCGTCGCCAGTTTTTGTGATAAGTATTCCGGGTTAACTAAATCGCGTTACAAGTATTAAACACATAAAATAAGTGAACGTGGAATAGGCATGATGACAGTAACCAAGAACCAACGAAAATATGAATTTATCTAATAAAATAGGATTCATGGATTATAAAAACGTATTTATTTTTCTATTTCGAGTCAGATTGCTATTTATTTTGAAAATATATAACTATAAAATACAGCAATCCGCCATATTGGTTAAAACACCAAGAAGTAAATGACGTCACAGTTGTTTGTTTTCGAGCTTTGACAATCACACTATTGTTTACTGCACACTGCACAGAGTACATTGGTAAAAACAATAGTGACGTCACAAACGACGCCATGACACCGCCGAGCGTTTTGGCGTGAATTTTAAAATTTAAATTTCAAATGCCAATTTTATCTACCAAACCTTATTTTTCTGCTGAAATAAGATATTTTTTCGAAATAGTAGATATTTCCGAACATAATCTAACCATTTTTTTAAATCAGTCATCACGCCTATTATGCAATACGAAGCATCATCAGTTCTGTGTGTATTATTTCTACGAGTATCCTGCCTGCGTGTAGTGCTAACCATCCATCTATCCTATCCATCTTCACTATATCTATATAACACATCTGTATGTCTGTCCACTTGTAAATTAAGGTTTACTAGACACGTTCATAGTGCAGTATCATCTTGGTGCTTAAAGTTTATCTATGATTACGTTTATCTCAAGATTTACACGACAGATTTTAATGAGGCTTTTCACTATCTTGTAGGATGTTTATCTCGAAGATTTTACTTCATCACCATAAAATTTTATTACATACGTAATGTGCAGATTACTATAAATTATGGAGCTTAATTTGATAATCACTGCTGGATTATTTTAGATAAAACTTTATCTCAGGATATTTTAAGTAGATTTAGATCAAAGTTGTATATTTTATAGTAGTAGGTAATTATGGAGATATAAGAACGCGAGCGAGTTGAATGCAGAACTTATGTATTTGTTAAAACCCGCACGCAAGCCCTATGTCAATTTCAAAAACATTAACTTCCTCTTTTTATCATAAAATGTACCAATATTTTTGATATTATCAATTGAAAAAACAATTTATTAGTAACATGATAGGGTTTGCAATAAACCAAAAATAAAATACATCTAACTTTTACCATAAATTAATTACTAATACCACATTATCGCCCGTGGAGTCACCTAAGGTTATTGACCGCCCTAATAAAACGTCAATGTGCGTGGAATCAATAGCCCGACCTGTGACTGCACCTACTGTTGCTACTTACGCTGAAGTTTCTTAGAAGCGGAATGTCCTGCCGAAGTCTACACGTTCTGCACCAATTCAGATCTTGGAGGACAAGAAAGGTGACGCTGATGGATTCACCTTAGTCGAAAAGAAAAGGCGTAGACCGAAGCAGAACCGAAATAAACGTGGTACAGCGCCTACAGCTGAACGTTGAAAGCGGCGATGCCTAACGTGAAGATTTACGTCTCGCGCGTGAACCCCAAAACAACTAAGGGGGACGTCATGCAGTACATCTCGAATACGTACGAAGAACGCCATGGTACATCTGTAGAAGGAAGACCAACTGAAGAAGTGCGGATGAACCTCGAAGAGCTGAAGTCGAGTAGGACGACCTATTTTAACTCCTACGTACTGACGGTTCCAGCTTGGTGCAAAAATGTGTTCCTCAGTGCGGACTTTTGGCCTGAGGGCATAGTGTACCGTCGCTATAGGGAAGCGAGAGAAAAATCCCCACCGTAGTTGTCTTTTTATATTGAATTTACTTAAGTATTGTTTTTAGGATTGTATTTTATTTAATATTGTTTTTATTTTTTGTGTAATCTGTATTGTATGTATTTTATAATATGGGCCTTGATGCCTGAAATAAATAAATAAATAAATAAAATAAATAAAAATAAAGCAGTCATTAGAAAAAAATATTCCACATAATATGGACGCTTACTTATCTCTGACTTTCTCAGGAGCAGGCGTCAAAACAGAGCCTACCTACATCCCTAATTCCCGACAGACACAATATCAATAAAAGGAACCGTCACGAACCATCGATCATACCTTATCAAAACCCACGTGTCCGAGAGTATCCTAATCCATTACAACTTTCCAGTTAATAAAATTCACCCGTCGAACGTCATTTACAAATTGATAAATATATGATAAAGGTAACAGCTACCGCGGTGACATGCTCCCGATAAGCGGACATGTTTGAATCTGAACAGACGGGACCAACTTATTTCTCCAATTTGTGCTCAAAGCTAGTATAATAGCCGCGGCGTAAGTTGAACTCTGCGCAGAAACACACGCGAGCCCATACCCCTCGCTCCCCGCGCATGCTCCGCTCGGCTCTAGTACAATGGACCTGCGCAGACGACCGCCATTATGGATCAACTTACATACACTCGATTGTAAAATAGGTTAAGCTACGCATAAAATGTGGCGTAAGACAGTATAAGATCTGTTTTAACGTTTTTTTGTTAAAATAAGTGAAGCACTGAGTCATTTTCTGATGGTTGCAATAACATTTGTAGCTACGATAATCTATGAATCGATAAGCATCCTATATCTTATAAAATAATGAGCTATAATTCCAATAAAAAAAAAATAGGCTCTACCTGTTGATTACAACGAAACAGTTGCAGGCAGGAATTAATTTCTGTTTGTAGGCAAGTTGGCAGGAAATAATATAAATTAGTTGGTGAACTATGATTACATTTATCTCAAGATTTTGGTTTTAACTCTATTGGTCCTAACTCTATTATTGCCCAATCAGAAACGCTCAAAGTCTAAAAACAATTCTGCGACCAGTCCGAACTAAGTTGGCGTAGAGAATTGGAACCGTCTGTATAACTTTTGACAGATACAGCTATCCTGCTCCTTAAGAAGCACTGTAAGTAGCAGGAAAGAGACATATGCATAGATAGCTTTTATCGAATTGTCAATTCCTTGATCAGGATGCTCCCTAAGATATGCAGAGAAATATTTGGTATTTGATATGTACTTCGATGTTATTGCAGTAGATTACAACATTTTTATCATATTCCAAAAAAAACTTGTGTTGTAAACATAATAATGTTAATATTGAGCCTAACAATCATTATTACAATTTAATAATTATAAGTATAAGCCTGTGGCTATGGTTTAGTCTTAAGTATCTAATTAGCTGATGCCCGCGACTTGCCCGCGACGTCCGCATGGAATAATTTTTTTTAATCCCCACAGGAACTCCTTAGTTTTCCGGGATAAAAGTAGCCTATGTCACTCTCCAGGTCAACGATTATACCCATGCAAAAATGACGTGAATCCGATGCTCTGTTGCGGCATGATTGAAGGACAAACAAACACACTTTCGCATTTATAATATTAGTATGATTTAGTCTTTACTCTATACTATATTATATTTCAAGTAATAATTTCTTGCTAGCTGCGCTCGCGTTTATTGTTATTTGCTTATTATTAATTAAACAGTATTTTATAAGCTGTTTCAAATTATTGCTAACTAGTCGAGGAGATGTTACAAATAATATGGATACTATAATCAGTGGCGTGCACAGGGTTTTGGCTTAGGGTAAGCACAAGGGCACGCAAAGCTACGTCATACATTACGTAAATTGCAAAGTTTCGGCGGTTATATACCTAGAACACGACCACACATTACGTGTGTATTTTAAAAATAATAAGTGGCCTTATTCGGTATAAATGTAACAAAGGTACGCACCTCCCTTTGCGAATAATATCTAATTTTACATTATAGGGAAAGGAAATAAAATAAAGTACCTTTTGTGAACACACAGCGCCGATACAGATTTCACACGAATAATCTTCCATTTTTAAAATAATAATTTAGTATGTTCTATGAATAAACCTTTACACAAACTTTGTAAGTCACAAATACGATTGCTTTTTAATAACTTCACTTATTTATTTCCGCAAAAACTTTATAATTCACAAATTAAATCAAAACACTATACACCGGTACGAAAGGAAACAATTACTAGAATACAAATATGGCGTAAAAAAGTTACTGTCTGTAATTATTTGAATCAAAAATCACTTTTAATTAAATGTTAACAAAGAATCTTTAATTTTCTTTACGATTTTTACTAATTTAATTAACAATTAATATCCTCATATTCTATGTATATCCTAGGGCTATAAAATGTTTAGATTGTTTAGTTTTTTAATCGGACTAGTCTTTGTTTATTTTTATTAAATTCAGTTATGAAAACATTACGTGCTTTTTTCGATCTTAATATTTTTTTAATATATAAAACCGTACTCAAATTTAAGGGAACAATCTGAATAAATTAAATTGAATTTAAATGAGTTTATAGTTATAAGAAATCAAGCTACTTATTTGGATTATAGAAAATAAAACCTTCGTTGGTTTTTACTTTCGAGCGCGCGCGGTTTTTGAAAATACAATCTAGGGTATATTCCGATTAGCACTATGAGCTCTGTGAGGTGTGACGTCAATTTAGTATACTGCGAAGCCGTTTCTTTATAGTGAGCTATACTGGTTACTATAGTTGGTTGGTATTAAACAGGAACGCAGTCCAGTATACTGTTATCTATGTTTTTTGGCTCTGTTTTGACGTGAAAATAAGAAAGAAAGATTTTTTTAGAAGTAAATATTATTTTTCAAGTAATCTAATGCATAATAACTTTATAAGCGAATTACTAATGAGGTTATGTTCGGTAAAAGTGATGAAATCATTTCGACAAATAATTGTTTATTAATAATCAATGGTGCAAAGCGTTAAATTTCTAGACGCTGTTGATCACGTGATCAAAGCACTGAGAGCATCTTACTGCGAAATCTTACTTCGAAAACGCCAGTGCTCACAGTACGAAAATGGCGACGATTTATGGCGTCATATTATACTACCCTGTATTCTGCAGTAGTATTCTGCCAGTCAATAATGGAACAACCCCGACGAATTTCTCCCCAGTACGAGCACTGGAACGTGCTCGCGGTGTATATCGGAACATACCTGTAGACGGCCGACTCTCGGCTTGTGATTGGTCATCGTCGATCGCCAGGGTTCACCCTGGCGATTGACCAATCACAAACCAATAAGCTCTGCCTCTTATACGCGTCATTCATTCATGATTTCGAGTAAAATCATGAATGAATGACGCGAAAAGAGTAAAGATATCTGCCTACGATGACGCGCAAAAGAAGCAGAGAGCTTGTAAGCTTTTCGCCTTTGCGCGATCACGTCTAGCGATAGATGGCGTTCATCGGTTGTAGCTTACCTGACGCGAGTTACGCGGTGCGGGAACTATAGTAGCTATTTGAAGGAGTGGGCTTTTATTGAATATTGAATGGCGTATTTTCAATATTTTGTAAGGGGTATGGGGTATAATTTACTAGGGTAAGCAGTGCTTTTATGCCTCTATGACCAGCACGCCACTGACTATAATAAACCTGGCCAAGTGTGCGTCGAGCCACGCGCAGTGTAGGGTGTACGTAGTTACCCGTCACAATGTGCATTAATTATTTGGTCAACTATTATTTTGTAAAGCCTTCTTATAACGTGATAGTTTTCCTTTAAACTGTTTTTTTTTTTTGGGAAATATGAAGCCTTAAAGTGCAAGTTTTTGCTAGAGTCTTAACTGTGACTGGGTATACCATTACATAAACTAATTCCATTAATTTTTTAACATACCAGAAAGAACCATTTAGCTAGCAAAAATTTGCACGTTAAGGCTTCATATTTCCCAAAAAAACGTCCCCACTTTACGTGTAGGGGAGGTACCCAAAATTATTTTTATAAAATTTTCTCATACCACCATGACAAATTACAACTTAAACTGCCTCTGAGCTAAGCCACGGACGGACTTAAGACATGGCGAAACTAAGGCTTCCTTATTGACTACGGAACCCTAAAAATGCATATTATGTTGGAATTATAATTAAATATTTAACAGTGCGATTTATTTTTGGTATTTCGCTTGTTAAATTCCGTAATATTATAATACTCCTTTATTCGTTTATGGCGATGTAATGAATAAATCATTGAACCCGTTTGAAGTCATTACTTGAAACTTAGTTGTATTATGAAATAATTTATTGCCAGAGAGCGTTGCCGCATAATAAATGTTCTTAGATTGGCAATTATAACGAATAATTTCGTCGATACGGAACGATTTAGTGTTAAACAGCATGTTTGTAATTATTAGGTAGTCTAGGAGCTCCCTCTCAGAATGATAACTACTCGCTTTCATCTAAAACATAAACCGACTTCAAAACTATACTTATAAGTACCAACTCAAACTAAAAAGTAAAAAAAACATTACCTGGGTATATTTTTATACAATTGTTGATTTTCTCAAAAAGCGCTAAATCAATTTAGATAAATCTTATATGGGACCACCTCTGAAGTATGGTCTACCAAACAAAAAAAGAATCATCAAAATTGATTCATAATTAGCGGAATGATCGCGTAACATATCTAAATACAAAAAAAACATACAGTCGAATTTAGAAACCTCGAAGAACCTACTTTTTTTTTGAAGTCGTTTTGAAACTATTTACATGAAAAGAGAAACAAACTAACATATTATCAATGTATCTATTGCTATAACTGCTAGGACCAGAAAATTGAGATTTGAAAATAAGCTTACACGTTGATATTGCTGAAAAAAATTTAATGTGCTTAACTAATTGCAAATATTTATAAAGAGCTTTTTATAATTAGTTAGTGTAAAAAAATATGTCAGAAAGAATGCAAATAATTCATGATTATAGAAGATAAGGTGCTTCCACTAAGGACATTTGATCATTCCGTTCCAGTTCATAAAAATGATTAATAATTGTGTTTTAACTTTCCAATCGATTGTCACAAGACAGATACGGCGCCAAATTGAGATCTCCTCCTTTTTTGGAACTCGGTTAAAAAGAAATAAAGATTCATCATTGCACAATCCAAGATTCTAAAGCTATTTTTAAATCTTGTGCCCAACCGATGAAAAATACCTTTAACTGGTGTATAACACTTTTAACAAATCACTCGACAACTCTTGGATTACAAAATCCAACGGTGTCTAGTGAAGACTATAAAATCGTGTTTTTAAACGATAGTATCAAAAAAAAAATTGTAGTGATAAATTAAAACTAAAGAGATCAACAACAGCGATGAAGTTTATCGCCAATAAATTATCTTATAAATGTCTAAAGAAATATCTGAAAAGATAACTTACATAATATAATATTCTGAATATTAAAAATGAATGAATTAATGATTGACATTATATGAAGACAGCTTCTATTTTATCAACAAAAAAGCTTTGTATGTAATGTAGACCACGTAGGCTTTGTATTCAGTTGAAAACATGAAAGATTAGAGATTTTTTTTTACTAATAACGACAACATTAAGGTAATATTTTTTACTGATGTATGAATAATGAGCAACCATCTAGTTGCTTTTATTGATAAAAGTAACTGCTGGTTTTCGCAGTATAATCTGTTTTCCGAAATGATAGACTATTGACCTATCTAAAATATCGGTTGCATAGCTGTTAACTCATTTTTAGGGTTCCGTACCTCAAAAGGAAAAAACGGAACCCTTATAGGATCACTTTGTTGTCCGTCCGTCTGTGTGTCAAGACCCTTTTTCTCAGGAACGCATGGAGGTATCAAGCTGAAATTCATAATATCATAAACTCAAGTCTACTGTCCCTTGGAGCTGTGAGAAAAAATTAAGCTTCTAAATCTAAGCCAACGCAATCAAAAGATACAGCCGTTTATGCTGCAAATTTCAAAACCTACAGGGTACTTCCCGTGAACTCAGAATCTTAAAATTTGGTACAAAGCAACGTATTATAGCACAGGTAAAGGAATAATTGCGAAAAGCATAAATTTTTAGTTACATCACATAATAAAAATATTTTTATGCAAATTTTCGACACTCGCAGGGGAATCAAAAACGGCGTTTAATCTTAATATTTTTAATCTTTTGATTGCGTTGGCTTAGAAGCTTGAATTTTTCACAGCTCCAAGGGCCGTCCACCATACCGTAGACGGCCTACCACGTCACAGTTTGTACGGAACCCTCGGTGCGCGAGTCCGACTCGCACTTGGCCGGTTTTTATAATTGAAGAGAAAGTTAAATAAGTAGATAACGAAATAAGCGTTAGGAATATCTACGTAAATATTTTGAAACGAAAATAATATTGTTATCTGACTAGCCGATAATGCCCGCGAATTTGTCTGCGTGGAATAAGTTTTCTTTAATTTGGGAACTAAAAAGGCAGGCTAACTTGAAGGCAGGGGGTATGCCCCTACTTAGAGAGCTACAGAGGCTTTTTGACTCTGTTATTCAGAACGGGAGAACTCCAAAGGCGTGGAATAGGAGCATAGTTGTTTTGTTCATTAAGAAAGGTGACAAAACACTCCTTAAAAATTACCGTCCCATCTCGCTCCTAAGCCACATCTATAAGTTGTTTTCCAGGGTCATCACGAACCGTTTATCACGAAGGCTCGACGACTTCCAGCCACCAGAGCAGGCTGGGTTTCGGAGTGGTTACGGCACCATAGACCACATACACACATTGAGGCAGATTGTACAGAAGTCTTATGAGTACAATCAGCCTCTACGCCTCGCCTTTGTGGACTATGAGAAGGCCTTTGACTCCATCGAGACCTGGGCTGTGCTGGACTCTTTGCAGCGATCCCAAGTTGATTGGCGATACATTGAAGTGTTGAAATGCCTATACAGCTCAGCATATATGTCAGTCCAAGTACAGGGTGCGTCTACAAGACCTATTCAATTGCATCGTGGGGTGAGACAGGGGGATGTTTTATCCCCGAAATTGTTCTCTAATGCTTTGGAAGATGTCTTCAAAACGCTTGACTGGAAAGGGCATGGCATCAACATAAACGGAGAGAATATTTCACACCTCCGATTCGCCGATGATATCGTCATCATCGCAAGTTCGCTGCAGGAGCTTCAACAGATGCTTGATGGCCTCCACGCTGCCTCCCGACGTGTCGGTCTCCGGATGAACTTAGACAAGACCAAAGTCATGTTAAATGACCTGGTCGCTCCGGAGCCGATCAATGTCGATGGGTCGATTCTCGAAGCTGTTCAGGAATATACATACCTTGGGCAAATTTTCCAATTGGGTAAAAACAGCTTCGAGAAAGAGATCGATAGGAGAATACACCTAGGCTGGGCAGCATTCGGAAAACTTCGTCGAGTCTTTTCGTCGCCCATACCGCAGTGCCTGAAGACTAAGGTCTTCGACCAATGCGTCCTACCAGTAATGACTTACGGTGCCGAAACGTGGACACTGACAGCGAGACTGGTACACCGACTGCAGGTCGCTCAGCGTGCTATGGAAAGAGCTATGCTCGGAATTTCTTTGAGGGATAAAGTCCGGAACGAAGTGATTCGCCAAAGAACTAAAGTGACCGACATAGCTCTTAGGGCTAGCACGCTGAAGTGGCAGTGGGCTGGTCACGTGTGTCGGAGGACCGATGGACGTTGGAGTCGAAAGGTCCTCGAGTGGAGACCGCGTCTTGGTAAACGGAGCGTAGGGCGCCCCCCAGCAAGGTGGAGCGATGATATCCGGAGGGTGGTTGGCATCGATTGGATGCGGAAAGCCGAGGAAAGAGCACGCTGGCGCTACTTAAAAGAGGCCTATGTCCAACAGTGGATGCATGATGGCTGATGATGATGATGATGATGAATTCGGGAACTACGGGAACTCATAAATTTATCGATATAAAAAGGAGCGAATTTCACTCTCCGGGTCTTCAACTATACCCATGCAAAAAATCATGCATGCAATCGTCGATCCGTTGCTCTGTTTCGCCGTGATTGAAGGAACACCAATAAACAAACACACTTTCGCATTTATAATAGCTCGCAAAGTAGTCTAGGTATGGGTTGCCCTTTGCAACTTGTGGGTAGTTATCTAAGTATCCAACAAATCAAATGGAGTAATGTAAAGACAATTTAAAGCTGCGCACACGCAATCTTAACTAGAAGCCATATAAATTCAAATGACAACTTAATCTAATAGGCAGAACCATGAACCTGTCTTTAAACAACAATTTAAAGGTAGCACTTAATTCCCCGTAATTACCCGTAAAAAGACAAAATAGCCATCATAAGTAAGACTCCAAATCGAAAATACTGCTATGCAAAATTAGTTTTAATGCAAATGAGCTAAAACGTAAAACGGGATGAATAATTTTAATTGGACGAAGCAATGTAGTCGTCTGTACCAAGATATATATTTCGTTTTATGTAATTAAGTGGCCGGTACCTAGGTATCTTCATTGACTCGCATGAATCTAGAAATACTCGTTCAGTGCAATAATTACTTACAGCTAAAAGTTATTTTAAGAGCCATTTAGATCTTATCGATAAAGAGGAATGAAGTCGGTGACATTTTTTTTTACTCCTTGATTCAATATTTCGATTTAATAACTGCGGTATTTTTTGTGTGTTGAATCGAAGGCATCATATTTATTCATGTTGTCTTTAAAAATGTGCTGATTGTAATTTTTGACAGAAAAATTTTATGAGTACTAGTGACCTGGATAGCGATTAAAAAAGAAATATTTTTCGTACAGTTGTTCTACAGTTGAATATTCTTACACACACACACACACACACACACTCTCTCTCTGCCTCGTATTCCTCATTGCTAAAGATCGTGACCCCATTCCATTAATCACATAATGGCAGGGGTTTTCTTGGGATAGTAATGCGGTGGGTCCCCAGGTCCTTCCGCATACGACCCGACTAAGAGGACTATTTCAACTCTTAGGTTACTCTTACTAACGATTATTATCAGATGTTAGTGATAATATAGTTTAGGACCTGGAGTGGAGAGTGACATAGGTTACTTTTTATTCCGAAAAATTAAGGGTTTCCCGAAAAAAGGTTTCCCCGTTTTCCGGAAAATAAAGGAATCAAAAATACTTAAACCACGCGGACGAAGTCGCGGGCATTAGGTAGTCAAATCCCTTCAATAACAGCTATTTCAACACTTGGTATTTGAAGTAAATTGTTGTATGTACACAGTAAATCTTCCAAAGCAATTAAAACAAATACCTTACTAACAATTAATGATGTTGTCTCTCGCTTAATTTAAGACCGATCGGATTGTGCCATTAAACTCAGTCTAGATATTTCAGGTTTCAAAATAACTGGCTTGACTTGTGACAGGCGCCAAATGAAGATAAATATTTACTGAATACTAATAGGAAATTCGTATTCTCATTTTCATTCAAAGTATAATAAACAAACCTTTTAATAGTAGGATCTTAACATAAAAACAGGGAAAATGTCACCGCTAGGAAATGATTAATAATAATTGGAATTGGAATAAATGGAATAGTTCAAACAAAGGAAAGGTAGATTCCTAACCTAAAGGAAGTAAAGGAAAGTAAAGGAAGGAGAACATGGTACAGAACTGGATTTTTTTAAGTTATCGGTATCAGAATTTAAAAGACTCAAGTTAAAGTTAAAAGAAAAAAGAAAGGCTTTTGATGACTTTTACCAGTCTATTAGCAAAGATCTGCCGATAGACGGTTAAGCGTTCTGGTACGACACCGTGTATTAACCATATACCTACCTCGCAGTCGTTGAGCGCTGATGCCTTAGCGTGGGAGGTCCCGGGTTCGATTCCCGGCAGGGTCAATTTGGGAATTTATAATTTCTAAATTTTCTCTGGTCTGGTCTGGCGAGAGGCTTCGGCCGGAGCTAGTTACCACCCTACCGGCAAAGACGTACCGCCAAGCGATTTAGCGTTCCGGTACGATGCCATGTACAAACGGGCTAGGGGCATGGGTTTAATATAACTGCCATACCACTAACAGGTTAGCCCGCTACCATCTTAGACATCAGGTGAGATCGCAGTCAAGGGTTAACTTGTAGTAGAATTTAAAAAAAGGTTTAATATAACTGCCATACCCCTAAGTACTCGTAAATAGAGGGCATGCTGCTTACAAAAAATCTGGCATTAAATATAAAATAAGTAAGCTTTTGTTTAAAACCCTTAAGCTTGATGGAATTCATATATATAGGATCTACTAAGGGAGTGAAATAAGGCAATTGTATTTCATTGTATAATAATGTGTTTTTTTCATTGTTTCACTGTTTGTATTCCATTTCGTTCCGTTTAATTTATAAAATGGCTTTCGTGACTTCCTTTAGGGATGCGTGTCTACTTATACGATCGGCTATGTTTTTTATCAATCCATTTGGAACTTTTCATTATTGTTACAACTTTTTTTTAATAATCTTGTTTGTCTTTGGATACCTACTGATTGTAGCATACTGTACTAACACTGGGCTTCTTTACTAAGACGATTAATGATTGGGTATATAGTCTGCTAATCGTGAACGTGATGCGAACCTTACAAAGTTGAGTTGTGCATGAGAAGTTTTCAAAGAAGAGAAGATGAAAATCAATAAAGTTATTGATGATTGAATTACTTTATTGATCACTAGCTGATGCCCGCGACTTCGTCCGTGTGGTTTAAGTTTTTTGTTATTCCCGCGGGAACTTCTTAATTTTCCGGGATAAAAAGTAGCCTATGTCACTCCAGGTTTTTAACTATACCCATGCCAAAAATCACGTTCATCGAAGGTCGTGATTGAAGGACAAACCAACAAACAAACACACGTTCGCATTTATAATATAAGTATTTCACAATAATATTAATACGTTCTTCGACTAAGCAAGTCGAAGTCGTATCACGTCTTTTTTAGGGTTCCGTAGCCAAATTTGGCAAAAACGGAACCCTTATAGATTCGTCATGTCTGTCTGTCTGTCTGTCTGTCCGTCCGTATGTCACAGCCACTTTTTTCCGAAACTATAAGAGCTATACTGTTGAAACTTGGTAAGTAGATGTATTCTATAAACCGCATTAAGATTTTCTTACAAAAATAGAAAAAAAGCAATAAATTTTGGGGGTTCCCCATACTTAGAACTGAAACTCAAATTTTTTTTTTTCATCTAACCCATAGGTATCTATGGATAGGTCTTCAAAAATGATATTGAGGTTTGTAATATCATTTTTTTCTAAACTGAATAGTTTGCGCGAGAGACACTTCCAAAGTGGTAAAATGTGTGTCCCCCCCCCCCCCGTAACTTCTAAAATAAGAGAATGATAAAACTAAAAAAAATATATGTTGTACATTACCATGCAAACTTCCACCGAAAATTGGTTTGAACGAGATCTAGTAAGTAGTTTTTTTTTAATACGTCATAAATCGTAAACCGCAATTTACCTTTCATTCAATCAACTCAAATATTTAAAAAAAAACATTTAATTTAAAACTTACTACAGGTTTGTACGGAACCCTCAGTGCGCGAGTCCGACTCGCACTTGGCCGGTTTTTTTTTCTACAAATTCTACAATCCACACGTCTTTGTTTTAGTAGTTATAAATTATACTATTTAAAAAACATATAGTAAGGATATTATTAATATTTAATTTTATGTTACAAATATCTACTTTATTAAACGAACCTCCCAAAAAACTTCTGTCGTTTCATTTAATTTAAAAACAATCACAATTCAGATCAAACATTAAGCAAAATGAGACCTTTATTACACAGAAACGTTAATTCCTGTTAAGTACGCAGTAAACTGTTAAACATCTGCTTCATTATGTATGCCATAAGCTTACTTATTTTTAACGCAATAAGAGCCATTTTGGAATATTATGGTTATGTAATGCTTGACAGTTGACTTTGTATCCATCCAATATTTGTAATGTTGTATGTTCAAGCTGATCAAATGAAACTTTTCAACCTTTACTTACATTGCTTGGTTACATACAATATCTATATATATAAAAATGAATCCCTATTTCCCTTGGTCACGACATCACGCGTGAACGGCTGGACCAATTTCGCTAATTCTTTTTGTTGTGTTTGTTTGGACCTGGAGAGTGACATAGGCTACTTTTTATCCCGGAAAATTAAGGAGTTCCCGTGACAATAACAAAAAACTTAAACCACGCGGACGAAGTCGCGGGCATCAGCTAGTTCCTTATATATTTTAGCAAGCAAGCTTTTATACAAAGCTGTAATATTACCTAATTTCTAATAGCTTAAATTGCTTCAAATCCTAACTCTATGTCCCAGGGATCAGCCTCCTCGTTGGAAGCCAGTAGCTATGTCTCATAGTTAACATAGTGCAGTTCTGCTGTGTAACTCTATGTCCTAGCTAAATGATAATGATTGATTTTCACAGACACCATCACCACCACTCACCTCTACAGCCCATTAACGTCCCACGGCTAGGCACATGCCTCCACTCTCATAGGAATAAATTCACAGACACAATATAAATTAATTTAAAATCTTTAGTTTGAATCATCAGCAAGAATATTAGAATAATTTATGATAATATCTGTAATTTATACAGAAATATAAAGTGCCCGAATCTTTAGTTTTCAAGACGACTATCCGTTTAATAAATTCTAGAATATCATCAATGATGATCAAATGATCATCATTGACATTTAGACTGCCTCGTTGGTCTAGACTCTAGTGGTTAGCATGTCCGACTGCGGCCGACGAGGTCCTGAGTTCGAGTCCCGGATCGGGCCATAATTAAGTATTGGGTTTTTCTGACTAGAAATTCTCAGTACTAGCCCGGAGTTAGGATGTTGGCGGATTTTCACCCCCGTGCCTCGGAGAGCACGTTAAGCCGTCGGTCCCGATTATTATCACTAACATGATAATAGTCGTTAAAGCCCGCCAACCCGCATTGGAGCAGCGTGGTGGGTCTAAGCTCTAATTCCCTCTCTCTCATGAGAGTGGAGGCCTGTGCCCAGCAGTGGGACGTTAATGGGCTCTAGTGGTGGTGGTGGTGATGGTCATTTCAAAAAAGTTTGTCCTAAACTTAAAAATTGCTAATGGCCCATGACAAATATGGAATAAATCATATTTCAAAAGCACTCCCGACCAGACAAAATGCATTGGACTGTGACAATAAGGTTATGGAAAATAAAACGGATAACAAAAGAATGCTAAGCGCTTTAGTATTGAAAATTACTTGAAAATTGCTCACGTACCTCTTAAAAGCATTCCGACCCTTGTTTTACCGAGACGACATTCTGTTTCAATATCACCGGTGTAACGGTGAATTTAATTTTCTTATCATACAGTGAATTGAGTTTGGCTTTTGTTGTCGTATGCGTAGACATCACGTAGACATGTATTGAATTTGGCAAACTTTATATACTTACTATCTGATGCCGCGACTTCGTCCGCATGGTTTAAGTTCTTTGTTATTCCCGCGAGAACTCCTTAATTTTGCGGGAAAAAAGATAGATAAAAGATAGCCTATGTCACTCTCCAGGTTCTCAGCTATACTCATGCTGAAAATCACGACGATCCGTTGCTCCGTTGCGGCGTGATTGAAGGGCAAACCAACAAACCAACAAACCAATAAACCAACAAACCAACAAACAAACACACTTTCGCATTTATGGTATTGGTATGATTTGCTTCTGCAAGTAGACAGATTATAATTGAAAATCATTACCTATAAAAAAAGGGTTTAATGTAAAAATATAGTAATGGAAAAAATACTAAGATGGAGGGATAGATAATAGAATAGAAACAAAGAATTACAGAAAGTTGTAAGAAACGAAAAGTAAAACTGAAAGAAGAACTTTTAGAGTATCCATATTTAATATTATAAATACGAAAGTGTCTGTCTGTCTGCAATGCTTTTACGCACCACCTATTCAACCAATTTTGATGAATTGGTACCGAAATAGGTCATATCCCGCTATATCATTTAAAGATTTCCCGCTGGAATCAAAAAAACTATCCACACGAACGAAGTCGCGGGCATCATCTAGTTCAAAATATTTTTTAAATCCTGAACTACACAGTTAACTTAAATAGGAGTTTTTATTATGTGGTCAAGTAATATAAATGCCGATTAAAGTCTTTGATCTTCATATTTTCTTACATAATGCTTATGAAATACACGAATTAAAATATTAAGTTATTACGTTAGACATCTCGAACCCAGAATAAAGGGACCCATCTGTAGTCTCACATGACCATTACAGCTCAAAAGAAATCCACACAATCAAATAAAGAAAGGAATACATACCTAAATAATTTGTAGCCAAGCTCATACATCAATAAATCCATTCAATCCCATTTAATATTTAATAAATCTTAAGGGAACTGTCACAAAAGTTCTTTCTTGCCATCAATTTACTCCGTCAACCGTAGCGGAGCAAATTGTCAAGGCTGAATTTTTTCATTCGTTCTTTTTAAATCCTAACTCACGTTGGTGACATGTTGACACGGCTGTGTTTGGGAGCAAAAGTGGAACGTATGCACAGGTAAAAATCGGCTCCACTAAAGAATTCATGTCCCCGAAGTATCGCAAGTTAAAAATAATAGGTCAGGACCCAGGTCATTTGCTAAAATAGATTTTTAGACGAGTAAAGTAAAAATAGTTATTTGTGTTATATGGGGCCAAAGAAAATTTTTGTTCCCCGAGGGCGCTATTTTGGATTCAGAGCGAAGTGAAGGATTCTAAAGTAGAATCCTGAGCGTAGCGAGGATGTCAATATACGCCGCCCGAGAACAAAAAATTTGGCCCCGAGTGACACACACTATTTTTCATCATTACGTATGAGAAAAAGTAGTATCAACCTACTATGCACCAATCAGAAGCACGAACGCGGACCAATCAGAACAGAGAAATGAAAAGTCCCATGGGCCTAAAAATTACATTTTGCTCCCGCTGTCCTCTGAAGCAAATATTCGTTTTTCGAATAGGTATGATGAAAAAGTACTTCCAACTGTGGTTGCCAACGCATTACGATGCAAAGACCCGTAAACCTGTATTTAGAAATGATTAAACAGACTTGTCAGCAGGGTGGTTATTAGTCACGGAAAGCCCTTCATCCGATGAGACCTGAACAAATGAAGAAATAAAAACTCCCAAATTGCCCCAACTTGGTATTTGGTTCCTAATTATATTTATTTACAAGAGAAGGTAACAAAAAATTAAATAAAGAAACGATAAATTAAGAAAAAACTATCACTAATTATATTTACAAAAAAAATATCTAAAAAAGCTTCCAAGTGATCGTTAATGGGCATGGTGCCCAAAAACTGGCGCTATTACCCTACGATATTAAAAACAGTCGTTGCTATTACCTCGTTGAATAGCAAGGCTAAGCCGTTGAGCTAAATAAGTGCCAGCTCTCAGGTCTCCAGAGTCCATTTATAAAATACTTCGTGTCCGATGAACATAGGCCGAGTCTCAAAAGCAAGCGCCTGAGACTTGTATTGAACCTGGGACTTCCTATTCACAAAGCTTCAGTGAACTGGGGTCAAACGAAGAGGCTATCAAGCCATGATTCAAACATACGACCCCCTGCTAAGAGCCCAAGTAGCCAGGGGGCCACAATATAGTCACTACGGGAGCCACTTTAGGACTCATAGTTATGTAACCTGTTATAACAAACAGAAGCGAAGATAAAGAAAGTAGTATCGAACTAATTGTTATACCCCATGATTTAGGAGGCAACGTATGAGAGGCCATTATGGGGTTGAAGTAGCACTTGAAAACAATTGAATAGTAATGTTAACTATAAATCATCGTTAAAAAGATTCTAAAAAGATTCTTGTTACTTTCGAGTGTCTTACTTTTCGTTTATTATCTAGGTCTACTGGGTTATTTTTAAACAGTTTCGTTATGAACGCTGATTCAGAGTTTTTGGAGTCTACCTCCTTTAGAATCGATTTTCATATAAGTATAAGCCCAGGGTATGAAAATTAATGCGGAGTAAAATCATGATGATGCAGTCTAAGATGGTAGCAGGCTAACCTGTTATGGGTATGGCAGGTACATTAAACACCTAGTTAATCGGTTTCTACTTTCTGCACGGCATCGTACCGGAACGCTAAATCGCTTGGTGGCACGTATTTGCAGTTAGGGTGGTAACTAGCTACGGCTGAAGCCTCCCGACCAGGTCAGACCACAAAAAATCTGAAATTATAAATTCCCAAATTGACTCTGCCGGGGATCGAACTCGAGGCCTCCCATGGTAAGACAACAACGCTCAACACTGCGCCAGGGAGGTCGAATTGGACAAGACGTGGATATTTGATACTTTTGTTTATTTGATAATATAGCCAATTGTAGCCGTAGTAGAGACGTTTCTGGCAAATTTTTAGGTTTTTCAATATCTTAAAGCAGCTACTGTGTAGGTTTTGTTGTTCTACCGTGACGCGCTAAAAATTTTGTATGTTTTAGTTTAGAGACTGATTTCATATTAATTAAAATCAAGGATCTATAAAACTCTTTCATTTCAGTATGGGCATTTTCATCATTACAAATTAAATTACCTACCCTATTGAAATATGTACCATTTTACATGTTTTTTTTTTGGTTATTAGTTAGTAAATTTATAAAATATACCAATGTTTAAAACATACTATTAAACTTAATTGCATATTTCCGATGAAGGATGATACAGAGCCGGTAAAGTATACTAGCAAACAAAATCGATAACGTTACCCCCAATATTTGTTCCGCTAAACCTATCTTTGAGACACAAAAACGAAAAAGGAAGTATAGTATAAGAGAACGGCATGAAAAAACCGCTCCATTCAACCATGAATAAAAAACAGCGCATCGGCTGACACTAATCCATCAAAAAAAATTCGGGCAATACTTGTGTAACACATCGGCAAACAATACGAAAGTAAAGGAAGCCAATAGACTAAGAGATATCATCGAAATTATAATATTTTTTTTATGTTTCGAATAGCAACATGAACTTATTCATCTTTATTGTGCAGGACGTCAATCATACCTACACGATTTTTTCACATGCTGCTAGGAAGATAAAAAAAAATCTGCTACCTACTTAGTAAAATTTATCAGAAATCAAGAACGCTTGCCAAAATTTTAAAAAATAGGGTTTATTTTATTTTTAAAATTAATGGTGAAAGTCTCTATCGACACAATTTTAAAGATTTGGGAAAAGTATTTGCTGGGAGATATAGACCGTTGTCTTGTTTATTAGAACTAACACGTTAACTAATTTTCTAGAGTCTAGGAATATTATTATTTACAGATTAGGTACATAAATCATCAAATATTCATCCATTGAAATTTTCGCAACCGCCTCCTGAACTACAATACAATTTTGTAAAGACGCAAGTCCGCAACAGTGATTCGGAACTGATTTCCACTGTATCCATTCTTACTATTGTACTGTCAATATAAAGGATACAGTGTCTATTTGCTGTCATTTATATTTTAAACGAAATTTCTTAAATTCGGACTTCCGCCGCTTTATCTCAGCACAATGGATACACCTAAGCTACGTAGTATTTATTATCTATTCTGTGCTTCGAAAAATGTAAAGGATGCTATAGCAAACCGCAGATGAAGGCAGCTAACTATAAATTTTAATCTGTCCCATGTTATAACGACAGAATTTGGTACCACACTTTTCTATGGACAATCATTATTTATGAATATCATTATTTATGAATAACTGTAGCTGATGCGCATGATTCGTCCACGTGCATTGAGTTTTTTAGTTCCCGCAGGAACTCTTTAATTTTCTGGAATAAAAAGATGCTGCGTTATTCCAGACTATAATCTATCTCTGTGCCAAATTTCATCCAGATCCGTTCAGCCGTTCCGGCGTGATTAAGCAACAAACAACCGTAGGCACGGTACATCAATCCATCCAAACTTTCGCATTTATAAAATTTATTAGTGTAGAAGTATAGATTACTAGCTGATGCTCGCGACTTTGTCAGCGTGGATTGAGGTTTTTTGGGTCCCGCGGGAACCCTTTTTTTTCTTATCAATTCCTTTGGTATTTGTTCTTGTATTTTTAAAAGACATGCATATAAATTAAATTAGCTTTTGGTACAACAAAGACATTAACATAGAGTGCTATAATGTGTTTCATATTCATCTTCTTCTCCTTCTTTTGTTTAATGATCTTAATTCTTAACCCATCGCCGCAATGACCCACTACTAAACACGGGTTGCTGTCATTAGGCGAATTAGCATGATCATTACACACTCCTTTGAGAATAGTATGGAGAACTCTCTGATATACCTACAGGTTTCTTCGCTTAGACATAGGTACCTACAGGTTTTTTCTCTGTTTGCCTTCACATTTAAATCAAGTGATACTCTCTCTGCGTCGTATTCCTCATTACTGAGGATCGTGAACCCATTCCATAAATCACATAATGGTAGGACTTTTCTTGGGATAATAATGCGGTTCTTCTGCATACGGCTCGACTAAGAGTATTTAAACTCTTAGGTTTATTACGATTCTTATCAGAATTTAGTGGTAATCAACAGGACCGACGGCTTAACGTGATCTCAAATCAAGTGATACGTAATTAGTTGCATTTATAATAATTAACTCCTATAATTTCGAGTCAATCAAATAAAGAAAATAGATCTCAACCAATCGGATATTAATGGTTTAAAGTTAAACCCCAGTCAATGCAGAGTGCGTTAAGAAAACATGAAAATAAAACTGAAGTACTTAAAATTCTCAAAGCAAATTAACGTACCTACTATCAAGTGATTATAATCAAATAAATAAGACAGGAGGTCAAAGTCTCAACCAATAGTATACTAATGGATCAAAGTTAATCCCCAGTCAATGCAGACTGCGTTTAGAAAACTTTTAAAAATAAAACTTGAAGTTTTCAAAGCAAAATAATATACCTAGTATCTACAAATAGACAGATAGTGATTTCCAAATATTACGCCTGACTTAGTAATCTACTAACGAATTATTTTCGTAAAAAACATTTCATTGAAGTCTCAACTCACTCAATCTGTTTTCCCCAAAACGGTATTTGCTTGAGCAGGCAAAGTTTGCAGAGTCCATAAAAATATTGTGTATCATCGCAAACGAGTTTACTGAAATCAGATCTTTCGCTAAATTTTAGTCAAAACAAAATCAGAATAGTCCTTTGTTAGCAATCCACTCCGAGGATATCGCGTTTAAGCGAGGGCTGGGGTACCGTTCGCAAAAACATCGGCTCGAATTACGGTAAGTAAATATTTTGGTAATTGAGATAAAAATGGGTAAACGTTTCGAGTATTATTATGGCTTTTAAAATTGGAAAAGTTCCATTGTTTCCTGTAAACAGATGAGTAAGATAGATACACGAGTTTAGATAAATGTATTTGAACATTGCTTTGCTCTTTAAAGCAAAAGTCCTTCCAAGGGACACTACCTAGATATGTCTGTACCAAATTTCAATGAACAGAATCGATTTAAAAGAAGGGCTGTGAAAGCGTAATAAACAAACTTTAAAGGATGGATTTTGAGACCTTAACGACTGAAACTTGCCTAAAAGAATAACACTTTGTAAGTTAAGCCTAAGTTAAATATCACTATAAATTAAGTCACCAATTAAGAGCCATATAAAATGGCTCAGATGTAGAAACTTAAATAAGACGCTAAAATTCTCCAGTCAATGGCAGTCAAATGCAAATGGCAATAATGTCACAAAATGTTAACAACTATGTATGCTAACGCTACGTACTTTGAGAAAGGAGGACAAAGGATAGTGTTGCCCCATTGGTAAATAAACAGCGTGATACCGAGGCATCAAGTTACATGTGTCGACTCACCCTCATGGCTCCTTCACTACAGAACCCCCTTTATAAATTCACAATAAAACCGGTATAAGACCAAAAAATATCGGAGGATATGACATAAGAATTCTTTTGAGAAATATCTCGTATGAATGGGGCTTTATTTTCAGTCGCATGATAGTTTTCTTTGAGCTGTTCATACAGCAAAGCGTTTTGCATTTCTCTCTTTGCGGACTCCGCATTGTTTTGTTAGAAAGCGTTATGCAAATTTGTGAAAATTATATCAAGTAGATGTTTCATAACTGCCTCATTGCTTATAAATAAAGGGGGGTAGCGTGTATTTTAATAATATTGGAAAGCAGTAGGTAATAAAAATGCATGATACCTATTGTCTTCCTAGAAAACGGAAATTTTGCACAAAGGTTTTTAATGTATTCCCTTAAACATATACATATATCTACTTAATGTAGCGATACCTACCGCTTAAGATAATAACTCCGAGGAGAACTTTTCTGAAAACTAATAATTCTGACACTATTATTGAAACGTAGTCTAGGATATCACGACGTCCTTATTCAATAGACACAGTTTAATTGACGTCAAAAGCGACATTAGTCTAGGAAACTAGGGCTTAAAACTTTGACTTGTTGCACATATAAATATTCTGTTCATCTTTTATATTATGTAAGGATGCGCCATACGACATTTTTTCATTAAAATGTTCATGAACAAAAGTGTAGTGCTCACTCGTGCGTATGTGTTAGGGTCACCGCAGACCGAGCGAGCTAAAGAACGCTGATGAGGCCAACCAAGAGTAATTTTCAGTGCACAAAGATTTACACACGTCATTATGAAAATACTTGTCCCGCGTGATTAATTTGAAGGACAGGTTTTTTATGACTCAGGCACCCATTAAGAAAATATAAATGGGTAATTTATCCATAACGGGTGGAAAAAAACAGTCCAGGCATGAGATAAGTGATGCAAAGTGTGAGAGTCCGTCATCTTCAAAGTCCATCAATAGTTTTGATATTTAGGCTTCAGGTTGAAAATGAATAAATTCGAGTTTCCGGATGTTTGATTCTCACCCGTTACCGATTTTAAAGACCGGGACGTGTCTACTAGTTTTCGTAAAAATAGAATTGTTAACAATAACAACTGTAGACATTGACTTACTAATCGATGCCTGTAGAAATTAGTCTACAAATAAATGAGAGTGTCAAGTAGGTAGGTATGTCAAGCTGAGTTTGGTAGCAAATGTAAGCCGCGCCTCGGCACCAATCCACTCTGTCTGTGGACCTTGCGCCTAACATACCCTCGCCGTAGGAGAATCGCTCGCACGTTTTAAAAATTCACATTCCAGTGAAAGTAGGTATGGAAGCTTATCCTTTGTGTTTCGGTAAATAAAGCCCTGCGAGGTAAAACGTGTTCCGGAAGTGTTTCAAATTATATTTTAATGAGCGTATTTTTTTTAATTAATGAGTTTTGTAATGTAACCGGAAAATTATATGAAGCTTTATAGAAGCATATAGCTTCAATTCTAACTTGATGTAAATAATGTTAGTATCATAAATCCACGCGGACGAAGTTGCGGGAATCATCTAGATTCTAGTATTATAAATGCGAAAGTGTGTCTTTCACGGTCCATCCTTTCAACCGATTGTGATGAAATTTTGTACAGGGATAGTTTGTATCCCGGGGAAGGACATAGACTTCCCGGAACTTTATATCCCGGAAAATTAAACAGTTCGGGAATTTAAAAAACTTATCCACACGGACGCAGGCGCGGGCATCGTCTAGTAGATATCATTGTTATGCTGTTATTTATTTTGATCTATAGCTTAGGTGTATGGAACCTAATTTATTATCAAAATACAATATTATTTTGACCAAGAAAAATGAAGGTTAATATTTTGTAAATGATGAAAAACGTTAAACATTTTGGACTAAAGCACGATGATGTGTTTCCCAAAGTGGGAGTTTCATTCGAACATTTTTATATATTCATATTTTAGTGAAAGTACAACACGAGTAGGTAAAATATAAGAGAAGATATAAACCGTTTACCCGCTCTCACGTTTCAGTAAATACAAAACGAATTTCAGTAAACAAAGCCCTGTGAGGTAAACCGACGTCTTTCGGAAGTATATTACACGTGCAGTCTTAATTTGAGAACTGAGAAGCAGGTAAAGTAACCTTCACAAGTTACACTGTGTTCTGCCTTTATTGTGCAGTGTGCTATCATAATATAATATCTTGTTGCAATGTAGGGGTATGGGTTTAATATAGGTAACTGCTAAGCCCCTAACAGGTTAGCCCGCTACCATCTTAGACTGCATCATCACTTACCATCAGGTAGTGATGGGATGGGATGGGTGATGGGTCAGGTTGGGGATGGGATGGCATCAGGTAGGGTAGGTGTTTTAGTGGATTAAAAAAAAAATGTCTTTATTGTTTTTATTCACCACAAGTTGGCCCTTGACTGCAATCTCACCTGATGGTAAGTGATGAGGCAGTCTTAGATGGTAGCGGGCTGTTAGAGGCATGGCAATTATAACTAACCCACCCCTAATCGGTTTCTACACGACATTGTACCGGAACGCTAAATCGCTTGGCGGCACGGCTTTACCGGTAGGCTGGTAACTAGCCACGGCTGAAGCCTCCCATCCAGGCCAGACCAGGAAAAATTCAGAAATTATAAATTCCCAAATTTACTCTGCTGGGGATCGAACCCGGGACCTCCGCACGTTAAGACACACTGTGACTGAGCCACGGAGGTCGTCAAAAATGTTCCAACAAACAGCTGCATTTTTATTACCTTAATATTAATACCAAAAAGTCTTTAATACTTTTCAATTCAATGATCATGAAAGACCCTTAAAAAAGAAATCCTGTTTTATCAAAAAGTTGGTAATAAAAAATAATCCTCTATAATCCTATACACCGCTTATCCGTTCCATTGAAGTTGAATAAATAGGGATCAAGTTGCTAGAATAGAAACATCGCGTAAATTTTTTAAAGGGACAATATAAGTACACAGACTTTAAAAATATTACAATAATTTTAGTAATTTGCAGTCTTTAAAATAAATAAAATATTAGGTAACAAAATGTAGTTAAGTATATCAGAAACTTTAAGCCATTTTAACGTTCCATTTCCAAATTTTTCGCTTATAAGTACCTATAACTTAATTATTTTTTGCATATTGGCAGTAAAATAACATTTATTTACTGTTTTTTTTTTTTTTATTGTTATAACTTCCAATCGATTTTGTTAAAACAAAATACCACTCTCACTCACTGTATTATTACTACCTACTACTTAAATATTATAAAATGCTACAAATGCAAATCCAACAGTGCCACTTTTTAATAGTTTTTTTATAACTGCAAAATCGTTCATATCCCTGGGGTATTTACCGGTATTTTACACTCGACGTCCTTAAGCCATTTAATGGGCTTTTACGGTAAATTGGTTATTGCTTTCGACTGGTCCAAGGGTTTAAGTCTTATAAAAAGTATACTGGTAGCGAAACTCAAAGGCTATTAATCCTTATAATGCGAAAGTGTCTGTCTGTATGTCTGCTACGCTTTCACGGTCCTTTCTTGTAATTCTATTCAACCGATTTTGATGAAATTTTGGTATAGTGGTAGGTTAAATCCCGGGATTTTCCGGGATAAAAATCATATGTCCTTTACATATGATTTTTATCCCGGAAAATTAAGGAGTTCTCCCGGGAATAGAAACGGTTGAAAAAGTATAGAGTATAAATTTGTACTGTAAATGGTGATTTCGCCGATTTAGCAACTATTTCAATCATAGTACTTTAACTTATTGGCCTTTATAGTCACGAAATAGGATGCACTTTAGGAATTTACGAATTTACGTCATGTATAGATAACTAGCAGATGCCCGTGACTTCGTCCGCGTTGAATAAGTTTTATAAATTCCCACGGGAGCTCCCTAATTTTTCGGGTTAATATAGGTACCTATAGCCTATGACACTTACAAATAATGTGGCCTTCTATTGGTACCAGAATTTTCAAAATCGGTGCAGTATATCCCACAGATTACACCCTAAAACCTCACAAACTTTACCTCTTTATAAATATTAGTATAGATAGGTATGCAAAGCTGCGTGAGAGGTCGTCAAAATTCAAATTGATGCGTAGTCGTAGCAAAACCATCACCGTTTCCAATGAATCAATACCACAGACCATCCCCCTCTAAATCATAACGATTGATAGAGAGGTCCAGCTGTCATGTTACAAGAGTACGTCGTGCTGAACAAAATCACGATTCCTCCCCCACTATCGAGATAAAACAGGCTAAAGAACGGTCACGATCGATATTTATTAACTAGATCGCCTTTATAAATCACTCCAAATTGTGTGTTTAATATTTATTAATGGTGCAAATATGGCTCTATTTATCTCAATCAACGTTAGAGTAAGCGGATGATCATTTGTTATTGGGTAAGCGAATTTGGAACGCGTTAGACTCTGGGAGCTTAGACTCAATTAGTGTGTTTAATTCACTTAAAAAATCTTCTAAAGAAGATTGATAGAGCAGGCTTTGTTTTGCGAAAGTGCGGTTCAATAATCAAGATCGAAGGCATCGACATACATTAATAGCTTGCCATGTCTCACCGTAAGATTGCAAAGGACGTTGGATTGTAATCCAACTAGCGATATTGTAAACTGTCGACAGATTACAATTTAACGCATTATTTTTCGGTAGATTGTAATCTGTTAGGTATATTAACCCGATAAAACCTAAGTACCCGGGCACTACCTGATTATTTGTGTCGAACCCTAACCTAACCTACAAGAAAGAGACAAGAAAACGTAAATACAATGAATATTTCAAAAATTGACACTCGGAACATTGAACGGTTCACAATCCGTCGACAGTTTACAAATATCGCTAGTTGGATTATAATCTAACGGTTTTTGCAATCTTACGGTGATACATACACATCAAAATATATAATGTACTACAATCAACAAAAGTTTCATTTACTTCTATTATTTCTATATTTCAAGAAATGGAGCCAAAATTTTATAAGAATTGTGAGAAGCCTAGAAAATGCCTATTCATTCTTGATTTGAAGGTATCTAGATTATAAGAGACTGCCTGTCTTCTGTAACACTTTCACGGCCCATCTGTTTAACCGATTTTGGTGAAATTTGGTACAGGGATAGTTTGTATTCCGGGGAAGGACATAGGCTACTGCTACTTTTTTATGCTGGAAAATTAAGGAGCATCGCGGGCATCATCTAGTATTAGAATATTTAAGTGGGTACCTACTTGGTGACTAGTTAGAAAAAAAAAAATTTTTACGTAAAAAGTAAGCTGAAATATTTTAACTGAAAGAATTTAATAAGCTTTGAGGAATTAATGACCTGTTGCTTTGAAAAGCTATATTAAAAAAAAAAAAACAAGTTAAGCATTATTTTAAAGAAAAACACCTGAGTTTTCGACTCACGGTCTAGGGTTTGAGCTTGTTTCAATAACAACCGGCCACAAACAAGTACGTATTACGGTGCAAGCACATAAAATTTTCAAAGAACAATAAATGTAAAAAATATTCGCAATTAAGTTACGGTGTAACAACACAACTTTAGACGTTCGTGGAATAACGGTGTAAGCAGTATCCAAGTACCACACGGAGCTGGAAATGTTGACCACTCGCTGGGACCACTTTGTCTTCGTATTGTCTTCGAAACAGACACAAAAGCCTCAATGGCCCTACCAACATAACTCCACATATCAGCATAACATCTTGAATCAGCCACGCAAATTGCAACCTTATCTTACAGCAATAAGAGTCATTGAAACAAAAAAATATTACTACCCACCAGCAATAACATATTGTCGAATACACTTGTAACTTGTCATCGTTGTCTGTTAATTTGGTATGTAGTACGGTTGTCTATAAGAAATTTTCTGTTATTAACCAATTCATACTGTTCTCGTCCTTAACGTTTAGTCATAAGGTCTCTTTTTGTTTGATTCATACTCATATGTGGGAGTTTAATGGCGGCACCGTATTTGTTACAAGAAAAGTTTTCGAATGCCTACATGAAAACCGTGCTGTCAGTCAGTCTCTGATTATTCTTTTGTCTCAAATGACATAGTTTTTTCCATTTTTACATACATGCTACATGCTGTCATGATAGATTGCTATAGTCACAGTGTAAGTGGTATCAAAGTAACAAGTGATTACATTTTCAGAGTGGGTTACTAAAATAACATCTAACTTTGACGGTCGAATCTTACATTTGAGCTTCATAATACTGCAGCATGCAGTTCATGAGAGACGTCATCATGCAGAGACATTTCTTATGAGACACAAGTTTTTTTTTTATATTGTGCAATAAGCCTTAAGATAACCTACTCGTGTTCAACTAAAGAGACCAAAAAAGTCCGTTCGGCGTAATATCTTAAGGACGGATGTACTGTAATAGGGGGAAACATCCTTTTCTGTTCCGACATTTTAGTATAGCAAAAATTAAAATTTCATTATCGAATAAATACCATTCGCTACTCATTGAGATATAGTATGATGTAATTAAACAAAGTGGTCAAAAAATCGTATAGTAACGGCAGAAAATTATTGGGAAATTCATGGAAATCTCAAAAAAGGTCTTATCGCGTTCCGACTATTGTGATTTAATTTGAGACATTATTTAGACAAAAGTTATTTTAAATTGATCGTAAAAGATCAAAAAACACTTTAAATAAATAATATTTTCAATAAAACTTATAGTTTTTTTACAATCTGGTTCCAAACATCCCTCATTTTTACAGCACGAATTTTTCATACAAATTTAGTACGGGCGCGCGCATCACAAAATTTCGTTATATATTCATGAAATACGGCAGTCATTTCCCATACGCCTGCGGGCTCTCAAGGCGTGAGGTTGCGTCCCGTTGCTCCTGAACTGACGTTTGTCACTGTTAGTGTCCGTACACAAACGTCAATGCATCCACTACCATTGAACAAAACTATTCATCTATATTTATACGTATAAAAAAATGTAACGACGATTTCTGTATATAAAATATTTATTTTGAAAATTTAATTGGTGGTTATTTTATTATTCACTGAGCCCAAAACGGTATTTTATTCTCTGTCTTATTTTGCCTGTTTTGTGCACGAACTCCACTAAAACTAACTTTGAATGGGTATTTTGGTTCTTATAGCTCAGTCTAAGTAGATTTTTTTCTTTTATAACAGTCGTCCGAAGGGGGAAACTGGCGAAATATCAATTTCGGGTCTATGGGGTACCTATGCTGATGTTCATTCTGTTTTGGTCTCGCAGAAAAGGGCTGTTCGTGCCATATACAAAACTAAATTCAAAGAAGTTGAAATTATGACGGTCCACGACCAATACATAATTGAAAACTGGATGATGCCCGCGACTTCGTCCGCGTGGATTTTTGATTCCCGCGGGAACTCTTTAATTTTCCAGGATAAAAAGTACCCTTTATCCTTCCCCGGGTACCCTATGTGTTATTCCAGACTATAACCTATCCCTGTACCAAATTACATCAAAATCGGTTGAACAGATGGGCCGTGAAAGCGTAGCAGACAGACAGACAGACACACTTTCGCATTTATAATATTAGTATGGACTGAATGATGCTAGCGACTTCGTCCGCGTGGATTAAGGTTTTTGATTTCCGCAGAAACTCTCATTTTCCGGGATAAAATAACCTATGTCCGTCCCCGGAATACAACCTACTCCTGTACCAAATTTCATCAAAATCGGTTGAACGGATGAGTCGTGAAAACATACAACCAAACAAACAAGCAACCAACAGACACACTTTTACGTTTATAATATTAGTATGGATTATGGATATTATGAATTAAGTATAATATGTGTGTAGTAGGTCTGACGACCTCCGTGCGGCGCAGTGCTTTGCGCAGCCTTAACGTGCGGAGGTCCCGGGTTCGATCCCCGGCAGGGTTTGTAAATTTATAATTTCCCTGGTCTGGCCTGGTGGGAGGCTTCGGCCGTGGCTAGTTACGACCCTACCGGCAAAGACGTACCGCCAAGCGATTTAGCGTTCCGGTACAATGCCGTGTAGAAACCGAATAGTGGTATGGGTTTAATATAACTGTCATGCCCCTAACAGGTCAGCCCGCTACCATCTTAGACTGCATCATTACTTACCATCAGATGAGATCGCAGTCAAGTGCTAACTTGTAGTGGATTAAAAAAAATGTCTTTAAGGCCCGCCAACCCGCATTAGAGCAGCGTGGTGGGCCTATGCTCTTCCAGTGACAGAAAATCTTTTTGTTTCTCCATTCTTATTCCAATTTAATGCCCAAATAGATGACGACAGCAACTCCGATCGTGCGAGTTTAGATTTTTAAAAGTTAGATGAGACATTTAACAGTTTACACAACAAGTCCATTTAGTTTAAATTGATTTACTAGTCTCCAGTAAACAGAGATTGCCATCTGACCGCTGTAATCCCTTAAAAGCATCCCGGATTAAGCTAATACTGTACACCAACTAGTGGATACAGATATTATTAACAGTAGGTTCATGTTTTCAGGGTTAGTACTCATGTAGAAACCGATTAGATGTATCCATCTATCAGCCTGCATTCATCCACTGCTGGATACAGGCTTTTTGGAGAGCGCGCCATCACACACGCCTAAATTAAAATGTGTACACAAGTGAATATAATTAAAATTATTAAAAAATACGACTACTCTACCGTAGCCCGTATTGAATTTTTCAAAAATTTATAGCCCGTGTCACTCGGGATATTTTTAACTATCTTAATATATTATATAAATCTCGTGTCACAATGTTTGTCCTCAATGGACTCCTAAACCACTTAACCGATTATAATAAAATTCGCACACCATGTGCAGTTCGATCCAACTTGAGAGATAGGATAGTTTAAATCTTAAAAAAACATCAATTCACGCGGACGAAGTCGCGGGCATCATCTAGTATTGTTATATATTATATTACACGATACACGAGAGCAAGAGGGAGAAGAAAACAAGTTATATACAAGTTATATAGACTTTTATTAAACATACTTTAAAAAATCTAGTTTTACGGATACACTACAGATATATTATATTCCCCAAATTATTTGCAATTATGATTGCAAATAATTTGAGGAATGAAGAGAAATTAAACAGTGTATAGTTGAACAGATGTGCCGTGAAAGCGTAGCAGACAGATTGATAGACAGATAGACACACACTTTCGCATTTTCATACATGTATATTAGTATGGATTATTGGAAAAACGATTTAAAAAATGTAAATTAAGCACACGAGTGTATCTACATAAATATAAAGGATATTTTGTAAGTGTTATTACCAACAAAGAAAAGAATACAGGATGATGGACTAATAAGAATTGATTTACCACGACAAAATATATAGTCATTATTAAATAAATCCTTTATAATTAGCCAATAAATAACCAAAACATGAAATCCTCATACCCTAATCAAGGGACAACCACACAACAAACTCAGGTGGATCAGATTTTCGAGGCACGTATCAGGTACACGCAGATACGAATCAAAACCAAGGTCCCATAAAGTTTGTTACGAATTCTAATAAGGCCGTGGGGTTGTAAAGGAATCTAGGCAAATAGGGGTTGCTGAATCTGATACGAAATTTGCTTTGATATCATGGGAGTTAAATTCGAGTTAAGTGATTGGATTGTTAGATGTTATATGCAAAACTAAGAGTAGTAGTTAATTATATCTAATTAATATCCATACTAATATTATAAATGTGAAAGTATGTCTGTCTGTCCGTTTGTCTGTCTTTCTGTCTGCTACGATTCCCGCGGGAACTCCTTAATTTTCCGGGATAAAAAGAAAGAAAAAATTTCTTAATTTCTTATGTCTTCTCCCGGGATTCAACCTATCCCTGTACCAAATTTCAGCGAAATCGGTTGAACAGATGGGCCGTGAAAGCGTAGCAGACAGACAGACACACTTTCGCATTAATAATATTAGTATGGAGTAATTAAGTAAATGAAAATTACAGACAAACAAAGTAACAAACAACGTATTAGAAATAAAAAACCAAACTCAATACATACGAAAGGACAACATGAGCAAAACAAATGACAGAAATGAAACGACGATACTTAATTGAATCAATTTAATTTGATAACATCCTGCATCTGCGCGCTCAACCGCAAAAGAGAATAAATAAAAAGCTAAATTAATCTGCTGACGGCGAGCGGTGCATGCGAAACTACATAATTATTAACTCCTACATAGCTATTTCTGAAGTTAATATCTTCATTACACGGGGAACTAATTCCGATTATTGCCGCGAGAATTATATGCTTCAACAATCAACTCTCCCGGACCCTCTTTTTATTTTATTTTAACAACAATATAATCGTGAAACTAAGTAAAGTCTATAAAAAGTGAGCACCAATTTCACTATAAATGTGGTGGGTTTTAGCATCATTTTGTTTTTTTATATTTTTATGATGATGCCCGTGACTTCGTTTTAATTTTTAAGTTATAAATTAAGTTTTTTTTAAATTTCCGGGGGAACTATTTACTTTTCCGGGATGTAAGCTACTTCTTTACCAAATTTCATCCAAATCGGTTGAAAAGATGGGCCGTGAAAGCCCAGTGGTGGTCGTGCCTATTGTTAAAAATAAAACAGGCGACATTACTGATAAAGGAAACTATCGACCGATCTCATTGGCAACAGTTATAGCGAAAGCGTTTGACGGTTTGTTGGAGCGACAGCTCAATAAATATCTGCAAATTCATGACGCACAATTTGGATTTAGACCGGGTGTTTCAACGGAATGTGCGATTTTGTCGCTCAAGCATACCGTCAGATACTAAACAGATAGGAGTACACCTGTATATGCTGCCTTTCTCGATCTCTCTAAAGCCTTTGATCTGGTTAGATATGACATTCTATGGTCTAAGTTAACAGATGCCGGTATCCCACAAGAGGTGGTTAACATTTTCAAATTTTGGTACGACTATTAGACTAACCAGGTCAAGTGGGGGGGTGCACTTTCGGATGAGTATAGGTTGAGGTGCGGCGTGCGACAGGGTGGTTTGACATCGCCGGCGCTCTTCAATCTCTACATAAATCAGCTAATTGTAGAGCTCGGCAGCACCGGTGTCGGCTGCTCTATTGATGGTCGCTGTGTAAACAGTATCAGTTACGCGGACGACATGGTGTTGTTGAGTCCATCGGTGAGTGCACTCCGGAAGCTGCTGGGGATTTGTGAGAGGTATGCACGGAGGCACGGCCTGCAATATAATGTGAAGAAGAGCGAACTTCTAGTGTTTCGGGTGAGGGCACGGAAACCAAGGCAGGTACCGCCAGTGACATTGGGAGGGTTCGATCTTCGGAGAGTGTCAGAATTCAGATACCTTGGACATGTGGTAACCGAGGATCTGAAGGAGGACATGGACATGGAAAGGGAAAGGAGAGCCATTGCGGTCCGATGTAATATGTTGGCTCGCAGGTTCGCTCGGTGCACGTTAGACGTCAAAATAACACTTTTTGAAGCGTTTTGCCAGACGTTATACACGTGCGGCCTGTGGACCAACTATACGCAGAAGACGTACAATGCGCTCCGGGTGCAATACAATAACGCCTTCAGGTTGATGTTGGGGCTCCCCCGACACTGTAGTGCCTCAGCTATGTTTGCGTACGCGCACACGGACGACTTTTATGCTGTCATGCGCAAACGAGTCGCATCGCTGATGCGCAGAGTTAGGGGGAGTGGCAACGTCATCTTGAGGGTGTTAAGTGATAAGCCTGACTGCCCCATGCTGAGACACTGGATACATACGCATGTCTATGTGCCTAGTGCCCCAGCGTGCATACGCAGATATTTAAATTAGTTACTTTGTCTTTTCTATTGTGTGTTTTACTAACATAGCTTTTAAGTTTAATACTGTACTAACAACATATGGACTAAGAATAAGGGTCCGAAATAAACAAATTTTATTTTATTTTTTATTTTTTAAAGCGTAGCAAACAGACAGATGGACATACAGACACTTTCGCATTTATAATATTAGTATGGAAGTATGGACTAACTCCGTATTAGCAGATTTTTTTTTGATTGTTAGATTTTTCTGATAACTAGAGATATCTAATCAGAATCTTGTTATTTATTCATCCATAAACATCATAATAGTGAGGACTCACCATCTTAACCTCAGAGTAATAATATAAACTCTATGATCTTAACTAATTTCTGTCAATATTACGCTATGATAAAAAAACCCCATATAAAATTAATAGAAAGCACGGTACCAAATAACAGTGCCAAGCAAACCTTTCATTTTTTTACCGAAACAGTTTTATCAGTTTTTATTCACCTTTCCTTTAATTTGACTCGTGCCGACGATAAAAATGACAAAAAAAAAATGTGGATAGTAGGCAATTTGAATAAATAAAAACATCATAAGCAATTCCATCACGCAATAAAAATGAAACAACTTTATTACTCTCCAGTCGGTGTTTACTGTGAACGATTACTTTACAAGTGCCTGCTCAAATAAGCGATTTCAAGGTCAGGCCTGTCATTCCCGTGGTTATTCCGAATCAATTGGCCGATGTAATAAAGACATTAAATTCTTGTAGATACCTATCTGACTAAAGATAATCGCTTAGCGTGATACGGTGCGGCACTGTGTGTTTGTTCTTGTTTTTTTTTTCACATCACCTTTAATAAAATTTTGTTTATGTATTCGCTCTTAAAAAAACATTAGAACATCTCTGAACATCATGTTCTCAGTTGTTGCTTGTCAATCAGATAAGGCTAATAGAGTTAAAATTAATAATACATAATATATGGAATAAATATTATATCTAACTGTATGTTTTACCAGCTTTATGCCATGCCTTTGTCTGGTCGGATATTTTAAGTATTTGACTAAATAGGGGGCTTTACAAAAGATAAGACTTCTATTCAAAATCTCATGTTTCTAGACCCTGTGGTGTGATGTTAATAATATGATTTTTATAGAAGTAGGTAAGATGGAAGAGATTAGGTGGAAGAAAATATTAATTTTAAATATATAGGCTAGCGTTTGCTTGCGATCACACCTGATATCACCACTGGTAGTGAAACACCTGTCAAAAAGATGCCTATTAGGGTTCCGTACCAAAATGGTAAAATGGAACCCTTATGGTGCGACTTTCTCCGTCTGTCTGTCCGTCTGTCCGTCTGTCCGTCCATCACACTCGATTATTTCAGTAACTACCAAAGCTATCGACATGAAATTTGGAATAGTTGTGTATATTAGTGGCCCAAAGACACTGGAATTAAAAAAAAATGGAAATTATTTTTGTTCTTATTTAAAAAGGGGGGAAAATCGGAGGGTTGAAATTTAAAAGTGAGATTACTGTACTGTGTGTGGTATCATATGAAAGGGTTTACTTTGTACATTCTAAAACAGATTTTTAATTATTTTTAGTCATGATAGTTTTTGATTTATCGGGGAAAAAGTCTAAAAAAATACCGTCCCCCCCCCCCCCCCTATCTCCGGAGTTTACCAATCGAAAAATCTGAAACAATTATGGTCAATAGGAATTTATGTATATTTTACAGGAAAACTATAGCCAATGCTCTAACTAGCATAGTTTTTTTGATATTAACAGTAAACCTCTACAAACAAAGTTAGTTTTGCGGTTCATTAACAAAGGTAATTATTACCGTCAAAGATTGGGTTAAACGCAAGTTCTTCTAAGTACTCGTCGTCAAATAAACATATTGGTTTTTGCCTGATTGTTTTGCTTCAGTACCTACTTCTTGAGTACGGAACCCTCGGTGCGCGAGTGCGACTCGCACTTGGCCAGTTTTTTTTTATTTGTAGATAAGACTGGCGGCAGAATGTAAAATAATAGTGGGAATAAAAAACAGAGATAGCAATGTAGGTAAGTACATGCATAAAAGCATAATAATATGACCATAATTATGAATAGTTTCGAATGCACAATTACCAACCTTCAGCTTGATAGTCTAACATTCTCTGCTTTTGTATTACCATGTCTGGGGAATACAAAAGTTTTAATGGTAAATAGACAGTTAACAATAACGTCAAAAAGGTCATAAGTGTAAAGGCATGACGCAATTTAATTCCACCGAAACAACGACTATTAATTCACTGTCAAGAGGCCAAGTAGGTATTAAAGAAAATTAGACAATTCATTAGGTGTGATTGTACAAGATGACTCAGTGCTTACTTTGTCCATTAATGACAATGGTTACCTTTGTGGTAAGATTGGTAATATGCGGTAAGTCTTTTGAGTTTCGGCTCTTATGTGATGACTGATGACATTATGCGAAAGGTATGTGCTAATGACGTTTGGCAAATATAATATTGAGTGCCCTTAATTTAATTTTTTTTGAAGTGAAACGTCTTTAGAAACGTTGTGATTTGAAAATTTGATGAAATGAAAAAGCGACACCAAAAAGAGACAAACATATACTTATAGGATTTAGCATGCGAGAGAATGAGATAGAATACAATTAATATTTATCTCGTTCTCTCGTACTTCTGCCGTGCGTGAATTGCACACAGACACACAACACTTTTTTTTCTTAAGAATGTGTGCCTGAGTCTATCCCATAAATTCGCGAATATAATATTTCCTACACTCAATCGAGACTTATTTGAATCACAAATTTTGCAATCTGTAGATCTGACTAGAAATTAGACTGTCATCATATTTCTTTAAATTCTCAGTGTTCTCAATATCATATTATATTTTAAGTTTTGACCTCAACCAATTAAGAAGTATTCCGAAAAAGAGGTGAAAATAAATCTAATAAGATAAGTATATTTTATTTGTCTTCATAATATTAACATGATATGATGTCTACCTGTTCTTATTGCCATGAATAAAATAGTATTCTCAAAAATAAACATTCATAAGTACTAACATCATAAATGGGAAAGTGTGTCTATCTGTCTGCTACGCTTTCACGGCCCAACCGTTCAACGGATTTTGATGAAATTTGGTAAAGGGATGGGTTGCATCCCGGGGAAGGACATACGTTTTTTATCCCGGAGTTCAATAATATACTTTATAGAATATAAAGTATCCGCGGGAATCAAAAAACTTAATCCACGCGGACAAAGACGCAGGAATCATCTAGTAGGTACTTACTAAGTACCTAAATTATTAATTGATTTTTGCTAAGGGGCCTTCCCAAGAAGAATCTCTTCGAGTAGGTATAAACTTACACGTAAATATAGACTTAAGTCCTTTTGTTGGTCGACCAAATTATGTAATGTGCCCCTATAATAATGTAGACTAAGAGAACAGTCTCGATTAGAGAGCTTGTGAGCAAGGACGTGATGTTTCATTTAAATCCTGAATTAATTAACCCCTTCTATGATACCTTTTTGCTATCAACTATCTCACCTAATTGCCAAGTTTATTAAAGCTGTCAACGTTTTAAATTTTAAATAGCCAGAGTTATCTACAAATCTCGTTAGCTAATCTCTAATCCTTACAAAGGGACCACGGAGAGATCTAAGAAAATTATCTCGACTCAAATGCAAATCAGGTTAACCTTTTTGGAGATCTGTGCTCAATGGTAAAAACGGATACTTGTTGAATTACTACTTTAGTGTCTGCCAGTCTGAAAAGTAATAGAATTGTGGTTTCGTAAATGATTTTCAATATCAAAGCATACCTTGAATTAATCCTGTATTTGAAAACGCTAAAATTATTTTATTCTCACTCAAGGTTTTAGCAGTCAATAGTTTTAGCATTCACAACTTCACGACTTATATTTTAGCGATCAATACATCTAAATAGAATAATCTAGCCTGGTGAGGTAGTTCCTTACTTGATACTCCACAATAGACATGCGTACATAAAACTTTGTTTATTCATACTAATATTATAAATGAAAAAGTGTGTCTGTCTGCTACGCTTTCACGGCCCATCTGTTAGAATAACAATAAGAATAAGAATATTTTATTTGCGTAATACACGTTGTACGTTCAATAGGCATGATGACTGATTTTGAAAAATGGTCAGATTATGTTCAGAAGTATCTACTATTTCGAAAAAATATCTTATTTCAGCAGAAAAATAAAGTTTGGTAGATAAAATTAGCATTTGAAATTTAAATTTTAAAATTCACTCTAAAACGTTCGGCGGTGTCATGGCGTCGTTTGTGACGTCACTATTGTTTTTACCAATGTACTCTGTGCAGTGAGCAGTAAGCAATAGTGTGATTTTCAAAGCTCGAAAACAAACAATTGTGACGTCATTCGCTTCTTTGTGTTTTATGCAATATGGCGGATTGCTGTATTTTATAGTTTTATTTTATCAAAATAAATAGCAATCTCACTCAAAATAGGAAAATAAATACGTTTTTTATAATTCATGAATCCTATTTCATTAGATAAATTCATAATTTCATTGATTCTTGTTTACTGTCATCATGCCTATTGATTTTGATGAAATTTGGTATAGAGGTAGTTTAAATCCCGGGGAAGGACATAGGCCCCGACATGAAGATACTTTTATCCCGGAAAATTAAAGAGTTCCCGCTGGAACCAAAAATCCTCAATCCACGCGAACGTCGTGGGCATCATCTAGCTAGTAATTATACAAAGGAGTGTTTTTGGTACGGAACACTCATTTAACACGAACAACTTGCCCTTGCCCGTGTTTTTTCAATCCAGTTAACGTTAACAGTCGACACAAGTCAAACGAGCTCTTCTTATTGAGTTAGTATTAGGAAGATTTATTCAAAACAGTACTGCCGCTTATAGGGAGGACGTTGTACATACAAATTAGGTGAAATATTACGGGTAGGAATTTTTTGTTCCTTTTTTTACTTCGGTGAGTTTTTCTGGGATTCTCATTAGAATATAAATTAGGGGATTTGTTCCAATTGCTTCGTCGACATTATCAATTTTGAAATGTTTGTAGGAATTGAATTCGTTAATATTTTACCGAATGAGGAAATAATTGCCAGCTATAATTTACATTCTGACGACCTCCCTGGCGCAGTAGAGAACGCTGTGGTCTCATATGTGGGAAATCCCGGGTTCGTATCGCGGCAGGTGCTATTACGGAATTTTTAAATTGTCTCTGATCTGGTCTGAGGCTTTAGCTATGGCTAGTTAACACTCTGCCGAAAAGTATATATTTTGGTTTTGACTGAGTATTTTTCTAAAAATGAATGTCCCATACTAAAACACCACAGTTTGTTACATGTCTGCAGTGAGACGAAGTCCTTGAAGTATGCAGAAAAGCTGGCTTTACGGTCGTAACATGTAGGTACTTTATTCTATCCTGACGTCTGTTTCACTACTTTTTTAATGTACTATGTTCTGATGGCATACGCCCGACATGGCTATCAGAAACTATACTGACTAACTTCTGAGCAAAGTATTTGTCGTGACTACTTCCTGCCAGCCAGTAGGTATATTCTTGTAATGTCTTTCTATCTGACCCCGCACGATTGCTCTGTCAAGCTCTTGACATCTCTATTGGTAGACTGAATGAAATATCTATTCAGGCTATGGTAGTAGGTATTTTAATATCCAGTTTCAATAATTCTCGGCTCATTTATGTATAAAGGTACCAGTAAGTTCTCAAAATATCACGAATTTAAGACAAAACCAACTAATATTATCATTAACCATAATCAGCATCGAGTCACGTAGGCAGTAAAGACGCCATTTACACCTCGATTATCGTGAATCTCTACTAAAGGCTTGGACAAATGCACAGCGCAGTGATAGCGTCGACAGAATGACGACAGACCCATAAGTGTGCATAACGGAGGCAAAAAAGATCCAATGCAGCACATGACATGCTGTACGGTATCACAGAAAAAATAATCTGCTGTAGCTAAAGCTATACTGTGCACATTACATTACAGAGCGCGATTAATTCACCCGTAACCATTACACTTACAGTGTACAGAATTCCAATAATAATAATATTCTCACTACAAACTAAAAATGTTTAAGTATATTCATAGGCTATTTTTTTTATTCAACGACCACATACGCTTGACTGTGAACTTACCTCGTGATTATACCAGTAATGATGCAGTCTAAGTCTAAGTCTAAGTTGAAAGAGAACAAGTTGGAAATCTAGTAACAACTTCTAAATCCGCGTTGGATTTACCCAAGCCTTGAAAAACTCGGACTTTGAGCTCGCCGCGCTTCCTCTATGCCTGCTTCCATTAATACGGTCAACATCAGTTTAGGCCGTTTAGTATTCAAAGAACATAATATGCCTTCATAATTCCACTGCTTAATACAGACACACGAACGTCGAGTTTCGAAAACTTAGAGCCTTATGACGTCACTGTATGTTACAGGGCTGTGGTAAATAAAGATATAGGTACCTACTTACTTTGTCAAAACCCGATTTTTTTTTAGTAAGATTTCTGTTAGTTGCAATTAAATTTGACCTCTGCTTCTAACTCCTGTTCAAAATAAATGTACAAAACAAATAGAAACATAAGAAACCCAAATAAATATTTGAAAAAAAAGAGGCAATAAAAACGAAGTTGAACACAGTAGAAAATATTATAGAAAAATTTAAGGAAATTAACTAACTATTCAAATCCATACTCGTATTATAAATACGAAAGTGTGTCTGTCTGTCAGTCGGCTACGCTTTCACGGCCCATTTGTTTATCCGAACCCAATAAAAGTTGCAATAACCTAGATTTTGAGTCCAAACCCTAGCTTCACTATAACACTGTGGCATACACAAAAATGGTTCTGATTCAAAGTGGACTGTATAAAACCAGAGTTCAAGTTATACTGGCCGCTTTATCCCACACTTGCTCTCATCTCTTTGTTTCACGAAAAACGTGATATAAAAGATTAACTTATTAGTATTCGGGAGACGGCTCGGACGGCCCGAGAGCGTCGCCAGAGCAATGCAAGAAATGAAAATGAGCTTCCAAGCTTAAAAGATCAATTGGCTCCCCTTGTTTCATATAATATTTTTGTGAGATTGTTTTTTTTTTATAATTAAAGGCAATTGTTTTTAAACGTATTAAGTATATATTTTTCAGCCAGACAGCATTGGGGTGTGGTGGGTCTAAGCTCTAACTCCCTCTCTCCTATGAGAGTGGAGGTGAGGTGATGATATGTTCACCTCGTAGCCTCGTCTAGTGCTAAACACTCCGTAAAAGATAAACGCGTGTAACACTGGCAAAATAGATATATTGTTTCTTATTTGCATTAAAATATGAATATCAGGTATGTATATAAAAATACAAAGCAGAGGAGTTGGTTAAAGGACTACTAGATGCTTATCGTATTATGGCTTGTGTAGTAATAACCATCTTCTTTACAGCGCAGTTGTTCTGCGCATGCCTCAAATTTTGAACATTTGAAAAATAGACTTCGAAGCTATGACAAGCCAGCGTCAAAGGAGTATGCACGCCACAGAGGCCTGTGCCCAGCAGTGAGATGCTAGTGGTCTGTAGTGGAAGTGGATATATTTTTGGAGTACCTATTGGATTCTATCTATAACAAAAATCAATTAACAAGTACCTAAATAATATAATTAAAATTATTAAAAAACACGTCCTGCCATATTGACTACATGCATTAAATTTAGGTACACTGTACACTTATTAACGTCGGAAACTTATAAAACATGATGGTGATAATCAATTACGGTATCTTAAAACTAAACCTACGAGGGTTCCAAACGCGCTCTGGTCTGAGAAGAGCCCACAACAAAACTTCGGGTTCCTTTATATTTCAGAAAATAAAGAATTCCCACGCAATATTTATTTTAACCCCTCAGGTTCAGGCTACTTTGACCTTGTGTTTTTGCACGGTTCATATTTCGCGACCCGCGAACCACCCGCGCGCCCCTCGCGCACCCCGCATGCATCACGTTTCAGAAAAACGCCTACAAAAAAATACCCATACCACTTATCACGGTTCTGTAAACGGCATTGGCTTTATAAATAATATATCTTTATGAAGGTATGATTTATAGAAGCTGAAGTTTACAATCACTTACATATATACGGAAAGAATGCGTCAACGACCGCGATAACGATCGCGATTTTTCAAAAATATATTTTCCCGATAAAGATATCACATTTCAGTGATAATCCAGTCTAACACTGCACTAACATATATTTATAAACATAATAAATTGAGTTTTTATTTGTATTTGTCACCATTTGTCATAACAAACAATAAAAACACAGAAAAAACTCGAATATTTTGGCACAGATTCAAATGACTTTTTACCATAGCATTTTTTTTTTTTTTTTTTTCGCACTTGCCGATTTTACTGTTGCAGTGTAAAGATTACTTAATAGACTTCTCTATGGTCCAAAGTTGTTCAAACAAATATAAACTCTATCATTAAGAAAAATCAGTTTATAATGGTCTGGACCGGCCGCGCAGCCGGCTGCTTCGCGTGCGCGAGGAGTTTTCGTTTATTTCAACGACTCTGCAGCCGGCTGCTTCGCAATCCACGCGAACCAAGTCACGGATAATATCATCTGTTAGATCAAGAATCGTTAAAGATTTTTATAAGTTATGATATTGAGCATAATAATGTCGTCCGGTGTAACCTCGGTGGGTGTAACATTAGACCAATCTAACTACACCGGTCAAAACAGAGATGATTATCAGTTTAATCTCCCAACATTAATTGAAACTCGATATGCAAGAAATATAAAAATTCAACGAATTCATGTATATTTATCGCCATCAACGCTTTTTATTTATGGGTTATTATGTTCTGTTTTGAGTTTTTATTTATAATTGCTTAACAGTTGGTGAAAGTATCACATGTTGCTGGAAAACCGTGTAGACTGTAGGCGTATTAACTTACCCGTAATCATGATTTCCTTTATTATTCAGCTTTCACAAAAATTTTATTATATTACTTTTATATATTCTAATAAATTGATTAATAACGATTTATCCATACTTCCATACTTACTAATATTATAAATGCAAAAGTGTGTGTCTGTCCGTCTGTCTGTCTGTCTGTCTGCTACGCTTTCACGGCCCAACTATTCAACCGATTTTGATGAAATTTGGTACAGGGATAGGTTGTATCCCGGGGAAGGACATAGGCTATTTTTATCCCGCAAAATTTACGAGTTCCTGCGAGAATCAAAAAACATCAATACACGCAGACGAAGTCGCGGGCATCATCTTGTTTTTAATAAATGAACACCCACTTTAAAAAAAAAATATTTTATTTTATTTGTCTATACCTACTTAATATTATAAGTGCGTAAGATGGATGGATATTTGTTACTCAATCACGCCAGAACGGCTGAATGGATCTGGATAAAAATTGGCACAGAGATATATTGTAGTCTGGAATAACACATAGGCTACTTTTTATCCCGGAAAATTATACAATTCCCATGGGTTCCCATGGGAATTGTATAATTAAAAAACCTCAACACCACGCGGGCGAAGTCGCAGGCATCAGCTAGTAATGTATATTTTATTTGTATGTTATACAATATGTACTTAAGCTCTGTATTGGCGTCTAAGCCTTTTAAGAGTTTTTTTTTTAATTTAAGACAAATTATAAATACTTTAATACATACCTAAGGTACTTATAGAAAGAATAATTACTTACTCAAATGATTACTTAATCGCCTTATTCAAATGAGTTATGATAATTATTCAAAAAATCTTTTAGACAAAGAGCTCCTAGTTCAACAACTAAGAGTCAATGCACTTTGTAGTAGATTGGAAGATTTTATGTTAAATTATGAAATGTATGTTAAAATAGTTCCAGTCTTTATTTTTATCGCAGTTTTAATGAATATAAATATTATATTCTAAGATAGGACTGGTGCAGACGGTGTTTTCTAGCTTGACATTGAAAAATACCTTGAACTTTTACATAAGTGCCCTCATGCAACGTAGCTAAATACATGAAGAGAGCCTCTTTGAGATAAGACGGAACAAAAAATAGTGTAAAGACATTATATGCAAACTATTTAAAGAGAAAATATGTATGCCTTTGAATTAAATGAACTAAACAAATAAATAAAAAATATTGAAATACCAGAACTAAAAGCTTTAACTTAAGAGAAGACTCACAGAAACACACCTGAGCTACGGCGCTAGCATACCAAGTTATCAACTCTCTTAATTGAATTACAATGATAGTAGGTAATATTAGTTATTCAAGCTACGAGTAGGTGCTCCTTCCCGATACGAGGACTCGATAAAAACGAATGCGTAACCAACGTATCGATAAACCTTTGTTAGAGTCGTTTTCTGTTTCCTCAGCGCTCTCCGGAATGTTCTTTAGAGTAGATATAAAGTAAATTGCACGCATCCTTATCTCTCGTATATTAGCCCCAACGATTCGCTAGATAAGTTATGAATTTTCAATACAACGTCTAATGGTTACGACTTTCTGTGCAATAATGTTCGTGCTATTTCGGTTTTTATGGATTGTGTTTACGCCCCGGGCACCTGTAAGGTACCGATTTCCTCATTTGTTCCTAAATTTTCTAAATATACTAGTGGTTCGCGCCAAACTGAGACCTCGCGGTATCGCCATAACAGAGCGCCATCTATTGACATCATTGTGAAGTACTGTTAAAAATGCTGAAGCTCATTAAAAATTAAATAATTTTGTTTCCTTATAGTATTGATAAAATTATAGTATTTGTTGTTCAAGTACAGGATATAATTCAAAATATAATTGATCAAGTTTCACAAGCTCAGCCTTTCAGAAAATTGAGAGTTCTGAGGTCAACTTTGGACGTTAGAAAATCTCTACTTTGAAAGCCCCCCATTTCGTCAATTTTAGGGGAAAAAAATTATATATCTAAACCCTATGTAACGCTATAAAAAATATTTTACTTCGCATTCGCTTCTATGAGAGCCCGCCTGAAATAAAAATATTTATAACATTTTAAGCCATATTCGGCTGGAAGCCATCGGTTTACATATTATATTTAAATTTGAAGTAATTACGTTCAGTAATTCAGAAGTTATAAGGCTCTAACAGACGGACGGACGGACGGACGGATGGACGGATGGACGGACAAGTGCAAATTCACTCAAGTAGACTCAGAGACCTTCGCTTCGCTCGGTCAATAAAAGGTAAAGGTGACTGACTGACTGATCTGCATATTAACGCACAGCTCAAACTACTGGACGGATCGGGCTGAAAAATGGCATACAGATAGCTATTATGACGAAGACATCCGCCAAGAAAGGGTTTTTGAAAATTTAACCTCTATGGGGTAATTTTTTTTTTGTGAAATTTATGTATAATTATAAGTAATAAATAAGTTAAAAGACCCAAAAGCTCTTGATTTAAAGTCACAAATTTAGCACAACCGATTTTAATTTCGAAACGTATGGTTTTGAGCGCAGGCTGTGAATCCATAATTCCATACACGAAATTGAGTTCTAAATGAATGCCGTTAAGATTAATTTTACTTTGACGCTAATATTGTGATCGAAACCTCAATACGATGAATCGAATTTGCAAATAAACTTAGACTATGCGTACAGATAAAATCTGTTAATTATTGAAACTCATCACCACACACGATTACCTATAGTAATTGACTGATACAGAACCTATCTTGTGGTGGGATTAAAGTGATCTATTTCATGTTTTATAAGTACTTACCTATCACTTTTATTTGGCGAGATTGCAGTCTTCATTTTTTGGACATAATAGATATTATACTTTATAGTCAAACCTCTTTAAGGCTAAATATTACTCAATATATTAAAGTACATAATTATATTATAAATCAAATGTAATAAAATTGCTTGCTAGATGTCTTTTGTTAACAAAATTGAATATTCAAGACATTTCAATAAACTTACGACATGAAGCGAAACAAGCTTACAAATGTATAAAATAACTTTGACTTATCGAATTTCATTCATGTTATATTACTTGTTACATATCTATGTAGGATTGAGCGTAAAATCTTATTTTCCTCATAAGATTATATTTTGTCTCGGAAATTCACCTAGAATTTAGTAGAGAGAGAGAGGTTCGTAACAGATAACGTAATTGGGTAAGATTCTGTTCATATTCCAGCCAGGGTTGTCGATTATTGGTGAAATGGGTAACAAAATAAAAATATACCTGCTCATTATAGCAATGCCAATGACAGCGGTTACTTATATCGTACGAGTATCTAGTATCTACACATTGATTTAATAATTGTAGGTACTTAAATTATTTTTTTCAAAAGAGTAAACACCGTTTCTTGCTGGTTCTTCTCGGTAGGAATGGCATTGCGAACCAGTGGCAGATTCACTCGACTATTCAAAGTCTAATTGAATTAAAAATATTTGTATAATGCGATTCGCGTACCACTGATACTATATCAGAAATCTTCCCGCAAGTTGGCACCTATTATAATTTGATGGTATGAACCACTATAAGGAACCTTTTCGCAAGTCCCAAAAACAAATGTACTTGCAAAGTTCCAACGCAATCGTATTAACGTATACCAAGTGCAATGGGACTTTAATTCTGCAGTCTAGAACTTTAATTCTGCAGATATAAGAGTACTTTCTAACCGACTCCCAAAAAAGGAGGAGATTCTCAATTCGGTGCGTTTGTTTTAAAATTTATGTCGGCGCATATCTCGGTGGTTTCTGAACCGATTTGAATTTTTTTTAATCAGTCGTTAGAGGAAGCTCTCGAGGTGGTCCCATAAAATATTCTGACTCCAAATCCTCAACCCTGACACTAAAAAGTTAAAAATAAAAATTCTTTCCAAAAAACCGACTATAACGCCACTGTAAAGTACAAAATAATTCAAAATTATTTTGTACTTTACAGTGGCGTTGGAATTCAGTTTTTTGGAAAGATTTTTTTTATTTTTAGATTATTATTACAAAAAATCTTTTTAATTTTGATTTAAAAGCTGCAATAGGTAAACAGAATTAACTCAGAAAGCATCATCACATCACATCAGGTGTGTACTTAACTGTAAACTGTGACCGTTGTGGAAATAATCAAAGTTAATATTTAAATGAATAGCAATCCAAGTGGTAATAAATTCAGCTTTCATCTCATCGTATGTAGAAATCAGAGATATATTACAACCATTAGTTAAGATTAGCAATCAGCTAAAAATAACTAAGGTTCTGAATCTGATGTCTCAATTAAATCGTGCCGATGATCGTTTCACGCGAGTCATTAAAAGTTACTTTAGTGTAAGATACTTCATGATACATGCAGCATTGATTTGTGTGGCAATGACGCTGTATCATGTCGTCATCGTCATCTGCTGGACATATCTCTCTTGCAAGGATTTCCACACGCCACGGTCTTGCGCCTTTCACGGCCCATCTGTTCAACCGATTTTGATGAAATTTGGTACAGGGATAGGTTGTATCTCGGGGAAGGACATAGGGTACTTTTTATCCCGGAAAATTCAAGAGTTCGCGCGGGAATAAAAAAAAATTATCTTTTCAACCGATTTTGATTAAATTTGGTATAGGGATAGGTTGAATCTCGGGGAAGGACATTGGGTACTTTTTATCCTTCAAATTCAAGAGTTCCCGCGGGAATCAAAACAAATTATCTCTTCAACCGATTTTGATGAAATTTGAAAACACGCTACGGACATTTTTTTAAATAAGTAGGTATTTTCCTTAGCAGGTACTTTATGTTAAGGTAGGATTCAAAATCTCCTGTAGTTGGTTAAAGCAGGCATTCTCGTATCGTTCTTTATCACCCGATGCAGACATAATGACTAGCAGGTAGGTATTCAAATCGTAAACCATCTATGTGCTTATCGATATTAACTACCATTCTGGTATCGTATAAATCGCAACTCCTAGTTCACATTTACATATTTAGATCTACAGCCGAGAAAATTGTATGGATCGCTTTTTAAATAAACCCTCAGACATACACAGAGCGCGACGGTATCTGCATGGGACATCACTCAAAACGCGTCTACGTGTACGATTCTATAAGAACTGCATGCAACCCTGTTTTCTTATTGTAAATGTTTTAATTTGAGCCATTAAATATTTAGAGGAAAACCTACATTCCTTAGAATTCTCCATCATGTTCTCAAAGGTGAGTGAAGTCTGGTGACCTGCACTTGTCTAGCCTAATGGATATTGAGCTAAATGCTTATCAATTTTAAGCTAAGATATTGAGTAGGTTGATACCTACGAGTATTTTGACTTAAAGTCAAAACAAGATAAATTTATGCGAGTGACATAATTTTTTCTAGTTTTAACTAGTTAGTCTAGTCAGTGCAAAGTCAAACCTCGCTCTGCTATCTCACACTGAGAAGAAACTTCTAGCCTAGGTCACCTATCGCTTGAGATAATAACGAAGTAAGTTTATTTTAAATAAGATCGTATTGTAGTAAGTTGTGACGTGCAGTTGTGTACGTTATTGCCGCACCGCTTTAAGTGTGGCTGAAACCTTAAGGTCTACAGCCGAGATAATTGCATATGAATCACTTTATACCTAATTTCAATACTTGCTAGGGATCTTGTAATTGAGTACTAAACGGTATCGATGTGAAATCGATGTTGTCGGTAATGGCTACCGGGTCGATTAATTCAATAACGTAACCGATAATAGCAACTCGCTTGGTTAAATTTTCATTAATCTCTAATAAATCTTGTGCGTCCGTTTTAAAACATCCTCTGATATATCTTCTTTTAATTCTACATAGAGTTAAATGATATTTGCGCTTAAATTCAAATATTTTTTACCTGTTTTTCACTAAGTAAATTCCGAAAATGATCAGTTTGATGAAGATAAATTTTGATATTGAAATCATATTTCAATAGTCACTTTTTTACTAGACAAAGTCTATTTCAAAATTTTTAATACTTCTTATTTTATGTTTTTTTTTAGATTGTATTATTCTGATTACAAAGGAGCTTAAGCTGTTTGAAATTATAATTTTGAAATTAAAAAGGGGTAACTCGGTCTTTCAAACGAGTTTCTTTCGGTCGAGATGACTCCCAAGTCGCCATCTCCACTTTCGAGCACACGTATCCTGATCATATAAGTATTATTTATCTTGATAACTCTGAAAATCAGAGTTGGAGATAGATAGATAATTAGATAGATAGACGGAAAGATTTGCTATTTAACTATAGTTTTTTTTACGTATCCTACTCATCGATATATATGTAGGTACTAGTTGGGCCCTTTCATAGAAAAAGGTCGGGCGACCGACTTTGAGAGCGCGTTCCTAACCTGTCTTTGTCCCCATCGTAGCACTGTCACGGTCGCTCGTCGTGTAGATAATTTGTTATTCTTAGGTTAACATCTAAAGTCTTATTAGTTTGGCACTGTACAATTTTTATTTTAAGGTATGTGTTTCAAGTCACAATGATACATTTCCAAAAAAACGTTATTTAATCTTCCTATTTAATATTTTTATCTATTACGCAATCATTTAATTTCCGCGGCAAACTGATATTATATTTTTTTATGATATTTTTTTTTATTATCTGGCCTTACGGCTTCTATGGCTATGCGTAACTATGACCGAGTCATACGCGGTTTTCAAGCTTTCATTCAAGATGTTGCAAGCAAGTTCCCGCTTTTCAGACTAGATGGCGTTGATGGCGTTGCTAAAAATACGCCCACGTTCTTTGTTTGACAGGGCCCGTCTATGTAAATTGAGGTCGTTGATCCTACTAGCTTGCAGCTACGTAGTTTTTTCCGTGGTGTCACCTGAATCAGGGTTCCGGTTGAAAATCAGCGCTGTATGGTTAGTTCTTGCACTGAACATACGGCATTATGCTTAGCCTGTGCCTAGGTTTACTACTCGGTGCCTGTGCCATTTTTCTGGTTGTGCCATGCGTGATATGGTTCACCCCTGCACCTCATCGTTGTTGTTTAAATACTAGATCTTGTTTAGATCGTTCAGGTGCAGGGGTGATCTACCTCTTTAGGTATGCTTGTTGTATAGCACAGTTTGGAAATAAATATTTTTTTTCTTTCTCTCTATATTATAATAGAAAATATGCAACATAAGAGCATCTACCAGCTCTGAAGATATAATATTTCTATTCATAAATGTCAGAACATTCAAGTAAGAAGTACTTAGGTGCTTGATCAGTTAAATTTTTTATCAATGTAAATAAATATTCTTGCGTCTATGAAGACATAACTAGGGACCGCAGGGCGACCGCGTAACTTCTGCATCAATTATTGCTACCACAGACCATACAACCAGATTGCTACAGTATCAATTGTTGTGATTGGCTGAATTTATGGTACCCTTGCTGCGTCAATGGATTTTATCCAATAGTGGAAGAGTGTTATCCAATCATTGATTGTGTAACAATGATTGATACAGAAGTTACGTCGTCGCCCTGCAGTTAGAAGATTTGTGAAATAATTGTTATCAGATTTTAATATTTTATTGCAAAATAAGAATTATAGATAGGTACGTTACGGCGAGATAATAAAGTTAAATGTCAAATCTTATCGGATATTCACTAATGTCACTGTCAGCCACGGAGTCCTCCTTTTATTTGACATATCCAAACTCTATGGTCCACAGAACTATAATACCCTAGTTATGTCTTCATAGATGTAAGAATACTTATTTACATCAATTACAATCAGTTGAGTTTTAAGCGAGCTTACAAAATAATTTCTGTAAGCTTACAAAGTGTGTTGTTATATTTTTTTGTGTATACTTACTTAGGTACTTACGTACGTACGTACGTAGGTAGGTACTTACTTACTGCAGACATTATTATATAACTCGGCAAGCAGCATTAGTTAAAGCAAAAGTAAAATAGTTCAGCAAACTTTTTCCCACAAGCCCACGAGAACAATATTATTATCTTAAAAGCTCCATCCTTTTACAGTTATTTCCTATTACTTTAAATGTAGGCGGATCATGAAACTTGCCTCTCGTTTCGCAAAATAACTCTAAAATGGCTGCCAACCGTTATCTTTCCATGCTGGCCCAATTCGTACTAAGTAAGCACGTTTCATTGCACCATCATGCATTAGAGCTAATGGTTCTATACCCCATGCTACGGGCAGTCGCCTATTTAGCTAATTGCAGAAGGTCTAGGAATGGCTTGCTCTACATGACCTGTATAATTGTCATTCTATCTTGATCTTCAACTCACTTGAGTATCCACAGAATTCTCTGGATAATATATTTACTAGTTTGCTGCGCTTCTTGACTTTTTGGTTAACTCAGCAGCTTATGGGAACACAAATGGTAAGATTCGGTTTCCCGGTATTTGAGACATTAAAATTCTTATTTTTGTCTGGTCTAATGCGTGGGTTTATTAAAAAGTACTGGACTTTGCTGATATCTATTTGGTACAGGATAAAGAAGATTTCAATCCCAAACAAAGAAATTAGGATCATGTTCCTAAGCTGAACGCAAACAAATCTAATAATACAAGCACTTTGTAAACCGTAAACCTCGAAATTTTGTAGCAAGGAAGTCCCTATTAACACTAGTTCATTAGCGAGAATGTTCAATGGAAGGGAGTCAATAAAAACGCTCGTGAATGGAACAAAACCACCAAAATAGAAGCACGTTTTACGTAATTTGTTTTTACAGCTACAAACAAATCTACGGGTTCAGAGCCAGTACGTAATATTGAGGAGGAGCTTTAAAAAAGATGAAAGCATGCCCTTTAACTGATTTAACCACACTAATTTGCCAGAATAGATGCCGACCAAAATATTTTTTTACTAGCATGAAGTTTATTAGTAATTATAGTAAAAATTTTAATATTATGTCGAAAGCAACTATTTAGGTAAAAAGCTTACGATTCTGCCGAGAAAAGACCGCCGGCATGCATTAATTTCTTTTCAGGAAAATGTAAAAAAATGATCACCCAAAGTATAGAAATTGTGTCACGAAAGAAGAGACCACATGGGTGCAATTAAGTAATCATACTAATATTATAAATGCGAAAGTGTGTTTGTTTGTTGGTTTGTAATTCAATCACGCCGCAACGGAGTAATGGATCGACGTGGTTTTTGACATGGGTATAGTTGAGGACCGGGAGACTGACATATGCTACTTTGAATCCCGGAAAATGAAGGAGTTCCCGCGGGAATAAAAAAAACTTAAACCACGTGGACGAAGTCGCGGGCATCAGCTAGTAATTAATATGTAAAATCTGTCAGTTCTTCTTACTGCCTCAAATTGAAAACTTAAAATAATTCAAATTCAAATTCAAATGATTTTTATTCAAATAGACTTTTACAAGTACTTTTGAATCGTTGAGTGATTCTACCACTGGTTCGGAATGATATTCCTACCGAGAAGAACCAGCAATACTTTAGAGTACTATACTTACTTTAGAGTACTTACTATTAATTACTAATACTTTAGAGTACTATTTTTTTTATTCCACTACAAGATAATCCATGACTGCGATCTCACCTGATGGTAAGTGAAGATGCAGTCTAAGATGGTAGCGGGCCAACCTGTTAGGGTTATGGCTATTATATTAAGCCCATACTCCTAGTCAGTTTCAACACGGCATCGTACCGGGATGCTTAATCGCTTGGCGGTACGTTTTTACCGGAAGGGTGGTAATTAGCCACGGCCGAAGCCTCCCACCAGAACAGAGGTGCAATCATGTAAGGATTGCCGATCAAATCGTATAAGTTCGGCTTCAAAGTAAAATAAACCATAACAGCATTGAATTAAACAATTAACAGGGTATCGTACATACCTAAACGTATGAGAATGGATACACGAAATTGAGCTCTAATTCAATGCTGTTATGGTTTATTTTACCTTGAAGCCGAACTTATACGATTTGATCGGCAATTCTTACATGATTGGGGGGCTGACCAGAGAAAATTCAGAAATTATAAATTCCCAAATTGATCCTGCCGGGAATCGAACCCGAGGCTTCCCACGTTAAGACAACAGCGCCAGGGAGGTCGTCAAAAGCTAGCTGATAGCACAGAATAGGTAAAAGTACCTACAATGTACTGATAGGTCAAGGTTTTCAAACGCTATATCAAACGCTACGCAGAAAACTTAATTTTTTTAAGATATTTCCAAGCAGTTCCGTAAAATTTTCTATGGGCTCTCGGTTTTGTTTTCACAGCTTCAAAGAAATTTACCTACAGTGTTAAGTGATTTTAACATTTTACTATCAAACAATACTGGTGCTTCACAAAAGGTCACTTCAAGTGTCTTACAGTATACTGTTCGAGTGTGTTATTGTTAATTTGTATTGCATGTTGGTTTTTGAGTTGCTTTCGATTGTTATTCTATTATGTCACCCTCATTTGGAGTGTCTTTCACAATGTTAACTCTAGCATCCGGTTTGATTATTGTAAAAAAAAATATGCCCAAGTGTTATTGTCCAATCCATGGTTTGTCACTTTTGTGTCTATCGATTTTGTTTTTGAATGAATTTGTTTTTAATGGTTTATTAAGCTATTGCATAGCTCCTATCGCGGGCCTTGAGCGTGGAGAATCCAGAAATTCCGTAACGAATACCTAAGAATTATGTTTTCAATAGTCCGGGTGTCCAAGGGGAATTCTTTAAAAGTATTTCGCCTTTATGTTTTCAACAACTTGAAGTCAACAACACAAATAGTCATAGCAACCAAAATCATCTTTTCATAAAAATATTTCGCCTTTATATTTTCAACAACTTGAAGTCAACAACACAAGTAGTCATAGCAAGTTGATAAAAAATGCTATGCAATAGCTTTACCGCGGCAGTCTCCGAGTGCCACACGTCTTTTTTTATATTTTTTTTTTAAATGATAAAGAAGAACATGTATTTCTTTAACATAGCTCACGTGGAATGGTGTTAAAATAATGCCTACAATTTTGTGCTAATGTTCCCGGCTGATCTTCATAAAGTTTAAGTACAAAACCATTAAAATATAAGTTAGGTATAAGCTGAGGCCCGCGACTTCGTCCAAGTGGATTGAGGTAAACCGGGATAAAAATAGCATTTGTGTTACCCCAGACTATAATCTCTCTCTCTCTGTCTCAAATTCTCTCCAAATCTCTCTCTCTGTACCAAATTTCATCCAGATCCATTCAGGCATCGCGTGGTTAGGTAACAAACATATATCCATCCATCCAAATTTTCGCATTTATAATATTAGTTTAGAATATAGATACTGTATAATTAATTATAGCACGGATCTCCGATGATCATTGGTTAGTTTCTAGACTGGAGATTACACGCCTAAAAACGTAGTGACCTATGGCCGGTTTATATACTATTTACGGGGGGCCGGTCCAATCAGTATAAACTCCATATAAACAGAGATGGAGTAGTGTGAGATATCTTCAAGAGACTTGTCCACCAATGAAGATTCCTCAGTTGAGATGATGAGACGACAACACAAGAAATCATGGTTTTGCTTGTCGAGCACAAAATAATCTTACGTTTAAACCTTAAAATATCTACAAGAAAAATATAAGTGCATGTTATATAATCGTGTAGTTCCAAAGGTGAAGAAATATTCTAGTAGGTACGTAGTTGCTCTATCTACTCGTAGAAAGCACTCTAGTTCGTGACAAGCATTTTAAATCTTCATAAGAATGACTTGAGACCTATGGTTTATTCTTATATTATGATGTACCTACTGCGCTCTTGTACGCGTGGTTACCTTCACAGTTTACATACTTCGTCAACTTCAAATTTGACTTCATAAAATTATGAAGTCAAGAAAATTCTGAGCTTACGAACTTTTACAATATAAAAATTCTGATTCATGTCATGCAAAACAAACGAATGATCAAAATATTATTTAATAAAAATTTAAAGAATAGGAATTACTGCTGTAATCCTTTTGACGACCTCTGTGGCGCAGTGTTGAGCGCTGTTGTCTTAACGTGCGGAGGTCCCGGGTTCGATCCCTGGCAGGGTCGATTTGGGAATTTATAATTTCTGAATTTTCCCTGGTTTGGCCTGGTAGGAGGCTTCGGCCTTGGCTAATTACCACCCTACCGGCAAAGATGTACCGCTAAGCGATTTAGCGTTCGGGTACGATGCCGTGGGCATCAGTGGCGTGCAGTTCATAGAGGCACAAAAGCACTGCTTACCCAAATGGAAATACATCAATGCTCATTTTTCACAATGACAGTCAGTAAATAGGTATTTTGACTAACTAATGCCTACCCTAGCTTCAAACCCTGTGCACGCCACTGGTGGGCATACCCATAGGTAAAACCCATAGGTTTATTGCAACTGCCTTGCCCCCTTGTCTAACAGGCGAGCCCTAACAGGTTAGATGGTAAGTGATGATGCAGTCTAAAATGGTAGATCTTAGATTGCAACATCACTTACCATCAGGTGAGATCGGTCGCAGTCAAGGGCTAACTTGTAGTGGATTAAAAAAAAAGTAATATTAATTACCGGCTTGCAACGTTTTATTTAATTAACAACGATGAACAGAGGGCTCGACCACAGTCTCACCTTGTGGTAATTATGTAATTTAATACTTATGTAAGTTATCCTGCCTGCGTGCAAGCGCAGGATTAAAGTTAATCTGTGTAGAGTTATTAATTTACAAAGTTACCAATTTAAGTAAATTAGAAATAGTTAGTAAAGAAGTTATTTTTGAAATGAAACTGTTAAAAATATGATTTCATTTCCTACAAGCCTTTAAAATTAAATATTTACTATTTAAATAGGTACCTAAGTAGGTACTTGGCAAATCAATAACCAACTAAAAAGTCTTACCTTTTTATTTCACTAATGAACTTTACTGCTTGGGGCATTTTTATCAAACACGTTAAAAGATTCAAGTGAAGAAAATATTTAATAATACATCTGAAGGAGATTGACATCGGACCAACTTTGCTCACTGCGGTGACGAAATGGGCAAAAGTTTTTTAATAAAATATGTACCAGAGGCTAGACATAAGGCGTTCCGTACCATCAGGGCTATTTTATAGCCCGGGGGCTCTTTGATCGTATAATTTCCGATTATTACAATTCCGTAGCGAATGTTATTAAAGCATTTATTACGTTTAACGAATTGTGAATTTAGTGAGCGTTTTTGGATGTATTTTTTAACGCTTTATTTATTTGTGTTTCGATTTTCTTTAATTTGTGATTGCACTTAAAAGGTGCAATTAAAAATGGAAACCAAAAAATTAGTCTCATAATATGCTTCACTATCATTTTAATAACTAGATGAGATTCCCGAGGGAACTCTTTAAGATTTTCCGGGATAAAAAGTAGCCTGTCCTTAAGAACCCAGGATACAACCTACCTATCACTGTGTAGGTACCTACTTAATTTCATCACAATCGTTGAAAAGATGAGCCGTAAAAGCGTATTCGACAGACAGACACACTTTTGCGTTTATAATATTATTTGGATAGAAGCAGGCGTTACCTTGCGGAAGTCCATGACAATGAAATTAAAATGAATAAGTATGGCTTGTCACAAAATTAGCTGCAACTTCTAGAGTTTTATGGAACTTGGGGCACATTAATTTGTTGTTACTCGGCAATGTGCTTACGAGTAAGTACTTAATTCGTATGATACTTACTTTAAAAAGCAAATACTTTGTTATTTGGGCCGCGCTCTCATTTCTCCAGCGTCTATATACACATAATGCATAAGGATCTTTTATTATGGTCGTTCGAAGTTGATTCTGAAACTTTTTAATGGCATCAGCTTAACAGACATCAGTCATTTATGGCCGCAATTAAGACGGTTTCTTCGTATGAGCCTTCTCTTATACGTTGTTTATAACTGGCATTATTTAATCTTGACTGAATAGAGAGTAAAAAGTAAGTAAGACTGAATAAGACGCCTGACGCGTCAACTTTGCCTATCTTTCTTATACTCGCCCGACTTCAACATAGTGTGTAGAAATCAAAATTATTTTTTTTACTTTACAGTGGCTTTGGAAGTCGGTTTTTTGGAAAGAATTTTTATTTTTAACTTTTTAGTGTACCTTTAAACCCTACGGCTTAGGAGTGCAGTACCATGCAGCATCAGAGTTGAGGAGTTGGAAATTGGGTTTAAGTATGAAGTCGGCTTGACACCTACAATATTAATTCACCATAAAAAATCCTAAATCACTATGTTTAAGGGGTTCTGTACCCTGCAGCATCAGGGTTGAAGAGTTGGGACTTGGGTTTAAGTAGGTATGAAGTCGTTGCTTGTCACCTACAATATGAATTCCCCATAAAAAAATCCTAAATCGCTATTTTTTAAGGAGTTCTGTACCCTGCAGCATCATTGTTGAGGAATTGGGACTCAGATTTGAATCGTATACACGTGACTTGATACCTACTATATGAATTCACCATCAAAACTGCCTAACTCCCTAGTTTTGAGTCGTAGGTATACCTACAGCATCAGGATTGAGGATTTGGAGTCAGATTTTTTTATGGGAACATCTCGCGAGCTTTCCATAACTACTGAAAAAATTTCAATTTTTTTTAAATCGGTTTAGAAACCACGGAGATACGCGGTAACAAACATCAAAAAAAAAAACATACGCGCCGAATTGAGAACCTCCTCCTTTTTTAAAAGTCGGTTAAAAATAAACCAGGTAGAATAACACCGTTGACAATTTTAAAACAAGTTTTCGGAACGTGCCAAGTGTTTGTTTGAGTGCTGCAATCAGTACTGCAATGATACTCGAGTTTAACATCGAAAATATTACTATCGAGAGTCGAATACTTAGACCGGCTACACACGGCCCTAAAATCAGAGGCAATATCGGGAGAGTGATGGTAGGAATGAAATCGGCTACTTCGCTACACACGTCCCTGCCAGTTAGTACGTAACCCACCGTGCAGCAAAGCGCTCGTCGATTCAAGATGCCAACTACACTCTCAAAATATCAAAAAACAGGCATCGCTTTGGCACTTGCTTCGGTACGACCAAAACAGAGACAAAAGAGGAAGAGGTTAAGAGGTGGTCGATGAAACTCTTATGTTTTTTATGATACATAAAAAATACTCGTTATGTTTTTTATCCCACAAATACGACAACTCCTTGAAAAGGTCAATTGTTTTCGTCCAGGCCTCTCGCTTCTTCTCCTTCGCCATATCTCCGCACAAAATAAAAATTAAATTTACAAAAACGCGTCCTGTTGGCACTACACTCGCATGCACACTGCGTTGAAATCGGTCCCTAGACGATAATCGGCCCTAAATTGTGAGCTCGCCCGAACCAATTTCTGATTTAGGGGTAATAATAATAATAATGATTACGATTTTGCCGACACACGAGGCGATCAAGAAACCGATCTAGGGTGCTCTCCACTACTTCCCTGATATTGCCTCTGATTTTAGGGCCGTGTGTAGCCGGTCTTAACCTTTGCGCAGAGAGTTTTAATTGCATAATTTATGGTATTAAAGCGATCATTGTTTTTTTGTAATTTTATCTTAATTTATCGAACAGAATTTTTTATTGGAATAATGTTTTTAAAATAGCGTTTTTGTAATCTAAAGGATTTTTTACTGTCTATAACTTAGCTAAAATATCCATTGTTGATATGGATAGATTTATAGCTAAATAAGCCAGATAGATAACTAGTATCACTAGCAGGCCAAGATCAGTTACTGTTTAGAGCTCAAAATGCAGAAGGTATCAAACTAAAACTTGAAATTAAGGTAGATCTGGTGACCTAAAGAACCATTCTTTGTATAAACATAGTTGTAGAATAGTTACTAAAAACTTTGAATTTAACTTATATAATGTTCAACAAGCATACGAAGTATCTGAGAAATTGATTTATGTTTTCCTATAAGTATTGTTCTTATCCAAAAATCCATTAAAACAGTTGTTTATGTATTTTCAAACACTATTTCCGATCTTTAAAACCAACTCGGTGCGGTATCTGTAAACGTTTGTAGCCAAGCCAACGGAATTTAATAACGCTCTATCATGCCATTCCGTTGTGGAAGATCAAAGAATTAAAAATAGACCAAGTTTACCTTAAACATTGGAATAATAATAAACGTTTTCATGATTGAACCGGGCGTATATAAACAACTGTTCGGAATCTCTTACGCTGACTTAAAAATCGAAACGTTTACAATCAGTTATAGTTCTAATCATATTTATCTTATGTACTAGATTTGCGTGTACTGCTTCCTAATAGTGATTTTAATGGTTTAATAATTATTACCCGGTGAAAACTAGCTGAAGTAATTATTTAAAGATGTTAGAATTCATAAATTATAATTTTCAATATCTATTCCATTATAAACATCATGTTTAACAAAACTATGAGACGTTTAAAGAGTTTTCTGTACGGGATTCTGATTACTTCACAATCTCCAAAGTATGAAACAATAGTAAATTAAGTTTATTTTTTAAATACTTACTTTTTAAACCTACCTTTATAATAGAATATAACTAGATGATAAGAACTATAGAATATGATAACTTAGGGAATAAAAAATTAATCCTGCAACTTCATCCGCGTGGATTAAGTTTTTTTATGCCTATTTTAAGAATCCGTATCCCCGCTAACCGAAATTTTAAGAACTTTTGATGAGCTTTGTGAATGATATATTAGTATTATAACAAAAAGAAAATTAAAACATTAAAGTTTAATCCCTCCTTAGTAGAATGTTGCAAAAAAAATATTAATTTTATTGAAATATAATAGTGAAATTCTCATTCTTGCGGAATACGATTACCATTTTTACACTTTTAGGCGATACTTTTGATCCATATAAATCCAAGAAAAATTGTAATAAATGACTTATAAAAAATATTAATATGATAAACACACTCTTAAAATTGGACTGTTGCAATTCGTTTTTAAACGTTCTATACAAAATTAATTAATAAAAAAATCAAATCAATGTGCACGATTTATCAAAATTTACGCGTCACAATAACCCCTATTTCTTAAAAGTTTGGCGAATTTACTGATAAAATAAAATTTCCCATGAATGTTTAGTATTTATATAACATAAATTGTACAAAAATACATTTCTGTAAAATACCTATATGACCAAAAAAAATATCAAAAGTCTTATAAATTTCACGTGTAAAATGCTACTGCAGACCGCACGACCGGCATACCGAGCCCAGCGCTCTTCGAGGGAGGACGTGTTGCTGGATGGGCTCTTTTGTATGTGTGCGTGAGCTCTCTCACAAGCCTTTGTAAAAACGTGTTGCTAACAATACATAGCGCGACTGCCTTAGTTTGATGAGCAGAGAATGTTAGGTTCTTAATCCGATTCAATCGATATTTAATGAATGCGTGATACGTATTTAATAATAAGGATAAATTTTTTATAACTATTAAATAATTTTGAACGATACAATATTATAATCGCATACTGTTTTCTCGTATATCGGGATTTAAGTATGCGCAATATTTGTATGGGTTTTGAATTTACTTTCCTGACATATTATATTTTCTTTGAAATCGTAATTACAAAACTCAACGTGGCATACGTTGCTGCTGAGAGATTTTGGTGAATACAGTTTTCATAGCATTACTTATATTAAATTTTTATTTATCCACTACATGCTTAGCCCTTGACTGCGATCTCACCTGATGGTAACTGATGATTTCTATTCTACGAGGCATCGTACTGGAGCGCTCAAGGGCTTCAGAAATTATGAATTCCCAAATTGATCGTAAACAATCATTATATCACGGGTCAATAAAAGGTACCTATTATAAAAAAAATTATACGACTGCCTGAAAAACGGAGTATATTGTTTTCAGGGTTCATGTATGTATGTATGTGAGTTTCTATATTCCACCATAACTTCTATACGCCTGAACCAATTTTGATAAATGAGGTATCGTAAGAATCCCTAGCTTATTCCGGGTGACATAGGCTAGTAAAATTTTCAAAAAAAGTGATGGGGTGACCATGGTCTCGCATTAAAGACTAGAGTAGTTTTTTTTTTCAAAAATAAGTTTAACTATAAATTCATCATCTAGAAAATGATGAGTAGATTCCAAAAATATATACTAATATAATTCAATATCTAGTGATTCCCAAAAAATATCATTTAATAAAAATGTGAATAAGACTCCATTGTTAATTAATCAATGACTGTGGTATCGTTACGTAGTAGATAGTTACGGGCTACGGCAGAGCAGTCGTATTTATTAATAATTTTAATTATATTCACTTGTTCATTGTTTGTATAGATTTTATTTATTCTTTTACCTTTCGACAATAGTACCGTGCAAATCGCACTGCCTTTCGATCAAAATACTAAACAATATTAAAAGTCATAAAATATTACCGCAACGATTTGAAATTCTAAAACCAAGAAGCCCATCATGAATACAATTTAATTTATACTTTATCGTAAGCTGCATAAGGTATATATTGCAATACACATTTTAATACAATATCATTTCTTTTACAAATTTACTTAGAGTAACAAAGCTCAATGGTCATAAAGTTTTTATTTATAGCATATTGTTTCGTTTGAGATACTCTGCTCTGCTCAACTGCTTCCAACAAAACCATACAAGTTTAGTGTTTTTGTTTTTCTGACCTTGGCATCTCTATATGGCCTTTGACATTGTAATCAGTGAAAATAATATTTAGGCCCTTGCTTTGTAATTGGATTGGAGAATTCGCTTCTGGATTTGATTTTACTTGTTTTATATATCACAAGGTAAGATCAACATACTTACTTACTAATAATGATTGTATTATTTGTAAAAAAATACAATCATTACTTTAAAACTTTTGGTGATATACACGGGAAATACAGCAGGCGGGCAAATAAATTAGTGTGGCCAACGGTAAACCTAACACTGTATAAGAAGAATGTCTATTGTCGGGCAATTGAAATTTATAATAAGTTGCCAAAAGATCTAATTGACCTACCATTGCAAAAATTCAAAACGAAGATAACGGATTGGTTATTGATCCGCCAATTCTATTCTGTTAACGATTACTTGAGGCAGTAATATAATATTTTTTTTTTTTTTTTTGGTTCAGTAATGTTTATTTTATTAATGTAATTTTTTTGACGATCACCCTTACAATTTATTTAATTTCTTTCCTTTTTTGAAATATTAATTGGACATAATATTAGTAAATATTTTGACATTGCGACATATAATTAAAATTAAGTATTGTATTAATTAAGTAGGTATTATATTGTATATGAAATAATTTTGCACGCCATATGATTGGCAGATTGTGGCTCGAAACTATAATATTACTATTGTAACAGCTCTTTTGTGGTACCTACAATCAGCAAATAAATAAATAATTATGAATGATTATGATTATGAGAATGATTATATTATAAATGCGAAAGCCACTTTGTTTGTTGGTTTGTTGGTTTGTTGGTTTGTCCTTCAATCACGCCGCAACGGAGCAACGGATTGACGTAATTTTTGGCATGGATATAGTTGAGGACCTGGAGAGTGACATAGGCTACTTTTTATCCTGGAAAATTAAGGAGTTCTCGCGGGAATAACAAAAAACTTAAACCACGCGGACGAAGTCGCGGGCATCAGCTAGTTATTTTATATTCAGTAACCTGAAAGTTGCATAGTCACTAGCCACGGCCGAAGCCTTCCACCAGACCAGACCAGAGCAGAAAATATTATAAATGCGAGAGTGTGTTGTGTCTGTCTGTCTGCTACGCTTTCACGGATAACATTTCAGCTATACAACTTAGTAGAGAAAACGAAGCTCTGCTGTTTAGGAACAGCTGGCTGAACAAGAAAATATCAAAATTGGAAGATGCGGCCTTTGGGACTCTGTTTTTTTTTTGGGTGCCACGCCAGATGCATTGTATAGTAAAGAGATAATAGAAATAAAATGCCCCCAATCTGCCATTGGAAAGGATCCTGAGGAAGCCGTAAAGCAAAATCAAATAAAATAAAATGTGGAAAGCAGTAAATCAATCAATGACACAAAATAAGAGCTATGGTATTACCAAATTAGAGCCAGTTACACATAACTCAAAAAATTATTATACTTATTTACTTCCAGAAATTTTGGATTCCTGACAAGCTAGATCTATGCCTCTCAGAGACAGTTTTATGATAAAAATATTTATATAAGTATACTATAGAAGAATATTTAAAACTCAGCCCTTGACTGCTTTCTCATCTGATGCTAAGTGATCATGCAGCCTAAGACGGTAGCGGGCAAACCCGTTAGGGATGTCATATCCCTAATCGGTTATAACCCATAACCCTATAACCCATAACCCTTATCGGTTTCTAAACGATATCGTACTGGAATGCTTACTCCCTTGGCGGCTCACCTTTGCAGATAGGGTGATATATAGCCACGGCCGAAGCCTTCAACAAGACAATACCAGACAAGATTTGGAAATTGCAAATTCCGGAAATAACCTTTCAGTGGTCAATTTGTGAATTGAAAATAGGGTTAGGATTTATTTATATCTTTTAACTAATCATGATTACAATTGAATTTGTACTTTATCATAAACTGCATAAGGTATGTTTTGCAAAGACATATTTTAATACAATATAATTGGTAACATTTACATTACCTGATACCTGAGAGGGTCCGCGTGTTTGTGATATTATTTATGACCAATCCTCTGCACGTGCTAACTAACTACACCTGCGTAATACACAATACCAATCGCTTATCTGTAAGTTGTTTTCAAAATAACAATGGCGTTTTCGAGACAACTGAATTACTCTAATGACCCATGTAGTAAAACTTGGTCAATAATCGTGTACCTTAATTGTTAATAACAGTCAGATAGCCGTATAGGTTTTAAAATTTAAAAAATCATAAATTTTAATGATAAGTAAATAAACGAAAAACTTGTAGGTGTATCTAGTTTTTAGTGTTACATTATGATACCCGTGTGCAAACTTATTTTATAAAAGTTTATGTATGCCAAATAAACATTTATCAAACGGGAAAATAATATTTAAGTGATAACTAAGATTATACAATTTTATTAACATGGTGAAAATATTACGAACTTGACTACACAATTTGACAAAGTATCAAAGTAGCTTTATCGGCCTATGCCGTCTTTGTGTGAGTGCAGCTAACGGTCTTGCTGTGCGGTATACCTACAGATTCCAAAATTGGCTGAGCGCGCAATTAGGCGGGCGAGAATACGGACCCTTAAGCCTATGTTCTTCCCAGGGATACAACCTATCCCTGTACAAAATTTCATCAAAATCGGTTGAACAGATGGACCGTGAAAGCGTAGCAGACAGACAGTCACACTTTCGCATTTATAATACTAGATGATGCCCGCGACTTTTCGATTCCCGCGGGAACTCTTTAATAATGCGGGATAAAAATCAGCCTATGTCCTTCCCCGGGATACAACCTATACCTGTACCAAATTTCATTAAAATTGGTTGAGCAGATGGACCTTTAAAGCGTAGCAGACAGACAGACACACTTTCGCATCTATAATATTACTTAGTACGGATTATTTATAATATAAATGATGTATTATGAATTTGTTTTCTCCGAAGTATGCAATAGAGTACCTATCCAAATATGAATATTTTTATCTGTAGAATGCAGTAGTTTTTAAATATATATATGTCACCGTAAGATTGCAAAAACCGTTAGATTATAATCCAACTAGCGATATTGTAAACTGTCGACGGATTGTGAACCGTTCAATGTTCCGAGTGTTTTTAAATATTCATTGTATTTACGTTTTCTTGTCTCTTTCTTGTAGGTTAGGTTAGGGTTCGACATATGCGGCCGGGCACTTAGGTGTTATCGGATTAATATACCTAACAGATTACAAACTACCGAAAAATAATGCGTTGAATTGTAATCCGTCGACAGTTTACAATATCGCTAGTAGGATTGCAATCCAACGGTTTTTGCAATCTTACGGTGACATATACACACACATTGTAGGCACATTACATGATTACGAGCCTTTTTGGTGATTAACTTTGATGAGTTCAACAGCATTAGCCAGCACCTATCACTTTTTTACTGACCATGCTATTACATTCTCCTTTAACCACAGATTGAATTTTTATTTTTTATCTTACTCTGCACTTGCATGAATCTTCCGTTATTCGATTGTCTAATGACGTGTGGTAAGTAAGCATACGGAAAGTTTTTGCGTTTAGATGTGAGTATCTTGGTCCATCTAACTGCCTCGTCGGTCTAGTGGTTATCAGGTTCGACTGCGGCCGACGAGGTCCCGGGTTCCGGGTCGGACCATAATAAGGTATTGGGTTTTTCTGACTAGAAATTCGAAGTACTAGCCCGAAGTTAGGAAGTTGGCAGTGTTTCACCCCCGTGCCTCGGAGAGCACGTTATGCCGTCGGTCCTATTATCACTAACATGATAATTGATAATAGTCGTTAAAGCCCACCAACCCGCATTGGAGCAGCGTGGTGGGTCTAAACTCTAATTCCCTCTCTCCTATTAGAATAAAGGCATGTACCCAGCAGTGGGACGTTAATGGGCTGTAGTGCTATGTTGGTCCATTAGATTCTCAAAATTTAAGTTTTTAGACATAGGTGTAAACTATTTATTGACTTTCTTTTTGCCATTAAACTTCTGATAATCCGTCAACCCCATAATTGCAATACGGTCATTATGACAAACAAAATATAGCAAACAAACCACGTAAACAAAACTGAAATGGTCATTCACGGCGGTAGAATTAAATGTAAATAAAAAAGATTACCTTGTAGTTAGACGGAATTTTAGTATTTTAATTTAATCTGTTTCATCCGATACCTAAAATAGTGGACAAAGTAATTAATTTATCAAACCCTTTCGCCAAACCATTAACCGCTGGATCGTTCTAATGAGGGAAACAGTCCTCGACCAGTCTCAGCATCATTATCTCCGGACAAGGCATTATCTATTCAAACAGGCGATGGCAAATGTCGCCTTTATCGTGCAACTAGGAAACAAACTAGAAACAATAATGATTCTTAAAATAAAGATCCTAGAGATGATATTTCAATACGAAGAACGATTCTACGTGTGGTCGTCTTTGGAGTTGGAGGCACAACACCTAGAACAGGAAATAGTTTTGAGATGATATAATTAGAAAAATTTAAGTAAATGTGTTTTAAGAAAAAGATATTCAAGAGTCTATACTGTTCTTAAAAGATTAGAAAGAGGACACTATTTATTTACATTACGCGTATGAATTACAGAATAACTTTGAATTTAAAGGAACTTTAGTAGTAGTAATGATTGTAGATGCCTTACGAAATTAGGATCAATCTCTAGTAAAATTTAGTTTTAGTTAGGGCACGTTGGGGTAAGCCTGCACTCTGAAATCTCGCCGCATGTTTTTTATTCACTCCCGCCAGTTATTGCCATATTTAATGCTCTTAATATTATGACACCTTTTATCACATAGTAAACTAATATTATAATAATTAAGTAATATCTGCCCATCTGTTTTTCTTGTCTTGTCCCAAAACCACGGAGAAAAATTGGCAAGCATCATCCAGTTGTATTTGTAAAATTACACACGATTTTACTTCGTAGTTAAGTCTAGCTCTTGCTTTATGGTCTGTGTTTTAAAGAATTTATTGACAACTAGCTGATGCCCGCGTCTTCGTCCGCGTGGGTCGAGGTTTATTGGCTTCCGTGGGAACTCTTTAATTTTCCAGGATAAAAAGTAGCCTATGTTTTATTCCAGACTATTATCAACCTCCATGCCAAATTTAATCCAGATCCGTTCAGCCGTTCTGACGTGATTGAGTAACAAACATCTATTCATCCATCCAAACTTTCGCATTTATAATATTACTACAGTTTAGTATATAAAATAGAAATCTTGAGACCAAGATGTTGCATTTCGATTAGGATTTCGTAGAAGTTACTAACAGTCTCGTTGAGAAAATTCCTTTCAATTTAGCACGGACATCAACCATCGTTGCAAAGCCATTTGATAAGCTGGGATAGAATTTATGCAAAGAAATGGTAAACATTTTGCAAACTTGCATCCCGAGTGTCTTACAGCATCCCAACGAGATTCGTTTCAGCCATTACCGAGTTGAAATACTTTGAGATTTATATGGAGTTAGTTTGTGGAGTCGTGCTAGATCTTTCACTTAGGATAAATGTGGGGACACGTTTTGAATAACATTAAGGATGTACTCCCATTTACTAGAGCAAGGCCCAAACCAAAACCACTAGCCGCATAATCCAGACCTTGCTTTTAAAAAATGCTATAATTTCATAAGCGTTCTTGATTTTTCAACTCAAATAAATCTAATAAGATAATCTAAATATATAAGTATATGAGATTTCAATCAGATAAGCAATATATTCTACATCTGTAATCTTACAATGAATACAATATCACGCTTTCAGATAAATGATCAAGTTTAGATGGATGGATGGATGGATGTTTGTTACTCAATCACGCCAAAACGGCTGAACGGATCTGGATGAAATTGGCACAGAGATAATTATAGTCTGGAATAACACATAGGATACTTTTTATCTCGGAAAATTAAAGAGTTCCTGAGGGAACCAAAAAACCTCAATCCAAGCGGACGAAGTCGCGGGCATCAGCTAGTTGCATCATAAAGTTGATTTAACATCATGAATAAGATATTACATAAGTAATATTTTTGATAAAAGGCATTCCAAGTTGGTCTTAACTGCAAATCCAGCATCATCTGACGCGTTTCGATGGGTCTTGAACTCTAATGCGCGATCACCCTAACTGACTTATAAACTATTCCAACTTGGTAAGATATCTGATTACTTCACTTCGGACAGAGTTCAAATCCGATACTGAAATACGTGAGTTATTATTGGCTGGAGAACTCTATATTGGAAACAACAAGCCATGTTTGGTAATCTTATACCAGATTGTTTGTATAAGGTAACGATTCCTTTTGGAACTGTCATTTTATCTCCAGTTTCAGTATGAATTTGAATATTTTTCTCGTTAGAGTGCACTATCTCCAGTAATTCCATTAATTATTAGTTTCTTAACATCTAAGTGGTTTCACCTATTTTATGAACAAAAATGTGAATAAAGCCTTACCTGTAAGTAATTTACATCTGATTTAATTACGAATCTGTCGAATTTTTCGAATTTAGTCGAATTATTCAAGTTTTTTTAAATAAAGCAATTAGCTTATTTACGCAAAAATCAAACAATATTATTCTTGTGAAAATCTAGGCATCTGCATTATTACGTACCTACCTAAATAAAATTACGTAAGCATACGAAATCATGCAAAGTGGCATTTGCTGCGACAGGACAACATATAAAAATCATTGTTCTGCGAATTAACGTCTTGAAAGTTATATATGTAGTGCGTAGAAAATCAAACCTGTTATACCTTGCTAGTTGCTACCTCTTTGCTACCTGTATTGCTATGCATAATATCTTCTTTCCATTTAATAAAACCGAGTTAATTTTTATATTGTACAAAAAATATCAACTAGGCTGAATTCTCTCCGAACAGACAAAATAAATCATACCGGACAGCCCTGCCAGTGTCTCGAAAAATTGTCTACACAAAAATTCTTTAAATAAAAGCATTGCCCTCCGAGCTCCCTCAGAAGCCTACATTGTGGGCCTTCTTTATTTATTTTTCATTTTTCATCCTCGAAACTCTAATGCTCTTTAATGAAAAGGAGCCGATACCGCTAAATTTTTTTAACTTGATTCTCCTCTTCGATGTTTCATTTCAAGATGGCTGCCTCATTATCTATGGTTCAATGGTTTTAAGACAAGTATTTAAGTATATTTTCATCTCACCATCTCGGAAAGAGTATTTTTAATCTTCGATATCTGAATGAAAAAGCCGTTATTATCCTCTTGAGGATAAAGTAAATTGAATTAAGAACATCGTGTGCACGTTAGTAAATATCACTCGTCTATGATGTTTGTGAATTCAAAACATCATTAAAACCTATTTACTTCTACCTCTATGGTGCCGAATTTCCATACAACCGTTTTTAATTTGTTAAAAACTCACACTCGTAACCTTCTTGGTGTACTTTTTTAATTTGCTTTGCGCGCACCATTTTCTTTCACGTCATGTCATTTCCTCGCTGAGGTGGGATGAAAAGTTACGTGTTGCACTCGAGTGCAAAGATTTAAACTTTTCAACTTTTCACTCTTGTATAACAAATAACTATTATTTATTTAAAAAGATATAATAATTTTTTTTTTGTGCCTTAATAATCTTAATAATTAATCTAATTTTTTGATTTCAGGCAGCATTTTTTTTTTCTAAAGCCCATTAACGTCCCACTGCTGGGCACAGGCCTCCACTCGCATAGGAGAGCGGGAATTAGAGCTTAGACCCACCACGCTGCTCCAATGCGGGTTGGCGGGCTTTAACGACTTTTATCATGTTAGTGATAATAACCGGGACCGACGGCTTAACGTGCTCTCCGAGGCACGGGGGTGAAACACCGCCACCTTCCAACTCCGGGCTGGCACTGAGAATTTCTTAATTGAAAAACCCAATACTTACCTAACTTTTATGCCCGACCGGGAATCGAACCCAGGACCTCGTGATCCGTAGTCGACTATGCTAACCACTAGACCAACGAGGCAGACAAGCAGGCAGCATTAGCTTTTAGATTTTTGGTATTTTTGAGCTAGGACTAATTAAAATTTTGTAAAATACTAAGTAACGTTTTTCGATTAAAAATAATAACATACACAATTACATTGAGATATAAAACTTAATGGATTCAATCTAATTTTTTTAATGATATCAATCTACTTTTTAAACTATCTAAGTGATATAAGAATATACAATTTTCTTAAGTATTGGAACTTGATAATAAAGAAAAGAACAAAATATTATTTCCTCACCTATTTGACCATAAAATACAAAATTATTACTTACATAGTAAAAAAAAAACCGGCCAAGTGCGAGTCGGACTCGCGCACCGAGGGTTCCGTACTCAAGAAGTAGGTATAATTACCTTTGTTAATGAACCGCAAAACTAACTTTGTTTGTAGAGGTTTACTGTTAATATCAAAAAATTACGTTTGTTGTATGGGAGCCCCCCTTTAATATTTACTTTATTGATATTTAATTATTTATTTTGAAAGGTAATATAGGTACAAGTTAATATTCTGTGAAAATTTGAGCCGTCTACCTGTTACCGTTTTTAATATTGAGCAAAAAAATACGAAAAAAACACGTTTATTGTATGGGGACCCCCCTTAATATATATATTTTTTTTAATTTTTAGTATTTGTTGTTATAGCGGCAACGGAAATACATCATTTGTGAAAATTTCAGCTTTCTAGCTATCACGGTCTATGAGATACAGCCTGGAGACAGACAGACAGACAGACAGACAGACAGACAGACAGACAGACAGACAGCGGAGTCTTAGTAATAGGGTCCCGTTTTTACCTTTTGGGTACGGAACCCTAAAAATACTTAATTCAAGTATTCCATGAAAAAAAAATAGTGATTGTGATTCTCATAGTCTCAGTGAAAAAATAAAATTATTTAAAAAAAATCTTTTTTAGTATGAAAGCACTACAAAACTAATTTAGTAAACAATTTCCATTACAAACGAGTAAGTAACAACGGGTCATTTGTCAGGTAAAGAATGCAAAGTATGCAAGTTCGGCCTCTGCCTACATACCTATTACCTATCTATTATTATTTAGTGGAGAGTCAAGTTGAAAAGCAAGAGGATGTTTAAAATGATTTATCTACTTGGTACCTATGTGTGTTTTTTTTTTAGAATATGGGTGAAGATAAAATACTTACATAATATTTGTAGATCGTTTGATATTGAATATGGAAGGAATTTATGAACGGCAGGCGTAGGACTAGGTAGGAAGTAGGTAGGTAACGTACTGTTGGAGATCATTAATTAATGGAACGTTACCATTTTGTTGGGAATATTTTTGTACGGGAGTATGTTCTCCAGTACCTTTCAAATCATAATACATTGCAATCATTCATAATACCTTTTATTATGAGCTAAAATAATAATAGTTGCTAATAAAATAAGGTGTGGACAGGTTCAAATTGGGTAGGTAATTTATAATAAATTGTATTTACTTATTGTAACATTTTTCTTTTTTAAGAAAAGAGCAACTGCTGAGTTTGTTGCCGTCTCTTCTCAGTAGAAGAGTCTTTCCGAACCAATGGTAGAGTCTTAACTTATAATTATAAGTGACACAAGTTACCTATGTAAAATAAATAAATCATTTATCATTTATCTAGTAGTAAGTAAAACCGATTATCAAGCTTCTATAATTTCTTATTATGTTGTATAAAATTTAAATTAAGCAATACTTAATTTTATTTGTTTTATTACGTACTTAATAACTACTTATTTTTTGTAGGTACTTAAGTATTTATTTTCAAGAGTATATTTTTTATGTATGAAGTGTCAAAAGATTCAGGCTTCTTTTACCGTAAAGTCGTTTCAAATTACTAAGTGAAAAAAATTCAAACATTATTTATGTAGGTAGTTTTATGCAAAAAGGGTGAGGTGACGTACGAGTAACTAAGACAGCTGTGCCTAGACAAAGGACCATATTATTAAGAACAAAAAGTAAAGTAATGACCAAAAATATTCAAAAACTCGAATAGCGTACAAAAGAAAACGGTGTCGAAGAACGTGACTTCACCGGAGAAAGAAAATTTCCTTTCAACAATCTCTGATGAATAAAAAAAAGTATTACATACCTAGGTACTTAAGTAAATGGAATGAAGAAAATAGAGCAAGTCGGGTTTTAACCAGAAAAAAATCACAGTGTATTTGCGTTATTACTAAGAACACTAAGAAGTAATTTATCGACATGACACGAATTTTTGTCGACCTCCTTGGCGCAGTGTTGAGCGCTGTTGTCTTAACGTGCGGAGATCCCGGGTCGACCCCGGCAGGGTCAGTTTGAGCCTTTCAGGGTCTGGCCTGGTGGGAGGCTTCGGCCGTGGCTAGTTACCACCCTACCGGCAAAGTCGTGCCGCCAAGCGACTTAGCGTTCCGGTACGATGCCGTGTAGAAATCGACTGCCATGTCCCTAACGGGTTAACCCGCTACCATCTTAGACTGCATGATTTACCTTCAGGCGAGATCGCAGTCAAAGGCTAACTTGTAGTGACGAGATCGCAGTCAAGGGCTAACTTGTAGTGAAATAAAATTTAAAAAAAAATTACCATTTACGATACAAACAAAATTTTTTTTTACTATTGTGGACGCAATTTTAGCATAAAAATATTCTTAAACTTACTTCGCTGCTTATTATCTCCACGGCAGGAAATTATGCTGTTCTCAACTTTTATATCACTCACTTTATCATTTAAGCACTTTCGGTTTCAGTTACAACTAAATCTCCTCTAATTCTCTTATTGTCTTCTTTAATGTTTCTGTAAAAAGCAAAATTTGAATCGAATGCCTCCGGTTTGCTAGTCCCACGGTGCGTGGGTCGAATGAGAACATTTGACATCCAATACCAAAGAGTTGTCGTATTACTCGAGCAGCAGTTTCCATAATAATAATTAATACCTATGTCCATGTGAAATGCAGCTAATGGATTCTGGACTCTACCTGACTTGGTATGGTTTTAAATTTTCATAAAACGATTTGTGTCCTAGTTAAATTGGCTCTGGATCTACTTTGATTAGGTACTATTGTGAATAATACCTAGATCTATTTACATCGTATTATTACGACGCGAATTAAATAGCAAAAAGAATATACGCCTGTTGACTGACTTAAGTTTTTTGACAATAATCTTGCTATGTAACTTATCATCTGATTATTATCCATAGTCCATACTATAGGCAAGTAATATTATAAATGTGAAAGTGTGTTTGTCTGTCTGCTAGGCTTTTACGGCCGAAATACTGATTTCGATGAAATTTGGTACAGAGATAGGTTACATCCCGGGGAAGACATAGGCTTAGGAGTTTCCCGGAGTTCCCACGGGAATTAAAATACCTCAATACACGCGGGCGAAGTCGCGGGCATCATCTATTACTCAATATGTACGTTAGAGTAAGGACATCTCATAATTAGCTTTATGGTCTAATCTAAACCCTAAACTCTTACTCAACAATGAAATTTAACTCCGTGAGTTAACTATGAAAGTAATGATGATAAAACACTACACAGAACTAATGAGCTGACCGCAACGGATCATTAACCAATAACCGTTACGAAAGTTCAATTGATATTGTCTGTGCTCTTCCGTTAATTGATTTTTGTAAACATCGGCTTTATTGTTCGACCCCGGATATTATTTTGTTGGAAGCGGTAAAAATTGTGTTCTTTAATAATTACGAGTATGAACAATGGTCTATTGTACGGTCCCATTAGATTAATGACTTTTTCTATAACTTTTTGTTTAACTAGACTTTTTTCCACTAGGCTTTGACATTATTATTATTTTGACCTTAAAGTATATTTTATCTAGAGTCTAGACCTCACGTAGAGCTCTATGTTGATTGAAAAGAGTGATTGCGGAGTTTATTGCCAGCTCTTTGAAATATTATAAGTTATAGCCACAAGGCGGCCTAAATTACGAACGAAATAATATTAAGTTCTTATTGGATTCTCTCGTATTAGCATTTTAATATAATTTACTGGCATTCTATAATTCCAATAAAGCAAAAGCCATTTCCTCTAATATCGTATTCCACATTAACTAAATGTATCACAAAGTCATAATACTCGGGTAAAACTAAATCATTTCACGTTTCCGTTCTAAAGTTACATTTGTGAGTTCCCTCCCGATCCATTAAATGTTGTCAGACGTCAACATCATTCTAATATTACCGTTCGACTGATGTATGTTTATCTTTGATTGAATCAAACAAATATCATCGTAGCCACATCCGTTTTATATGAAAACCACTTTTTCCATACGAAGGACCAGCAAACCGCAGCACTAAGGATTTTTTTAATTTCAAATACCTCTGTCCTAAGCACTTGAGTAAATGAGTATCTCACAGCACTGATAGCAATCCGTTGTGATATGAGTCAGGTTTTTAGGGCACACTATCTAGGAACAAACATCCCTATGCAAATAAGGTGACGACGCATCAGTTGCGATGTTTCGAGCGCGGGAGAGGCGACCGGCAGCGACGCGGCTCCTCTGGCGGTCGGAAAACGACTGGCTGAAATTGTTTAGTTGCGGCCTGCGGAACACACCGGCTATTGCATCCGAATATAAACGAAAATGGCCGAATATAATTTCGAAGTGTGAATGAAATGGATGAAAAATGGCTTTGGGATGAGGGAGATGGTTGCGCAGGTAGGGTGGGAAACTGCATCAAGGATAGGGGTTCCGTCTACACAGGTTGGATGTAGAGTGCATTTGTTTGCGAAACTCAGTAAAGGTGTCGCTTGAGCGCGTAAAAATTTTCAACTGGAGCAAAAGGCAAAGGTATCTGAGCCATTTATCTTCCAGATGTTGACGTAGAGGGACTTTTCTTACTAAGAAGAGTAACAGAAAGCGTATGAAGTACGTGAAATAGTTTATTATTTTTATTCTCATAAAGAATTTGAAGTAAGTAGCTAGGTACATACCTACCTACCTATTTAGTTTCAAGAAAACGAACACAAAACTATAATGGAGGGTTAATTTTCTTCTCCAACTATAAAAAAGACTAGCTGATGCCCGCGACTTCGTCCGCGTGGAATATGTTTTTTTGATTCCCACCGGAACTCCTTAATTTTCCGGGATAAAAAGTAGCCTATGTCACTCTCCAGGTCCTCAACTATACCCATGCCAAAAATATCGTCGATCCGTTGCTCCGTTGCAGCGTGATTGAAGGACAAACCAACAAACCAACAAAGCAACAATCAAACACACTTTCGCATTTTTATTATTAGTATGATACCTACTTACTGAATGATTTCACAGGGCTGATTTTGATAAACTTTATTTTTATATCCACTAAGACAAGTTAGCCCTTGACTGCAATCTCACCTAATAGTAAGTGATGATGCATTCTATGATAGTAGCGGGCTAACCTGTCAGGGGCATGGCATTATAGGTATTATACCCATACCTCTAGTCGGTTTCGCATTATTATCCCAAGAAACGCGCGCCTACCATTATTAATGGAAAGCGGTCACGAGTCACGACCCTCAGTAATGAGGATTACGACGCAGAGAGAGAGAGAAATTGTGTTGCTCTACAATATCTATTTAAATATTAATCTGAATGAACTGGTTTGGATAAAAACTTCCTATACTATTGTTATAGATGCGAAAGTTTAGATAGATGGATGGATGTATGGATGGAGGTCAATCACGCCAGAACGGCTGGACGGATCTTGATGAAATTTGGCACTGAGATAGATTATAGTCTGTTGGCCTGGTGAGAGGCTTCGGCCGTGGCTAGTACCTATGCCGTGTAGAAGCCGATTAGGAGTATGGGTTTAATATAACTGCCATACCCTTAACAGGTTAGCCCGCTGCCATCGTAGACTGCATCATCACTTACTGTCAGCCCCCCGATTCAGAACCTAACGATACCATAGTTATCGATCGATTGGGTTTCTTATCGTACGATAACATGTATTTTCAATTCAGAATAATCGTATCGAGGGTGAAATTGCCGATATCGAAACCGAACCGAACCAACGTTGTTATCGTTCGATTCGATTCGATAAACGCTATTCACAACAACTTCAATCGAATAAGAATTACCGAACAGGTGAGATTGCACTCAAAAGCTAACTTGTAGTGAATTAAAAAAAAATGTATCAAGATTTTTCTTGTGAAATTTTCTATAGGTAGTTTTAGAAGAAAATTAACCTTTCACTATGGTTTTGTGTTCGTTTTCTTGACCATCAGGTGAGATCGCAGCTAATGGCTAACTTGTAGTGGATAACAAGTGAATATTATTAAAATTATTAAAAAATACGACTGCTCTGCCGTAGATACACATACATACACGAACCCTGAAAACATAACACTCCTTTTTTGGCAAGTCGTGGTCGCCCTCGAATGGAAGTACGGCTACCACTGCTACTACGTAACGATGCCACAGTCATTAATTACCTTTGGGATCTTATTCACATTTTTATAAAATGATATTTTTTTGTGAATCACTGGATATTGAACTATAGTGTTATATTTTTTAATTTGAGAGGGTGCCCCCCCTCCTTGTTCCCCCCACCGGAAATGCATAGTTTTTTTTTTATGAATTTTTAAAAATCTCATTTTGAGGTTATGTTTTCATACATTTACAACGCGTACAGGGGTGGGGAGGGGGGTGGATGGGTGGGGAGGGGGGGGGGGGGAGGGTGCCCCCCATCTTTTTTCCCCCCACCGGAAATGCATATTTTTTTTTTAATGAATTTTTAAAAATCTCATTTTGAGGTTATATTTTCATACATTTACAAAGAACCTAAGTGTATAAAAATATTTATGTTCTAACCCAACCTAATTTAACTTCCAATTAATAGAACCTAAGTGCCCGGCACCAATTGTATTTATGTTCTAACCTAACCTACCATAACCTACCTTTAGGTTTTCCATAGTCAATACATACAATTTAATTTTTCATTTCAAACTAATAGAACCTAAGTGCCCGGCCTGCGGCCGGGCACCAGTTATATTTGTGTTCTAACCTAACCTAACCTACCTTTAGGTTTTACTCACGTATGATGAATCAAGATATGTGGGGACTTGGTTCTATGACTGTTATGATGTAAATAAAAAAATTATTGAAATAATTATATTTTTATGTTATTTTATAAACATGTTTAATTGCCTTCATCAGTTCTTCGAAAGCATCTTTTTTATATTTTTCAATATTTCGACGCCATAAATATTCTATAATCAAATCCGAAAACCAAAATTGATAAAGCAGCGCAATTTTTGCCAGCCTATTAATGTCCCACTGCTGGGCACAGGCCTCCACTCTCATAGGAGAGCGGGAATTAGAGCTTAGACCCACCACGCTGCTCCAATGCGGGTTGGCGGGCTTTAACGATTATTATCATGTCAGTGATAATAACCGGGACCGACGGCTTAACGTGCTCTCCGAGGCACGGGGGTGAAACACCGCCAACTTCCAACTCCGGGCTAGCACTGAGAATTTCTTAATTGAAAAACCCAATAGATACCTAACTTTTTATGCCCGACCGGGAATCGAACCCAGGACCTCGTGATGCTTTATAATAAAAATAATTTTTAATTGAGTAGAATGAATAATTCAAGAATACACCTTATACTTAAAAATACACCTACCTATTCATTCCAGAATTTTTTACACCATGTGAAGATATTTTCTTCTTCGTTCTCCCACATGCAAATAGCACGTCATATGTTTTTTTAAATGGTACAAAATTGAAATTTGAAATTCCGTGATTTTCAGAATTAATTAGTGTGTTGTGTACCTAAATATTCGACGTGATACAATACTCGTGTGACAATACACTGCCAATGTACGTTAGGTAGGTAGGTATTATTTTAAACTGCCAAGGATTAAGAATTATCTATTTTTATATTTATATTTTAGATTAATAAAATATAGACGTTGGCAAATTCACATATAAATCGTAAGTTATCTTGTACTAATATTATAAATGCGAAAGTTTGGATGGATGTATGGAAGTATGGATGTATGGATGTATGGATGTATGGATGTATGGATGGATGTTTGTTACTCAATCACGCCCCAACGACTGAACGGATCTGGATGAAATTTGGCACAGAGATAGATAAGGTACAGTCTGGAATAACTCATAGGCTACTTTTTATCCCGGAAAATTAAGATTTCCCGCGGGAACCGAAAAACCCAATCCACGCGGACGAAGTCGCGGGCATTAGCTAGTAATATCATATTTTGATACGACTGCCTGAAAAAAGGAGTATATTGTTTTCAGGGTTCAAGTATTTATGTATGTATGTATGTAGGTATGTATGTATGTGAGTTTGTATATTCCATACGCCTGAACCGATTTTGATAAATGAGGTAACGTTAAAATCCCTAGCTTATTCCAGGTGACATAGGCTAGTAAAATTAAAAAAAAATTGATGGGGTGACCATGGTCCCGCATTAAAGACTAAAGTGGAAAAAAAATATTCGAAAATAAGATTAACTATATAATCATCATCTAGAAAATGATGAGTAGATTCCAAAAATATATAACACTATAGTTCAATATCCCGAGTGACACGGGCTATAAATTTTTGAAAAATTCAATACGGGCTACGGCAGAGCAGTCGTATTTTTTAATAATTTTAATTATATTCACTTGTTGATCATAAGCATAACTTAAGGGTCCAATAAAATCTCTACAAGCCCGTAACATATTATTGGATTAAAAAGCGGTGCACGCTACCGGCGCAGCTCTTGAAAACTTTAAACTAGCTCCTACCAAAGAATATCCTTTTCATATTCCGCACTCGTGAAATTTAAATTTAAAATCACATTACATTGTACTATTATGCACCTTATGCACCAGGTAATAGAGGGAAAAAGTTTTCTTTTCATGCAAAATCCCTTCTGAACTATGACTATACAGGTGTTAAATAACAATATTCAGTAGTTTATTCCAGTGATTTGTGCTGACTCCAATGTATTGGCTTTTAAAGTTGGGAAAGGCTACTTTCATAGTTGGGAACTTTATTTAAAAGAAATTCCTTTCTTTACACAATAGCAATTATTTTTTTCTGTAGTCTACACTAAACTTATTCTTTATAGGTGTATTTCTCGTTATTTTTTTGCTTGTTATCATAAAAAATTGATTTGGTAAACTTTTTGAAATTGTGAATTAGGTTTAGTGTGAGTTTTATAAGAGTGTATAGTTTAGTTTTTTCAGTAGAATATTCCGAACCGGTGGTAAAGTAATACCTGACGTAACATAAGAGACACCTTTAGGTCCCACTTGTAATAAATAAATTAAATTGAGTATTTAGTTTCGATTCTTGTAATAATCTAAGAAATTCGGTAAGTACCTAGTGATAGTTAACATTCTTTGATGTTAAGAACGCCCTGTCTGTTAATTACCTACTACAATATACCTAATATTATTTACTGACACATTTTCACTGTTCGGTGTCTTTGGTAGGTATGGTAAACAAATTCTTTGTTTTTTTTTTTTAATTTTGACTTATATTTTATTAGGCAGTGAACTTTTGTGATTGTATGGAAAATCCCTTATGCTTACCAACATAATGATGAGCATTCATGCAGCAGGCAATTAGCTTGCACGTCTTATACGATATTTATCGACAATTCCATGCCATACGAGGGTGTAAGGTGCATATAATATTGATTATTTTAAGTCAGGGATTAACATAACTTTATCTTATGTAGAGCTAAGAATATTGTAATATGACTTTTAGGCATCGATATTATGTAGGTAAGTACTTAGTATGTAGATGCTCCCTCTCATAGAAAAAAGTTGGGTGTCCAACTTGTGGTGCTTGCCCCTATATAAGCCTGTACTTGTCCCCGCCATAGCGCTGTCCCGCTTTTCAAACTAGATGGCGTTAGTAAAATAAGTCCACATTCTTTTTTTGACAGGGCCCGTATATGTATATTGAGGTCGTTGCTTTTAGGTGTAATTGAATTTTAGTTTAGCGGTACTTACCTACAGATAATCTTCCAAAACTTTTCATCTCAAGCATGCAGGATTGAATTTGAGAAATTAAACAAGAAACATAGTTGCTTAAATTTAAAAAGTAAAAGCCCGTCTAGACTCTTTGCTAACTCCTATCAAATAATATAACATTATTAACGGTTTATTTTCTTCTCATAAGAAAATAATCCATACTTATATTATAAATTAGATGATTCCCGCGACTTCGTCCGCGTGGATTAAGATTTTTCGATTCCCGCGGGAACTCCTTAATTTTTCGAGATAAAAATCTCCGCCGGATATAACCTATCCCTGTGCCAAATTTCATCAAAATCGGTTGAATAGATGGGCCGTGAAACCCTAGCAGACAGACAGATTCACTTTCGCATTTATAATAATAGGCTATTTGACAACAATGAAAATATACCTGAAATTGTGGTAAATCTCACTAATAACAACGTAAATAAGCATGTTTCACTTTATTTTAATCAAATATATGTATATTTTTCAGCAAAATAAGAGTTTAATAATGTTATAATTTTTGATATTTTACCTGTGACAGGAACGCCCTGTGATTGGTTGCAACTCTGGTGACGTCATACTCGAAAATTTGCGGGAAAACAACAGCTTTTTGTACTGATTTTTCTGAGTGTTTTGTTTGGCGGTCGTTTTATTTTATCTTTTAGCTATTTAAACAGTAATTTTCTGGTTAACTTTATAACTAAACATACTAAGGAAATAAATAATTAAGTATTTCAAATCGCAGAATGGAATCAAATTTTGTGCGAGCTGATAATAGCAACCTATACATAAGGTAGATGCTTTTATGGTTGCACTTTACTTTAAGAATAATGCTGATTATTATGGCGCGGAACTGAAAAACATAAAAACAGCAATGTAAGTACCTACCGCGTCGAACATAATATTAGTCCTTCCTTTATTTATTATAAACATTAATCATTATCTCATTTCAGTTTATGTTGACAAATACTCAGGAAGTTCATGGGAGTTCGGTTTATCATGGTGTTTTCTTTTGTTTTACAGTTCTGCAAGGGAATCCTATGGAGACGATGCGATTGGCTACGTCCAGTTACACAGAGAAAGTGGAGTTTGCACTGTGAAGCGTAAAATATGCCCGGAGCATAAAGTCAGAACCAAAGCGTATAATGTGACGATGATCGTGAACACCATTCTTTCTGTTAAAATATATTAATTTTTATTAAATTTAAAGAAAAGCGAAGAAATTCAACTAAACTGTACGGTACTGTAGTCTATTTATATGCGTTTGACAATGTGTGACGTCACGAGTCAGATGACAAGCGCCATTACAAAATTGGCGTTTTTGGCGCGGTTTTGAAAATTGAAACTTTAAAAGTGGTTTTTAAAGGGAATTACATTAAATTTCCGCGAAATATCAATGTAATGTGCTTAATAGGTAGTAATAAATTCTTTAAAATCATTTTCAAAATTTAGTCAAATAGCCTATTATTATAGATTGTACAATGCCTCGACTCAACAATTGTGTTCTTTTACGGTTTTTTTAAATTTGTGGAACGGCAAATCCAAAAGTATTGGAGCCATATTATAAAAGCTAATACTAGACCCCACAAAGGATTTACGTATATTTATATTATAGATGCTAATACTATGAACACAACAAGATAGCAGTTGTAGATTTGCAAGCATTATCACATCCCACACATGGTTTACTTGAATAGACCGCGTCCGCATCAGCGGAAATTATCTGTGGGCGGAATCCGGGATTTATCGATGTGTATGGAGGTTAACAATGAATTTCGTACTCGTTTGGCACTCTTTGTTTTGCTTTCCAAAGCAAAAGGTAGTTTCTTCTAATGTTCCACTACAGTCCATTAACGTCTGGGCACAGGCCTCCACTCTCATAGGAGATAGGGAATTAGAGCTTAGACCCACCACGCTGATCCAATGCGGGTTGGCGGGCTTTAACGACTATATTATCATGTTTGTGATAATAACCGGGACCGACGGCTTAACGTGCTCTCCGAGGCACGGGGGTGAAACACCGCCAACTTCCTAACTCCGGGCTAGTACTGAGAATTTCTAGTCAGAAAAACCCAATAGGTACTTAATTATGGCCCGACCCGGGACTCGAACCCGGGACCTCATCGGCCGCAGTCAAACATGCTAACCACTAGACCAACGAGGCAGTTCTTCCAATCTTACTGTTTTCCATTAAGGTAATAGTTTTCATGGGCTTATTATTCTGGTTTGGCTGTTTGCGAACTACTAAATTACTCCAGGGGGCACTACCATTGTACTAACATTAAACTAACATTTACAATAATTGCTCATTACAATTGTACTAAGATTGTACTAACATTAAAGCCGCATTGTTTTAATATTGTTAACTTTCGTGTTTTAAATTATAATCCTTACTAGCTGATGCCCGCTAACTACTTCGTTCGCGTGGAACAAGTTTTTAATATACTTATATATTATATATATTAAATATATATATATATATATATATATATATATATATATATTTAATATATATATATATATATATATATATATTATGAGAACGGTACACGCCCAGTGATTCCGCAATAATATGGTGCTATTGTTTACACCACTGACTTTTAAATGATATATTTTAAGGCTCGGCGCAAATGGACCACCGACCACAGCCACCGGTGGCTAGCGACAAGCAGTTATAACATTATTTTTCATACTTTTTGTATAGACTCGCAGCATACGTGTGGTCAGTGGCGGCCACGCGTTTCAGTAGTTTTATTAGCGCCACAGTCGCCGGTGGCTGTGGTCGGTGGCTCGTTTACTCCGAGCTTTACATACTATGGTACCTACACGCGCGAGTTGAATGCAGTCGGGGTCTAAGGTGACACATACCTAAGCTCTGCATTAAGTGAGTGGTGAGAATAACAGCCTATTTCAACAAAAAAATTACAAAAAAAAATCATAAATCATAATAAGTAATTGTTTGTAATTTGACTGTTTTTGCAAAAAAAAAAGAAATTTTGAATGTCCTTCCCCGGGATGCACATGCAACCTCTCTCTATACCAAATTTCATCAAAATCGATTGATTAAATGAGCCGTGAAAGCGTAGCAGACAGACGGACAGACAGACACACTTTCGCAATTATAATTTTACCTTGCATAATTTATCTATGGATAGGTGTCTTTCTAGGTTATTCCAATGCCCAAATTCATATTATTGATTAAGTCCAATAAGAGTTTGGGAAAATTAGTTAGCAGGTGAACGTATCAATTATTTATACTCGAAGCCCGGCCTACATAATAGATAAAGTAAGTCTCCAGGGGTATTTGGAGGCGTGAAAAGGCGAGTTTTGGGGATAATTGTGAACTTTTTCTGGCCTCTTGTCCTTTATTAATTAGGTACAAGCTTTTGCTCACAATTGAACTCACGTAATTTCTTTTGACGTTTACCTACTCGACTGATTTAGATGAAACTTAAAAGTACCTACCTGAGTATATATACTCGTAGCACAGTATGCTTTCCAACTTTAAAAGTTTCTTAATATTGATTGATCATCAAATTATTTCGGTTGGTTGTACAGATACAAATACCTAATGGTCAATTCACATTGGCTACGAATCGAATTGAACTTCTAAAATTTAGGTAGGTATTGATCTGATTTAAGGATAGGTATTGTATAGGTCTAATTTATTAAAGCAAAAATGAATTTGTACAAAATACTATGATTTTTTTAGAATTCTGCTCCGATTTATTGCCATTGTAAAGTTAACGTAAGCAAGACATCTGGGGTTTGATTCCCGCTAGGGAGAATGGAGAAGTTTACCTTTTTTTTAATTTATTATGAAAATTAAGACAAATAAAAATAAAAATATGAAAGAATCATTAAAATATCTCAACAAATGAAAAAGTTATGGAACTTTAAAGTTGCGCTTGCAAGACGGGAGACGTGAGTCGTGACGTCATAATTCCCTTTCAACCGACTTTATAAAGCCGAATAAAAGAAATAAATGGACTTAACGTGATTTAATTGAATTAAAAGCACTTATTTTGTGTGTGAAGATAATTTTGAAGTATTAAATCTCGGCTAGCTATTAAACATCACTCACAAAATTTCTCACTCCAGTAAGATACAGCAATCGGTGTACATTAGATAATTAAACTTTTAAATCGTCATTTCTCAGTCATTTATTGATGGATTTAAAAAAGAAAAACACTGATCACTTTTCTTTCTTTCTTTCTTTCTTTCTTTCTTTCTTTCTTCTGATCTATTAGTTTTAATCTATATTTTACTTCCGTTGTGTTAAATATGATATTCACAACATCATGAAACTTCTCCATTGGTGATCTAGTACGATGTCGTAATATCACGTATGAACCACTTAGAGGCTTATTAGGCTTTGTCACACAACAAGGCACTTTCTCGTCATCGAATAAAAAATACAATATTATTTTCTTTCACATGATAATACCACATGAGTCATATTACAAAGTCTTCGAAACATAAAGATGTCCGCAAAAAAATGTTTACAGCCCACTCATTACCATCGAAAATTTCATAGCCGACATAAATTGTAAAGGTGTCTTCTCATCGTGTGCGATATCGCGACTAGTTTTGACATTTGTCTAGAAAGCTAATATTGCAACCGCTAATGTCAATAGGAACATTTGCGTGCATGCTTTCGTCTATAACATTGTAGTCGGTGGTAGAGATGGACAAGCTGATGCCCGCGACTTCGTCCGCGTTGATTGAGATTTTTGGTCCTCTTCTCCGTGGGAACTCTTCAATTTTCCGGGCAAATAACTAGCCTATGTGTTATTCCTGACTATAATCTATTTCTGTGCCAAATTCCATTCCAATTCAGCCGTTCTGGCATGATTGACTAACAATAAAAATAATCATCCATCCAAACTTCCGTATTTATGATATTAGTGTTTAGTATAGATTTATAAGCATTATTATCTTTGAAAAATTCCATTCGTTGTCTTCCCTTGGCAGTCTTTAAGTGTTAATAGTAATTCTATGGCAGGCAACGAACTTTCTGCGAATTGTGATTCGCAATTTTACGCTCCGTGGTATCTTACGCTGAGACAAACGGGATTCTGTCTTTCTGTGCTGTTTATACTTTCAAATTACTTTTATATCGCGGTAAAGTTTTGTTTGTTTTATGACGTCATTCCTGGTGACTTTGTCAGCGTTTACAAATTATTAATCATTTTCATACAATGTTGCAACGTAACCCGTTGGTCTAGGTGACCGACAGAAGAATAGAAAATGTAAAACTTGTCAACGCGACAACGAAGGCCAGCTACTGTTTGATACTGTCGCGTCGCGTCGTATGGAGTCGAGGTGTCGCGTTTGTCGCTCACGTAGGACAACAGTTCCGCGGTGATAGTCCAGAGGTGCAATTATGTAAGGTTTGCCGATCAAATCGTCAACCCTAAACTTATGAGAATGAATACACGAAATTGAGCTCTATTTCAATGCTCTTATGGTGTATTTTACTTTGAAGCCGAACTTTGACGATTTGATCGGCAATTCTTACATAATTGGGAGGCAGGCCCCTGATCCTCGGACCTAACTAACTTTTTTAGTTATGACCGTTTTATGATATTAAATATCACGTCTTGCTTTAACGGTGAAGGAAAACATAGTGAGGAAACCTGCCTGAGAGTTCTCATAATGTTCTCGAAGGTGTGTGAACTGTGAAGTCTATCTATCCGCACTTCGCCGGTGTGGTGGTCTATGGCCAAACTTTTCTCGATCTGGGGAATGACTCGTGCTCTTTAGTAAGCCGACAATTGAAGTTATGATGATGAAACTTAGCTTAAAGGTAGTTTAAGAAACTAGAGCATAAAATCTAAACCTGTCTAGAAAGTCAGAATAGTATAATGCAGACCGTTTTTTATTAGTAGTGTCGTGATCGTGTGTTCGACTGGCAACATTTATTTATTATTTATAGAATGGCAATACTGATTTCATGTTGGTATTGCACTATTAATGAATTCAGAGTTGGTAGAGGGTAGGCGAAAAAGACATTGTGTATAAATACGGGCGTCATTCTGTAAACAGAGAGTTGAGTATCGCTCGCCATCAGAGGTGCACGCCTGTGCTGTGTACATTCTTATATATCATAATATATACAGTGTTATACTTTTGTGTATAGAGTTAGTTGAGACGTGGTGTTGGAAAGTAAAGTGTGTGCGAGATGATAGCTGAAATGCCCGTAAGTCCTTTGTTGTATCGTTCCAATTTATTATTTATTTATTATTTAATCTCTGATGCATTTTAAGAGTAATCTTTAACACATATTATTTAGATATTTACTTAGCTTTAGATTCAGCGTCAGATGCTTGTAAGGTATAAATAACTGAAACGGTATAAGAAATAAAATAAATATTGGGTATTTTATTAAATTTGAATTCAGTTTTAGACTTTTGCTTACGGTATATGTAACATACTGTTTAGATTATGTTTTAGACTGTAACTGTTCCAGACTTTGATTAAGTTTCAGATTAGATTTTTATTCAGCTTTAGATAAATAATCCTTTATTTGCCTAACTTTATTCTGTATGAGTTTTAGATTTAAATTGCGATATTTTTATTTCTGTTGTGAAATTTCGACTCAGCGATATCAATCAGTTTAATTGCACTTCACACACACTTCACAAATCTCAAGATCAAAAGCTCGATAGTTTTGGATTTCAGATCGGTTTGAGGTTTTAAGTTTGATATTACTAAATTGAAAAAATGTAGGTTTCCTTTTTGTTATCCTTTTTAATTCTCCCGAATGTCGTGATTTACTAAAACTAAATGTCATCGTGCAAGTATGAATGGATGAAGATGTTTTGTTGTACACTACAGATTGTTGCAAGGAGTGAAGCGAACTAAGCTTAGCAAAGCAAATGTTTGGTGGTTGTGCACCGGGAGGTTGCACAATGTCGGATGGCCGAATGTCGTGATCGTGTGTTCGACTGGCAACATTTATTTATTATTTATAGAATGGCAATACTGATTTCATGTTGGTATTGCACTATTAATGAATTCAGATTTGGTAGAGGGTAGGCGAAAAAGACATTGTGTATAAATACGGGCGTCATTCTGTAAACAGGAAGTTGAGTATCGCTCGCCGTCAGAGGTGCACGCCTGTGCTGTGTACATTCTTATATATCATAATATATACAGTGTTATACTTTTGTGTATAGAGTGAGTTGAGACGTGGTGTTGGAAAGTAAAGTGTGTGCGAGATGATAGCTGAAATGCCAGTAAGTCCTTTGTTGTATCGTTCCAATTTATTATTTATTTATTATTTAATCTCTGATGCATTTTAAGAGTAATCTTTAACACATGTGTTAGTGTGCTATTTCAGGATTTTTATAAGGTACATTGTGGGTAGCGAAGTTGTTCGCTACTACCCAAAAATATGCCCGTTCTATGCCCACGTGTAGTTTTATGAACTTCCAAATAAAGATCCGTAGTTAGTCAATCGGTCTTAGGTTGTATCTAGTCATGGAATATATAGACCTTAACGGGAATTCGTGACAACTTCAGAAGTGAAAATGAACCCAAGAAAACAATATTTTTTAACACGAGAAAAATATTGTTCACTAAGTAGTTATATTGTGACACAATTCTCTGTGTCGTACCTTCAAAACTTTTAAACAAAGAGTATTCCGTTTACTAAGTTCAAAAGAGATTGACTACTTTAATCAAAGTTAGCATGTACTTGAGATCCATTCTTGCTATGCTATAAAGATAACGTGCAGCAAAGAACTTTTGGATATTGCTAAATCTGTTTTGACACCTATTGTGTGGGTACATTGAATAACATTAGTTCTGGGTGAACTCTTAGATTTGCTATTTTGGCTATAATATTATGTTGTATTCCATTTGAGTAGAGGTTAAATCGAGTGTTTGGTAATGATCTCGTGCGATAATAATTGACATTGTATCAAGGCAATTAATATTTGAATTTCATTTATATTTCGTATTTAGTTACCCACAAATTGGAAAAGAGTTTGCTGTAAACTTTAATATTACGTCATCACGACGTTAAGACTGTAAAGTCTCATCTGAATGAATTGCCAACTCAAACCAGCTTGGCGACTGGCTTCCATCGAGGAGGATGATCCCCGAATTACGATTTTGTAAGCAGTTTACTTTAGTGTCGAAGTAATTCTGATTCTTAGGTATTTAGTTTAGATAAAACACATCGATAGAAATTTCAGTGAATTGAGTTTTGAATATAGTGTCCATAGTATTTATTTATGATAGATGATGTAAAAATGTCATGTCCTGGACATGAGTCCAAGAAATTTTGTGTTATTTAGCTATAATCAACAAATAAAGCGTCAAGCGAGAATTTCGCCAGTATGAGAGTTGACATACTGGAATAAATTTCACTAGCACCGGCCGTCTGAGCAGCCATTTTAGATGATTAAATGCGATACCATACAGCTTGGTTATTACTACTGATTAACCTGAGGTACTCCTAGAGATATGAAATAGGTAAATAATTATCAGTTCTAATTAACTCAAGTATTTGTGAATTATTCTCTGGACCATTACTTTGGATGAACGTTACCTAAAGTTTTATTTAGTGTAAATGTAGTTAAATGATTATTGAATTTAAAAGCAGCCTCGTGCCTTCAGACTAGTGTACTGAATGAGATTGTAGTTTTTTTTACGCACTGTTTAAGTTTCGAATTTTGATTTTACAAGGTTTTTAATTTTTAATTTAGTTTTTAATTTGAAATTTCTATTAACCAGGCATAGATTAGATTACTGGTTATTCACGAAGAGAATTCATGGAGTGAATAATAGTAATAAAAAAAAAAAAAGAGAAGTGAATATGTCAAATAAGATACCCTCATGTCAATACTAGGATGCAAAGCAATTTATCGAACTCTGATTAGTTTCATGTGTGATTTATAAGAAATACGATAAAAGTATGATTTAGTTTTAAATTCTCGATATAAAAGTATACTTACTGGTGTACTTATTTTATGTGATCTAGATAGTTTAGTCTAGACTCGATCAAAACAGGTGTCTTAGGAATTTGTAGTGTTTAAAAAGTAATTTTTTTGAGTGGCAGGGCAACTATTTATATTAGTGCCGCGAGTGAACTTAAACTACATTAGTGAAGTACATTGGCCAGACATGTAATTTATGATAAGTTTATTTAAGCACTTGCTTAAAATCATTTGCCCTTTTATTAGTGATTTGTTCGATGGTAGTTGTACCTATGCTGAAAGAATAATAGTGGTTTTACTGACCAAGTCCATTTGCAACTCTTAATATGTGCTATTATCACAGCATATGTATTTTAGTACTGTATTGTATATCAGCTATTGATATCATTATCATTTGTAGTTTTAAAAAAAAAGGGGAACCTCTTTCTACCGCATTACAGGTTGATTGACATCAGGGGTTCCGCTTACATGTACGGAAGCCTTAGTGTCTCTTGACAGATTTATCAGTGATTGAGGTTAATAATGAAGGATTTTGGAAGAATACAAGATAGAGACGTTAGAATATCTTAGATTTCAAGTTGAAATTGACGATTTTGCGTAGCTGGTATTGTGGGAGTAAGAATAAAGATATTGAATGATGGTCAGAGAGCTCGTATACGTTTGGAGTAGTCATGAGTGTGTCTACTCACTATTATAGAGTGGCCAAGTGTGTCGATATTTTAAGGTGGCCATGTGAGTCACCATCTTAGAATGACTATGTATGTCATTTTGGCCATGTGAGTCCATAGAATGTAACCAAGTGTGTTACTAGAGTGGAACAAGTGTTTCCATAAGTTGTGACCTAGGTGGCCATGTGAGTCACCATTTTAGAATGACTATGTATGTCATTTGGGCCATGTGAGTCCATAGAATGTAACCAAGTGTGTTACTAGAGTGGAACAAGTGTTTCCATAAGTTGTGACCTAATGAGCCGGTAGGTTGTGAACAAGTGTGTTACTGTTTTTGACAGTATGTTATCTAACTGTTCGTGAAAGATCTAATGTATTTTATTTACTTAATTTTACGTACATATCAAACTAAAGGGATGTACATAATGAAAGCAAGTTTTCTAGTCTAGAATTATTAGCTGCTTTAGTAGATTACTGTACAAGTAACTCGTTCTATCTAGAACTACCATGGCATTTTATTCATTTTTCATAGTTCCTGTGTGCCTTTAAATGTTTTTGATCAGGGGAAGTTCTAAATTTTTAAATTTTGAATTATTTTAGATAGATTTCGGTTATTTTAAACGACTAAGATCAATTTTTACAAGTATTATAACTGTACCTAATGGTACAGCCGCAAAAATTGATTGTATTTGTATGGACTTTAAAATGGATTAATTAGTGATCCCGATGTAAGGCGACCGATCCTCGACGTGTTTCGGATGTATATAATCTGAATGCGCCGAAATACGAATGAATTATAGTTATTTCAAAAAAAACTATGATGATCAAACGAACTTGCAAATTGAAATTAGATCGATATTATATGAGTACGCTTCATTTGAAGATATACAACAACATAGTTATTATATGTACACTATTTATAATAACGTACCAGATCGATGTCGATGTGGTTTAGGAAATGATGCATTTAATAGCCTTATTGTCATTGGTTCAACTTATCAGTTGGTCACTCACCCATTCGTTATATTTGAAAGATTTGTGTTTCTCAAATATATGACTCACTTGTAGACTATGCTTAGTAGTTTAAAAAGTTAACAAGCAAGGAATGCATAAAGTAAATTGAAACAAAGGTTCCAAGTTTGTTGTTGTTAATAGATCTTTCACTCGTTTGTTTACACTATTTTATGGCTTTCAACATAATGCGGTCCGATGTTCGGAATGCGTTAAGAATTAAATACGGAAGGATATATACTTCAGCTTGTAACGGTGAAGGTTGTAGTAATTTTGAAATTCTAGATATCGCAAAAATAATAATTCCAAAAATAGTTCAAACGTGTTTCGTCAATACTAATCAGCATTCCAGTGATTCAGTTTGACCAAGTTAGTTCATTAAATGTTAAATTGAATTTAATAAAAAGATTAAAATTTTTGGAACATTTACTAATCACAAAGAAAGATAAATAAATAGATATAAGGGCTGAACATTTGAGGCTCGAAGTTAAGTAGCTTGCTAGAAACTACAGTCACGACACGAGAAGCCCGTTCAATAAAGTAATAAAATTGTAAAAATGCGCCATTCTCGAAGTCACATTGGGTTTTCTTTCTATATATTTATCTGAGTGATTTGAAATAATGAACTGGATGATAAAATTTAACAGACTATTATTTGAATTGAAATTGAAATCGCGCAATTAATTATCTTTTGCCGTCCAAAATCTCGAGAGTTTAATATGATGTAAAAATTATATTTTCTAGAGAGTGACTAGTGCGTGCTTGCTTACTCTAATTTTATCTCCATATTGTTTTTCTCAAATTTATTGAATAATGTCGTGTGATGCACGGGCGTTGTGGATCCGCAAGCTCGTGACGAAGGTATACCCTCACCTAGCGGCTCCGGCCTACAACCGTCAGTTAATTTGTAAATACTTACTTTAATTATTAAAAGACGCAGAAAAGTAAAGCAAAAAGTATTAAAAAGCAGAATGAATAAAACACTCAGTATATATACTATATTATGTTACTGACGTAATATATTATAACTTGGTGTAACGTTTTTATTTATAATTGGTTTGATTTTTGTTCATATGTTAAAGGTAATGATTCTGAAAAAAAAGACAAAAGAGGTTTTGAGTATTAAATTCAAATTTCTGAATTTGGGGTTTTCATCTAGTTTTTTTATTATTTAGTTTTGTATCAAGCTTTGGATTTACAGCAAAATTTGAATTTTGTATTTTAATTTGAAATTGCTATTGAGTAAAGTTAATTTAAAATAATTATATGATAGCGATTTAGTATTGTACAATAATTGCAAGCCGATTCTACTTCAATTCATACAAAAGTTTTGCATTTCAAAGAAGCCTTTGATGAAGAGTTAGATTTAGTTTTGGACTAAGGTTTAGTTTTGGACTTTTTGTTTGGTTTTCAATGATGATTGTAGTCAAAGTTCAGGTATTTGACCCAGTTCAAAGCATTGGGTAAGATTCTAAGTATTTCACAAGTTAAAGATTGTCTTGGACAACATAACCTGAACTGATTTGGTTGAATTTTGTGGTGCTGTCTCTTTTTAACCGACTTCCAAAAAAGGAGGAGGTTCTCAATTCGGCGCGTATCTTTTTTTTTTTGATGGGTTTATTCAGAGGTTAACACGGAAAGGAAATGCTAGGAAAAGAAGGGAATAAACTAAAACAACTTGTGTTTTGAGGCGTGTTTAATAGAATTGAACTCTATTTGTTAAAATTTTTGAATAAGCTACGAAAAATTTCATTTCATTTATTAAAAACGTTGACTGTTACATAGTTAAAGATTTTAAAATAGTAATAATTTAACATAGTGGGAACAGTCTACCGCCAACAGGTATACGATGTCAGGAATTTAGAGCAGATAATTTAACATAGACTTAATTTGATTCAAACGATTAGTAAAGATTAGTTAATGGTACAGCAGATCCAACTGAATTGAAGAATTGATAGATTAGTAATCCTGATTAATGTTTGCATTGGATGCGGTTGTAGATTTTATTGTGAACTCTGGGGTAGTGTGTGATACTTATTTCTTGTCAAGTCCTAAAATTTTAATAAAATCAGCTTTCCTTTACGTTCTGATAAATTTTTCGATTTCAATAAAGTTTTTTAAAAAAAAGCAGGCATGACACGTCATGTATGACACATGATAGGTGGAGCTCAGGATGATGGACCTGTTGGTCTGTTACAGATTGTAATCAGGGTTTAGATATTTACTTAGCTTTAGATTCAGCGTCAGATGCTTGTAAGGTATAAATAACTGAAACGGTATAAGAAATAAAATAAATTAAATTTAATTATTTTATTAAATTTGAATTCAGTTTTAGACTTTTGCTTACGGTATATGTAACATACTGTTTAGATTATGTTTTAGACTGTAACTGTTCCAGACTTTGATTAAGTTTCAGATTAGATTTTTATTCAGCTTTAGATAAATAATCCTTTATTTGCCTAACTTTATTCTATATGAGTTTTAGATTTAAATTGCGATATTTTTATTTCTGTTGTGAAATTTCGACTCAGCGATATCAATCAGTTTAATTGCACTTCACACACACTTCACAAATCTCAAGATCAAAAGCTCGATAGTTTTGGATTTCAGATCGGTTTGAGGTTTTAAGTTTGATATTTCTAAATTGAAAAAATGTAGGTTTCCTTTTTGTTATCCTTTTTAATTCTCCCGAATGTCGTGATTTACTAAAACTAAATGTCATCGTGCAAGTATGAATGGATGAAGATGTTTTGTTGTACACTACAGATTGTTGCAAGGAGTGAAGCGAACTAAGCTTAGCAAAGCAAATGTTTGGTGGTTGTGCACCGGGAGGTTGCACAATGTCGGATGGCCGAATGTCGTGATCGTGTGTTCGACTGGCAACATTTATTTATTATTTATAGAATGGCAATACTGATTTCATGTTGGTATTGCACTATTAATGAATTCAGAGTTGGTAGAGGGTAGGCGAAAAAGACATTGTGTATAAATACGGGCGTCATTCTGTAAACAGGAAGTTGAGTATCGCTCGCCGTCAGAGGTGCACGCCTGTGCTGTGTACATTCTTATATATCATAATATATACAGTGTTATACTTTTGTGTATAGAGTGAGTTGAGACGTGGTGTTGGAAAGTAAAGTGTGTGCGAGATGATAGCTGAAATGCCAGTAAGTCCTTTGTTGTATCGTTCCAATTTATTATTTATTTATTATTTAATCTCTGATGCATTTTAAGAGTAATCTTTAACACATGTGTTAGTGTGCTATTTCAGGATTTTTATAAGGTACATTGTGGGTAGCGAAGTTGTTCGCTACTACCCAAAAATATGCCCGTTCTATGCCCACGTGTAGTTTTATGAACTTCCAAATAAAGATCCGTAGTTAGTCAATCGGTCTTAGGTTGTATCTAGTCATGGAATATATAGACCTTAACGGGAATTCGTGACAGTAGTAGTATTAAAGTATTATTTTATTATTGTTGCCGCTCTTGTTTCAGAATTATAATCCTTATTTTAGGGACGTCAAGGTAACGTCATATAAAACTGTTATTTTGAAATAATACAGCTTTAAGGTAGTATGACCACAGGAAGAAAGTTAGCGAGTAGACCAATGCGCTGCATTAGTATGAAAATTCCCATTAAAATTCTACTACCGTCCCACAATATACGCGGTGTAACAAACAGTGAATATCCGATAATATTCGTTCGAGAAATAAACACGTCGTCCATGATTTACACGCCAATAACTCTTTGTGTTCTAATTGTGGACACTCGATTTCGCACGGCAGCGGGACAATGGTAGTGGTTTTGTTTTTTGAAGCGAACGCGGGTAGTTTGCAGTTTATTATGACAGTGTTAGATTTACTTTAGTGGGAAAGAACAAACAAGAAATAAAAGAAGAAAAAGGCTATTTCTTTAATATATCCCCCTGTGTTCTACCAATTTTGACGAAATTTAGTACAGAGATAGGTTGCGTCATAAGGAAGGCATAGGCTACTTTTACCCCGAATAACTAATTAATGTCTTCTCATAGAATTTTCAAAACATTATACAGACCAAGATTTCAGACATCATCTAAATTAGATAATGCCCGCGACTATGTCAAACTCAAAAAAAAATGTGGCTCTTTTGAATTGTCGAGTGAATCTACCACTGGTTCGGAATGCTGTCCGCTTCTGTTCATAATTTCTTCAAAATTTGTTGAGCAGATAGGTCACGTGAAAACGTGGCAGACAGACATACAGATGGACGGACAGACAGACACGCCTTCGCATTCTAAGATAAGTACGGGTAGTAATAATATAGGCCGAAGTATTCTTGTTTCACAATGTACTTATTCGCCGCGGGCGTACTGTAACTAATACTTGAGTGTTATGAGCCCTATTATAGTGTTCACGGTTCCGCGCAAAGAAATACCATAGCAAAACTTGGTCACAATATACTGTGTTTTAGAACCGTCGACTGTAATAGGCCATTAATTCACTTGTGTAATAAAACTCTGGAGTGTTATACACTTTTTTTTTGTAGACTACCGTTTGGCTGCAATTATACTTGCTGAAAAGTGGCGATGCAACCAAAGTTGGAGCGTGCTTCCCTAGAAGGTGACTATTCACTCTTGATTTGAAGATATGTATCTGTCACCGTAAGATTGTAAAAACCGTCAGATTATAATCCAACTCGTGACATTGTAAACTGTCGAATGATTACAATATAACGGATTATTTTTCGGTAGATTTTAATCTGTTAGGTTTATTAACCCGACAGAATCTAAGTGCTACTTGATTATTTATGTCGAACCCTAACCTAACTACAAGAAAGACAAGAAAACGTAAATACAATGAATATTTCAAAAATTGACACTTAGGTAAAACATTGAACGGTTCACAATCTTTCGACTGTTTACAATCTATCGAAAAAAAGCGTTAGATTACAATCTTACGGTGACATATCATTATTAAAAGCGGAGGGGAAAACGGAAACGGGCGGGGTAAGTAGAAACGAGGAAGTAAATCGGTAAGTAAGTACGTACCTACGCGTCCATGGAATTTTCGACTATGTACGGATGCATTTTTTGATAATCCACTACAAGTGGTGAGATGATGAAATCGCAGTCAAGGGCTAGACTGCGATTTCATCATCTCACCTGATGGTAAGTGATGATGCAGTCGAAGATGGTAGCGCGCTAACCTGTTAAGGGCACGCCAGTTAAGTATATTAAACCCATACCTACCCCTATTCGGTTTCTACACGGCATCTTACCGGAATGCTAAATCGGCACATCTTTGCCGGTAGGGTGGTAACTAGCCATGGCCGAAGCCTCCCACCAGGCCAGACCAGGGATAATTCAGATATTATAAATTTCCAAATTGACCCTGCCGGGGATCGAACCTCGGACCTCCGCACATTAAGACAACAGCGCTCAACACTGCACCACGGAGGTCGTCAAATTCTACTGCACGCTAATGAAAGTATCAGTTTAGTATCCAGCTTAAATCATCATAGATGGCATCATCGCGGTCAGGAGCAAACTTGAATTAGGATGAAAGACACTGTCGCTAAAATACCAGGAACCAACTCTAAGATCGAGTTATCAAGATGTTATCATTTTAACAGCGGTTACTTCATAACTTAATTAATACGAAGAAGTTATGATTGTACAACAATGTATTTCATTTGCACAAACACTTGCATTGCTATTAGGTTTATTTTTTCGCAGAACGCTATACATAATTGTGAATAACATGACCTATTGCAAAATTATCTTACTAATCCATACTAATATTATAAATGCGAAAGTGTGTCTGTCTGTCTGTCTGCTACGCTTTCACGGCCCATCTATTCAACCGATTTTGATGAAATTTGGTACAGGGATAAGTTGTATCCTGGGGAAGGACATAGGCTACTTTTTATCCCGGCAAATTCAAAGGTTCCCGCGGGAATCAAAAATTTATCTGTTCAACCGATTTTAATGAAATTTGGTTCAGGAGTAGGTTGTATCCCGGGAAAGGACATAGGCTACTTTTTATCCCGGAAAATTCATGAGTTCCCGCGGGAATTGAAAAAACTTGGTCCTCGCGGACGAAGTCGCGGGAATCATCTAGTAATATTTTAAACGCGAAAGCTTGTTCGAGGATGTATGGATGGATGTTTGTTACTCTTTCACGCCAGAACGGCTGAACGGATCTGGATGAAATTTGGCATAGAGGTAGATTATAGTCTGGAATAACACATAGGCTACTTTTTGTCCCAGAAAATTAAAGGTTTCCCGCGGGAACCAAAAAACCTCAATCTACGAGGATGAAGTCGCGGGCATCAGCAAGTATTTTATACTATGAAGCGTTGTTTGTCTAATAAGCTAGCTAGTCTACTGCAGCTTTCTAATTAAAAAAAAATTATTAAGCTTATTTGATTCTCGCGGAAACTTCCTAATTATCCGGCCTTTTTTAAAATTAAAATAACAGCCTATATCCTTCCCCGAAAAGCAACCTCTATATCACCAAGTTTCATCAAAATCAGTTGAAGAGATGGACCATGAAAGGGTAGCAGACAGACACACTTTCGCATTTATAATAGTAGTATATATGTATTTGATATACTGATCTGTCCCAGCTTCGCTTGGTTGGAATATCTGAATTTTTTGTCGTGGGCGTTTCGAGCTGACATTTTGGGGAATACGTTTCGTCGTGTCGGGCAGGTCTGTGCAAATCCATAAAAAGGCACGTGTCGATGTATGTGTGCATGTGTGATTTATTCTTTGGCTGTTAGTCGTGTGTTTTGCCCTTAAGATTAAGGAAAATCTCACGACATCTTACGGTCTGAAATCTGAAGTAGTTTACACCGGATAGGTCAGTGCAAAGGGCTTGCGATCCCAGAACCAGCGTTTAACACCCTTATTGTGGCCCGACAAAGCAAGAGCCTCAGCTTAGCTTTACAAAGGGGCTTGTCTGCATTAATAGACTAGAAGTGGCATCCTACCTTGCTAGTTTTCGTGAGTAAAAAAAATGATTGATCGCGGATTGTTGAATAAAACTTGGCTCTTGATGACGACCGAGATAGAAATAGATAAGTAGTACTTACGTCATTATGCCAGCTCATTTTTTTTTCATTCAAAATCAATGACATTGTGACAGTAAACCTTGAGAATCTGTCCTTAGCTGATGTCGGTTTATTCATACAGGCTTGAGGTGTCAAAAAATCTTATCTCTCTCTCTTTGCGTCGTATTCCTCATTACTGAGGGACGTGACCCCTTTCCATTAATCACATAATGGTAAGAGTTTTCTTGGGATAATAATGCGGTGAGTTCCCACGTCCTTCCGCATACGACTCAACTAAGAGTATTAAACTCTTAGATTTTTGTAACGATTATTATCAGATGTTAGTGATAATAACCGGGACCTTGCTGGTTCTTCTCGGTAGGAACGGCATTCCGAACCAGTGGTAGATTCATTTGACTATTCATAAGAACTTGTAAAAAGTCTACTTGAATAAAAATAATTTGATTTTGATTTTTTTTTTATTTTTGACGGCTTTTAACGTGTCCTCCGAGGCACGGAAATTCATACTTGTCACATCCAGTTCATCCAAGTCCATGTAACTTTATCCCTAACAAAAGGTATCCACGTTACATTGCTGAGACTCGAGAGTTATCCGGAAGAAGCCACTCGTGAGGTAAATACTCTATTGTGAGGAGAACAGAGGCGTTGTGTATAATCACCTTAAGGGATAAGAGGCTGGTCACTTTGAGCATTAATTTAAGACTAACCTTTTGATTTGTCAGGAGAGTTATTACACTTTAGCGGAACCTTCCGTTACATAAACTTACCAATTTTCAGGTTTCTTTGTCCATATGTTTTTTTACGACAGCGATTGTATCTCCTAGTCATACCTCGCAAGTTATGATATTACCTATAGACAGGCTGAAATTAAACTTGTAAGTTTTTACGCAAGCAGCTGCTTACGTAGGTAACCAACTTACATAACTAAAATTTTAGGCGATGAGTTAGTTGCAAGACCGTTTACATTTGCAAATCCGTACTAATATTATAAATGGGAAAGTGTGTCTGTCTGTCCGTCTGTCCGTCTATCAGTCTGTCTGTAATGCTTTCACGGCCCATCTAACCTAATCCACGTGGACGAAGTCGCGGGCATCATCTAGTTTATTATAAGTTGCTAATAATAAGTGAATACAACTTACATTTGAGTTGTGACTTGCGAGTTGCGACCCATGCACCTACCGGCTTCACCCACCAGTGGGTGCAGGGGGAATTCCAGTTTACCCGTTTATCCACTGCGTTTTGGTTGTTAATAAAGGAATAGGTATGACAGTTCAATCCAAATTAATAATCAGACCTAACTGGATCCCCTCCCCCCTCCCCTCCCCTCCCCTCCTATTTATAAGTAGGTACCCTTAACTTTCAGTAGCCTTATTAACATTTAATACATCGTTAGCAGTCTAATTAATTTATTTTAACGAAAAGTGGAAATACTCATTAATTATTTTGCAGAATCCTGTCCTAATATTGAACACGGCCTAAGTAAAAACCACTGTTTTGATTCTACGTTTACCGTAACAGTGCTATTCTCTAAGCACACAGTCTATCCCTTAAAACGCAGATGCAGCGACGAATTAATGAAACACTAGAACATAGAAGCATGATAATATTAGGTATTATCCATTTTTGGAATACCGGCTATGTAAAATAATATATATTTGAAACTCAATTAAAAATATCTTATTCGATTTGGCTGTCATTAGCAAAATGTCTTGCTTCATCATAATTATATCAGCCTGTGGACGTCCACTGTTGATTAGTGGTTTCCAATGCTCTCTGGTATAAGTTCCTTATACTCGTAAATAGAGAGTCTTCATTGGTAAACCTACCAACCACAAACCGATTTTTTCTGATACTGAAAACATTACAATACTCTATTTAGTTGATGCGACAAAGGTGTAACAATAGTGAACTCGACCGCGAGTTCAACAGCGAGTAGAGTGTACAGAATATTATTGCAACAGGAAATATTCTCGGTCATCGTTTCAGGGGTGGCACATGCCATTCAATTTTTCATTACCATTATATTATAGGGGATACATTACGCGCGTCTGATTCAGCGATTTTCCCACCATTAAGGGCACAAAAGGGGGGCGGCGGTAAACACAAATAAATCCGAGAGGAAGATCAAGGGTATGATGAATGATTTTAAAATGATTCTGCGCTGCTTTGTGTAAGATTGCGTGACTATTGTAATTTTGTAATAGAACTAACTATTCATGTATAAACTTAACTTACATGATTATTAAAATGAAGCGACGTCTTCACAAATATAGGTACTTACATACCGCATACTTAACAAAATTAAAATATCACGCCAAAAGATCCTTAAGGCTGATTTGCTCATATTAGATCTTACACGATTTGAATTAGCCACTAAGAAACCTCATTTTTGCTAACGAAACAATAAGACTGAAGTTGGCGCGTATATTTTAGCAAATTAATGAGATATTTACGATAAAATATTAAAAGTAAAGATAGTTGGCGTAGGTAAGTTAAAGGTATGTTTGGTATTAGGTGTACAGAAAGCCACTTAAACAATTGTACCTGCAATAATAATGAGTTTTTTCAATTGTAAGGAATACGAAATAAATTCCAAAAAATAAAGGCACATTACACCATATTTTATGACATTGCAAACATTTTAACAGATACGTTAAAAACTCCTCGCGCCAACGTTTTTATTGCTATATCAAATTCGCGATCATATTTACGATCATGTTTTCCGATGCTTTTTGCGAAATAACATCATTCACAATGCTTCAAGAGGTGTAGAGAATTTTTTTTTTTTTTTTTTTTTTTTTTTTTATTGTTAGATAGGCTTGCGCTTGACGACAATCATGCTTAGTGCAAAGCAATGATGAGGTCTAGGTTGGAGCGCGCTTGCCTAGAAGATGCCTATTCACTCTCGCCTTGAAGGTACCTAAATTATACGTGGTAGGAAACACGTGCGCCGGGAGGGTGTTCCAGATCCCAGCGGTTCGGATCAGAAACGTTGAGCAAAAACGTTTCGTGCGGCCAAACTGGACATCGACCACATAAGGATGCCAACGCAAACGGTTTCTCGCTGTTCTGTGGTAGAACGGAGAAGGAGGAACAAGGTTATGAAGTTCCTGAGCACACTCTCCATGGTATATCCGATAAAAAACCGATAGGCAGGCGACATTGCGTCTGTGTTGTAGACTGAGCAATTTCGCCCGCGTAAGTGATTGATCGCCAATTATCCTTCGGGCCCGGCGATCTATCGAGTCTAATGTATCGAGTTGGTACTTGGCGGATCCGTCCCAAAGGTGGCAGCAATACTCCATGCCAGATCTGACTTGTGCCTGATAGAGAACGAGGCGTTGTTGTGGCGTGAAATATCGCTTCACCTTGTTCAGGATGCCAAGTTTTTTGGCAGCTGTTTTGGCCTTTGACTCGATACATTTCCCGGAATTGAGGTCCCGAATTTCTTTACAGTTTATTTTGACCCATAATTCTGTAGGTACTCGAAATATGAGATCAGCATTGAGAGTATTGAGTGCATCAGCATTCAATACTCCCGAGAATTTATTATTTTAGTATCGAACTAGTTTGCACAAAATGAAAAGTGTGAATTTATACATACAAAAAGAGAAAAGTTTCCAAACAGCAAATATTTATTTTACTCGAAGTATCCCTAAACGATCAAATCAGAAATGAAAATGAAAATGAAAATAAATAATAAAGGAGAATCGACTGGGGTTGCGTCCTGGTTTTTGAAAAGCGACCTCGCACCAGAAAACCCAGCATCGGAAGACCTTAACGAATTCAACTCTTTTAAAATGATTCTGCGCTACTTTGTGTTACATAACGAGACTATTGAAATTTTGTAATAGAACTCAGTATTCATGTGTACTGACAGGACTCTTGCAGGGATGTTCTTTATGCACATCCCTGCAAGAGTCCTTCGTTCAGTAGCGGACGTCTATCTTTGAGTCCATAACGACGATTACTGCTTACGCCGGAGAAGTCGTCACCATTGCTCAGTAATTATTTTTAATTAAATTTGAATAAACCAGACCTCCTATGAAATTTTCGAAGTTGTTGTAAGTCAAGATTCTCGCAATATTAATTATTTGAATTACACCCTACTGAGTATTTTGTTGAAATTTATTTGAATAGACCTAATGTTTACAGCCTTCTAACCATCTCTCTCTTGTTTACAGCATGAGTAATGGTTTTAATTAAACTTGCTGAGTTTTCTTGAAGTTAATGTCTAAGATGTTCATTAGATTTTTGTCTACTGTGAATAATTGTCCTGTAAAAATCTTGCCTATCATTGCCCAGACAAGTCATCATGGTAGTCCGCAATACGATATGTCACCGAAAGATTGCAAAAACCGTTAGATAGTAAGTAATCTAACTAGCGAAATTGTAAACTGTCGACAGATTGTGAACCGTTCAATGTTCTGAGTTTAGGGTTCGACATAAATAATCAGGTTGTTAGGTTTTATCGAGTCAATATACTTAACAGATTACAATCTACCCAAAAATAATGCGTTAAACTGTAATCTGTCGACAGTTTACAATTACACTAGTTAGATTACAATCTAACGGTTTTTGCAATCTTACGGTGACAGATATAAAGCTTTTGGGGACTTCAAAATGCCGTGCTCTTGTTTTTCAACCGACTTCAAAAAAAGAAGGAGGTTCTCAATTCGACTGTTTTTTTTATTTGTTTTTTATTTTTATGTTTGTTACCTCAGAACTTTTGACTGGGTAAACCGATTTGAATGATTCTTTTTTTATTTGAAAGAGCATACTTTCCATGTGGTCCCATATAAATTTTATCGTAATCGGTCGAGCGGTTTTTAAAATATGAACAATAAAAGTTGGCGCGGGAGTTTGAAGTCGGTTGTTTAAAAAGTATTTTTTATATTAAATTATTCAATTTATTTTACCACATCAAATATCTGTTCTGGTAATGGTGATGATCTAGTGCTGAAGATAATGTTCTACAAAAATTAAATTTCGCCAAACGAGTGGGCTAGTTAAGTTAGTTTGTAGGCGAGTTGGCGCTCTTACTTATTACTATTAAAGTTAAATTCATCCCGTCAAGCTTCATCTTCTCGTTAAAGTTCTAAAGATATTAAGATGATGCTCGACGGATTAAGTAGTTCTTCGACTGTTATCCTCATTTCTGACCAGTACTTACCAACGACCTCAATTTACATAGACGGGCCCTGTCGAACAAAGAATGTGGACTTATGTTTAACAACGCCATCTAGTCTGAAAAGCGGGAACTTGCTTGCAACATATGCGCCATCTTGAAATCGTATGACTCGGTCATAGATTAGTACAGATGCGCTTGTCGAAAATAATACCTACATGAGTGTACTCTCTGAGGTAAACGATAAATGTTAGTATGACGTTGTTATTTTTACCACTTTTTTGTTACCAGTTTCCTGGAAAACCATTGAACCGATTACTATGCGGTTTTTTGCATTAGATATATATAGCTTGTGAAAAGGTTCTTAGATATATTTAAATGTCAAAGTCCACACAATGGGGCGCTGCAGTTCGTCGTGGGTTATTTTAATTTAATTATTTGTTAATTGTTGATACTGAAGTTTTGTCGAAAAATTGACAGAAATAAAGTCATTTTTAGGGTTGCGTACCAAAATGATAAGAAAACAACCCTTGTGGTGCGACATGACTGTCCGTCACACTTAGCATAATTTGGTAACTACTAATGCAAAAAACTTGAAATTTAAAATAATAACAGCTAAAACAGTTTAAAATAATCCTCGCCAAACCTTATTGCAAATGAAAGAATTCAAAAATAATTATTAGTACTATTATAACAAGTGAATATAATTAAAGTTATTAAAAAATACGACTGCTTTGCCATGGACACACATACATACACGGACCCTTAAAACATAACACTCCTTTTTTGGGCAGTCGTTTGATAAAAATCCCCCTCGAAGTACGGCTACCACTGCTACTAACGACACCATTGCCTTTGGAATCTTATTCACATTTTTATTAAATGTTTTTTTTTGTGAATCACTGGATATTGACCTATAGTGTTAAATATTTTTGAAATCTACTCATCATTTTCTAGATGATGAAAAAAAAAATATTCGAAAATAAGATTAACTATATAATCAACTTTAGTCTTTAATGCGGAACCATGGCCATCTCATCAATTTTTTTTTAAATTTAGCCTATGTCACCCGGAATAAGCTAGGGATTCTAACGATACCTCTTTTATCAAAATCGGTGCAGGCGTATAGAATTTATGGTGGAATATACAAACTCACATACATACATACATACATACATACATACATGAACCCTGAAAACAATATACTCCTTTTTTCAGGCAGTCGTATAATAAAAGGGGTTGGAATGGGAGAGGTGAAAGAGTACTAATGGATCGAGTCACAGAAAAATACTTCATTTGAAATTATTTTATTTTATACATTTCTAAGTATGCTACTTGCCATCAAAAGAAATATTAAAAGTTATTTTGAGATAAATCACTTACACAGTGTGCATTTAAAAATACGATTAAGTAATAAACACTTGTAAGTAGGTAGCTGTACATAATAGGTACTGAACAACTTTTGTTCGACGAAATAATAAAATTCTGAATTTTGAATTAACTATTTATTTTTCATCAAATATCAATCAATCAAATCAAAAATAATAATATATAATATATTATATAAATCAATCAAATCAAATATAAATAAATATTATAAATGCAAAAGTTTGGATGGATGTCTGGATGGATGTATGGATGTATGGATGTTTGTTACTCAATCACGCCCCAACGTCTGAACGGATCTGGCTGAAATTTGGCATAGGGATAGATTATAGTCTGGAATAGCACATAGGCTACTTTTTATCCCGGAAAATTAATGAGTTTAATATTAAGGAGAAAAATCCTCAAACCACGCAGACAAAGTCGCGGGCATTCGCTAGTACAAAATAAAAATTATCAACTTTAATAAATAAAAACCCTTTATTTATTGAAGTTGGTTAAACATTAAACTCACGTCAATAACTAATTTTATCATATTATTACAATAGCATAATATTGCGTCTCGGAAGGTATTAATGCCTACTGTCCGTTCTGCCCATCTATGCATTAACTAATCTTGGTTGCATTTTTTTTATCGTACTGGACTGGACTATTCTAGGGCTGGAACCCAAAGCCGTAAGGCCAGTTAGTAAAAAAAATATCATACAGTTTGCCGCGGAAATTAAATGATTGCGAAATGGATAAAAATATTAAATAGGAAGATTAAATAACGTTTTCTTGGAAATGTATAATTGTGAATTGAAACACTTACCTTAAAATAAAAATAATACAGTGCCAAACTAATAAGACTTTAGATGTTAACTTAATAACAAATTATCTACACGATGAGCGACCGTGATCGCGCTACGACGGGGACAAAGACAGGCTTATGACAGGTTATAGGAGCGCGCTCTCATAGTTGGTCGCCCGCCATTTTTCTATGAAAGGGCCCATCTAGTACTTACATATATATCGATGGTACTTACTCACAAATCCTTCTATATGAAATAACGAACAGGTATCCGTATGATGTTAAATTTGGACTGTGTAATTGAAAGTTTACGACGTTTGAATAACTCTACTACAGCCCATTAATGTCACTGCTGGGTACAGGCCTTCATTCTCATAGGAGAGAAGGAATTAGAGCTTAGACCCACCACGTTGCTCAACCGCGGGTTGGTGTAAATTAAGCCAAAGTTAAAATACTATTCAAAATATTATGTTCAAAATATAGTTGCATTTGAATGACATAATTATTATTTTTTAAATAAATACTTATCAAGTCAAGTGAGTGAATATTTAAGATATTTTCAGACTGAATCCGATAGTGAAACTGTATATAATAATGGAATTAATGGAAAACATAGAAATCCAATTGGAATAATGGATGGCGAACCGTTGGAAATCAGCGATCAGGGTCCGCAATTCAATAAATTAAGAGCCTCGAAAATGTCACGCTTTAAGGTTAAGCCTGAACCACACAACGCGCAAATTCAGCGTGTGCAGCACTGGACTAAGTAGAAGGAATTTCTTGAGGGCTTCTTCTCAGACTTCAAAATAAAATAAAAAATAAAAATAGCGACTGCTGCAACTTTGAATTTTTTTACTTTGGATTTTTTTAAAACTTTTGTTCAATATGAAATAATTTATTTCAATTCCAACTTGTGTTATTGACGATATCATGCAGGACAACTAAGTGATGATATTTGACGACTCTATAACACCGGTTCGGAAAACAGATTCTACTGAAGAGAAACTCAGCGGAATAGCACATAGGCTACTTTTAATCCCGGAAAATTAAAGAGTTCCCGCGGGTACCACAAAACCTCGATCCACGCGTACGAAGTCACGGGCATCTGCTAGTTATTCATAATGTAAAAATTTTTTAAACTGACTTGTATTAAACACACGAAAGCATTATAGGTACCCACGGTACACGATTACCTAGTGTGGGTACCGTTGGACATTGTCATACTTAGTTGTTTTTTGGAAAATAAAAATTTTCATTTTCATTTTTCATTTCATTAAAGACGATATGTTTCGTTTACTCCTTTTGCGCATTGTGTTTGGTCAAGCCCTAATTTTGGAAGGACATTGGGCAAGGGTTAAGTTAAAATATTAACTTACGGGGTGAAATGAGACCGCGAAAAGGGACAGGCGGGGTTTTTGGGACAAATAGTAATGAAACTTCTACAGGACAATTCCGAGCGGCAGAATGTTTTGGAATGTTTGACGTCCTCTATGACCTTTTTAGTTTCGTGTACGGATATGAACAAGAGGTTCCGTGATTCCGTGTAGGTAAATGATTTTTTCTAGATAAACGCTTAGTTACTTGGTCTGGAAAAATGAAATGAAAACGTATCTACATTAAGAGCCCTATTCAGTAAAACCTGCATCAGTAGGTATTTTTTAATGTCACAATGGTTATGATTTTCTGAATCTATGGTATGCAAAGATGGAATTAGGCCTATAGCGGAAGTATACTAAACAATGCGATTATAGAAATAGAATAAGAATGATATAAGTATCAATGATTGCGATTGTTAGACTATAGCTATCATTATTACGTAGGTAAGGCCCCGGCGGTACAGAAAGAGATCGGCTTCGACTTCGTATAGCCATTTCTCTAACGTCAAAAATCATTTCTTGCTAAATATTTCTATATGGCCGCGTACATAATAATGTCCTCCCGACCGAATTTCCGAATTTCGGCCACGGCGGCCTATCTCTACAGAGAATAGTCCTCATGCGTGGGAGATATCATGTAGCTAATGCAAAAGTGTGTGCGCAAATACAGGTGCACTCTTTATTACTGTACTCTCATAGCCCTCTGGGCAGAAAATCCAACACGACCGGAGCAAATGTATGTGTCACACATTTACTCTGCATTCAACTCGCGCGCGAACTATACAAACAATATGACACTTACCTATACGGAAGTTCAACAGAAATGCCTCTAAAGTTAGAAAATAATGTATCAACAGTATACCAACGTTTACACCAGTAAATTACCATCTACTACAGTACATTCTAGAGTACAGTAGTAAATTATTTGTCAGCGACCCACGTAGATACAAAAGCTAAAACTGTTCCATAGGTGCACTGCGTTAGAAATTACGCTTTTGCACTATAGTGGACACCGACTGCTTCAGGCAACTTGGTCGTATACAGGATGTTCCGAGGATTTATTATTTTTACTGCCGCCCAGGTTTTGTGCAACGGGTTTATTTTGCTGAGCGCCCAACGAAATGACCGCCTCATGAAAAGGCTTGCAATGTATCATAACAGTTAGCTTTTATAAATTTTCGTGATAAATTTAATGGACTGTTTACTTGGAGATTTACTTTATACGTGGGTTTACTGTAAGTGGTTATTTGCTTTTAGTCGATGGAATTGAAAAGCTTTTCTATTACTATTAGATATATAATAAAAACGATTAGGAATATCTTACTAGGATTATGGATCAAGCAAAGGTCAGAGGGCTTATAAAGGCAAGTCGATAATGCTACTGTAGTCACTTTGTACATTAAATTAAAACGTACCTATTTTGTTAACGTTAACGTAACGTTACATTGTTCGACGATATAAATGAAATTTTTTAACCTTTTTAAATTTATATAATACTAGATGATACCCGCGACTTCGTCCGCGTGGATTGTTTTTTTTATTCCCGCGGGAACTGTTCAATTTTCCGAGATAAAAAGCAACCTATGTCCTTCCCCGGGGTACAACCTCTCCCTGTACCAAATTTCATCATAATCGGTTGAACAGATACATTTGTTTGATTCCCGCGGGAACTCTTCAATTTTCCGGGATAAAATGTAGCCTATGTCCTTCCCCGGGATGTAACCTATCTCTGTACCAAATTTCATCAAAATTGGTTGAGTAGTTGGCCCGTGAAAGCGTAGCAGACAGACAGACAGACAGACAGACAGACGGACAGACAGACAGACACACTTTCGCATTTATAATATTAGTATGGATTATCATCATTGTCACAGCTAAACATTCCAGTGTATGGATAAAGGCCTCGTTTATTGGATGCCTGTCCTTGGCTTTTTGCATCCATTCGACGCAGTGCGTACACAGGTTTGAAGCTAGGGTAGGCATTTGTTAGTCAGAATACCTATTTACTGACTGTTAAGATGAAAAATGAGCATTGACTTATTTCCATTTGGGTAAGCAGTGCTTTTGTGCCTCTATGAACTGCATGCCACTGATTCGACGCCAGCCGCTGTCCGGATATCATCGCTCCACCTAACCGGGTGGCGCTCTATACCTAAGGTATCCCGAGTATAGACTGCGTTAATTCCATCCTACAACTTCTTCGGTCATTTGTCAAATCTATTCAGCCCACTATGACTTCAACCTTGAGAGCTATGTCGAGTACTTATATTTTTTGGCGAACTTTGCTTTAGACAGTATTTTTCAAATGAAAACCAAGCATGACTAATTCCATAACACGCTGAGCGTCTTTCAGTCGGTAGGTATACGAGCCTCGCTGTATCCACATTTTCATATTCATCCTTGCCCATATCCATTTTTATTTTTTTATTTAATTTTAATAATTTTAATTTAATTTAATTTTAATCTGGAACAGCCTGTACACTGGTATAATATTAAAGGAGCAAGTGATCAAGCGATAAGGGGAGATGTAAGCGATTTTATTCAGCTCTCAGCGGCTGATTTATATCTTTATTGTGAGGAGTCGCCTAGAAGACGAGGCACGCTGACTGAGCCACACTAGTTAGGTGTGCTGTTTGAGCCTGAGGAATTTTAATGGTATTCCGTTAGACCTTAGGGTATATCTACCTAATCATATTGTTTTTGTTTCATAATATTTTAAACTAGATGATGCCCGCGACGTCGATGGCGTGGATTGATATTTTTTGGTTCCCACCTTTAATTTTCCGGAGTAAAAAGTAGCCTATGTCACTCTCCAGGTCCTCAACTATATCCATGCCAAAACTCACGTAGATCCGTTGCTCCTTTGCCGCGTGATTGAAGGACAAACCAACAAACCAATAAACCAACAAACAAACACACTTTCGCATTTATAATATCAGTATGATAATATTAGTATAATTAATTATAGTATGATTCTTCTGTTGAATCAAACTTGCAAAAATGATCTTAAAAGGCTGCAGTAGACCTTTAATAGGAGAAACGATAACCCCAAGGCCTTAAATAAATAAATAATAATTTATTCATGAGAATGTAGATGATATAAAGTTGATATGATTAAAGTTTGAGATCCATATACATTCTAACAATTATGGTACCAATTATGGCCTTGCTTTTGGAGTTATTTTGCCTCCTGGATATCTCTCATTAAAAGATCTCTGATTAAAGAGATTATATCAATAAATGACTAAGACATTGCTAATTCTTAAATTAATCGAAAAAAAAACAAACAATTTTCTGCATCTTTAACCTCATTGTTAATTAGTTTTCTCTGAAACCAAAAGTCTCATTATAGAAAACTAATTAGCGAAAAACAAAATTAAAAAATCCAATTTTCTATAGACTGTGTTGCTGTATCTTTGTGTATATTTAATGAATAATATAAATCCATATTATTCATTATTTCTAAGGTATTATTATATACAATGTAAGGTATCTGGGAGCAGACGGACCTGTACCAAATTCACTATTTACTAGGCCTTCTTCCGAAGGGCCGATTCACCGCGAGCCTCCCGTTGGTGAGGTCTTCTTCTTCTTCGGGTGCCTCTTCGATCAACGAAGGTTGGCAGTCAGCTTTGTATATTCTTTTCGGTTCTTTGCAAGGCGAAATAATTCTGCGGCACTTGCGATTCCGGACCACTCCCCTATGTTGCATAGCCAAGACTTTTTTCTGCGACCAATGCCTCATGTTGGTGAGGTACTGGACGCCAATTAATGCCTGCGATTTCGTCCGCGTGGATTTAGCGTTATTATGATTCCCGCGGGAACTCAGTAATTTATCGCGTTAAAAAGAGTCCCAGGATGCATCATGCCTAACTGTACGAAATTTCGTCAAAATCGGTTCAAAAGATGGGCCGGGAAAGCGTAGCAGACAGACAGACAAACACACCTTCCTATTTATTATATTAGTATTGATAATATCTGCACCAGATAAATTGAACTATGATCATGTCACTCAGAAGCATCAGTTTAATGCTTTAAATTTATTTTTCAATTCAAATAGGGGAAAGGTCAATTCCAAAGCTTTGGTACCGTTTGTGAGGCAGATTATCTTTTAAATTTTATATTATACGGCTCAAAAAATCCGAATGCGAATTCGTGACGGGCCGACTTATCTGTCCGTCTGTCTATCAGAGTCAATTACGCGGAAAGGTTTAAGCTCTTATGATAATAAATGATAGCCCGTACTAAATCGCATTCATTTCTCTTTTTTTTTCGAGAGTGTTAATAGAATGGTGGAGCTTTTTTGTTTTATTTTCGATTTACGGATACGCTTTGCAGCCGTAAAGTAATCGCTATTATATGAGAATATCAATCTATATAATACTAGCTGATGCCCGCGACTTCGTCCGCGTGGTTTAAGTTTTTTTGATTCCCGCGGGAACTCCCCAATTTTCCGGGATAAAAAGTAGCCTATGTCACTCTCCAGGTCCTCAACTATACCCATGCCAAAAATCACGTCAATCCGTTGCTCTGTTGCGGCGTGATTGAAGGACAAATCAACAAACCAACAAACCAGCAAACCAACAAACAAAGTGACTTTCGCATTTATAATATTATAGTATAGTATGATTACTAGACGATGTCCGCGACTTCGTCCGCGTGGATTGATGTTTTTTGATTCCCGCGGGAATTCTTCAATTTTCCGGGATAAAAAGTAGCCTTTGTCCTTCCCCGGGATACAACCTATCCCTGTACCAAATTTCATCAAAATCGGTTGGGTAGTTGGGCCGTGAAAGCGTAGCAGATAGACAGACACACTTTCGCATATATAATACTAGCGGACGCCCGCGACTTCGTTCGCGCGGCATAAGTTTTTTAATTCCCATAGGCATTCCTTAATTTTCCGGGATAAAAAGAACCTATGAAGAAAATCCCGTCAATCCGATGCTCTGTTGCGGCGTGATTGAAGGACTATTTAACGTCCTTTGGGATATAGTTTATAAAAACTGTGAATTATGTATTTCATAATTTAAGCCGGTAGCCCAAAAATCTTACAGTAAAAATAAATGACTCACCCACTCACTGACTGACTTCAACGCCCAGGTCATATTCTTGGATCTAGAAAGCTGTAATTTTGCATGGGGGTCTCCTTTATAGGAGAAGTAAGGAATGAGGTCGTATTTTAAAAATTCCCATGGCAGTGAAGCGGCGGGCGGTCGCTAGTCAGTGTTAATTTGACTTTTAACTTATAAAGAAACAATAATTAATTGCATCATCAGGTTTTAATAGCTTTAGTTCTTGTTGCATGGTCACTGGTCAGGCTTCTGTACTGGTATTACACTAGCTATCTATTACTGAGGTGCATATTCATCTAGGTGCGGGCCGATGACATCGGCAAAAGGATACGTTCCAATTGGTGTATCTTTCTGCGTTGTTCATCTAGATTTAAATGGTTGAATTACTGGATCGCAGTCAAAGTTTAACTTAAAAAAAAATAAAAATGGGTTTTAGTCAGTAGATATATTTATTTATTTAATCCACTACAAGTTAGCCCTTGACTGAAGTGATAATCCAGTCTAAGATGGTAGCGGGCTAACCTGTTAGGGGTATGGCAGTCATATTAAACATTTTTATACGTCATCGTACTAGAACGCTAAATCGCTTGGTGGTACGTCTTTGCCAGTAGGGTGGTAAAGAGAAAATTTACAAATTATAAATTCCGAAATTGACTCTGCCAGGGATCCCAGGACATCCCACGTTAAGACAACACACTCGACACTGCGCCATAGAGGTCGTCAAAACTTATACATAATATAGCTTTTAATGGCAACTTGGTTGGCTGATTTCATGTAAACTATAAACTGCTTTCACAAGAGAACAAGGTGGAACCAACCGGTACTCTGTTCTTATTATCAGATCGATCTCCGTCTGATTAATAGCAGCTCGGGCTATCACGATTGCGTTTCACTAATTAATTGGACGGTGTTTAGCCTCCCCCAGGCTGCGATATCTTCATTTTATAAGCCTTAGAACGGTTAAATTACGGAAAATCACGGCAGAATAGTTTGACAAAGTACCTACTCTATTTTACGACGATCTCGAGTTCTATTTTAGGATTCAATTAGGCCTTAGTAATGCTTCAATAGATAAAGATTGCCACCATGACTATAGAATGTTGAATTTTGGTGAGTAAGTATTAGGCAAAGTTTTATCAATTGTAATCCGGCTATATCCGGAACCTCTGGGCATTTTTAGCATTCTAGGCACCTTTTGGGGGACGAGTGGCCTTGTTGCGACAACGCATATCAGTCGATTGTGATTGTTAAGTTAAAGATGTAAAGATGCCATGTAGAAACCCATGTAAAAGTACATATATGGGTTTAATATAACTGCCATAACCCTAGCAGGTTATGGTAGGTATCTTAGACTGCATCATCACTTACCACTAGTCTAAAAATCTTGTAACAATTTGTCATTTTGTGAAGAAATCCATATCCATACTAATATTGTAAATGCGAAAATGTGTCTGTCTGTCTGTCTGTCTGTCTGCTACGCTTTCACGGGCTTGATGAATTTTTGGTACAGGGATAGGTTGTATCCCGGGGAAGGACATAGGCTACTTTTTATCCCGGAAAATTCAAAGGTTCCCGTGGGAATCAAAAATTGATCTGTTCAACCGATTTTAATGAAATTTGGTACAGGGGTAGGTTGTATCCCGGGGAAGGACATAGGCTACTTTTTATCCCCGAAAATTTAAGAGTTCCCGCGGGAATCGAAAAAATTTGGTGCACGCGGACGAAGTCGCGGGAATCATCTAGTAAATATATATTTTTTCGAAACTAAACCAATGGGTAATCATCAATATCTTGTTTCATTTTGAGGTAACTATCTAACTCTCTGGAAAATTCTAATTTCATCATCTTCCAGTAACAGAATGTTCCAGGTAATTTAAACACACGGGATATCTACCTACTTTGATCGCTCCAACAAATACTATTAACACAATCCCACGCTAAATTAAAATATAAACAGCGAATTAATTTGTTTGCTTGCTGTTTATATACGAATTGCACACAACACCCACTCTGGTGTAAATATTTATCTAACTTGCTATGTACAATGTAATGACGTACAACAAAATATTAGGAAGTGTTAATTTTTGCACTGGGGCCATACTGCCAACGCAAGCCATATTATTTCATTATTGTTGACTTTCGTGTTTTTGAATTATAGTCCTTATTTCAGGAACGTTAAGGTCCGTGACATCAAACTGTCATTTTGAGTAATATTGTTTAATTATTGCTTTCAACATTGGCAGTATGGCACCTGTTATTGTTTACTTGCAATTGTTTCTTAATTTTTTTTTCTTGTGATAATTTTTTTCCTACTTTTATTTTTCTCTCTTTTTACATTTCTTTCACAGCGTCAAGTCAAAAGGTATTTTGTTTATAGTAGAGTCCCTGAAAAGAAAGAGCGAAAATATTCTTCCGTACTGAACTACGAAGAACTTGAATCTCATACATCTTAGATGCATTAGGGACAGAAAGTTAATTAATGGGCTTTTTTTTCACAGCCAAAGTTTTAATTGCCCTATAGTAAACCCTCGTGAATTCGAGTCAATATATTACCTGTAAATGAACCGATTTCGGCTAAAGTTTATGCCTGTAATTTTTTTGTCTTGAATGGTCAAAACTTTAATGGTTTTCCAAGTAGCACACAGGCGATGTAAGAAGCGCTTGAATAGACGTTTTAGCAGGAATATGTTATGGCTTTACCTTGTTATGTCGTCGCTTTTCCTACGAATGGACCTATCTGACACTTTTGACGTAACTGCACTAAATACATCATAATAATGTACTTTTGATTCTCTGTCGATCTGTCTTATCGACTTTTTCATATCTTTTACCGTTTACTAGCTAGGACAATCGGTAAGTATGGCGTATATGCTCATTTGCGAAAAGGAAATCATACTAAGTGGCGTATTTTATACTTAGGGCTATTAGAAAGATTTTTATTTAGTGATCAGCTAAATAAAAATCTATCAACTATGACGTAACTGAAAATACGTCATTTAGTGTGAACTAGACTATATTGAATAAAAATGGGGTTTTCACTTACGTCTGAATTTTGATTGCGACGGAATACCTCAGACATTAACTAATAGAGTTAAAAATTTATGTAAATTGGTGACAAAAAATGTATAAAACCTTGGGCAGTAAAAAAATCCAAAATAGTACGAATCCAAAAACTTTCAGTCAAAAAATGATTTAAAACTATCCTAATTATTATTATATATAAAGAAATAAAAAACAAAGTATTTTGAATTAAATGTGATTTAATTATTCAGTAAAAAATACAGTCGTATCTCCTAAGTAATTAATTTTTCAGAAAAACAAAGTTCTTATGAAGTGGCGTAACTGTTTTAAATATTTTTACCTAAATGAATACGCACATTTAAATAAGACAATTCCTACTTGCAAAAAGGCCTTGATTCACAGATTATAAGAATATTTTTTTAATTTTAATATAGCTTTATTTGAGCAAGCTGTGGACAATATAGTTGAGCACGAAACCGAAAAACGCTTGCCCTGAACAATTAACTCGATGTCAGTTAGGTCCTTTCGTAGGAAAAGCGACGATGTGAGCGCTATAGTAGGGATAGAGAACTTCTTACACATACAAATTAATTCAAAAACCGGCCAAGTGCGAGTCGGACTCGCGCACCGAGGGTTCCGTACAAACCTGTAGTAAGTTTTAAATTAAATGTTTTTTTTAAATATTTGAGTTGATTGAATGAAAGGTAAATTGCGGTTTACGATTTATGACGTATTAAAAAAAACTACTTACTAGATCTCGTTCAAACCAATTTTCGGTGGAAGTTTGCATGGTAATGTACAACATATATTTTTTTTAGTTTTATCATTCTCTTATTTTAGAAGTTACGGGGGGGGGGGGGACACATTTTACCACTTTGGAAGTGTCTCTCGCGCAAACTATTCAGTTTAGAAAAAAATGATATTACAAACCTCAATATCATTTTTGAAGACCTATCCATAGATACCACACACCTATGGGTTAGATGAAAAAAAAAATTTTGAGTTTCAGTTCTAAGTATGGGGAACCCCCAAAATTTATTGTTTTTTTCTATTTTTGTAAGAAAATCTTAATGCGGTTTACAGAATACATCTACTTACCAAGTTTCAACAGTATAGCTCTTATAGTTTCGGAAAAAAGTGGCTGTGACATACGGACGGACAGACAGACAGACAGACATGACGAATCTATAAGGGTTCCGTTTTTGCCAAATTTGGCTACGGAACCCTACTTTTTTCCGTTTGAAAACCCTATAATACCATAAAAGTTGTAATGAATAGCTTGCTTTGTTTATTTATGAATTTTACTTAATACAGTTGCTGAATAAAATTCACAAACAAACAAAATATAAGTAAACGCAGGTTATCGACTTTTCTCCCAATCAACGCCCCGTGGAATGGGCCCCAAACGAGACCAAAAAGGACCTCGTTGCGTTCAAAAAACCTTCAACTTTTTATCGTAACGAATTCAAATTAAGACGTTAAACGACCAAAGCGTTGCTAATGAGCCCCAATGTGGCCTTAATTTTGCATAAGAACCGCGGGATCGCGTGGGCAGAGGAATTAAATTTCGGACCCTCGATAAAAATTTCAATGCGCGTTTACATAAAGGAACTGGCTATGTTTTTATTTTAATTTAATGTTGCTTCTTTATTCTAAGTTAAACATTCATTTTCACTATGAATAAATTTTAAAATTTACGAAACCTTCGTAAGTAGCAGCAGAAATTCGAAACTTTGTGCGCCAAATAGGTATTTAAAGGCAATATTTGTAGAGCACATTTAAAATTAAATGAAAAATTAATTAAATGATAAATTCAATAGAAAGTTATAATAAAAACAATATAAGTTTCAATAGTAGCCGTTAAAGTAGAACCTGTATGTCTCTTCTCAAATTTATAATGGTTCTCTCCCCCCATTCTCTAACTCAGTGTCTATTATAAAATGTAACTCACCGACATATTTTTTTAATGCATTGAAGGTTTGCTATCACATAGCAAACCTTCAATGGATTGAAAATTATAATATGTCTGTGGCATTCTTTTTTTGATAGACATAGAGTTAGAAAATAGGGCTGCTGGCTTTAGATTGATGCTTGAAAATCATCATACTATTTATTTACCTTAGAATTAAACATTGAAGTACAATAAAGTCGACGTATTATATTATGTACGTTTAACAAATGTTTGAACGACTTAAAATCGCTATAGATTAATTTATTCGCGCATATCGAGTTTTAATTAAGCCGTCTTGTTGTCCTGATTAAGTATTTGTTTGTTTTGTCACAAAGTGGGAGTTTATCGCCAAGTGTACACACAATCGAATATAACTCTTATGTTTTTCGAAATAGAGTTTGATCTGTATTGTAACTATCGTATTGTAATTATCAACAAGCAATTAAAAGTGAACAAATAAGACATTTTTTTAAATACCCGTTTTTGTGTTCGATCCAAATTATTTAAGGCACCGGGGACATTGGACTGCGTGGGATTTTCGTCTTGTTAATAAATATAGGACTTTTGTAATTATAACACTCATTTAAGTCACTAATTGGGTGGAAGAAACTATATATTTTTTTTAGTTCAAGGGAATGAGATTCTCTTAGGACATCATATTATAAACATCATACAGTAAAATGTCTTCTTAAACCTCAGAGTAAGTATGTATACCTACTAATTACACGTACTTTATATTACTTTGAGCCCTGAACGAATTTCAGCAACTGTGGCTTATCTCTACATAGACGGATTTTCAATGAGACAATGAGTCTCCTCGCAAATTGAGAAGGGTTAGAACCAACGACCTCAATTTACATAAACGGGCCCTGTCGAAAAAAGAATGTGGACTTATGTTTAACAACGCCATCTAGTCTGAAAAGCGGGAACTTGCTTGCAACATATGCGCCATCTTGAAAACGTATGACTCGGTCATAGATTAGTACAGATGCGCTTGTCGAAAATAATACCTACATGAGTGTACTCTCTGAGGTAAACGATAAATGTTAGTATGACGTTGTTATTTTTACCACTTTTTTGTTACCAGTTTCTCTGGAAAACCATTGAACCGATTATTATGCGGTTTTTTGCATTAGATATATATAGCTTGTGAGAAGGTTCTTAGATATATTTAAAGGTCAAAGTCCACACAATGGGGCGCTGCAGTTCGTCGTGGGTTTTTTTAATTTAATTATTTGTCAATTGTTGATACTGAAGTTTTGTCGAAAAATTGACAGAAATAAAGTCATTTTTAGGGTTGCGTACCAAAATGATAAGAAAGCAACCCTTGTGGTGCGACATGACTGTCAGTCACACTTAGCATAATTCGGTAACTACTAATGCAAAAAACTTGAAATTTAAAATAATAACAGCTAAAACAGTTTAAAATAATCCTCGCCAAACCTTATTGCAAATGAAAGAATTCAAAAATAATTATTAGTACTATTATAATAAAAAGGGGTTGGAATGGGAGAGGTGAAAGAGTACTAATGGATCGAGTCACAGAAAAATACTTCATTTGAAATTATTTTATTTTATACATTTCTAAGTATGCTACTTGCCATCAAAAGAAATATTAAAAGTTATTTTAAGATAAATCACTTACACAGTGTGCATTTAAAAATACGATTAAGTAATAAACACTTGTAAGTAGGTAGCTGTACATAATAGGTACTGAACAACTTTTGTTCAACGAAATAATAAAATTCTGAATTTTGATTTAACTATTTATTTTTCATCAAATATCAATCAATCAAATCAAATATAATAATATATAGGTAATATAAATATTATAAATGCGAAAGTTTGGATGGATGGATGTATGGATGTATGGATGTTTGTTACTCAATCACGCCCAACGGCAGAACGGATCTGGATGCAATTTGGCACAGAGATATATTATAGTCTGGAACAGCACATAGGCTACTTTTTATCCCGGAAAATTAAGGAGTTCCCGCGGGAATCAAAAATCCTCAAACCACGCAGACGAAGTCGCGGGCATTCGCTACCAGTACAATATAAAAATTATCAACTTTAATAAATAAAAACCCTTTATTTATTGAAGTTAAACATTAAACATTAAACTCACGTCAATAACTAATTTTATCATATTATTACAATAGCATAATATTGCGTCTCGGAAGGTATTAATGCCTACTGTCCGTTCTGCCCATCTATGCATTAACTAATCTTGGTTGCATTTTTTTTATCGTACTGGACTGGACTATTCTAGGGCTGGAACCCAAAGCCGTAAGGCCAGTTAGTAAAAAAAAAAATCATACAGTTTGCTGCGGAAATTAAATGATTGCGAAATGGATAAAAATATTAAATAGGAACTTAGGAAGACTAAATAACGTTTTCTTGGAAATGTATAATTGTGAATTGAAACACTTACCTTAAAATAAAAATAATACAGTGCCAAACTAATAAGACTTTAGATGTTAACTTAAAAACAAATTATCTACACGATGAGCGACCGTGATCGCGCTACGACGGGGACAAAGACAGGCTTATGACAGGTTATAAGAGCGCGCTCTCATAGTTAGTCGCCCGCCATTTTTCTATGAAAGGGCCCATCTAGTACTTACATATATATCGATGGTTAGAACATAGTCCATCGCGCTGGCCAAGTGTGAATTGACAGACTAACATTATGGGATAGGTTTCCTCAAGATATTTTCTTTTACCGATATAGCAAGTAAGGCACGTTCAAAGTTTGACTGCTTCGTTGGTCTGTCGGAGGTTAGTATGTTTGACTGCGCTCGACGAGGTCCCGGGTTCAAGTCCCGGGTCGGGCCAGAAACAAGTATTGGGTTTTTTTGACTAGAAATTCTCAGTACTAACCCGGAGTTAGGAAGTGGCGGTGTTTCACCCCCGTGCTTAGTAGAGCACGTAAAGCTGTCGGTCCTGCGCCTGTATATAAGTTTCTCGGTATCGCTGTCAAAGTTAAAAGACCACCGGGATGTGATGCGGGTGTATTACACTTAAAAACAATATTATAAAATCTGGAAGCTTTAATAATATTATGCCCTCAATAACAATGTGCCAATATCTCATATTTACACTAGCTCAAAAAGGGCACCTTTGCTGCTTAAAACCAGTGAGCAAAAGTAGTATTTCTCACTGAGTGAGCAAAAAGCTTTTACTGACTGGTTTTAAAGCAAAGGCGCCCTTTTAAGCTAGTGAAGTGAAAAATATTTTCGTGTTATTGCAAAGTACGCTTGCTCCCTGTGACAATCATACTTAGCAAGCAAAAATTAACTTAATTATATCAGTATACCTGCAGACTTCCTAGATCTAGCATCTAGGTACTTAATTCCAATCTAATTCCAAAGTATCCAATAGGATTCCGCTTAGCCTGTCCGCTCCAACGGCGGTGAATCAACGCATTCCTGTTCCCATTGCATCCACCAAAGCCACTCTACTCCCGTTTGCTAATCATTCAGGTATGTTACTTAGCAAATGCACGGGCGGTCTTCGGATACATCAGTGTGATTAAACGCGGTTATGTATCAATAAAATGCATTCAAATGCTAGAGCTAGATGTTTTAGCTTAACTGATGAAGCTGAAAGGCTTCCAGAATGCATTTGGGTTTAAATCGAAATGAGGGTAGTGAAGCGATTGTGTCTAATTTGCAGATTTACATACTAGCGCTTACTTTCACAACGGTGTTAATAGTTATTTGTGTTATATGGGGCCAAAGAAAATTTTTATTCCCCGAGGGCGCTATTTTGAATTCAGAGCGAAGTGAAGGATTCTAAAGTAGAATCCTGAGCGTAGCGAGGAATTAAATATAGGCCGCCCGAAAACAAAAAATTTGGCCCCGAGTGAAACACACTATTTTTCATCATTACAATATATGAGAAAAAGCTAGGAGTATCAACCTACTATGTATGGACATTACCTATACGTTTAAGCGCCGATCAGAAGCACGAACGCGAACCAATCAGAACAGAGAAATGAAAAGTCCCATGGGCCTAAAAATTACATTTTGCTCCCGCTATCCTCTGAAGCCAATATTCGTTTTTCGAATAGGTATGATGAAAAGTAAATTTCTGTAACTGTCCTTTTCATGTCAACCCCGAATTAAACTTTCTAAAAGTAACAGAATCACAAATTTAACTAAACCGGTATAGGCAGTGTTGTGCAATACGGCCTTAAAGTGTAAGTGTAATAAATCTTATAGTGTAAGTGTAATACATCTTATAATTTTTTTTAAAAAATCCGTATTTTCCCTGTTCATGCATTGCATCTTCAAATAGAAAGTTACTCTAAAGACTCGTTTCATTTAAAAAAATATTTTAAACTAGATGATGTCCGCGACTTCGTCCGCGTGGTTGAGGGATTTTTTACTCCCGCAGGAACTTATTTTTCCTGGATATCCTGTGGCCTTCCCCGGCATACAACTTATCACCATATCAAATTTTATCAAAATCGGTGGAAAAAATGGGCCGGAAAAGCGTAGCAGACAGACAGACAGACACACTTTCGTATTTATAATATTAATATGGATTGCTGTGTCTTACTTCTGGACTATTATATTGGCATGGAATATCAATATTGACCAAAGTTTGACAAAGTTCACACTAGAATGTATGATGTTAACAACTGTGCTGCAATTTCCCCGAGGGTTTGATTAATTCGCAGTTAAAGGAGTACAGACCTGTAGTAATATATTATAGGTACTCCAGATTCTATGTGTCGGTTACTGGTCACATACGACGCGTAGCGTGACTCTTAAAAGGAACGCCTAACGACAAAAAAATTGCAAATTTTTACTGGGCGCGGATCGGAGAAATTCACTGATACACATGATACTGAACCATGCCGCAGGTCTGTATGTAATTATGATTATGATTGAAAATATAGCACGGGTCAGTACTTAGCTGCCTACTTAGTGGCCTACGCCACTGCAGCATAATATACCGGTGACTGAGTTGGTTAGCCGAGGCAAAACATTCAGATGCACCTTTAAAAAGTTATAACGATATTAATTTGTGATGCCCGTCGATTCAAGGTACAATTTTTTGAAAGCCAAAAGAACAAAGGAGTATAATACACCTTACTCGCGTAGTTAGTGATGTGGTGACATGCTGTTGCTATACCACGTCGCTGACGTCCCGATTTGTGTTTGTCCAGGCCCTTATAGCGGAAGCTGCCTTTCAGCTGCGTGAGCACAAATGCATTAACCATCGGAGCGAGCACGCTAAGCACTATCCTATTAGATATCGTAGGATATACCTATAACTAGTTATATCATAACGGGTGGAGACAGTGCCGGTAACCTAGGCTATGTACTGATAGTGACATAGCATAATTTGATAGTGGCAGTGCCGGCCAGCATAATGCGCCGCACGCACACCTTAGACCAAATAAACTGCAGATCAAAAAGAACCCCGCGTTTTTTGGGGCCACACCTGTTTCCTAATAAACTGCAATTTATTATAAGCCACCCACAAAGACACACTAGGATATATTCTCAAAGTAAGCGCTGGCATAAATAATTAAAAAATAGCCTTTTTTATACGACTGCCTGAAAAAAGGACTATATTGTTTTCAGGGTTCATGTTTGTATGTGTGTATGTATGTATGTATGTATGTATGTGAGTTTGTATATTCCACCATAACTTCTATACGTCTGAACCGATTTTGATAAATGAGGTATCGTTAGAATTCCTAGCTTATTCCGGGTGACATAGGCTAGTAAAATTAAAAAAAAAAGTTGATGGGGTGACCATGGTCCCGCATTAAAGACTAAAGTTGAAAAAAAATATTCGAAAACAAGATTAACTATATAATCATCATCAAGAAAATGATGAGTAGATTCCAAAAATATATAACACTACTAGATGATGCCCGCGACTTCGTCCGCGTGAATTGATGTTTTTTTAAGATTTAAACTATCCTATCTCTCAAGTTGGATCGAACTGCACATGGTGTGCGAATTTTATTATAATCGGTTAAGTGGTTTAGGAGTCCATTGAGGACAAACATTGTGACACGAGATTTATATAATATATTAAGATAGTTAAAAATATCCCGAGTGACACGGGCTATAAATTTTTGAAAAATTCAATACGGGCTACGGTAGAGTAGTCGTATTTTTTAATAATTTTAATTATATTCACTTGTGTTTACATTTTAATTTAGGCGTGTGTGATGGCGCGCTCTCCAAAAAGCCTGTATCCAGCAGTGGATGAATGCAGGCTGATAGATGGATACATCTAATCGGTTTCTACATGAGTACTAACCCTGAAAACATGAACCTACTGTTAATAATATCTGTATCCACTAGTTGGTGTACAGTATTAGCTTAATCCGGGATGCCTTTAAGGGATTACAGCGGTCAGATGGCAATCTCTGTTTACTGGAGACTAGTAAATCAATTTAAACTAAATGGACTTGTTGTGTAAACTGTTAAATGTCTCATCTAACTTTTAAAAATCTAAACTCGCACGATCGGAGTTGCTGTCGTCATCTATTTGGGCATTAAATTGGAATAAGAATGGAGAAACAAAAAGATTTTCTGTCACTGGAAGAGCATAGGCCCACCACGCTGCTCTAATGCGGGTTGGCGGGCCTTAAAGACATTTTTTTTAATCCACTACAAGTTAGCACTTGACTGCGATCTCATCTGATGGTAAGTAATGATGCAGTCTAAGATGGTAGCGGGCAAACCTGTTAGGGGCATGGCAGTTATATTAAACCCATGCCCCTATTCGGTTTCTACACGGCATCGCTTGGTGGCCGTCTTTGCCGGTAGGGTGGTAACTAGCCACGGCCGAAGCCTCCCACCAGGAAGCCTTAAAGACTGTTATCATGTTAGTGATGATAACCGGGACCGATGGCTTAACGTGCTCTCCGAGGCACGGGGATGAAACACCACCAACTTCCTTACTCCGGGCTGGTACTGAAAATTTCTAGTCAACCCACTACTCAATTATGGCCCGACCCGGGACTCAAACTCGGGACCTCGTCGACCGCAGTCGAACATGCTAACCACTAGACCAACGAGGCAGTTAATACTCGTATATGCTAGCTATCTATGCTATGCATAATCTATGCTTACAATTAATCCGAGTTTCTTGCTGGTTCTTCTCGGTAGGAATGCCATTCCAAACCAGTGGTAGATTCACTCGACGATTCAAAAGTACTTGTTAAAGTCTATTTGAATAAAAATCATTTGAATTTATTTTTTTGAATACAAAAACATCAAGAAAATACAGTTGTCTATTAAAGCTAAAACCTGAAATGGTACAAAATTGTAATGTCCTTCACGCGGCACGTTCATAAATCGTCGCCGCCCTCGGAAGCCGCAAACCGACGTCGTATAAATTTAGCTCGATTTCGATTACCGTTTATCGCTGCATCGCTCGTTCAAAGGGAATAGATAGCACAACCTTCCTTACACTTACAGCGAGATACATACAGTTTTAAAGTGTTCTTTTAATTTTCAACCGACTTCAAAAAAAGGAGGAGGTTCTCAATTCGACTGTATTTTTTTATGTTTGTTACCTCAGAACTTTTGACTGGGTGGACCGATTTGGATGATTCCTCTTTTATTTGAAAGGGCATACTTCCCAAATGGTCCCATATAAATTTTATCGAAATCGGTCGAGTGGTTTTTAAAATATCAATGTAAAAACCGTTAGATTATAATCCAACTAGCGATATTGTAAACTGTCGACGGATAGTGAACCGTTCAATGTTCCGAGTGTAAATTTTTGAAATATTCATTGTATTTACGCTTTCTTGGCTCTTTCTTGTAGGTTAGGTTAGGGTTCGACATATTAATCAATCAAGTAGTGTTAGGTTCTATCGGGTTAATAAACCTAACACATTACAATCTACCGAAAAATAATCCGTTATATTGTAATCATTCGACAGTTTACAATTTCGCGAGTTAGATTATAATCTAACGGTTTTTACAATCTTACGGTGACATCAACAATAAAATAAGTACTTTGTATATCGTGTGCTTGTTGTTGTAAAGTTGGCGCGGGAGTTTGAAGTCGGTTGTTTAAAAATATTTTTTTATATTAAATTATAACATGCTTAGTTTTTTTTATTTTAGAAACTAGGTAATGCCTGTGACTTCGTCCGCGTGGATCGATGTTTTTTGGTTCACGCGGGAACTCCTTAATTTTCCAGGATAAAATAGCCTATGTGCTATTCCAGACTATAATCTATCTCTGTGCAAAATCTCAGCCAGATCCGTTCAGTCGTTGGCGCGTGATTGAGTAACAAACATCCATACATCCATCCATCCATACATCCATCCAAACTATCGCATTTAAATAAAAATAAAATAAATAAAATAATATTAGTAAGATAAGATAATGAAACAAAACACATAAATCGGCTGCTAAAAGCTAAAATCCAATTTAATTTCTTGCATTTCCTGTTCAATGTAAATATTATGAAAGTGGATACCTACGAGTAAATTTTTTTTTAAAATTGGATCATATTATTCCAGATTAAAAATGTTGATTTATTTATCGAGTCAATGCAATGACCTAAATATACTGAACTGGAAATGGCTGGAAGGTGTATTTTACTCGCATATCTTGGATGGAATTCATTTAAAAAATTATCATTCAGGGAGTTTTTCGAATTCGGGAAGAATATTAATTTAATGCAGTGCAAGTATAGATACATAGGTACATCGAGTTGCTTTATGTAACCTAGTATGTAATTATACTATATATAATTACACATACTATGTATATACGCTTATTAATTACTAGCTGATGCCCGCGACTTCATCCGCATGGAAAAAGTTTTTTTGAAATTCCCACGGGAACTACTCAATTTTCCGGCATAAAAAGAAGCCTTTGTCACTCTCCAGGTATACCCATACCCAAGCTATACCCATGAAAAAGATCACATCAATCCGTTGCTCTGTTGCGGCGTGATTGAAGGACAAACAAACACACTTTCTAGGTCCCGGGTTCGATCCCCGGCAGGGTCAATAAGGAATTTGTAATTTCTGAATATTCCCTGGTTTGGCCTGGTGGGTGATTTCGGCAGTGGCTAGTTACCATCCTACCGGCAGACAATATTTTATGAAATTTGAGGCCTATGAAAGCCTCCTCGAATATGCAACACTTTGAATTTTGAACCCAAATGTATTCCATAAATCCAACAGTAAACTGGAAATTTTGATGTAGTGCTCTTCAAGTACACCCCTAGTAAATCTACAAATCAGTACAGCTGTGAATTGACCAAGATTCTGTTATACAGTTAACTACGCATACATAACTACTACAACCTATTGACAGCTTTATCAACATAGTGATAAGAGTGATTTTTGACTGGTCGTTGGTGGTATTGGTTGTCACCGCAAAGCTGTATTGAAGCCACATGTGTACGAAGGAATTACTCGAGTGCAGGATTCGAATTTGTGGCGTTTGTCAAATAAATCATGTTACCACTTCATGAATAAGTCTTCAAATGGAAGTCCCGTGTTAGAAGCTACCTTATACTACCTCTATGGAAGCGACTCTCTGAAATGGTAAATATGAAACGCATAGTTCTACAGACAAGATATACCTATACCTACCTATTGATTAGCAAGCTACATGAAGTAAATAGGTGTAATAGTAGATAGAATCAATCTATAATAATATTATATATGCAAAAGTTTGAATGAATGGATGGATGTTTGTTATTTAATCACGCCAAAACGGCTAAACGGATCTGGATGAAATTTGGCACAAAGTTTGATTATAGTCTGGAATAACACATAGGTTACTTTTTATCCCGGAAAATTATAATATTCCCACGGGAACAAAAATACCTCAATCCACGCGGCCGAAGTCGCGGGCATTAGCTAGTAGGTAATAAGAACATATCTGGCGACCTCAGCGTCATAAGAGAAAGTAACAAGTAAAATCATATTTCCGTATTCTCTTAGATGAGAAGGAGAAGAGACCAAAATAAGATATTATGTACTTAGATCACAAAATACTAATTAACTATTACCACATCGATGATGAGAAATGCGGAAAGCCATTATAAACTCCTTTCATTACATTTGTAGTACTAACCAACCAAATACTTATTTCTAAAAAATGATATGAAATGTGCACATTTCATACCCTGTAAATTCGAGTTCGAAAGTTAAACTTCCCGGCCTAGGCCAGTAAAGAATTCAGTATTCATTACATATCATAAGTTTGAATTTGGAATCTTTCTTCCTGAATATCTTGTAACTTGTTATAATGTTCTTTGGCCTAAATAGTTTAAATTTGGAACTCTACCGTATTACGCGTTCAGCACTCACAGCGCAAAAAAAAATTAAAAGTATAATAATATTTATATTTTAACTTTTAATATTTCTTAAGTAGGTTGCATTTTTATTTACTTTCTTTTAATTACATACTATGATACATTTAAAAAAGTCACTCGATTCATTTTTTAGAAAAGCACTACACCTCGACCGGGAGAGCATTTCTGGTCTCGTATATTATAGTCTAACTAACACTCAACCAGAAAACGCGTACTTCCCGGTCTCGCGATGTAATGTACTATTACTTTATTTTATAGGTCCACGTAAATACTGTAAAATAGGTATTTGTTTTTTTCAATCTAATTGCACAATAAAAAGTTAATGGACTAAAATTGATTTGTACTAAAATCATGCTGATTGCAAAGCAAGTAGTCATTTCTTTTCAATATGTAAACGTTATATTAACATGAAAAGTGCATTTCAAAATAATGACGTAAAAAGAATATCAATTTATTCCAGAAAAGGCTTAAACCATGCATTGAATTTTTTGCACACACTGCCCGACTCTATAGGTAATCCAGGTGATAACTTACTCAAAAGAATAAAAAATACAACTGAGAAATCGAGTTCAATAATAAATAAAGCTTACGGGGAAAGGGTGAAACTTCACCGGTTCTGTAAAAAGTGGAATCGATACAATGCCACGGAAAAGCTTGGAGTAAGCTTTTTACAATCATTAAAGTCCTGCTGAATGAGTATGTTTTAACCACAGTGCCGTGGGTTGGTTCTGTGTTTATCAGTGTATTGTATGTGTGCATGTTTGTGTTTTTATGCTTCCAACACCCTTATAATTATACGTTTTTTTTTAAATTTTGTGATAGATAAATTGGATTGGTATCATATTTGATTTGTTTCGTCGCATTCAGCCGTCCGCATAATATCAAAGGCTTTAAAAAGATACGCGTCGAATTGATAATCCTCCTTTTTGGAAGTCGGTTCAAAAGACACGTCCAACACAAAATGGTGGATGGTATTATTATGAATTTATGACGATCAAAAAAACTTGTCATCTTTTATAATGAAAATCTTAAGGTGGATTTCAAAAATATATAATTCAAGATTTTGATGAGATTTTATAACTTTTTATGAGTAAGTTTTAAAACACACATTTACATCAGTACAGTTTATACATTTTTTTTTACAAAGAAACTTTTTTTTTATACGACTGCCTGAAAAAAGGAGTATATTGTTTTCAGGGTTCATGTAATGTATGTATGTATGTATGTGAGTTTGTATATTCAACCATAACTTCTATAAGCCTGAACCGATTTCGATAAATGAGGTATCTTTAGAATCCCTAGCTTATACTGGGTGACATAGGGTAGTCAAATTTAAAAAAAATTTGATGGGGTGACCATGGTCCCGCATTGAAGACTAAAGATGTTTTTCATCCCACCATCTCGGAAAGAGTATTTTTAATCTTCGATATCTGAATGCAAAAGCCGTTATTATCTTCTTGAGGATAAAGTAAATTGAATTTAGAACATCGTGTGCACGTTAGTAAATATCACTCGCCTATGAAGTTTGTGAATTCAAAACATCATTAAAACCTATTTACTTCTACCTCTATGGTGCCGAATTTCCATACCTACAACCTTTTTTTATTTGTTAAAAACTCACACTCGTAACCTTCTTGGTGTACTTTTTTAATTTGCTTTGCGCGCACCATTTTGTTTCACGTCATGTCATTTCCTCGCTGAGGTGGGATGAAAAGTTACGTGTTGCACTCGAGTGAAAAGATTTTTCACCTCGTGCTCTTTTGATTCCCTCGCTGACGCTCAGGATTCTAATTTTTGAACCACTCGCTGCACTCGTGATTCAATTTTAGAATCCTTCGCTTGCTCGGTCATCAAAATTGAGCACGCGGTTAAAAAACAACTTTTCACTCTTGTATAACAAATAACTATTTTTTTTCGAAAATAAAATTAACTATATAATCATCATCTAGAAAATGATGAGTAGATTCCAAAAATATATAATACTGTAGTTCAATATCCAGTGATTCCCAAAAAATATCATTTAATAAAAATGTGAATAAGATTATCGTTAGGTACGTAGTAGATAGTTACGGGCTACGGCAGAGCAGTCGTATTTTTTAATAATTTTAATTATATTCACTTGTTAAACTTACTGTACAGTGACAAGTCAAATCAGAAGGTACGTCAAACTATCTTAGGGCCGATTTCCCCACTCCGAATAACGTTTAACCTGTGAATAAATTCGAACTTGTACCTACATAATTCCTATCTAACATAACAAAATAAATCATATCATATCAATTGGTCAAAATGACCAATTAATTCGTAGGTTAAACGTTACTCGGAGTGGCAAACATAAGGTCTAAATGTAATAAAATGAAACTTTAAAACACGTATGCAAGCCAACAGTTACATAATATAGAATTTTGCGCACATTAAAATTCAAAACTGTTTTGAATTTGATACTTTTTTGACAGCATAGTGCATTTCACAATACATGATGAACCTAAACGATTCTCGTGATAAAAATACATCAGTTATTATACAATAATGATAGCATCAGACTTTATTTTAATTAGTATATTATTCGATTATTTTTAAGGGCCAAACTGCAAAGCTGAATTTAATTCAATAGCTTTTCTTTCAATATTTATAAAGGCGAAACTGGATCTTAACTCAAAAACTAACGATAAGCGTCCGTCTTCTGAACAGCCTTACGCACTCTTGCATAAAACCTTTCATATTTTTGCCATTGAATTTTCAACCTAATTTGTAAACAAAGAAGGTTGAATTTGGTCTGTGCGGTTTCATTGGTCCGTATTATCGTGTGGGCGACAGTAAATTCGCCTTTTTATACGGCAAGCATATGTTATTGCCGTTCACGGCGGCATTGAAAACGCATTGGTGGGCTTGAACCGGTTTGCATTATACCGTCCCAGTGTGCCTATCCACCGCGAGTTGGGTACAGATAGACTAGAAATGTTTGCATCGGACATTTTTTTTGCAGTATCTTCCTAGACAAGAGCGCACCAACTTAGACCTTTTTTTTTAAATTCCGCTACAAGTTAGCCCTTGAATGCAATCTAAAATGGTAACGGGCTTACCTGTTGGGGGATGGCAGTTATATTAAAATTAAACTTATACCCCTAGTCGGCTTCTACACGGGATCGTACCGGAACAGTAAATCACTTGGCGGTACGTTTTTGCCGATAGGGTGATAACTAGGCACGGCCGAAGCCTCCCATCGGACCAGACCAGAGAAATTCTGAAATTATAAATTCCCAAACTGACCCTGCCAGGAATCGAACCCGGGACCTCCCACGTGAGCAACAGCGTTCAACACTGCATTTTGCTTTAAGTAAGTGCAAAAACACTTACTTAAAGTAAAATGTTTATAGGGGCCCGCCTGCGCAGTTATTGTCATTAAAGATTAAAGATTAAAAATTTCTTTACCACAATATTTCAGATCACATCACAAGTATTAACTTGTGATTTAAGAAATAATCTCATAAGAACGGAGAAAAAAATTCATATTTCTAGTGCTTCTACAAATGCCACTTACTCAAATGAAGTGCTGAGCTCACGCTTTGCGGACTATTTAAAGCATGCCTGGAAACTTTAAAAACTTTATTTCTTCTGATTTTATATAAAAAATGCCTTCTGTAAACTAATGATTGAAAATCATTGTTTTTTTCTATGCACTATTCTTAACTTTAACTAGGTATAATGAGACAGGTTTACATTTTCAAAATTAAATAAAATTTGCATTCAGTTTTTTTTTCTGATGGTACTAAAACTCAGATATCATAGCTGTGTATCCGTTAAAACAAAACGCGAGCTTTCAGGTCGCTGACCTTTACAAATGTTTAATCAAAACGCAATAACAATAGACGTGTATGAAAACAATATCTCCATGTAGAGTATTGAATTATATTAAAGTTTTATAGACTAGGTCACTAGAGCGTGAACTTTATTTATTAAGAGAATATGGCATGAACGGGAATCTTTGAGAATAAGTATTGAACAAGTGAATATAATTGAAATGATTAAAAAATACGACTGCTCTGCCGTAGACACACATACATACACGAACCCTGAAAACATAACACTCCTTTTTTGGGCAGTCGTGTAATAAAAAATCCCCCTCGATGAAGTACGGCTACCACTGCTACTACGTAACGATACCACCTTTGGAATCTTATTCACATTTTTATTAAATGATATTTTTTTGTGAATTACTCGATATTGAACTATAGTGTTATATATATTTTTGGAATCTACTCATCATTATCTAGATGATGATTATATAGTTAATCTTATTTTCGAATATTTTATTTCAACTTTAGTCTTTAATTCGAAACCATGGTCACTCAATTTTTTTTTTTAATTTTACTAGCCTATGTCACCCGGAATAAGCTAGGGATTCTAACGATACCTCATTTATTAAAATCGGTTCAGGAGTATAGAAGTTATGGTGGAATATACAAACTCACATACATACATACATACATGAACCTTGAAAACAATATATGTACTCCTTTTTTCAGGTAGTCGTATAAAAATTATATTGCCGTCGCGCTGCTCCTCGAATAGAATTCCATAACACCCGATAGGGACAACTGCAGCTTGGATCTATAATAGGTAGGTACCTATATCTAATATGAAACAGTCGAATTAGTACTCTCGTATTTTCCTGCAGTTCCTCCTCCAAAACAGAAGCGATTATTTTTTTCAGGAATAATTTAAGAATTTTCTTTTTTTTAATTATATTCGTCAAATTTATTTGCGGAATATTTAATGATGACACGAAAACTGGGCCATTTTTTGCAATTTTTGAAGGTTCCATATTCTTAAAATTAAAGGAACAGAGAGCACGCACCTGTGTTTGCGCAAACACTAGTGCACTAAAAACCGTAATCTAAATCTCTCTGTAGACAGGCCGCCGTGGCCTAAATTCGGTCTTGAGAACATTATTAATCGGTCATCAATTAATACGAATGAGATCAGGACACGTCATGTCACATGACTGTCACCCACAATTTCATATTACGTAAGTTTCAACTACTCGAGCAGTCGCGTAACTGTTAGAGCAGTCGCGGCCTTCCCACGCTGTCGCCACTTGCTTGCACTCCAAGCAGTGGCAACTTGTTGTGGTCCTCGGGTTCTACTGTTTGAGCGTTCCGTGTACCTACGTTGTTCCGCAAATGTAACGATTCTATGATTGAGAATGAATTAGTTTGCCTATAAGTATTTTGGCAGACTTTAAGTACAGGCTAAATCGGTTTGCTTACCACAATACCGCAAAATACGCAAGGGAAATATTACAGAAAAGTGGTTACTTTAATGTATTATAATTTAATCGGTAAACGTTATCTCCTGATTTATAGCATCAAGCGGTACATGATCCGAGGTTTATGATAGAAAGAAAACAAAAATTTATTTTACAGACAAAGCCGGTACATGCTTGTCATTTCATCGTGTAAAAAGCACCTTTACACGTCTAGACGTTAACGACAACTTAACGATACGATATGTTATAAAATTTCATTAGCGGTGGAAAATCTCTGCTACCTTAAAATAATATGGGCCCTTTACCAGTATTGGTGTATTTTTATAAGCCACGATATTCACCATCAACATTTATTTACATTCAGTCAATTTTTGTTCACTAATTTGTATATCTTTGCTTTAAAAGATAAATCTCTATCGTATTAGCAATTATGGTTACTAAAATTATATGACTAAAAATATTAATAATGTTATTGCTAAAAATATGAAGAAGAACTACTATGTATCACATTTTGAGAAACAGCGCTTCACTCCTACTTCACTTCTTCTACTAGCGACGCTGTCACCGGGTCAGATAAGTACGTTTGTGAGACTATACCTTTGTGTGAGGAATGAACGCTATTCGCAGTGTTGTTGCGATGCTGAGTTGTGATTCATAGGTGATTTTGCATTGCATTTCATGTTCAATTTAGGTTTCTTGCAATGAATTGTTCATTTTACTTTGGAGGTTATATTTTGGCAACATTGAGTGTTGCAGGATGCAGAGTTTATTTTGATTGATGCTAAGTAATTTAATCACCAATCGTAGCTTTTCAATATATAGGCTGTAATCATGACAGCCAATCACAAAAATTCAGGAGAATGTTGGTGGGTCGGTAACAGAAAAATAGTATAAAGGTGAGAGAAAATGGCGTCGGGAGTTCAGTCAGTATTAAAATTTTGAGGAGTCATTACAAGTGGATAAAGTGTATATTATTATTGATTGTATTGGTGAAGATTAGGGTGGATTACTGCATTTTGCTGAGATAAGTATAAATTATAATTACATACTATTTTAAGAGGTTATGTTAGGTTATTATTATCGATTTCTACACAATTGGCTTTTGGAATATTTTGAGACAGATCTTGTAGTGAAATTTATTAAAATCAATATAATTGTAAAATCAACTTTAATAGTTCATCGTTTTTATATAATATTATGTTTTAATATCATTGGCTGATCAATAATTTTTAAAGAGCAACTATACCAGTTTCTTGCAGTTTCTTCTGGATAGAATGTGATTCTAACATACACAACAAACTGGAATGAACAGAAATTAAAATCTATTCATGGTTATCTTTGTGTTTATTTTTAACCTACTAGCAGTGTGGTCTAATGTCTTTGACATTTTCAGAAGTGCCACAGCCCACATACAATTGGAGCACGAGGCCACTTCCTGATGCATTTGGATCATGAGGCCACTTCCTTGGAGGCAGTACATCAAATGAGTATCCGGATTTACTGGTAGGATCTAATTAAATTATTATTACCGATAGTTATGCGGGGACGGTACCCGCATTTTATCTAATGTTTATACAAATTCGATCGTCCTAGAATTGGTGGTTTAATAATAATTAAGTACTAGATTTTCCTAGCAGGTTTATTTTACTGTTATACAGGTATTATTTATGTTCCAATTATTTTACGTTACGGTCCATACAGGAATTATAGAAGAAAGCATACATTTATGGTTCGATTTACATGGTGTCGTTTGGGATATTAAGTTTTATTAATTGGTTAATATCAGGATGGTTATGGTTATGGTGGTACGATATGTGATCTTGGTTTTCAAAAGTTTTTATTATTTTCTATATACCCTTATTTTGAGATTAAGTGGTTTAAGTTTTGCTGTTCAGTGCCGTATTCATGATCATTTGATAATTTGTGCTATTGTTTGAATTTCACGTATTTCGAAGTAATCAACAAAAGTAATTATTCTACTTAAAACAAATTATTAACAAAAGCAAAGGTTTCAAGCAAATATTCTAAATTAAGAGTAAATACTTAAATTTGAAAAACGAATCGTATACGTAACTATTGATATTAGTAATGCTACATATTTCTTGATCTAGTTCCTCAATAAAACTTTCTTGTTTTGCTACTTGCACTGCAAACGTTTTAGTATAGTTTGTTTACTTTAATTCTTAAATGCCAATTAAATCGTCAACAAAAATACTATGACGGGATGACGTGAGCAGTCCAATTTTTTTAGCGTATTTTGACTTGCTAAATTATTATTATATTGTTCATTTTAAAACGAAAGGATTGTAAATGGAGTTTCATTGAAGTGAATTTTTAATTATGGCTGTTTTATGGGGATTTTGTCGTATTTGGGTTCGAAGAAGATTCTTCTAGATGAAAAAAAGAGAGGAAACTGGAGCTTGTGTCGTGGCCCTAAGTATGACCCTCTACTATTAATTATTCAGGGCAAAATACAAGGCAAAAGGGGCGTGGGACAGAGAAGGACATCCTGACTGAAGCACATACACCAGTGGTTCAATAAAATCATCCGATCCATATTTAGATCTGCAGTGTCGAATGTTCAAGTTGCCAATATTATCGCCAACCTTCGATAGAAGAGGCACCGATAGAAGTATTTGGGTTTATTTTTGCGTTTAAATTGATTACTGTTCTGGCAAATTCCGAAATCCGAAACACAACTGTCGCGGAGTATCGTTGAAAGTATTGAGCAACAATTTAAAGATTTCAGATTTGTAACTCTGGAGTTTTGCTATCGGCTTTAGTTTCACTTATTTTTACTGAAGTTTGCTATTAATTGCGTTTTCAAAATTTTAATTGATAGATGATTTAGTTTGAGTGTTGATATTGTAGAGGTGATGGAGTTGATATAGTAGAGTCGATAGAGTTGATATAGTAGAGTCGATAGAGTTGATATGGTAGAGTCGATAGAGTTGATATGGTAGAGTCGATAGAGTTGATATGGTAGAGTCGATAGAGTTGATATGGTAGAGTCGATAGAGTTGATATGGTAGAGTCGATAGAGTTGATATGGTAGAGTCGATAGAGTTGATATGATAGAGTCAATAGAGTTGAATTAGCAGAGCTGATAGTTGGTATAGTTATAATAATATGATTACCTAAGAAAATTTAATTATTGTTATCAATGAAATTCACAAATGTGAAGTACTTAATTCAGATTTTAGTGTCACTTGTTTCTTATTGCTTGTTGACAAAAGCCTCCTCGGTGCGCTCTACCTCGAAACGTTTTCGATCTCAATCTTCGTGTCTATTTTATTTAGAATGTCGGTTACTTTTAATTGCTTTCTTATACCTCGGCTACTGTGTCGGTCTTTGATCTTTACTACCAGCATACTTCTTGCCTCGTGGTGGTACCTTCTCGTGGATTGCATTAAGAGCCCAGGTTTCGCAACCATAGGTTAAGCATGGTAAGACACAAGCGTTGACTACTCTATTTGTAAGCGCAATCCAAGTCATAAGTCTCTTGCTCCATTTATTTGCAACCCTTCTCTAAATTTCTTTTGTTGTTAGATCTATAACGGAAATTATCTGCCCTAAATAGATATATTCGTCAATGTAGTCAATATTTATCCGTCTATTGTAATGTGATAGGAGAGTCTATATGGAGAGACTATAGTTGATGGTCATTATCTATATGAGTTATTATAGGAAGTCTTATGAACGGAATGTCAGAGTAATGAATTAGACGAAAGTAAAGATCCGGTCACTAATAGAGACGCATTGACACAGCAAGGTTAGCAGATCAAAAATCATGTAAACATAGTGGACCAAGGCCAACTCGCTGCAGAAAACTTCAAAAGACTGAAGTTGATTGGTTGTTGACTGAGAAATATGATGCACGGGATAACCGGCGTCGAGGATTTGAATAGGATATCTACTCATAGATGCTTTCATCGTTATCATCTCCGAAGATAAGATAACAGAGTGTAAAAGTGGGGACTTCCATACAGTTCTGCTGCTGCTGATTTTGTTTTCGTCATTTCCGAACTGTTGAAGATGCTTTCATCATAATCTCCAAAGATAAGAGGACAAGAAATATACTGCTGCTGCTGCTGCTGAGTTTGTTTTCATCATCTCCGAGCTGCTAAAGATAAGAAGACTAGAAATATACTGCTGCTGCTGAGGTTGTTTTCATCATCTCCGAGCTGCTGAAGATGAGAGGACTAGAAATATACTGCTGGTGCTCACATAGAGTTGATGCTGATGAGGACAAGGAGTGTAGAGTGAAGACTCATAAACAGTTCTGCTGAAGGTATCTACAGTACTCAACAATTCAAACAAAATATCTTAAATACTTTACCTACACTTGACCTTACACAGGGTGGTCCGGATGAACACTACGATACCTTCTTTGATCTGTTAAATTCTCAGTTTAGTTCCATTTTTAAAATAGTAGAAAAAAAATTGTTTAAAAATCTCAAATTTAGCGACTGGGCTACTGTTGGCATTTATAAAAGTAGGAATAAGTTGTTTGATTTGTATGCTGAAAAGCAGTATAATTACACTCCTACATTTGTTCAATATGTAAGAAATTATTCAAAATTATTTAGAAATGTTTGCATACAAGCAAAATCACTTTATATAAAACAAAAAATTATTAATTCAGATAACAAAATAAAAGCAGTTTGGGATATAATCACAGATGAAGTTGGGAAACATAAAGTGGAAAAGCCTAAATTGGAGCTAAAAATTAATGACCTTATTATTGACTGTGATACGGAAATTGCAAATACATTTGAGAATTTTTTCCAAAATATTCCTGTTACCATTACTAGTTCCCTTAATTCCTCGCCAACAGAAGCCCTTAAGCTTCTCAAGGGTAATGTCACCGAGTGCAGTGTGTTGTTTAAGTTTAAACATGTGACCTCATATGATATCATTAAAATATTCAAATCTTCGCAATGCAAAAAAACCGGGGATCTATGGGGGATATCAGTAAAAATAATCAGCAATGTTATTGATATAATTGCACCATATCTTGCTCTCATATTTAATGAGTCTGTAGATTCAGGATCCTTTCCAGACCTTATGAAATGCAGCAAATTGATTCCACTTTTTAAATCTGGTAGTAGAAGTGACCCTAATAACTACAGACCAATTTCTATTTTACCAGCACTCAGCAAGATATTTGAGAAAATTATGCTCAACCAACTGTTTCTGCACTTTAACTCAAATAAACTACTTCACTCAGAGCAGTATGGTTTTACTAAAGGCCGATCAACAACCGATGCGGGAGCTATGCTGCTAAAGCATATATTCGATGCGTGGGAGAAATCACAAAATGCTATTGGTATTTTCTGTGATTTATCTAAGGCATTCGATTGCGTTGAGCATGAGACGCTTTTAGTTAAGTTGAACCATTATGGAATCAAAGACACTGCACTTGGCCTCATTGCATCATATCTCAGTGATCGCATTCAAACGGTATGTGTCAACGATGTGAAGTCGTCCGGATCAGCCTCACAAATGGGTGTTCCTCAAGGCTCTATTCTGGGTCCCTTCATGTTCTTGGTGTATATAAATGATTTACCATATAACGTCCAAAATACTTGCGATATTGTGCTGTTTGCTGATGACACGTCCTTGATTTTTAAAGTGGATAGAAACAAGGACAATTATGAAGACGTAAATAGTGCAATTTCTCAAGTCACTAACTGGTTTACAGTAAACAACTTACTTTTGAACGCAAAGAAAACCAAGTGCATTGAATTCGCATTGCCGAATACCAAGTCCACAGGAAACATAAATTTAACTGTAAATAATGATATTTTAAAAATAGAAGAGACCACTGTGTTCCTGGGGGTGACCTTAGATTCAAAGCTTCAATGGGGCACTCATATATCAACTCTGGCTGGCAAACTCAGCTCTGCTGCTTACGCTGTCAGAAAGATTCGACAGTTTACTGACGTTGAAACTGCAAAAATTGTGTATTTTGCTTACTTTCATAGTATTATGTCTTACGGAATCTTACTATGGGGTAAAGCGGCAGATATTCAAAAAATTTTTGTATTACAAAAAAGGGCAATACGTGCAATTTATAATTTAAAACCGCGCGAATCCCTTAGAGAGAAATTTAAGGAAATAGGTATTCTTACAGTAGCCTCGCAATATATTTATAGTAATCTAATCTTCGTAAAACAGCACATTCACAATTACAAAAAAATATGCGATCTGCATGATAGACAAACTAGAGGCCGCCATAAGCTCGTGACTCCATCGCTCCGCCTCAAGAAGGTCCGAAGGTCGTTCGTGGGAATGAGCATTCTATTTTATAACAAAATTCCACAACCTATCTTAGACTTGCCTTTACACAAGTTTAAGAAGTCCATTAAAAATATGCTCCTGAAGAAAGCTTATTATACTGTTGAAGATTACGTAAATGACAAAGGAGCATGGATTTGATTCGCTCCAGCAATGCTAAGGACAGCGGTTACATATGTATAAATTAATAAAATTGTAAATTATTTTTTTTTCAAAAGAGCAACCACCGAGTTTCTTGCTGGTTCTTCTCGGTAGGAATGGCATTCCGAACCAGTGGTAGATTCACTCGACGATTCAAAAGTACTTGTAAAAGTCTATTTGAATAAAAATAATTTGAATTTTGAATTTTGAAGGTAAGTCGCATGTTAAATGTGGCGAAATTTTTGAGTTAAGTCTCAAGTCAAAATCTCTGGCCAGGTGCAGTAGCTGGGATTATAAAAATTGGACTTGGTACTACAAATATTAAATAGCTGGTTACCAGGTTACAACATACAGATTTGACTACAAGTAAGTTTTACCTTGGATACCCCTATTGATACTCCGTCGGTGATTGGATCAGTTGGACGTGTCTGATGGCAACTTAAGAAGACTGTACTAGAGGTAATGATTGGTCTTCATTATTACCAATTGGTTACCCAAACAAGTTGGTAATATAAGGCCTACCCGAACAAGTTCGTAATAAAACTTAAAAGAAGTTCGTAATTTCGAGTTTAAAGATTTAATAGAAGTTAAAATATTATACTGTTTGGATAATTGATTAAAATTAAGTTGCAAGGTTTGCGACTAAGTGATTTGGAAAAAGCCGCAGTGGCTAAATGGTTTTATTGTTAGTGGCTAAATGGAAATTTGGAAATATTTGTGGCAAAAAAAATAATGGTTCTTATGGTTATAAATGGTTTTACTTGGCAAAAATATATGATGGTTTATTGGAATATATATGAGAAAGTTGAAAAAAATGGTTTTAATGGTTTTTAATGGTTGCCACTTGGAAAAATGGTTATAATGGTTTATATGGTTGCCACTTGGAAAAATGGTTATGACGGTTGCCACTATTTGGTTCTGGAAGGTTATACTGGTTATTACAGATTTCTTTGGACAGTTGCAATGGTTGCGACTGAAAGGTTTGAATAGTTTTAATGATTGCAAATAAAACTTTTGTAAATGAATTTGATAAAAAGCTGAGCAAAATGTGTATTTTGGTAAATGGTCATATTCGATGATTATTTGTTGAGTAGGCTCATAGCAAATGGTATATATTTTGATGAAAAGGTATACTTGCTCGATGAATTGCTTTGATAAAAAAAAATAGCAGGGTATATTTGGTAAATTACAATTAAATTACAATTATAAACATTTGGTGAATAAATTTAATTATGAAGGCCGGAAGGTGGAGGTTGAGGAAGGTCTGAAATTTTCTTATAATTAGGGTTTACTGAATAATTTTACAGTTGCGATTTTTATAATTACTTATTAACGTGCGAACATGGTTGAAAATAGTTGTCCGTGAGAATACTCAATCTAACATTATCGCTCACTGTAACACTATACGCTGATGAAGTGCAAACGTAATCTGTCAGCGGTAGGGTTGGTGCTGTCTTAGAGTCACAGGGTTGTCACTATAACAATTTGATAAACAGATGGGCAAAATGTGTACTTTGGTAAATGGTCATATTTAATGATTATTTGTTAAATAAGCCTGATTATCTAAGTGTGTTTATGTTGGTAATAAATAAATGAACAGCTCTTCCATATATAAATAATGAATAATATACTTGAATAACGGGAAATTAATGGAAACTATCTGATAAATGCGTATACTCTTTTTATAAACAGATGTATTTTATGAGTCGGTGCTTTATAAAATCTTGTGAAAATCTCTTTGAAAATAAACTATGTACTTTACTTTGCTCGCAATAGTCTTTATATTGGTCAAGTAACAAAAGAAAAAAGCAGTGGGGAGCAAGTGATTGATTGGTCGTTACTACATAGAGTTCATTTTTCTCCAAGGTTAGGTTGCTTGGTTGTTTTCATGTATGCGGTGATCGAACCTATTCATACCAATTTTTCTTTGCAGGGACGCAAAGAGGCGTCAGGATGGGCGAGTGTGAGGAATGAACACTATTCGCAGTGTTGTTGCGATGCTGAGTTGTGATTCATAGGTGATTTTGCATTGCATTTCATGTTCAATTTAGGTTTCTTGCAATGAATTGTTCATTTTACTTTGGAGGTTATATTTTGGCAACATTGAGTGTTGCAGGATGCAGAGTTTATTTTGATTGATGCTAAGTAATTTAATCACCAATCGTAGCTTTTCAATATATAGGCTGTAATCATGACAGCCAATCACAAAAATTCAGGAGAATGTTGGTGGGTCGGTAACAGAAAAATAGTATAAAGGTGAGAGAAAATGGCGTCGGGAGTTCAGTCAGTATTAAAATTTTGAGGAGTCATTACAAGTGGATAAAGTGTATATTATTATTGATTGTATTGGTGAAGATTAGGGTGGATTACTGCATTTTGCTGAGATAAGTATAAATTATAATTACATACTATTTTAAGAGGTTATGTTAGGTTATTATTATCGATTTCTAAACAATTGGCTTTTGGAATATTTTGAGACAGATCTTGTAGTGAAATTTATTAAAATCAATATAATTGTAAAATCAACTTTAATAGTTCATCGTTTTTATATAATATTATGTTTTAATATCATTGGCTGTTCAATAATTTTTAAATAGCAACTATACCAGTTTCTTGCAGTTTCTTCTGGATAGAATGTGATTCTAACATACACAACAAACTGGAATGAACAGAAATTAAAATCTATTCATGGTTATCTTTGTGTTTATTTTTAACCTACTAGCAGTGTGGTCTAATGTCTTTGACATTTGAGAATATAATGGAGCAAGCATGCACGATTCGATTCCCTAGGATCTTTTCCTTCGCCGTCAAAACAAGTAATATTATGTAGGTATCTAATTGCTAAACGCACATTAACCAGCCCCACAATCATGTAAGAATTGTCGATTAAATCGTATAAGTTCGGCTTCAAAGTAAAATAAACCATAACAACATTGAATTACAGCTCAATGTCGTGTATCCATTCTCATACGTTTAGGTATGTAAGATAGCATAAACGTATAAGAATGGATACACGAAATTGGCCTCTATTTCAATGTTTTATGGTTTATTTTACTTTGAAGTCGAACTTATACGATTTGATCGGCAATCCTTACATGATTGCACCTCTGATTTAGTGACCTAAACGCACTTCCTTCTGTACGCTTAGTATAAGTTTTAATAAATACATATTAAGAATTAGACACACATCGGATTACGGATACGATAAATTATTGATCGTAACGTGTAAAAACTGCAAAACACCGAAACTTGATATTTTAACGAGCGGCATCGTTTTAAATTTATAATACGACCTTTTGTATTCAACACCAGGTTAACAATTTTGCGACTACTGGCCTTACAATATAAAGGTGCAAACACATTACCGAGCTGTGACCTGTAGTGATGTAACAATTGCGACCGGAGTCATACATTTTATATGATGCCGAGCTAGTCTGTATCACCAGCGCTCGGGTAAGTCGATTGTCGCTGCTCGATAATAGAATAACCAAGTAAAACCTCGTAGTCGCGTCTATGTGTAGCTTTATACTGATCGTACATTAGCAATCCCACAAGTGCGCAGGATTTGCGCCGAATGCTATCTACGCAATACAGTACATAAGCAGCAAGAGAGTTGTGAGATCATAGCGCTGATTTTTATAATAAAAATCGCCGAAGGAATGTTTAAATTTTCCATTACACAAAATGTTTACAACAATGTTTTAAAAATATAGTTGTGGTGCATGGGTTACAAACTGAAGTGAGAAAGTAGCCGGCTGAGCTCAATGATTGTAAATTGTTATTCCTCAAATCGGTCTCTTTTTCTACGTCAAAGAAGTAGAAAAAGAGACAAAAGTTATCCTACACATTCAAATAAATATGAGATTGACTTTGAACTCCAATTAATGATGTTAGCAAGTGCTGCTGCATTTAATTGCCATTCACTCTTAAGAGCATCATACTAATATTATCATACTAATATTATAAATGCGAAAGTGTGTTTGTTTGTTGGTTTGTCCTTCACTCACAGCTTGTCCTTGCAGCTTATACCTAAGTGTACGTTCATCTTAACAAATCAGTTAGCTTTATTTATAAAATATTACAATTCGACGTTCAATGTAATGTGTTGTTTTTATAAATATAAAATTTTTGTTTGTGTGTAAAATTACTGATAATCTAATGACAGGTAATGCGCTTGACGATCTTATGCGATGATAAGAGATGATAGTTGCTGAACCAAAAATGGTAAGGCCCTAACATGGAAATGATATCGTAAGCCAGATATCGACATAAAATGCCTTTCCCCCAGAGTGAAATTGAAGTAAGTATTTATTTATTTCAAACTAGAATCATTTAGTCGAAGTCTAGCGAATTGAGTTTTTTCATTCCCTCGGAAACTCTTTAATTTTCCGGGATAAAAAGTAGCCTATGTCCTTCCCCGGGTGCTAAATTTCATCAAAATCGGTTAAATAGATTAGCCGTGAAAGTGTAGCAGACAGACAGATAGATAGACACTTTCGCATTTATAATATTAGTATGGATTTAACTAACTACTATTACAATTAATTCAAAACATTATTCTATTTTTATTTCGCTAGAATTTAGGCTCTTGGTTGCAATCTAGGTTTTTGCCTGGTCTTCGGTCGGGGCTACCACCCTACTGGCAAAGACGTGCCGCCAAGCGATTTAGCGTTCCCGTACGATGCTGTGTAGAAGCCGATTAGGAGTATGGATTTAATTTAGCCCGCTACCATCTTAGACTGTATTGTCACTTACCATCAGTTGAGATCGCAGTCAAAGGCTAACTTGTAGTGGATTGAAAAAATACTTACCTAATGGTAACTGGTAAGAATATGGGTAAACAGTTGGGCTAACTGCCTCGTTGGTCTAGTGGTTAGCATAGTCGACTGCGGATCACGAGGTCCTGGGTTCGATTCCCGGTCGGGCATAAAAGTTAGGTATTGGGTTTTTCAATTAAGAAATTCTCAGTGGCAGCCCGGAGTTGGAAGTTGGCGGTGTTTCAAGGAGAGCACGTTAAGCCGTCGGTCCTGGTTATTATCACTAACATTATAATAATCGTTAAAGCCCGCCAACCTGCATTGGAGCAGCGTGGTGGGTCTAAGCTCTAATTCCCGCTCTCCTATGAGAGTGGAGGCCTGTGCCCAGCAGTGGGAAGTTAATAGGCTGTAGTGATGATGATGATGATGAGTTGGGGTAAAACCCTAATTAGTTACGGCATCATACGGAAAAAAAGCACCGGTTTGAGAAGCTTCTGTTTTTGAAGTCGGCTAATAATAGGTTCGATGCAGCCGATACAAACAATAGGCAATAAACATAATATCGGTTTAAACAACGTTGCTTATATCCGTCCCTACATCGCATACCTTCGATATACACTCAGCGACCTACGATTATAGTTTATCCAATTTAGATCGCGAATGCGGTACATAACTCCAGATTTCTGAAAACAAAAGGATACGGTGGCCATACGAACATTTACGCCAGTAAAATACGCATGAAGGCAGTCGCACACCGCTTGAAGAACCGCAATCTGCGATATTATGTATTTTTACATTATGAAGATGAATCAATTTTAATTGAATTCTATTCTATTTGATTGATGAATTTCTATTTTAGAGATAAACGTTAGCTTATCTCTAAAATAGAAATAAGCATTAGCCTTCCTTTTTCTTTTCTATTAGTTTTGAGACAATATTGTGTACAAAAATAATAAAAATAAATAAATGAATAATAGAAGCAAAATCATCTGGAAAGGTGCAACAGATTTCAGTAAATAAGGGTTTTATTAGAAATGCTAAATACGAAAATATGGCTTTCGGTATCGTTGTAATAAGTCACGGCCGAATAATTTCACCCATCTTATCAGATCTAAGGCAATTATTAAGATATTATTAATTTTCAAATTGGCTCAGTTGGGAACCTGTGAACTCCCACTTTTATGACATGGCCATGAAGAAGAAATTTGAGCACATCAGCTGACAATATTATTATCGTCTATACTCACTCTATCCTCTACTCACTTTTACGGCCCAATGATATTATTATTATATCGTATTTTAGGGTAGTCAAAAATGCGCTCCTTGCCTGCGGCTCTTGCGGCTCTGGCGGCTCTTGGTCTTGCAGATACGGTGGCCATTAACACAATGGGAAAACATTTGTTATAACAAAATGCGCAAAAAGTCCCCATATCGTCATTAGCATTACAGCGGTAAACAAATCACGGTATGACAACCGTTTGTAGACGATCGTTACGATATCTTTCCTCGGGTACGATTTTTATTCACTTCTAAACCCTTATTAAAATTCATCACAATTTATTTTTACGAAAAGTTCAAGCGGCATTTCAAAATCTAAGCTCATGTGAGCGAAGTAATTAAGTACCTACTTACCTATTAAATAAATCACCATCATTTGTCATCTTAATCGCCATCATCATCATTTCAGTAAGTTTACGTTACATTTCAGTTCTGACGACCTCCGTGGCGCAGTGTTGAGCGCTGTTGCCTTAACGTGCGGAGGTCCCGGGTTCGATCCCCGGCAGGGTTTGGAAATTTATAATTTCTGAATTTTCCCTGGTCTCTCTGGGTTTAATATAACTGCCATGCCCCTAACAGGTTAGCCCGCTACCATCTTAGGCTGCATCATCACTTACCATCAGGTGAGATCGCAGTCAAGGGCTAACTTGCAGTGGATAAAAAAAAAAGTCTTTCCCAATGAGCGTCATCACTGAGCATATTATAATGACGTCACGATTTAATAGAGCTGTTTCTCGCTACCTTCTTTATAGCTTCGGCCCGTAGTGCTATATTATACTACTATTAATATGTTTATTGTTGACGTGGTCTGCGCTCTCTACTTGACTTGAGGGCTTTCCAGCTCCTGCGGTCATCTGTCCTATCTACGAAAATCATGGCCTGTCCATTCGAATGAGTCATCAGTTACATGATTACTTTTGATTTATGCTATTTGAGCGATCGTGATTTCGAAACCATTTGATAAAAGTATGTTTTGACTCTCTGTAAACGTGGTTTTACGAGTATTAATACAATTCTGACCCGGTGGTGTACATGCGTTTTTATAAATGAACTTATTCGATACGGCCAGAATTCATCGTCCCGCCTCATACGCGGAAAAAGAAAACACCTTTGTAAAATAATTTAATATAAAAATTCTTTTTAAACAACCGACTTCAAACTCCCGCGCCAACTTTACAACAACAAGCACACGCTATACAAAGTACTTATTTTATTGTTGATATTTTAAAAACCGCTCGACCGATTTCGATAGAATTTATATGGGAAGTATACCCTTTCAAAAAAAAAAAGAATCATCCAAATCGGTCCACCCAGTAAAAAGTTCTGAGGTAACAAACATAAAAATAAATAAAAAATAAAAAAAATACAGTCGAATTGAGAACCTCCTCCTTTTTTTGAAGTCGGTTGAAAAACTGGTTTTCAGCTGCTGTGTATCCTGTCGTTATCGCAATTGGGTTTTTGAATTTAGAGTTTTGACTTTCGACTGGAGTATTGTACCTTCACTATGTAAACAGGCGACACCAAGCAAATGTCAAAAAAGCAGATAGTTTACTGTACTAATTTAAGGTGATGCGAGTTATGTACGAGTGCGACTTATAGATGTTAATGAACAGTCCGCGCCACGAAAGAAGTGCCGTGACAATTAGCGGAACTAGTACATTTAATTACATATATTGCCCAAATTATGCGACTGAGTCGGCCGGTTTCTGAATTGAGCATTCAACAAAAACAGCAAGTTCCAACTCAAAACCTTACACACTATCAATTCAGAAACAAAAATTTGCTTAATTAGTCAATAAGTAGTCTTTGAGACAGACTCAACATGAAATTCACAATTCATAAACCGGCCGAGTGCCTTTAGGGACCTTCTTACGTGACAGAATCTATACCAATAATTATTTAGATTGTTAAAAAGACAAGAGTACTTTAATGTAGAAATTTTGCCAATGGGAATTAATGAGTAGCTGGGAACTGTGGCCAAGCGGTCAAAGGAGCTAAGAGCGCGCTACCCAGAGAGACGTGGGTTCAAAGGCTGCCACTTACTTACCCAAAATTTTATGACTACAAATTAATTTTTCGCGAGGATAAGTTTCAATATGCTGTGAAATATTGGCCATTTACAGTTCCAAATAAACATTTAGAAGTCACACAGAAAACAGGGAAACAGAAACAGTGCAGGGAGTCTGCTCAAAGCTTGGAGTACTGAAAATCGAACATATCAAAATACTCGTATATTCCGTTGAATCGCAATGATGCAATTCGGATGCTTGGTTGAATGACATTCAGCCCGCGTCGCAAAGAGATAACTTTGTTTTATTTTCCACATCATAATATTTCTGCGCGCGAATATCAAAATCACAGAGTTTATAATAAATAGAAGTGGTGAGCTAGTGGTCTAGTCTTCGACCTCTATTTGGAAGTTCTAATGGTTTGAATACTCTAAGTTAAGTAACCGTGAGGAAACTATGTCGATCCGCACTTGTTCACTGTGGTGGATTATGGATCGTTTTAAGAGGAGACATATTGTGCTCAATAGTGAGCCGGCGAAAGTTTGCTATGGTAATAATGAGGATGGATGAGGATGAGGATGGTAGTTGCTTTAAGGAGCAAGAAATTATGTTCATCAACGTCGTCATTATACACCAACGTACTTTTTTTTTAATAGTAGTTTTGTTTACTTTTAAAATTGATTTACGTTGCTTTGTGTGGAAGACATTACATTTTACGACCCAAAAGATAATTTCATAGAAAAAAATTGTGATTAATTTGAGATGTAGGGATAGTTTTTGCAATAACATAATTGGATTTTCCAATAGACATCTGCGTGGTGACAACTTGCAACTTCTATACTTATTCGGCATTCTGTGGTCGTAATAGATATGATATTTTTCGTCGCACGCTAAACAAGTTAAAAGATTTTGAACGTTAAAATTTTACCTTTTATTTTTGAAGTCGCGCGGGACGCTCTCGACTTCGGTATAGTATAACAGAATATTGCAAAATACTAGATACTTCTCCTCGTTTGGAGTATTACAGCGAGCATACCTTCCTTTATGTTAGTTTTTTGTTCTCTGACAGTTTTGAAACAAGAAGGAGACCATCATTGGCGCTCGAAGGGCTACACGTAGAAAACGCTATAGTGTGTAGGTAGGTATCACTAGAATCCATACTAATATTAAAAATGCGAAAGTGTGTCTGTCTGATACGCTTTCGCTACCCAACTGTTCTGTATGTATCAGGTTGTATCTCGGGGAAGGACATAGGCTACTTTTTTCCCCGGAAAATTAATGAGTTTCCGCGGTAATCAAATAACCTTAATCCACGTGCACGAAGTCGCGGGCATCATCAAGTTACTAATAACTATCGAATTATTCATACATAAATCCTTTATACAAAAACTTCTTCACTACTTACACAGGCTTACCACGATAAACCCACTAGAATAAGCTACAAATATCTCTTCTCAAGAACCTTAAATACGTTACTAATGCAAAAATATTATTCCGCACAGGTACGGCGAAATGACGTCGTGCCAAAACGTTGCTATTCCGATTTCGATCCGAAACGCTCCCACACAAACAAGCGAAAAAAAATACCGCCTCTTATCGCTCGGCGGCGCGGCGGGGCTGTGCGCGGCGCGTTTTTATTTTTTGACAAGTGCCATCGATACTCACCACGGCATTGTTTCGCGGCCGCCGTCATCGCTTGTTATTTTGGATGTTCTACAGTGGTGGCGGAGTTCTCTTTTTGAATTCCCCGTTTTTAGGGTTCCGTAGCCAAATTTGGCAAAAACGGAACCCTTATAGATTCGTCATGTCTGTCTGTCTGTCTGTCTGTCTGTCTGTCCGTCCGTATGTCACAGCCACTTTTTTCCGAAACTATAAGAGCTATACTGTTGAAACTTGGTAAGTAGATGTATTCTGTAAACCGCATTAAGATTTTCTTACAAAAATAGAAAAAAAACAATAAATTTTGGGGGTTCCCCATACTTAGAACTGAAACTCAAAAATTTTTTTTTCATCTAACCCATAGGTGTGGGGTATCTATGGATAGGTCTTCAAAAATGATACTGAGGTTTGAAATATCATTTTTTTCTAAACTGAATAGTTTGTGCGAGAGACACTTCCAAAGTGGTAAAATGTGTGTCCCCCCCCCCCCCCCCCCGTAACTTCTAAAATAAGAGAATGATAAAACTAAAAAAAATATATGTTGTACATTACCATGCAAACTTCCACCGAAAATTGGTTTGAACGAGATCTAGTAAGTAGTTTTTTTTTAATATGTCATAAATCGTAAACCGCAATTTACCTTTCATTCAATCAACTCAAATATTTAAAAAAAAACATTTAATTTAAAACTTACTACAGGTTTGTACGGAACCCTCGGTGCGCGAGTCCAACTCGCACTTGGCCGGTTTTTTGATTATTTTTGGATCTTCGTTAAGTTACAGAGTAATCGCTTTTTTTAACATAATGCATCATAAATTAAGGCAGGCAATAATCTTAAAAGCAAGGTACTGTGTTTGGTAGCTGTAGCACAATCATCGTCTTTGTTATTTTTCCAAAGTTGGACATAGACGTACGATGTCTGTCTGTCTGTTACGTTTTTAAGGTCACACAAAGGCTGATTTAAATATTCTTTAAAATAAATAAAAAATTCCAAGGGATTTAAAAACACTTTAACCAGTACGAAGAATCGGATAATATGGTATAGTTATCTAGAATAACAGCAACACAACTATTATCTTTTACTACCAAATGCTATACAATGATTATTCCTACCAATTAATTAATTATTTGCCGATTATTCAATTATCTCGCAATTTACCAGCCAACCCATTGAACATTAATAAACTTCTAATTGCAAAGACTAATGTATCCGATACAACGATCTACTTCAGCTCATTGATTCCACGTCGCTGATTCCACGTGATTAATGGAATATCCTCCGCTCTGGAGCAATTTATTTTAATTATTATATCGAAAGACTGATGGTGCTGCTGTTAGATTCTATAGATCTTAATATATTGTTTTCAGATTTATCAGAACAACTGAACAGAAGACGGGCTGGAACGACTCACGACCTCCTGGCGCGGTGTTGAGCGCTGTTTCACCGAGTTTTTCGCTGGTTCTTCTCGGTAGAAACGTCATTCCGAACCATTGGTAGATTCACTCGACGATTCATAAGTACTTGTAATAAGTTTATTTGAATAAAAAAATATGAGTTTGAGTTTGAGTTGTCTTAACGTGGGAGGACCCGGGTTCGATCACCGGCAGGGTCAATTTGGGAATTTATAATTTCTGAATTTTCTCTGTTCTGATGAGTTCAGACTTCGGACGAGGCTAGTTACCATCCTACCGGCAAAGACGTGCCGCCAAGAGATTTAGTGTTCCAGTACGATGCCGTGTAGAAACCCAATAGGGGTATGGGTTTAATATAACTACCACGCCCCTAACAGGTCAGCCCGCCACCATCTTAGACTGCATCATTACTTACCGTCAGGTGAGATAGCAGTCAAGGGCTAACTTGTTAGGAGAAGTTCTGGTTCCTTCCTTAACTTTCTACCACCTTGCAGACTTATGACGCTTGGTGGTATAACTTGTCTGCTTGTCGGAATATAGACAAGATGATTCATAATTCATAATTCATAATTCATAATTCATAATTCATAATTCATAATTCATAATTCATAATTTTTATTTTGCCAAATTGTGGGTAACAACAGTTGATATCTTATAATTATAAGTCCCGTTCACAATTTACTGCTAGTGATGCCCGCGTCTTTATCTGCGTGGATTAAAGTTTTTTGATTCCTGCAGGGACTTTTTAATTTTCCGGCATAAAAAGCTAGCCTATGTCCTTCCACGGGCTAAGTATAATCTATCCCTATACCAAATTTCATCAAAATCGGTTGAACAGATGAGCAGTGAAAGCGTAGCAGACAGACAGACAGACGGACGGACAGACACACTTTTTCATTTATAATATTAGTATGGATCAAGCTTTTCGTTCGTTATGTAAAGGCCTGAGTGTCAAAATTCGAGTAGAAACCCAATTTTGAGCAAGCAACCATCTGTTATTGAATGCAATTCGTATTTTATAATCATCTCCGTAAATTATGTTAAAGTACCCATAAATGTACAATATCAGGCATCGTTACCACGTCTATTCATAGTCAGATCGTTAGCTCTATTCAAAACGGACCATTATCTGTTTTGTCTTGTTTTAAATAATCTGTTAACTGCATCCCTTCCACATGATCGATCGACCCTGTAAAGTAGCGATGCAAAATTTATTTCTTCATTTCCATCTACCCATATTTCCACCATAACACTTATGGGTTAAGATTGAAAATCGAATGGAAAATAATTCACACTATCGATGCACTATTTGTGATAATCTTAAATGCCTTTCTCTGCGTTTCTTTTTAAAATAAAGGATCTCTATTGACATGCTATTTATCAAGATTATCATCATTTAACTAATGATTCCGAGTGTAGATTTGCTTATTGCATATTACTTGATTTGCTTATTAATTCAATAGTTTCAAATGGCTCTCGAACACAAACTAACAGGGGATGACTTATTACGACTTTTGGGAGGTCCTCTGTTTAATAATCACAAAAAATATATTTCAATATTTGTCAAATACCCAATGAAAAAATTCACAGATTTCGCAGTCCCCGCAAGAATCGGAGCATTGAAAATGAATACAAAAATTTACGAAAAAAATTTTTTTGTTTTGAATAATCCATTACAAGTTGAATAATTCAAAATTCCATCTCGAATGCACTTCTCGTCTGCGTCCGCATCTTTAACACCATTACCATGACGATCAATCAATATTCATAGAAGCTACATCACTTTTTATTCTTAAGTCGGTTTTTTTCCCGAAATATTTACAATGTACCAACACCCTCCAAAAAACCCGACTTTTTACACTTTTCAAAATTCCAAAAAAAGTTACCAGCCGATTTTCAAAATTCAAACGCTCACACGTGTCTCGATAAATTCCTCAACTCTTGGTACCATCCCATCTCGACCCTTAAAAATCCTAAAAGCTCTCCTAAAATCCTCGGAGCTATGGCCAAAAATACGTCTCAGGCAATTTGCATCTGATAACCATTTTCAATGCTAAAAGAAGTGAACATAGTCAAGCGTTATTCTGTACTCAGTAATAAGTAATTATAAAAGTAAACTTAGTATTTTTGCGTGAAATAACTAAGTAGTAACTATAGTAAGCACATAGTACCACCGCTAGGTAATAAATCTTGTCTATCGGTATGTGAGGTCTTTCCGCGTGCTTAGACTCTCAGTAGCGAAGAATTACCTTGCAATTAGGATGCAGTATATCTTGGTTTGTAAGATACACGTTTTGAAAAAGTTACTTTAATTTTTAAGACAAAATATTATGTGTTACTATAAAAAATTATAAATTAGGTACATATGGATTTTATTAGTTTTATAAATGGTGCGGTAGTGTCATTTGTCTTGTTATAAACTTGAGGTAGTTTACTATTATATTAGACTTTGTTTCTTTTTTGGCACCATAATGAATTACGAATAATTTGTAGTGAACGTTAATAACAATAATTTTTATTTGGGTAATTTTAATTTTTGGTTAACGGAAAAAGGACCAATGTAACTTTAAATTATTAGGTATTTCATTCCTAATTTTATTTCATTCATTAATTCATTCATTTATCTATATATATATAGAATTCAAAGTCCTGACTGACTGACTGACTTATATATCAACGCACAGCCTAAACCGCTGGTCCTAGAGACATGAAATTTGGAGGGTGTGTTCTTTGTGATGACTAGGTATCCACTAAGAAAGGGTTTTTCGAAATTCCACTCCCAAAGGGGTAAAATAGGGGTTGAAAGTTCGTATGAAAGTCCGTCGTTTTTCAAGTTATAGCCATGAAACTTGGTATATGAGCTACGGGTTGAAAATAAAGAAATACGTATTTCATAGTTTTTGAAAATTCGACCCCCAAAGGCCTTCTTTTCTCAAGATAAAAATTAAGGAGTGCCTGTGGGAATTAAAAAACTTAAGCAACGCGAACGAAGTCGCGGGCGTCCGCTAGTATACTATAAAATAGTTTTTTTTAAACTGATGGATATAGCCGACAAAAGCGAAGTTGTATCTACTCTATCACGTCCAATCAATAAATTCGTGTTTAATCGTAGTGTTACTTCTTCCGTTTGTCTATTGAATAGTAGGTTATGCCCATTCCAAATTATGCTCAAATGACATCTAAAAAGCGTTACATGAATAAAAAGAAGTTTTATCCTAACAAATTTACATATGCTACTCAATAATATAAATATTCCATCTGGAGCACCTCAATATTGACTCGGGGCTAAAACGTAGCGATCAGCCGATTGCTGTTTTAAGATCTTATGCAAATACTCTCCATCGCGCGTTCCGTCGAAGGCGCAAGTTTCTCGTGCTCCTGTTGATCTTGGAATTTTGTCACTTGGATGCATACATTTTAGAGAAGGCACAATGAGACGTGTGGCTTTACTTATAGGGTCTCCCCAAATCAATCGACGCGCAATCGGCTTGAAAATCCGAAAAGCGGCAAATCTCCGTTTTGTAGTAGGTACATTAGTCATTACTGCAGCGGCCAGCAAAACAGGCATTGAAGGACGAACGTGCAAATGTGGGCCGAGGCGGAGCTGAGGCACACATAAGTACTTTTTTTTCAAATAATGCGCGGAAATTAAAACCAAGTAGTACCTACCTAGACAGAACTTCGATTTTGATTTTCTTTCATTCTTCCATTGAAAAAAATTTTCATAGGTTTTCATATATTTTTCTCTCGATTTTGGCGGTAACAAGTTTTCTATTACGGCTCTGGCCGCCTCTTGAATTTCAGGTGCCGTTAAAGTAAATTCATCACACTCATTGTCTTCACTTGAACTCATTTTGTCAAATACATTTCAAAATCAATGACGAACAACGAACAACAATAATTTTTACCGCGTTCAAATGTTCATTTGTTTTTTTTTCAATAAACAGCTTTCTATTTGAGAGCTAGTTCGAAATTTAAATAAAATCTTTGATAAGTTACCTCCTTGGTTGCCATTTTTCTAAAAGATCGTACCATTTTTAAATTACACGACAGATATGAATTTACTATGTAATTTATTTGGTCGCTAAACCACGACAGATATGGATTTTCATACAACTTTAGCCGGCCGCTGCATGTATTTGGCTAGTACAGCAAGTTCAATTTATCTCGAAGAAGGTTGTCAAAATAATGCTCGAATTTCCAAGCATGTTTGAAAAAAAAATCTTGCGTGGCCTCAGCCGAAGCCAACGACGTCGTTATCAATGTATACCGTACAGTGTACACAATGTAAGCTTTTTCTGACCAGTTCAGGAAAAGGAAGGATATTGCCATATCCTAATTGTTTTTTTAATTTCTTCCTTTCACGTCTTCAGCGTTCGACTTCATACTATCGACACTTCACAATATTGACACAAGGATATTTTTGCAAATTTATACAGTGATCTGAAATGTATGTACTTAAAAGTATCTACTTAAACCAACTTGTACTTGTACTGAATTTTTTCGTAAATGGTTATTTGATCCATTAGCAATGGGTATTTGATCCATGAGTATGAGATTACGTTCCAACTTTTCAAATGATTTTGTTGAAATTTGGTACAGACATAGGTTGTGTTCAGCTGAGGTAGTTTTGTTTCCGGACAATGAAGGAGTTCCCGCAGGAATTTAAAAAAAGCTTAAACCACGCGGTCAAAGTCAAAGGCATCAGCTAGTATTCAAATAAGACAGAATGAATCCTCCAAGAGTAGAAGTAACGTACTTGTTTCCGAATAGGACCCGGGCGTGGGACGGCGATGGTCTCACAATAATTGACTTACCTACAATCCGTGTTACAATCTCACACTACCCTAGTTCTACCAAGGAAGAAATCCAGTCTGAAGTTAATTATTATACTTGCGTTGAAAATGCTGTTTTGCAAACGCGTCTTCTGCTTTTCCTGTGAACTAAACTTAAATGTAACTTTTGTGTATCTAAAACTACTTTTCACCATTATAAACTTTATTTCCTTTGCAATATGGTATAATTCTAGATTTTGATATTAATATTAAAGCATGGGTGTTCATGAGTGGGACGTTATTAATGTCTGCTATTTAGACTAAATGAGATGTTAAAGCTGAAGGCGTCGCACGCTATAGTCGTATATTTATTAGAATTCGTGTTGTGCTATTACTAGACGTAATTATTATAAGAGAAAACGTGTTTCCCGCCGTATAACTCAGGTATCTTCAAGGCAAGAGTGAATCTAGGCATCTTCTAGGCAAGCGCGTTCCAACCTAGACCTCATCATCGATTTGCACTAAGCATGATTGTCGGCAAGCGCAAGCTTATCTCACAATAAAAAAAAACCTCTTCCAAGGATTTGCTCCTTTAAACTCCATGTGTTGTACAATAGTGCAGCTTGAATTAAAGAAAGGGTGATTTGATATATTTTGGCGAGTATAACAAAGATAGGCAAAGTTGACGCGTGAGGCTCGCCCGACTTCAACGTAGTGTGTAGAAATCAAAATTATTTTTTACTTTACAGTGGCTTTGGAAGTCGGTTTTTTGGAAAGATTTATTGTAAGAATAAAAAACATTAGAATTTAGCATTTTTGAATTTCCTAAATGCTACCCAGCCTAGCCGCCTTATGTCTTACCGTTACGTTAATATGTCTTCGAACTCGGTACGTACCTTCCGCTTGGTCCAAAATGCCACCCATTGTATTTCATAAATAATCATAATACAAAGATACGAGGTCACCGTAAAATTGCAAAAACCGTTAGATTGTAGTCTAAATAGCCAAACTGTAAACTGTCGACAGATTGTGAAACGTTCAATGTTCTGCAGTGTAAATTTTTCAAATATTCATTGTATTTACGTTTTCTCTCTTAGGTTTAATCGGGTTAATAATACCTGACAGATTACAATCTACCGAAAAATATTGCGTTAAATTGTAATCTGTCGACAGTTTACTATTACGCTAGTTAGATTACAATCTAACGGTTTTTTTAATCTTACGGTGTCAGATACAAGATCAAAAAGCGTGGAATGGGGGCAGACTTCTATAACGCTCCCGGTTAATTATGTAAGGAGTCCATTACGGCATAGAGTAGTTGAGAGGAGAGCTTTTAATTTACAATGACACAAGATATTTTCGGTTCGGTCGGAAAATATCAAAGGCTTAAAATAAGCAATACAATATTAATATTTATTATTTGATTATTTCCATCAGAGAATATTTTAATTTATTAAATCATATTATTTCAAATAAATGTTTTAAAAATATCATCATCAATATAGAGGACGATAAATTGATAAATAAATAAATAAATAATTTGTTCATGAGAATACAGGTGATATGAAGTTAAAACATAATTACAGTTTCACGATTTAAATTTTCGATGTCAAGTTTAATATTCATTTTCGGTCAATAATTTAGTAAACTCTGATTTCGTTTTTTTAAAAAATAATAAATAACTGACGTAAGGACCTATTGAAATAAAAATTACTGAAATATTGATTTACAATTAATATTGTTTTTATTCCTTTTCGGTATATCGTTTTTAGGGTTCCGTACCCAAAGGGTAAAAACGGGACCCTATTACTAAGACTCCGCTGTCTGTCTGTCTGTCTGTCTGTCTGTCTGTCTGTCTGTCTGTCTCCAGGCTGTATCTCATAGACCGTGATAGCTAGAAAGCTGAAATTTTCACAAATGATGTATTTCCGTTGCCGCTATAACAACAAATACTAAAAATTAAAAAAATATATATATTAAGGGGGGTCCCCATACAATAAACGTGTTTTTTTCGTATTTTTTTGCTCAATATTAAAAACGGTAACAGGTAGACGGTTCAAATTTTCACAGAATATTAACTTGTATATTACCTTTCAAAATAAATAATTAAATATCAATAAAGTAAATATTAAAGGGGGGCTCCCATACAACAAATGTAATTTTTTGATATTAACAGTAAACCTCTACAAACAAAGTTAGTTTTGCGGTTCATTAACAAAGGTATACCTACTTCTTGAGTACGGAACCCTCGGTGCGCGAGTCCGACTCGCACTTGGCCGGTTTTTTTATTCCTTATGCCCGATTTTGTGAGATGTCGCATTAATTATAGGTATAAATTAATTAGTTCTCTACACAGAACATTACTCTATGCGTCATACGTCACTTAAGGCGAGGTGAAACTCAAATAGAGCTGTTAATGTGTTTACTAGTTTAGTTTAGTTTAGTTTTAAAACGGTGCATTAAGTAAACAAATATTTTAGTGCATAATGGCGTGCTGTGGGGCATATCTCACGCGGTCTGGTCGTTCATTGGTCTATGTTAGTACACTTAAGTAAGTACACTTTAGGGTTATTGATATTTAAGTAGGTAACTAGGTAAGTAGATACATAGTACCTAAGTAGTAATATTTTCTTTACCCAACCTTACCTTTAACCTAATAATCGATATCTAATCCATACTAATATTATAAATGTGAAAGTGTGTCTATCTGTCTTGTACGCTTTAATGGCCCATGTTTTCAACCGATTTTAATAAAAGTTGCTATTAAAAAGGTTGCATCCCGGGTAAGGAAATATTATGCTATCTATGAAAATCAAAGAGCTCCCATCAAAGCTTCAAAAAGCCTAAAGTCACACAGTGGAAGTTGCAGTTATCAGTCTATATAAAAATGATTTAAAAAAATACTGTTTTCGCTCAAAGGTCACCTTGTGTAAATGTGCCAACCCGCATAATATCAATACCAGTAAATAGTTCCAGTCTCCGAAACCAAATCCATAATATAAAAACTAGTCATAAATCCAACACGACACCGCTATTCAGCCTTAGAAACACTTCCGTACAGTTAGACGGGGCGTGTAACGAAATGGCCAGCATAAAAGTAGTTCCATGGCAAATATTCGAGCAACATTAGCATATGAATGACGCGGGATAAAAACGCTCCCCCAGGTGGCGTGGCCCGACCGGAAATAGGCTTTGCGACGACCTGATGTAGAACGTAACTTTGAAACGTGATGTCGTTTATATAGAAATACATCACCGGCAGAATCTGTTTAATACATCCATACTTATCCATACTAAACCATACAATATTATGAATGCGAAAGTGTGTCTGTTTGTCTATCTGTCTGTCTGCTACGCTTTCACGGCCCAACTACTCAACCGATTTTGATGAAATTTCGTACAGAGATATGTTACATCCCGGAGAAGGACATAGGCTACTTTTTAACCTGGAAAATGAAAGAGTTCCCGCGGGAATCTAAAAATGTATCTGTTGAACCGATTTTGATGAAATTTGGTACAGGGATAGGTTGTATCCCATGGAAGGACATAGGCTACTTTTAATCCCGGAAAATTCAAGAGTTCCCGCGGGAATAAAAAACCTTAATCCATGCGGACGAAGTCGCGGGCACCATCTAGTCCATACTAATATTATAAATGCGAAAGTGTGTCTGTCTGTCTGTCCGTCTGTCTGTCTGTCTGTCCGTCTGTCTGTCTGTCTGTCTGTCTGTCTGCTACGCTTTCACGGCCTAACTACTCAACCGATTTTGATAAAATTTAGTACAGAGATAGGTAACGTCCCGGGGAAGGACATAGGCTACTTTTTATCCTGGAAAATTGAAGAGTTCCCGCGGGAATCAAAAAACATCAATCCACGCGGACGAAGTCGCGGGCATCATCTAGTATTATTATAAATGCGAAAGTGTCTGTCTGTCTGCTACGCTTTCACGGCTCGCCTTTTAAACCGATTATGGTGAAATTTGGTACAGGGATAAGTTGTATCCCGGGGAAGGTCATAGGCTACTTTTTATCCCGGAAAATTATAGAATTCCCGCGGGAATGAAAACAGCTTAATTCACGCGGACGAAGTCGCGGGCATCATCTAGTAAATTATAAATGCGAAAGTGTGTCTGTCAGCTACAATTTAAGGTCTTTTCAAGAGATTTTCTTGAAATTTGGTACGGCGATAAGTTTTATCCCGGGAAAGGACTCCACTTTTTAGGCCTATTTTTTATGCCAGAAAAATCAAGGATTTCTTAAGTAAGTACAACGAGAGAAAAATTAGGTGCCGGATCGACAACCTTTCACTCTCCAAGACACGGGGAATTAAAACTACGTTTTCAACTCCAGGCTAATCTGATAATTTCTTGACAGAAAAGGCTAGACCAAGAAATTTTGGCTAGACCAGGGATTCAAACCTGGTACCTAATGATCTACTAGAAGGGGCTAAAGTTTACAAAATGTCATAAGAAAACTCTAAAATATTTATTTGGTAAGTACGAATATTATGAAGAACTAGTTTTATCTTAATGTTCTTCAGACTTAACAGACAAAAGTATTAATTTAAATGAAAGTCAACAAACTTTTTCATTAAGATGGTAACAAAAACTTATTTAATTTCGTTAGTGAAAAGAAAAAGCAAAGGATCCCAAAAGTTTTAGTTTTTAATCAGATAAGCAGCGCGTCCGTTTACATTCTATGCAATCTGCATTTCATTGGTGTAAGTTAAAAGCTCTAGGTATAGTACCTAGAACTACCTACCTACCTACCTACCTACCTTTTGAACTGATTTTATTATTATTTTTGGAAACAAATAGTGCCTCCTCCGAGAGGGATCTCCACCTCAACCTTTCAACCCAATAAGCGTTACGTCAGGCTGCCCGTAGTCAACGTTTAGCCGCCGTGTCGCGCGAACAGGCTCATTAATAACTGGACGGGCCCGAAACTAGTCGGGCCCATTCCGACAAAACATGTGAGTAACAACCGGTGACATATTTAGTTTTGAACTCTTGATTAGATTATAAGAAAGGTTATTGGTAACCTAAGGAATCTCGTCTTCAAATATTACTTACTAATAGATGATGCCCATTATTCTATTAGGCTCTTTATTACCCTTTTTTCGGGGTCTGCTATACACGTGGAAATTATCTCGGTGCTCCTACCACTACGCCAGGATAAAATGCTCTTATAAGATAAATAAGATTGTAAAAAAAGTTTTTCTTTCGTCTTTCTAATGTCATCCATGATATTGTTGTCGTCACCGTTTTTTGATCCTTTCATTGCTTCTTCCTTCTCATTGGCAACGAGAGACGCTACCTCTTTTGTCTTGGACTGCCCCACTCGTACAGAAAGAACATGCGGGGCACGTATATACCGGGGAGCGGCGCGACTACGGTGATTTTAGACTCTTTCTACTTTTATAATACGAGTACACACTTGCCGGATCACGCCGCTAGTAGGTATATTGAAACGTTTATTTTGAAATAATTAATGGTTATTTTATCATAATTTTTATAATTATAATGTAAGCACTCGGGTGCATCCATACTAATATTATAAATGCGAAAGTGTATATCTATCAAGTGTATAACAGATTTTGAAGGAAATTAAAGAGAGGTTATATCCTGGAAAAAGACACAAAGACAGGCTACATTATATCCCAGAAAATTAAGGAATACACTTTGTGATAGGGTATAGGTATCAACAATTTAACCTCACCTTATGTTTTAAAAAAAACCCTTAAACCGAAAAGAAAAACGTACTAAATCAAAATTAATTTTTAATATTGCTGGAAAACCGCGGCGTGTTTTACGGACAGTGCGTTGCCCGCCAATGACGGATCCCCGATTCCCGAACGATTCTTTTATTAGCAGGTGGCGCCTTAACGATTTTCTTTTGTGTCCCACATAGTATTCGGGATTCTTAGTGGTTCCGTGAGATTGGTCCTATTGTTGCCGATTGGAAACCAATGGACTGGAGATTTAAAAGGTTCTATTTTGAAAACTTTCTTTCACTGTATGCATTGGTTTCAATTGAAATGTAAATACTTTTTTATGTTAAGGTGTGGTTTATGTAGGGTATATTTATATTGGATACAGGGTATGTTTATAGAAGCAGACATTACATCCATGTCCATTGTCAATACAGTTTATGATAACTAGTACAAGATTATAATCCGCTGCTTATGTTGTTTATACTGCCCTGATAAGCCGAAAAGCGCTAACTCAATCAGAGTAAGTTTTGAGAAAAACAACTTTTTGTGAATGGATTTTTCCCACCTTCAAACGGGGGTTAAAACTAATATTTTTAAAACTGTTAAAACTTATATAAACTTATTTTTGACCCTAGATATAACTGACATACCTAAATTATCCATAAATGGCACCATTATACCTATTTTGTGAGATACCGCTATTTTGATTAAAAAGAAAGGCTTCAAAAATTGAGATACTACTTTTAGTCTTATTCTGCTCATAGAAAGTTCCATACAAAATGATTTTTTTTTCATATTTGATGAAAATACCGAATAAATTTGTAATAAAACTTCATTTAATATTTTTTTAACAACTTTATTAAATGTAGCAGCAAATTACAAAAAAAAGTTAAAGCAATTTATTTGCTTTCTATGAAATAAAATTAATCAAAAGTTGGTAGTCCCCGCCAAAAAGACATTCTATTAGCAGGTATTAAACTGGAAAGAGATTTTAAAATATTATTTTTTTTTGTTTGACATATTCCTGCTGGTACTGTTTTTTTAGTTGGGGATGGAAGTTTGTCTAATTTTAAGAACTTTGTACCTATAATGCTAGCCGTTATGGGTTCATTATCGAAACCAGTTCTGTACCTAATGTCAAAACTGCCTCTGTTAACTTCCACTTCAACAATGTCACTAATGTAAGGTCGTGGTGCCAACCGGGAAAGTTTGTATTGGGTCGTATAGTCTTGCCACTCATAAAAATCATCTATTGTCATTTTTTTTATATTTACATTTTTTCCAGCACTGTTTACAGCTTCGCAAAAGTCATCAAAGTCATATATTTTATTTTTCATTCTCTTCATCGCCAATTCTACTCTATGGTGAAAAGAGTCTGCAGACATAAATGTGTGTCCGGCTTCGAAGTATTTAACAATAATCTTTTCTGCATTGATCTGATCCGAATTTATAACATAGATTAAAAACGAAAAAAACGTCCAGTTTTTATTTTGAGCAGAACAATTATCCACCCAAAGTACAATATTTTTCATATCCCGATAGAACATTAAAAAATGATAATACGCACTTATGATCTCATCTTTAGATCGTCCAGACAATGCTTCATGCCAAAGTACAGGATAGATACTGGATTCTTTTGAACCTTTCCTAGCTCCAATAGGCACGAAACTTTCATTATATACAAACAATCCTGTGAGTGAAAACAGTCGACTTAAACATATCGATTCTCGGTAGCATTATGACTTTTTGTAAGTCTGCGGAGTACACAATGGTATCAGCGTTAGTTAAGTTGGAATCAGATTGATATTGTTCTCTTGATCTCTTGGCTCTTTCTATATGAATTGCCCACCTGGTACAGCACTCACAGTCTTCCTTGAGATTGTCTTTATCATGCGTTTTATCGTGCAAATTGAATTCTTCACACAGTTCACATTCTTCGTGGCCCAATTTTACGAACGAAATATTCAAATCTTGCAGAACTTTTCGGTACTTGTCGTAAGAGCATGTGATCGAAGGATTTTTTACTACGTAATCTGTATGTAGATGTGTAATCGACAAGTCACTTGGCAAATATAACCGTTTGGGCGCGTGTTCACGCCTATAATGGGATATGCTGGGTTCAAAACTAAATATGTGTTCCTTTATAGGACCATCGTCAATCTTGTTGTGAGGAGTGTTAGTGCATCTTTTGTCTACTGGAGCACTGACGGAGTCATCCTTATTATTACCCAAAGCAGTCTTTAAAGGCTTGTCGTTAGCTGCATTATAACCCAAGGTAGTTAAAAAGAAAGTTTTGCATACTTTGCATGATGAACCTTGTGAGTTTTTAAGAAAATAGAAGAATGTAGTTTGTCTTCTGTAGTTAGTTGGAACAGATTCATTGACAGTTCTTTGCTTTACAGACTGGGAAGAAGTGTGGTGCAGCATAAAATCTTTTCTTTCTGTATCGCTTAAATTCCAAAAAGAATTGTTCAATTGCTTTCGTTGCTCTTCCGGTATGTTTGTAATACATAAAAGCCTGCATGATGAAGAGCAGGGGGGTTTCACATTATGTTTCTCCCTTTTTTCTATAATTTTAGATATTTTTCGTTCTTTTAATGGCACTTCATACTTCTTTCTCTTTCTTATTGTCCCTGTTTTAGTATAAGTTATCAAATCAACTGAACTTTCTTTATTTATATCGTCATTTTGTGTTGTATTTATTGCTCGTATTTCTTCGTTTTCTGTAGTAATTGTTACTACGTTATCAGTATGTACTATCTCACCATCGGTTGTTTGCAATATTTCCTCAACACACTTGGTCCTAATTAACACGGCGCACGCACTATCAACATTATCAACTGTATTATTCGAGATTATCTCTTGATTATCATTTTGCGATACTACCGGAAGAAGCTGATGGTACGACATGTTTTGCTCGTCTGCAATCGACATGTTTGGAATTGCGTTGTTTACATTCTGATCGTTATATTCTGCAATATTTGAACATGTAATCAGTGATGGGTCATCGGTAGGACTGATATTATATTCACTGATGAGAATAGAGCCAGAAGTTAATAAATCCGAAGATTTAATCGAGATGTTATCCCAGTTTTCAGATTTCTGACTGTCTTGAATTTTATTAACGGTTTCAATTCTCGAGGTAGATGGCTCTGATTTAATGCAATCTTCAGGAAAATAAACATTTGGTATTATATTTTGGTTGTTTTCAGCAAAATATTGTTTTGCACTGTCTCGTTGGGATAAAGGATAGTCATCATTTGAATCATCACTGCTAGGAAAAAAGTCTGGGTCGATATTCTGAATGTCACGCTTTAATTTCTTTGAACCTTTAAAATTTTCTCTCAGAGACTTATTTTTTTGTGCTAAGGCCATCATCATTTTAGAGCTTCTGTGCGACATGGCTGATCTGCAACAAACCAACAACCATTTCCTTACTTAACTTATAATTAAAACAAAGATTTCGCTCAACTAGTTATATTATTCCATTCAATTTGGTTATGTAAATTTGACTTCTCGATTTGTTTTTAGATTACTCAGGAAACTAACAAACCACAGATACGTGTATTAGTAGGTACGGTATGTACTTGTAGATCGACTTTTACACTATCGTAAATAAAAACAGTGTAACCTATTGTGTTTTTACATTTAACTACTCTGATGTGATATGACTGATTGGTGTACCTACTTACAGTCGATGGCACATCAAGAATATTGTTATACCTACACTACGAATACGACTCGTATTGCATGCCTGATAAAGGCGGTCTAGGTTAACATATCCTAAGTGATGTGCAGTTGAGTGTATAATTAACTACTGAGATGAACACTTGTAATTTCGAAGTGTTGTTCTCGAAACTTCAAGTTTGAAATTAATTTAACCTCAAAGAAAGTGAGAAATTAGAGAATTAACTATAAAAAACTTACCTTGATATTAATACACAAAAGCTTATCTCTGCGTAATTAGAAATACTGTATTTAATAAAGTTTTCCTTATTTTAAACACACCATAAAACAAATTTGCTTCCTTCCGCAAACAAAACAAACTAAGAAAATATGATCGTTACTAATGTTTATCTTCATGTCACGACACGCTCTATTGTGAAATGTAAGTGAGTGTAATCCTTATTACTAAAGATATTAAGTCAATTTTAATTACCTACTATTATACTTAGGTATAGCCGTATCTCAAACCTTAGCGAACTAATAATACCCACATTTACTTAGCGCAAAAGCGCTAACTCCGGAACTTTTTAGAAAGATGAACTTACCGCTTATTGGCTTAAAAATGTAATTAAGTTTTTGATTAACATTTTTTAAGCGTTTCTAGCCTATGTCAATATAAGGCTATTTGGCTTCATAAAAACGACATGCCGTCAAATCTCTTAGTAATTTAAGGAAAAATTGAGATATAAAAAAACTTCTTAGTGGTTTATTTTAATGTTTTAAATTAGATAGCGCTATTTGGCTTATACCATTAGATGCGAAATTATTCTAGCTATTGAATGGTATAAAAAAAACTAAAAGGGCGTATCTCAGAGATAGCGCCTTTCGGCTTAGCAGGGCAGTATAATCCCTATACTCCAATGTCGGAGTGAAAGTGAGGTGAAACGTAAGTTGAGAATTTACATACTTTGAAAAATTTGTGTGGTGTGGTATGGTGGCGTGCGTACCTATTGCTTTGTTCATGTTTAGAAGCGAGCGTGCGGTTTATTGTATTTATTTTGCCTTTGCCTATCCTATCTGTTATATTCCTAGCGGGAGGCTTCGGCCGTGGCTAATTACCACCGTACCAGCAAAGACGTACCACCAAGCGATTAAGCGTTCCGGTACGATGCCGTGTAGAAACCAATAAGGGGTATGGGTTTAATATAACTGCCGTACCCCTAACAGGTTAGCCCGCTACCATTTTAGACTGCATCATCACAATACCATCAGGTGAGATCGCAGTCAAGGGCTAACTTGTAGAAGAATAAAAAAATCACAACTGCTAAGGGTTCGAAACTCAAAGACGCTTAATTTAAATTAGAGATAGATAGGTATCAAAAGTTTTAACCAAACAATCTTGTATTTGCATGACGCTTTATATATGCCCACATATAACTATACATAATATATAGTGCAATTACTTAGCCTAAGTAATTGATGGTGAGCAACATTCTATTAGGATACCCAATCAAAGGATTCTGGCTCAAAGATCACAATCCACAAGCAGAATAGAACTCAAACGTCTTTTCTATAAGGTATGTTATATCTTAGCAAGTATTCCAGATAGATATAGGCAATTTAGGGACAGGGCACAAACGCCATCGGCGAGATATCGGTCCGCCTGTGTAATTGAATATCGGGAACCTTCAGTGACCCAGATATTGCAAGGTAGTTGATTTGTGGCCCGTAATTAGGGTCTCGTGTATCTATGGGTCCTATTAATTCGCGACCCTACCCAATCTAGGTGTTTGTTTTCGCCAAATATCTCTGTCAGCGGTTCTATGAGATAATTACGGAGCTACTGTGTGTTGCTAAGACGTGTGTGATCCGATTTATTTTAGACTAGTCGATACTTGCGACTTCGTCCGCGTGGTTTAAGGTTTTATTAATTCCTGCGGTAAATGATAAATCCTTAATTTTCCGAAATAAAATTTAGCCTTTATACATAAAGAGGTCCTCAATTATACCCATGCAAAAAATAACGTTGATCCGTTGCTCTGTTGCGGCGTGATTGAATGACAAACCAACAAATAAACACACTTGCGTATTTATAATATTAAGTTATATGAATTATGACTGGATGATGTATACGGCTTCGTCTGTGTAGGTTTAGGGTTTTAAAAATCCCGTAAGGAATCTTCGGTTTTCTGGATTTTAAAAATCAATCATCTCTTGACAAAGTTTGAATTAACAGTTACCGCACTACGTACCTTTTTTTTTTGTTGACGGGGGGGCAATCTCCTTAAGATACCCGACTTCCTGGTGGGGAAATCGGGTTATGTAGGATTTCTTCCTACTAAAACCCCCCCGGTGGCCGACCTTAGCGCGTGTTGGGAGGCTCCGAGATCTCTTAAGAACGCATCGGTGCCTCCCTTGTGCGATGTCCATAGAGCTCATCCCGGACTCCTGGAGAAGTCCCCTCATTACCGCACTACGTACCTACTATGTTATAAAGAAACTCGGTTATCCACTTATATAAACTTTAATTTAGCAATTCACACACAACTACAGCAGCCAAAATTATAAATCCTGTATCCTAGAGTTCCCAGACCAGTGTTGCTACTCTCTTTAAGAACCATACAGGCAGTGATGCCCTGTACAACTCGCTTTAATTGTTCTTGTAACAGTATCTACTCGTATCATACCCATAAACTAAAGTGACTGACAATTTCAAAACCAATACAAAAAAACTGTAGGTACGAAACGAAAGAGATCCAATTTCTCCCTAACTCCAATTAAAAGCAATAGCACCTGGACCTGCTAAAAAGTTAACCTTTATTTGACCGCTCTAAATGAGACCTCAATTTTTTTATTGGCAAAGCAAATTGGCGTCGCGGAAACTTGGCTCTGGATACTTCAATGTTTGTAGGTTAAAAGTACGGAGAACTTTTTAATCAACAAGCTTGGACGCTGCGAATCTAGTGATATTTGATTAGCTTTCTTTTCCTATTTGAAATCAAATAAGAATGCAGGTAGGAGATTAAAGAATCATTGGCGATCAATCACTTATACAGGCAAAATTGGTCAGCTTTGACACCAGCACTGACGCCATTTCTATCGCCAGTTTATCGCGGATATACTTCGGTACCTATGCTCAGGAACTATAATATAGCCTTGACCGTTCTACCACAGAACAGCGAGGAACCGAAAGCATTGGCATTCTTATATGGTTCAAGTCCAAGCTGCTCTTACGAAACGGTTTTTCTGATACGAACCGCTTAGGTGGTTAATACAACGTATTACTTAAGCAGCTTCAGGACAAGGGTGATTTGATCATCTAGGCAAGCGTGTTTCAACCCAGACCTCATCATTGCCTTGCATTAAACTAGATTGTCGTCAAGCGCCAGCCTATTTTTGTCGTTGTAAGAGGCAGCTATACAGAGCTGCATGAAAGACCCTGTTCAATTCCCGCCGCCCGAGCTTCTTAAATCTTTAGAATTTTCAAATGGTTCTACTTACCACTTAAGGTCATCCTTCCTTCCGGTAGGAAGGACCTTCCCAATGTCTAGCCCCAATTGAGATGCAGAGCGCGGCGCGGCACGTATATCGAGTAAATAATATTTCTTGTATGAAAATATAATGTGGGACTGCATCGCGCAGTGCATCTCAAGTAGGGCTAGACCTTTATTGGGAACGTCCTTCCTACCGAGAAGAAACACATGCAAACTCAGCGGAATGCTCTCTATTCTAATACAATAAGTTTAAAAAATCAATAAAGTGTAAAAAAGTAATTTCTGTGCACCTATTGCGAAAGCAAGTCAAATGCACGCTCTTTTATTGCTTACATAATATTTGATTGTGAGTTTTTTACATTATGGCAACTTTAGCAAGCCCATAGTCTTTTAGACTTTTGTAATTAATGCAAGTTCCAAATTCATTTTCTCAAACACGCTTTGAAATTTGAGCATTATTTTGACAACCTTCTTCGAGATAAATCGAACTTGCTGTACTAGCCAAATACATGCGAGTAGCGGCCGGGTAAAGTTGTATGAAAATCCATATCTGTCGTGGTATATTTACGTGGTATAGGTACGTAATTTATTTGGTCGCTAACAAATAAATTACGTAGTAAATTCATATCTTTTACTCCGAAACATGGCAACCAAGGAAGTAACTTAACTAAGGTTTTATTTAAATTTCGAATTAGCTTGCAAATAGAAAGCTGTTTATTGAAAAAAAAAACAAATGAACACTTGAACGCGGGAAAAATTATTTTTGTTCGTTGTTCGTCATTGATTTGGAAATGTATTTGACAAAATGAGTCCAAGTGAAGACAATGAGTGTGATGAACTTACTTTAACGCCACTTGAAATTCAGGAGGCGGCAAGAGGCGTAATAGAAAACTTGTTACCGCCAAAATCGAAAGAAAAATATTTTGAAAACCTATGAAAATTTTGTTCAATGGAAGAATGAAAGAAAATCGAAATCGAAGTTCTGTCTAGGTACTACTTAGTTTTAATTTCCAGGCATTATTTGAGAAAAGTACTATACAGGCCTTGGCCACAACTAGGCATTGATGGACTTACGCATTTACACCCGCGCATCATTTAAGAAAAGTACTACACAAGCCTTGGCCACAACTAGGCATTGATGGACTTATGTATGTGTGCCTCGGCTTCGCCTCGGCCCACATTTACACGTTTGTCCTTCAATGCCTGTCTAGCTTGCCGCTGCAGTAATGTACTATTTCTGATTATCGCTTGCAAAAACAGAAAATTTTAGTTTGTATCTTAACTATGCAAAATTTAATTTTTTTACTAAGTTTTACTTAAACCCAAGCCATTTCAAGTTCCGATCTCGATTAAAATAATAAAAAAAGACCTGAGAAATCAAATCGCCTGTAAAAAACGAATTCTAATACTCACCTTGAAAATCAAACTAGCGGTTCGGTAAATATTTCTCAAAGCGAAAATAAGGAAAATATAAAAAACAAGCGGAAAATCTGCTTTATATTTGCTAGCTACTTCAATTCATTATACGAAAGCTTTGGCAATCTACCTAATTTCATGGCTGCTTACCTATCTGCCATCTTCACTAGAAAAGGTCAGCATTTAACAGAGAGTTGTCATGGTATAGAGCAGCCACCATCACCAGTACAGCCCATTAACGTCCCACTGCAGGGCACAGGCCCTGCAGTGGGACGTTAATGGCAGGAGAGAGGGAATTAGAGCTTGGACCCACCAGGCTACCACGCTGATCCAATGCGGGTTGGCGGTCTTTAACGACTATTATCGTGTTAGTGATAATAACCGGGACCGACGGCTTAACGTATTTTCCGAGGCACGGGGGTGAAACACAGCCAACTTCCTGACTCCGGGCAAGTACTGAGAATTTCTAGTCAGTAAAACCCAATACTTGCTTAATTGTGGCCCGACCCGGGATTCGAACCCGGGACCTCGTCGGCCGCAGTCGGACGTGCTCACCACTAGACCAATGAGGCAGTATATATAGAGATAGAGCAGTGTGTCCTGCTAAATTGAATCAGGGCGTGTTTATTAGGTCGGTTACCGAATGCGTTCGGTTTTCGGCCAACAGCAAGTTTCATCAACAACAGCATAATATGGTCAAACACTCTAATTTGGATCCACGATGAATGAACACAATGCTGTTAAAACCAAATCACCTTAATATAAATACACTAAACATCCGCGTACTGGAGTGGAGACCGCGTACCGGTAAACGCAGTGTGGGACGACCTCCAGCCCGCTGGACCGACGACCTTTAAAAGGTAGCGGGAAGTGGGTGGATGAGGAAAGCGGAGGACCGTGTGTGGTGGCGCGCTCTCCAAAAGGCCTAGGCCTAAGCAGTGGACGAATGCAGGTTGATGAATGGATGGATGAAGCATCCATAAGATAGCTTGGGTGTGGATGCTTAGTTGAGCCACATTTTGACATGTTATAGTATGGGATTTGCTGCTCCATGGTCTAACTCAAGGCATTAAAATGAAAAACCGGTGAGACGGACGTCACTTACACAAATACGGAGACGAGTGGCTGCTCTCGAGTAAAAATCTATTGTTCGCCGTTCACTTGGGACGCCATTAGGTAAGAACGAAGTAAAAATATTTGGAGAAGGCGAAATAAACGAAGAAAAATATCAAACATGGCTGGAATATAATATTATAGAGCGTTAATTGAATTGCTACGAGATGGCCGTTTTTTTACGGTTTGTATTATGTTATTATATGTCTTTATTTAGTTATTATAATATTATGTATGTTTGTTATTTATTTATTATTATTATATTTTGTCCAAGTAAAGTCATGGTACGCTATATAGATCTCATATGGAGAAAAATATTTTTTAAACATTTTTTTAGCTATAATTCACATATAATGATATGAAGGCTTTATACCACATAAAAGAATATTTTGACTGACTGACAATATTACTGGGTCTATCAACTTGAGATTATGTGACGCTTTTAATAAGTATTTAAATTAGCATACGACAAGCAGAATACGATGCCACATCAATAATATCGCTTTCCTAATGTATTCTTGAATCAAAGTTAATTTCTATCGTGGCCACGGAAGTAATGACTGTTCTGTTCAAATAATGCGGGAATGTGAATATAATTGGGGCAACCATTATTATTTACTTAGTCCACATTGAGGCGTGGTCAAACAGAACGCGTGCCGATAACGTAGCCAACGTGGTTCTGAGAAGTTTACCAGTAGCAGTAACGCAAGAGTGGAGTATATCTGAGATCCATTTTGGTTCTTCTCAGTAGAATCTGCGTTTCTAACCGGCTGAAATAAGAGGATAAGTAAGACTTTTAATTTATTGTCCTACTAGCAGATGCCCGCGACTTCGTCCGCGTGAAATAAGTTTTTAAATTCCCATGGGAACTCCCTAATTTTTTGAGTTAATATATAGCCTATGAAACTCACAAATAATGAGGCCTTCTATTGGTACCAGAATTTTCAAAATCGGTTCAGTAGATCCAGAGATTACCCCCGACAACCTCACATAGTCACAAACTTTACCTCTATATTAGTATAGATATAGTATATAGTATAGGTATAGATTTGACACATTAAACAAAGGTGAACGTTATTTTTGTTTTGATATGGATTGAATACATGCAAAGATTATGGTATGATAATATTTTAAAGGACATACAGATTTATTTCCGGCGAAAAACAAAGGTAAATTACTTTTAAAGAATAACATACTAAAATTTTATATTAAAAAAAAAAAAAAATAATCATTATACTTTTTATAATATTCATGACAGATCATAAAAATCAAGTAATTTTCAGTAACAAATAATTGTGATGCATACAATGCATGATAAAACATCCCCAAGGCTAATAAATCCCCTTTAAGTTTTCGTTTCAGCAGTTACGATCGCATGCGATACGCATCGCGCGGTTTGTATTCCTCAGTCCTTAACGATTCCATAAATTTTCGAACAAATGACATTAAATAACCGAAATGTGAGTAATATGAATTGAATTGGACGTATTGTTAAAACTGGGACGTGAGGCATGACTAATTTTAGTGTTTATTTCTTAAGGAGCTCTCACTTCATCTTTGTACGAAAGAATATTTATACTGCAGTGCCTTAATATATCTTACATAGTAAGCGAAGCAGCGAGTATTTCGGTTATAGCCTAGTGGTAAAGATGTCGGTCCCCTATTCGAGCCTCAACCACGTACTATTTTCGTGTTAAGTTCGAAGAACCGATAGACGTTTGGGCCATAGTCAATAATAATCGTTGTCATGAAATGGGTTATAAAAAATACCCGGTTAAAGGGAGTGATCACCAAAATGTCAGCCTCGCAATTTTGGTTTAACCGCAGTCCTTAGAAAAACTTTGTGTCTGATGATGTTCTATAATTGTTTGTATCGAGAAAAAAAATTTAATTGTTGCTTGCCGGTTGCTCTGAATAGAATTTGATTTCCGAACTGACGGTAGAGTCAAAATAAGATGGATAATTTATCAGAAACCTGTAGGTCTTTTTGATAATTAATTTTGATTTTCCACAAATGCTAATATTTAAATTACATCCTACTTATATTTTTTTAAAGCATTGTTTTATTACGCTGAATGCACGCTCGTAGAAGCAATAATTATTTTAAAATGCTATAAATGACTTTTGATTCGTACTAGTTCTAGATTCAGAGCAGGCCAAAGTCCGCCGGGCCTACTAGTTTGTAATTAAATTATGCATTCTTCTTTAAAAAGGCACTAGAATCAATACCTCTCTCGAAAATTATTAGGCGTAAGTTAATCATCTACACTCTACAGGAAATTAAATAGACAAATTATTGTAATATTCTATCTTCAACTTTCAAGAGCACGACTTGTTTACGTGATTTAAAGTAAGACAGCGCCATCTCTATAGCGATTTCCGAATGAACTATATATATATTTTTTTTAATATCATAAAGTACTAACAACAGTTAATACCCTACTAAAGTTACGATCTAGCCTATGAGAAAATAAAGCTAATGAGTAACATTATTTTAACCTAAACTTATACTATAAAATTATATCTGAGAATTGGTCCATTGACTTATCTTAGTTTACGCTAGTTTTTATTATGAGACACTGTGTTCTTGTATTCTTTTCATTGCACTTAGCACTACACTTTAACTTCACTACACTAATTCAAAGGGCTTAGTCCTTTTAAGTCTACGCACTAAATCTGTATTGTTGAGGAGTTGGATGGCCTCGACGTTTACATGATGATGAAGCCTGTTTTCGTGGGATTGCGCTTGTCTCCTTATGATTATATCTACGAAGTCCATTTGCAGATCGCGATGAATATCTTCGTTTCTAACGTACCAGGGTGCATTGATGATACCCATGAGTACTTTATTTTGAAATCGCTGAATTATGAGGATATTGCTTTCTGGTACAGCCCCACAGCTGGCAACCTATGAACATAATTATGAACTATTAATTTTGTAGAATATAAAAAAGTTCTAAAATACTCTAAAATAGTAAATATAACAAGGTTCTAAAATACTGCAAAATGTTGTTAGCGTTCGATTAAGGCTCACCAAAGTGAGACAAGAGGTGGTTAATAAACCCGTATTCAGCCATCCAGCGGCTCCCCGCGACTCGTTTGAAGTCTTCCGTTCTCTGAGGGATGAGTGGTCTAGTTGTGACAACGCGTATAAAATTGCGATTGTTAAGCAACGTTGACCCACATCGGTAACTGGATGGGTGACCGAATTTGGAGGTTCAAATTTGGCCTTTTCGTTTCCTTCGTGCCTCGGAGAGCACGTTAGGCCGTCGGTCCCGGCTATAATCACTAACATCTGATAATAATCGTTACAAAAACCTTAAGAGTTGAAATAATCTTTAGTCGAGTCGTATGCGGAAGACCGTGGGAATCCATCGCATTATTATCCCAAGAAAGCTCCGACCATTATTTTATTAATGGAAAGGGGTCACGACCCTCAGGAATGGGAAATACGACGCAGAGGGTGTCCGTCTGTCCGAGTGGTTGGCTTGCCAACGCTGCGCTTTCCAATGCGGGGTCGCCATTCCAGCACTTTCGAACCCCAAATACTACTGGATCTTCGAAATATGTGCCCCGCTCACTGCCACTTCAGTCTTCAATCCATCAGTACGTTGATGGTACTACCTCCAACACTATTCCAGCACTACGTACTATTCCAGCACTAATGGGGCACCATTACTACTTCAAGCTAATTTCTTAGCTTAGAGATAGTTAATTAACTCGTTTTCTTAGCATTCCGTAAGCATTTAGAGTTCCTTGTCTGGCTACGGAACACCAAAGATAGGTTTTAGTGTACCGTGAAGGTATCGGGGGCGGTTGTAAGAGCGATTGATTGCTCTGTGTGAACGATTATGTTTATTCGCTATTGAACTGGCTCTACTGCAGCTTATGCGTTTTGATACTTTAGAATTTCTTTAAATTGTGAAAAAAAGCTGGTAATATACTCGTAACACAATTAGTTTCTAATTGTTTAATGATTACGTTATCTAATTTAAAATTTATCATAATCATGAATGCGAAAGTGTGTCTGTCTGTCTATTTTTCTTTATTATAATATTAAAAGCAAATTTTGTAATATTCATTACCTCTGGTTTCAATCAAATTTTAATTGTAATATTATGTCCGTATAAATTTTTCTTTTTTTACTGTTGTGTATGTGATATTATTAATTAATTAACAATTAAAGCATTTACTATATGGCAGAAGATTCTTAGAAAAAAATACAAGAATTTTTATAATTGTTTCTTAGTTTTCATTGAGTTATTCTATGAGATTTTTCTACCATCTGATGGCTCAGCGCCGTTTTTATTTAATATGTCTAACGCTGAGATAAGTACAAATTTAAAAAAAATTAAGCAGTGATTAAACTTAATCATAAGACTTAAATTAATTTAATCTCTGCCCAAAGTTTAAATTTATTTCGTGCAACTCAGAGTAAGGAACTTAGCAATGATCAAGTTTAATCAGTTGAGCTACGGTGATTGATCCATTATTGATAAGAAATGCTCTTATTTCGAATGTAATTGATCGATACTGAGATAGGTTCGGCGCGTTAATGTTGTTTTTTTGTTTACACCTTCTTTTTTGTTTTGAATACAATACTTCGTAAACTAGCGATGCAGTATGACTCTACCTCAATGACCTCAATTTACATAGACGGGCCCTTAAAATCAAAGCCCTGTCAAACAAAGAATATGGACTTATTTTACTAACGCCATCTAGTCTGAAAAGCGGTACAGCGCTACGGCGGGGCAAAGACAGGGTTATACACGTGAGGAGCGCGCTCTATAGGTCGGACGCCCAATTTTTTTCTATGAAAGGGCCCATCTAGTACCTACATATTATATATCGATGCTCTACCTGCCCTACCGTTGAATGCTGAGAAGAATTAAAAGTTAAAATAACTCTATCACAACGGCCAGACCAAACGTAATTCAATACCCTGCTATGAAAAGTGTATTTCACCGCTATCACAAAAAGCAACAGTCATAATTTCGATTGCGCGGCATAACCCACGCCATTAATCGCCGGTATAAAAATAAATCAACGCACGGACGGACGATTTATCTATAAATATATAGATCCGTGGTAAACGGTTACCGCGGTCCATTAATAACAATTATCGACCAAACATCTTTGTTTTGCGATGATGAGGCGCATTTTTTGACTGACTAAACATACTATCTATAGTTAAAATCTATACTAATATTATAATACAAGAGTGTGTCTGTGTGTCTATCTGTAAACTTTTCACAGCCTTTTGTTCAAGAAATTTGGTGCAGAAGTAGGTTCATTTGTATCCCGGAAAATCAAAGATCCCACGTGACTTAAACCCCAAATTATTTCGGTAAGTGTCGAGGTTATGATCTGGTGTAATATAAAAATACTTATTCTGACTGATTGACCAACTGACTGATCTATCAATGTACAGCCTTAACTGTGGCCCCAGGGTGAAAACCCAACTAGTCTAACCCGATTCTCAATTCTGTATCGTATCGTACAAGTTCTGTTTGATTGATTTTGTACAATATGACGTTTGAACTGAAATTGAAGGATTTTTGGGAAATTCCACCACATAGTCCCCTTTATTTGAATGAAACTCAGTTAATCTTCATGTTACATCTATGAGACTTGATATTTCGGCTTTCAGTTATGGAGGAAGAAATACTTAGGTAAGTACGTGTTTCGGGAGGATTTTCCGTCCCGTGTTCGCTGGTGTATAATTTCTGAAGCTCTCTTCTACAATATAGTTAAAAAACTGAACTGTATGCCTATGCGTTATTTAAAAATCCTAGTAGCGAATGCTATACGCATACCCAGCTTAATATTTTGTCAGACGGTCCTTTCATTTTTTTCGCACTACAATTTCTAAGTTCGCCATACGAATCACGCAAAACATTTCAATAACTGTGTGCATACATCTAAAACGCAGCAGAGTGCACCATAAAAAGAAAATTCAATAGCGATATACGTTCGCAAAAAAGTCCAAAACAAAAACGTGTGCCATGGTGCGTTTACACCCAAATAAAGATCAAAGCGTAAAGTAATCCCCCTTTTTTGAAGGGGACTTGCTTTATGATCCTTGCCTGCTAAAGTAAGAGTCCACTGGGTCAAAACAATGTAAATGATGATCTCCGGGTAGTATAATATTTCCGAAAGTTTGTCCAAGAAATTATGATCTGATTCCTATTTCATCTTTCTACTATCGTACCGCAAGGCATCATAAAGGTCTGCAGCTTTACGTAGTAAAAATTCCATAGCCATCCTCTTTTCTGACGTCCCTTCCGTCTTCCGTTTCCCCTACCACATTTAATTACAGTTACCTTGCGAGTGAATGACCACATTTTAGGCCAGTGCACTCCTAGACTGCATGATGATTATTGATCATCAGGTCAGGCCAGCAAATGTGATTTTACAGCTAAACGCTAACCTATAAATTAGAAACTAAGTCTTTAAATACATAAATAAACAAATAAATAAATAAAAGTATATTGACCAATACTACACTACATTGTATACTACGTTTAACTAAATTCTTTGATTTCTTTGTGTATAACAATATTACAATTTTCAATGATTACCATAATAGTATTAAAAAATGACACCTATTACAACTTTTCAGCGTGTTACTCGATGAATCAAAGCTAAAAATGCGTAGGCCACACTATGTAGTGTTCTTTTTTTTTTGGATACAACCTCAGTAGGTACCTACTAGCGTTTACTTTAACGAAAAAAAATACAGGATTTCTATTCCGTGTAAAAAAAGTCTAGAATTAATAAAAGGCATGCAACTGGATTTCCAAATAAAATCGGGCCAACTCAAGTATTTTCAGTTTTAATTAAGTCTATCGTATTCGGTTAAAGAGCTGTGGTATTCTCGAACTCATTCCATTATTCGCTATTAGGATTCCGTAATTGTAGGGGGAATATAAAGCGGTCGAATGCAGATGAGACTAAGAACCCAGCAACGTAATTAGCATTTTGTTGATCGTAGTTGTTTTATTTTAGAACTAGCTGATGCCCGCGACTTCATCCGCGTTGACCAAGTTTTTTCGATTCCCGCGGAAACTCTTGAATTTTCCGGGATAAAAAGTAGTCTATGTCCTTCCCCGGGATACAGCCTAACCCTGTATCAAATTTATTTAAAATCGGTTGAACAGATAAATTTTTTGATTCCCGCGGGAACCTTCGAATTTTCCGGGATAAAACCTAGCCTATGTCCTCCCCCGGGATATAATCTATCCGTGTACCAAATTTTATGAAAATCGGTTGAACAGATGGGCCCTGATAGCAGACAGACAGACAGACGGTCAGACAGACAGACAGATACACTTTCGCATTTATAATATTAGTATGAAGTATGATTAATAATATCGTAAGTATCTACTTGTAAATTTTGAATAGATAATCCTATTCTTACATGAATGCTAGCATTTTAGTTACCGTTTGCTGGCAAGATATATCTATAGCTAATATGAACAATCCACATCAGAAAAGCAATACTATAGAACAATAGAAAAAAACCGGCCAAGTGCGAGTCGGACTCGCGCACCGAGGGTTCCGTACTCAAGAAGTAGGTATAATTACCTTTGTTCATGAACCGCAAAACTAACTTTGTTTGTAGAGGTTTACTGTTCATCACTACAGCCTATTAACGTCCCACTGCTGGGCACAGGCCTTCACTCTCATAGGAGAGCGGGAATTAGAGCTTAGACCCACCACGCTGTTCCAATGCGGGCTGGCGGGCTTTAACGACTATTATCATGTTAGTGATAATAACCGGGACCGACGGCTTAACGTGCTCTCCGAGGCACGGGGGTGAAACACCGCCAACTTCCAACTCCGGGCTGGCACTGAGAATTTCTTAATTGAAAAACCCAATACCTAACTTTTATGCCCGACCGGGAATCGAACCCAGGACCTCGTGATCCGCAGTCGGCTATGCTAACCACTAGACCAACGAGGCAGTCACTGTTAATATCAAAAAATTACGTTTGTTGTATGGGAGCCCCCCTTTAATATTTACTTTATTGATATTTAATTATTTATTTTGAAAGGTAATATACAAGTTAATATTCTGTGAAAATTTGAACCGTCTACCTGTTACCGTTTTTAATATTGAGCAAAAAAATACGAAAAAAACACGTTTATTGTATGGGGACCCCCCTTAATATATATATTTTTTTAATTTTTAGTATTTGTTATTATAGCGGCAACGGAAATACATCATTTGTGAAAATTTCAGCTTTCTAGCTATCACGGTCTATGAGATACAGCCTGGAGACAGACAGACAGACAGACAGACAGACAGCGGAGTCTTAGTAATAGGGTCCCGTTTTTACCCTTTGGGTACGGAACCCTAAAAACACTTAAAAGCTGCTTCCTAGAATACCTTGTCAACAGCCCGACGGAATAACCGCCAACCCGCATTGGAGCAGCGTGGTGGGTGTAAGCTCCTAATTCCATCTCTCCAATGAGAGTGAAGGCCTGTGCCCAGCAGTTGGACGTTTTGGACTGTAGTGGACTTAAATACTTATAAATAGGAATATTATTTTTACTGTTCTTTGAAGTATACTCTGCCCATTGTTACTTTAGCTCCTCATCGAGCGAAACAGTAGAGTTGCGAGTTGCAGGGAGCCGCTAGATCTAGGCAGCGCAAGACCGCAGCGTATGAAAGACGCTGGAACCATCGATATATATGTAGGTACTAGATGGGTCCTTTCATAGAAAAAAGTTGGGCGTCCGACTTATAGGGCGAGCCCCTCACCTGTATAAGCCTGTCCTTGTCCCCGCCATAGCGCTGTCCCGCTATTCAGACTAGATGGCGTTAGTAAAATAAGCCCACATTATTTGTTTGACAGGGCCTGTCTATGTAAATTGAGGTCGTTGACTGGGACATACCTATAAGTCCAGCTGTGGACGTCAAATGCTTGACGACGACGATAAAAATATTATTATACTAGATGATGCCTGCGACTCCGTCCGCGTGGTTTAAGTTTTTTGATTCCTGGGAAACTTTTAAATTTCCCGGGATAAAAAGTAAAGCCTATGCCCTTCCCCGGGATGTGATCCACCTGTGTACCAAATTTCATCAAAATCGATTGCAAAAATGTACCGTTTTAAAGCGTGCAGACAGACAGACACACTTCCACATTTATAATATTAGTATGGATTCAAATTTCCATAGTTGATAAAATTTTCCATTCTCGGCTAATTTCCGAGACCTGTAGTAAATTTTCAAGGCAAAAATTGCGCAAGAGGTGTCAATGATTTTAATAGCACAGCTTTCGAAATAGACACTTTGTGATAAATCTAGTACTAGAGTAGGTATGGCTGCAATTTTTCCACTAGAAGTGTAATCAATATCCCATGTAGCGACAGTAGTGATGGGTAGACAGATTGCTGGGTGTCCAATGCAACGTACGCGCGATGTATTGTTTACATCGGAAGATATATTATTCGATAAAAAATCCAAGCTACCGTCCGTCAACATTATTGAACAGCCTTGAAAAGCTGTTGAACCTAGCTGTATTAGATCTTTCCGAATTTGATAGTTAGTTGTTGGAGAAACTTTGTAACCTATATTATCAGTTACTCGCGGTAATATAGTCATGACATGAATAATAGAAGAAACTTTTACCTCTTCAACCGACTTCAAAAAAAGGAGGAGGTTCTCAATTCGACTATATTTTTTTTTTAAATGTTTGTTACCTCAGAACTTTTGACTGGGTAGACCGATTTGGATGATTCTTTCTTTATTTGAAAGAACATACTTGTGGTCCCATATAAATTTTATCGAAATCGGTCGAGCGGTTTTTAAAATATCAATTCAATAAAATAAGTACTTTGTATAGCGTGTGCTTGTTGTTGTAAAGTTGGCGCGGGAGTTTGAAGTCGGTTGTTTAAAAAGTATTTTTTATATTAAATTATTGTAGTCTTGTCACAGTCACTATCTGCTTACCTACTCTGGGTACTTGTAGGCGAATCCCGCACTGCGATATTATTATGACACAAAATATGCGTAATACAACGCCTCTACGTGCGTGCAACTATGCAGCCCCGTGATCTGCAGCGGTGCACGTCACAGTGTGGGATTCGCCTTACTATTGTGCACAATCTCTATGAACTAAATTGACATGTTTAAATCCTATGCTATCACTTGCCGTAGAGAGAATCATGAAAGCGATAGAGATAAATCAATAAGATTAAGCTGACATAATAACCTTAATATTAAATCCATAGTTAAAATATTATCTACTCAGCAAGATATACTTAAACAGTATTCTTCTGTATACGAATAAAACAATAATTAATTTCAGTACAAAATTTTAATAATTTACTCTCATCTTAAAAAATATAACTATAGTTGCATTTATCAATCAAGTAAAACACAAACATTAAATTCATAAAAAAATAGCCATTGCCATGACTATGAACATCAATAAATTACTAGTGTACAATGCTGTCTGTACGCCACTCCCTTTCATATAACCAATCCTTTTCGCCTGGTGAATCAGTTCAAGTACTGAATCCATGACTTCTTGGTTATTGGGCAAGATCTGATCTTCGGGGAGAAGGAATCCATGTTCACCTCTGTCACGGAGTTCATAGCAATATACTAGAGGTACCTTTACTCGTTCTTTTACCCAGTCGATGCATCCTCCCGTTGCATTGTCTAAAAATAATTATTTATGATAATAGTACTACAGAGTGCCTAGTGCGAAATTTTTTTACCATTCGGACGCAACAACGCACACTAACTACGATTTGTATGGAATTGTCAAGCGCTTGACAGCTGGCGCTCGATCAATTCCATAGTAAATGGTAGTAACGTCATCGCCATCGAATACGTAAAAAAACTCCCACTAGGCCTGTAGTACATTGAACTATAATTGTAGAATAGGGGTGATGCCTATGTCAAAAATAAATTATTTCTAACTGATTATTAAATAGAGGGTCTTCCAAAAGACCTAAAATTCACATCCTCGGTTATTTTTAAGTTTGATAACCATTTTAAAATATAGATTAAAGAAAACAGGTGCGTTGAAATTTGATGACGTCACCACTGTGAATTTCATACAAGTTCCATACTAGAAGCACGTTTTTAAGTTTAGTAAGAGTTGCTGATTTGATAGAGCTGTCATCATCCCTATTGCGACGGCGTATATCATAGGTTTACTATAAACTGTAGCTTATAATATATCATTCGATGGTACCAGTTAAGTAATCCAGTCGGTAACAGGATGGGCAATTTTGGAAGTACTTTGATCTTTACCTTGCATCCTAATTCCTATAATACTATCTACTGGAACCTGTTGGGTTTCCTTTCAGAATGAGAAGGAATTGGTCCACTACGTGTTACACCTTTGGGAACATTAAGAAGAAATAACTCTTGGACAAGCAATTTTTCAGGCCTTGGCATAAATTGATTATAATCGCCAACCAAAGAATCAACCATGTCTAGCCCAAGTCAGTCAGCCAAATAAGCATTGCATATCAGTAGGATCAATATTAACAAACAGACAAGTTGACGTTGCGGAGCTATCACAGAGTAGGAATTAAGGCTGACACGTGAAGTGGCGTTGACAGTGTGACAGCAAGATTTTATCATCCCCCGCTAGCCTGTCACCCACAGAGAACTCTGACAGGGAGTTCACTGGTGACATTGTTATTAAATGAGGAAATGCAAAAGATAATACGTGATGGCTTAGTAGGTAATAGTGTGTAAAAACCTAACATTGCCACTACAGGACAATCCCAATGGTAACTAGCCAACTACGCATAAGTGTGTACTTAAACACAGCACTCTCTATTCTCTCACTTTCATAATCCAATATTTTGGAAAATTAACACAACCTAAGTACTTAGAGATTTATCAGTGGGAGAAAGAAGAAAGAGATAACATGGTCGCTTACTATGGACTGAAAAATAAGGCTCAGGGTCACTCAGCGGGCTATGGAGAGTGCTATGTTTGGAGGACGGAATCCGTAGGAGAACCAGAATCCCCGACATAGCTCGAAGGTGCTTGAATAGCGGCCTTACACCGATAGTGTGGCACCGTAGGAACCTTTTATATTCCGCAGATACCGCAGATGATACCGCAGACAGTTACACGGCTATAACACCCCTCTTTTTGCGTCGGAGGGGTAAAAATTATGCAGATATGCGAACTACATTAGCACACTCTATAGGTATCTGAGACACTGGAGGCACATACAAATAGTTTCAGCGATGTTTCCTGTGACGTATTGTGTGCCATATCTGACTGATAATGCTCCCATTGCACGTCTTCCGATGTTAATCTGAAAAAAAGGTGAGGCTTTTTTCGGTGGAATTACTTATTAATGCGATTAAGTTTAAAAAATAATAAAAATATCAAATCCTTTTCAGATCAGCCCCCCAATCATGTAAGAATTGTCTATCAAATCGTCTAAGTTCGGCTTCAAAGTAAAATAAACCATAACAACATTGAATTAGAGCTCAATTTCGTGTGTCCATTCTCATACGTTTAGGTATGTACGATACCCTAAATGTATAAGAATGGATACACTTCAATGCTGTTATGGTTTATTTTACTTTGAAGCCGAACTTATAAGATTTGATCGGCAAGCCTTACATGATTGCACCTCTGCATTGCAAACTCCAATTTAAACTGCACCCATGATAAGTTTACATCAAAACCCAAGATTCTTAGATCTACACAATTATTAAGAACTAAATGATGCCCGCGACTTTGTCCGCTTGGATTTAAATTTTTAACATCTCGAGGAAAATCTTTCATTTCTCGGGATAAAGCCCCTCGATGCAATCTATTCTCTGTACAAAGTTTAGTTAAAATCGGTTTAACAGATGGGCCATAAAAACGTAGCAGACAGATATCCACAGTATCGTATTTATATTAGTATGGAAATGAATATACACTTACAGCGTCCTGATAATTGGCATAAGGTTCCGTAGAGTTTCCAAAAGGTACCAATAATAGTTGACTGAACGAATGGAAAGATAGGTATAGTTCAATCTGGTCAACCTCTGAGATGAGGAAATTAGAAAAGGTTCTAGTTTCCGTCTCAGAAAAAGGCCCTGGACCTGCGTAGATATCCGATGCTGGATTAGCACTGGCTCCTGAAACTTTAATTTAAATCGTTTATTATAGTGACTAGCTAGCGCTTAGTAGGTGTGCATTTCTATGCCAACTTTTAAATCAATGGGGTAATCAATGTACGAATTCAAGGGTAGGAAATGGGAAAACAAGCTAAGAATGGTCATAAAACTTGGGTACTAAATAATCTACGGCGATGTGGTCAAATATTTCATTATATGTACCCATATGAGAAAACAGTAATCATGACACAGTATCTTAAAAAACCGGCCAAGTGCGAGTCGGACTCGCGCACCGAGGGTTCCGTACTAAAGAAGTAGGTATAATTACCTTTGTTAATGAACCGCAAAACTAACTTTGTTTGTAGAGGTTTACTGTTAATATCAAAAAATTACGTTTGTTGTATGGGAGCCCCCCTTTAATATTTACTTTATTGATATTTAATTATTTATTTTGAAAGGTAATATACAAGTTAATATTCTGTGAAAATTTGAACCGTCTACCTGTTACCGTTTTTAATATTGAGCAAAAAAATACGAAAAAAACACGTTTATTGTATGGGGACCCCCCTTAATATATATATTTTTTTAATTTTTAGTATTTTTTGTTATAGCGGCAACGGAAATACATCATTTGTGAAAATTTCAGCTTTCTAGCTATCACGGTCTATGAGATACAGCCTGGAGACAGACAGACAGACAACGGAGTCTTAGTAATAGGGTCCCGTTTTTACCCCTTGGGTACGGAACCCTAAAAAGTAAAAAGATGACAAGGGCTTGTTTAAAGAATTTATAACAGCTTGATTACTTAACAAAGAAGAGTACAACCACAGCGTAAGGGACATTTTGTAACGTCGCGACAGTTGATGGTGACATGACTAGTTACCACCCTGCCGGCAAAGAAGTGTCGCCAAGCGATTTAGCGTTCCGGTACGATTTCGTGTAGAAAGTTAGAAACCAGCTAAGGATATGGGTATAATATAACTGCCATACCCCTAACAGGTTAGTCCGCTACCATCTTAGACTGCATCGTCACCTACCATCAGGTGAGATCGCAGACAAGGGCTAATTTGTAGTGGAATTTAAAAAAGAGATCCTGCGTTATTATAGACGCAATCCAGAAGAGTGATCATAACGGCCAGCTACACTCGATAGCGCTTACTTCAAATCAAACATTTGGTTGAGTAACTGCAATGACCATAAAGCATTCTTAAACATGAAGAGATTTTCTTCCAACTAAATTTGTAGTCGTACAAAGATTCTTACCTAGCCAATTACTGTTCCAATTTCTATTTAGGTCTACGCCTATATCAACTGGAGTAGTTGGACGTCTATTTTTTCTCCACATTCGAAACTGCAACAATAATATTATTAACCAATCGCAATCAATTTACGCTACCTTCTTATCAACTCTGCAGATATTACAATTACCAAAAGAACAAGACTCTTCAGAGTTCTTTTGGCAATTTACTCTGATTTTTAAGATTTCTTAATAAATTTATCAATACAGACTACTAGTAAAAGGTGAGAGTCAGATTTTTAGATACTTACTTTCAACTCAAAACATAAAAAAGCAAATTTCTAGTAGGTTTAGGGATACCCAGTGGCGTGCAGTTCATAGAGGCATAAAAGCACTGTCTACCCAAACACAAATACGTTAAAGCTCATTTATCATCAAAACATCTAGTAAATAGGTATTCAGACCAACTAATGCCTACCCAAGCTTCAAATTCTGTGTACACCACTGGGGATACCCAACCAAGTTTTTATTTTTCCGCTGTTTTGCACTCTCAGCTTTCACTATCCTCAAATTTTTAATTGGATAATGCGTCTTGACCTTACCTTATGTCAAAGTATAAAATAATGTTGCCATATTAAAGGTAAAAAAGACGTGATGTGGTTCAGTTGAGTCAGATGCGAATAACTCAATGAACCATTTTCTCTATTTTTTAGATCGAGCCGTCGGCTCACAATTACGGCTCACAATATGACACGTTTGTATATTTACCTATGACTACTGTACCTAGTGAGCGAGGTGATTCATCATATCAATCTTTTTATCCCCAGCAATATTGATTTTTCATAATAATTTGGTAGCACTAGAAATGTCAAAAAAAATTGTGCAATTCAAAATTCTACTAATAGATAATAGATTCTCTTCATTAAGACAACGACGGATAATATTTGTATTATCAGACTATTATCATAAAACCTTGACTTATCACTTCACATCTTAAGTGAGTTTTTAATCTACTGGTATTTTATTATTATAATCCGTGTACGTAAAATATTTAAAAACGAACTTACAAAGTCATGACTATATGCATAGCCATCTGGGTTTGTAACCGGAAAGATATACCAATCAAATTCACGAGCGATTGCTTTTGTATCCGGATCATTACTTGTAAGAAGCTCATTTATGATATAACAAACAGCAGTGGTAGTAATCCATTCTCTTGCATGCATAGTTCCTTCTATCACAATTGCTCTCCTGCCCGGTCCGTGCGAGATCTTTACGCCAAATATATATCTTCTTAAGTAAGACTCGCCTCCAACTACTAAGCTCACAACATCTCTATGTGCAGGAACTAACTCAAACATCCATTGGTTAATATCTGCGAGGGAATAGTAAGCATCCCATTTCATACTATTTAAATTACTGCGTGTGTAAGTTCGTACGGGTTCTTTATCTATAAGTCTGTCAATAAATAATAATTGGATGTTAAGAAGATATGGCATGAACGGGAAACTTTGAGAATAGGTATTGAACAATTATATTGCCGTCGCGCTGCTCCTCGAATAGAATTCCATAACACCCGATAGGGACAACTGCAGCTTGGATCTATAATACCTATGAAAAACAGTCGAATTCTTTATTTTTTTTTCAAGAATAATTTAAGCAGGACTCAGGCTATGCCAGTATCGGCCGGATTCTGAATTGAGAATTTCATGTTGAGTCTGTCTCAAAGACTGTACATTCGAATAATCTGACGAGCGATTAATATTCTGATTCTGATTCGCATGAAAATGAGTAATACCTATTACTATACCACTACAGCCCATTAACGTCCCACTGCTGGGCACAGAACTCCTCTCTCTTATGAGAGAGGGAATTGAGCTTAGACCCACCACGCTGCTCCAATGCGGGTTGGCGGGCTTTAACGACTATTATCATGTTAGTGATAATAACCGGGACCGACGGCTTAACGTGCTCTCCGAGGCAACACCGCCAACTTCCTAACTCCGGGCTTGTACTGAGAATTTCTAATTAGAAAACCCAACACTTAATTATGGCCCGACCCGGGACTCGAACCCGGGACCTCGTCAGCCGCAGTCGAACATGATAACCACTAGACCAACGAGGCAGTTACCTACTTTATGTTGAATTGAAATTTGACCAAGTTACATTGTTCCTGACCCTTCGCATTGCTTTCTTCATTCATGGAGTTGGGTTTAAATAAACTAATTAAAAGTTTCAAATAAATATAAATAATTATTAAAAATACAAATCATTAAATTCTAAATTAAACCTAAATTAAAAACTAAAAACTAAACATTAAAAATATCGTCTATCCCGCTGCAATGAGGCAGTGTGCCCAGAACGCTGGCTGCGTTACCCCGCTGAATAGCCAAACTTATATGTTGGCCGAGGTAACTGCCAGCCCTCCGGTCACCTGTGGACTCTGTGAGACGAGAAGATAGATCCTTAAAAAAGGATCTAGCATCTTCGCCCCACGACCCCAGGGTTTCAACACCAAAAGGCACAAAAATGAAATTATTTTCAATACTTAATAAATAATAAATAATAATTACTTAATAAATTTATATCACGTAAAAAAAAAAAAAAAAATATAAATATAGTCATAAATTTTACTTACTCTTGAATATTTTTTATTTTTACATCATATTTTATTTGACTGCGATTCAATAAATATTCCAAATCATGTTTATCACCAGGACTAGACATAACACTAACATAGTTTAACGCCGCTACAGGCTCACTCCAAAAATCATATCTCAAATCACTATTCCGTAAGTCTTGAAGAATTTTAATTTGTTCACCATTTTTAGGTAAGATTTTATACAATGTGTAATTGTCAAAACGAAACTTTTCACATGAAACAAAGGAGATTAATAAAACTGAATTAATTATAATTTTTATAAACATCGTTACCGTGCTAAGCACTAACTCTATGATGATTATGTGTTCATACATACGAACGGCCACGTTTATCAATATCGGAAATCATTTTTATGTATCAGATAATATTATCTTATAGATAAATAGTTTATCAAGTAATTTGGTCACCTTCGATTATTTATTTAGTCTAAAAATAATTTAAAATTAAGAACTAAGAACGAAAATGAACCAATATAAAATTATAAACCAATTTTACATAATAGTATCTCATTATTATTAAATTATTAACAATAGATGCAAATGAATTAATACAGTGTAAATTGGGTTGAACCAGAGGATTGGAGAAGTTAATCATTTTTTTTTAAATTTATTATGAAAATGAAGACAAAATAAAACAAAAATATGAAAGAATCATTAAAATATCTCCACAAATGAAAAAGCTATGGAACTTTAAAGTTGCGCTTGCAAGACGGGAGACGTGACGTCATAATTCCCTATCAACCGATTTTATAAAGCCGAATAAAAGAAATAAGTGGACTTATTGTGACTTAATTGAATTAAAAGCACTTAATTTGTATGTGAAGATAATTTTGAAGTATTAAAACTCGCTCACAAAATTACTCACTCGAGTAAGATACAGTAATCGGTGTACATTAAATAATTAAACTTTTAAATCGTCATTTCTCAGTCATTTATTGATGGATTAAAAAAAAACTGATTTATTAGTTATGTTACTTCCGTTGTGTTACATAAGATATTCACAACATCATGAAACTTCTCCATTGGGTTGAACCAGCGGCTAACTGGAATAATTCTACAAACCTGCGTTTAGCTGCTGGATCTCTTTCAGACTGAAGGTTTCAGTGTTGCATTTTAAAGAAAGTAAGTTTTATATCCTTATACTTATATTACATATTCGAAAGTGTGTCTGTCTGTCTGAAAATTGGTTCAACAGATGGGCCGTGAAAGCGTAGCAGACATACAGACAGACACACTTATTTATTTATAGCATATTGTGTTAAGCAAATTGGAATGATTCTGAGGCGCATGTCTGTATGTTTGTGTAATAGTACTTCGGAATCAAAATAAATATAATTGAGTGCTGTAATCTGAAGATTAAGTAGGTACTGTATCAATTTATAATCAGCAGAAATTGCGTAAACTTAACATTCTAATTATTTTACTGCAATACCTACTAAATGATGTCTGCGATATTATAATTATTGTCCTCCTGATATTCTTTTTAGATTTCAAAACAAAACCTTTGGGACAATTTTGCGTTACTTGTTTTCGCTCTCATGGTGATGGTTTCGGAATTCTCTTTGGTCATGTCAAAATAAACCTTGTGCAAAATAATTCATGCCCTGCTCGGGCCGAAATTCCGACTACACTTAAAGATAGGATGATCAAGGTAGGATGTCATCGTCACGCCCTTTTTGCTTCAAAAACTTTGACAGTCATTACTTCATCAACGTTATACTAATTTTTCCAAAAAAACTCTCTACAGAACCTCTGTTTCTTTGACAGCTATATAACGAGCAAAACGAGGTATTATCACTCGAGGAGGAAAACCAATTGTAGGAGTATCTTTCTACTAGCTGATGCTCACGACTTCGTTCGCGTGGCATAAGTTTTTTTAATTCCCACAGGCACTCCTTAATTTTCCGGGATAAAAATTAGCTTATTATATCACTCTCCAGGTCCTCAACTATACCCATGCAAAAAATCTCGTTGATCCGTTGCTCTGTTGCGGCGTGATTGAAGGACCAACTCTCTATTTAACGGCCTTGGGGATACAATTTTCAGAAGCTGTGAAACACGTATTTCTTTATTTAAACCCCAGAAGCCCAAATACCAACTTCCATGGCTATAAATTGAGAAATGAAGGACTTTTGAATGAATTGAAGAAATGAATGAAGCACCCCCTTGAGGGTGGAATTTTGAAAAATCCTTCCTTAGTGAGCGCGTACGTCATAAAAAGAACCTACTGTCAAAATTGTAAAATTTCTAACCCCAACGGTTTAGGCTGTGCGTTGATACAAAAGTCAGTCAGTCAGTCAGGACTTTGAATCCATACTAATATTATAAAAGCGAAAGTGTGTCTGTCTGTCTGTCTGCTACGCTTTCCCGGCCCATCTTTTCAACCGATTTTGCTGAAATTTGGTATAGAGGTAGGATGTATTGCGAGGAAGTACATAGGCTACTTATATTTATTTATCCCGGAAAATTAAGGAGTTCCCGCGGGAATCAAAAAACCTTAATCCACGCGGATGAAGTCGCGGGCATCATCTAGTTTTATATATATATTTAGGAAACAGAAGTGGAGTAAAGTGAAACTAAGCAAATATAAAAAAAAACACAATTTATTCTAGTGAACGATTACAACATATCACACATAAAATAACCAAAAAGGAACACACTTAAATCTGAACACAATTATGACTCATTAAGAGTTTCACAATAACGCAGTTTACAGCTCGGAAGGTGACAAAAGAATGACTAAACGGTAATACAGAGAGCGCGTTTTATAGACGTTCCTGCCCGCTTTTATAGGTTTTAGTCGGGTACCTACACTACTCACAATAATTTTGCTAACTCGGCCTATCCTGATTGTGCGCCGCCCTCGGCTGCACCGGAAACAATTTCATCAGAAGCAGGAAGGGCTGGTGTGCGTATGCCATCTTCATTAGCTCCCCCTCTTGCGGTGTCTCCTGAACTAGTGAGGGCACCCAAAGATTCACCCGCATCGTCACAGTTACTGTCATCAGAACCTGCATAAGACACAAATGGTTGATTATTCATGACGATGCACGCTAATGCCTATTCTGACAATCATCACGCATACGAGGCCCTCATTCAAAATAACAACTTTCGCTACACAAAATAAAACGCTTCACATTCAAAAGTATGCATACTTCTCCAGACATTACATCTCAGTTAATCTCATACCTGAACTTGCAAGTTCACACACACACCACGTTAAAAACGTGCCAGGACAGAGCCTGATGCGCATTCAGAGAACGCGACTTCCCAGGACAAAACCTGCCAGGACACAGCCTGATGCGCATTCAGAGAACGCGACTTCCCAGGACAAAACCTGCCAGGACACAGCCTGATGCGCATTCAGAGAACGCGACTTCCCAGGACACAGCCTGCCAGGACACAGCCTGATGCGCATTCAGAGAACGCGACTTCCCAGGACACAGCCTGCCAGGACACAGCCTGATGCGCATCTAAGAGACGCGACTTTCGAAGCCAGCCACTCCAGGTCGCCAGCCTCGGAAGCACGCTGCATCTGGGCAACACCAGTCATACAGCTCGACCAGCAAGGCAATTCACCTCACACCCAAATACATCAAACGTGCTACTGTAATCATAAGAAAACATTAAAATGTTCGGTTGAATCTAACTTTCAAAAAAAGCAGCGCAACTCTCGGGACACCATTCTCCTTTCCAAGGAACCGTGTACTGAGCTGCAGAAGTCTTTAGTGCGCTCACGCACCTACCCAAAACCATGGGTACCATTGTGATTTTCACAATGAACCGGGTCCATACTTGGCTCGAGGTCGACACACACATTCGTGTGCATCTCCCCGTCGGTGGTAGCCATTCTACCACCCACCTGACAGAGTGCTATGCTACACCCCTCGCAGGTCTGCCGACATAACCTTCTTCTCAATCTGCCCACTACATACAACGCTGTCCGCTGTCATCCACTAGCCTAAAGTAACCTAACCTAACATGTAAGCTTACATTTTGACCTAACAACTGAACTAATAAGTAGCCTAACGTTTGACCTAACAACTGACCCAACGTCTGATTTACGACTAACCTAACTTTACTAGAGAAAGCATGTAACTAAATTGGATGACAGCAAGCAGAGCCATAGGCAATGTTTATGCAAATTAAGTTGAAAGTGTCTGTCACCGAAGAACGTGCCGCGTAGTCCGAAGCACGACTTCGAGGTACCACTCCAAGGCACCGCTCCAGGACCCCGCTCCAAGGCACCACTCCAGGGCACACCTCCAGGGCCCCGATCCAGGGCACCACTCCATGACGCCAAACATGTAACAGAAATTAAAACCAAATCGTTATCACGAAACGACGTGATCATCGTGGCTATCCATACATAGCAGGTAGTCAACGCATAGTCAATTACCTTCACAAGCTCTCTTACTTTAAAGTTCATTACCAGCACAGTTACCAGTACCAGCATAGGTACCAACAAAATTATTTGACTGCTTCAGCAGAGCTCATACATACAAAGCCGATAGAACTCACAGAACCTGTGGAGCTCTCAATAGGGCTGGTAGAGCTCCTAGAGACAGTAGCGCTGGTAGAGTACCAAGACACAGTAGAACTCGTAGAGAAACAAGAGACAGTAGAGCTGGTAGAGCACAACGAGTCAGCAGAGCTAATAGAGCAACAATAGAGTCGGTAGAGCTGGTAGAGCACAAAGAGTCAGTAGAGCTCATAGAGCAACACAAGAGTCGGTAGAGCTGGTAGAGCCCTCACTAAAGGTCGCTCAACCATAGTACAAACTCACGGTTGTACCATGTCGAAACAACTTTGAACATTCAAAACATCAAACATCATCATCGATGAACACAGGAAATGAGGAAAGTTTACTCATACCAGTTATGTTCACCATATCGAGTAGGCTAACGAGCAGCCTCGCGCACTGTACAAGCACGCAGCCCTGCGCGACCAGTAGACGCGTAGTGTCACGCCTCACAGCGCGGCAGGCGAACTCACAGCAACGCGCACTAGACAAGCGCGCAGCCCTGCGCGACCAGTAGACGCGCAGTATCGCGCCTCAGCGCGGCAGGCGAGCGCGCAGCATCGCACCCTAGGCGAGCGCACAGCCATGCGCAACCAGGAGCGCGCAGCATCGCGCACTAGTTGGGCGCGCATCCCTGCGCAACCAGTGGTCACGCAGTGTCACGCCTTAAGCGCGGCAGGCGAGTGCGCAGCAACGCACACTAGACAAGCGCACAGCCCTGCGCGACCAGCAGACGCGCAGTGACGCGCTTCACACACGCGGCATGCGTGCGCGCAGCCCGGCGTGACCAGAACGCCTCACACGTGGTGAGCGCCGAAGACGAAATTAACATAGAACACACAGAAAATTAACCTTAACGAGCAATTTTACTTCACAAAAACCCCTTAACGGTTTCATATTATCAGGACAGGTAGGTATGTAGACTCGTAATCGATCCACCCAAAACTTGACCGCAGGTAAAACGAAAACAAACTTTCTATCCATGAGAGCAGAAAAACAAAACTTCTCTAATCAAAATAGAATGCAACATCCAAATTACGTAACCTGGTTCGGTAATATTAAAGAAAATAACCTGTAAAACTCAAGTTAATTTTAACGTTTATCAGAACTATAAATATATTTGCTCGTCCATACCTGACCTCAACAATTTTTATTAAAATCGAGAAGGTATTCGCAAAATGTATTCACGTTAACTATTCAAAAACGCATTGATATCTCAGGAACACACAACCAACTTACTTTGAGACACTTTTTCTATGTAACAAGTCATGTTAAATAAAGCAATGAAATCGTAAAGTAGGTAGGTAACAATTTTTACGTATCGTAATTCAATTAAATTCCCAGATGTTGGCTTTTAGCTATCTTTACGTATGAAACTTTATGAATTTTAAATAACAACCCTCATTTTAAAAACAAAAAACTAAATTACGCAAAAACAATTTATCCGTACAGCATCTTTTAGCAAAACATTACTTTATGACTCAAAACTTAACAAACTTAGAGGTTTCAAGTTATGCATTCAAACTTAGGGTATGAGTGACCTCTTTTTCTCAAAAATATTTTTGTACCCGGTCGGTACCCACAAAGGTTCTACTTTTGAACAAGATGTTTCGGCTAGACCCTTTAAACTGTTCACAAACTAGCATTCAGGGCGGTTTAGGGACTCAAATGTATGCGTTATGCCATTAACAACCACTGAGCCAACACAGCTTGCTAATTTAGTGGGAAATTATCATAAAATGGAAATCGCGTAAATACAATTGGGGTCTAAACCTTTTCTTAACACAATTAACAGTCAATTCAGTAACATGAATTACTGTTCATTTACTTTGTGGCTACGCTTGGTGGGTATTACATCCTTAAGCAAATAAATTAAATGGTCTTACCGATGTCGCATATTACGTCATATCACCAGAGGCTCGATGGTGTCATCACCTCACCACCATTCCAGGCAAATGCCAGGCGTAACACGGAAAAGCGCGCAGCACCGCGGCTCCGAGGCACGCAGCAAGGCACGACAGCGTGTCGCGCAGACTGAATTGCCCTCGTGAACGCTGCCCAGAGCGCCCACGTGGCATGCACAGTTGCACACCCAAGCGCACTCGTGAGGCGCCTCAAGCACACGAGCTGTGCAACACCACAGCTCGGCCACGCTCCGCGAGCCAGCGATAACAATCACATGAAAACAAAACACAACTTTAGCACACAAATAAACACTGCACATTACGCGAGTCACCCTTCGAGAGATATCTTGATTGGTCACGTGATCAACTTTAAGCACTTTAAATTTGGGTATGTTCCTCTTTGATTCATCTCGTATGTGGGCCTATTTAGCGGTCCTTTATCCCACTTCTGAATTTAGGAAACAGAAGTGGAGTAAAGTGAAACTAAGCAAATATAAAAAAAAACACAATTTATTCTAGTGAACGATTACAACATATCACACATAAAATAACCAAAAAGGAACACACTTAAATCTGAACACAATTATGACTCATTAAGAGTTTCACAATAACGCAGTTTACAGCTCGGAAGGTGACAAAAGAATGACTAAACGGTAATACAGAGAGCGCGTTTTATAGACGTTCCTGCCCGCTTTTATAGGTTTTAGTCGGGTACCTACACTACTCACAATAATTTTGCTAACTATATATATCGAAGATTCCAGATCCCGAATTAATAATTTATGGTGTCTTTTGGTTTCTATATCTGCACCTTTCAATTATAAAGTTCTAGTTTTTTTAACACACACGCTGAGACACACAAACGGATGTCCGTGATATCCGGTCAGCAGATTGGACGAAAAGATAAGGGTGCCTTGTTATAATTATAACGGAAAACAAGTAAATAACTAAAAAGAAAAAAAAAGATACTTTATTATAAAAGACTCATTAGTCATTACAGAACATTTAATAACTTGGCCTCTCTGATTATGGCCATGACTGAGTCGAAGGTTTCCTCACAAGATGGTAGTACTTGATCCACGGGTAGCGTGTAACCCCAAGCGCCTTGGTCTCTTAGCTGATAAGTGAACACCACTGGTGGATTGAAACGATGCTTGATCCAATCAGCTATAGAACCAGTTGCACCATCTGTCAAAATAATTAATAAAAATAAAGAGTTAGTAAGAAACACCCTTTTCCTCTAGTCGGTGACAAAAATAATAAATAAGAATTTTATTATTTCTTGCCGGTTCTTCGCAGTGGAATCGACATTCCAACTGACGGTAGAGTCCAAAACAAGACGTATCCGAGACTAATTATGTAGGTATTTCTTTCTTTTAATAAACAAAAAGTCAGAGTTTGAGTTTGAATTAAAAAATATTTACGCAGCTTAAAAAAAAATTCAGTTTGGTGACCATTTAGGTGACAAAAAAATTTACGCGGCAAATTCGCAATAAAATATGTTTTTTTTTATAGTACGACTTCAATTATTTTAGGCGGCCAACTACCTGCGTGATAATATAATTATTTTTCTCCTACTAGCTCGGAAATTGCTTCATTATTAAAAAATCAATACGTGTATTGAACCTTTTCTGACCTCTTTTACTCAAATGGGCAATCGTATCATTTCCATGCAACACAAGCGTGAGTGTTGGTTAGTCAACGCCATCTATCGGCAATGTAAAAAAGCTTTTTTAACAATTGCTGCTTATTAATTCCTCACGAATTTGAGAAAAGTACCACACAAATCTCGATGGAAATAGCAATTCACGGCCTCGTTTGGTTAAAAAGGCCTTGCCTCACTAGTCTACGACGAGGCACACCTCGTCCTTTTAAAATCACTTCGGAAGTCCCCGGCTTCGCCTTGTCCTTCCAATACAACTCAGCTGTGAATTGTGTTCCGTACTAGGTATTTACGACATAGTCTTCTTTACAGAATAGAAATGTAGACGTTGAAAACGTGTTATTACCATGAACTGTCCTAGAAGTCCCCACTCTGAATAGTGTTTCATACCGGACGGATAAAGATCCCACTGCTCTTCTCCCAATTATTATCTAAAAAATTAATTAGATTATAAGGACAAATTGATACATTATCAATATTGTGATGAACATGACCAGAGATAGAGGATGGAACTCGTCAAAGAAAAATAGTAAGTAGCAGCAAGAAACACATTTATATACTTAATACTAGCTGATGCCCGCGACTTCGTCCGCGTTGTTTAAGTTTTTTTATTCCCGCGGGAAGTCCTTAGTTTTCATGGATATGCCACCGTAAGATTGTAAAAACCGTTAGATTATAATCTAACTCGCGAAATTGTAAACTGTCGAATGATTACAATATAACGGATAATTTTTCGGTAGATTGTAATCTGTTAGGTTTATTAACCCGATAGAACCAGCTATTATTATTATTGCTGTATGATTATTTATGTCGAACCCTAACCTAACCTACAAGAAAGAGACAAGAAAACGTAAATACAATGAATATTTCAAAAAATGAACGGTTCACAATCTTTCGACTGATTACAATCTATCGAAAAAAAAGGCGTTAGATTACAATCTTACGGTGACAGAAATAAAGAAGCCTATGTCACTCTCCAGGTCATCGATCCATTGCTTCGTTGCGGCGTGATTGAAGGACAAACAAACACACTTTCACATTTATAATATTAGTATGAAGCATGATTTGGAAGACTGCCAATAATTAGACTGATCTGTGAGCCCACCAATTAGGCGAATCAGCTAGTTGAAATCGAATCAAATTGATTGACATAATATTACATACAGCGTATACCGCTACATCTAAAAACTGTTTTTTTTTTTTTAATAATATAGGGATGTTATCAACTTAATTTAATCAGCAACTCTTTATCAAACTTAAAAACGCGCTTCTAGTACGGAAGTTGTATGAAATTCACAGTTGTGATGTCATCAAATTTCAACGCTTTTTTATTTAATCTATATTTTAAAATGGTTATCAAACTTAACACTAACCGAGGATGTGAATTTTAGGTCTTCTGGAAGCCTCTATTAATTAATAATCAGTTAGAAATAATTTATTTTTGATATAGACATCATAATACTAGAATTTTTACTATTAGAGAGGATTTTTAAAAATTCCATTCGATGTATACTGGGCGGGTTAGCTCATGGGTTAGCTAAATAAATATTCATACATACCGTTTCATTGTAGTTGTACATCGGACCCGTACTATGAGCGAACGGAATTAAAAGGCGTTGACCAAAAGCCCTGAATGACAGCGAACCGACTAGTTTTGAGCCAATGCTCTCGATGTAACGTGAAACGGAACGTGTTTCCACTTCTGTGAACGGTCCTAGGCCAATGTAGTTGTTGTCTGTTGGCGTAAAACTACCTCCGATGACTGGAAAAATAAAGATACCCATAGAATATTCATTTTAAAGTTTAAAATTCGTCTACCAAATGCCCTGAATAACAGCGAAATAACTAGTTTTGAGCTAATACTTTCGATTTAACGTGAAACGGAACGCGTTTCCAGTTCTGTAAATGGTCTGAGGCCAATGTAGTTGTTGCCTGTTGGCGTAAAACTACCTCCGATGGCTGGAAAAAATAAAGATATTTATACAATATTTATTTTAAGGTGTACGCATTTATTTTCAGTTCATTACGTTTTGTTGATATTTTTGCTATTCTACAACTGGTACTCTTAATTTACTAGATCCCATGTCGATACCTCATTTATACTTCTTATTGGTCTCAACTTTTACTTGGTTTCCTTTGTTTTGTCTAACCTGGAACTAGGTAGGAGAAGAGCAAAGAGACCAATGTCTTACCTATCTAGCAAATTTCTTACCTAGTAACTCAATATTATTTTGTGTCTCGTATTAGTCACATCTTAGTATTTCCTTGTCTATAGTGCATTAATCGACTAATGAGACGACAACGAGTACAATTTTTTTTTATCCACCACAATTTATCCCTTGACTGCGATCTCACCTGATGGTTAGTGATGATGCAGTCGTTGGTAGCGGGATAACCTGCCAGTGGCATGACAGTTGTACTAAACCCATAACCCTAATAGGTTTCTACATGGCATCGTACCGGAACGCTTAATCGTTTTGCGGCAGGTCTTTAACGGTAGGGTGGTAACTTGCCACGGCCAAAGTTCCCACCAGGAAATACCAGGGAAAATTCAGAAAATATAAATTTCTAAATTGACCCTGCTGGGGATCGAACCCGGGACCTCCGCATGTTAAGACAACAGTGCTCAACACTCCTCCAGCTCAAAGCTCCAGGGAGGTCGTCGTCATATTTAATCTCCATCAGCTAACTAATTATTCAACTTTTACCGCATGATAAATTCCTCTTGTCTTTTACCTTGTAAGATTATTATGAGTTAGCAATCCTCATCAGCTGTCATTTTTATGCAGTTTATTTTAAAAAAAAAATCAAATTTTATCGCATTTACTGTTTTTTTTTTGTAAAACCTTACATACTTCCCCACTGAGAGTTCCAGTTTCTACTCAAATCAACTCCAACTGCTGCACCAAAAGTTGGTCTTCGATTTTTGATCCAAAGTCTATCCTGTAAATTAGTTTATATATTAAGATGAAAGTATTAAAGCAGATAAAAATCACTGAAAATAAGTAATAATACCCCTCCTTCAACATAAAATGTGGTTTACTCTATAGGCCAATAATAATTTATAATTCAGTATTAGGTATACCTAACTCTTTAATATCGCGGGATAAAAAGTAGCCTATGCGCTATAAGTACCAGACTTTAATTTATCTTTGCGCCAAATTTCATTTCGATCTTTTCAATCGTTCTGCGGTGATTGAGTAACAAACATCAATCCATCCATCTATCCATCCATCCATGCATCTAAACACTCGCATTTATAATCTCTATACATATAAAATTCTCGTGTCACAATGTTAGTTACCATACTCCTCCGAAACGGCTTGGCCGATTTTTATGAAATTTTATATTTATATTCAGTAGGTCTGAGAATCGGCTATTATTTATTTTTCATACCTCCACGCGGACGGAGTCGCGGGCATCAGCTAGTATTAGTATAGATTTCATAGCCAATTTGATATAACACAACAACTTACAGAGCTCTGTGAAAATTCATGTCCGTCGGGATTGAGAATAGGGAAAATGTGCCACTCAAAGTCCTCCGAGGCTTGTCTAGCTTCAGCATCATCCCCTCTTACTAGCTGGTCAACTAGATAAGTGACCACAGTTGGAGACAGCCAGTCTGCACCCACTTGGCCACCTTCCACGAAGATTATTGGCCGATTGCTTCTAGAACCTCGAGATATCTTTACTCCAGTGATATTTCTACCTGAAAAATAATTTCATGCAAATTAGTTTTTTAATGTCATACTATATCATGCCCGCGTTAATTTAATTATTTGAATTCCCGGGATAACTCCTTAATTTTCCGGGATAAAAATCCTTCCCCGGGATGAAACCTACCTCTATACCAGATTTCATCCAAATCGGTTGAAAAGATGGGCCGTTAAAGTGAAGCAGACAGACACTTTCGCATTTGTAATAACAATAGCACAGAATAGGTAATCCTTACTATGTATGGATGTATGCATGTATGGATGTATGCATGTTTGTTACTCTTTCCCGCCACGACGGCTTAACGGATCTGGATGAAATTTGGCACAGAGATAGACTATAGTCTGGAATAACAAATTTTTTATCCCGGAAAATTGAAAAGATTCCGCGGATGTAGAATTTTAGTTTTACGTCTATGTCAAATAGATATCATAACCAACTATCATTTCATTTAAAATCATTTTAATGGAGTCCAATATAGTACCTAGTATATAATAGATCGGTAGATTTTATAATTCAATTTTAAAGCCAACAAAATTTACTCTTAGAATTTCTAGAAATACACTAACGTAACCTGAGCTGATTAATATCAAGATAATATTTATGCTAATGTACCTTCGTATGATTGTCCCGCACGAATAATAGAAACAATATCGCTATGCATATTGGCCAAGTGTTGAAACCATGTGTAAATGCCACTCATTGTTTGAAAGTTGGTCCAGAATAACTGATTTCTTGTGTCACGTTTCTTTCTGCTAATGATTTGATCTTCGAACGCCCTGTTAAGTAATGCAATGTGAATAAATAATTTGCTTCATAACTAACCTCCAAATAATACAAATCCTCGAGTAAGTTACAAAATATCACCCATATTTTTGCCTCTTTTATGCTTGTACAGCTCTACTATCGCATAAAGCTGCGTAATTTGTGGCAATTTTTTACTTTTAGGGGCTGTATGAATGCTTATACAGCCTTTAAACAGCCAAGAAATACAGCCTATAGTATAAAAATAACTTCAATACAGCTCGTGTACAGCTTGCAATGCTGCTTGCGTGGCCTCAAGCCATCAAGCTCAATTATGTCTCTTCTAAACAACTGTTTTGTGTTTCTTGGTCAAAAGGTGTGAAATTCAGTAAAACGCGTCTGTGTACTAATAACCATTTGGATAAAAGCGAAAGGTACTTATTGCTAAAAAAAATACTTACTGTTGAATATTCTCCAGCATAAGCTCATAATTGATGCTTCGTTTTTTAAGCGAATGTTCAAGATCTACTTTCCTCTCAGGGGATGCTACGACGCTGGCATAATCTCCAACTTGTAAAGGCATTTTCCAAAAATGCACCCCATCATTGTCTTTTTGAAGTTCACTCAAAAAATTTAAGTCCCTTTCATCGTCTGGATGAATCTTATACAGAGAATAATCATCATATCTAATTTTTTCACCTGAAACTATACTGAAAAGACTAAAAATTAATATTCTTCGCAACATTTTCACTAAAACGGCCTGATAATCTAATTGTACTGACTATGGAATTCGAATTCAATAAAAACTTATCAGATAATACTATAGATAATAATTATTGGTTCGTTACAATTTCTTGCACTATAAAGTTGAATATTGCATAATTTTTACCGGTTTTAACGCTTTGATTATTTATCATAATCTGTTGAGTTATCAAGATTAGGATCAAAATTATATATATTAAAAAATATATAAAATACTGCCTCGATGGTCTAGCGGTTAGGTTAGTATATATTTAGAGCAAGTGATATATTAATTGCTTTAACTTATAAAACTTGCAATAAGTTACCTCATTCATCAAAATCGGTTCAGGCGTATAGAAGTTATGGTGGAATATACAAACTCACATACATACATACTAACATACATACATACATGAACCGTGAAAACAATATACTCCTTTTTTCAGGCAGTCATATAAAAACAAACACAAATAGTTTTCTATATTACTAATTATAAATCACAATTATTTTGATGTTATACTTGCATTGTTGTACCATACTTATTGTTGTTTTCTTGTTTGTAACATGTTTCTTTGTATATTTGTGGTGTACAATAAAGTATATATGTCACCGTAAGATTGTAAAAACCGTAAGATTGTAATCTAACGCTTTTTTTTGATAGATTGTAAACAGTCGTAAGATTGTGAACCGTTCAATGTTCTATGTGTCAATTTTTGAAATATTCATTGTATTTACGTTTTCTTGTCTCTTTCTTGTAGGTTAGGTTAGGGTCCGACATAAATAACCAAAAAGTGCCCGGCCCCAGTCCGGGCACTTAGGTTCTATCGGGTTAATAAACCTAACACTTAGGTTCTATCGGGTTAATAAACCTAACAGATTACAATCTACCGAAAAATAATCCGTTATATTGTAATCATTCGACAGTTTACAATTTCGCGAGTTAGATTATAATAATCTAACGGTTTTTACAATCTTACGGTGTCATATACATACATACATACATATATTGTTTATCGACTCTATACTATAGACCCACAAACTTATCTGACGCGGTGACAGCGTCACAAGTATATGTTTAAAAAAAATATAAACCTTAACAATAAGGCATTAAAGTTTAATTTCGAATATAGTTTAATTATATGTATTTAAGACCTTTTGCCTTCGTAACAACGCGAACATGTCGCTATTCGCGAGAATCGCGAGCGTGTCGGTCACGTGAATCCACAAGTTTACCCCCTACCAAAAAGTGCTGAACGCGGCTAAAGAAGTTTTCACTTCAATAAAAACAAAAACTAAACAGGCATAAAAAGTAGGGCCAGATAAGTTGGTAGGACTATACCATTAAAGTAATATGTACATTATACCTCAATGGACTATACAGTAATATTTATTTTAGCTAACGGAAAGACAATGCATCAATTACAATTTTCGAAATACAGCCACTGATGAAAATGCGTTCAGATTTTCCAAAATGACAATATTAGGTACGGAGTAGCCACGTACAACAAGATTGATCGTCGGCACTAATTAGCAGTGGAAGGCACTTCGTCTTCAACTGTCAGTGTTTTGAAAGAGTGCCGTACTTAAATGTTTTATTTTGCTACGGAAATTGGTAAAGTTAAGTGAGCTTTTGCTTCCTTTTAGATTTAATGGTGTATTAGAGTTAGATACTAAGTCTAATAATCACCTCCAAGGATGGGTTTTGGTGCAGCACACCTGATATTAGAATCAATCTTTTATGTTCTATTTGTGAACACAAATAATATTTCAGTCGAATTACTAAGCATATTTTAGTTTCATACTGAATACCTTATTACTTTGAATTATTTATTATTAGCGTCCGCGTGGTATAAGTTTTTCCCGCGGGAACTTCTTCATTTTCTGGGATAAAAAGTAGCCTATGTCACTCTCCAAGTCCTCAACCTACCTACTCTATACCCTTACCCTAGTCCTATACCCTTGCCAAAAATCACGTCATTTGCTCCGTTGTGACGTGATTGGAGGACAAACCAACAAACAAACTAAAGAAGGCTTTTGAACTTTTAAAGCTGTGAAAAACCAAAGTCCCACCGATGGACGGGAAAATGCTTGTTTTATAAACCAACTTCAAACAAGGAGGCTATCAATTCGACACGTATTTATGTATGTTATATTATTGGAATTGCAAAATATTCAGATATGATAATCTTGTAGTGCTACCAAACAAATATAAAAAATCATAGGTATATGTATATTGTATGTATGTATGCTTGTCTGCGGATTTCTCCAAAACTATTAACTGGATTGTGACCATTCCTTTTTAATTATCTTACATTTACTTTAACTTACTGAACAATCCAAGTTTAATCAAAATCGGTTTCTGTACTTTTCAAGATAGGGACTGTTAAGCGTGTGGTAAAGTCGGCTAAGCTTCCAATCTTAGATTATCACTTGTGTGCCTTTTAGTTAAAATAAATATGTTTAAAATTTCAACGATATCAGAGCACTCGAGATGATGCTGTAAAATCTTAAGATACAGCGGGATTCTTGCCAACACCGAAGAGTCCTCTCGCCCCACTGGACCAGTCTTTGTCCTCACTTCAAACGCGCACAATGATGTTTAATTTATCGCCTGACCCAACTTCGGGGCTTATGAAATTTTAAAACTACTCAGCACATAATTAAATTTTTAATCATAAACTAGCAGATCTTGGCTTCGCTAGGAACAGTCTCTGAAAATTGTCTTAGTGGGAGTCATTATACAGGGGGCTTACTACCACCGTTTAAAGCAGTATTATTTCAAAATGACAGTTTTATGTCACGTACCTTGACGCCCATAAAATAATAATTATAATTCTACAATACGAACGTCAACAATATTAAAACAATACGGCTTTTAGCTATAGTACGAGTAGTATGCCCCTGATTAGTTGTAAACAAAATCTCAGGTTTCTCGATTTAGTAGTTTGAGATCTTCTTTAGTATGAAAATCAGTCAGTTCACTCTCTTAAATAAAATACAAATTATAAATAATGAAATTATTCGGAAGCGTTAAACTGTTCATTCATTTGGGTTTCAAATATTCGAAATATTATTTGAATATATTTAATTTTCATATTAAAATTTTACTTCGGATAATCACTGACTGTGCTAATACAATATTGTAATGGAATATTACCTACGTCATAAGTTGCATAACAGTATAATATTGCTTCAGTAATTTTTTATTTTACAAAATTTTGCATATTATGTAAGTTTTAAGCTGAATCCTGCAATGAGCTTGCATTTTTAAGCCTCTTTCGCTACTACAATAGTTTTATTCGCTTAAGGCGCGGTCACACTTGGCGTCATTCCAAACTGGGATTAATTAATTGGAGCTCCGGGACTTTCCGAGTTTCTTAGTGGCCTTTAGTTTAGATTCTCTCAGTGAATTAGAAAAATCTTTTCTTAAATCTTTGCCTTTTGAGATTGCTATTGTTTCGTGATAATAATTCTCGCAACCTTTTTTCATACCTTTAACACCTTTTGAGCTAAATATACACAGAACATAATATTAATTTTATACTTATGTAATAACAATGATGTTCGTCAGGATAGAGTTGCCAAATCTTAATATTTAAAAGGAAAAGGTGACTGAATGATCTATCTACACACTGTCCAAACTACTGAATGGGTCAGGATGAAATTTGCAATACAGCTATAGTTAATTATAAATACAGCTACAAAAATATATTTGGAATATTATCCACGAGGGCATCCGCCGAGACAGGATTTAAAAAAAAATTACCGCATTGTGGTAAAATATAAGGTTAATTTTGAAAAATCTAAATCGAAGTAGCGGCATAAGCTAGTTTTATTATGAAATATAATATAGAAAATTATTTCTATCAGCTTGATTATGTAAGTTTGATTATTATCAACTAACAGAAAGTAATAACAGAGGATATAACAAAACAAAATAAGACTGTAAGATAAAAGAAAAATAAAATTCCTACGTAACTCTCACCCAATTTATACCAAAATGAAAGAAATAAGAAATATGTTAACGAACCAATTAATATTTTGCAACAAATCATGGAAGACTTTGAGTTGAAAAGTTTGTGATATAATTTATTTTCTCATTAACGATTCTCTTACTTATATCTTGTTTTGTAGGGGCGTAATAAGAAACATTATATAATTTTTGATTGACTCTGTATAGTAGCACAGAATAGTAGCAGTGATAGTAGTTTGTGGTATAAGAGCAGTAAGTAGGTTTTTATTATTACATACGAGTTGAATCATCACGAGTTTGTTAAAACATTAACGCTCGTGTATCACACAATATTTTTCATTACATTTGTGAGAAATCTTGAAAATAAAACTCAAGTAGAAATATAAATAAGTATAAAGAAGTATAAAGAAAATAGTACCTACTCACTAGAAAATGGTTTCTCACGTCCATATTTATTTCGTAGCACGATTTCTTTTCACATCTAAAATACATACTTGTAGATTTAATTTTACAATTCCACAGCTTTTAAACCGCTCATATTAAAATTTATGAAACAAACAATGAAACTTTTAAAAATAGCACGCACAGATTTAAAATTTCGTATCTACAGCGAGTTGTTGTAATTGCGTTTTTTTTTGCGCGTCTTTCGAGCAAGAGTATTGAAAACATATTATCGTAAACAACGTACGTTACGTTGCGGAAGTCCATGACAATCATGGAACAAGAAGCTTATTACGCTATAATCCGCAACCCAGCAAGGAATACGCACCGCCGCAAAAACGCACACCACACAAATATGTTACGGCATTCTTATCGCACTTGTGGTGCGGTGTTGCGTTGGTGCGTATTGCATGCTGGGTTGCTTGCTTTTCCTGCGTGTTAAGTGGGAAGATGGGCGATGCATAACACATGCTGCACGCTGTACCACATAGATTTGTCTGTTTTAGCCATCGATATATATGTAGGTACTAGATGGGCCCTTTCATAGAAAAAAATTGGGCGTCCAACCTTTAGAGCACGCTCCTAACCTGTATAGCCCTGTCCTTGTCCCCGCCAAAGCGCTGTCCCGCTTTTCAGACAAGATGGCGTTAGTAAAATAGGTCCACTTTCTTTGTTTGACAGGGCCCGTCTATGTAAATTGAGGTCGTTGGTTTTAGCGGATTATAGCGAATTAAGCTTCTTGTTCCTTGATTAATATGTTACCTGAGTATTATAATGTCCATCAGGAAAGGTATTATGGAGCATAAATAATTAGTAAATATAATACCAAATCAAAATACTGCAATTTACCATCAACAAAGGTAGCTAAGCAAAGGCGTCTTATTAATAAAATTGCAAAAAATAATGTAAAAAACGCGTTTTGCTTCTTTATGCTTGTCAAAGTAACAAATATATATATACAGATATATAAATCAACTAGAGGTCGCCCGCGACTTCGTCCGCGTACAATTGTTGATTTCCTATGAGATTATGAAATTTTCCCGCTGCAAACAGCCTATTTATAGAGGCTTTATAGCTTAGGCAGGTTTTTTATTATTTAAAACTGATAAATGCTAATTTTCATGTCTATACCTACTTCAAAGTCATAAAATTTGTATGTAACCTTTCACCCCCATTTCACCCTTTTTGGGGTCGATTTTCGTAAAATTGCTCATACAGGTTATTATTATTTAAAGCTAATAACCTAAATCCCGATTTTTAAGTCTCTAACTTCAGAAACATAGGACTTTCATACAAACTTACAACCCCCATTTCACCCTCTGTGGGGTAGATTTTCCTAAAATTGCCTATACAGTTTATTATAACTTAAAACTAATAACCTAAATCCCGATTTTCAAGTCTCTTACTTCAAAAACTTGGAACCCTTATGTAAGCTTCCAACCCCCATTTCACCCCTATTGGGGTACATTTTCGTAAAATTGCTTAAACAGGTTTTTATTACTTATAACTAATAACTTAATTGCCAATTTTCATGTCTCTAACTTCAAAAACAAAGGACTTTCATACAAACTTCCAACCCTTATTTTAACCCCTTAGGGGGGGATTTTCTCAAAACCCTTTCTTAGCTGGCGTCTACACCATAGAAGGAATCTACCTCCCAAATTTCAAGTCTGTACGCTTTATAGTTCCTGAGATATCATGATTAGTCAGTGAGTGAGTGAGTGAGTGAGTGAGTGGTATTTCAATTTTATATATATATATATATATATATATAGATTAAAACTGTATACAAAGTACAGAGTTGGAAGCTGCTTTGGCACTAAGCCAGTATACATCTAAAAGAACGACAATTCAGATTGCAATAGCCTGTATAAATGCAGCAGTTTGATGTATTGATCCAAGGATGCGTTTGAATAGTCGAAGTCAGTATCATAGATTTAGGATTGCCATGTCGCCAGAAAGGACACATTTTTGGGCGGTGAATACATTGAAGTAATATGTACCAACGTACGGTTCATTATACCTCAATGTGTGAATATCGAAAGCTACACGTGTTAGCTACACGCTGTACCACATAGATCTGTCTACATTGGCGTATTATAGCGAATTAAACTTCTAATTCCTTCATTCGGATCAAATTATCGCACCGCTCTCGACAGCAACGTACACAAAGTCCTGCAAGTTGCAAATAACCAAAGCATATGTCGCGACATCAAATAAATATTATAAATGCGAAAGTTTGGATGGATGGATGTATGGATGGATGTTTGTTACTCAATCACGCCTCAACGGCTGAACGGATCTGGATGAAATTTGGCACAAAGATAGATTATAGTCTGGAATAGCACATAGGCTTGCACTTTTTATCCCGGAAAATGAAAGAGCTCCCGCGGGAACCAAGAAACCTCAATCCACGCGTACGAAGTCGCGGGCATCAGCTAGTCGTCCATAAAAGGGTTAGTAGACGGGGTCACGACACTCAGTAATGTGCAATACGACACAGAGAGAGATGAATAAAATGCTTGCTATACATTTTGTTTACTTGATAGTCAAAAAGGAAGTACTAGCACAACCAAGTAACCAAAAGCCTTAAAAAAATATGTACGCACAGTCGAGATACGTGTTAATAGGTAGTTTGCTACAAAAATTCAACTGCTTACAAGGGTTAAGCTCATAAAGAGTATATAAATCAAAGCATTAGTAAAACAATAATATATGTACATCCATAAAGAATTCAGTAGGTACTACTTTCAAACCTAGCGCCTTTTGATCTATACCATACCTGAAAGCGTTTAGTCCATTTCAGTCACAATAAAACCCGTCTGCTTTGTGTAGTATAAACAAAAGCGTGAGTGTAAATTACGCACAACATTTATCACCCGGGTCCGTCCGTGCCACAATAACGCGGTTGACTTCATCTTCGAATAATTCTCTTTGTTCCTTGCAGATGGCTGTTGCCGTTTTTTTGTGTGGTACAAGGCATAAACTTTTGAGTTTATCTGGTTCAGCATAGTTAATCTATGCAAGAATATGAACAAAATTGGTACACTAGTTTACAAGATTTTTTTCTGAAATGAAAAGTGTATTTTCATAATAATTGAGGTGCACTCAGTTTAAAAAAAAATATGGAAAAATCCAACACGTCACGTTTCCAAAATATTTATTGTTTTTGATTTGCAAAATATGCCTAAAAACTTACTTTAAAAATTAAAAATAAATAGCCATAGCTTTTTTATCTATTTTTTTGTATCGGTGTGTCTTTAAATATAACAGCAATGTTCACCTAACATGGCTTGTTCCCAGGATCCTTGATAATTTTGCTCAAAAAAATTCAAATCTTGGTGAAGACGCTTTCTATATTAATCGCTGACTTGTCTGGGGTTTTCCGGGCATAAATCGAGGTGCGTCTGAAGTAAATGAACTTTCAGAGACTTGCTGACATCCATTCCTTGAAAATTATGTGAATAAAAATACAGCAATTAACTGTCGGAATTTTCATAGTTTTGTCTAAAGCCAAAGTATATCACCAATTCTTATTTTATCTGAAGCAGCGGTTCTGGAATTTGTTACTTGTCTTATCAGCCGGATCTATAAAATAGATTTAGAAACCGAAGGAACAAAAGATGGGCTGTGGAAACGAAGCAGACAGAAACACACAATTTCACATTTATAATATTAGTATGGATTAATAATATAATACTTTAATACGCAAATCAGCCAGGCTAATATACATTTCTTATTGAATAACACCCACCAAACAGTATAGTGGCCGTAGATTTCTCCATTATTAAGAAAATAAACGGGTCTTTTACTGCAATCGTCCCCTTAGATATATAACCACTCATTTCAAATGACGGTGTAGCAGCAACTACTTCCGTTTGGTACTGCTGAAATGAGATATACGCTTTGTGCGCAATTTCATAAATATATATTTTATCTTCAGCAAAGTTATCGAAATTGGAAAAATTCTCATCAAACACATCTGAGAGTCCCATATTAATCAACGGTTTATTTAAAATAACACGTGAGCTGACTGAAACCACCGGCAACTCTACTTCAATCTCTTTTATTCCAAACTCATCGGCGTCACTTTGAAGTTTATTAAGGATGGCTTTTGTTGATACTCCTCTGAGATTTCCGATCACTTGTTCGAGGTCGTGTCCACTGTGAGGTCTTATTAAAAGCATGCAGTACTTGCCACCTTCATATGGAAGTTCTGTAACGGAAGCGTGCAACGACTCGAAATTTGAGAAACGAAGACGTGCCTTCATATACATTTTATCTGCAAATATGTCGAATGGTTTAAGCCATTTGGCTTTAAACGTGAAACAATTGTACATAATCATCGATGGATCTGCAAAATCTGTAGTCTTTACTAAGAACCTGCGCACTGTACCACATTGTTCCATGGTTCTATACACCGTAAGTACCGCTTCCGTTACATTTTTAAAATTAAGACGCTTAGTAACAATACGGAAATCTTTTTTTAGTCTACGAATACCGTCTGGATGTAAATGTAAATCTTTGTCATAGAACATAAAATCCAGCAATGTTATATTTACACTTTCATTTACGAGCACCGAATTTCGTAGGTTCATGAACAGTTCCACAAAATCACTTCTGTCTTCTGTTAATAGAAATACATTCGAAATTTGCTCCCGGGTAACTCCTAAAGTCTCATATGCGATGCTTACTAGCAAAGACCAAATAATATAAGGAGAAAATGCTATATCCCCATTTCTAACTTGCAGGGTATGGTATACGAGCTCCATGCTGAAATTTCTTGTCTTCGTATTGAAATCTAAATCAGCCATCAAGGCAGCATTGAAAAAAACAAAAAATACAACCGCACGCATCGTGTATCGCACAATATTCTGCGTTATATTTTGGATACATGCTGACCCAATGACCTTTTGCTATCGCCATTCACTTAAACAATGTTGAACAGACAACAGCGTTCAATACTACTATTTTATCTGTAAATGAGAAATTAGCATTGTGGTGCGAGGAATAACTATTTAATTACTAACCTGTCACTAATTAAATAGTTATTCTAGAGTTTAGATATTAATGTAAACCATTATAGTCGCACTAAATTGTTACTGGGTCAAGAGCTGAACTTGGTGGTTTTAACCAAATATAATTATTAAAATGATTTCCGTTCTTCAAGGCGCATTTAAATTTTGGTTTTTATCCCTTTTTAATACCTGTTAGGTAGCAATGGGAAATCAAGGTGGGATTTTTGAGTCAAACTAGTCACCTGGTCACTTGTGGGGATTCCAATTATATTAAGATGCAGTTAAACGCCGCATTCCTGTCAGTGCAATAATATAAGCCTTGAGTATTAAATAAAAAGACTGACTTTTTAACATAACTTTTCTACAGAACAGAATACATCCTTCATATATCTTAACCCTTAATTACTCGCACGAAGAAAATTACATAACTGCTCGCATGGGGTCACAGGTGACCCCAAATTGTACGAATATATTTTTATTATTTATTAAATATATAAGTAAATAAAACTTGTTTATTATTAAAGTGCTTTATTAATTCTATTATAATTAAAAGCAATAACATGAACTAAATATCTAATTAAACAAAAACAAGGTAAATTAAAATAATTATCAAAAATTAACAATTTACTTTCAAAGTTAAAATTTTAGAATATTTTCAGAAACTATCCGAATCAATTTTATTACACTTTTGACAGTTTATTTGAGAGTAATTATTGCACACGAACTTGGCGCATTTTGTGCATGTTGTTGGTACTTTTCGATTGTTTTTTCGATTCACTTGATTTTGCGTACGATTGGTCGATTTTACTAGCACTATCGGCCACTTGTGTTATCTCGACTAAGTCCGACTCAGAATCTGACCCCCCAACTTATTCTTCATCAGAAGCTTCTACCAACAATTGCGAAATTTGCTGTTCTCTTCTATCCATGACTAATTCTGGAAAAAGATACAATACTTACAATAAAACGTAATTTTTGAATAATTTCATTTTATCAAGCTGTAAAAACCATAATTATAAAATAATTTATACACTGGACATGTAATGATACAAATCGAATTAATAATACACAAAAAGATAATTATTTTATATACAACTCACCTCTTTCAAAAAAGTAACATAATTACAACTCGCACGGTGTCTCCGCTCAAGAGTGCAGCGACGCATCCTTCCACTCCCGTGACTAACTCGCTGCTGAAATACAAACTTCGACGCGAATTATGAAGTTAACGGGGGCGCGGGGAAATTCGGCCAGCAGCAAGTGCTTCATTTTTAATGCGAAAATGATTTGACCCCATGCGACTAATTAAGGGATAAATACGATAGTACGTGTCTGCTTTTCTGCTATACTTTCATGTCCCATCTGATTTTGATAAAACTAGGTGCAGAGGTAGGCTGCATCTTGGAAAAGAACAAAGGATATTTTTCAATACCATAAAAATAAAAGGATATACCTACTCCTAGCACACGCTTTATGCTTACTTGGAATAGAAAGAGTGATTTAATCAAATTTTAATACGGCTATAATATTCTTTCCATATTATGCATTGAAAGTGCGAGTTTCAATGCCTGTTGAGCCACCCGACACTGGTAAATTTTATAGGAATGCGTCATTCAGCGGGCAGAAACCAATCGTATCCTACCCTGCCAGAGTATCTTTTGTTTATTTTCAACCTTTATAACTGTTATGTTAACCATCAATAATCAGATATAATTTTTCTGCAACTAAAATGAACAAGAAATACAAATTTAATAAAACTTGCACTTTTAATGCCGATTATATGAAAAATAGTAAACAAACACCTATTTATTCTAGGTATCACCGACAGCCCTCTATGCAGAGCCTGCATGGAGAGCGACGAGACACCAACACACGTGCTGCTCGAGTGCAGCGGTGTTTCCACCCAATGAGAAGCCTACATTGGCTCCCCAGCAACACTACCGGAAGTCCTCGCCGACCTGGGTGACCTGTTCGGATACTGGAGTGAGCTCGGCAGGCTGGAGTGATAGCGGGGAGTTGCACCAGCGGTTTCACGCACAGCGGACGCCTACGTTCAAGTGCGGAAAATAACCCCAGGACTTAAAGAAGAAAAATAGTGTGTGACGCGGGATAAAACACGATTTCATCCCTAGGCACACAATATACTATTCAAAAGGTATGTTCCCGCATAAGTTTATGACTTGTGGCAACAACCCACAGTCGTACATCACCGCGTGTCGTTAAGGGCAGGAGGTGGTCCGATAAATCAGGGGCCGTCGTCTGCGCCGCTCGCACGCCGGCTAATGCGTGCTCTGTAATGAATGAGATCATGTACAATAGTTGCTGTCTTTTAGGTAATGCACAGGAAGATTTTATTTAATTATACTCCATGGAACAGGAAATTTGCTGTCTTCTTTTCGGTTTTGTACTCGTGTCTAATGCAATTTTTTTTAATATAGGAGTTTCAAAAATGGTATGTGCTCAGTTGCGCAACTCACCGTTGCATACTACCACTACACTACAGCCCATTAACGTCCTCCTGGGCACAGGCCTCCACTCTCACAGGAGAGAGGGAATTAGAGCTTAGACCCACCACTCTGCTCCAATGCGGGTTGGTATCGTATAAAGCAGTATTCCCAGTATTACTTCAAAATGACAGTTTTATGTCGCGTTCTAAAATAAAATAAGTAGAAAACAATATTAAAACAATATGGCTTTAAGCGATGGTAGTATGCCTGGTGCCAGGTGTAAGCGAATACGAGTATTGTATGCTTGCGCATTGTGACACTGAATCCTTCTAATCCGTTCTAGAATCTAAAGGCCCGTTTAAGTTCCCATGCTCAACAAAAGTCTCTTTAGGCTTATCTTATACGAACAACCCTGATCCAAAGTAGTGAAATAGTCGTTTTAAATCACTATTTACAACTACAAAGTTTGAAAACTACAAACTTCAGAGACTATTAATTTCAAATGTTTTAAACGAAAACATCGTAAAAAAAAGCGCGAATGAATATAACAAAACTAGCCGATGCCTGCGACTTCGTTCACATGAATTGAGGTTCTTTGGTTCCCACGGGAACTCTTTAATATTCCGGCATAAAAAGTAGCCAGTATGTGTTATTCCGGACACATATCTATCGATATGCCAAATTTCATCCAGATCCGTTCAGCCATTCTGGCGTGATAGAGTAACAAACATCCATCCCAACTTTTGAATTTATTATATTAGTATAGAAGATTTAGACCCATACTTAAAGTAATAACATCATCTATTCCCGCCTTAGCGTCCCGACTGCACGGCGATCCGTCAAACTGCTGTATTAATTCAGACAATTGCAATTCAAACTGTCGTTGTTTTAGGCACGTACTGGCGAATCGCCAAAGCCGTTTCGAAGTCCAATACTTCGGATACAGGTCGAATTGATTTATTGGACCATGTATAGACGTTTGCGATGAAAAATTCTTTCTAACAATTTCAAATTCTTCCAGCTTGTGATTGACGTCAGAGTTTATAGATCAGCCTATATTAGCCGATTGTACGGACTAATACTGACTAAAATCCACGGTGTTCCGCGCATTGCCTGGTGCTAGGTAGGGGACTTTAGCACCTTTGCGTACTTAGCCCCTGATCCCTCCTTTGGGGATAATAAACTGTATACTAAGCAACCCTATTTTTCGTAGGAACAATCCTCATCGATACCACCGACTCGGACTTATGACGGACTCTAACCGACTAAAAACTGCGAGAATTAAAAAGGCTAAAAAACGGAGCACATCACAAACTTCACTCCGCCAGGTATTCCCAGCGGCAGACCGGTAGGTGTGAGTGTGAGATCTATAGAGCGAACTTAGACTTTGCTTAGACTTAAGACATGGTTAAAACGAGACAGATTTATGATACTCACATAAGTCCATCTCGTGTTAACTCTAAGTAAAATCTGAGCAAAGTCAAAGCACGCTCTATAGATCTCAGCATACGACACTGAAGGTCTAGCCCTACTAAGGAGGCGCAGCGCGGCGCTTCACGTAGCGGCAAATATCCTTCAAATTCATAATATTGTTTATGAATTAGCCGCCCGATTGTGTAAAAAGTCGTAATCGTATCGTAGTAACCTATAACTTGAACTGTTTAAGAAGTTAATAGATGTCTGCATGTCAAAAAGCATGCATGAACTTCTTAAACAGTTCGGTTAACTACTTAGCACGTGTTGAACTCCCAAATGATTACAATTTCCTTAGACAATTGGGCCAGAATTCAAACATGAAACTTTCCTCGTTAAAAAACCAGTCCACCGAAGCGCCTCATCATTTTCTGGAGAGTAATGGGCTGACGTTGCAAAATTTCTGAATAACCTTCCGTGGAATAATCCAGCGAAGGTCAACAAAGGATGGTGAGATTCCCTTTTAATTAATATAGAGTAATATTTCTAAAGTGTTTGAATAAAACCTGAATCTCATTAATGCTCAGCTACTTGGGTAAATTATTTTTAAAAGAGATTTTGGATATTTTACCTAATAAAGAGTTTTCGGTAGGTACTATACGCCCTTTTAGCTAGCTTTCCCGTAGCCTGGTCGAGTTTGTTTTTTTTACGCCACTACAAGTTATCCCTTGACTACAATCTCACGATGGTAAGTGATTATGCCGTCTAAGATGGTAGGTAGTGGGCTAACCTGTTAGGGGTACGACATTTATATTAAACCCATATGATACCCTTAATTGGTTTCTATCGTGCTCATTGAACGGATTCTCATCTGATTAATCTATGAAGAAGCTTATCGAATTGACAATTGTTTTCTACAAATTTTTTAAACGTTACGGCAAATTTACGATTTGCCGCGGGAACTCTCTATTTTTCCGGGATAAAATATATGTTATTGGCCTTTATTTTATTCCAGACTATAATCTATCTCTGTGCCAAATTTCATCCAAATTCGTTCAGCCGTTCTGGTGTGATTGAGTAACAAGCATCCATCCGTACATCCATTCAAACTTTCGCATATTTACGAGTATAATCACTCATCACTCACATCACTACAGCTTATTAATGTCCCACTGCTGGGCACAGGCCTCCACTCTCATAGGAGAGCGGGAATTAGAGCTTAGACCCACCACGCTGCTCCAATGCGGGTTGGCAGGCTTTAACGATTATTATCATGTTAGTGATAATAACCGGGACCGACGGCTTAACGTGCTCTCCGAGGCACGGGGGTGAAACACCGCCAACTTCGAACTCCAGGCTGGCACTGAGAATTTCTTAATTGAAAAAACCCAACACCTAACTTTTATGCCCGACCGGGAATCGAACCCAGGATTTCATGATCCGCAGTCGACTATGCTAACCACTAGACCAACGAGGCAGTTACGAGTATAATATTAATTACAATTTACAGTATAGATTATCCATTCCCCGTTGAGCATTGGAGAGCATTTTTGATAACTACAATCTTTCCCAAAGTTCGCAGTATTTCTCAGGCGAGTGTGGAGCATTTAAGCGATATTATTAACAAAAGCAATTGTCCGGCTAAAGCAGCAACTCTGTCAAACCCCTTTTGTGAAACCGCAATTTTACGACACTCGCGACTAAATGTGTCCTAAATCGCTCCGCTCCATTTGTTTCGTGTTCGAATCGCATTAGTTTAATTTTAGCCGTCGATCCCTGAGGTTAGCAATAATTACGCGGTGGATTCAGTCGGGCTGCAGCTTTCTGGCGGTGTAAACGGGCGACTCAATTTTTTTTAGCAATGTGGTGGTGGGGTGGGCATGGGTATAGCTGAAGACCTGGAAAGTGACATAGGCTACTTTTTATCCCGGAAAATTAAGAAGTGCCTGTGGAAATTGAAAAAAAGTATTCCACGCGGACGAAGTCGCGGGCATCAGCTAGTCACCTATATTTATGTCCTAGTCGCGTCTACTCTAGCAAACAAAAATAATGCTACAGTATTAAGACTACAGTCTGAATAACGCTCAGTATAGAGTAGGTAGGAGTGATGATGATTATTATTGATTATTATATTTAATTTTTTTGAATTCATTGCTTGTTTACGAATTGGCATAGAGCCAGACTAAATTGGAGGAATTTCTCACAAAAAAACAACCATTTTACAGCCCCATAAACATACCCGACCCGGTGGGCAAAATTGGAACAAATTTTTACGCCTATTTAGTTTTTACTTTTATTCTATTTTTCATTGATCATACTAGCGACGCTGTCACCGAGTCAGATAAGTTTGTTGGACTATACAAACGGCCGGTTTCTGAATTGAGAATTTCATGTTGAGTCTGTCTCAAAGACTACTTAAGGACTAATTAAGCAAATTTTTGTTTCTGAATAGATATTGGGCCGGTTTCTGAATTAAGCATTCAAGCAATAACAGAAAGTTTCAACTCTCAAACCTAACATAATATCAATTCAGAAACAAAAATTTGCTTAATTAGTCCTTAAGTAGTCTTTAAGACAGACTCAACATGAAATTCTCAATTCAAAAACCGGCTGTATACAAAGAAATCGCACGTTTACTCAATCCAGGTCTGCGAGTGAAACGTAAACTGTCCGCACAGGGACTGAAGACAAACGATGACGCTGCGACGACTGAGTTGCCATTAATCACAATTAGTGCGGTTTCCCGTGAAAAAGTCGCCCGTTTGCGCTGTTATATGTATTAATAATAATTATTAGTAGACTTTTTGTGGAAAATACAATGTTGAGCAAGTATATTTTGGTAAAAAAACATTGTATTTTAATTAAATAGGTACACAAAGTTTAAATAAGATTGAAAGACTTGTTCATTATTGTTTACTAGATGATGCCCGCAGTTTTGGAGGACAAAAAGTATTTTATCAAAGAAAAAACCGCAGTAACTCAAGTTCCAAAGACTATCAAAATAAAAGTTTGAAAGCAATTAAAATATAGAATTAATGTAGTTATTAAAATTAAAACCCACGTAGAATAATAATGACATGAAAACCAATTTAATCCAGCTAGTAAATATCAACCAAACAAAAAAAAATCCACGCCCTAAACTTTATTCAGGGTTAGTGCACTATAAATTAGGCTTTACAACCTTATCACAAGGTATAAAACCGTACAAACGTCATCTAAATTAGACTCGTAGTAAACGCGTTCAGGTTAACCCTCCGACATAAATTGATCTATCAACTACCATACATTTGGTATCTGACGGGCCATTTTTGTTAGCGCGAGACGAGGGACAGGGGTCCGAGTGAACTGGTTGGATGTACCAAAACAAATGACTCCGGGTCACGTGATCAGTCGATTTGTCGTAACGCCTAAACGATTATAGACGTCATTTGTCATGTTACCACCTTTGATAACGTCATTACAGCGTTCATTTTGTAATTTATGGTCGAAGGTGGTGCGTAGATTTTCATAAGGAAAGTAATCACATGTGAATGCACATAAGTTAATTATTTTAGACATGATGACTCATGGAACGGACACTACAATAAAAATTTAAATATTACCTTACAACATCAAAATATGTACCTATAGGCTTTAAATCTAAACTAAGCTTCTTTAATTTCAAAGGTTTTTTCCTTTCCTTGGACAGCACCGTAAGACTAGATTTTTATAATTCGTCATTCCGTCTATGACAATAAGAGTGTATTACAGACATTTACAAATATTTTTCAACACATTTGTGAGAAAACTTGAAAATAAAACTCGAGTAGGTAGGTACTAGGTACTCACTAGAAAATGGTTCCAGTGGTAGCAAATATTGTCTTTGGTGAGTACTAATGGGCACAAGCCCTGTTTACCTACTGCCTCTGTAAGCGCATTTGTATTGAAAAAATATGACAACGTAGTAGGTAATCAACCCAAGATCGACTCAGTGACCATGTCGTTAACAGTTTTTTTTTTGCAAACTCTATTGAACGATATCGAGATTTCCATTATATTGGCGTCAAAGTAAAATGGATTTAAAAGCTTAAACTCACAAATTCAGTGTTGTATCGACTTAAATTTCGAAAGATTTCTGTTTCGAGCGCCGGCTGTGAATGAATACTCGAAATTGAGCTCTAAACCGATGCTCTTGAGGTCCATATTACTTTAAAGCTAATGTACCTAATCGAACGCTCAATTACGATCAATCGGATTTGCAATGTAAAATTTTAGACTAAGCGTAGGTACATTTCTTTATTGCTGGGTATACATAGGTAAAATCCCACAAACATATCCGACCCGATGGCCAAAATTGGAACTAAGTTGAAGCCCTGTTTAGTTTTTGTTTTTATTTTATTTTTCACTAGCTGATGCCCGCGACTTCGTCCGCGTGGTTTAAGTTTTTTTGATTCCCGCGGGAACTCCCTAATTTTCCGGAATAAAAGGTAGCCTATGTCACTCTCCAGGTCCTCAACTATACCCATGCCAAAAATCACGTCGATCCGTTGCTCCGTCGCGGCGTGTTTGAAGAACAAACCAACAAACCAACACACTTTCGCATTTATAATATAGTATGATATAAACTAGTGACGCTGTAATCGGGTTAGATAAGTTTGTCGGACTATAGCAAGAAATGAATAATGTCAATCAAAAACGCACTATAATAAACAACAAAACATTCCAAAATATAACAAATCTGTCCATAATCTTATCCATCCTAGCCTCTCCTTTAATGTGCCGTTCTTTTTGAAGTTTCTCATTCGAGTTCGGGTTAAGTAGGGAGACAATTCCGTCCATAGTTTCGTAACATGTGGGTAGAATTTGTTTTGGGGGTAACGCGAAACCGTGTCTCCCATCGTCACGTAGTTCGAACGTTAAAACGTACCTGAAAACGATGATACGAATTAAAAACAACATGGTGCATCGCATACAAAATACTAGGAGGTGCCTGCGATTTCGTCCGCGTGGATTGAGCTTTATTGGTTCCCACGGGAACTCCTTAATTTTCTGGGATAAAAAAGTAGCCTTTAAGTCTCTCTCCAGGTCCTCAACTAATACCCAATGCAAAAAATTACGTCAATCCGTTGCTCTGTTGCACACGACACACTTTCGCATCCATACTAATATTATAAATGCGAAAGTGTGTCTGTCTGTCTGCTACGCTTTCACGCGCCAACTCAACCGATTTTGATGAAATTTGCCCGCGGGAATCGAAAAAACTTAATCCACGCGGACGAAGTCGCGGGCATCATCAAGTTTATAATATAAGTATGATGTTAAAGGGTTTTCAGTGTCAGTTGAGCAATGTCCAAATACTTTCATCATTAATTGTCCCTGTCATTATATTTCAAGCAAGCACAAAAAATCAAGCATATGAATGTTATATCCGCTAGTTATTATACTAGCGGATCCCGGCGTGTGTTACTATGCTAAAAAAGGAAATTTAAAATAATTTTAGTGGTCCAAAACCGTCTTTGCATTATTGCCTTTCTAATGAAACCGGTTTGGGGCACATCGGTTGGATTTACTTATTTTTATTTTATTTAAAAACAACTATACATTACATAATACATAGCATAATTTTCATTACGGTGATACGGATGGTTTCAAAGTCTGTAACGAACATATGGGTAGAAGCAATTTTTTTTAATAAATATAGAGTAAAAAATCTTACGGAACGCTAAAAGTTCTCTTGACCCAACATCCACTGACACCTGATGTCATGTAACCTGAATATAAAACCACGTAAATGTTACTACAAATATCCATACTTCCCATACTAATATCATAAATGCGAAAGTGTGCTGCCTGCGTGTCTCTCTGGATGTATGCCTGCTACGGTTAACCGGCCCATCTTTTCAAACGATTTTCATGAAATTTGGTATGGTGATAGGGTGCATCCTGGGGAAGGACATGAGCTAACTTCTTATCCTGAAAATTATGAAGTTCCTGCGGGAATAAAAAAAACTGAATCCATAGCCTATCCCTTTAACAGATTTTGCCAAATTTAGGTAAGTACATGTTTGTATTCTAAAGAAGGATTTATTCCGGGAAATATAAAATAGGACCGTATGTTTTTTTATCTACTACAAGTAAGCCCTTGACTGCGATACCGCCTGATGGTAAGTGATGATGCAGTCAAAGATTGTAGCGGGCTAACCTGTTAGTCACATAGCAGTTATATTCTTTGCCGGTAGGTTGGTAACTAGCCACGGCCGAAGCCTCCCACCAGGCCAGACCGAGGAAAATTCAGAAATTAAAATTCCCAAATTGGCCCTGCATCGAACCCGGGACCTCCGCACGCTAAGCAGCAGTGCTCAACGATGCGATTTTTTTTGACTCCTTGAAATTGCAAGCATTCTACTAGCAACTTGCCCTGTAGTTTCTACATAGACAATCAAATATAAGAACAGAAAAATAGCTTACCTACAGTGTCATAAGCTGTACCAACAGCGTACATTGTTTTGTACCTCTTTTCTATCTTTTTGGCCGCAATAAGTCCCATTCTATGCTGTAAAATATTGTTTTGTTTAATTAGAAAGTATAACTATATCTTTTTAAAAGCACCTTTTTTAAAATCTAACATAGATCAGAACTAAAAGCTATACTATACAGATTTGCCTGTCTGACGAAATCATACTTCATGCAAAAATTATAAATGCGAAAGTGTGATTGTTTGTTGGTTTCTCCTTCAATCACGCTGCAACAGAGCAACGGATCGACGTGAGATTTAGCATAGACATAGGTGAGGACCTGTAGAGTGACATAGGCTACTTTTTATCCCAGAAAATTGAGAAGTTCCCGCAGGAATTAAAAAAAACTAAAACCGCGGACAAAGTCGCGGTCATCAGCTAGTTAAAATATATAAATAACAGTTATAAAACCACTAGATGATGCCCGCGACTTCGTCTGCGTGGATTAAGGTCTTTTGATTCCCGCGGGATCTCTTTAAATTTCTGGGATTAAAAGCCTTTGTCTTTCCTCGGGATATAACCTATATTTGTACCAAATTTCATCAAAATCGGTTGAACAGATGGACCGTGAAAGCGTAGCAGACAGACAGGCAGACAGAAGGAGAGACAGACAGACACCCTTTCGCATTTACAATATTAGTATGGATACTTACAACTTCATTATAATTATCCATATGATGCGAAGAATACGCGTACGGTATTATCAAGTACTGTCCATACGAGTGAAAAGCGAAATAGTACTGCAGTCTGTTGCTCAAAGATTTGACGTAGCTCGCCATCGCTGCGCTTTCCGGCTCAGAAAACGCGTATTCCCCGCAGTAGACCTCAGTGTCCTTGGCACGACTTGTGCCAACACCTATGATGGTAAAATTACTTGGAATAACATTTTTATGAATTGAAATAAAAATCTATACTAACTGTACTTCTATATTAATATTATAATTACGAAAGTTTGGATGGATGCAGGATGGATGGATGTTTGTTGCTCACTCACGCCAGAACGGCTGAACGGATCTAGATGAAATTTAGCACAGAGATAGATTATTATCATCTGAAATAGCACAAAGGCTAGTTTTAATCCCGGGAAATTAAAGAGCCCGCGGAGATTCCCGCGGGAACCAAATAACCTCAGACCACCTAGACGAATTCGCGAGAATCAGCTAGTCATAATAATAATATAATGGTTTGCACTTTGTTGCTCTCTGACATGCTCAAGTCAAGATTGTCGACCGTATCGATCAAAAATAAACAAACAAATAATGTATGAAAATAAAAAAAGTGTGTGTGTGTGCAATTCACACACGGCAGAAGTGAAACCTCAGAAAAGAAGCCTGCGAGAGAATGAAATAAATATAACTTGTATTCTATCTCATTCTATCGCAGGCTAAATCCAATTATGTCTATTTTTGGTGTCGTTTTTTTGTTGCATCAAATTTTCAAATCACAACGATTCTAAAGAAGTTTCATTTCAAAAATCAACATTTATTTACCTCCAAATTCGATTTCAAAATTTCTGTTCAAATCCACACCGTTCATGTTTTTTCTGTGCATTCGATCCTGCAAACACATTGTAATTATTATAATATATTTTTTGACAGTTATTAGCTTCGTATCCACGTGCTGGGTATCGTACCTACTACCTGAGATCTTCTACTTACATGCAGTGCTCATCAGGAAAGTGAGCAAGAGTGGGAAGTACTTAGGATAAAAATAAAATAAGGTTCTTTTTAAAAATAAAATAAAAAAGAAGACAAAATTTCATTTCAACTTCTAACCAAAATTTCAGTAATGTGTGATGACCTCCAGCCCGCTGGACTGATGATCTCAAGAAAGTGGGTGAATAAGGAAGGCGATGAGCCGTATTTATTTGCGCGCACTCGAAAAGGCACATGTCCAGCAGTGAATGCACATAATATTATGTATACGGATGGAAGTAGAGTTACCAGATGGTCGGGATTCATGTGTTCTCCCGACATTTGAAATAATCTCCCGTCTCCTGATAAAACTCAATATCTCCAGCAAAACAACTCGGAAAGTTCGATACAAAATAATTATTTTAATTTCACGCACGCTTCCGCGTTCACTACATGGAATCAACCAACATCTTTTCTGAATAGGTACTACTAAAGTATCCAAATCGGCAAAGTCCAATGCCGAACACATGCGGCAACCCAAATCCTTAAATTAGTTATCTCTCGACAATGTTAAATCTTTTTGTAGTCTATTTAATCTAAAATCTATTGTTATTTAAAACATTTACTTTTTATTATTTTATATTTATTTCCCTCAGCGAAAAGCCCAAAACATTCGCGGCGACATTTTTAAATTTTGTCAGTTATTTTGATTTTCCGATCTGGCAGCCCTAGATGGAAGAATAGTAAAGAGATTTAATTCTGAATACCTTCATATGAGAATACTCATATCCATCAGGGTTGAGCACGGGTACAAAATACCAGTCGAATTTTGCTGCTGACGACTTCAATTCTGGATTTTTTGATTCGGGAGACAGGACAATTTCATGCAACAAGTATGTCGCAAACGCTACCGAAATCCATTCTCTGGCGTGAATACCGCCTTCGACTATTACTTTTGGTCTGTAACAATAATTAATTATTATTGTAGACCAGATGAAGCCCATTACCTTTTCCACGTGAATTTAGATTTAGAATAAATCTGATAAAATTAAATGATTAAGATTTTTTTAATCAACTACAAGTTAGCCCTTGACTGCGATCTCACCTGATGGTAAGTGATGATGCAGTCTATGATGGTAGGCGGGCTAACTTGTTAGGGGTATGGTAGTTATATTAACGCCCATACCCATAATCCGTTTCTACACGGCATCGAACCGGAACGCTAAATCACTTAACGGCACTTCTTTGCCGGTAAGGTGGTAACTAGCCACGGCCGAAGGCTCCCACCAGGCCAAACTAGAGAAAATTCAGAAAATATAGATTTCCCAATTGACTCTGCCGGGGAACGAATTTTGTATACTGAAATCCAATCCGCCCGGCCCTAGTTTTCTCCAAAAAGTCTACCTATTTTACCCATGCCTATGACTTTTATTCGAAACTACGAGTATTTATTCCATACGCTACTACTTACTTGTTTTTTGAATAGGGCAGACGAACTTCCACGGCTAGAATGTCCCGTTTTTCGACAGATTTTCCGATGGTTTTTATATGCATCCTTTTAGGATATAGACGATTTAGATCCTGCAGCCAAACGTAGATGTCCTCTAGCCGGAAGTAGCTTGTCCAGTCGAAGGAAGCCATGTTACGCCTTATATAAGATTTCACGGTTTGCATGTCGAAGGCACTTGAAGGAAAGAAAAGAATCATTCCTTCTAAAATCTAAATGATGGATTATCTTTATTATTGTATTGCAATTGCATTTCAAGAGCGCATTTTTTTTATTCCACTACAAGTTAGCCCTTGACTGCGATCTAACATGATGCAATCTATGATGGTAGCGGGCTAACCTGTTAGGGGGTTGGTCCCATACCCCTAGGAGGTTTTTACACGACATTAGGTAGGCCACGACCGTAGCCTCCCACCAAGCCAGACCAGGGAAATTTCAGAAACTATAAATTCCTAAATTGACCCTGCCGGGGATCGAACCTGGGACCTCCGCACGTTAAGACAACAGCGCTCAACACTGCGCCACGGAGGTTGTCAAGACTTAAAAAACTGTTTAAAAGAATACATGCACTCCACAGTGTATATATGCATTTGTGGGTACAATTTGTTTTATCACAACTTCTAGGAGCCGTGATGGACATAATAATATCCTCTTTTGTTTCATTAATTATGTACCTATTAATTAAAGCCCTGATTCCTCTCACCTCTGAACATCTTCCATAATCGTAGTATAATAAATGCCTTCCTTCATAGCGTGTCGAGTGAAATGTATTTTCTTCTCCGGTGGGATGGTAAACTCAGTTGGCCTGTACACCATTCCCGCCTTCCGCCAAAAGTTTGCATTGTACAACTTGCTTAAATTCTTGAAAAAGTTCAAATGCTCTTCCGTAACCGGAATTCCTCTGTACAACGTGTAATTGTTATACTTTTTCGAAAAACATTCGTTCGCCGAGAAAATTAAGACGATTGTAAAAAATAAGTTCATTTTGTCATTGTTTCGACAAAAAATTTAATAAATTAACTTTAGGTTAGCTGACATTTTTGTTATTGTTGAACTATAATTTCAGTCATCGAGATTTATTATATAACGATGTCAATTTTTGTTAATGTCAGTACTGAACAATGTCAAAGTCGGTACAGACATAGACTACGCTACATTGACGCTTTTGTAAGGAGTTTTTAAATAAAATCTGCATAAAATGTGTTAAAGGTTATACATATATTATTAATTCTCAGATTACCACAGATTATTATCAATATCATCCCCACTATTTTATTTTCTTGTACTTTTTAAAAAATTAATTACTTCTGACTGTTATTTGAACAAATAAGTCTTTCGGTTATGAAAGATAAGAAAATAATATTTCATCTTATTTTATTAAGGTTGCATAATCTTATTGAAATAAGGTGGATAATAACTTGGATAGACTGATAATCTCGAAAAAAAAAAAACACTTATTAGTTGAACAACAATTTATTTCAATAAAAACAAAGACAGCAACAGCATCGTATAACTATATCTCAAGGTGACGGCAAAACTGAACAGTTCTCTCGCCACATGCCTGTGCCTGACCGTCATAAGCTCCATGAGGCCAACCAACATTTCCTTGCAAGTGGGCTGGATCATTTCCGGAGGTAACGCGTACCCGTATGTGCCGTTGTCGCGCAGGAAAAATGATAATGCATACCTGTTAAACATACACAATACTGATATAGTCCGTCAAACTTATCTGACACCGTGGCCAAAATTGGAACTAATTTTTATGCCTGTTAAGTTTTTGGAACGAAGTTCCTTAACACGCGTTACGAAAGGGGGCTAGACGGAAAAAATTAAGACCAAAAGTTGTAACGACACTTTTTGGTTGCTATGACTACTTGTGTTGTTGCCTTCAAGTTGTTGAAAATAAAAAGGCGAAATAATTTTAAAGAATTATGTTTTTAATAGTTACATACGCTAGTTATGGACACCCGGATGGAATGAAGGTCCTTTGGATTAATTAGTGAAGGAATTGTAATAAAATTTACACAGAGAAACACGCGCACGCCGCACGGCTTACAACTATAGCAAAAAGTGTCGTTACAACTTTTGATACTTCGTTCCATTCGTATGTCCCTTGACACCTCTCAAGTTTTTTTGTTTTTATTTTATTTTTAATATATAGTAGCGGATACCCGGTGTGTACTACCTACGCTAAAAAAAACATCTTCCCATTATTGTATTTCAAATGAAACCGGTTTGGGGCACATCGAGCATAAAAATTAGTTCCAATTTTGGCTATCGGGCCAGATACGGACTATACGTAACTTTAAGTGCAAAACACACAAGGAACGGGCGCGGGTCGGGCGCGGGTCTGGTCGGGTGCGCAGCGGGTTGAATTCCTTGTATTTATTTGACGACATCACACAGAACAACGCCGCGGGTCGGGCGCCTGGCGAGTGACGCTGTGTGATGTCGGAGTCGAAGGATTTCAACCCGCCGCGCACCCGACCTGACCCGCGCCCGACCCGCGCTCGTTCCCTGTGTGTTTTGCACGCGCGAGTTCAATGCAGAGTAAATATATGTGTCACCATAGATTTGCTCTGCATTCAACTCGTGCGCGAACTATAACTATTCACTGATTTCTAAGTCACTGATTTCTAAATATGAAAAAGACTGCTTTTTTACAGCTTCTCCAATATTTGTCATTGTACTAGGTAGTATTATGTGGCTAAAAGAGGAAGGCTGAGGATCGAGTGTGGTGGCGCTCATTAGGGAAGGCCTATGCCCAACCGTGGACATCCACAGGCTGATGATAATTACGTCAGTGATTAGCGATTTAGCGTTCCGGTACAATGCCGTGTAGAAACTGATTAGGGGTATGGGTTTAATATAACTGCCGTGCCACTATAACAGGTTAGCCCGCTACCATCTAAGACTGCATTATCACTTACCATCAAGTGAGATCGCAGTCAAGTAGTAGTGGATAAAAAAAACTGATATAAATTAAATCCAATAAACTCACTTCACTTTATATGTTTTTTTCACCCACGACGCGCTGTCACCCGACGATCTGTAGCCTGCAACAGAAATACCCGTAATTTCAACTTCCGATTTTCATTTTCGTCACACAATAAATAAGTACATAGCCACACTAACAGGCCCAAGAGCTCATGGAAATCTTTAAGGAGGTTCTTGAAAAAGCTGAGAGTTGATATAGCCTGACTAGCATCTATACGGCACGGAACGGTTTCTTTACGGCAGTGCCAGCCAAACGGTACTAAGGTCGTGACTGTTTAATGAAATTTTTGAAATTCCATACTATTACAATTGCGAAAGTGTGTCTGTCTGTAAGATTTTTATGGCTTAACCACCGAGCCATTCGTTACGAAAATTAGATTACAATAAGTTTAGGCATATAGCAGATAAATGAAGCGACTCAAAATATTTTGCTTGTTAATCTTGAACTAATTGTCTAGTAGGTAAATAGTTTTGTCACACTCTAAATAACCATTTCACTGACTTGCAACTGTTTTCAAATCAAGATTGAATAGGACTCTTCTAAGCAAGCGCGCTCCACCTTTTAAGCTGCATCACCTCTTGCAAGCAGGTCTGATTGCAGCCAAGCGCTAGCCTATATAATATTATCTTATATATATATAATAATGAATCCCTATTTCCCTTGGTCACGGCATCACGCGTGAATGGCTGGTCCAATTTCGCTAATTCTTTTTTTGTTGTGATTGTTTGGACCCCGGGATGGTTTATATACACAATTGGATCCGATAGGGGGCGCTGCAATCGCGTTCGAGGATCAGGGCAGGACAAAATCTGCCGAGCCCACTAGTTTAAAAAAAAACCTCCAAGAAATTTGCCACCACTTCTTCACCTATATCCACACTTACCGTATGTGTCGTAAATAGTGCCGATGCCGTATTTGACGCCGTACAATTTGTACATTTGCAATATTGCTTGTTTCCCATAATTTTCCTGAAAACGGAATTTGAAATTCAAAACTCGCATGAATATTCGCAAACAGTTTGCGTACTGTTGCGGATTGCGTGTAGGTTGATGTGAGTTGGAGCAGAATTGATACACAGACTCGGTGTTAATATGGCAATTATGGCATATATTTACAAATAAATCCTAACCTTATATACTAAGAAATTAGGTACATTGGAGTGGGGGAAAACCTTGTAACTATCATGTACTGCTAACTAAAATATTGCTTATTTATACTACGTGACAAAGTGCGAACTAAATATAATTAAATTGTAATAAATAAATCTGTAACCTACATTTCTATGGTCACGTATTTGTAAGTGCCATAGATATTCCCCCCTTGAAAAAAAGAAAAAAAATATACAGAATTATTATCAATATAAAATAATTAGCATTATAACTATCTATGCAAAACGAACGGTGGGGCGAGATACGCGCCCTGAACGTGTAATCTTCTGCTGCTTAAATCCACTGTGCTCGGTCGATAAATCATCTCTTACTGTATTGTCATGTTCCTCTAATTCCTCGTTTAGCAAAAATGCTGGCTTCAGTCGATCTATCGATACGTTCAATTCTTTGCCGTTACGTTCAATTGTAAATACTTTGCTACTCCGCCTGATGACTCGAAAAGGTCCTTCATACGGAGGAGTTAGGCTTGGGCGAAGTCTATCGCACCTCAAAAATACGTGTGAACAGTCTGATAAACGTGGATGCACGAACACGTTCCGATCCGAACTCTCTCGCTGCGGAATACTCGTGACTCGACTAATATTTTCCTTGATCCCTTGAATGAATTCCGGGTATGTGGTTTCCGATTTATCACCGAAAAAGCTTGCCGGTAACTTGATAGTTGTGCCGTAAACAAGTTCTGCAGCGCTAAACCCAGTATCTTGTCGATAGCTGGAGCGTATGCCAAATAAAACTGACGGCAATTCTTTTGTCCAATTCGTTGTATTTGCTCGAGCCATTAACGCTGTTTTAATAGTTCTATGTAATCTCTCAACTTTAGCGTTAGATTGTGGATGGTATGGTGTAGTTCGGAACTTCTCAATTCCCATTAATTTTGCGAGATTCCTGAATATCTCCGATTCCATCTGCCTGCCTTGGTCCGTGCTGATTACATCCATGCAACCGTAACGACAGATCCACCCTTCGTAAACCAGTCTGGCGATAGTCTCAGCTGTTATATCTGAAACTGGAAAAGCTTCAGGCCATGACGTACAGCGGTCTATCATTGTTACTAAAAATCTTTTGTTTTGTGATGTAGGTAATGGTCCTACGATATCAATATGAACGTGTGAAAAACGCGCAGCAGGCATAAATTTGCCGAGCGGCGAAACTGTATGTCTATGCGCTTTTGATCGCTGACATTGTAAACATGTGTCGCACCATTTGTTTATTTCTGAATTCATATTAGGCCAGATGTAATTTCTTCCAATCAATTTTCTTGTCGTATTTTTGCCTGGATGGCTCAGGTTGTGATAACTGTCAAAAATAGTCCTTCTTAGTTGCTGTGGTATATACGGTCGAGTAACTCCAGTGGAAATATCGCAATATATTTTACTGTTTGTATTTGGTACTTCTATTCGCTTCATAAGCAACGACTTATTTTGCATAAGTTGTTGTAATTCAGCGTCACCCTCTTGGTTTTTTTCTAAATCAGAAAAATTGATAACCGTGGGTAAAGTTATAGTTTCTACAACTCGAGACAAAGCGTCAGCCACAACGTTGTCTTGTCCACTCACGTGCCGTATATCGGTACTGAATTGCGATATGTAATCTAGGTATCTTATTCTTCTTGGAGTGTCATCCATTGATGGCTTCTTGTCGAAGGCGTGAACCAATGGTTTGTGGTCGGTATAAATCGTAAAATTGCGACCTTCAATCAATCGACGAAAATGTTTCGTCGCCATATATATACCCAAAAGTTCGCGATCATAAGTGGAGTACTTGATTTGTGCTTCAGATAAGGTTTTTGAGAAAAATGCTATCGGCTTCCATTCCTGATTGACCTTCTGCTGTAAAACTGCGCCCACACATTTTAAGCTTGCGTCGCTCATTAATGCAATCGCTGCATCAGCATGAGGAAATGACACAGTTACGACGTCGCGCAAATCTTGCTTGCATTGTTGAAAAGCACGTTCGGCCTCTGAATTCCACAATATCGGTGTGTTGTCGTTCTTTTTTGAATTCCTCAAAAATATGTAAAGTGGGGCTTGATGCTTAGCGGCCTGCTTGATTGAATTTCTGTAAAAGTTGATCATGCCCAGGAAACGACGTAATTCCTTTACAGTTTTTGGTTTGGGATAATCGATGATTGCTTGAATTTTCTCTTGTGTCGGTTTCATCCCTTGGCTCGTTATATGATAACCAAGAAAATCTAACTCTTTTCTTAGAAACTCACATTTATTCATATTTATTGTGATCCCATTTTCTTGTAATCTGCTGAAAACAGTCTCCAAATGTTTGTAATGTTGTTCTTCGGACTCGCTTGCCACTAATATGTCATCGACAAAAATAAAAATGTAGTCCAAATCTCGAAATAGTGAATCCATAAATCTCTGGAACGTTTGTCCAGCGTTGCGTAATCCAAAAGGCATCCTTGGAAACTCGAAAAGTCCGAATGGTGTAATGATTGCAGTTTTTTCGGGCTCCGCTACTTCTATAGAATGATAAGCCTTCCGAACGTCGATTTTGCTAAAAATATTTTTCCCGCTTGCGATGTATGTAAAATCTAGTAGCCTCGGTAATGGATATCTGTCGGGAACAGTAATCTTATTTAATGCGCGGTAGTCACCGCAAGGTCTCCATTCACCATTTTTCTTTTTTACCATGTGCAATGGACTAGCCCATGGACTACTAGATGGTCTGCATATTCCCATTTCCATCATCTCCTGAAATTCCTTTTTCGCGGCTTTATACTTGTCAGGAGGGAGCGGACGAGCGCGAGCGGATACTGGAAATCCTTCTGTGACGATGTGGTGCTGCACCTTGTGTTTTGTGGGTATCTTCATTGATGTCGGCCTAGTGATACTTTCATATTTTTCCAATAATCGTTTGATGGTCTCGGGTAAACCAGAGTCGATGGAGCGTATGGACGGCATATTTACTTTTATTGAACTCGCAGGTGTGGTTATATCCGTCGTTTTGTCGATCAAAGTTTGACCATGCACGTCTACCAACAGACGGTAGTGTTCTAGAAAATCAGCTCCTAATATAGGCATCTTGACATCGGCAATGATGAAAGTCCAGATGAAAGGTCGGCGTAAACCCAAATTCAGAGTTAAAGTTTTTTCACCGTATGTATCGATCACGGTTCCATTAGCGGCGTATAATTTGCAATCGCTTGTGTTTCCTGTGTGCTGTGTTGTCTTGCGTATAACTGATATATTTGCACCCGTGTCCACCAGAAACCTATAACCACTGTTTGAGTCGGTAATAGTTAGGCGGTTTGAAGGACGGATAGCACAGAGTTCCGCCGTACTCTGCGCTGAGCTTAGTTTTCCGACGACTGTTGTTTACTTCCCCAGGAACAAGGTTGCTGACATTTGTATGCTTTTTCCTTGAATACCTGATGATAATAACAAAGATTGCCTCTTTGTTTAAACGATGCTCGTTGGCGCGATCTTGACCTAGATCGGTAGTACTGCGGTCGACTAAAATTGCAGCGTCGACCGTTGTGCCGTGCGCGGTCATTGCGTATCGCAGCAATTTCTAACTGCATTCTTGCAATTTGTGACGTCAGGTGAGTGATGAGATTTACGTCAGTGCTTACTGCGGCCGTAGTGGTTTTACTGGGACGAGTGTTCTCGTAGATGCGGTCAGCCATTTCACTCAGTTTATCTATTGCCAAATTCTCGGTAACAGCCAATACGGAAGTTACAGAGGGAGGAAGTTGCCTCATCCATAACAAACGGAGTGTATCTTCATTTATTTTTCCGCAACCAGCTTCCTTCATTCTTCTTAGAAGTTGTGATGGCTTTTGGTCCCCCAGGTCCATTTCAGAGAGTAATTTGTGGAAACGCCGATGCTCACTCTCCTCGTAACAATTGATTAGCCTTTCTTTAATACAGCTGTACTTGTTCTCTGTAGGTGGGCTGGTCAATATATCGCTGACTTGGTGGATGACCTCTTTTGGTAATTTGGACACTACGTGGTTGTATTTGAATTCGTCTCCTTGTTTCTGAGAGGCGATAATAGCTTCGAACTGCGAAAACCATAGACGCGGTGAGTCGGTCCAAAATTGCGGTATTCTTTCGGCTACGGTGATTGATGCCACTAGGTCTGTGCCGGAATTGAATTTATTTTCCAAACTTCTTGCTGGTGTGAGTGTCGGATGGGCCATGTTGCTCCGTTGGTCTTGGTTGCTGATCCGTAGCTTGTTGTTTCCGTAGACTTGTTAATTTCGTCGGTTTGTTGATAACGTTGGCTTAAAAATCACGTCGGCTTGAAAATCACGTCGGGGTCACCACTGTTGCGGATTGCGTGTAGGTTGATGTGAGTTGGAGCAGAATTGATACACAGACTCGGTGTTAATATGGCAATTATGGCATATATTTACAAATAAATCCTAACCTTATATACTAAGAAATTAGGTACATTGGAGTGGGGGAAAACCTTGTAACTATCATGTACTGCTAACTAAAATATTGCTTATTTATACTACGTGACAAAGTGCGAACTAAATATAATTAAATTGTAATAAATAAATCTGTAACCTACATTTCTATGGTCACGTATTTGTAAGTGCCATACGTACCAGAGGATTTTCCTAGAATTTCCATTACGTATTGTAATTTCTATCAACTGAGGCGCAACTCACACCGAGGCCTGGCTGTACCATAACCCGTACTTATATTATTTTAGCATAAAACGTAAGCATAACACGGGTACTCCTTAATTTTCCGGGATTAAAAGTAGGTCCATGTCAAGCTCCTTATCTCCTCCATAGGTTCTCAACTATGCCGTTTCGAAAAATCATTTTATGTCATCTCAAGCTGTTTTATTGCGGTGTGATTAAACGATAAACCAACAAACAAACATTTGCAAATTTATTATATAGTAAGGATACACTTTTCAACCGACTTCAAAAAAAGGTGGAGGTTCTCAATTCGTCTGTTTTTTTTTTTATGTTTGTTACCTCAGAACTTTTGACTGGGTGGACCGATTTGGATGATTCTTTTTTTATTTGAAAGGGCATACTTCCCAAGTGGTCCCACATAAATGCTGGTATAGCTGGTAAATATGGACCTTGACTAAAGGCTATATGTCTTTATGTCTCAAGATGACTTAAGGGTACATTCGACATATCGAGGCAGCTTTCGTTAAAGCTTGATGGCCGGCGACCAGTTTTAGCCAAAAAAAGGACAAGATTTAGCTTTACGAAGCTTGCAAGGAAAGACGTAAAGTCATATTTTCTATAGTAATATTATTAATGGATTTTATTTTATCGCATTGTCGTTTCTATACAACTTAAATACTACAGCTTAAAGTAGTACCGACAAATTCAAGCTATTCGCTTAGTGACTAAGGCTTAGAAGCTGAACAGCAAAGATGCATGGCCACGATATGCGCCGCTGTGTCAACTGTCATAAATAACATTCGTAAATTATAGCTGGAGGAATCTAACCGCAAGGTTGCTACGACAGCAGCGGTTTAAGGCGGACGCGACAGCGTTTTAAGTTAACTAATACAGAACGTAACCTGATGGAAATCCATACTAATTATATAAATGCGAAAGTGTGTCTATCTGTCTGTCTTTTTTTTATCCACTACAAGTTAACCCTTGACTGCGATCTCACCTGATAGTAAGTGACGGTGCAGTCTAAGATAGTAGTGGGCTAACCTGTTAGGGGCATGGCAGTTAATTATTAAACCCCCCTATTCGGTTTCTACACGGCATCGTTAAATCGCTTGGCGGCACGCCTTTGCCGGTAGGGTGGTAACTAGCCATGGCCGAAGCCTCCCACCAGGCCAGACCAGGGAAAATTCAGTAGTTATAAATTCCTAAATTGACCGTGCCTGGGTTTGAACCTGGGACCTCCGCACGTTATGCGCTCAACACTGCGCCACGGAGGTCGTCAAGATGTCTGTATGCCTGCTACGCTTTTCTGGCCCATCTTTTCAACCGATTTTGATGAAATTTGGTATAAGTACAGAGTTAGGTTGAATCTCTAGCATAAAAAAAAACATAAAAAGGTTATACGATTCAGATGCCATCCTTTTGAGATGTGAGCGAGAATTATGTTCGGAGTCTATATAATCAAACCGATAAACGTTGGGGTCCCAAGGTGTTGGGATGGCGACCTTGCACTTGAAATCGCTGGATTAGGACTTTGGGAATTGCAAAGCAGAAGCAGCAATGTGCGGGCACTTTTCGAAAAACCGATATACGCTGGGGTCCCCAAGTGTTGGAATCGCGACCTCGTATTGGAAAGTGTAGCGTTGGCAGGCTCCCTGCTACTCATCTACCAAGTCAAGTTACGTCGCATTCCTCATTACTGAGGGTCGTGACCCCTTTCCATTAATCAAACGATGGTAGGATTAATCTTGGGATAAATAATACCACGTTTAGACTAATAATACCCATAGCACAAGGCTGAGTTTACGACCCATTGTGTTTATGTTAGTCCTTAATTTAACAAGAATGTAACACAATAAAAACTTTATTTATTTTTAATAATCCCACGTACTTACGCATACGACTCTACTAAGAGTATTTAAGGTTCTGAGGTTTTTGTAACGATTATTACCAGATATTGGTGATAATAACCGGGACCAACGGCTTAACGTGCTCTCCAAGGCACCGAGGAAACAAAAAGGCCTAATTTGAACCTCCAGATTCGTTCACCTATCCAGTTACCGACTTGGGTCAACGTTACTTAACATTCACAATCGACTGATATGCGTTATAACAACTAGGCCCACTCATCTACAGAATACATCAAATCAGTCGCAGGGAGCCGTAAAATACAGGTGGCGCAAGAGTATAAGATAAATATATTTGTCTTATGACAGAAAAAAGAAGACGCTGCAAACTGTAGTCGTGTTTATGCATATTATATTGAACCTTTGATCTTAAATTAATTAACAATACCCAACGACCTCAACTTACATAGACTGGCCCTGTCAAACAAAGAATGTGGACTTATTTTACTTTTTTTTTTCTTTTTTTTTTCTGAAAAGCGGGACAGTGCTATGGCGGAGACAAAGGTAGGCTTATACAGGTGAGGAGCATGCACCGCAATTCGGACGCCCAACCTTTTTCTATGAAAGGGCCCATCTAATAGTACCTACCTACATATATATTGATTAAATTATATGCCTATTTTAATTATCTGTGACGAAATGATGAAAGTTACTTGTCCTATTACCGCTTCAGCTAGTAATGGAGACAACGGCTAAGACAAACTTGGCTTGAAATAAATCTTTTGTACGAAGCAACAGCCTATTTATGCAGCCTCTTTAGTTTAACATTTACACGGCATGACCTACTAAACTACATTCGGATATGAATAAAAACTTTTCTCGCATGCTTGACTAGACCAGAGAGTTTCCTATGTACAAAAATCAATTTAAGAACTTTTCCATTAGTGTATTGTCTCCCCCGAGGTGGAACTGGTCATGGTAATTAAATCAAAAATGCTAAAAACTGCAAGGAAAAAGTTAAGAGAACAAGAATCTATACTTCTTATAGGTGGATGGATTTTTGTTACTCAATCACGCCAGAACGGCTGAACGGATCTGGATGAAATTGAGTTCCCGCGGGAACCAAAAAACCTCAATCCAAGCGTACAAAGCTGCGGGCATCAGCTAGTATGTGATATAGATGCAAATACTAAATAGTAAATAGTAGTACTAGTAAGCATAAGATGCGGTACAAAGTTTGAAGGACCGAAAGACAATGGGTTTCCAAAGTGCTGGAATGGCAACCTTTTACCGGTAAGCGCTACGTTGGGACGGACGACACCAAACGAGGCACGTGTATACTAGATCCAAGCATCGCTTTGCGATTGTTGAGACGCGTGGAATACCCAAAAAATACCATATTTCCAGTAGTAGGTACCAGTCTATCGCTTGACCATGACGATGACATCTGCTAGGCAAGCACGCTCCGCCTTAGACTGCAACATTACTTCCAGAGCACGAGCAGCAGTAGAGCACGTTGGCGCTACTTAAAAGAGGCCTATGTCCAACAGTGGATGCGTAGTGGCTGATGATGATGATGATGATGATTACTTCCAGCAGGTCTAATTGCAGCCAAGCGTTAGTCTATAATGCCTTGTTTAGTTAGCTTGTTCGGCTGCGAGTCGGGCCATAATCAAGTATTGGGTTTTTCTGACTAGAAATTCTCAGTACGAGCCCGGAGTTAGGAAGTTGGTGGTTTTTCACCCCCGTCCCTCGGAGAGCACGTTAGCACGTTAAGCCATCGGTCCCGGTTATTATCACTTAAATGATAACAGTCGTTAAAGCTTGCCAGCCCGCATTGGAGCAGCGTGGTGGGTCTAAGCTTTAATTCCCTCTCTCTATGAGGGTAGAGGCCTGTGTCCAGCGGTGGGGCGTTAATGGGTTGTAGTGGTGGTGGCTAGTCTATAAATTAAAATAAAAAATGACGCCGGTTCTCCCTACGTTAATAGCTTGATACACTTACCATTTCACTAAAGTTGTCAAGATGTTTAACCCTATCCGAATACGGTACAATAATCTTCTGTCCATAGGCATGAAATGAGAAGTAGAAATTGAGCTTTTCCTTGCTGTATAATTTCTTCACATAGCTGGAAAGGGCTACGGTTTCAGGCTCGGAAAATGCTTTTGGACCACAATAGTTGTCGTGAATTGAATTGTTGCTACTGTCGTGATCTAAAAAATAGTTGACCAATCATAAAAAGAAAAATAAGCCAAAGGACAATTTTGACATTGTGGTAAATTCTGTATAACACAATCACTAAACGAACTAAAATGGCAGCTCTAAATCTAGTTCTGTCCCTTTCTACAGGGAGTATTATGAATGGGTTAGCAATATTTTTAATGCTGTCATTTTAGTTTGGTTTATAGAATGTGTACAGCAGAATTAGCTTCAATGATCAAAAAGCTAAATCAATCAATCAACCAATCATTGATTGATTTAGCTTCCATCCTGGAGATGAATATCGATAAACTTTTATACCTACTGGAGAATCAAAGAAATGGTAAGTATAAAATACGGAATTTTCAAATACGAAGTCAAGTGTTTCAACTAGTAGGTAAGCTTTAAATTGATAAAAATGAAAAAGTAAAGCAAACTCACTGCAAAAATTGTAGTTAAAATTTTTATTCAAATCCACTCCAAACTGACCATCGCCTAGATTGTTTCTATTCTTGCGCCACAAACGATCCTGAAAATATGAAAAAATTGCTGGCTCATTATTGAGCACGGGTGCCCTTTGAATTAAAAAGTTTTGCAATAGTCCACCTCGACCGCCAAGAGCTGTAATTACACATATTTTCGAAAACATTAAGAAGAACTCTCTTGGAAGCAGATTTACTCACGAAGTTATTCAGGCAGGAATTAACTTAGATCAAAATGAAAGAAAAGAAACAATCTATACTAATTTTATAAATTCGAAAGTTTGGATGGATGTTTGTTAATCAAAAAAATAACTCAATCAGAACGACTGAAAGGATCTGGATAAAATTAATTTAAATTTGGCACAGAGATAGATTATGGTCTGGAATAACACATGGCTACTTTTTATCCCGGAAAATTTGTCCCCGCGGTAACCAAAAAAACTTCAATCCACGCGGAAAAAGTCGCGTGCATCAGCTATTTAAAAATAAATTAACACTTACAATTTGCATGCTATAAACATAGCCGTCCGGATTTGCCACAGGTATCATGATCCAACGAAACTTTTTAGCCACTTGCTGCAACTTCGGATTCCTAGCCTTATCAGCTTTTGCTATGTAGTATATTAAGTAAGTCACAAACTCAGTTGTTATCCATTCATTGCCATGCATTCCTCCTTCCACTATGACCGTGCTTTTTGCCGTGGGATTGATAAACTCGATTGCTAAAATTTCTCTACCCTCAGCTGATAGCCCAACAGCTGTTAAATTCACTTTATCAACGAATTCTGTTGATACGTCTGTCATCCATTGGTAGACGCCCTCCAGATTATGGTAGGCGTTCCATGAAAACGATTCTACTTTACTTCTTGTGTAACTGGTCACTTTTTGATTATCGAACAACCTAAAACATCAAGCAATATTTTTATATTTATTTAGATATATAAAGACATTTTTATTGGTATTTTCCGGTTTTTTTACCTGACTTGGTACTATGCCTACTATATTATTGAACTAAAAATGATAAGACCACCCTTGCGCACTTTGTTTTCTATACATTTCAAGGGTTTACTTTATATCTTTATGTTTTTGTGGCAATAAAGAATTTACGTGTCCATACTGTACGTGTGTAATACTTTGGTATTGTTTTTTGATATAAATTGGCTATAACCTTACTGGACTTATAAAAATAGTAGGTAACTTCAAACTCACTTTTGTATGTTGTTGGTTAAAACTGTCGATTTCAAATTAAAATGCTTTAACCTCTCCTTGAATAAGTTGATATCGTTCGGGCTCACTAAGACTTGAACATCATTATGCACCCTTGAAGGCTTCGTCCAAAAATTCACGTGAATGTACTTCAGCTTCTCTAAATGTTGCAAAAACTCCAACTGGTATCTCTCCACTGGCTGTACGTTGAATAACGCATAGTTTGTATAATCCATGCATCTACGGAGTCCAATGGTTATGAAAATTACAAAACAATGGATCAAAACATATATTTTCATTGTGTAAAATATATAAAAATAAAATTTGGAAATTTTGAAAATGTCATAAATGCGACATTTTAATGATTGTCTGGGATTGATTTTGTCAATATCATTCTTAATTAACCTAAATAAATAATATGTAGAAGAATTTATGGGTAAAATCCCACTAAAGTCTAGCCTATTAATTATTAGTCTATGCTAATTAAAATTTGGAAAGTACAATTCGCGCGCGAGTTGAATGCAGAGTAAATGTATTTGTCACCATATATTTGCTCTGCATTCAACTCGCGCGCAAACTATAGATGAGCTACCTGGTGTAGGTTGATTTAGCACATGCACAGGCCCAAAATATATGACTATAGGAACCCGTAAACTTAAATAAATAAGAACGATTTTTTGTTCAAGAAAATGTATGTGTAACATAATTGAATTTGACTCAGGGTAGACAATCCGTGAAAAACCAAGGCGAAATGTGTTGTTTAAAAGAACTTCCATAATTTTTCACTCAGCTACCTACAACTGCTTTAATTAAAACTGAAATTAGTAATGGCGTGAAATGGTGTGAGCAAATTTAAACTAGCAACGCTGTGCAACTTCGCGCATTATTCAGAAAACTTATCGGTTTAGACAATGGCAGTCTTTCCGTTACTTCAGTTAGCAGAACTGAACTTTTAAGGCCCGATATACAATCAGGCGGCAACCAACTGTAGGTATAAAACTCGCCACACTACAGCATATATCTGTACGCATATATAGCACTACGCTCTACGCTCGATTTTACAGCCAACTAACCAATTTTGTTACTTGAAATATTTGATTATTATTTATTTACTACATTACATACCTAATATCTATGCCTCCGCGCCACATTATTACAGTAAATACTAGCGGACGCGCCCCTGCTTCGCTCGGGTGAAATTTTTAAAAATTCCTTGGGGGTGAAATATCCAAAAATCCTGTAACACGTGTTTCTTTATATTTAATCGAAAGCCCAAATACCAATTTTCATGAATGTAAACCGAAAAATAAAGAACTTTCATACGAACTTTCCTCCTATATTTCACCCCTTTGCTTTTCGGATTTTCAAAAATGGTAACACACGTACTTCTTCATATTTAACCGAAAGCCCAAATGCCAAGTTTCATGGCTACCTAAAACTTGAAAAATGAAGGACTTTCATACAAGCTTTCAACCACTATTTTACCCCTTTGGGGGTGGAATTCCCAAAAACAGTACACACACGGACACACGTACCCACTACAGCCCATTAACGTCCCACTGCTGGGCACAGGCCTCCACTCTCATAGGAGAGAGGGAATTAGAGCTTTGACCCACCACGCTGCTCCAATGTGGGTTGGCGGGCTTTAAAGACTATTATCATGTTAGTCATAATAACCGGGACCGACGGCTTAACGTGCTCTCCGAGGCACGGGGGTGACACACCGCCAACTTCCTAATTCCGGGCTAGTGCTGAGAATTTCTAGTCAGAAAAACCCAACACTTATTATGGCCCGACCCGGTACTTACTCGAACCCGGGACCTCGTCAGCCGCAGTCAAACATGCTAACCACTAGACCAACGAGGCAGTCATGTACACACACGTACTTCTTTATTTTTTACCAAAAGCTCAAACCCCAAGTTTCATGGATATAACTTGAAAGATGACGGACTTTCATACAAACTTTCACCCCTATTTCAACCCCTTAGGGGTGGAATTTTGAAAAATCCTTCCTTAGTGAGCGCCTACATCATAGAAGGAACCTACTGTCAAAATTTCAAGTTTCTAACCCCAGCGGTTTAGGCTGTGCGTTGATAGCCAGTCAGGACAAACGATTTTATATTTATAGAATAGATAGAAAAAAGATTGACATCCTACCTAGTACCTACTTACTAATATAGATAGATTAGGTATGTATGCGCCCGATCATTCACAAACGCTAGGTACAGTGTTATTCTATGTACCTATAGTACGCGCGCGAGTTGAATGCAGAGCTAATATTGTACGGTGACACACGATGCATTCAACTCGCGCGCATACTATAGGTACATAGAAGAACACTGTACCTAGCGTTTGTGAATGATCGGGCGTGTCATACATGTCAAATGTAAAACTAAATGGTACGGAACCCTTCGTGTCCAACTCGCACATGACAGGTTTTCATTGTGGTGTATTTTTTTTTTTTTGGTGTATTTTTATGTGGTTTACCTACAATAAAAGTGTAGTTTCATTCATTCTCATTCATACGATTCATGTGATACCTACTGCCCGCTGACAGATAGACGGACAGAGAGCGCAGGCTTAGTAATAGGGTCCCGGTGACACACTCTCGGTACGGTACCCTAAAAAAGGATAATCGTAAAATATAAAAATAGAAAAGTCCGCCGGAGTGACCGCGGCACGGCCAGGGTTGCCAAATTTGGTTTTGAAATCTACCGAACAAGGACGAGACCGTTGATAGGAACAAACACAACTGATAATAATTATTTTACACAATACTAGCAGATGCCCGCGACTTCGTCCGCGTGAAATAAGTTTTTTAAATTCCCACGGGAACTCCCAAATTTTTCGGGTTAATATATAGCCTATGACACTCACAAACTTTACCTCTTTATAATATTAGTATAGATTTATTTTATAAAATTACACATATTATGGCAGTAGGCATTAAAAGTTACAGGTATCCATAATTTAGGCTTCACCATGTCTACGCTTGATTTGAAATCAAAAATCACAAATGACTGACCTTCGCTCACGTTTCGACACGATTCGAAAGAAAGAAATGGAAAACGTCACGATCTGCGCGTGTACGAACCGGCAACGTCACTTATTATATTGCGGCAAATCTTATACTTCATTATGTATGAAACTGAATAAACTGAACCACTCATACTTCGGCATTTTTGTTATACTTGCTAAAATACCGAACACCTGGCAACCCTGGGCGCACCACTGGCGACGACGCGCTAAGTAGGTAAGTTGGTAACTTAGCGCGTCGCTGCCAGCGTCGCCGAATCAGAGATCCCGCCCCGCGCCCCCGCGCCCCTGTGGCTCTCGTACACAATTCATATTTGCATTTTTCGATACAGTCCATTAGTAAATAATCAAAGCTGTCTCTAGGCATCCATACTAATATTATAAATGCGAAAGTGTGTCTGTCTGTCTGCCACGCTTTCACGGCCCATCTACTTAACCAATTTTGATGAAATTTCGTAAAATGTTAGGTTGTATGTATCGGTGTAAGGACATAAGCTAGGTACCTACTTTTTACCCTGGAAAATTAAAGAGTTCCTGCGGTAATCAAAAAACCGTAATCCACGTGGACGAAATCGCGGGCATCATCTAGTACGGAAATAATTGAAAAACTTATCCGGGTCACACACAGTTTTTCACATAAAATTGTATAATACACGCCATCTAAATACCTGTTTCTTTTATGAAAACCTAAAACCGTTTACCTATACCTATTTCTTTTTCGCGTTTCAAATATTATATAATAAACTAGATGATGCCCGCGACTTCGTCCGCGTGGTTTAAGTTTCGTATTCATATTACGTTTCGTTTCATATTAGTATGATGATTTCATTTATCATCATACTAATATTATAAATGCGAAAGTCAGTTTGTTTGTTGGTTTGTTGGTTTGTCCTTCAATCACGCCGCAACGGAGCAACGGATCGACGTGATTTTTGGCATGGGTATAGTCGAAGACCTGGAGAGTGACATAATCTACTTTTTATCCCGGAAAATTAAGTAGTTCCCTCGGGAATAACAAAAAACTTAAACCACGCGGACGAAGTCGCGGGCATCAGCTAGTATGCTATAAAAGTTCTTATCTGTATGAAATAGAGCTGAAATTTTAAGAAACGGTCGAACGAAAACGTTTCTTACGAAAAGCATTCCACGCGGACAAAGTCACGGGCATTAGCTAGCGAGATATAATGACAAATAGTAATAATGATAACATGTGTATGTGTGAGTTTAGCAATACTTGTTCCCACAGAAAATTACCTATAAGTGTTCGCCTTCTATATTCTTCCTTTGTTGTGTGATGTGTCGTTGCGCGTTGGCCGCAACCTATGGTACCTAGTAGGTAACTATAGTAACATAATCATACTAATAAAATAAATGCGAGTGTTTTTGTTTTTTGGTTTGTTGATTTGTTGGTTTGTCTTTCAATCACGCCGCAACGGAGCAAGGGATCGACGTGACTTTTGGTATTGGTATAGTTGAGGACCTGGAGAGTGACATAGGCTACGTTTTATCCCGGAAAATTAAGGAGTTCCTGCGGGAATCAAAAAAGCTAAAACCACGCGGACGAACTTGCCGGCATTAGCTAGTCTTACTAATCAAATAATATAATAATATAATATATAATAATAATCAAATAAATATTATAAATGCGAAAGTTTGGATGTATGGATGGATGTTTGTTAATCACGCCCGAACGGCTGAACGGATCTGGTTGAAACTTGTCACAGAGATAGATTTTAGTCTGGAATAACACATAGGCTACTTTTTATCCCGGAAAACTAAGGAGTTCCCGCGGGAACCAAAAAACCTCAATCCACGCGGACGAAGTCGCGGGCATCAGCTAGTAATAATATTATAATTACTATGAATGTGAAAGGAATTTTTCAAGAATTGAACTTGAAGAGTTCAACCGATTTAGCTGATATTTGAAATATGAACACATGACCAACTTCACGGGTGAACTCATGGTGGAGAACTCCTCAAATACTCATCGTAACTCCTTCGTGTTTGAGCTCATTGGATTTGTCTTATCGTGTAGGTACTAAAGACCAAGAATGTACTTGGCGTCCAGGGTATCATGATGGAATCGGGAGTTGGTCAGAGAAACTCGGTTGATTAAGTACTTTGGTTCAGAAATATTTATGAAACATTTCGTGAACCTCGATCTTTTACGAAAACTGGTTTAGAAATCTCGTAGAAATCGGTATACCTACCTACTTGCTTTGAAAAAAAAAAAAACTCGTCGAATTCAGGATCTCCTACTTTTTTGAAGTCGGTCAAAAATAGTTGTTAAATTGTATATAGCTTTTCCAAATAAATTTTGGTGTTGTAATTACTTTTATTTCGATTCCAAATAAAAATATCAATTTTTTCCATCCGCAGTATACAAACACTGCACTCGCGAAATCGTAATAAAAATTTTGACAAAAAGTGATACACCCGTCCGTTCACGAGCGCGTTTCAGCGCAAACTGAGGCGAAAAATCAAGTCCTCGGATATTTTCCTTAGAAAAAGTATGAAAAAAATATGGTGGGACGCATAAATGACTACGTAGTTCACTTGGACGCACAATGTGGCATAGTTTAGGTAGAGGACTATATATGCCATCATTTTTTTATAAATTACTAATTAAAATATGCAGCGGATACATAAATGAGGGTTCCTGAACAGACCCCATTTTTCGTCATTTTAAGCGATTCATGCGTTCGATATTACGTATTTATGCAGAAAATTTGTATGGAGTGTGCATTTTTTATATGGTCAAACGAACGCTGAATACATGACCTTTAATTTGATACCATGATATCCCCACAGCTAGAAATCCTATTTCTTTAAAGTGTACCTGGAAAAGTATGAAATTTGTATAAGGCGCCTTAATGAGCCAGTATTTTGTTACTATGTATTTACAGTTTCACTTTTGGTTTTTACTCGCAGTTACTTTAATTGTTTTGTAAACCTAATATCTCTCTTTGCTCTTTGTACACATTCGGGTGCATGAATAGGGCGTTTTTACATTGACTAGGAACGGTACGGCACAGTTAACATCATCACTTCTATCAATAAAAAAATTAAACTAGAAATAATGCCCACGAATCCATTCAAGTAACGATTTTCCGCTGGGAATCAAGAAACCTTAATCCACGCGAACGAATTCGCAGGCATTGCCTAGTTTTTAATTGTTAGTATTCTTAGACTATAATAGGTGAGATACCACTGTTCGATATATTTCTCTACGTCAAAACTTCTGAACTACACATGTTCAACAACATAACAAACTTATACGAAATTCAATCAATAGTTTTTGATATAGTTTCATACAGGAGGTTGTTTTAAGGGTAACGTGTACGAACATCCGATATTAAACGATACAAGCAAAGTTTTGAGTGCCTTCCGGCAAGTCTTAGGTATCTGGCGGAATTTTAAAGCGATATTAATACAATATACCGTATACTTGAGTATAATCATGTACTAATAGCTGATGCCCGCGAATTCGTCTGCGTGGTTTAAGTTTTTTTTATTCCCGCGGGAACTCCTTAATTTTTCGGGATAATAGTAGCCTATATCAATCTCCAGGTCCTAGACTATACCCATGCAAAAAATCATGTCGATCCGTTGCTCCATTGCGGCGTGATTGAAGGACAACAACAAACCAACAAACAAACACATTTTCGCATTTATAATATGAAGTAAGTAATAATAATGTGAAATTTGGTGAATTTGGAAAAAGTATGTGTCACCATACATTTACTCTGCATTCAACTCGCGCGCGAACTATATGATCGAGTAATTTACGTTCTAAGCTGTCATAATGATTACGATTAATCTGTTCAGATCACATTATGCTGATTTTTTAATTAAAAAGAATAAAAAACCAAATAAAAGATGGTTCTATGAAAGCCAAATAAAAACATTTTGAATGGCGGGGTGTAAAAACTTTTCTTATTAATCAAAGTTAGGTTTTTATCCAGCCGTCCCCATTGTTAAGAGAGATCTGTTTAAGTAGGATCACGAAGTTTGACTGTTTAACAGACAGTTTGAAGAAATTAAAAGTCCATCGTCTCCTCGCTTAAGATAATAGGATACTGGATAATACCCACGGGTTCTTTGATACCGGTTTGGATGCCAACAAAGACTTAAAGGTGATTGCCACAGAATTCAGAATAGGTAAATATTAAAGAAGTGTTATGGTACCCCTGCACAGATGGCTACTGGCAAGTAAAACATCTGTGAGCGTTATTTAAAGCATCAATAAGGCCAATTCAAAAAGACAATGGGGCTGATTCTGTGTGATACAATCTCTAAGCTAAACTAAAATGGCAGCTTTAATTCTAGTGCTGTCCCTTTCCGTAGGAAGTATTATAAAAGGGTTAGCAATATTTGTAATGCTCTAATTTTAGTTTAGTTTAGAGATTGTGCATTACAGAATCAGCCCCAATCTCTAAACTAAAATAAAATGACAGTTTTAAATCTGGTTCTGTCTCTTTCCGTAGGGAATGTTATGGAAGGGTTAGCGATATATTTTTATTTTTTTTATATTTTTTTAATGCTGTCATTTTAGTTTAGTTTAGAGATGTGTACAGTAGAATCAGCCCTAATATGTTTATAAATAAAAAATCAGTTGCCGAAAGTATGTAAGTGCATTACTTCAGAACGGCTGGACCCATTTTGATGGTGTTGATTGGATGGATGGCGATTTTTTGGGTGGGTTGTTTATATTCACAATTGGACCCGGAAAGGGGCGCTGCAGTTGGGTTCTAGGTACAGGGCAGGACAATGTAGAGAAAAACTACTGTTTAAGATAATATTATTTTAATGACCGCGAACATTTTCAACAACATTAGCATACGTACAGAACCCTATCTAACGCGTCTTCTGACACGTACTTGAGATATTTTTTTATTAAAACAAACTTACCTCAAGCATATAAACTGCCATCATTTAGCAAAATTATATTACTGCTATGACAAGGCGAATATGGTAAAACTGGTGTATTCTCCGTTCGCCTTTACTCAAAGGTTATAAAAGCTGTTAGCGAAAGCTGAAGTTATGGTGTAAAGGGTTAAAATAGGGGGACGAAGTCGCGGGAATCAGCTATTCCCTGTGTGGTTTAAGTTTTTTCGAATTTCGCGCAAAATACTGAATTTTCGGGATTAAAATATGTAACCAATGTTCTTCACCAGGACACAACCTATTTCTGTACCAAATTTCATCAAAATCGGTTGAAAAGATAGGCCGTGCAAGCATAATAAACTAACAAACACATTTTTTTTTTTTTTTTTAAATAATACCTCTTTCTTCAAGAGATGCCAGGGTTCCTCCGATGTGGCGGTCGGAGACGTTTTTTGGCTTTATTTTAATTTGTGTACAGTTAAGTTTTAATTAAGTTTAATTTAGTTTAATTAAATTTTTTTTTTTTTTTGAATATTAAGATATTAAGTTATTAAGGTTATTAATTATATTAATATGATATTAATTTACTTTATGCTTTATATTTATTTCAGCAGCTACATTTTTTGTTGCGATAAAAAAAAGAGCAGAACACGCGTGATTTCTACACATGTTAGATTTTATATTCTATAATATAAATAAAACACTGTGTCTGTATTACCGAGTTCTGTTCCTTTCTATCGCTGTTTTTGCAATTCTAATAGCAAATTTTAAAAAGGGGGTTCTTGTTGTGTCGTTTTGTAACATGGCGGTTAGGGATTCCCTACACAGACTCATTTGTGTTTCCTGTTGCAGGTCCTCTCGCGCTTTGCTGTGCTGCGGACACTCAACTAACATGTGTAGGATTGTTTCATCACAGTCTGGGTCGCAAACACAGCTTGGGTCGTCTTTACATTTGAATCTGTGCAGGTACTCCGCAAAGCCACCATGTCCTGTCAATATTTGAACCATCACAGGTGTTAAGGATATTCTTTTAACAATTTTATATGCTTGAACAGCTGATGGCAGAAAGGTTTTTGTAACTGAAGCTGTCTGTCCGTTTGTATACCGTTCATTCCATCTGTCAAGGGTTTCTTGCCTTATGCTCCTCTTGACAAATGAGATTGGGCATTTGTCATAGTTTGACTTTGTTTTCAATTTCAGAACAGCTTCCTTGGCCAAGAAGTCGGCCCTTTCGTTCCCTTCAACTCCCGCATGAGCACGAATCCAGAAGAAGTGGATCGTCTTACTCTTTGCTTTCAAGAGACGCAAGTTTCTTTTCACAGCAAAGGCCAACGGGTGGAAAGTCTCGGTGCCCCCGAGCATTTCAAGCGCCGACCTGGAGTCACTGAAGACATTCACAGTGCCTTCCTCAATCTTCAAGGCGATCTCTGTTGCTTGGAGCAGTGCGTGCATCTCTGCCTGGAAGATGGTACAAAACGGTTCAAGGCGGAACTTTTTGTGTTGTGTCTCCACTCCGTCGCGCCAACATGAAAGAGCTGCACCCACGCCCTTTTCCATCTTACTACCGTCTGTGAATATCCTCATACCCGTTATTCCGTGTTCAGCTACTGTTTCCGGCTCTAAATCCTCTAGGCACCGAAACTTCACTCCCACCTCCTCAGATGGATGCGGAGCATCCAGAAAACATATCTTCTGCTCTACCTCTCTGCCTCTTAGTATTGTCTGAGGTCTTCCCCTTTTTGCTTTGTAGAGTTTGGCTGCTTCTTGTACTCTCATATCCAGTGGAATGAGACCGGCCATTATTAGTGCTGCATTTAATGACACCGTGCGGTATGATTTGCAAATTTTTTGGGCAAAACCTCTTTGTACCGTATTTAAGAGTTTTTGTGTCATTATTTTCTCCGTGGCCGGTGCCCACACACTGGACGCGTACATTATGATAGGCTCGATGACCGCCACATAAATGGTTCCGATGGTCTCGGTGTTCAGTCCCCAGTTTATCTTTGCACATCGTGCCAGTGATTTATAAATGTTGGTGGCTTTTTTGCATACTTGTTTTATATGGTTATTAAAAGAAAGTTTATTATCCACCAACAGACCTAATATTTTAATTTCGTCGACCACTTCGATTTGTGCACTGCCCATGTGTATGCGTGGAGTGTCATATTTGAGTTTTTTTGTTACAACCATTGCGCTGGTTTTGTGTGGCGCAAATTTCATCTTGTTTGAGAGACCCCACTCGTACACATGATGCAGTACATTTTCAATCTGCTCCTCCATTTCCGTGACCTTGAACCCCGAGAACACCAGAACAACATCGTCGGCAAATGCTTGGCAGTAAACGTTTTTAGCTGTTATTTGATCCAGTAATGGGTCAAGAAGTATGTTCCAAAATGTTGGACCACTTATTGACCCTTGCACGCAGCCCTTAGTTGTTGAGACAACACACTCCTTCCCCGCATATCTTACACACACTTGCCTGTCTCTGAGATAGCTGTGAGCTAACTTCTGTAGATTGAGAGGGCATCTCTTTTCTGCTAATCTACACTTGATTGCCGGCCACCAGGCACTGTCAAATGCCCCCTCAATATCCAGAGACACCACGATGCTGATCTTCTTGGATGAGATATTCTCGCGCAAATGCTGAACAAGATCGTACAAGGCATCCTCTGTAGATCTTTGTGGGACAAAACCATATTGCCTGGTATTAAGGTTTGGAAGTAGGTGCCAACGAATCCGCTTTATTATCATCTTTTCCAATATTTTTCCGAGGACCGGTAGCAGTCCTATGGGCCTGTATGACTTTGGCTTGGTGTAGTCGTCTTTACCTGGCTTCCGTAGGACTACCACCGTGGCCTCCTTCCATATTATTGGGAAATATGATAGGGCAAGACACTCATTCGCAAATCCCAGGAATACTTGTTTGTCCACTTCAATCGCGGCCAAGCATATATCCGCTGTTAACCCATCCGCTCCAGGTGCCTTTTTAGGGTTAAAGCTCTTTGCCGCCTGAATTAGTTCGTCCATTGTAAAGGGTGGATCCTGTACGTCCTCTTGCTCAGTCTGTATCCACTGTTCAGCCATTCGTCGGGTTTCTGTGTGGTGTGGGTCGTCCTCAGCTGTCAAATCTTGTGGAAAGAATGTTCTGGCCAAAAGCTGGACCGAGTCGCTGGCACTCAAAGCTACTCCATTCTCAATTAGGGGTTGGTCTTCATATTTCTTAGAGGTTCTTCTTATGACTCTATATATCCCATCCCATAGGCTTTCTCGATCCTGAGTGCTGCAGAACTCTTTCCAGCTTTCAGTTTGTGCCTTCATTGCTTCTAATTCATATCTTCTTTTTGCTTGCAGGTATTCGTCTACTACATGCTGCCGTCGGGTTGGAGCCGCGCATGAGACCCTTCTCTTTTTCGTCATCGCTTCTCTCTTCAGAGCTTCGAGTTCTTCTGTCCACCAAGGTAAGTCAAATTTTGATTTTCCTTTTAAGATAGGAATCGCTTCGCGACAGGCTTTATCTATGCTGTGTATATATTTGTTTATCATCTCCTCCATACTTGTCGCCGTTTTAATCATTTTAATTTCTGCGACGTTTATTTTGTTAGAAGCGAGTTCCTTTTCTAGAACTTCCTTAAATTTTTTCCAGTTTGCTTTCCTTGTGTTGAACTTCCTTGTAGTTTTCAAAGGTCTGTTACCAGTGGAGTTTTTGAGCTGTATGGAGAATGTGATTGCGTTGTGATCAGAGCTTGTTAGGCCTTGGTCGACTTCCCAATCCCTCACTAATCCAAACAGCCCCTGACTGCATGCTGTGACATCCACTATGCTTTTACAGGCCAACCCATTCCTGACGGTAAAAAAGGTAGGTACCGTACCTTCGTTTAGTATGTGCATCTCCATCTCCTCGATTGCACCCATGAACACCTCTCCTCTATGATCTTCATACTCGCTTCCCCACCATGTGCTCCATGCATTCGTGTCTCCACCTATGATCAACTTTTGTGGGCCCAGTTTGTCTCTAATCATTTGCACATGGTCGAGATAGGGTTCAATGGGCAGGCTATCTTCAAAGTAGATGGAGATGACACATATTGTCCAGGTGTGTGTCTTCAGGGTTGCCACTGCGATGTTTTCCGTGGTGAGTGTTGGGTGTTCAAGCACTTCAATATCATCGTTCAGGACAATCACAGCGGCTATTACTGGCTTTGCTCTATTATTAGATTTTTGTACGACCCTGTATCCTTTTGCCTGTGCCAGCTCTCCCTCTGAGCCCACATAAGGCTCCTGCACCATGGCAAAGCAGACATTCCGTTTTTGCGACTCCAGAAGGAGCTCCTTCGTTGCCAGCTTTGCACGCTGCAAGTTTGCCTGGATCACTCGACACATGTTTTCTTCGGCCTTTTGAGATTCCACCTGTGTTACATCCTGGGCGCCCTTAGCAGTACGCTACCCTCGACCTGGCCAGAGCGTCCCACTTCTTCCGGATCGGGCAGCTTTCGTCGAAGCTATTATGGTCCGTCCGGTCCAGTCGGGCGCTCTGGCAGTTACTGCACGTGGGTCTGTCACCTGCCTTCCACGCTGGACACGCACTACGCAGATGTGAGCCTGCGCAGTGGCTGCAGGTGTCCATTGACTCTTGACACGTCTTCCGACCGTGACCGTAGCCCAGACACCTGGAGCACGTGACCAGCGGAGACTGGTCTTTGACACCCACGCACTGGAGGTCGATGTGGACCTTGCCTATATCTGTAAGCCGTTGCCATACCGGCGGCGACACCTGCAGGACCACGTGGCATTCGAGTGGGTTCCTTGCCTTTCTTCGGAATCTCACACTCGCCCTGTAGTCCACCTCAGGTATCGCCCCCAGTATGTGCTCATTTTGGCTTTTAAGGGCCCCCAGAATGTCCTCATCCTTATTGCTGCTCAAGACTCCGTACATTATGACTAGTGGGTCCCTATTTGCCTTCTCCTCAACAAGGAGTGTCGGGCTGTCAGATTTTAATCTTTCTGTCACTTTGGCCAGCTCTTCGCGATTCTGGCAGCCCAACACTACCTTTTGGTCCCTGGCCTTCCTCAGTCTGTCCACTCGTATGCCCGATGTCTTCGCGTTGACAGCGGTTCGGATTTTATTTAAGACGTCCTCGCTAGTGTCGTGGGCGTCCACCGACGACACGAGCAACGAATGGACCGACTGGGGCTTTTGCAATGGGGGCTCAAAGACATAATCTTGTGTTGACATAAGTATAGTGTTGTATAAAATAGTATATTTAATCTTCGTCACCCTTTGCCGAGGTTTATTATTCCAGAATGTCTAAAATCACGAAACCTGAACCCAAACCAGTGAACGCTGCAAACATAACACTTAAACACGTAGAGGCCGAGAGCCTAAAAAAGAAAATTGCCAAGAAGGACACGGTTGCTCAAATCGACATCGCACCCCTGGTGAGGTCAGCGTCAGAGAGCCCCCTGGAGGAACTGGGTAGCGTCGCTAACCAGTTGTTCCAGGAAGCCAAATTACAACTTGAACAGTCTGGGAATATTAGGGCCACTATTAAGGAGACCGTCATAGAGTGCCTCAGCAGCATGTATACTATAGCGTTGAGGTTGAGCTCTAGGGCGTCGTCCCCCGCCGACCAGTCTGTCACCGCTGACTTCGCCAGGGACGTGATGTCCGAGCTAAAGCAGCACAAGGAGCTTGTGGTCGCGGCCGCGTCGGGTATGGATGCTGTAAAAAACCAAATTGCACAATTGAAAGAGGAACTTAATTTAAACAGAGTCCAAGACGGCATTTCATATGCGGCAATGGCTGCGACCAAGAGAACCTTTGAGCCCCCATTGCAAAACAAACACATTCGCATTTATAATCTTGAACTTATTCAAATGTATTTGTTTAATATAACTAAAGAAGGGTTAAAGTAAACTTTTCTCGAGTGGGAAAGACACCCTGATGCTAAATAGGCGTTATGACATAACATCGCGTTAGTTGGGGGCCCTGACATGACGCATTGCTGTAATTCGTCACTTCTCTACGGGTAGGGACCTCGCAGGGAAATGTTCAGGGGGCATACTACCATCTCTTAAATTAGTATTGTTTTAATATTGTTGACTTTCGTGTTTTAGAAATATAATCCTTATTTTAGGGTCTTCGAGGTACGTTCATCGATATATTATGTAGGTACTAGACAAAGGTACTAGATGGGCGTCCGACTTGTAGGGCGTGCCCCTCACCTATAATATAAGCCTTTCTTGGTCACCGCCATAGCGCTGTCCCGCTTTTCAGACTAGATGGCGTTACTAAAATAAGTTCACATTCTTTGTTTGACAGGGTCATTGGGTACGTGACATAAAACTGTAATTTTAAAGTAATACTGCTTTAAACAATGGTAGTAAACCCCCTGTTTTATAGTCTTGGACGAACGTTTTAGTTGATTACAGACACACCCTTGGCTTGATAATGAATAGTTATTAATTCTGTTTCATTGTTTTACTGTTATTAATGGACACGATTTTTTACTCAGCTATGTTTTGTTAGCGACTTCCGTCTCTACCACAGAATTATGAATAAGATAGATAGATAAATAGATAGATAAATTCTTTATTGCCACACAAACATAAAGATGTAAAGTAAACACTTAAAAAGTACAGTGCAAAACAAAGTGCGCAAGAGCGGTATTATCACAAAAAGTGATCTCCTACGGACAATCCATCAGTTACCTGATAGAAACGGCATCTCATATGAAGTATTTTTTATTAAAATAAACTATACTTACTTAAAACTAGTCTAGGAAAGGGGCGGTCTGTTGTATGGAGACCCTAGCTTCACTTCACTCCACTACTCGTAGCTTCCTTTCCTAGATTAAAATATAAGTTCTTTTACGCTGGCTCCGCCCCGCCTTAGACTGCATCCTTGGCAACATAGCACATCTCTGATGTATAGCACCCTTACTACCTACCTAAACCTATTCTATAACAATAAATTCTGCTGAGATATAAAAAAATATTTACAACAGAAATACAATTCGGCCACCAATTAAAAAGTAAACAGAGAGCGTAATTAAAAAAATGCGTTTCACGGTATTCGTTACGTTTCGTATCGTTTTCACAGACTATAAGAAAAAAGATAGACAGATCACGGGAACTAAATTAAAGCAGCATTCTCATTCTCAGCACTGTCCGAATTCTCTACGCCACTGAACATGCAAGGCGCATACGTACTACCGATCTACTTAAGAGACCGACACCATATTAATACTGTAAAAAGAATTCAGGCTCTATATAATTTCCCAATCCATACTGTAAATACGCACCAGCTGTTGATACATACATCTGTCACTGTCCCAAATTTCCAATATTTATAGGCATTGGATCCACTATTTTAATCCACTATTGGATATGTTGCCGATGCGCCACGATGGTGCGGTTGGTGGGGTGTAAAATTGAGGTGCTATTTGCGTTACGGCTGCCTGAAGAATCGCTAAAAGCACGTAAAACAAGCAGATTGTCCTTTTGTTGAAGTTAGTACGAACCACCACCACCACTACAGCCCTTTAACGTCCCACTGCTGGGCACAGGCCTCCACTCTCATAGGAGAGAGGGAATCAGAGCTTAGACACACCACGCCACTCCAATGCGGGTTGGTGGGCCTTAACGACTATTATCATGTTAGTGATAATAGCTGGGACCGACGGCTTAACGTGCTCTCCAAGGCAAGGGAGTGAAACACCGCCAGCTTCCTAACTCCAGGCTATTACTGAGAATTTCTAGTCAGAAAAACCCAACATTTAATAATTAAATGTTGGGTTTTTCTGACTAGATTTTTATATTATTAGAATTTCATAATTATTATGGCCCGACCCGAGACTCGAACCCCGGACCTCGTCGGCACCAGTCAAACATGCTGACCACTAGACCAATGAGGCAGAACTGGTCAGTCGTACGTACATGTCATGGTTAACATAGAAATCGTTGAATACGAAGCGATACATAAACAACTTGCTTCAATTCTATCAGCACCTTTCTTCTCGATAGCTACATCTATCTTTAGAAAATGATCTTTGGTTCATTTTAGTTATTAACCGGTAGCGGTGTGCTGAATTTACTTTTTATGAAGTCAGCAAATTGGTTTTCCATGTTGAAACATATCAAACAATGCTTCCGATGTAAAACAAATAATTTATATTATTATTTCGTTATTGTTGTTGTTTTTGGGATTTCACAAATATTACAATATGTTTTTTTTTATCCACTACAAGTTAGCCCTTGACTGCGATCTCACTTGATGGTAAGTGATGATGCAGTCTAAGATGGCGGCGGGCTAACCTGTTAGGGGCATGGCAGTTATATTAAACCCATACCCCTATTCGGTTTCTACACGTCATCGTACCGGAACGCTAAATAGCTTAACGGCACGTCTTTACCGGAAGGGTGGTTATTAGCCTCGGCCGAAGCCAGACCAGGGCCAAAATTCAGAAATTATAAATAGCCAAACCCTGGCGGGGTTCGAACCCGGTACCTCCGCGCGTTAAGGCGACAGCGCTCAACACTGCACCACGGCGGTCGTCAAAAATATATTGCCTTTACTATTTACTATATTTGTTGGGAAACCTCAATATAGCTCGTTGGTAAGGTGAAGGCCAAAAGATTGTAGGTTCAAATCCTGCCCGATTCACATTCTATTGTCTAAACTTCTAGTGAAATAATCTTCGAATGAAACGTACTCATATAACTGGGATAGAACTTCACTTACAGCTAAGTTCGTTTAATCATCAACAGTATATAGCTGATGACGTCCGGGTCTTTTGTCCGCTTGGATTTTTTAATAGAATCTTTGTGAAGCTAAAGTCCGACAAACTTATCTGGCCCGGTGACAGCGTCGCTAGTAGGCAGGTAAAAAAAAGGCATAAAAATTGGTTACAATTTTGGCCAACTGGTCAGATAAGTTTGTGGGATTAAGTATAACATGTATTTTTGTATTCAAACTTTTGGCTTTTTTCAAATGAAGATATCCGAACCGATGGTAAAGTCAAAACAAGACGTATAACTTATCAAATTAATGTCCTATATTATGAAATAAACAAAGAGTTTGAGTTTCATAATATTTAAGGTATCACAAATTGTTCCTGGGTAATGGGTGAAGTGGGGTAAAGTGACTGAACTCAAAACATTTCCGCCATCTTTTGGAAGTTCAAAATGTAGCGTCTCCGAAACACAATTAATTGGCACTTTAAAGAAAGTTTCAGGGGCCCTGTCAACAATTTATACACAAAGGCATCTAAGATAAAACCTCAAGTACCTTTTTGTTTCATAATTAATTTTCTTCGAGATTATTAATAATATTATCATTTTGTACAAAGTTAGTCGTGTCTCCTCTGTTGTGAGTAGGCACTTGGAATTGGGCGGGACGATGTTATGCACTATGTCAATATTCTTTGCATAAATAACAAAAACCAATAAAAAAAACTTAAAAAATATTCAACATTTTTTATTCCCATGCGAACTCCTTAATTTTTTCCTGAACTGCCTCGTTGGTCTAGTGGTTAGCATGTTCGACTGCGGCCAACGAGGTCCCGGGTTCGAGTCCTGGGTCAAGCCAAAATAAGGTGTTGTGTTACTCTGAGAAATTCTTAGTACTATCCCGGAGTTAGGAAGTTAGCGGTGTCGGTGTTTCACCGACGTGCCTCGGAAAACCGCCTACGTTAAGCCGTCAGTCCCGGTTATTATAACTATTGGGCGCTTCTTCATTGGACGGCCCGGCCCGGCAACGACACCGACACCGACAGTTCACAACGACACGGTACCGGCACCTACATTCTTCATTGACCGACACCGGCACGACACGGCACGACACGGCAGCTATATATTACTATTTTATAACAGTAGGTCGTGAACTCGCGAAGTGCGCACAAGAGCGATGGCAGCGTTTAACAAATTATATTTGTTGTATCTATACTAATATTGTCGACTGCGGATCACGAGGTCCTGGGTTCGATTCCCGGTCGGGCATAAAAGTTAGTTATTGGGTTTTTTAATTAAGAAATTCTCAGTGCCAGCCCGGAGTTGGAAATTCGCGGTGTTCCACCACCGTGCCTCGGAGAGCACGTTAAGCCGTCGGTCCCGGTTATTATCACTAACATGATAATAATCGTTAAAGCCCGCCAACCCGCATTGGAGCAGCGTGGTGGGTCTAAGCTCTACTTCCCGCTCTCCTATGAGAGTGGAGGCCTGTAACATCCCGGGGAAGGACATAGGCTATTTACTTTTTGTCCTGGAAAATTAAGAAGTTCCCGCGGAAATCAAAAAAATTAATCCACGCAGACGAAGTCGCGGGCATCATCTAGTTTATTGAGACGCAAAAAAAGAAGTAGGTATCAGTAAATGGTTTTAGGTGCATCCAACTATAAAAGAAACATATCTATATTATGTATTAGAATTTATGTGAAAACTAACCGATGACCCGGTCACCCGGATAAGTTTTTCAATTATTTCCGTACTAGTTAATGCCCGCGATTTCGTCCACATGGGTTACGGTTTATAGATTCCCGCAGGAACTCTTTAATTTTCCAGGATAAAAAGTCCTTACCCGGGATACAACCTATCACTATAAGAAATTTCATCAAAATCGGTTGAATAGATATGCCGTGAAAGCGTAGCAGACAGGCAGACATACTTTCGCATTTATAACATTAGTATGGATTAGTATGGATTAGTATGGATGCGTAAAGACAGCTTTGATTATTTACTAATGAACTGTATCGAAAAATGTAAATTAATTGTGTACTAGAGCCACGGGGGCGCGGGGCGGGATCTCTGATCACTCGCACGCCCACATGGACGTTTGTATGCGTACACAACACATGCATAAAAATGTCGTCCCGACACCAGTGGGAGACTTGCTAGCGACATGCCGGTGCCGGCGACGGCATGTCGTTGCCGGGCCGTCCCAGGTCCCAGTGAGACAGCGTGCCATACAACTTCATACAATTATGCGTCCACTGATGTCGGTGTCGGTGCCGGGCCGGGGCCGGGCCGTCCGATGAAGAAGCGCCCATTGGTGTGGCGATGATACTATTTTACTCTTATTAATTTCACTTAATTCATAATTATAATACATTTAAATTCAGAAATAGTAATTTTTTTAGTGCTTGAGCACTGGTCTTTGTAATCAAGATGTTATCAGATATTCACGTTTGAATACCTAACGTTAAATAAATTATGATACAGAAAAAGATAATTTTTTATTAGTCTATTAATACCTATAGTAAATTAGTGTATAAGTATCATTTTATCAGTATCATTTCATATTATTATCAGTATTTAAATACATAATATAGATTAATATTTTTGATAAAACGTCGTTATCACTGAATTCCTATCGGTAGTTTGTGTCTGTCACCTATTTAATTCAGGGACGATTACAACATTATATAAATAATATGTGTGTAATATTTTCCCTATTAGTTTATCAATAAGAAGATAATATTAAGTATCTCACCGGCTTAGTTTACGTAATAATGACTTGTAAATATAAAATCGATCAACGGTATCTTTAACACTATCATATAACCTAGTATCTTGCGATGACTTCTTTTTAACCGGCCTCCAAAAAAAGGAGGTACTCTATTCGGCGCGTTTTCTTTTAAATGTTGTCGGTGCATGTCTCCGTGTTTTATGAACCGAATTTGAAAAATGTTTAAATCAGTCGTTAGAGGATCTCTCGAGGTGATCCAATAAAAAATTCTCACTCCAAACCCTCAATCCTGACACGAAAAAGTAAAAATAAAAATTCTTTCCAAAAAACCGACTTCCAACGCCACTGTAAAGAACAAAATAATTCTGATGCGTCAGCTTTGCTTAACCTTGGTATACCCGCCCGACTTCAACATAGTGGGTAGAAATTAAAATTATTTTGTATTTTACAGTGGCGTTGGACGTCGGTTTTTTGGAAAAAATATTTTTTCGATGATTTTTTCTTAGTCTTAAGATTTTAATAACAAATTATTTGCTATTTATTGTGTATTAAAATAAATAAAATCAAATTAAGCATTGTTGACTTTGGCATAGCGGTGGCTCACGATTTGTTTTCAATAAATATGCCAATTCAAACCGTACTCAAAGTTAATAAAGCTGAGTTTAAGTTGTTATCTAAAATCTCGGATTCCCAGACTGGCTATATCATGAAATAGAATAATAGTATTTTTTGAGTAGTTCATAGTTATATTATTATAGGTTTAGATACCCAGGGGCCATACTGCCAACGCTTAAAGCATTACTACTCAAAATTACAGTTTGATGCGTAAGTACCTTGACGTGTCTAAGATAAGGATTATAATTCTAAAACACGAAAGTAAACAATAATGAAACAATATAGCTTTAAGACTTCGCAGTATAGGCCCTTACCACAGAATAGTACTACCCTGACATCTAACTTTTCTGAGTTGTGTTTTAAGAAGTTAAATATTACTGACTATAACAGGGAAGAAAATTCCCTGAGGAAACGTCAGTGTTTTCCATAATATTCTCAAAGGTATGCGAAGTCTCCCAGTCAGGGCTTAACCAGCGTGTTGGACTACTTACTACTTGCGTGTTGGACTAGCATTACTTTTCTCATTCTGAGAAAAGACTCTTAAGTAATCATATTGTAGTACTCATTAGCTGTTCACCCCGGAATTGCACGGTTGTCGTGAAAAATTTAGCATGATAAGCCTGTCGATCCCGGTTATTATCACTAACATCTGATAATAATCGTTACAAAAACCTAAGAGTCTATGTACTCTTAGTCGAGCCGTATTCGGAAGGACGTGGGAACCCACCGCATTATTATCCCAAGAAAACTCCTACCATTATGTGATTAATGAAAAGGGGTCAATACCCTCAGTAATGAGGAAAAACGACGCAGACCTGAAGAATTGAAATGTAAGTATTTATTACAGCTCCAAGCACCTTTTCCATGTAAAAAACTGAAGAAAACCGGGACATATTCTTCGGTAAAGTGCTCATAATTATATGCCTTGTCTATGCAAAAACAGTTTGCATAAGTTACAGAATTTATTTCCCCAAAACTTTGCAATGTTATTCGGGTAGAATGTACCACTTAGTTCCGAGTTGAATCTTTTGTTCGAGTTATTTCCAACAGTTTCACGCTCTTTGTATGAACTCTTTTGAAATACACGTTTGTTGATTTCCGTTTTACATAACTACATTATTAAAATGAAAGAAATAAAATCGTTCCAGCATTTTATTGATACCTGAAGAAAATTCGAAATAATCCTCAGGAGCGCCCTTTTATCTAATTCGTGTGTGTTGTGTGTGTGTATTGTATGTGTACACGTAAATCACGCACTCACAACACTATTGTGCTCAATCAGCAATGTGTCTGACAGTGTGAGTGTGAAAACACAGTTAAAATCAGTGGGCTTACTACCATCGCTTAAAGCAGAATTATTTTAATATTGTTAACTCTCTTGTTTCAGAATCATGATTTTTAATTTTAGGTAGCTCAAGGTACGTCACATTCGACTCTCGCTCACCATGTTCAGCTGTAGGTATGTTTTCTTTTCAAAATGAACCTCAATGTGCCTTAGGTAGGAATATGCCCTATAGTTTTAGCTCTTTTAGTTTTAAAATTATAGTGACCGTACAGACGGACAGATGGTCTGAACTATTTGGGTTCCTTTGTTACTGACGAACACTTAAAGCTCCGTATAGCAAAATAAAAATTGATGTCATGCCTCTGATCTTTAAGGCCTCGGATACACGGACAGCTTGAAGCAGTCAGGATGGACTGCTGTCTGCATACTGAACTACAGTCTTCTACGAACATACATGGAACCGCTCGAGCAGTTGCGACTGCTTTGGGCGGTTGGCAGCAGTTACAAATGGTAGCTTTAAGCTGTTAACTATGACTGCAAGAGCAGTCCGTGTATGTTGATCACTATAGCTGCTCGAGCAGTCCGTGTATGGCCGGCCTAAGACCAATACTAGAAAACCAATTTCCTTCAACTCTTTACAACTTGTAGGTACCAACTCTATTTATACATAATTTCTTGTCTGCGCTAAGAATCTTTCGCATAAGTTGTGGAATTTTCCCAAAACTTCTCGCTGTTATGTATGAACTATGAAGAATGTTGTAGCGAGCTGTTCGGAACAAGTTCTTTTGTGAGAGCTATCTGCAGCAGTTCCCTCTTTGTTCAAAGACTTTTGTTTAAACTATATCCATACTAGGTGATGCTTGCGACTTCGTTCGCGTTGATTAAGTTTATTTTTATTTCCGGGATATAAAGTAGCCTATGTCCTTCCCCGGGATGTAGCTTATCTCTTAATATTATAAATGCGAAAGTGTGTCTGTCTGTCTGTCTGCTACGCTTTCACGGCCCATCTGTTAAACCGATTTTGATGAAATTAGGTATGGGAACAGTTTGTATCCCGGGGAACGACTTAGGCTACTTTTTATCTCGGAATAATAAGGAGTTCCCGTGGGCATCCAAAAACCGCGCAGTAGAAGTCGCGGGCATCAGCTAGTCTTCAATATAAGGCAGACCAAAAAAGAAAACAATAATTACCTAGTACATTTCTCAATGTATATTTGTCTGATTGTGTAGCAACAATCCTCGTGACTCCATTAGCGAGTCATGTCAAGTCAGACCTATTGACAGATGATGCCATTTCTACCGGGAATCGAACCCGGTACCGATGGGGGAGCGACTAACGATCCGTATGATTTATTACTGTCATTACTATCCAGTAGTATTCAGAAAAGGGAAAAATGCCAAATAAGTGCTTTACAAAAATAAATCTTAAACTTACTAAATAAAACTCAAAATGCTTTCAGAGATTTCGGTAGGGGGTGTTTTAGTACAGGATCAAGCAAAGAAAAGATATTTGGTAGTCATAATTGCATTTTTGAAACGATTTCCTATTGGCAATGAACTATGCTGCCCTAATTGTTTTTATTACTATCGGATGGTTAACCCGAACATTACCTCCCTTGCGCTATGGTTACAATTTCGGTCTGATTAGTGTAAGGTCCTAGGTTCGAATCAATTTAGAGTTAAAAAAGCAACATGTTTCTTGTTTGTACCACATTCCATTGTTTATTCGTCTGTTTTAGCGAAATATAGCGAATTATAATAAGCTATTAGTCCCTTTTTTATACGACTGCCTGAAAAAAGGAGTATATTGTTTTCAGGGTTCGTGTATGTATGTATGTATGTATGTTTGTATGTAAGTATGTATGTATGTATGTATGTATGTATGTATGTATGTATGTATGTATGTGAGTTTGTTTATTCCACCATAACTTCTATACGTCTGAACCGATTTTGATAAATGAGGTAGGTATGGTTAGAATCCCTAGCTTATTCCGGGTGACATAGACTAGTAAAATAAAAAAAAAATTGATGGGATGACCATGGTCCCGCATTAAAGACTAAAGATGAAAAAAAAATTCGAACATAAGATTAACTATATAATCATCATCTAGAAAATGACGAGTAGATTCCAATAATATACAAGGTGTAAGGTAATTAGTATAACATACCCGCGGCTACCCATGTTAGATGGTGTATAGATATATAGGAAAAATGTCATAAGACGTGTAGCTCATATCCTGGGGGAGTTATGTGGACTTCAAAATTTTAGCATAAATGTTGAGGTGGCATCCCTTAAAACAGCTGATTCAATATCAATGAACTGCGAACAATACGACGTATGTTAAGCCTCGTTACCAGTGCGAGCGCTGCGATAAAATGCAGTCGCGATACTAAAGTAATCATTATTCGGCATGCAATTATATTCTCAAAGCAAAAGCCCGGCTAGAACTTACGTATTGTTGTAAAAAAATGCCCGACTAGTATCGGACTTCGTAAGTCGAATTCAGTCACTTATCCTTACTTTATGAGCCGCCTTTCCCTGTGATTAATTTCCCGACTTACTTCGTTTAAGTTTTGATCAATAATTAATTATTCTGTGTAGTTTGTTCTTTCAATGATTTGCAAATTGTAATGAATTGCCAAATTGCATAACGGTACGATAATAATTATTATTATCGCTTGTAGTACAGTTCTGACTTTAGGTGTAGAAGGAACAAAGGACTCCACAGGGTTGCCAAAATTTATTTTCCATAATTAACTAATTAATTTTGTATGGAAGTTTTTGATAATTAATTTTGATTGTTTAACTCTACCATAGTGTTTATAACGTCAAAATGGCATGGGTAGCCGCCGGTATGTTATACCATTTACCTTACACCTTGTATAACACTATAGTTCAATATCCCGAGTGACACGGGCTATAAATTTTTGAAAAATTCAATACGGACTACGGCAGAGCAGTCGTATTTTTTAATAATTTTAATTATATTCACTTGTTTTATATAAAGGTTAGCGCTTGGCTGCAATCAGACTTGCTTGCAAGTGGTGATGCAGCCTAAGATTACCTTGGAAATGCACAGGCGCAAAGTAATACCTGCTTCAATCCAAAATTTAGAAATTTATAAGACCGAATCATTACCGTACCTACCTACCACCTGATAAGACCACAGTCAAAGGCAAACTAATATTGTTATCGAATGTAAAATAAAGTAGGTACTTACTTGATAAAAAATAAATAAGAATATAGTAATAAAAGGGCTTTTTTCAAATAGAGCTCTTATTAGCACACAAGAAAAATAAAATTCATGCTTACATACTTTTTTGCCATAAAAAAAGAAAAAAGAAAGGATACAAAAGGCGGCCTTATCGCTTAGTAAGTAGCGATTTCTTCCAAGAAACCTAAAGATTAGGAAAACGCAAACATATTTTTACCAATAGAATTGCCTTGAGAGCGGATTCCTATAGTTTTTGTTTATGCCTGAGGCTCTACAGTCTAGTGTAACTTTTGAGATATCACAAAATAAATGAATGATAATATACGATATAGTTATGAAAATATTTTATTTGCATTATTAATGCCAATAAAATCTTTACGTTGGAGTCCAAAACATCAGTTTTGGACTATCACAATAAATTACAATTACATCACGATTGGCCTAAAAAATCGTCAGAAATAGTCAAAAAGTAGCTTTTGGTCTAAAGCCTAAGTTTTGGCTTTCAGGTCAGTTTCAGTCGCGACGTGCCTAAAACTATTATTCTAGTCCTGAGTCGAAGTTGTAAAATGGCTTTGGACTATAGGCAATCTTGAATTAGATGAACTATAATATCGACTATTTATAATTCATAATTTTTGTTTTGCCAAATTGGGGGTAGGCATCAGTTATATTCATAAAATAGTCCCGTTCACAATTAGACCTTTTGAATATATTATGTAGATTTTCTCTATGTTTTAAGGATTTAGATAGGATGACACCCAACCTAAGCCGGGGTACAAAACTATATAACTTGGTATAAAACTACATAAAAATGGCCCTAAAGTGATTATCGACGATAAAACATTTCGTTTCCGTTTCGAATTAAAACAACGATCAAAATTAACGACCATATTTTGTGGTTTATTTATACAAATATTAATATAGACTTAAAAGCTTTTTTAAACACCGGTGAGCAAGACATACCAACTGTCATATTTTATCATGAACCACTTTATACTGTGCGATATGTTCCTAATAAGTAATTAATTAAAGTCAGTGTTCAAAATGCTTGATATATTTAATTGTCACTTTTGTTAGTTAGTTGCATGGTTTGTCTATTCTGTCTTCTACTTTAGCTCTGCTATTTTTGGCCTATCATTAAGTATTCTGTTCTATCACTCGTGTGCTATTGAACCTTAACTACGCCGACAAAACAGAGTGCTAATAATATTTGCTGTATTATAATTCAAAAGTTGTAATACAAAACTTTTTCAGTTTGATAATGAAAAGGTTTTAAGTATCTTTGTATTATGTATTAACCCTGTTTATTTCGGTACAACACGTTATGACATAACATATATTGAATCAAGATTATAAATCATAATTAACTATCTGTCGCATGTATTTGAGAGCCTACCGCATTATTATACAAAGAAACCCCTAACCAATATAAGGTAAAGGTGATCCATGCAATGAGAATCACGATAGTGACACGACATCGGATCGTAAGCCGAAAATGTATTCACAGCATCATTTCGGATGTCATCATCGGGGGACAGCTGACGAAATGGGACGTCGCTTCCCCATCAATTATCCACATGTTTGTTTGTCTATTTGGTGGTTAGTGTTACGCGAGGATGCTGGTCTTCCGGTTTCGGAATAGGTGAGGAGTGTTGGTGGAGGTGATAATGTTCTACAGCTGTTTTAGAGTTCCGATTTTGTTTTGGACTGGTACCTAGCTACTAATATCAACTTTGGTGACAGTATTTTTAGCAAGTTTTTTGTACTAATGGTAAAAAGACAATAATTTATGTTAGCTACGTTTTTTTAAAATTTACAGTCTAGCGCTTGATTGTAAGTAGACTTGATGAGAAGTAGTGATGCATCCTATGGCTATTATACTTTACGTAGTGATCCGCAGCTGCAACTAGTGACCATAAAAATCCATATTTTATAAAATACTAGCTGATGCTCGCGACTTCGTCCGCGTGGTTTTTTGTATGGGAAAATAAAGGGAAAATGTTTTTTTTTTTTTTATTTTTTCGTCAATTTTCCTATATTTTTAATAGTTATTCTGCTATTCGGGACGGAGACAAATACCTACAACAAATCAAAAACCATGAAAATCGGTCCAGCCGTTAAGTATAAGTGTTCAAACAAACCCGACTTCGTTTTATATATTAAAGATTGTAATTTATAAATGCAAAAGTGTGTAGCTATCTGTTTGTCTGCTACGCTTTAATGCTTTTGAACCAATTTTGATGAAATTAATAAATAGAGGCTACTTTTTATCATCCCTGTAAATTAAAGAGTTCCCGGGGAATTTCCACGCGGATGGAGTCGCGCGCATCATATAGTATACTATAACCAAAGGAATTGCCATGCATTTTTAATCATAAGAATTTATTAACAATATTTTACGTACCTAGTAGCTAAATGGTAGAAGGGTGGACAGTATCAAATAGTTTGAAATGCATTGTGCGAGTGCTTCCAAACTATTCGCTAACCAAGCAAAGATACTGGGCTTACAAATTTCCAATCTAATTGTCACCGCAATGGAAGTTCGGAATAGTTCCCGATTAGTTATTTGTTTGCAAATGGTCCGAATCGGTTGAAATCCGGCGTTTGCGGATGTCTGCCAATTAGTTTTGAGCCGTTATACTATTGTTTTTACTACAAACCCATTGAAGAGTAAATACTATGGTTTTTACTAAGCCCGCTGATGAGTTAAATAATGGTTGTTTTGTTTATATAGATATTAAAATCTAGGTCCATGGCTTTGGTCCATGGGTCACGACTCGCGACTGGCGACCCGTTTCGCTATAAAAAGGTAGTGATTGAAATAATCATACTAATATTATAAATGCGTGTGTTTGTTTGTTGGTTTGTCCTTCAATCACGCCGCAACGTAGCTACGGATCGACGTGATTTTTGGCATGGGCTTAGTTGAGGACCTGGAGTTGAAGATCACGTGAACTTTTCCAAACCTTAAGGGCAAAACACACAGGGAGTGGGCGCGAGTCGGGCGCGGGTCGGGTCAGGTGCACGGCGGGTTGAATTCCTTGTATTTATCCTTGTTTCTATATAAACACAAACATAGAACGCGGCCGCGGGTCGGGCGCGTGGCGGGTGACGCTGTGTGATGTCGTCCATATTCAACCCGCCAGGCAGCCAACCCGGCCCGCGCCCAACCCGCGCCCGCTCCCTGTGTGTTTTGCCCTTAAATCCACAGTGACGAAGTTAAGGGCATCATGTAGTAAAATATAATAATATTTAAATTCGGCACTCCACTAAAAAAGGGACTACCATAAACAATTAAAAATAAAAGCACACACGTGTTAAGCACAAACGACTTCGCTAATTTAATGAGCTAATTAACGTAAATGTGAAGCAAAAACTGTGTAACAAAAAATGGCTGCAGAAAACGGGAAGTTCCAAACTCCACCAAAATCATTTAGTAGTGCGTTTTTGTGACATTCCCCAAACGATTGGGGAATGTCACAAAAAATGTTAATCAGTTTCGTTTTACGCGCAAAATAAATATTAGGATGTCGGTAAAGTGACAAACTGAGCGATTTTGAATTAAACGCTTTTGCTTCTGGATTTTTTATTTTAGGAGAATATATTTTATCATTGTGTAGTGCAAGTAATTCCTACTAACAAGTCAAAGATTTAATTCAAAATAGGTAAAAGTTGTACATTTAATAAACGTCATAAAAAATTATTTCATTATTACATCAAACACATTAAAATAATTCATAATGCATTTAAATAATTCTGTAGATAAATAGTCTGTCTCCTACACTTTCACGGCCCAACCGTTCAACCGATTTTGATGAAATTTAGCACAGGGATAGGTTGTATCCCGGGGAAGGACATTGTGGAAGCTTGTTTGAAGGAGTGCACAGATCACCTTTAGTTAAACAATCGAGTTACGACGGAAGGAGTATATTTTTGTTTAAACACACAACTAAGACACAGTAATTACGGCACAATTTACAGGGAAAATTCAATGTCAACTTATTGTTCTCACAATAGTGCAAAGATGGCGGATTGTTATGATTCCGACAGACGGTCTCGATTGCAGCGCCAGTTCGCCGTTGGTTACCGGCGAGCGGCGGGAAGGCGCAACTCGCGTCGATTACGCGGCCTTCCAATGCAAACTATACTACTGTTTTCGTCCGTGTATGCTTGTGCATTTATTATTTATGTTATGTGATAATATGTAAATATATAATTATGTATTTATAAGTATGTATATAAGTATATATTATAAGATTATACTGTTATAAGAATATAAATACTTAAATTAATATGTAAAATATTGATAATATGTATGAATGTAATTTATGATGAGTAATAATAATAAATAATATTTATAAAGTTATATGGATAATGGTATTTATGTAGCCCACATTACTCCCCCCCAGAGACCTGGTTAAGGTCGATAAAAATCTGGAGATCGAACCTGACGACCGGAGCGGGTGGTTTTGGGAGCTACATTAGGCTTGTGTGACGGAGGGGTAGGCGAAGGTACCGGCGAAGGTAAGTTAGGGATACTGACTACTTTTTTACCTAATAAGTCTTTTTCGTTGGAGAGTATGTATGCCGGTTTGAGACGATCAATGGAGACGGTGACAGCCTTTCCCTTTATGAGGAGCACACATGAGGATGTTTCCACAACATCTTTTTATCCCGGAAAATCAAGGACGCAGGAATCAAAACCTTAATCCACGCGGATGAAGTCGCGGGCATCATCTAGCTTCATATGAAACTGCTATAAGAGCGGATATTAAGCCCCCAGATCAGTGTTTAAAATTTGTTTATTTACCTAGGGCTAAACAAAAAATTTACCCCACCTCTTCACGCTACCGCTTATTACCGTAAAGCCTCCGGTAACCCATCACGTTGACAGTTTGAAATGTGAATGGGCGGGAGTGACGTATGGGCGCACATCAAAATAAAGGGGATCGCTCACTCACCGGGCTGTCAGTGCGTGATAAATTATGTTCGATAAACACCTTTAAGTTACGCTTAATGAGGGAACATGTTGCTTTTTATATAACTTTATTTTAAAGAAACAACGTTTGAGTGGAATTTCGGGAGGTTTATTCTAAGAGTTTAGTATAATTGATGTAGGAAACAAAGTCCAGTCCATAAGTTGGCTGGCAACCGTGCTATGCCTGGGGCTATACCACGCTGTACTGTTAACACTTAAAGCCATATTGTTTCATTATTGACTTGTTTTAGAATTATAGTCCTTATTTTAGGAATTCTAGGTACTTGAAATTAAACTGTAATTTTAAGTAATATTGCTTAAGTATTACTTTAAGCGTTAGCAGTATGGCCCATGTAATCTTATAATAATGTCCTCCCGACCGAATTTTGGCCACGGCGGCCTATCTCCACCAGAGCCATTAGCCAACTGCGCGGGAGATATTAAGTATAGTGCAAAAGTGTGTGCGCATACACAGGTGCACTCTCTGTTCCTTTTACTCTCATAGCCTGATAGGACGGAAAATCCGACACGACCGGTGAGAGGTCGGGCACAGGACCGACGGGTTAACGTGGTCTCCGAGGCACGGAGGTGAAACACCGCCAACTTCCTAACTCCGGGCTAGTACTGAGAATTTCTTGTCAGAAAAATCCAATACTTGTTATGGCCCGACTCGGCACTCGAACTCGGGACCTCGTCGGCCGCAGTCGAACATGCTAACCACTAGACCTACGAGGCAGTTAATCCTATAAGGCCACAATTGCACTTGTAAGTCACTTACATGAGTGACTTATATGAAAGCCCGACGGTAATAATATTTGGGTATGAATATTCAAAGCTTTTAAAATTTCACGCTTCGTACAAAAATCAGGACATTAAAACCATCATTACTGCCATCCATCATGAGAAAGGCGTTAATGATCCTAAACTAAATATTTCTGCTTCAAATCTTCCAAATAACCAATATATTTTGATCTGTGACTATAAATATTTACTAAGCCATCATAGATCTTGGTTATGCTGGAGAACCTGTTTAAACTGATTTCTCATACCAGTCAATTATAACCTTCCCATAGGTCTTAAAGACTGGTTAGTTGGAACTATTTTTAAACTACCGCTCGTGTTAAAAACTATTACAAAAGCGATAAACAAATGGCATAGTCATTTATAGTAGCAGTAAAATTTTATAACCGAACCCTTTGAGTTATTTAATTTAAAAAGGATGCTTGTTATTACTCATCATTGTCATCAAAGAGTTGACTGCAATTTATGCGGTTAAAAAATATAGTTTCCTGCAGCTCTATTCTCTAACTCACTGGCTATTAAATAATGAAAGCCACTGATGTATTATGTTTTTTATCCATTGAAGGTTTACTATGAAAATGTTATTTTTATTTCATAGCCAACTTTCAATGGTTATAATTTAATATAAAAAATACTTTTTAAACAACCGACTTCAAACTCCCGCGCCAACTTTACAACAACAAGCACACGCTATACAAAGTACTTATTTTATTGTTGATTTTTTAAAAACCGCTCGACCGATTTCGATAAAATTCATATGGGACCACATGGAAAGTATGCTCTTTCAAATAAAAAAAGAATCATCCAAATCGGTCCACCCAGTGAAAAGTTGTGAGGTAACAAACATTAAAAAAAAAAAAACACTCGAATTGAGAACCTCCTCCTTTTTTTGAAGTCGGTTGAAAATACAATTGTTAGTGTCTTTCATTATTTGTTAGCCAATGAATTAGAGAATAGAGCTGCTGATAACTTTATAAGTTTACTGTCACAATAAATAAAAAAGTAAAATTAAAAAAAATTAAAACCCGGGGACACAGAAAATATATATATATTTTTTTTAATTTTACTTTTATTTTGTTCTTTTTAAAGTAGGTATTATTGAAGTAATACGGTACCAAATTTCGAATCGATAGGACATATTATGGAAGGTAGTCAAATCCCCTCATCAATTATTAAAGAGCTGATTATCTTCAAACGGCTGAACAGATTTTCATGAAACATGGCTAAGAACACTCGGGATAAAATTATTTATGACACAAAAAACTAAACGAAAATCGGTCCATCCGTTTGGGAGCTACAATACCACAGACAGATACACAAACAGACACGTTAAACCTATACCTAACACTCCTCTCTTTTTGCTTCGGGGGTTAAAAACCATGAAAAATCCTAATCAGGTATGGTCTCAACTTTGAATCGTTAGTTCAAAATATTGGTATTTTTGATGCTAATATTATTATCAATTCAGATAAATCATCTAACTTGGTAAAACAGTTATTGGTTAACTGACTTGGTAGTCAGTTGACCGTGGGAAAAATTTATCTAGAATAATATTATGAATAAAGTTGTTTTTAGGGAAATATTGCTGAATAACATCTAAATTATGAATCTAATATCTTAAATTATTGGAAATATTACCCCTTAAAATATATAAATAATATTACCCTTGAACTTTTTTTTTTAATATATAGGCTAGCGCTTGGCTGCAATCAGACGTATACTTAACTGGTTTAATTTTACGCTAGATTACAAAAGAAAACAATAAAAGGAAGATCATTACGGGATACCTATTATCATATAAATTGAAAATCCTAGATTACGGAAATCCGTTGAGCCGTCATTTATATTACTTATTTAATATTTTCTAATTTTTTGTTACAATATTTCTAACTTATTACTAAATTATACTTACTTATTGCGTTTTCGACATTAAAAAAGAACCAAATTTTTGTGATTTAGCGTGTATGTGTAGACTAATTTTGTGCTCTGGCAATATCACATCATTAATCATATTATTAATATGATAAATACGAAAGTGTGTTTATTTGCGGGTTTGTTGGTTTGTCCTTCAATCACGCCGCAACAAACCAATGGATCGACGTGATTTTGCATGGGCATAGTTAAGGACCTGGAAAATGACATGTATTTCAGTTAAGCGTCACCTTGTCATATTAATTAGGAAAGCTTACAAGCAAGCAAATGACCCGTGGCACGTGTGCATGTTGTTATTTCAAATAAATCAATAAATTTATTTCTATTTTCTAAATAAACACTAGCTATGATTTTATTAGAGAGCTCTGATGGCTCTGACGACGGTATGATTTCTAAAAAAAGCAAAGGCCATTTACTCAAAGCCTGCTGAACCTTTGAGTAATGACCTGAACGTATGCGTATGTTTTTTTTTATAAACAAAAGAAGTTCACTCCATGAATTTCGCTGTTCTAAATAGGTGGTGGCTATGATTTGTGAGCGAGCTCTGACGTCTGATTTCAGTCACGCGTCACCTTGTCAGGGGCGGGTGTAATTTATTAGACACTCATATCATCCGGGGCGTTATGGGGCAGTTATTTCTGCCGCTATATTAGGCAAGTTAAGTCAAGGTAGGGTTTAGTTATGACTAACTTAAACGAGTTTCTAATATCTCAGTAAGAAGTATTTTTCGCTGAGGAAAAAGAAAATAATACTAAAAGTCATATGAATTTGTTAAAGAACATTGTGTAGCATATCTTCTCTATATATATAAAATTCTCGTGTCACAATGTTAATTACCATACTCCTCCGAAACGGCTTGACCGATTTTTATGAAATTTAATATGCATATTCAGTAGGTCTGAGAATCGGCTACTATCTATTTTTCATACCTCCACGCGGACGGAGTCGCGGGCATCAGCTAGTCTATTTGTAAAGATTAATGTGTTATACAGAATCAGTCACATGATCTATTTCAATAATCTAATCTCTGCATAATTATTGCAATACACAGAAACCTCCGGCTTTTTAATTTGTTCACCATAAGAACACAATATACAGTAATTAAATAAATTTATAATAGATAAAGATTGTTGTTCTTTTAATTCGAAGGCTCAGAATCGGTCACATGATCTATTTCAATAATCTATGCATAATTATTGCAATACACAGAAACCTTCGGCTTAATATTTGTTCACCAGAACACAATATACAGTAATTAAATAAATTTATAATAGATAAAGATTGTTGTTTTTTAATTTGAAGGTTCAAGTCGTAGAGTTATTTTTAGCAAACCTAAGTAAGTAAAAGTTGTTTGAATTTAGAGTATTTTGAGCAAAACTATTAGGTATTCGTAAATTCCTCAACAGATTTAAAACCCCGTGGGAGTTGTTAACCATCATCTCGTCTTAAATCACTTTCGTTAATTACTTGAAATTTCCTCTCTTTAGAAATACTTGCTGTCTCGTCTCGGTTATTTATTGTGTCTAAATGTAATAATGTGTCTGAAAGGACTATTTCTTGTGTCCAAACATCCACCTACTAATGTGTTTTTCTCTTATTCATGGCCCATCGGGGCAACTATCCGTATGGCAATCAAAAGTTCCACGATTTTCATCCTTTCAAAAGACATTATTCATTTATTTTTAATCGAGATTTTGAATCCTTACGGTTAAAGAGTTTTAGACCTTGCAGCATCAGAATTGAGGAGTTGGGACTGAGAGTTCAATCGTCTAATAGTTGTACCTACTATACGAATTTATACCTATATACAGGGTGGAATTTTGTAATGCCACCTGAAGGGAAAGTACTCTTAATACTGTAGATAGAAAATTTTACTGAAAGAAAACATTCCTTTATTTTTGAATAGAAAGAAAACTGCATTTAAAGATTTTCGAAAATTCGCTTGCCACACCCGGGAATCGAACCGACTAAAATCTGTAAAAATTACAACCTGTATAAAAGCGAAATACCACTCACTCACTGGCTAATCACGATATCTCAGGAAGAATAAAGGATACAAACTTGGGAAAGTAGGTTTCTTCTAAAGTGGAGACATCAGCTAAGATTTTGGGAAAATTCATCCCTAAATCGAAGAGGGGGTGAAATAGAGGTTCGAAATTTTTATGAAAATCCTATGTTTTTGAAGTTAGAGTCATGAAAATCGTCATTTAAGTTATTAGTTTGAAATAATAAAAACCATAGCCTATATAAGGAGGCTTTTTGCAGCGGAAATGATATCATAGAAAATCAGAAATTGTACGCGGATGAAGTCGCGGGCGACTTCTAGTATGTTATAGAACATAATAACCCCGGGCTATTATATCTACTAAGCATATTATCTCGTCAGACTGACTGCCTCGTGGTTAGCATGTTCCACTGCGGCCGACGAGGTCCCGGGTTCGAGTCCCGGGTCGGGCCATAAAGTGTTGGGTTTTTCTGACAAGAAATTCTCAACAGTAGCCCGGAGTTAGGAAGTTGGCGGTATTTCAACAAAGGTTTCACCCCCGTGCCTCGGAGAGCACGTAAAACCGTCAGTCCTGCGCCTGATCTCTCTCCGGTCGTGTCGGATTTTCCGTCCCATCGGGCTATGAGAGTAAAGGAACAGAGAGCGTACACACTTGTGCACTGTAATATCTCCCGCGCAGATGGCTAATCTCTCTGGAGATGGGCCGCCGTGGCTGAAATTCGGTCGGGACTCGGGAGGACATTATTTTATCTCGTCAGAAAAACCCAATACTAAATCATAGCCCGACCATATCATCGGGATTCCAACCTTGTTATCTACGGGAACATGCTAACCACTGGACCAACGAGGCATTAGTTGAAGTTACAACCTCGTAATCAGTGCCGTATTTTTGTTTTAAGTTCTCTACACCCCTATATCCGATCTCGTGCTGTTAACAGAGAAGATTTATTGGCCATTTGGAATCAATTTAGCTACAGTTAAAGCACAGTGTAGCAAATGTACAGTGGGCCAACGAGTGTAAGTAAGAAGTTGCACAGTGCAACGATGGCTGTGACTTTACAGGGATAGTAATTAATTATGATTTATACAGGTGGGCTACGAATATAATATTAGTGAGGAAGCTGTGATGCTGCGAGGTAGACACTGCATGTTATGCATTTCCGCATATGTTATGGTATTCGCCTAAATGAAATTAATCGAAAACTTTATGTCATTACTGTCTATGTTTGAAATTTGGGATATAGATAGGTAGTTATTATGACGTAGACATCCACTAAGAAAGGATTTTTGAAAATTCAACCCCTAAGGGGTAAAATAGGGGTTTGAAATTTGTGTAATCCACGCGGACGAAGTCGCGGGTAAATGCTAATTATAATTAAAATGGAAAAAATTAAGACTTACGATTGTAATCAGAAGCGTTTTTCTACTGTACTATTGCTAAACTGTATAACAATTGTTAAACTCTGATCCACCTTTACAGTGTGTGGTAAATAAGCAGCCTCAAAAGAATGGTGATTATCTCAACGGTAAATCCGTTGCGGTCTGTTATTTGTACGCAGTTGCTTTGATATATCCTTTACCAGATCAAGGCACCCATCTTTCTTTTGCCTTTACATCCAAGATAGCTGTTCACTTCCGATTGGTTTTTATGGTTTCGTAACGAAATGGTAAACATTTTTTTTATCTACCTACTACAAGTTAGCACTTGAGTGCGATCTCACCTGATGGTTAGAAATCATGCAGTCTAAGATGTTAGTGGGCTAACCTGGTAGGAGTATGTATATTTAGTAATAAATAGATGATGCCCGCGACCACTTCCTTAACCATTTACTTCATCAGAGGAACTTACAAAGTTTACAGATTTTCTCTTAATCTTCAAAAAACTAGAGATGTAAAAATCTGTAGAGTTTACAGATTTTTAATATAAAAACAAAATATTTTTAGCAAGATATTGCTCCTCGGTTAATTGCCCATCTGGTGACAAAAGGCCTGGCTCAGTTTTTGCGCAAAGAATCATCCTGGCTGTCCAGCGCGGAAATGCAGCTTGCATTCTTGCCACCATTCCACGCGGGCATCTATGCTTATTATACTTACTAATATTATTATAAATGCGAAAGTTTGGACGGATGGATGCATGGATGTTTGTTACACAATCACGCTAAAACGGCTCTGGATCTGGATGAAACTTGGCACAGAGACAGATTATAGTCTGGAATAGCACATAAGCTATTATCCTGGTAATTAAAGAGTTCCCGCGGGATCCACAAAACCTCCATCCACGCGGACGAAGTCGCGGGCATCAGGTAGTAATTTATATAAGTGAAAAAACAATCAAATATATAACAAACAATCTTTATTTTTATTTTGACACAACAGCAATCATAATTGCTGCAACTATGAGCAGCGTATTAATTTTAGCTGTTAATCCGCTATTCGCCACTGAATAGTAACCAATTTGTCTAGTCACTCTATCCATTTCTATCATTGCCGCCATGACTTCTTCGTTGTTTGGAATAATCTGTTCTGGAGGTAGAAGGAAGCCATATTGTCCAACATCTCTCAACTCGAAAAGATGAACGATTGGCACTTTTGCGACGCCTTTAACCCAATCAAAGCCGGATCCAGAAACTTCGTCTGAAATTGAATGCAACACAGTTTTTTAAGGTATTTTTTTAAGGTAAGGTTTGATGACCTGCCTGGCGCAGTGTTGAGCGCTGTTGTCTAAAGTGGGAGGTCCCGGGTTCAATTCCCGGCAGGGCCAATTTGGGAATTTATTTCTGGATTTTCTCTGGTCTGGTCTGGTGGGAGGCTTCAGTCGTGGCTAGTTACCACCCTACCGCAAAGACGTATCCGTCAACCGCCAAGCGATTTAGCGTTCAGGTACGATGCCTTGTGGAAACCGACTAGGGGTATGGGTTTAAATATTACTGCCATACCCCTAACAGGTTAGTCCGCAACCATCTTAGACTGCATCATCTCTTACCATCAGGTGAGATCGCAGTCAAGGGCTAACTCGTAGTGGAAAAAAAAAAGTCAGTCACATTTCCCTTTGAAAATGGGTACGTCCTGGGTAGTAAAAGTAATCTATCTTCACGCTTTCATGGTCCATCCGTCGAATCGATTGTGGACGAAATTGGATACAGAGATCCTGCATCACGAGGATGGATATTGGCTACTTTTTATCCCGGAAAATCCATAAGGTCCCAAGGGATTTCTCAATAATCTAAATAGACTCGTATGAAGTCGCTGTCAGTACTTACATAATATATCGGCAGACGTGCCCACTTGATATGGTATATTGTGCACTTCTGTAAGTTTTTCTGCTCCTCTTACTGCAATTTCAAACTGGAAACGGAAAAAAAATGGTATTAGTCCTATTCGTGTAAAAAATATCTGTTTTTGTGTTATCTCATATAGATAAACAGAGATTTTAGATAGATATTAGTATAAATCTATACTAATATTATAAATGCGAAAGTTTGGATGGATGTATGGATGGACGTTTATCTCCGTGTACTCAATCACGCCAGAACGGCAAAACGGATCTGGATAAAATTTGGCACAGAGAGATTATAGTCTGGAATAACACATAGACTACTTTTTATCCCGGAAAATTAAAGAGCTCACGCGGGAACCATAAACTTCAATCAACGCGGACTAAGTCGCGGGCATCAGCTAGTAGACAATATTCTTACTTAGAAAATTTAATCAAAGTAATGTATGTACTCGTACTTACCAAATCACTGTAATTAGGGACTTCAAGAACATCGACTCCAGCAGTATGACTGTATGGAATAAGGATCATTTGCGAGTAAGAATGAAAAGCCATGTAGTACACGAGTTCTCCTTGCTTTTGTATATCAAGAACATAATTGGCTATCGCTCTTGATTCAGGTTCCGAGAAAGCACTTTGGCCAGCAAAGGTTTGAGCGCAAGGGTTTTGAGATGCCCCCACAGCTGAAATACAAACGGATGTGAAAACATTAAAATCTATACTACTTAATATTATAAATACGAAAGTTTGGATGGATGGATTGATGGATGGATGGATGGATGTTCTGATGATGTGGATCGGATCTGGATGAAATTGGCACAGAGTTAGATTATAGTCTGGAATAACATATTGGCTACTTTTTATCCCAGAAAATTAAAGAGTTCCCGCGGGAACCTTAAAACCTCAATCCACGCGGACAATTTCGCGGGCATCTGCTAGTAATAAATTAAAAGATAGCTTTAGAGATAGAAAAGATTTTCGTGTGATGAGCACTTTAATTTAAAGAGTTTGCTAGCTGATGATGATAATGATGATGATTACAAGAGACGACCATCATGATGTCAGCAGAGGTTACGCTGACCTTTGAAGTCACCAGCGTTTCTGCGTCCATCGGTATAAAATAAAAATTATAAGTTTAAAAAAACCCCCGACTAGAAAAAAGCTGATGACCTTCAGAAGGATGAACAGATTTTCTGAAACATGGCTAAGAACACTCGGGATAAAATTATCTATGACACAAAAAATACTAAACGAAAATCGGTACATCCGTTTGGAAGCTACGATACCACAGACAGATACACAGATACACAGACAGACACGTTAAACTTATAACACCCCTCTCTTTTTGCGTCGGGGGTTAAAAATGTGTCATGGATTTACAGGATTGAGAAGAAGATTATATTATTTTTTTTTAAAACAAGCTTTTATCGTCCGCCATATTGAATTTAGTGAAACGATTTTTTTTCGTATTCTCGTCAGCAAATCCTTTTGATTGATACCCATATTATTGGGATGCATAAAAATTACTAGTCCGCCATCTTTGGGAGTCCGCCATAACCAAAGATTGTCGTCCAATTTAAACGTGTATACAACATTTAAGCTCAATCGGAAAAGGGGATGTGGGTCAAAAACTTACAAAATTGGATTAAAGACAGACATCGGGACAAGTGAAGCATAATACAAGCTATTATAACGCTTGTCACTATCTCATATTCTGTACAGCTATATTTATAGGTTTCATTATAATTGCCTGATCATAAAAATATTTAAGCAAGTAAGCGTGAAAAAATATGATAGCGGTTTATTAGATTAAGCCATTTTTATAGTTTTTATCGAAAATGTAAGAAATCTTACTCATCCAAAGAAAACCGAAGTTTCTATTGAGATCAACACCATTGCTCAAGTCGTCACGGGCACTACCACACGATGTAAAGTTCGCTGGATTGCGATTTTTTCTCCACATTCTATCCTAGGGAACAAAAATTATTATGAGTAACTCAAACGAGTCTTTTAAATGTACGACATCGACCTATAATTTGTATAGAATATCTCCATGTTACTTTTAACAAATAATCTATATTAATATTATAAATGCGAAAGTTTGAATGGATGGATGGAAGTATGGATGCATAGATGGATGTTTCTTACTCAATCACACCAGAACGGCTAAATGGATTTACATGAATTTTGGCACAAAGATTCATTACTATAACTCGCATCCTGAAGATGGAATTAGGTTCCTTTTTTTGCCATAGGAAAGGATTTATTTTGAAACCTTAATCTACACGCACACGAGGTCGCGGTAAGTAGCTACTTACTTCAGTAAGGGAGTAGACAAAACCGTCAGGATTCGTTACAGGGAATATATGCCATACGACATTCTCCGCAAGAAATCTAACGTCTTTATCCTTGCTGTTAAGAAATTCATTGGCCAGCCATGTCAGGGTTACTGTTGTTATCCATTCTCTAGCATGTAAAGTTCCTTCAAGGACACCCATAACTGGTCGTGTTCTTTTCTTAAAATCAATTTTCATGCCTCTGATTGGTCTACCTTCTATACTTCTTCCAATGTCGAGCAAAGTGACAACATCAGGATGTGTTTGTGCAGTTTTGTTCATCCAATCTTCAACTTCTTCTAAAGAGGGGTAATATGTCCAGTCATAATCTAATGCGTTTCGACCAACACTTTGAGGTCTTTTAACTTGAGCATCTATCAAACTAAAATAAAATAAAAAATTAAGTATAATGAATGTTTTATGCACTTTTGGTCTTTCAAGCACATTAAAAATACACTCAATTACTTCCTTTTTACATTGCTCAGTCTACAACACCGACGCAATGTCGCCTGCTTATCGTTTTTTTATTGGAATATACCATGGGGAGTGTGCTCAGGAACTTCACAACCTTGTTCCTCCTTCTCCGTTCTACCACAGAACGGCGAGAAACCGTCTGCGTTGGCACCCTTATATGGTTGACGTCTAATCTGCTCGCACGAAGCGTTTTTGCTCGACGCTTCTGATACGAACCGCTAGGGTGTGGAACACGTCCCTCCCAGCGCACGTTTTTCCTGCCACATATAACTTAAGTACCTTCAAGGCAAGAGTGAATAGGCATCTTCTATGCAAGCGCCTTCTAACCTAGACCTCATCATTGCTTTGCACTAAGCATGATAGTCGTCAAGCGCAAGCTTATCACACAATTTAAAAAAAATTATGACAAAAAGCTTACCTTTGAACATCTTCCACAGTTTTAGTTGCTTCTAAACCAACACTTTTCATATGATTTTCAAAATCATTTTCTTTTTTTGCATCCAGCATAATTCTGACTTCCCTATCGACTTTAACATAATCGAATAATGTCCAGAATGAATATCCTTCTGTATCTTGTAGTTTTCTAAGAAGTTCTACTTGTTTTTCTGTTTTAGGATACAGTTTGTATACTTTATAATCTTTATAGCTTACATATTCAGCACTTGAATGAACAACTAGGACTAGAAAAACAATAATAGATATTCTTGCTATCATTTTGATTAATACCATGAACCGCTGAGGCGGAATCCTACCTATTATCTACTAACACAATTTGGAAATGATAAATGATAAAGAAAATATTACGATCTTATCACTGATATTAATTTACGTGATGATTATTAAAAAATATGGAGGATTTATCACGAAATCTTGATAGTAATTGTAATAATATTGTTTGATTCACGATTATTAACTCTTTAAAATTTAAACTAGCAATAGTATTTTACCTAAGTAATAGGCTAATTTCTCTGCAATTTTGAAGAAAATAAATTCATTTCATGAAACACTTAAAAAAGAAAAATATTGGTAAAGAATAATTGAATTTGATTTAACTATTGTATTACAGCAAAAATCCAAATAAATCACTACATACATACTATAATTAATGCAATAAAGATACAAACATATCTACTAAAAACAACAATAAAAAAAAGAGGACACAATGAAATTAGTTCCCGAATACTAATAATAACCAAGCAATCGTGTCGTTTTATCCATTTCCAGCAATGCATTCATGATTTCTAAATTATTAGGTGTAATCTGCTCCGTCGGAAGCAAGAAGCCGTATTGCCCGAGGTCCCTTAGCTCTATTAGAAGACTAACCGGAATGTTGGTAGCGTTCTTCACCCAATCAAAGCTTGTTCCGCTCATTGGATCTAGAAAGGTTTCAATTTATTATGCAAGATTAGTTTGGGGTTGAAATCCTAACTAAAAATCTGTGTTTTAGGGCATCCTAATTGCAAGGCACCTTAAGAAGAAACTTTAAGGCCATAAAACATAAAATGAGATACTAACTGACTGAAATAATATCAACGTATACAGTTCAAACTTCAAACTAATGCGTTAAAACTATTTTCAGATAGATCTTCGATAAGAGAAGTTTTATCAATGCAGCCGAGTTTAGGCGGCTTAGGCAGCTAATTCAAAATACCAAATTGAATTGTTTTTATTCAAATAAACTTTTACAAGTGTTTTGAATCGTTTGAGTGAATAGCTGACTGGTTCGGAGTGCCATGGGTTCGTACTATGAACTCCATACAATTGAATTTATCAATATGACTAGAAACTGGCTCATTGTGAAAGCGCCTGATAGCAAAGATAATATAACTTGACTCGACTTTATCGTGACCGTCTTCAACAAAGGAGGAAGTTCTGAATTCCACTGTTTTTTTTTTCATGTATTTTACGCGATCAAAAATAAAAAAAAAAACAAAATATATACCCAGATAATGTTTTTTACTTTTTAGTTGGTACTTATAGGTATAGTTTTGTTTTAGATGAAAGCGAATAATTATATTACTTTGTCATCGACTTTATCGAATACCTTTCCTACGTATCTTGGAGAGCATGAAGCCATTGATCGAAGTTATATTTTCATTACTTCTGAAGGCAAACCTAAACTAAGGGAAAAACAACCATTAAAATTTCTCGCTGTATAGGTTACTCACACAATACGTCCGTCGCAGTACCGACTCTATATCTGGTTGCAAATATCGATCTAAGTTGATCTGCACCTCTTATTGCTATTTCGTACTACAACAAAGAATATATAAATTTAAATAGAAACCTGGGAGCAACTAATACAATAGTTTTGCAGTTGAAACGATGTGTTTGTCAGAACAATCAATCACGAGATATTTTTTCCAACTGTCAAGAATCTGATTGACCTTTTGGATTTACTGTTACACAAATTTAAAAATGTCATAAAGGAAAACTTGAGTCGAAGTTATTATACAATTGTCAAATTTCTTAATGACAAAGTTGTATGGAAGCAATCTGCTTTGGGTCCAAGCCCACAAGATAGTATAATAACTTACACTAACGTATTTAATTTAATAACTACGTATTGTTATATCTTGGTTTTTAAAAAGAGGAACTGCTGAGTTTCTTGCCGGAACTACTTTTTTCAGAACCGGTGGTAGACAACGACCTCAATTTACATAGACGGGCCCTGTCAAACAAAGAATGTGGGCGTATTTTTAGCAACGCCATCAACGCCATCTAGTCTGAAAAGCGGGAACTTGCTTGCAACATCTTGAATGAAAGCTTGAAAACGTATGACTCGGTCATAGATAATATAGGCCATAGCCATAGAAGCCGTAAGGCCAGAAAAAAAATATCATACAGTTTGCCGCGGAAATTAAATGATTGCGTAATGGATAAAAATAAGATTAAATAACGTTTTTTTGGAAATGTATAATTGTGACTTGAAACACTTACCTTAAAATAAAAATTGTACAGTGCCAAACTAATAAGACTTTAGATGTTAACCTAAGAATAACAAATTATCTACACGACGAGCGACCGTGACAGCGCTACGATGGGGACAAAGACAGGATAGGAACGCGCTCTCATAGTCGGTCGCCCGACCTTTTTCTATGAAAGGGCCCATCTAGTACCTACATATATATCGATGGTGGTAGAGTCAAAACATTAGGTGGTAGAGTTAATATTATAAATGTTTAACATAAGAGACACCTGTATGTCCCACATATTATAAATAAATTGAGTTTATTGAGATTACTGCGTTTATTGAGACCTGTTTAGCACCTCTAGGGTATCGGATGTCGAATGGACTCGAATGGACCGACACCCATACAGAGTAGTCTTAGAGTGGTAGTAGATGTAGAAAATAAACCTAAATTATCGCTGTTCCATCCTGGACACACTAGAATTGATCTTTTATACAAATCTTACTAATATTATAAATGCGAAAGTTTGGATGGATGGATGTATGGATGGATGTTTGTTACTCAATCACACCCGAACGGCTGAACGGATCTGGATGAAATATGGCACAGAGATAGATTATAGTCTGGAAATAATACATAGGCTACTTTTTATCCCGGAAAACTAAGGAGTTCCCGAGGGAACCAACAAAACCTCAATTCACGCGGACGTAGTCGCGGGCATCAGCTAGTAATAAAGGAATACAAACCATATCAGCATAATTTTTGTTTAATAAAACATCGTGTCCAGAGACGTGACTGAAAGGGATCACAATCAACTGCATGTAAGAATGGAAACTGAATTAGTAGATCATTCTTCCCTGAGTATTTAAGCTTGCGACATAATTTGCTATAGCCCTGGATTCAGGTTCAGAGAACGCTGTTGGACCAGCAAATGAGTTTGAGCAAGGATTATTCGATGCTCCAACAGCTGAAATAGAAAACATGTAATTAATAATAAGTTATTCGTTTAAAACCCTACCTAGCCTTAAGAGGAATTCTCCATACAATCGTATTCATCTGTTTTTTTCCGTAGATAATATAGAACAAGAAACAATAGAGAAAATATTTTTGTATCAGAAAATCCATACGTGTTCATGCCATGTCTCTATGATTTCCTTTTTTTAATAATAAAATAATTTTAAGAACAAGGAACCTTCAAAAATGGCAAAAATGGCTCAGATTTGCGCCATCATCCGACATGTTGCAAACAAATTTGTCAAATTTAATCAAAAGTAGCAAAACATACCGACATAGCCTCAGTCTTTCTTAAATTATTATTGAAAAAAAGTAAACAGAAAATACGACCATAAGAATTCGGCTGTTTTTCATATTATCGGTTCAAGCTGCAGTTGTCCCTATCGGGTGTTACGGGATTTTATTCAAGGAGCAGCGTGACTTCAATACTTATTCTCCCGTTGATGCCATCTCCTCTTAATGAATTAAATTAATTATTGTAATTACCATGTCTGTGAAAAACACTACAACACACTGCATCTCCACTTTAAAATGCCATACAAAAATACTCGTAATTAGGTACTAATAGCATATTTAAATGTGAGTGAACCCTTTTTTTACCAGATCAAGCATAGAAACGCGGTAAAATGTTAGCGGTTTTGCATAACTGGTGTCTGGTGGTGGTGGCAAATGGAACACAATATAATATTACGTAAGTCTATGAGGGAGGCACGTTAGATAACAGCGCTCAACACTGCGCCACGGTGGTCGTCGAAGTTAAATTAAATTAAATTATTAGTTCTCATATACTTTGAAAATATTTACATTTATACTTACTCCTCCAAACAAAATCAAAATTTCTATTGAGGTCAACCCCGTTGCTCATATCATCTTCAACACCGGAGGCATCACAGGAAGTGAAGTTCCTAGTGCTTCTATTTTTCCTCCACATTCTATTCTGTAAGCGTTTAGTGTTTAAGACTTAATATTTTATCTACAGACTACTTATGTAGTTTGACGAGTTGATATTGTTAGTATTTACCATAGTAAAATCATACTAATATTTTAAATGTGAAAGTGTGTTTGTTTATTGGTTTATTCTTCAATCACGCCGCAACGGAGCAACGGATCAACCTATTTTTTGGCATGGTTATAGTTGAAGACCTGGAGAGTGACATGGGCTTTTTATCCCGGAAAATCAAGCAGTTCCCGCGGAAGAACAATTATTGAGTCACGCGGACGAAGTCGCGGGCATCAGCTTGTACTAAATTAAAAAATTCTTTCCAAAAAACCGACTTCCAAAGCCACTGTAAAGTAAAAAATTATTTTGATTTCCTACACACTATGTCGAAGTTGGGCGAGCCTCACGCGTCAACTATGCCTATCTATGTTATACTCGCCCGACTTCAACATAGTGTATAGAAATCAAAATTATTTTTTTCTTTACAGTGGCTTTGGAAGTCGGTTTTTGGAAAGAATTTTTATTTATAACTTTTTAGTATACTCAATCCCTACGGCTTAGGAGTGCAGTACCATGCAGCATCAGAGTTGAGGAGTTGGAAATTGGGTTTAAGTATGAAGTCGTTGCTAGACACACTAAAATATTAATTCATCATTAAAAAAATCTTAATTCGCTATTTTTAAGGAGTTCTGTACCCTACAGCATCAGGGTTCAGGAGTTGGGACTCAGAGTTGTATCGTATATCGATACCTACTATATGAATTCACCATCAAAATTTCCTAATTCACTAGTTTTGATGATTTCATGTAGTACGGTACACCTACAGCATCAGGATTGAGTATTTAGAGTCAGAATTTTGTATGGGACCACCTCGTGAGCTTCTTCTAACTAATGAAAAAAAAATCTTCAAATTGGTTTAGAAACCACGGAGATATGCATCGACATACATTAATAAAAAAAAGATACGTGCCGAATTGAGAACCTCCTCCTTTTGCCGGAAGTCGGCCGTTAGCCTACACTTAATATTATAAAGAGGAAAGATTTGTATTTTTGTATTTTTGTATGTAACGAATAAACTCAAAAAGTACTGGACCGATTTTAATAATTCTTTTTTCATTAGAAAGATACATTATCACTGAGTAACATAGGCTACATTTTATTTTAAAATAAATTAGAGATCCCTTCGAAAATTGCAATAATGTTAATTAAGTCGAAAAAATTCACCTAATTTAAATTTTACGTTAAACCTCTATACGTCTTTTAATTCAGACTGTCTTTTATGTCATATTTGTCAAGACACTCTTATTTCATATTTGTCAAGACAAACATAATAAATACAAGTAAACCTACCAACATTTTTTTAAAACATTTTAATATCTAACTGCTGTAGACAGACTGCGAAAAGTCTCAAAGATCAAGGTCTCAACTTAGTTGTTAGTTCTAAACATAGTTCCCAGGCGAGGGGTGCGAAAACACGTCGTATTGGAGACTCAGGTGCCAAGCGTTCACAGCGGTTTGCTGAACAAAATTTGAGAACGTTTGTATGGTGGAGTTGTTCGTCTCAGTGCCGACTGACCATTATTGGATATGGACTATTTTGATCAAGTGCTACCCGTGCGAAGCCGGGGCACTTAGTGATTAGTCTCAATTGTATTAAAGGTATATTTATTCAACTTACCATTGTAAAAGTATAGACATATCCGTCTGGATTGACTACAGGAAAGATGTGCCATTCCATATTCTCAGCCAACGCCCTTATTTCACGATTCCTACTCGTCAAGAACTCTTTAATTATCCATGTTAGCGTTGCTGTAGTAATCCATTCTCTAGCATGAAGAGCACCTTCTAACATTCCAGTCACAGTATTATTAGTCCTTGGTCTGTATCTTATAATGATTCCTTTAATATCTCTATCTTCAAATGACTTGCCCATGACTACTGGGGTTACGATTGTCGGATAAGTTTTAGCTATTTCATCGAGCCACTTGTTAATTTGATCAAGATCATAATACTGATTCCAGTTCATACCAAGGAAGGACTCATTTGATTCTGAATTTCGTAGCGCTGGTTTCAATTGTTCATCTATTGCTCTAAAGTAATGAAATAAAAATAATTATTATATATATAAAAAGGAAATAAGTAAACGAGAAATCATAAATGTAAGCAAGGGATGTTCAACTCAAAGACTTCGCGTTCGCGAGTTCGAGTTGTATGTACTTAACAATCAAAAACCTGAACTAGAAGCCGATCGTTTAAAAAGGCGTTGCAAAACAAGTTCTGGTTTAGCAGGTCAAGATCCTAATTTGTTTTTCACAATATTATAATATTATTTTACACTAAATTCAATCACAAATATACCAATATAATATCCTAATTACCAAACAATAATTATAATTTAGCATTCCTTAGATTATCTTACCCTTGAAGATCTTTTATGAGTTCCTCTGGTTCCATGCTAGATTTCCCAATAAGATCATTAAAGATTTGTCTTTTTTCTTTTAGCACCATTATTCTTGCATCATAGTTAATATAAAATTGCTCATCCCAAAATTCTCCTATACCTTTCGACCTTATTTCATCAAGTATGACCACATCATCATTTGTTTTGGGTGTTACTTTAATAACACTATAACCCTCATAGCTTCTCTTTTCTGCAACAACTGATGCGATTATAAACACACCAAATATAACACTAAATTTCATTATTATTAAATAATTTGTAGCCAAAGTTAATTAACTGAACACGCGTTAATTATTAAAGTAACGATGTCATATTTTAACTTGATGAATATTGGCCAATCTAATCAAAATAATATTTGCGATAGCGATATTTGAGTTCCGTTGAAATGAAGTAATCACGTAAAATTGTTGGTAATGATGATAAGAAGTACAATATAACAGACTGCAATTTGCAAATTACAATTAGTACTTATTCAGAACTATAATGCAGAAACCCTTTTGATGACCTAAAATCTATTTAAAAAATAAAAACATTTGTATCAATATTTTTACTACTTGTAGGTACGACAAATTCCTATCGACCTTTGTGATATTAACAAAATGATATAGATAATAATTATTATCCTAACTTAGGTACCTACCTAATCTAATCGTCATATTTTGTGTGATTAGTGTAAAGCATAGATTAATTATATACTGGTTTATATATTGTCTTTGGTGTAAAGAAACAAACACATATTTAATTTGTAATACCTTCAACTACAGCAACTTATAAATATTATGTAATACTTAGAGCAAATTTTTGTGTGAGCTAACTTTCAAATGAACATACCTAGAGGTGATGATTGACCGAACCTTAAAGCAGACGCCGTAAAGTCGTAACGTTAGACACAGCTTGCTTGTTTGTGGTGTTTCTATATAATCATCACCTTTAAAGTCAGTCAACACTTTTACAAGAATAAATTTCAACTTACTTATTTCAAATTTGGTTTCATAGACCCAAGTTGCTAAATTAAGTTTTCCCAATGGGGCGATAAAAACTCCAAAACGTCCTTTAATGACTCCGAAATTGTCATTTCTCTTTATATTCTAAAATTCATTCATAATTCCAACCACAATTTTATGCTGATTTTATTGCTATTCGTTCAAATTATGCGCCATTCGGTGCCGAATTTATTGCGGCTCCGTAAAAGACCTATCAAGAATTAATTGTTCGTTCTACGCATTACTAAAAATACACTCGCCGCCATATTTAGCGGAACATAAAAAAAGGTTTGATATCAGTATCATATAAGGTTGCTGGCTGGTTTATACGTCATTTAATTTAAAAAGAAATATTTTCAAATTAAGAAAACAACTGAACATCACATTTTATGCAATTGTTTTAATTTTATTCAAATACACCTTATCTGGAGCGAACTTCGAGTATTTCTTCCTTCTGAGTTTGATTTAAAATTTCATTGAAATACTGTTTATTGTTAGTTTTTTTTTAATCGCGTATCTTTCTGGAGTTGATGACTGAATTATGCCTGACTTAGCCCTAACGGAGATTGCCAGGGCACTCGAAATGCGAAGAAATGGTCAAACCTACAGAGTGATATGATCGTTTCATTCGGCTTCGTGTACGTAGGAACCCCCGTTTGACGGCCGTCCAAGCCCGACATGAGTTAGAAGCAGTGCGGGGTGTAACCGTAAGTGAGCGTACGGTACGAAGAAGGCTCGAAGAAGCTGGTTTGGGTTCATTTGTGCCCGCCAAGGCTCCAAGGCTCGAGGTAAATCATCGTAGAAACAGGTTAACTTTTGCTCAGGAACATCGACTTTGGAACGCGGATCAATGGAGTAAGGTATTGTTTAGTGATGAGTGCAGAATTCTCTTAAATCAAATTGACGGCAGGCAAAGAATATACAGACGCAAAGGAGAACGATACATTCAGACAAATTTTGAAACTACAGTTGCATACGGTGGTGGATCAATAATGGTTTGGGCGGGCATTTGTTTGGGAGCTCGCACAGACTTGGTAGTGATTGACAGATGGAGTCAGACTGCAGACCGCTATATCAGAGAAGTTTAAGAAGAAAATGTTGTACCGTTTGCATATATCGGTGACGATTTTGTTTTTATGCAGGATAATGCTCGGCTGCATACCGCTCGGGTAACTCAAGCTTATCTTAATGATATGAATATCACTGTTATGGAGTGGCCGGCGAGAGCACCGGATATGAACCCAATAGAGCACGTTTGGGACTTGCTGAAAAGAAAAGTTAAGTCCAGAATTCCAGCTCCTGCCAACGTGGGTGAACTGCGAATCGCCGTAGTTGAGGAATAGCGGAGACTATCCCAGGAGACCATCGATAACATCATTCTCAGTATGCCTAGACGGGTAGAAACTTTAATAAGAGCACGTGGAGGAAATATGCGATATTAATCACCATTTTTCTAATTTAATTAATTGTTATTTGAATATTAAATTTCACTTTTCCCGGTTACATGACAAGTTAAAAATATACCATTTTTCACAAATAGCCTTTACTCGCAAAATCTGTTCTTAATGTGATCTCATTTTAAGTAAAACAAATGAAACTTTAAATAACAAAAGAAGTGTAGTAAGTAGATTTTAAAATAAAACCATATTTTTTAATTATGGACCTTTTTTTTATTTTCCGCTAAATATGCCGGCGAGTACATTTTTTTAAAAAAAGCTAGTCTTCCAGAAACTGTTTAACATAATATCTCTGTTTTCGCTCGCTATTAAATCGAACAGATTTGATATGATTTGATTTTTCTCTAAAAAACTTATAGCACCGAAATCCTCACCACGATAGCCTGCCGGCTTGACTGATGTTGTTTGAACCGAAGTGTAGAAACTATGTCGTCGTCGTCAACCGATAAACGTCCACCGCTGAACATTGGTCTCCTGAAGGGTCCTCCACAAGCCACGGTCTTGCGCCACCTGGATCCAGCGACTCCCTGCGCTTGCACTCTTGCTTAAGACTTGCTTGATGTCGTCTATATAAAAACGGTTTATTTATTAGTTATTTAGTTTATTTAAGAACTTCTGTCTTATCTAGTTAATTTAGTGTTTGTTACTTTAAATTTAATTATATTTATTTTTATTTTATTTTATTTTTTAGCTATACCTAGTCTAATCATAATAATAATACAGCACAAATCGAAATAACACAGTAGATTAATATGTTTGGAAACATAAATAAAACACTTCAGTTCGATATTATACATGTATATTAGCTATGTAGCTAGACACAAACTGACAATGACATACAATATTGCAACCTACCCACTTTCACTTTGTTGACTAACAAAGTAACAGAGTACCCGCACCAAAACACATACCTTAAACATTTAATAATAGCGATTCTGTATACATAACAAGAGTGTAGACTATTATATCATATTTTGCCTGACGTTTAAAATCTTGTGGAACTTTTTGAAATTCTTTTTAGAAATCATTTATTTTTCCTCGAGAAAGTAACAAACAAAAAATAAAATCACAATTAGTATACTTCAAGTTATTTGGATATCTATCAAAATATTAAAAAAGTCAAAGAGAAAACCGTTAACGTTAAACCTCTTTATTTTCCATCCTAAAATGCAAATAGAAAATCGAGATTGTGAAATTTTTTACGATTCTTATCAACCTTGTTGTGAAAATTCTAATAACATTATACACTGATAAGCCCTTTCATAAATGTTTAGTGTCTATTACGCGATGATCCTAGAGCACAGAGTTGCCATTATTACTAGAGTCAGTATTGCCTTTATCCTGCCCATATAATAATATTATACCATAATGATTAGGCCCCTCATTTGCTATCATCTCTGGATGACGCTCTCAATAATAACGGCAAAATAAATTTATTAATTAAATTCAGCTAGCAAGAACATCTATTTGAAAATAAAATCACAACTTTCGTACTTATTGTTTTTTTTTAATTATATTAAAATTATATTTCGTTACTTCCGAGTACTTTTATTTTAGCCTAGCCGGGAGTAAGTATCAGCTAAACATTATTATTGCTAGTTGTCTAATTTTTATTAGGCCGACTAATTTTAGCCTTAACCGAGTAAGAAACCTGACGACCTCCGTGGCGCAGTGTGTAGCGCTGTTGTCTTAACGTGCGGAGGTCCCGCGTTCGATCCCCGGCAGGGTCAATTTGGGAAATTATAATTTCTGAATTTTCCCTGGTCTGGCCTGGTGGGAGGCTTCGGCCGTGGCTAGATAGATAGATAGATAGATAGATAAATGCTTTATTGCCACACAAAACATTAAAAAGAAACAATAAAGTTAACAATCAAAAAGAAATAACAAGTGCGCAAAGGCGGTCTTATCACTAAAAGTGATCTCCTCCAGACAACCTTTAATTAAAGAAGCTAATGCAATGAAGCGGGATAGTGCAACAACATTAATACATAATATTATTATAATATACTTACTACATAAACTATACATTCTAATAATACGTAAACAATTACACAAATAAAATACTAAAACATATAAATAATAAAATACCAATACATTTAATCATAATACATACATATATTAATATTTCGGACCTACTTAACAAAAGTAAACAAATACATAAATAATTTATAGCATATTAGTAAGATAAAATTCTTTCAAACGATTCTTAAAAATACTCAAAGATTTTGACTGTCTAATATTACCTGGTAGCGCATTCCATAACTTAACTGTCTTTACCGTAAAGGAATTTGCATACACCTCAGTCCGACTCAATGGTATTTCTAACTTGTTGTCGTCCATTGACCGCAAATAAAATTGAATGTCTTTGCTGCCAAGAAAAGTGAATCGCTCTTTCAAATATGGTGGCGTTTGAGGATGATATAAAATAGTGTATAGGAGCGAAAGAGCGTGTAAGTTTCTGCGGGATCGAATTGGCAGCCACTTCAACTGTGCCCGAAACTCAGACACATGATCATATTTGCGCAGGCCATAGATGTAGCGAATACATACATTCTGCAATCTATCCAATTTGTTAAGCATCACACACACACACACACACACACACTACAGCCTATTAACGTCCCACGGCTGGGCACAGGCCTCCACTCTCATAGGAGAGCGGGAATTAGAGCTTAGACCCACCACGCTGCTCCAATGCGGGTTGTTAAGCATGGTCTCCGATAAATCCAAATAACTGACATCAGCATAGTCCAAAATGGGTAAAAGAAGAGTATTTGCCAAAACTATTTTAGTCTTTATGGGCAAAAAATATTTCCACCGTCTTAAATACCCAAGAGCAGCAAATATCTTTCGGCTTAGCTCTGTAACTTGTGGAACCCAAGACAAAGAATTATCTAAGATAATCCCAAGATCCCTAACCACACTACTTAAGGATATAACTGTGCCATCTAAGAGAACAGGTGGTAGACTATTATGGGAAAGTAAGGAAACGTAATAATTGCTGCCAATAATAGTCACCTGAGACTTATTTGGATTTATCAAAAGACCATAAGAACGACACCAAGCACTGACTTTATTTAAATCTGCATTGATAGTATTAATAGCAACAGCTAGATCATCAATGGTTGCCGATACATAAATCTGCAGATCATCAGCATACAAATGATAAGAAGAAGAAATTACTGAGGTAACAGAGTTGATATAAATGGAGAAGAGAAGAGGAGATAGCACACCACCCTGCGGAACACCAGCTTGTAGAGATATAAATGAAGAAAACTTATCACCTAAACGAACACACTGCTGACGACCACAGAGATAAGACCGAAACCAGCTGATGACAGTAGGCGACAAATTAACAGTCTTTAATATAGCCAAGAGCAAATCAAAGTCTACGGTATTAAAAGCATTACTGAAGTCTAATAACGCAATCACTGTAAGGAGCTTATTATCAACCGCATACCTAATATCATCACAGACCTTGATAAGGGCTGTTGCTGTGCTATGACCCCGCCGAAAGCCTGATTGAAAACTTGTCAAAATATCATACCTAGTTAGATAGATGCTTAATTGTTGATGCACAATACGCTCAAGCACTTTGGATAAGAAAGGGAGGATGGAAATGGGTCGAAAATGAGATGGCATTACAGGATTTTGAACTTTAGGAAAGGGAATAATATAAGCTTTAGTCCAAGCAATAGGGAAAGCACCAGACGTAAGTGAAAAATTAAAAATATGACATAAAATTGGAATAATACCATCAAGTGCAATTGTAATCATCTTCCTGCTTACCCCTTCACTACCAATAGCATCAGATTTTATAGCAAGAACATGCTTACGAACCTCAACTGCAGTTGTAGAACTGAACTGGAACTCGGGCCTACTATGCACAGGAATAGAGTTTAAGTAACTAAGCGTTCCTTGTTTAATAAGCAAATCAAAAGGACGGGCACTAGCAAAGTTATTATTAAGAGAATCTAAGTCAGCAGAGTTCGAAACTACTTGACGCTGCCGCCCAATGCCTAAAGATGCAAGGAATCGCCAGGTTTTCCCAGAATCATTGTGATAAACTGACGAATGAATGAACTGACGCTGTGCATCACGACACATTCTGCTACTAGTTACCACCCTACTGGCAAAGACCAAGCGATCTAGCGTTCCGGTATACGATGCCGTGTAGAAACCGAATAGGGGTATGGGTTTAATATAACTGCCACGCCCCTAACATGTTAGCCCGCTACCATCTTAGACTGCATCATCACTTACCATCGGGTGAGATCGCAGTCAAGGGCTAACTTGTAGTGGATAAAAAAAAAAACCGGGCAAGTGCGAGTCGGGCTCGCGCACGAAGGTTTCCGTACCATTATTAATAAATAATTACCTTTGTTAATGAACAGCAAGACTAACTTTGTTTGTAGAGGTTTATTGTTAATATCAAAAAAACTATGCTAGTTAGAGCATTGGCTATAGTTTTCCTGTAAAATATACGTAAATTCCTATTGACCATAATTATTTCAAATTTTTCGATTGGTAAACTCCGGAGATAAGGAGGGGGCACGGTATTATTTTTAGACATTTTCCCCGATAAATCAAAAACTAAAAATAATTAAAAATCTGTCTTAGAATTTACCAAGTAAACCCTTTCATATGATACCCCACACAGTACAGTTATCTCACTTTTAAATTTCAACCCTCAGATTTTTCCCCCTTTTTAAATAAGAACAAAAATAATTTCCAATTTTTTTTAATTCCAGTGTCTTTGGGCCACTAATATACACAACTATTCCAAATTTCATGTCGATAGCTTCGGTAGTTATTGAAATAATCGAGTGTGACGGACGGACAGACGGACAGACGGACAGACAGACGGAGAAAGTCGCACCATAAGGGTTCCATTTTACCATTTTGGTACGGAACCCTAAAAAACTCGCTAATACCTTGATCCTTGATAGAAATGGCATGCCGACATTCATTGAACAATTCAAAAGCACTTGTAAAAGTGTATTTGAAGAAAAAAAATAAAAGTGTTAGTTTTAGTTTAGCAATGAATATGTTTAATTTCTTCATCATTTGAACTGCCCTTACAGTAGTTTCGTAACTCTTGCGGTAATTTAAGAAGATAACCGGAGATAGATGCATGTAAAACTAAGCGAATGGTTTCATTTGGTATCATTAAAGTCTATAGATATTTTTTTGTATTGAGGGGCACTTTATTGACGCCTCATGTATGAGGTTTGCTCTTCCTAGTATATTTGACTCAATGTTCCAAAGTATTTTCAGTTGTAATCCTAAAAAAAGGACGTTTTAATGACCTTGCTTATAATAATTATTAGAAACCTCATATCGTCCATTTCTCCCTGTACTTTTAGCAATACCAATAAGAATATAATGAAAATACTTATGTACTTATGTATAAAATAAAAATAATGATGTATGTACACATACATACATTATTATTTTTATTTTATACATAAGTACATAAGTATTTTCATTATATTCGTATTGGTATTGTATGTATGTGAGTTTGTATATTCCACCATAACTTCTATACGCCTGAACCCATTTTGAAAAAAATGAGGTATCGTTAGAATCCCTAGCTTATTCTATTCATAGGCTAGTAAAATTAAAAAAAATGATGGGGTAACCATATGGTTCCGCATTAAAGACTAAAGTTGAAAAAAAATATTCGAAAATAAGATTAACTATATAATCATCATCTAGAAAATGATGAGTAAATTACAAAAATATATAACACTATAGTTCAATATCCAGTGATTCACAAAAAAATATCATTTAATACAAATGTGAATAAGATTCCAAAGGTAATTAATGACTGTGGTTTCGATATGTAGTAGCAGTGGTAGCCGTAGGTACTTCCATTCGAGGGGGATTTTTTACTACACGACTGCCCAAAAAAAGGAGTGTTATGTTTTCAGGGTTCGTGTATGCATGTGTGTCTACGGCAGAGCAGTCGTATTTTTTAATAATTTTATTTATATTCACTTGTCTGAGATAAAATGGCTGCCCTTCCCCGGGATCCAACCTTTATAAATCTTTCGAACAAAAGCGATACAGACAGACAGACTTTCGGATTTGTACTTAATATTATAACAAAGATAGGCATAGTTGACGCGTCAGGTTCGCCCGACTTCAACATAGTGTGAAGAATATAAATCAAAATTATTTTTTACTTTACAGTACATCTATAGTCCGACGTGGGCGGAGCTTATTTAGAACCAAAACCCATGCCTACGAAGTCGCGGGCATCATCTAGTTTACAAAATCAGTATGGATATTGATTAACACATGCAATATAATATACAGGATTTTAACGCATTGGTTGACCAAGCCTTTAAGGGTTACATTATTATTGATATCTGATTTCTATGTTACCCTAAAATCCGACAGTGGTTTACCGACAAAATTAATGATCCAGTAACCAAAATTAATTCCCCGATTTAATTCCCCATATTTCATCATGGTATTTTATATGACAATGTTGAATATTAAATTTAGGGTGACAATAATGAATAATTGATAAACTGATGTTGGTAATTAGAATTTTGCTTAGTGTAAATACCAACTAACAGATAAATTAAGAATAAGAACTTAGCCCTTGACTGCGATCTCACCTGATGATAAGTGATGATGCAGTCTAAGATGATAGCGAGCTAACTTGTTAGGGGTACGACAGTTATATTAAGCCCATACCCCCATAGGTTTCTACACGGCATCGTACTACACGGCATCGTACTACACGGCATCTTACTACACGGCATCGTACTACACGGCATCGTACCGAAACGCTAAATCGCTTGGCGGTACGTTTGTGCCTGTAGGGTGGTAACTAGACAGGGCCGGAGCCTCTCATCAGACCAGACTTTTTTTTTTTTTTATCCACTCCAGGGTTAACCACATGACTGTGATCTCACCTGATGGTAAGTGATGATGCAGCCTAAGATGGTAGCGGGCTAACCTGTTAGGGGCATGGCAGTTATATTAAACCCATACCCCTATTCGGTTTCTACACGGCATCGTACCGGAATGCTAAATCGCTTGGCGGGCACGTCTTTTACCGGTAGGGTGGTAACTAGCCACGGCCGGAGCCTCCCACCAGACCAGACCAGGGAAAATTCAGAAATTATAAATTTCCAAACCCTGCCGGGGATCGAACCCGGGACCTCCGCACGTTAAGGCAACAGCGCTCAACACTGCGCCACGGAGGTCGTCAAGGGATAATTCAGACTAGGGATAATAGGTCGACTAGGGATAATTCAGAAATTATTAAGTCCAAATTGACCCTGCCAGGAATCGAACCCGGGACCTCCCACAATAAAACAACAGCGCTCACCACTGCGCCAGGGAGGTCGTCAAACACTCAGAGGGAGGTATTCGGACACCAATGCAACTAATTTACCCTGATTTTCAGTTGGCAGTACTTACTGGAATGTTAAGTTGGCTTGTATTTAATTACAAACATTTTTAGGTATATTATAATAACATATAATAATACCTGCTATGAAGAATAAGGAAATAAGGGCCAAATTTTACAAGGCGTAATAATTTGCACTTAAAAACGTCATTACTGCAGTCAGCTATAAGGCGGGAAGCTCAAAAGGAAAAATAGAATAATTTGTGGAATAAATAGGCTTGGGCGTTAAAGAACGCATTTTTGGCATTCAGGGGAATGGTTATTGCTGGGTGTTAGATAAATAAAATGTTTGTACTTATACTTTGTATATTTTAAAGAAATATTTAAGGGATGTTTAAATATGTATTACGATATATTTTTTAAGAATATCAGGCCAACATAATTAGAGTCGACGTATACACACGATGTATAATGGAATCGTATCATAAGTCATTACAACCGTGTAAGTGTAAAACCTTTATTTAAAAGAACTCATTCGTAACAATGTGGTAAAGTCCTTAAATTGTATCGAACATACCACAACACAGATTATAATAGGGAGATTATAAATCTGAAACCAATAAATTTACCTTTACAATAGTGTAGAATCCGTTTAATATGTTCTCTTTTCGCAATACAACTTGTATAGGCATTTTGTCTTTTGTTTAGTGATGCGCTTCAAATACTATCGGTATTTTAAGCATAAATTTTTTATGCTGTATTTTTAACAATAAAAGTATACTTTTAAGAATATTTTATTTTGAATCAAATCAATAATCAATAATCAAACTCGATGGTATAATATCTTTGGGTTTGGTTTTCGATGTTATAAATCTTTAAAGTTATAATGAGTTAAAATTGTGATCGACTTATTTAAAAAACTATAATATTAGCTACAAAAACCCATAATTAAATCTATTCTTATGTGTTCCTACGTTTTCAGCAGAAAATTCAGCAGAATAGGTTTATCCAGCATCATAGATGAAAACACGGTAAATCTGCGGGAGGTAAAATAAATAATTTTAGCAGCCCAAAACTGGTAATGTTTTTTTAAATAATATTTTTTGATTAAAACTTTACCTGTTTAAACACAAAAAATATTATTTCAACAAAATTGAAACAATAGCAGCGTACCGCCAGCCTATTCAGCACATCCCTAAAGAGCGATAAGGAGGTGGACGATGAAACAAAAGCGCTATCGACGCGATTTTCAACAATATCCGACCGGCGTAAATCACGCACGTCGGCCGTATTGTTTATTTCCAGCGTAGCCGGTTGTTCTTTTTTAAAAGGGATTTTATCGACAACCGTGATATTGTGTTGACCACACTACAGCGCACCTGTTTGAAAAAAAAATTCACTATAATATAGTTGAGTAAGCATCTTGTTTGAGCTAATCTTTTTCATGACTCGACTAAAGAGTACAAAGTTCATCAGGTTTTTTTTAAAATCATATCATACTAATATTATAAATGCGAAAGCGTGTATGTTTGTTGGTTTGTCCTTCAAACACGCCGCAACGGAGCTCAACGGATCAGCGTGTTTTTTGGCATGGATATAGTTGAGGACCTGCAGAGTGACATAGGTTACTTTTTATTCCGGAAAATTAAGAAGTTCCCGCGGGAAATAAATAAACTTTAACCACATGGACGAAGTCGCGGGCATCAGCTAGTTATGCCTAAGGGCTCTATAGCCATAGGAAACGTCTTAATTAAAATAATTATCGAGTTATAGCACTCGAGGGGGTTACCAATTCACTTTTCTGAAGGAATTGTATTTTTTTCATAACCCTTGTAGTTAAATTTTTCATAATAATTTAAATAATATGCCCACTGTTAAGCGGCGATAAAGTCCCATTAACTAAAATTGCCTTGACAGATAGACAAACGGACTAGATAAGACTTTAACAGGTGTCTAATTTTACTTCAACTAAAAATGTTACAATAGAGTTCACTAGCTTCACATCTACAAACGAGTAGTTTTATTAAGGACTGTAGCATAAAAATAAACTATCAACTTAAAGATTCTCACATCAAATAAAAACCTTATTACAAAATAATGATCGGTATAATACGAACTTAGTAGTTTTAAAACCTGTGAAATATCACGACGATATCTAAGATTGTGAGATTATTCACATGCTCCGAATAACACTTCATTGTCAGCGGCCATTAAAGTAGCGATTACCGAATCCGAGGCTCAATCGTAGGCTATCTCTACTACAGCTGTTACTTCAGCTTGCAGACTCTGTCAGCTTGGCTTCGACTGTGGCAGTAACTTTATATCTCTTGCAGATTTCTACAGTTGGGATTAGGGCGGCGCCAAGAATTAACATAGAAAATAAAAACACGCACGACCAGCTGTGCAAATGGGTTATGAACTTATAGCGTCGTAAGTATCTATTTTGTTTAGTCTATTCTCGAGCTTTAAAGCGTCTGACAAAATTTTTGTTCCATGGAAAGTGTCCGATAGTTACGATTCTATTTTAGAATAATATTCTACAAAACATATTGTATAAAAATCAGCCATGTAAATTTAAGTTAAGTATCTCTCAGTTTTAGTTACCTTTCTTACCACCTGGTAACATAAGGGCAGGTACCAAACTGCCTTGTGACACCTGGGCAGGCACCAACCTGCCCAGGTCTCACAAGACGAGCTTCACAAGCAAGCAGGTATTCAAAGAACATGAGACGCCTCTGAGAACCTAAGGTTTCATTTATGTGAAAATAAGTTATGTCTGATCGCTATGGGATCTTGGACTATTATGTCTAGTTATGCCACTTAATCGATGCCTGATCTAACACGGCCCCACGCACCCCAGTCGAGATGCCAATATACCGTCACGTCACACATTAAGAATGCAATTATTGGCAAATCAAATTGTATTCTTGGCTTCCCAGATATAGAAAGCTGTTGTCGTGGCCCCAGATCTTATAATTAAAGCGCCGTTTTAGTGGCCACAAAAAGGCCTCAAAAATAGATCGCTGTTTCAATGGCGGTACGTAGATAGCTTCAACTTGATCGATGCTTGATCTAACACGGCCGCACGCACCCCGGTCGAGATGCCAAGATACCGTCACGTCATACATTAGAAACGCAATTGTCGAGTCAAATTACAGGACTGACAGGTAGACAGTATCATTCGCTCTGGTGGCTCCGGGAGGCTCTTGCGACTGTCAAATTTTTTGGAGCTCCTTTTTTTTAAAGCATTGTGGTTTATAAATGAGGACTCTGTATAGTATTAATTTAAATTTAAGAACAAACTATTTTTAATCTATGGAATTTAATCAAACCTGCTAGCAACTGATGATGCAGTCTAAGGCGGAGTGCACTTACGTAGATGTCTATTAAACTCATACCTACCCCTAATCAGTTTCTACACGACATCGTACTGGAACGCTATATCGCTTGGCGGCACGTCTTAGTCGGTAAGGTGCCCGGCTTCGCCCGTGGAGACCAGACTAGATCATTCCCATTTTGATCCTGCCGGGGATCCAGTCCAGGACCTCCCGTTATAAGACTACAGTGCTCACCGCTGCGTCAGAGAGGTCATTAGGGACGAAGTTGTGATTTCTATTTTGTACCTATAGTGTTGAAAGAAAAACGGAAAGTCTTTACACAATATTCTAACGGTTCGAATTAGAAATGAAAAAAAAAGAAAGGTCTAAGAACTTGAAGGTCGAAGGTCTACATACCTTCTAAGATCTACAAGTCTTACATTAAAAATGTACTCCTAAAAACATTCCCTTCATAATATTATAAGGATAAAATACTTTCGAAGTCAATACACGGACCGCACATAATGTGGAAACCTTGTTAGCAATAAATATAGCGTCGTAAATACCTAACATTGCCTATCGATATATTTTTAACGTGTATTGTTTCCCGGTTTGCCGGTATAGAGGTAGCGGCGGTCGGCAAAATCACACGGTCCTCATAAATAAGATTTGATAGGGAACTTAAATAATATTGTCTACAAAACTATGGAGGAAGAAATCAAATTTTTACTTTTGAATTCATGCAATCCTATGCCTATGATGATGATTAGTGATGTTTAAAAGTCTAGCATCGAAAAATGATAAGTAGTGATGTGTGCATTATTTTAATAACTAGCTGATGCCCGCGGCTTCGTCTGCGTGTTTTAAGTTTTTTTTTATCCCCGCTGGAACTAGCCTATGTCACTCTTCAGGTTCTCAACTATACCCATGTCAAAAATCGCGTCGGTCCGTTGCTCCTTTGTGGCGTCATTGAAGGACCAAACAAACACACTTACGCATTTATAATAGTTTAAGTATGATGAACACCACGAAGGAGTATGAAGTATGATCAACACCTTTTAACAGCCGATCTGCTTAATCGATCATCGATTTTGCCGGTAATTGGTCACAGACTCAGAGTATGATACCTAGTATATTTTAACTCTATTAAATCACTATTATTTTTCATCTACGGTCACAGATGAAAAATAATGGTTACTTCGTAAGTTTGGTACCGACATACGAGCTGTTCCATCCCAGCGACGCGGAAATTTCGGACTTCGGACGGACGAAACTAGTAATCCTATTTTTTTATATTATAAAAGTTTGGATGTTTGTAAATTCGTAAGTTTATATCCTCCTTCACGCCGCAACGATTGAACGAATTTGGCTGAAGTTAGGAATGGATATATATTATATTAGATAATTTAAAAAAAAACTTATGTTATATACTTTTTATCCCGGAAAATTAAAGTTTTTTTTTTAAATATTTAGTCTAGCGCTTGGCTGCAATCAGATTTGCTTGCAAGTGGTGATGCAGCCTAAGGTGAAGCGCGCTTGCCCAGAAGATGCCTATTCACGCTTGATTTGAAGGTTAAAAGAAGAGGGGAAAATGGAAGCCGGAAGGGCATTCCATATCCTAGCGGTTCGAATTAGAAACGAGGAAGCAAATCGCTCCGTACGAGCCCGCGGAAGTCCCGCGCGCCGCGAAGTCACGGCCATTTGCTAGTATTATTATATTTTTCATAGATTCCGTCTCCACATAAGATGTGCCAGCTAGGTTCGAGTCGACCATGAACTGGGCGATATGGCGCGTAAATACATCGAGCTTCGATCGTAAAACTACCGGCAACCGAAAAACCTTCCATAGGTAGGTTTTTGGTTTTCTGGCGTTATTAAATTAACTAGTAATATTCTTGGCTTCTCTCCTAGTGACTTTTAATTTGTGATGATAATAAATTTATTTTAGAGTTATTTTAATGTATATAACGGGTATATACTTTAAAATATGTCGTTAAACCACGGAATAAGCTTAAAATCATTATTTTAGAGTTAGTCCATACTAATATTATAAATGCGAAAGTGTGTGTCTGTCTGTCTGCTACGCTTTCACAGCCTATATGTTCAACAGATTTTGATGAAATTTGGCAAAGGGATAGGTTGTATCCCGGGGAAGGACATAGGCTACTATTTATCCCGGAAAATTAATGAGTTCCCGTTGTAAAAAAAAACCGTAATCATAAGAAAATAAATAAATTATAAGTATATTATTCATAAATAGTATCACATAATATGCACCTGCTTAATAATTATTTAAAAAAAAGTTGAAAAGCAGTTACATAGACAGATATTTCAAATATGACGTCAAGTAAAAGAGCGCTCGAACGCCACGGGTTTGAAATTGGAAGCCATAAAGGCGCGAAGCGACCGGAAGTCGGACGAGGCTCCATCAGATCCGTATCACAGATGCCGCGGATTCATTTCCGCTACACTTGCATTTTGAATTTATACCATTCGTTCAGAAATAGGTCAGATAAGATTTTAGTTAAGGAACTAGCTCTTTACGTACAATATATATATTTTAGAGTTATAATTAGATGATGACACCGACTTCAAATCGCGTTTATCAAAATCCCGTGGCCTCTCTTCGTTTTTACGGAATAATATTCCAAATCCTTAAAAACTCACGTCCTTCTGTTTCCTGCTTCAGCTAGATTGATTAACAAACAAACGCACTTTTATATTTATAATATTAATAATAAAGATTTTATTGAATGGCATATACGACCCAAGTAACACAAAAGTGCTGCATATCAACTGAATCACAGTCCACATTGGAAACTTTAGCTGCAAAACTTGCTATATATTAGCTGAATAAAAGCTGAATAATAGCATCCTCAGCAGATATAACTCTGATTTGGGCACAAATTATACAGCAACTAGCTGATTAACTGCCCACAACTGCATTATATAAGCATTTAATAAGCATTAACAAAGGTAACGGTCGCCCCAAGAGCTAAACATCGGCTGATACAGAGAGTATTTTTTACCTATTATGTAGCTCAAATTACAAACCAGCACCCTTTTTACGCTTTTATGCAGTTAAAAGAGCACGAGCGGCGAAATTGTGAATAAATATTACTCCATATATTCTTTAATATATCACACTATCTCGATATTCTGCAGCATTGTTTATTTAAGCGCACCATCATACAATGTGACATATATGTCCAATAGTTAAAGTAAATAATTCATTTTCGGTAAGTAAAACTTGTATTTGTTTTATTAGTGCCTGTAATTTGATAGGGAAAGCAAGTTTATTGTCAAATATCATATACTTTTAGACCAAAATTTTCACGCGCTCTCGAAATATAACTGTTTAATAGGAAATCCTATTATAAAATGGATTGTAATATTTAAAAAATGCCAGCAATTTCTTAATTATGGAACATTGAATTTGACGAAAAGCTTTTTACATAAAAATTATTAAAAACCTTTTTCAAATCCAGTAGATATTTTCGAAGACAAAATAAAAAGAAATAGTAAATATCATAAATATTGTAGTTTAGAACATGGAAAATGGTGGACAAGCAATGTGAACCGTAATAATGCCAAATAAATGCTTTAAGAGCTATATTAAGGTGCTAGGGGTATATTAATCAGCAAAAAGCTGATACGAGTGGTTCTTGTGTCTAACAAGTCAGCCATAGATTGATGTAGAGCTTGATAGTCGGTAACATATACGCAAATGCCCTCCCAATGAACAGCTGTATATAATCTGTCAAGGATTAACTTTTAGGGGTCCGTGGTGGAACGTTTGGGCATGAGCTAATAGGTCGGTACTTATTTTAAAACCTAGTTTTTAGGTAGTGTATAAAGGTTAGGTATAATTTTATTGTGCCTAATATAAAATCGTACATACATAATACAAGTATTCATGGTCTTATATAATATCTGCATTAGCTGATTAAATGCCTACGGCAGTACAATTATTCAGCCCAAGTAGGGACAAAGAGGTACAAGTGAATAGTTTTATACCAGTTAGCTGTAATTTAACACCATATACGTTCACCCAAAGTGAACATGTGGGCTAGATAAGTGCAGTTATAAGAGTGCATATTACAGCTGATTAAAACTGTGAAAGTTCAACTATATGCAGCATGAAGCGATAATTGAATTCACATAATAACTGATAACATTATAATAACTCACATATGGTCTGTTAAAATGCAAACATTGGAAGGATACACATGTGACCTTTTATTCAGAAAATAGCTTAGTTTAGAGTGCATAAAATACTTTATTGTAGCTGAAAGTACTAAAAATAGCTAAGAGCTGAATAACATGGCCTGCGCACCTGATAGTAACGCTCGCAACATTACAGCGGTGCCTTCGTGGTGCTTAATAAAGTCAATGTACAGCAGAAAGTGTAATATTAAGCTTTTAGAGTAACGGTGGACTCTTAAGTCTTTAAGTCTTCCTAAACGCTTAAATTACCGATGTGGACCTCATGTGACATCTTTTAATGCAGTTTTGTGTTACTTGGGGAGTAATACCCAGTATAAAATAAGTCACAAAAGAAATATAGTAAGTAACTAGGTATACAAGTGAATATAATTAAAATTATTAAAAAATACGACTGCTCTGCCGTAGACACACATGCATACACGAACCCTGAAAACATAACACTGCTTTTTTGGGCAGTCGTGTAGTAAAAAATCACATTTTTATTAAATGATATTTTTTTGGGAATCACTGGATATTGAACTACTTATAGTGTTATATATTTTTGGAATCTACTCTTCATTTTCTAGATGATGATTATATAGTTAATCTTATTTTTGAATATTTATTCGAATGTTTTTTTTTTCAACTTTAGTCTTTAATGCGGAACCATGGTCACCCCATAATTTTTTTTTTAATTTTACTAGCCTATGTCACCCGGAATAACTTAGGGATTCTAACGATACCTCATTTATCAAAATCGGTTCAGGCGTACAGAAGTTATGGTGGAATATACAAACTCACAAACATACATACATGAACCCTGAAAACAATATACTCCTTTTTTCAGGCAGTCGAATAATAAATTAAGCAAGATTTTTGACGAAATTCCTTTCTCCACGAGTAAGATGCGTATCAAATTGAAATATAGGTACGAGTACCTATCTAGAAACGAAACCGCTCTAAATAGGACACTCACGTTTTCACCTGAATATTTATGTGCTCAGTGCTCACACTTTTTTGTTTCGGTGTCGGTTGCAAGCTTACCCTTTTTTGAAAATCTCATCTTTAATAGATGAGATTTTCAAAAAAGTAATAGTATTAATTAAAGGCAAAAATGCCCGGTAGGTATACCTTCAATAATAATGCAATAATTAATTTAAAATAATGGAGCAGTTGTGATGATGCAGTTTGAATACCTATGCATAAGAGATAATTATAATAATTCTTATTTTAAATTCTTCTTATTATTCGGTTCAAAGGTTATCCATCGCCATTCAGCGTGACAATGCTGCAAGAGTACCTTTGACCCAGGGGCAATCGGGGGTGGCATTTTGATAAGGGTTTTTTTTTGTTAGTAAGTTTATAATAAGGATTTATTTCATAGTTAGTTTAATAATTTGATTTTAGTACATTAATATCAAATATTTGTTTATTTTAGTTTTATTCTTATTTTAGAGACGTCAAGGTACGTGACATAAAACTCTTATTTTGAAATAATACTGCTTTTAAATGCGATGGAAGTAAACCCACTTAACTCTCTCCGCTCATGTCGGATTATCACTTGTGTTTGCGCACACACATCTTGTGGGCTATAATGTCTGAGGAAGAGACATAATAAATATATCAAAAGTGACACAAGTTGTAATATGTGAAATAAATCATTCCATTTCCCGCGCACGTAGGCGTCATCTCTGTGGAGATTGACCGCCATAGCCGAAATTCCGATTTAAAGTAATTACATAGTCCAAATACTCATCCAATCCCACGAAATTCGTCACAATCACTCCAGTATCAAAGGATGGGGGTATTTAAAAACCCACAGAATTACTCTCAAACGGACTCGACATCGATATTACCAATTACATTGCAAATAAAGAGCACGCTCCGTTTGACTCAAAAATGAGTTCTGAGCTCAATTTAGTTACAGAGTTTGTAGATTATTTAGTGGAGATGCTTGATAAAAGCTGAAAGTGTAGCAGGTTTATGATTTCTTTGGGTGTGTTAAGGATAGGCCACAAATCTTTGAACTTCTTTAAAAATAGTGATAAGACGGATCAGGCTGCTGAAGCTTACAACTTTAAAAGTTAAATGAAATAGTCTATTTCATATAAAAATTATGCTGTTTCGAGGTTATCGATCAACTATGTTCTGCGGTCTGCCTACTAAAAACACACAGCTGAACTGTCCACAGTATATAGCGAAAAGTTTAAATATTTTATTTTTTGGTAAAATATAATAGATAGAAATTATTAAGATTTTTTTAAAGCTTTAGAACTAAAAATTTTCAGTATAATAATATAAAAGAGTTGCCTTAAAAACTCTATTATATTTTATCAGTACTTTTAAATCAACCCTGTGCAAAAGATACCGACTTTCAACTTTAGAGAAAAACCTCTTCAAAAACCCTTCCAGCTCTTGTATCATTTCGGTAACAAAGCGTGCAATAAGTCAAAGAAGTGGAATTCAATTATTATTTCCAATATTTCGTTTTAACTGAGGGACCCGTCTCGGACGGACGGACGCTGTATTAAATTTCCTCTGCTGTCACAATAAGAGCGAGTTTTCTATTCGTAGAAATTGGTCTAGAAAAGTCGAACTACCAATATTCTAGTCATTGTGTTTTAAAATACAACTTTGAGAGTGTATAATATACCTATATGGACTATAGAATATTTAATGGATATTGGCCATCGATACATAATATGTAGGTACTAGATGGGCCCTTTCATAGAAAAAGCCGGGCGTCACACTTGCTGAACACGTTCCACACCTGTCATAAACCTGTCTTTGTCCTCCCACCAGGCCAGACCAGGGAAATTCAGAAATTATAAATTCCCAAATTGACCCTGCCGGGTGTTGAAACCGGGACCTCCGCACGTTAAGACAACAGCGTTCAACACTGCGCCACGGTGGTCGTCAAAAGTGATTGTGGAGGCTCCAAATTATGAAAAGAGGTAACATGTAAGTAAGAGGTAAGTATGGACAGACAGTCATTTTCATACAAATTTAATTAATCAGAACCAATATTTGGTTATCAATAAATTCATCAAGCTAATCAATAAGCCGTCCACAAATAGTCGCGTAAAAAGCCCGCTTTATATTCCAAGTGCAATTTGTATTCAATTTATTATGAGCAAAATGACCAGCCTCGTTAGCACTGTACTAGTAATTTGATTACTGAAAAACACTGCGGGAAAATTAACCACATTTACTGCAAATATTTTTACCATAGCGAGCAGAATTAATGATTTTTCCGATACTTATGGACGGATAGGTAAGAAAGACTCCAAGGTTTTGGAACACTCTCTCTCTATCTGCGTCGTATTTCCCATTACTGAGGGTCGTGACCCCATTCCATTAATCACATAATGGCAATTTCTTGGGATAATAATGTGGTTTTTTCCCAGGTCCTTCCTCATACAACTCGAATCGACAACATTGAAACAGATTCATTTACGTAAATAATTTTATGAAATTATTAAAAAATACGACTGCTCTGCCGTAGCCCGTATTGCATTTTTCAAAAATTTATAGCCCGTGTCACTCGGGATATTGAAATATAGTGTTATATATTTTTGGAATCTACTCATCATTTTCTAGATGATGATTATATAGTTAATCTTATTTTCGAATGTTTTTTTTTCAACTTTAGTCTTTAATGCGGGACCATGGTCACCCCATCAATTTTTTTTAAATTTTACTAGCCTATGTCACCCGGAATAAGCTAGGGATTCTAAAGATACCTCATTTATCAAAATCGGTTGAGACGTATAGAAGTTATGGTGGAATATACAAACTCACATACACACATACATATACATACATACATACATACATGAACACTGAAAACAATATACTTCTTTTTTCAGGCAGTCGTATAAAAAAATATGGCCTTATACAGTAACTTCCTCTAGCCCTATAATTAGTTAATACTACTACCAAGGTACCTACTTACATAAGATATTTAAGTGACAAGCACCCTGGCGCAATGGTGCGCTATGGTCTTATTGGTGGTAGGTCCCGGGTTCGATCCCCGGCAAGGTCAATTCGAGAATTTATAATTTTAAATTTTGTCTGGTCTGGCCTGGTGGGAAGCTTCGGCCGTGGCTAGTTGTCGTGTGGAAACCAATTGGGTTGATATTATGGGTTTAATCTGCCAAAAAACCTGGCCTTACAGGTTAGCCCGCTAGGTACCATCAGATTGCATAATCACTTACCATCAGGTGAGATTTTACTCAAGGGCTAACTTGTATTGGCGTATAATAATGCTTATTGATTTTTTTTTTCTAGAATGAGGCCATTCTGTTTAACACAGTCTCTAATAAAATGACAGCTAATAAAATTTAGTTCAGTCCCTTTCCGCAGGAAATATTATGAAAGGGTTAGCAATATTTTAATTCTGTCATTCTTGTTAAGAGATTTTGTACAACAGAATCAGCTCCAGTATAAAATTTACAAGTGCCTAAAATAACTTAATAACGGCAAGATTTATATTAATTTCTAGAAACTAGAAAGTTCAGGATTAATTTATACAAGTGTTCCTAGGAAACGCAGTAACTTCCTAATTGCTAAAGTTCCGGACAACAAGTGGTTTAGATCAGCGCTAACTAGAACTCTAACAATCGGATCTATCGATATAATCATGAAGTTACGTCATTCTAATCCTCATACCATTTCCAGGCTAGATTAGCTTCCCTGTTACGATCCCCTTTTCGAGGAATTGTAAGTAGGAGAAAGTTCTTTAGGATTATGAGCTAAAAGTCGTAATATCCACGTCCCCTGTTCACTTTTATGTTGAACTAGCTGATGCCTATGATATGATAAAAATTAGTCTATGTCACTCTCTAGGTCTTCAACTATACCTCTGCCAAAAATCACGTCGATCCGTTGCTCCGTTGCGACGTGATTGAAGGACAAACCAACAAACCAATAAACCAACAAACTAACAAACCAACAAACAAATACACTTTCGCATTTATAATATTACTAGCGGACGCCCGCGACTTCGTTCGCGTGGCATAAGTTTTTTAATTCCCATAGGCATTCCTTAATTTTCCGGGATAAAAAGAACCCATGAAAAAAAAACCGTCGATCCGTTGCTCTGTTGCGGCGTGATTGAAGGACTATTTAACGTCCTTTGGGATAGAATTTATAAAAACTGTGAATTATGTATTTCATAATTTAAACCGGTAGCCGAAATATCAAGTTTCACGGCTATTTAACTTGAAAAACGCCGGCCTTTTACACCAACTTACAACCCCCATTTTACCCGTTTGGGGGTGGAATTTTGAAAAACTGTTGCACACGTACTTCTTTATATTACCTATATCGAAAGCCAAAATACCAAGTTTCGTTGTAATATTAACTTGAAAAATATGTTGATAAATGAAGGACATTCAGCCCCTATTTCACCCCTTTGGGGGTTGAATTTTCAAAAATGGTGAAACACGTACTTCTTTATTTTTTACCGATAACTCATATACCAATTTTCATGGATATAACTTGAGAAATGACGGACTTTCATACAAACTTTCAACCCCTATTTTACCCCTTTAGGGGTGGAATTTTGAAAAATCCTTCCTTAGTGAGCGCCTACGTTACAAAAGGCAGCTACTGTCAAAATTTCAAGTCTCTAACCCTAGCGGTATAGGCTGTGCGTTGATATATAAGTCAGTCAGTCAGTCAGTCAGGACTTTGAATTTTATATATATAGATTAAGTATGACGACCATGTTTTAGAACTTTGTATTTCATAACAAATCCCATAATGAGCACGCGTTTTGACGTTTGAAAAAATATTGCCGATTTGCCTATTCGTCAAATACCCAATTTTCCTGGAATTTTCAATACATAAAAATTCTTTCCAAAAAACCGACTTCCAAAGCCACTGTAAAGTAAAAAATAATTTTGATTTCTACACACTATGTTGAAGTCGGGCGAGCCTAACGCGTCAACTATGCCTATCTTTGTTATACTCGCCCGACTTCAACATAGTGTGTAGAAATCAAAATTATTTTTTACTTTACAGTGGCTTTGGAAGTCGGTTTTTTGGAAAGAATTTTTATTTTTAACTTTTTAGTGGAGTCTTGATCCCCACGGCTTAGGAGTGCAGTACCCTAAAGCATCAGAGTTGAGGAGTTGGGACTCAGAGTTGAATCGTATACTCGTGACTTGATACTATATGAATTCACCATCAAAACTGAATAACTCCCTAGTTTTGAGACGTAGGTATACCTACAGCATCAGGATTGAGGATTTGGAGTCAGATTTTTTTATGGGACCATCTCGCGAGCTTCCTCTAACCACTGAAAAAAAAAATTTTTTAATCGGTTTGGAAACCACGGAGATATGCGGTAACATACATTAAAAAAAAAAAAATATACGCGCCGAATTGAGAACCTCCTCCTTTTTTGGAAGTCGGTTAAAAATTCTATCACTCAGTTTCCTATCTATAGATAGATAGATAGATAAATTCTTTATTGCCACACATAACAAAGAAATAACTTCTATCTAAACCTATCCTACCTATCTATCTAAACCTAAGTTGAGAGTACCGAACCTCTGCGCAGAGCTAATATTATTGTATCATTTGTCTTTCTTTTCATCTATTGGCCTATCTGCTACGTAAATTTTATCAAAATATTTTGATATAGCGATTACATCCCGGGAAGAAAAGACTACTTTTGACCACGGAAGCTCAGAGATTTCCCTCAGAATGTTCAAAAAAATCATGATCTATATATCTTATCATTTAATTAGAAACGAATAATTATTAATGCTGAGACAATAATCCACGTACCCAAGTATTTTATGAGAACTTCACTTCCAGCATTTATTTGATTAAATGTTCAAAGGAGTTATAGGCAAAAATCATGTACAAAATCAATATTCAAAAAAAACACCTACTCTCAAAATCATTTACTACAATCCGCTTTCAATCCTCCAGGCAATCAACGACAAACTTTGAATGTTGATTTACAAAAGCAGATCTTCCTGGGCCAAACGAAACGCCACATCCTTTTATTTCTAACACGGACATTGAATTCGTTCTAGGCTTCAGCCGAGAACCCTCCCATCCAATTCAGGCTAGGTTTCAACCTAGTCCGAATTGAATGGAAGGTTTCGACGCCTACCAGCCTTTATCTGGTTTTTGTACGTAAATTCTAAAAATGCTTTATGTGTGTGCGTGGTATACCTAAATGTCGTTTCAGAAGTCAATACTAGCTGATGCCCGCGACTTCTTATGCGTGGTTTGAGGTATTTTTGGTTCCGCGGGAACTCTGTAATTTTCCGGGATAAAAAGTAGCGTATGTGTTATTCCAGACTAACTATAATCTATCTTCATGCCAAATTTCATCCAGGGGCCATACTGCCAACCATGAAACTAGGAATCTGCTTATTACTGGACGTCAACAAGTGTAGTTTAACTACCTAAATTGAATAAAAATTATTTGACTTTGACTTTGACTTTGACTATTACTGAACGGCAGTATGGCGCCAGATCCGTTCAGCCGTTATGGCGTGATGATCCATCAATCCATCCAAACTTTCGCATTTAAATTATTATTATTAGGTATAAGTATAGATTACTTAAACTATTTCTGTTGTTAAGCGTGTAAAGGTTTCTTGAGAAAATTAGGGCCTGCTTCGTTGTTGTAAATGCTATAAATTGCATACTAATTGCGAGGTAAAATTATCTACAATATTCTTTCGGTTGATTGTTGGTCGACTTGATGCGAGGCTGGTTGCTTACATGCAACTTTTTTCATTAAGAAAATCATCGATAGTAACCTCGACTTAACAAATGCTGTTTATAGTGTAGCCTCTCTCATGAAATTGCAAAGAATTTTCAACCGACTTCAAAAAAAGGAGGAGGTTCTCAATTATCTTTGTTACCTCAGAACTTTGAAAGGGCATACTTCCCATGTGGTCCCATATAAATTTCATCGAAATCGGTCGAGCGGTTTTTAAAATATCAACAATAAAATAAGTACTTTGTATAGCGTATGCTTGTTGTTGTAAAGTTGGCGCGGGAGTTTGAAGTCGGTTGTTTAATAGTTATTTGTTATACAAGAGTGAAAAGTAGTTTTTTAACCGCGTGCTCAATTTTGATGACCGAGCAAGCGAAGGATTCTAAAATTGAATCACGAGCGCAGCGAGTGGTTCAAAAATTACAATCCTGAGCGTCAGCGAGGGAATCAAAAGAGCACGGGTGAAAAATCTTTTCACTCGAGTGCAACACGTAACTTTTCATCCCACCTCACCGAGGAAATGACATGACGTGAAGAAAATGGTGCGCGCAAAGCAAATTAAAAAAGTACACCAAGAAGGTTACGAGTGTGAGTTTTTAACAAATTAAAAAAGGTTATATGGAAATTCGGCACCATAGAGGTAGAAGTAAATAGGTTTTAATGATGTTTTGAATCCACAAACTTCATAGACGAGTGATATTTACTAACGTGCACACGATGTTCTAAATTCAATTTACTTTATCCTCAAGAGGATAATAACGGCTTTTGCATTCAGATATCGAAGGTTAAAAATACTCTTTCCGAGATGGTGGGATGAAAAAATAATTTTTTATATTAAATTATAGTATAAGCTGTGTCTTGATAGAGACCTAAGGGTCAGTATAGACTGAGCACGGAAATCGAAATCGAGGCACAGCGAGTGGCGGCGAGTACATTTCATTCCACTTTTGTTTAGGACTTAAAAAAACCGGCCAAGTGCGAGTCGGACTCGCGCACCGAGGGTTCCGTACAAACCTGTAGTAAGTTTTAAATTATTAAAAATATTTTTATTTTACATATTTGAGTTGATTGAATGAAAGGTAAATTTTGAGTTTCAGTTCTAAGTATGGGGGAACCTCCAAAATTTATTGTTTTTTTTTCTATTTTTGTAAGAAAATCTTAATGCGGTTCACATAATACATCTACTTACCAAGTTTCAACAGTATACTTCTTATAGTTTCGGAAAAAAGTGGCTGTGACATACGGACGGACAGACAGACAGACATGACGAATCTATAAGGGTTCCGTTTTTTGCCAAATTTGGCTACGGAACCCTAAAAAGAGGGATATCTTTTTCAAACTCTTAGCAAAAATGGTTTCAGCACTCAAAGGATTGCTCTAAGCAAATACGTCGCTAATGGTACGTTACATGAATAATATTGTCGACTGTCAGCTCACGTAGCATCGGGAACCACCGGCGCAGCCATTATAGCTAGGGATGTGACAAGACTGTATCGATAAAAACGAAAAATGCTTAGTTGTGGCGTAGTGACTGTAGTTCTATACTATAAGCAAAAATAGAAATATCAATTAAATATCACAATGAACACTGTTAATCGCGCTAACGAAGTTTTCTATATAAAATACAGACACTTAAAAGAACCTATTACGCACGTCAGGCCAGGTTCCCGGGCATAACACTAGCCTGACGAACGAATATCCTAAAAAAGTATTATGGTCGAGCCATACCATATCCTCCACTACATATTAGCTAGAAATATTTATGGAACAAATTGACACACCTGAACAAAGGTCTCCAGCAAGGAGCTTCACAGAACACGGTCTTGCGCCGCTTGCGTCTAGCGTCTCCCAACTACTTGCTTTATCTACCGTAGTAAGGCGTTTTCAAAGTCAACGCTGCGTTTTAGGATCGAGGCTGCCATTATTGCTACAATACCGCACAGCTTTTTTAAATTGATTAATTAGAAATTTATTTATTTCATTTAACTCTTAAATTAATACTTTTGTTGTTTTTCAATCTAATTTTTAACTAAATCATCTTACATTCAGGTAAAAAAGTAGATTGAAAGTTGTATAAGAATTTGCTACGGTTTATTAAAAAGTCTATCTGAATTTATACATTTTTTTAAGAGTGGTTAACGACTACCAAGTTCAAACGAGGCAGTAAACTCTCATTTAATTTCCCTTGAGCTGACACACTGTTTATGATATCGTAAAATATCACACATAATAGTTTACTTTCATAAAATTATTATGAAAGGTGCCATGGGTTACAACTTTGGCAATATAAAAGGCCTAAATAATTAAACATAATATATCGAACAATAATGTCGATAATATAAGTCGAATTCATTTTTTAAGTACTTAGGGAACACGCGTGCTACTTTGCCTCAGGATTCATTACTTGCAATTTTTTTAGGAATGTAGGCATTTATACATACTACTAGCGGACGCCCGCGGCTTCGTCCGCGTGGCATAATTTTTTAACTCCCACTGGCATTCCATAATTTTCCGTGAAAAAAAAATGTGAATTATGTATTTCATAATTTAAATCCGTTGCCCAAACGTCAAGTTTCATGGCTATAACTTGAAAAACGGCGGCGGACGGGGTGGAATTTTGAAAAACAGTGAAATACTCATTTCTTAATTTTCAACTCGCAGCTCATATACCAAGTTTTATGGCTATAGCTCTTGACACGTAATTCTTTATATTATACCGAAAGCTAAAATACCCAGTTTTGTTGTTATATATTAAAAAATATCTTGATAAATGAAGGACATTCATCCCCTATTTCACCCCTTTGGGGGTCGAATTTTCAAAAATGGTGAAACACGTACCTACTTCTGCATATCTAACTGAAAGCCTAAACGCTAAGTTTCATGGCTATAACTTGAGAAATGAAGGACTTTCATACAAACTTTCAACCCCTATTTTACCCCTTCGGGGGTGGAATTTTGAAAAACTGTGCCAAACGAACTTCTTTATTTATTGCTTAAAACCAAAATAGCAAGTTTCGTTGATACAACTTGAGAAATATCTTGACAAATGAAGGGCTTTCATATAAACTTTCATCCCCTATTTCACCCCTTCGGGGGTAGAATTTTCAAAAACTGTGAAACACGTATTTCTTTATTTTTTACCGGTAACTCATATACCCAGTTTCGTGGATATAACTTGAGAAATTACGGACTTTCATACAAACTTTCAACCCCTATTTCACCCACTTAGGGATGGAATTCTGAAAAATCCTTTCTTATTGAGCGCCTACATTATAAAAGGAAGCTACTGTCAAAATTTCAACTCTCTAACCCAAGCGGTTTAGGCTGTGCGTTGATATATAAGTCAGTCAGTCAGTCAGTCAGGACTTTGAATTTTATACACATAGATAGATAATATTATTATTATCTCTGTTTTTTCAATAGAATTGTATAGCATGTTTAGCAGGTTATCGGTCCATTTTGAATGGTGACAGTAAAAATTAATTCAGAGAAAACATACACCGCTTTCAACAACCGCTGCTGTTGCGTAGGCATGTACAATCGCAAACACTTTGGGACTATATTTTTTTCTTAAGACATTTATTAATTTAAAAAATAATGTGATAGGTATCTTCACATTATCGGGGCGTCTGCGCTGCAAAAGTGTTCGACGAACGCCTACGTTGAAGAAACGCTAGTGTATAGGAGCTCTAACACTCGTAGCATTAGCACACCATGCGTTTAGTACATTATGAAAATATCTAAAAGTACAAAATATCGAAACTATTTTCACATCCCTAGTCATACTTACAGCGCAAGACGGCAAGCCACAGATGTTCAGAATAAATTGTCCACAAAGCGTATTTATTAATAAACAAATAGTTTTTAAACGCGAGAGATAAACTGGACATTTAAAAAATATATAGCTCGTAGCTCGTAGCTTTTAAATTTCGCAAAATATGATTATACGCGGTATGTAAACATTTTTCTTGTTTAATTTTCTTACCTGGGAAATGACAAATTAGCTCAGAAAAAAGTATAACAGCTTTAAATTAGCTAGCTTTTTTATTCCACTACAAGTTAGCCCTTGGCTGCGATCTCACCTGATGGTAAGTGAAGTGGTAGCTAATGCACTCTGGCTGGCCTCAAGTGGTCAAATTTTTTAAAAATTTTTCATAGCGAAGGTCTACCATGAGGGTAAAAAAGGGAAACCCCCCTATGAAATATTCTTAAATTTTTAGACCAAGCAGTTTAACCGGCAACTTGATATTCCATTGAGTACCTACTTAGTAATTAACAGTAAGTATCCCTGTGTAAGTAATTAACAGTATTTGTAATGGGTTTTTCTGACTAGAAATTCTCAGAGCTAGCTCGGAGTAAGGAAGTTGGCGGTGTTTCACCCCTGTGCCTCGGAGAGCACGTAAAGCCGTCGGCCTGCGCCTGATCTCACTCCAGTCGTGTCGGATTTCCGTCCCATCGGGCTACTAGAGTATAGGAATAGAGAGTGCACCTCACACGCATTCACGTGCACACACTAGTGCACCATAATATCTCCTGCGATGATAGCTAATGCTAGCTAGCTAGCTCTCTGAAGGTAGGCCGCCGTGGCCGAAATTCGGTCGGGAGGACATTATTATTAATTTACAGTACCAGATAAGCCTACATGGAAAAGTGCCAAACTTAGTAACATTATTTCCGAGCTGTGCACTGTGCAGCCAGGTTGATTCTCATATTAATATTTAACCACATGACTTCTAGAAAAATATCCTCAACTCGTTCCTCAAAGCGCTATGAGTTTTGCGTTGTCTGTCTTAGTGTCAAATGTTACTCAAACAATGTCGCAGACGAGCGTTTTTAACGCCTACCATAGAAATAGTTTTTAAAAAACAGGAAACGAAAACTCAACTAAGTTTTGTTTTGAGAGAAAATACTACCGTGTACCAGAGATACCACGTAAAAGTTAAACTATACCAACATCTATCAATTTGAACTGTGTTTATACTACGATTATATTGAGATAACTATTAAACTACATTGTAAACCTACAGGCAACAACTATTTATGAGTCTTTCCTTTTTTACATTACAAGTTAACCCTTGACTGCGATCTTACCATACTCAAAGATGCTAGCAGCTGTAACCCTGTTAGGGGTATCGCAACTATATTAAACCCATACCCCTAATTATTGATTTCTACATGGGAATGTACCGGAACGCTAAATAACGTCTGACACGGTCACATGACACGTATTCGCCGTTAGGGTGGTAGTCGTTGTGACTAGTCACAGCCAAAGCCTATCGCCAGACCAGACCAGAGGGAATTCAGGAAGTATAAAGGATAGAACCAAGAACGAAGGATCTCACACTAATGGCACTCACTACAGCGCCAGGGAAGTCGGCGAACCAAAAAATGGATAGGCGTTGGAGTCCCAAGGTGTTTGAATGGTGGAGCCGCTAGAAGCAAGCGGCACAAGACCGTTTTCTGTAGCGATGAAGGTAAACTTCGTCCAGCAGGAATTAAGATGACGATGACGGCGTCTTATTTGAAAAAGGTTTACGCTATAAAAACGCTCGTCTGCCACGCACGGGAAGCGCCCATGTCTCAGTAAGTATAGCATAAAAAATTCATAAGGCGAAATATGGAAAAATCTTGTCGGGGGCGTTTTGAAACTAATGCAAAATTCAATGCTCTAAGTTATTTATACGATACGGGAACTCCGGTGAAATTAGATTTTACGAACATTTGGACCTAAAGGCTTACGCGCTAATGGATCTTACGTTCCAACTCGTATGATCTAGTTTCACCGGCTTAGCCTGAAATGCTTTACTGGCAAAAATAAGCCACTTATGTTTCGGAAAAGGAAAATACTTTTTACGGGCGCTTCTCTATGCCTATACTTGTATTTTGTGTGTATCTCAATTCCCAATGAAGCGGGGAAAAAATTAAAGCACTAAAAAATTAACACGAAAGTCTTTTTAATAAAACTAGATGTTCCTCCTCTGCGGTGGATTTTTTTTAAATCCTGAAATTCATACTAATATGCAAAAGAAAGTCTGTCTGTCTGTCTGTCTCCTACGTTTTCACGACCCAACTGCTCAACCTATTTTGATGAAATTTAGTATAGTAGTTGTAGGGATAGTTTATATCCCGGGGAAGGACATAAGCTACTTTTTATCCCGGAAAATTAGGGAATTCCTGCGGAAATAAAAAAGCTAATCCTCGCGGCCGAAGGAGTTGAATGCAGAATTAATATGTAATGTAACCATACAATATAAGCTCTGCGTTCAACTCGCGAGCGAACTGTAGATTATTTGTGAAATTTGGCTCTACCTCTGTCGATTTAAATTTTACACTTAGACCAAAAAATTTCCGACTTACATTATCATCACTCATCATCACTACAGCCCACTAACGTCCCACTGCTGGGCACAGACCTCCACTCTCATAGGAGAGCGGGAAATAGAGCTTAGACCCACCACGCTACTCCAATGCGGGTTGGCGGGCTACTTCACTTACATTATATAAGATGGTAATTATTTTATACATAAGTAGATCACTTCATACACAAGGTATTTTTCGATAGATCTAGGCACGAAAAATCAATTTTTTTCTTTGGCCTTTATTATTTGGACCACCTGTAGGTGTAGATGTTAACAAAATGCAAACAAAACACGCAATCTGGGAACACTATTTCCTAACTGCGTTTACATTCGTGAAATCAAAATGGAGTCGTGAAGAGAATCCTATTTTGGTCATATATTGAATTTGCACCGATACCATGGCTTTGCGAAAATATTTCCAATTGACTTTCTGCCTTAGAAACTCAACTTTAAGGTATATTTTACACTGAAGTTATTAGGTAGACTTGGACGGGGGAAAATCTGTGTTTTAGTATTTCGAATATCTAAATGCACCCTTCAACGAACAAGAATTTAGGATAACGCGCATGGTTGGGTTTGCGATAGGCTGAATGGTATGGTTACAATTTGTACAGGCCACAACTTTAGTATAATAGTACCTACCTAATGTAAATTACTCTATTCTGGCAGCTGGCTATAAAACCGTCGAATCTGGTTTTATTTTTAATCGACTTCCAAAAAAGGAGGAGGTTCTCAATTCGGCGCGTATTTTTTTTAATCCATAGGTAATACCTAATTATTGTACAATTACCTATTGAACCATATCCAACTGTAGTAACGGAACGTTACCAATGTAAGTTGTCAAACGTCAGGCTCTGACAGTTGTCAGATTGACATATCCTCTCACTACCTTGGCTTAATAGCAAGCGGACGTGTATTCTAATATTAATTAATAATTATTAAAAAGAACAAAAATAAAGAAACACCGAAGACCAAAAACATCTTTTATTCAACAATATTACATGGCGCAGTTGTGATTCGGACTTTTTTAAGAAGATTCGAACGGATTAAGAACCTACACGTGTTTGAAGAAATGCAAGTACAGGACGGCACAATGGCTTCCAGCGACATGGTCGGCGTGGAATTTAAGATGCCGGGAGGTATCGTCATGGACGACTTGGATTCATGCTGGCCACAGTGGAAAAGATTCAAGGATTCCTTCAAAATTTTCATCATGGCAGCTGGGTTCGAAAAGTTGACAGAAACGCGTAAGGCGGCACTGCTATTAAATTGTATAGGGTCACAACCACAGGAACTGTACTTGAACGTCCTCAAAGTCGAAGAAAAACCGAAATTGGAGGACGTTATCAAGATTTTTGATGAATATTTTAAGCCGAAGCAAAACGAAGTAATAACAAGTTATCAGTTCAATAAGAGATGCCAAGGCGAAGAAGAAAATTTCGACGCGTTCTACACTGAAATAAGAAAATTGGCGGAAAACTGCAATTATGGCGAACAGAAAAATAGGATGCTTCGGGACAGAATAGTCATCGGCATAAAAAATCAACGGGTGCAGCAGAAACTTCTGGAAATCAAGGACTTAAGTCTAGAGAAGGCTGTTGACATCTGCAGGTCTGCGGAGCTATCCAGTGGGCAGGTCAAGGTGCTGAACAGCTCAGAGGTGCAAGCAGTGGCAGCGGCAAGACCACCCAGACAGCAGCGCACTCCGTCAAATAGCAGTTCTAAAGATAAGTACACTAATATTAAGAGTAGGCCTAATAATAATATTAATAATAATTTGTCTAATAAGTATAATATGAATAATTATCTGTGTAAGAAATGCAATACAGTTCATGGCCCCCGTCAGTGCCCCGCTTTTGGAAAAACTTGCAAAAAATGTAACAAAATGAATCATTTTAGTGTGGGATGCACTTTTAATAATAAAAAAGTAAATAATTTACAGTCACCAGTTAATGAGAGCAGTAATAATAATAATATACATGACTTATGACTAGTCCATACAATTAATTTAAGTACAAATGAGTGGACAGAGTTGTTAAGAGTGGAAAATAAGAGGGTCAGATTTAAATGTGACACTGGAGCACAAATTAATGTGTTCAGTTTAAGAGATCTCAAGTGTATTGTCGGTGATGATACAAACATAAAATTGTCTGAGACAAAAACAATAATAGAGGTCTTCGGTGGAGGAAAATTAATTCCTATTGGAAAGGTTTCATTAAGAGTTTATTCTAATAATAATATTAATAACAATGAGTGTTTTGAAACCGAGTTTTTAATTATTAATGAACAAGTTAGACCTATTTTGGGGTTAGGATCTTTGTTACAGCTGAAGCTTTTAAATAATAATAATATTAATACAGTTTCAACTAGTAGCAATAATATTAATATGAATATGAGTAAGGACTCAATTATTAATATGAATAACGAACTTTTTCAGGGAGTTGGGGAGTTTAAGAGCTCACTGCAGCTACGCATTCAACCTGGCGTGGAGCCTGTGGTGCGGCCCCCACGGCGAGTGCCTAACGCACTTATGGATCGCCTTGCGGACAAGTTGGCAGCTCTGGTGAAGCACAAAGTCATCGCAAAGGTCGATCACCCTAAAAGTTTTGTAAGCAATTTGGTTATTATTGAAAAGAGAGATGGTTCTCTAAGAATTTGTTTAGATCCTAAAGATCTCAATAAAGTATTAATAAGAGAGCATCATTTGATTCCAACAATTGATGAGATAGTCTCTAAGCTTTGTAATAAAAAATATTTTTCAGTGCTAGATTTGTCAGATGGGTTTTATAATATTAAACTTTCTGAAGATTGTAATGATTTATGTACATTCAATAGTCCATTTGGATGTTACAAATTTTTAAGAATGCCATTTGGTTTATCAATAGCACCGGAAATATTCCAAAAATATAGTGAAACTGCCTTTGGGGATATTCCAGGCGTAATTGTTTACTGTGATGATTTATTAATATGTGGTGAAACTGAACAAGAGCATGATGCAATATTAAATAAAGTTTTTCAACGGGCCAGAGAACATAATGTTCGCTTTAATAAGAATAAATTTCAGTTTAAATTAAAACAAGTGAAGTATTTTGGCCATATTTTTTCAGAGAAGGGTATGCAAATTGACCCAGACAGGGTTAGTGCAATTATTAATATGAAAAGCCCTACTAATAAAAAAGAATTACAGATTTTCCTTGGTATGGTAAATTATTTAAGAAAATTTATACCTAACTTGGCTGATATTGCATCACCTCTTCAATTATTATTAAAGAAAGATGTTGAATGGTTATGGACGGAATTTCATGAAAAAGTTTATATTAATATTAAAAGTAAAATAAGTGAAGCACCAATTTTACAAAACTTTGATAGTAAATTGCCTATAACAATCCAATGTGACGCATCGAAAAGCGGTCTTGGATGTTGTTTACTACAAAATGGTAGACCAGTTTGCTTTGCTTCAAGAAGTCTAACACCTTCAGAGTGTAATTTTTCCCAAATAGAAAAAGAATTGTTAAGTATAGTATGGGCAACTAGGAAATTTCATTATTACATTTATGGGCATAAAATTACAGTAGTTAATGATCATAAACCATTGGAAAGTTTATTAAAAAAGCATTTACATGAAGTACCATCTCCTAGACTACAGAGATTAAAATTAAAGTTATTAAAATATAATATTGTATTTAAATACTTACAAGGTAAAGAAATGTATATAGCAGATTTGTTGTCAAGATCATATCAAGAGTGTAAAGAGACAGATGACTCTTATATGTATGAAGTTATTCATTGTATAGGCTTAGCTCAGAAGTTAGAATGTACTGAGGAACAAAAATTAATATTAATCTCAGAAAGTTCTAAAGATGAGGAATTATTAAAATTAATTGAATATATTCAAAATGGATGGCCTGATAAAATTTCTAATATTCCAGATTTAATAAGATGTTATCATAAATTAAGAGCTGAACTTAGTGTTGATGAAAATTTAGTTTTTTATAATGATAGGTTAGTAGTACCTAAAAGTTTAAGATTACAGTTCATTAAAACTTTGCATGAAGGGCATTTAGGAATGTCTAAAATGAAGCAGATGGCTAGAAAGTTATATTATTGGCCTTATATGGACACTCATATTGAAGAGTATGTTAAAAAATGTTTTTCATGTCAAACGCATCATAATAATAATATTAAAGAGCCATTATTGTCACATCAAGTTCCCAACCTTCCATTTATGAAACTAGGTATTGATATAATGGAATTTAAAAGAAAAAACTACTTAATAATATATGATTATTTTTCCAAATGGTTAGATATTAAATATATAGCTAATAAGAGTTCGGCAAGCATTATTAATAGTTTAAAGGATATTTTTTGTAATTTTGGGATTCCTTTGGAGATAATTTCAGATCACATTCCATTTGATTCTAGGGAATGCAAACAATTTGCACATGATTGGGGATTTAAATTTACATATACTAGTCCAAGATATCCTCAGGCTAATGGTATGGCTGAACGTGCAGTACAGATTGCTAAGAAAATGTTAATAAAATGTAACGAGGATAAAACAGATGTAAGACTTGCATTATTACAGTATCGGGCTTCTCCCATTTCAGGAACAAATTTTTCCCCTAGTGAGTTACTAATGAATAGAAATTTAAGAACTAAGTTAGTTGTTAGCTCAAAATATCTAAAACCTAAGTTAAATGAAAATGTAACTCAGCAATTTAATTATGTTAAAAGTAGAAATTTAAGAAATTATAATAAGACAAGTAGATCTAAAAAAGAATTTTGTATTGGTCAACGGGTATGGTTTAAGAAAGATCCCCATAAGAATATATGGTATGAAGGTAAAATTGTTGGTATTAATGGTTTTAGATCCTATGTAGTAATGGATAATAATAATATTAAGTACATAAGAACCTCATATCATGTTCGACCAGCGTAGACTTTGTGTTTTGCCAGACCAGGGCTGACTCCAGCTGGTTGAATGAGTAGTTGATAAGTATTAATTTGTATACTTGTGTTGCATTTATAATACTAAATATTAAATATTAATAAGTTTGGTTGTATTTGTAATACTAAATATTAAATATTAAGAAGTTTGTAAAATTATGTTAAAGGGGGGAGAAAAGGAATGGAAATGTAATTTTCTTTTAAAAAGGGGATGATGTAGTAACGGAACGTTACCAATGTAAGTTGTCAAACGTCAGGCTCTGACAGTTGTCAGATTGACATATCCTCTCACTACCTTGGCTTAATAGCAAGCGGACGTGTATTCTAATATTAATTAATAATTATTAAAAAGAACAAAAATAAAGAAACACCGAAGACCAAAAACATCTTTTATTCAACAATATTACACCAACAAAATAGTTTCTTGAACATAAAATTCTGAACTGGTATTGGTACCTATTTGAACAGTTTTTACTACAAGTTTACCTAGAATTATTATTTCGATTGGTAGACTTGGCAAAACAATAAGCCAAAACTACCAACAATAATATAAGTCTTGATTGTTTGTTCACTAGCAGAGTGAATAAAGAAATAAAGTAATTCAGTAACACTAAAAATCTGCCATGAGATATTGAAATCAAGAGCTTTTTAATCCATTTTACTTTGACGCCAAAGGAAAGCTCGATTACGATCAATCGAATTTGCAATTTTGAAAATTAGACTAAGCATACAGATACGAACTTTTCAAATATTTACCTAAAATATAACATCGAATGTCAATAAAATATAGTGAAACATTTTCAACAGCAGATGTTTCATGCATAGTAGGTAATAAAGCAACAAGAAATTACAACAAACGCCAATGGTATTGATAATATCACAATTCAATAACATAGTTGATGGGGATTGAACCATTAAGGGGGCGTGAGGCCCGCGGGCGTACAATTGATCAAACGAATGTTTATGATTTTAATAGTGGAGGGCCCTGTCTGCATGTATTTTTAGACGTCTATACTACAATGAGATCTATACTCATATTATAAATGCAAAAGTTTGGATGGATGGATGGATGTTTGTTACTCAATCACGCCAGAACGGCTGGACGGATCTGGATGAAATTGGCACAGATTATAGAACAACACATGGGCTACTTTTTATCCCGGAAAATAGGCATGATGACAGTAACCAAGGATCAATAAAATTATGAATTTGTCTAATTAAATAGGATTCATGGATTATAAAAAACGTATTTATTTTCCTATTTCGAGTGAGATTGCTATTTATTTTGATAAAATAAAACTATAAAATACAGCAATCCGCCATAATGAATTAAACACCGAGAAGCTAATGACGTCACAATTGTTTGTTTTCGAGCTTTGACAATCACACTATTGTTTACTGCACACTGCACAGAGTACATTGGCAGAAACAATAGTGACGTCAGAACGACGCCATGACACCGGCGAGTGTTTTGGCGTGAATTTAAAAATTTAAATTTCAAATGCTAGTTTTATCTACCAAACCTTATTTTTCTGCTGAAATAAGATATTTTTTCGAAAAAGTAGATACTTCCGAACATAGTCTGACCATTTTTCAAAATTAGTCATCATGCCTATTATAAAGTTTCCGCAGAAAACCAAACATCCTCAATCCACGCGGACTAAGTCGCGAGCTTCAGCTATAGTAGGCTTAGAAGCTCTAGATTTTGAACACAAGGTTTTGCGTTACTTTAAACTATGGGCTTAAAACTATAGTTACTTTTGTGTTTTAATGCCCTGTAGAACACTTTAAAATGATTCCACTTTTCTCTATTAAACTCAATATATTTAAGTATAACATGTAGGACTTACAGGTTTCTTTTATGTTACGTCATGTTTTGACTCTACCAGCGGTTCGGAAAGAAGCTTTTATATAGGTAGACTTACTTTTCTAAATTAAATTAATATTTTAAGCAGGTGTTCAAATAAGTGCAGCAAAAATTACCTGCCTCATAACCGGAGCAACAAAATAAAATGGATTACAGCTACGAGTATAACCCGGCGAAGTTGGGAACACGCTAACTAAGTTTACATTGTCACTTTAAAAAGTTACATTTTAACACGGGCGAGTTCTACTAACTCATTAACAAAGTTTGCGTCGCAAACAATTTTTAACTATTACTTTAGTTCACTTGACTCGCGGTTTAAATGAAACTTTAAAGACCTACAGAGTTATAACGTAGGTTTAAACTATTTTGTAATAATTAATACAACATTGAATTGGTTCAAAAAGCTTAGGCTTCAGGTTAACGTACCTATTTCACAATAATGCACCCTTGCCCTTAAATTCTAGGGGACTATGAATTTTTTTTGGAGATTTGGAAGTTTTGAGGGAAAGGTATAACTGGCAGCCATCCGATATAATATTATTATTACTTTACGTTAGAAAAGTAGAACTAGTAATTTTATTTTTCTCTTAATAATTTGCGTTATGCCCTCTACTTGTGTTTCTAGCATACCTATTACCTACCTTTATTGTGTTTCTAGCATACCTACCTATAATATAATTTACCAGGCAGAATGCTTTCGTCATATCTACCTATTTAAATAAATCAAGGAAAGATTTTTTTTTTTTCAAGTATACTAATAGAGATAAATAATTAAAAGCAGGGTTTTATTTGGCTTTAATATAGCTTCTGCTTCCCAACCGAAATTAGATCCTAAACTTTTAATTTCAAAGTTCTATTTATCTTATTTGCGACAGGATGTCGCCGTTGCATTTTGGATCAAATGACGCGAAGTTCAGGAACATTCGCCGTAAAATAAAGTTATAAAAGAGAATTTATAACCTTCAGCGGGGTAACCGATTTTTAATACTGCAACACTGTTGATGAGTTTTGTTTAACGATGTAATAAAGGAGATCGGCGAAGTATGACCCAGCTAATTTAAAAACCATTCAGATTCAGAAATCATTTAATATTTTTTAATATATTTCAAAGTATTTTACCGTGTAAACATAATTTTTTTAGAAGATGGGGATCAAAAATAAAAATTATTACGAAACAATTAAAAAAGTCGTTCTAATGGCAATACGGAGTATAGATACCCGCAGGGTGACCGCATATCTTTTGTATCAATCATTGATACATCGCAATCACCTCTGATTGGTTAACACTCTTCCACTATTGGACGAAATCGCCATTGACGCAGCAAGAATACCATAAATTTAGCCAATCGGAGGTGATTGTGATGTATCAATGATTGATGCAAAACATACGCGGTCACCCGGCAGAGTATAAAAGTAGAAACTAACGTGTCAAATGTCAATTACTGTCAAACTCAATCAAATGTCATTCGTGGACCGTAGTAGACATGTGTCGGAAAAAACACATTAACTCGAGTTGAAATTCAGGTAACTCGGAATGGAATTCGAGTTACACAACTCTGCTTAGCATAAAGAAACTAAGTGTATTTTATTTGTTACAAAATACTTTTTTCCATACATATTTGTACTTCAATCCAACTATCTGTTAGGACAATTATTATTATCAATGCTAAACTTCGTAGGTAGGATTGAAATAAAAAGGTTTTTATAGTTTAAGTTGAGTTGCTTAGCAAATAGCTAAGTTGTTAAATAACAAAAAGGATAACCCTTCGCTTGATTATCGGCTATTTTGAAACCCATACCTGTGCCCATACCCCGAATCAGTATAGGTATCGTACCGCCGGAACGCTAAATCGCTTGGCGGCACCGTCTTTGCCGGTAGGGTGGTAACTAGCCACGGCCGAAGCCTCCCACCAGGCAGAATTCAGAAATTATAAATTCCCAAATTGACTCTGCCGGGGATTGAACCCGGGACCTCACCGGCATGTTAAGCCTAAACAGCGCTCAACACTGCGCCAGGGAGGATAGATTGACTATATTTATTATTTAATTTCTGTCGTAGGTATACATATTATTTTGTCTCTAATTTTATAATAATAATTTTCATACAAAAACAATAATCCATACTTCCACTAATTGTAAAAATGTGTCATTCTGTCTGTTCATCTGTTTATCTGAATCTAATGCGCACAGTCTATCTGTTCAACCAATTTTGACGAAATTTAGCACAGAGATAGTTTACAGCCCGGAAAATCGGAATTCCCACAGGAAACAAAAACTAAATCCACGACGAAGACGCGAGCACCTAGTATGTAAATAAGTGTAATTTCCATTAATACCAGCTAGTTACATCCAACACTCGTAACCTACGGTAGCCGAAGTACCTACCTCAAGACGCTAAGCTATAATTTGTGACTACAAATCACGCCTACACAGTTTATTATTAACTACCCAACAATTGTAACGTCTCTATATGTAATTACATGGTGTCTATTAATAAAATTTTGACATGTTAATTTGAGCACCGTGGGCGTACACCTTTCCTGTGTGACTATGATGAGATCGTGATCAGAGTTTTGTTATTATGTTTTGCTATTTAATACTGTATACTGGGTAATTTTACACGACTGCCCAAAAAGGAGTGTACTTAATATTTTCCGAGTTCATGTGTAGATATGTACTCGTACTATGTGAGTTTCTTAATTCCACCGTAACGTCTAAATGCCTGAACAGATTTTGTTGTTTGGGGTATCGTTAGTAGGATTCTAATATCCTTCTGAGTGACACCGGAGCAAATTTTTTTTGAAAAAAAAAACAATATGGCAGGCCATGTTTTTTTAATTTTAATTTTTTGTATTAGGTTTACTTGTCTAACTAGAATATAGGTCGATATTATATTCTAGATAGGTCTAGATACATGATTTGCACGATAAAGTGTAATAGCGCAGTGGTTAAGACCGCGCCAGCTTCCTGTTTGGGTAGCCAAGGGTTCAATACCCGGGCACGCCGGATTTATGTAGAAATTAAGTATCACTTGCTATAAAGGGAACCTTCCTGAAAGAAATCTGAATGACCGAGAGTTCTTCATAATGTTCTCAAAATATGTGTGAATTCTACCAATCCACACTAAGCCAGCGTGGTGCACCTCAACTATTCAGGGGGTTTACTACCATCGCCTAAAGCACTATTATTATAATCTCACTGACGCTCTTATTTCAAAATAATAATCCATATTTTCGAGATGTTAAGGTACGTCACATGAAACGCCAATTTCAAAATAATACTCCGATAACTATGCAAGCCCACTGAACCGAAGCATATGGCTCACTAGGGAATGACAATGTTTAGACTTTTTAGTAGATGACCGAACCTCTCGCCCAGCCCCCACCCCCCAACTTTCCGAGTTTCATGCTGGTTCTTCTTGGTAGGAACGTCATTCCAAACCCGTGGTATATTCACTTGCCGATTCAAAACCACTTACCACTACTGACAGCCCATTAACGTCCAACTGCTGGGCACGGGTCCCACTCTCATAAGAGAGAGGAAATTAGAGCTTAGACCCACCACGCTGCTCCAATGCGGATTGGCGGGCTTTGACGACTATTATCATGTTCGTGGTAATCACCGTGACCTACGGCTTAACGTGCTCTCCGAGGCATGGGGGTGAAACACCGCCAACTGCCTAGCTCTAGGCTAGTTCCTACTGAGAATTCCTAGTCAGAAAATCTCAACATTTAATTATCGCCCGGCCCGGGACTCCACCCCAGGACCTCGTCTGCCGCAGTCGAACATGCTAACCACTAGACCAACGAGACAGTCTAAGCCATAGTCGCACGCACGAATTGCCTTTCACACACTTTTGAGAACATAATAATATTATATTCGTAGTCTACCCACGTTCCCATTAATATTCTCTTCTCCTCTCTGCAAAGGTTGTATGGAAGAGATCACCATAAGCGATAAGACCGCCTTTGCATAATTTTTAGTTCTAATCTTAGTTTTAATGTCTTTATAGTTACTATTTTAATTTGTGTGCAGTAAAGATAAATAAACATTAAGTTTGGGGAAAATTCTCAGGACTGCAGATTTCCTTACGCTGCTTCCTGTTTACCGTTATGAATGATATTAATTAATACATTCGAACGCTTAAAACTGCGAAACGTTCGAGGTTTGTGCCGGCAATCGTAACCTCGGACCCTTTGAATATAAGCCAAAGTCTTTACCCTGACTATCCCCGCTACCTAGCTACCTCATAATCCATACTAATGTTATAAATGCGAAAGTATGTCTGTCTATCTATGTGTCTGTGCTACCCTTTCACGGCCCATCAGTTCAACCAGTCTGGATGAAATTCGGTATACTTACGGTTACATCCCGGGGAAGGAAAACGCTACGTTTTATTCCGAAAAATTAAAGAGTTCCTGCGGGAATTAAAAAACCATAATACACGCGGACGAAGTCACTGGCAGCGTCTAGTATTAATACAAAATATTTTGTACCTAATTGAATAAACTCCCCAGATAATACTCAAAGAGTTTGCTCTCGCATTATTTCTTTAAAAAGTAAACGTTCTTATTCTTTAACCTATTAATATTTTCATGAATAATATAATTATCTTCAACGAAGTAAAGTCTATAAAAACCACGCCATTAAAAACATCAATTACATGCGAAACTCAAGTTCAACGATTTTATATTTTTAAAGGTCACCGCCAACAGGATAATGAACTGTAAAACTAATATTGGGCCGAAACTCAAATAACTCCAAACTATTTACATTTTTTAAATTCCACTCAAAGGTGCTGTTAAATTTATTGAAATTTTGTTATTGTTTTCAACTAGATGATGCCCGCGAGTTCGTCCGCAAGGATTTAGTTTTTTCTTATTCTCGTGAGCACTTTATGATTATCTAGTTTAAAAAAAGTAGCCCACGTCACTCTTTTTTTTTAAATTACTAGAGTAAGCACTTGGCTGTAATCAGACGTGCTGGCAAGTATCGATGCAACCTGAGATGGAGCTCGCTTGCCTAGAAGATACCTATTGACACTCCAAGTCTTTAAAGATGTTCATGCAAAAAAAAACATCACTCCGTTGCACCGTTTTGACATCAGTCAAAATTATATCCCTTACAAGCGTGAAGCTTTTGCATTTTAATATCAATTACATAGCATCATTTTCAAAATGGCGCAGCGTGGCAGTAAAGTCTTATATTAAGGTATTTGCAATAAAAATATTTTTAATTTTTTAAATAATAAAAGAGAAGGTGTGTACCTAGAGGACTGTAAAATAAGCTATTTTTATTTTATTCTATAAAACTCTTTTTTTATTTAAACACTAGATGATGCACGCGACTTCGTCCGCGTGGATCATCTAGTGACATTAGTCTACGAAAATGGGCCTAGGTAATAGAATTGTCGTCTAGCAAATGTTGTCTTGGTGAAAGGTAGGGTAGTAGGGGTTTTGTAGGGATTACGTCTATGGTTACTTTCTTGTAATATAGGACACGAATTATGATATATTTCAAAAGTAGCCTATGTCCTTCCCCGGGATACAAACTATCCGGGTACAAAATTTCATCAAAATCGGTTGAAGAGGTGGGCTGTATAAGCGTAGCAGACAGACAGATAAACAGAAAGACAGACAAACTTTCGCTTTTATAATATTAGTACGGATAATTCGCGATCAACTTGTAAAAGCGATATAATGCATTTCCATCTCCGGTAATGGCATACCTTTACCCGGTGTCATCGTGACTGTAAATCTACAATACATTAAAATTTTAATGTGATTAAAATAATATGTCCAACCATTTCAAGTACGAGCATGACATTGATTGTGACTCATTACCGTGTAATTTATTGTTCATGACCCCATGACATACGTAAAATGTTTAATTATCATGCACTTTTCGATGCTGTGTTGTAAAATTTAATTTTGCTATCATTAATTTATGTTTCCTCCTTCAACTCATAATTCAGAATAGCTGTCTATATTCCGTGATTTAGGGGAATACATTTAACAGAACTCCACCTTTTATATTTCATGCAGAGGAATTTCAAGATGGGTTTGCGTTTGACAACAGTAATAACTGATCACATACCTACCTACTTCATGGAAGGCAATGGTGTAATTACCTATGTTGTGCTGTAGGCTACTGGTAATATAAATAAATAAATAAAAACCGGCCAAGTGCGAGTCGTACCGTAAAATGCTTCAACTTTGCCTATATTTTGAAGTTTTTTCTCATTGGCTCTTTAGTTATTCAGAAAATCATATGTTCTTTTGACTGACATTCAAAAGGGAACCTTAAGAAATTGGAATAGAGTTTTTTATTGTAAAAAAGTACGCAATGAGGCCCTACATTTCATTTCAAAAAGCAAGGCAATGTTACTATCCAACCTGCAACATTGCCTGGCAGTATAATGTGATATTTAAGGAAGATAGAGACAAGAGGAATATTATTACATATTTATTAATAAACTAAGTTTCCATGCATTGTAGACAATTAACGCATCCAAATCAGTTTTTATTTTTTCGTTAAGACAGGCAATGTTGTGACAGCTTCTCTAGGATTTGCTAACAAAAGTTAGGGTTGTCTCTTACAGCAAACACAAAAAAGGGAGTAGGTATATGGATATAGGATAGGATCTTGTTATTTACGTAATCTAAGGTTATTAATTATTATACAAGAAAGACGTGATCTATCTATCTACTACATGCATATGATCGACAAAAATTGGGAGGGCAAAGTCAGGCAAAAACTATAATATCATGTTTCATACTAATCAATCAAATCAATCAAATAAATATTATAAATGCGAAAGTTTGGATAGATGTATGGATGTATGGATGTATGGATGTATGGATGTATGGATGTATGGATGTTTGTTACTCAATCACGCGCCAACGGCTGAACGGATCTGGCTGAAATTTGGCACAGAGATAGAATATAGTCTGGAATAGCACATAGGCTACGTTTTATCCCAGAAAGTTAAGGAGTTCCCGCGGAAACCAAATAACCTCAAATGGATGTTTGTTACTCAATCACGCCAGAACGGCTGAACGGATCTGGATGAAATTTGGCACCGAGATAGATTTTAGTCTGGACTAACACATAGGCTACTTTTTATCCCGGAAAATTCAAGAGTTCCCGCGGGAACAACAAAACCTCGATCCACGCGTACGAAGTCGCGGGCATCAGCTAGTAAAACAATAAGCATGGGTTAAACAATTTTATTCTTAACTAAAGCGGTTTAAGTAAAGATCTGTTCATAAGTCACGTGTCAAACTATAAAAATTCAAATATTTTGTATTATAAAGCAACGCTGTTAAAGACATAGGTTAAAAAATAATTATTCATTTTAACGGCGTAGAAGCCGTATTTAAGCGATCTTTTGTGAAGTTTAGTTTAAAAACTATAAAGACAATTACTTTTAAATTAAACGTCATGTATTTTGGGTCTTTAATCTAAAATCGTTGAGAAGCAGAAACACGATTGGATAAAATTTTCTCGATAGAAAGTTCTCCCAAAAGTTGCTCCAAAATCTCAGTTTTTCTCATTTTTATCGGAAACTACAGTGGATGTAATTGTAATCTTTGTTTTTATGTGTCGGTAATAATAATATCTAAAAACGTTGAGAAACAGATTTTTGATAACTGGCTTAGTTTTTGAGTAATTAGGTAAAAGGTCCTTTTTCTGTTATATTCTTCCGCGACGCTGCATGTCGCACCCACCAACGTATCCGTGAGAGTGACAAAGACAAAAATAAATTCAATAAATCCCCTTAAATACGATTACGAAATACAAATTTATCATTAGGCAAAGCATAACACGCTTATTAATAGGAACTATTAATATTATGAGTTATGACGTATATTTTATTGACTGATACAACTGAAACATAAGATATTCAAGAGAGCTTAGAAATTTTCAAAAACTATTCGTAGGCAACTATTATTATTATTATAATATACATAATATTAATATACATACATTAGTACGATTGTGAAGAAAAACTATTTCAACTTAATACTAATAAAATAATCGAGTCAGAAATAAGCAATAGGTAAGGTACCGATTCAGTCAATCTGTTAAATCTACATGATTACGATACTAATATAGAAAATGATATCAATTAGGTAATTCTTAAACTAACTTAACTAGGAACTTTAATAAGTATTTGGTAAAACGGGGTTGGAACTTGAAAGATATTGACTTTATCAACCATTCGCAATCTCATAAAAAGTTAAAATTTTTTTTTATAAACGAACTATAAAACTAAACTAAACATTTTTTTAAATAAAGTATCAGTAAGAATAATATGTTCGTGGTTAATGACCACATATATGTGTATATCAAAAAATAATCAAAATACTAAATGTTATTCAAGCCAAGCCACAAATGTCTAAATTATTGTATATTTTAAGGATTAAAGTTCATATTATTAAACATTATTTGACCTCGTCTAGAAATATTAGGTTTAGGCAATACTATACCACATCATCACGGTTCACTTCACACACATCTTCTACGTTTGGGTAAGTGAAAATAATTTTGTCTTGTTTTGAGTTTTTTACTTTTCTTGTAAATTTTACTGTAGGTATGCTATTTTTTATGAATAAAATAACACCGACAAAATGCTTTAAGCTTTTTTTTGTCGCAAATTTCACAACAACCCAGTCATCTTTTTTTAAATCTCCATCGGATGCAAAATAGTTTATATTACTGAACCCAAATGGTACAGTGATATTATCTGGTTCCAAATTTTCCTTGTTATCAATTTCGTCTAAACATGCTGATACATACGCATCAAAAGATTCATATTCAGAGTCTGTCTCTGCGAGACTCAGATTCACCGAGATTTCAGAACTTGTTTCACTATAATTTTCATTTTTTCTCGACGCTAAATTTTTTTCTTTCTTTTTACATTCTTTTTTTATATATTTTTTAGGCTTAGTGATCTTCATTTGTAAAGCGGATTGTGTTATAACTTTAGTGTCTTCTTTAATTGATTTTACTATTTTCTGTAATTCTTCAGGGGTTAATTTTTTATTTGAGGTAATTATTGGTTTAGGCTTAGATGTATTTGGTCGTAAACATCTTGGCAATTTGTTTTCATTAATAGCTTCAAATCTCTGATTCTGGATATCCCTTTTTAAATTTTTATTTAATACACAAACCTTTGATGAACTTAAATACATGTTTATATAGTGTAAACAAAGATCATCAAGTCTGTCTGGATTGTAAGCGAACGTTGCATTCTGTGGCTTCAGTGTTAGATTTACACAGGTAATGGTTTTAATTAGTGATTCATCGTGTTGTATCTTATGAAAATCATTTTTTTTCCTTGTCACTTCACCTGTAATTTCATTCAATTCATACGTTTCATTTTCTGTATCCAACGTCGTATTCTTTTCTGTCCCTTTTTCTTGGTTCGTGTCTATTGTTTCTTCACTATAATCGCTCTCTGCCAGTTTTTTGTTAGTATTTCTTACAGAAATCTTTTTTCTTGCTGTTCGTGGACTACTTGTTTTAGCAGAGATATCGTCAACACATTCTGATTTTCCAGATCCTAAGCATAATTTCTTGTTTTTTTTCACTTGCATGGGATTAGGGAGATTTCTTTTTCTATATTTGTTCTGATTAAGGCACATGCTTTCAGCATCTTCAGTTGACACAGACTTCCCTGCAACTATTGATAGTTTTGAATTCTTCTCATTTTTAATTTGTTTATTAGCGTCTCTGTTGGTCCTTAAAAATTCCAAAAGGGAGTTGTCAAAGATTTTTTTCTTTTCTTCTGTTACCTCTGGAATTTTACTGGTAACCCTAGAGGGATTAAAGGGACAAATTCCTGCGGCTGCAAACCCACTTTTCAGATTAGATTCATTAGTCATGTCTATGTTGTTCATCAGCTCACTTAGAAGTTTTGGAAAGTGGCTTTTATTTATAGAGGAAACATCAGGATTTGATAGCTTGTATTGAAGGAGAATCTTCCTCCATTCTCTCTTCATAGGGCCGAAAAAAGCTAAATCCAGAGGCTGAGTCAGATGAGTTGAATTTTTTGGAAGAAAGATAAATCTAATATTGTTTTTTTGGCATAGTTTTATAGTATTCACACTTAAATGCGATGACAAATTATCACCTATTACTAATTTTGGTCCGTCTAATGCCTTAGCCCAGGGAATGACTAACGATTCGAACCAGTCGTCAAACATAGTCATATCGAACCAACCGGAATTGGTCCTGTTGTATCGTGAGTTTGGAGGTCCATTGCGGCACCATCTGTTCCACAAATGTTCAGCTTTGTATACTACATAAGGTGGCAAAAGCAAACCATTTGCTGTACCTGCAAACATGATCGAAACTGATGTTTTGGTCGAATTTATGACACGCTCCGGATGTTTGACACCTCTTTTAAATATGGCCTTAGTAGCGCCAGGATTATCGCTGAGATTTGTCTCATCGAAATTGAGAATATTACTGGGAGGAATGTCTCCCAGAAATTTCTCAAGATGTTTATAAAAATCGATCATTTCTGGTATAGATTTGGCTGCACGACATCGTTTCACGTTTTGTGATGCACGTTGCGTAAGGTTATGACGTGACAAAAAAGAGTGAGCCCATCGTTCTCCAGGAATTTTGTTATTGAAAATGTGGAGTCTATCATTTTTTTCCAAATAATTATACACGACAATGCGCAAATCTAGCAATGATAACGGGCATCCGAACTCGGCAGCTACTTGAATTACGTTAGCTATATGTATTTCTTCTTCTTCTGACAATTTTGTGGGACGGCCAACTGACTTGTCGTGGCTGTCCTTACATTTGTTGAGGATGGTGCGTCTGGGAATGCCAAACTGCTTCTCTGCATCGTAAGATGATATGGTTTTGGACTTTACCAAATCAACAGCCACATTTAACATTTCTTGAGAATAATCTGCATAGTGTCTTGCTCCGGGTTTTCTTCTGCTTTTCTTGCCATTGCCCATATTCTTGCACTGCGGGAAATAACAAGTTCAAATATGCGTCTGCCCCTCTATTCATGCGTATTCATTAGAAACTTTTTATCATCAAATTAAAAAAAACCGATGAAATATTCACCGGCGGATATCAATATATATTTTCTGGCACTTAATATGATTATGAACAAAATTATAAGCAGGCAGGTCACACGCACATACAAATCATAATATATACGAAAACCAACATTCAATAGTGCAGGTAAAATACGGTATTCCATTTCTTTATTGCTTTAATGTAAACTATAATTATTAGAAATAATGACATACATTGAGATAGTGACGTCACTATCCGATATAGCTATCTCTGTCTAATCAGGATTATTAAATTGCTTATAACTTTTTTCGTTATTTACCTGCTCCATTTCACTTGTTTTTTTTTACAAAATTTAATTTATTATTGAATATTGTTTCAAAAAGGAGTTAAATAAATCAATATTTTGATTTAAGTAAAATACCCTATTGTAACAACCCTAAGCCCAGGCAATGTTGTCGTAATTTATTCACTAACCTAATACAACATAGCCTACTTCGATTTAATACTCTTATTTTGCTACGATACGGAGTAAATTAATAAAATAATAGAAAAGAGCATGTTTTCTTTTCTACAACACTTTCTAAGAAATGAGAAAAGCGTAAAAATACTCACGAATAAATTTTGAACAGGAGCTGTACCAACACGTGCAAATCGCCTGCCATTAAAATAGACACTGACACGTCATTTCTTAGTTTCTAGGAAAGGAAAGCAGTCAGTGTTGCTATTTGCAAAAATGATTGTTCTAGGGTGGATCCATAGACAATTTAAACGAAAAGTTGCTGAAATATTTTAATTTTATTCAATTTAGGCAAAATTGTGTCGTGTCGGCAAAGTTGGAGCATTTTACGGTACTCGCGCACCGAGGGTTCCGTACAAACCTGTAGTAAGTTTTAAATTATTAAAAATATTTTTATTTTAAATATTTGAGTTGAATGAATGAAAGGTAAATTGCGGTTTACGATTTATGACGTATTAAAAATAAAAATTGTAAAAGGTAGTTATAGCTAGGTACTTTTAAGATTCGTTCGTAATACTGTAGATGTAACACGACTAAAACTGTAACGACCAAAGATGTAAAACGGTAATAATTACCTTTGTTAATGACCCGCAAAACTAACTTTGTTTGCAGAGGTTTACTGTTAATATCAAAAAAACTATGCTTGTTAGAGCATTGGCTATAGTTTTCCTGTAAAATATACATAAATTCCTATTGACCATAATTATTTCAGATTTTTCGATTGGTAAACTCCGGAGATAAGGGGGGGGGAACGGTATTTTTTTAGACTTTTTCCCCGATAAATCAAAAACTATCATGACGAAAAATAATTAAAAATCTGTTTTAGAATGTACAAAGTAAACCCTTTCATATGATACCCCACACAGTACAGATATCTCACTTTTAAATTTCAACCCTCCGATTTTCCCCCCTTTTTAAATAAGAAAAAAAAATAATTTCCAATTGTTTTTAATTCCAGTGTCTTTGGGCCACTAATATACACAACTGTTCCAAATTTCATGTCGATAGCTTCGGTAGTTACTGAAATAATCGAGTGTGACGGACGGACAGACGGACAGACGGACAGACAGACGGAGAAAGTCGCACCATAAGGGTTCCATTTTACCATTTTGGTACGGAACCCTAAAAAAACAATAATAGAATGTGATAGTTGATAAGTGCTATTATAAACATTAAGATGTTTAGTTTTTCATCGGAAGCGTTAGTCAATCTTGAGTTTCTTTTTTAAGATGTGGATAATTATAATTACAAAATGTTATTTTTTTAATTTTTAGTTCTTACTATAAAGTTATTTTTAGAACGCAACAATTTTGTTTTTATACATGATCAGACAGACACTTTAATATTCTTAAAATCAGTAACCACGAATGCTTCGAGTATTTACAACATGGACGTCGTAAATATCGAACCTGGGACACAATTATCGTAAAGCCACTACATATAAGTAGAAAACTATAAAACCTAACGGAGGACACTTTGACCCAACAGAACCCAAACCGGAGGCAAATTTTATTACACTGTTTATACTGCGACTTGATTTACACTGTGGCTCCTAACGTACCTCTTAATGCATAGGATGTGACATGGAATAGGCGGGCGCTGGACAGTGCTCGGAAGAGATTCCCTGTTTAAAGATAATTTTATTCTGTGAAAGGGTAATGAAAGAGAACGTATTTAGACGAGACTATTTTTTTAAACGGTGTTCAATCTCTGTGCATGCACATCTAACTTTTTGGAGTTATGTGCGTTTAGGAAATGATCACGTGATAATTTTCTAAACGCACTTCACAAAAGTTTCACGTGCATTTGATAATTTTCTATGGCAACAGAACTCAAACATATTTTACCAGGCTAGTTTTGTATACATAGGTATATTCTACCAATTCAATCTTGGCCAGCGTGGTGAGCTTTGGCGTAAACTATGGCGCATAAAGTGGTCCAACGACATATTAACATGATGATGATGACTTGATATGTAATTTAAAAATTCCACACATCCAAAATGTTTCTCTAATCTATGGCATCATCACGAAAACCATTTTAGATAATAAAACATAACTCGCTAATTACTTTACGTCTGAGAATTATTATTATTACTATAAATCCACACCAAAGATCCACTATAGTAGATAACGACAATAAACTTAATCAAGAAAGTGATTAATTTGTTGAGAGTTTTTTCGAAGTTCTGGAAATTTCAAATCCAATCTAACAAGAGCAAACTTTGATCTCTGGATAGTTTAGTTTTATTGGTTATTATACCAATAAAATTAAATAAATATGTCCGATAGTTGCTTTTAGAGTCCTTAGGCCTATTGCGCATTACAAGAAAATTTCATGTGTCTTGTCTAATAAATGCGTGTGTCTTTTAACACATATTTTGTAATATGTATGGTCTCATACTAAACCATTGCGACTGAATTTCTTATAAGATTTTTCTAGACAAGACACAAAAAAAAATCTTATAATGTGCAATAGGGCTTAGGGTAGGTATTGAATGTAAAAGTCAAAGGTATTCAAAGTGGGTTGCGCTCATAGAGTTATGGGTTGCGCCGTACACTTTTTGACCGAATAAAAACGTGATGGCGATAATTTTAGTGACACATCCTTATGTATCAGTTAATCTATGATTAAGAGCGATACTTGGGAACCTGATCTTGGCTGATGTCGGTTTATTAATGCGGGCTAAGGCCACGGATCTTCCAAATCCAATTCTCTAATGCAGTGGCCACTGACATATTATTATATTTATAATCCACTGAAAATTTGCTATGAAATAAAAATAAAATTTAATAGCAAACCTTCAATGTATACATGCTCTCAGGTTCAAGACAGCTCTTAACCATAGATTAATCAATACTCATAGAATAGGCCTGCTCTGGTTAGAAAACAACAACGAAATAGGCCTCGAACATTAAACTTAAAAAGTAAACTTATCTCATAAAGAGCCAATAAAACAAACACAAACATAAATCATTAGTATTAACACACACAGAGATTACACGAACTGTATAATGGCGGCGGATATTTTATTGCCTTTGTCCCTATTCTGTGGTCAATTAAGCCATCATTCTCATATTTTCAAATTAAGCCCGACACCGCACTGGTAAATCCTTGGATAATCGTATATTTGGGGCCGTAGAGCTGATACAAAATTATCACGTTGCCTTTATAGACGATGCAGCCCAATATGTAGGCGAGAGCGGTTTAAAAGTTCTTTAAATATTTCTGGTGTAGTCACAAGTTGAAGCGATTTTGTGTGAAGCATATTGGTGTCGTGTACTCTGATTGAACCTGTTTCTACGTTCTTTTCAACCGACTTCAAAAAAAGGAGGAGGTTCTCAATTCGACTGTATTTTTTCAACCGACTTCAAAAAAAGGAGGAGGTTCTCAATTCGACTGTTTTTTTTTTTTTTTTTATGTTTGTTACCTCAGAACTTTTGGCTGGGTGGACCGATTTGGATGATTCTTTTTTTATTTGAAAGGGCATACTTCCCATGTGGTCCCTGGTAAATTTTATCGAAATCGGTCGAGCGGTTTTCAAAATATCAACAATAAAATAAGTACTTTGTATGGCGTGTGCTTGTTGTTGTATAGTTGGCGCGGGAGTTTGAAGTCGGTAACTGTTTTAAAAAGATTTTTTTATATTAAATTATTGAAATAAAAGATATACATAATTGGTAATTATATATTAAAATTCTTTTAGTGTCGATGAAATTATAAATTGCTTTAAGCTTAGGTACCTACTATATAATAAAACGTAAATCATTACAGGTCAACTTTGAAAATTTGTTAATCTATTCCGGGCGTAACCGCTGTTTGGAATATTTATTCTTTGAATGTTAGGTTAGGTAACGCTTAAACATAAAACGTTAAAATGATTCAATTAATTATTAATAAAATAGTTTCTTAGTTAAGTCAGTTTAGGCTTGCTAAAGATAATATCTAAAAGACCAGTTAATTTATGATTTTAATGTTATAGTTTTATTTTATAGTGATATATTATTTGAGTATTAAATACATACTCTTATTTGCCTGAGGACTCGAGGGGAAGGAAAAACTACGTCTCAATATTTCCACCATTTTTCTACTCTATAGATTTGTCAAAAAATATGGAGCTGAACAGACTACTGCGACAGGACAAAACGTGTTTTCTCTACGACGCTGACGATTTGTGCGGAACTGTCCTGTGATGTGTTTTCGCCATAAGATGAGAACTTTTGATGGCTGATTTATGCATGAGGATTGCGACTCCATGGTTTAGCTCAATGCTCGTTGGCAATGCAAAATATAAATAACAGTTTCCCTTGTCTTAATTAAAGCCTTCGTATGCAACACTTTTCCGGTTAATAAAGAAAAATTTCACTATAGCAGTTAATTAAAATAGGTCTCTGAGGTTGAGTTGCACAGAAAGCGATTTTCCTTTGTAACCTAAGAATAGACTAGGTTACAATAGCTATTAAATCACTGGGTGAGTGCCTCAGAGATGGTTTTGTCTTTTACGCGTTATATTACCACTCGGGCTTCGCAAATAATGTATTTCAAGTTTCAATGGCATAAAGAGTCTTTACAAGTATCGTCCAGCAAATGGGACCTAGAACGTTCAACACGGCATTTTGGTCGCTCCAAGTTTTACTTTTCATTGTAAGTAGGATAAATATTATGTATCTAGCATATAAGCAAACAATATACCTCTGAAGTATTTAAAATTATTGAATTGGGTTTCGCCACCGGTTCTAGTTTCTCATTTCTTCCGTTGAGGAGGTAGAGACATTATTGGTCACAATATTACGATTTTTCAGAATATTTTTTTTCTCAGCTTTCCGAACCAATGGTAGAGTTCTAACTTGTCATTAGTGACACAAGTTGTCCTGTAAATCATTTAATTTCATTTAATTTAAGTCGTTAATATATTGTTCTATGAAGACCGAAAATATTATATGAATAAGCATCATAAAATTATGTTACATGAAAAACTGCAAATCAAAATCAAAATCAGTTTATTTGTTGAAATAGGTATACATAAAGTTGGTACATTTAAAAAAATTAGTAACACTATTTCATGCCGTTAGAGGCGTACAAATATCGGTCTTAAACCTAAAATTATACATTTATTATCCCAGTATAATAATACATTGCTGCTTAGAAATAAACAGTAAATTATCTGTTTGTCTGTCTGTCTGTCTGCTACGCTTTCACGGCCCAACTACTCAATCGATTTTTATGAAATTTGGTACAGGGGTAGGTTGTATCCCGGGGAAGGACAGAGGCTACTTTTTATCCCGGAAAATTCAAGAGTTCCCGCGGGAATCGAAAAAGCTTGGTCCACGCGGACGAAGTCGCGGGAATCATCTAGTAATAAATAATTTGAAATAGTTATTTAACAAGTTTAAAATTTTTATCATGCATACACTGGACTTTCATTGGTCGTTACTAAAAAGCCTTAAAACGTTACTTAGAGTAACATACATTATAATAATTAATTTTAACCGCTGCATGTGGCACTCGACCCTTACTATGCCAACAATGCCGAACGCCGCTCTATGCACTATATTGAATTTCTGGAAAATTCCTAACACATGCCACCACTGGCCCGACTTTTAATTTACTCAACGGACATACGAATAGTTTTACTCTAAATTTTATATCAGCCATACACCATCACTTTCCTTTGAGATAACTTTATCGTTTGAAATAATTTGTTTAACAACAAGGCTTAATATTATGTCGTGTTTAAAATAACTTGTTTTACACAATTTTGATTCAGTTTGGCATTATGTACTTTTTGTGGGTAAAAAAAAATATATATACGCGCCGAATTGAGAACCTCCTCCTTTTTTGGAAGTCGGTTAAAAATGTGTTAAAATCAGGCAAGTAGCTTATGCCTCTCTCGCAGCGCGTGCGGTGAAACAAACAGAGTTTTTTAAAGCATTGTTCTATTAAACAGAAATTAGTTAGCTTGAACAAATAATTCATGTTGTTTTAAGGCAGCCATTGATACATCAAAACACAATTTTAAAAAATCTCTGCATAGAAAAATCTTTAAACATACCTACCCGTAAACACGGTTTAAAGTTAAACTAATAATTTGCTCTAAAATACCTATTCCAAAAATATTCAATTTCAAATACATTGTCGGATTAATTTTTATTGAACAGTTAATTTTAATCTTTTTACAAAATATTATTTTTTAAATTTTTTGCTACATGACGTTTTTGCTCGATTTTAAACCTGTATTTTTAATGTCTTGAACTGAGAGCGCCTTAAGTTTAGTGTTTGAATTAGCGGTGATAGTCTGAAGGTATTGACGCCCAGCCTCCTGGGCGAGTGGTTAGGGGTTCAATTCCCTGGATACACCGTTAATAATTCGGGGCTGTTTATGTGTGTTTAGAAATGTAAATATCACTTTCATTGGAAAACATAGCGAGGAAACCTGCTTGCCTGAGATTTGCACCATAACGTTCTCAAAGGTGTAGGAAGTGTCTGCCAATCCGTACTTAGCCAGCGTAGTGGACTCGTGCTCAGTGAGCCTTCAATGGGTTGAAATGATGAACATTGGATTAGAAATAGTAGTGTGCATTCATTCAGAAGTTATGAGACTCTGTCAGACTGACCGACGGACAAATGCAAATTCACCCAAGCAGTGCACATTCCCTCAGTCAATAATTTCCAAGACATAGATAAATTACCACTATTGACGACCTCTATGGCGCAGTGTTGAGCGCTGTTGCCTTAACGTGTGGAGGGCCCGGGTTCGGTCCCCGGCAGGGTATGGAAATTTATAATTTCTGAATTTCCCTGTTCTGGCCTGGTGAGAGGCTTCGGCCGTGGCTAGTTACCACCCTTCCGGCAAAAACGTGCCGCCAAGCGATTTAGCGTTCCGGTACGATGCCGTGTAGAAACCGAATAGGGGTATGGGTTTAATATAACTGCCATGCCCCTAACAGGTTAGCCCGCTACCATCTTAGACTGCATCATCACTTACCATCAGGTGAGATCGCAGTCAAGGGCTAACTTGAAGAGGAAAAAAAAAAATTGAGCTTTAATAAATATCTAATCCGCGCGCTAGCATTAAATTATTGCTCCCATAACGTTTGTGCGCCACAATATTTATTTTTATTAAGTCCCACTTCGCACTGGTCGGTCGAAAAACGCTCCAAAATTTGCTAAACATGAAATATCCATTATTCGCTAAACATAAAAATCTTTAGTACTTACTCGTTATCGTGAATTGAAGACTTTAGTTCTTTAGATTTTTAATTAAATCACAGGTACCATTGCATTAAAGTGGGTAAAACAATATACCTAGACTTACTTTACTTAGAATTTAACACCAAAAGATTATCACTTGCCAATAAGGTAGGATTGTAAATTGTCACCCAAGCGCTAATCTTTAAATTAAATGAAAGCTCTAGAGTCTACAGTCTAGAAGCTGGTTAAGAAAAGAAAGATCATCCACTTAATTTTTTTTTAATACCACTACAAGTTAGCCCTCGTAGTGGAATAAAAAAATGCAGCTTGCGATATTCACCGCCTAATAAGCAATTTGCACCGGCACAACACTTCATAAAAAAGAAAAACGATTGTAAAGAGTTTTTGCTATCAAAAAACGCAGCGTTTTCCAATCAGCGTGCGTCGCATTTATTTTTCCGTGTCCTTCGTCTGTGGTCGTAACAGGAACTAATTGCTTTCGGAAACGTTTTATGCGATCGTATTTCACCTGAAATATGATTTATCCGAGCCAATCCTCCGTTTTTGTGTGAAATAACGATTCTAATAGCTTGGAGCAATTAGTATGGCCGCAAAATCTCTTTTCCATTCCGGCATTTTTAATCATTCTTTTTTGAGTTTATTTAGCTAACAAGTGCTTCAGAGAGGATCGGAATGAGTTTATTATTTTCTCGTGTATTCGTATGGTGGTGAATTAATTAGAACGTCTTTTTAACATTTTTTTTTTTTATTCTCTCCAGGATGGTAGGTTATGATGCTGTCTAAGATGGTAGCGGCACAGAAAACTAGCCATCTTCTTCAACTTCTTATACGCTTCTTAATTTTTATAAATGCGAAAGTTTGGATGGATGGATGGATATTTGTTACTCAATCACGCCAGAACGGCTGAACGGATCTGGATGAAATTTGGCATATATGGTTCGATGTTCTATCTTTATTGGCTCTAAAAGAGGTTGTACTCTAAGTTAGGCATATACATCCTTTGAACAAGTTTTACTTCCTGCAAAGGATGCAAGCGGAAAGATCAAATGAGGGCTACCGTTTTTATGCTCACTAGTTAGCGCCACTTGCGAGTAAGGTCCTAAAGTATAGCTGTAAATTCGGTAAACAAGCATATTTCTGGTAAAAAACCCACTTTTGTAAATAGTAAACATACAGGAACCAGGGAAATACTAACCTATGAATTAGCTGTTCTTTCAGCCCGCTATTTTTGCACTTCTTTTTCTTAGCCCCGCTTTCAAAGCACAGAGCACTGGCATTTATTGACACGTATCTTACATCTTCCATAATTAATCGGTTATTGCTAAATATTCACAACATTAACTAAATAATTAGACTCGCGATAAAAGCCCAGTGATATTTGACATTTCGTAGACCTCACTCTACACTAGCGCCCCTAGCGGCGAATTTAAACGCGGTAGCCCTCATTGTATCAAAGTTGTAAACACAAGTGTTACAATGTACATTGTACACAAGGCCTTAGGAAGCTAAGAGGCACGGTACAACACAGTGTATAAACAACATTGGTTAATCCGAGCCATCATCAAGTGAGCGCTGTGTGGAACTATCTGGCACCTTTGAACAACTTTTACTTCCTGCAAAAGTTTACGCAAGCGGAAAGATCAAATTGTATCAAAGTTGTCAACACAAGGGGCACTATTAACATTGTACACAAGGCCTTAGGAAGCTAAGAGGCACGGTACAACATAGTGTATAAACAACATTGGTTAATCCGAGCCGTCATCAAGTGAGCGCTGTGTGGAACTATCTGGCACCTTTGAACAACTTTTACTTCCTGCAAAAGTTTACGCAAGCGGAAAGATCAAATTGTATCAAAGTTGTCAACACAAGTGGCACTATTAACATTGTACACAAGGCCTTAGGAAGCTAAGAGGCACGGTACAACATAGTGTATAAACAACTTTGGTTAATCCGAGCCGTCATCAAGTGAGCGCTGTGTGGGAACTATCTGGCAACCGGCCAGTCCTATTATCTTGTGTATAGCTTGCGCCCAGCAATATAAGCACTTGCGGTGTGAATATGCATTGTTACGTTTACATAGTGCTATGAAAAATTGTAAACTCGTTAGAAACATGGATCGAAAAATTGCAGAAATGAAAATTGTATGCAGATCTATACTTATAATAATGGATAATAGTTGATAGATGGATGAATGTTTGTTACTCAATCATGCTAGAACGACTGACCGAATCTGGATGAAATTTGGCACAGAGATAGGTTATAGTCTGCTACTTTTTATCCCGGAAAAACAAGTTTCCGCGGGAACCAAAAAACCTCAATCCACGCAGACGAAGTCGCTTCGGTGGATAGTGGTATTTTTCTATGGTTCCTAATAAACTCCTGGAGTTTAGTATTACTTGGTTCGGTTTAACGTGTCGAGTACATCGCACTTAGTGCTGAGGATCAGCTCATGATGGAGTTGGAAAGAATATCGAGACACTCCTCAATGGCTAGTAGTAAACCCCTCAAGATTAGGCACATTAGGTTTATTTTGATGTTTCCCATTCACATTACAGGTGCAATATTGGGAGTGTGTGTTTTTTTGTTTTTTAAAGCTACACATTAATTTATTTCGTTGCGGGACTTCAAAAACAAACGTCAGGTCTTGCATCCACGTCATCAAATCGCCAACAAAACTAGGTAAAGAAAAAAAAAATGGAAGAAAATTTGTACCGAGGCATTTTCAACACACCCTGCTGTCCGGAAGTAACAATTTCCTGCGCTTCCTCGCGAGTGCCGTTCCGTGTAGTGATCGCCATCTATCTTGCCGCGTTTGTTAGCGTAGACAGTTTTAATTGGCCTTAATGGATAATGGGACTCCTCTTAGACGAAAACCTAGACAAAGTCGACGGAACCATCAAGTTGCCAACAAAACCAAGTAAAGAAAAACAAAATAGAAGAAAAAATTTTACCTAAGCGTTTTCAACGCACACAACCTCCTGTGGTCCGGAAGCGGCAATTTCCTGCGCTTCCTCGCGAGTGCCGTTCCGTGTAGTGATCGCCATCTATCTTGCCGCGTTTGTTAGAGCAGACGGTTTTAATTGGCCTCGGAAACCAACGTCCGATTGCAATTCCCTTAAAACGCTCTGGTAAAATAAACAATACTTTGTAGTCTAAATAAACATACCTAAATGTACTCATTCTCTCTCCATCCATACTAGAGGGAAAGAGATATTTCCAAGCCAGGCTCTCGCATTTTATCGAAAGACCCATGTTCTAAAAAGAAGACATACGAGCTCGTATTTTAACAGTTACCAAACATTCTAAACAGAGTTAGTTAACTCTCTTTAGAATGCCCTAGGTCATTTACATGAAAGTCATCAACCCAAGTACGTCCTACAGAATCAAAGTCACCTCTTAGTTCAAATTTCAATACCCCGTTTTAAAACAAATCAAAAGTTTGCATTCGTAATGTAGAACCAGCTAGAGAGTAATATAAACACTCATTTATATTCAATCTCGCTACAAAATATACATTTATAGCTGTAGACTATTTAATTAAACGGTCCAATATGAGGACAGACAGTTGCTTGAAAGTTCAATTACATAATATTATCAATTGACATTGATTGTGTGACACGACACTCATATTATATGAGTGTCGTGTCACACATGAATTTTGACGACCTCCCTGGCGCAGTGTTGAGCGCTGTTGTCTTAACGTGCGGAGATCCCGGGTTCGATTCCCGATTGGGAATTTTAAATTTCTGAATTTTCTCTGGTCTGGTCTGATGGAATGCTTCGGCTGTGGCTAGTTACCGGCAAAGACGTACCCGCAAAGCGATTTAGCGATCCGGTACGATGCCGTGTAGAAACCGACTAGGGGTATGGGTTTAATATAACTACCATACCCCTAACAGGTTAGCCCGCTACCATCTTCTGCATCGCCACTTACCATCAGGTGAGATCGCAGTCACGAGTCAAGAACTCAAGAACTTTTGAAATTGGCTGATTACTGAGCACGAAAGAATATAATATGATTAGCACATTGCTAAGATAATATCAAATTGTTGTTTTTGTATTGAAATTATTTTTTAACTAGGTAAGTATATTTTTTGGAGAAACTTTTGAAGAACTGTCTGGCAAGAGAGTTGATTTCCTTCACTTTTTGGTATTTAATTGCTTCAATATTTAATTCCTTCTTCGATATTTGATTGCTTAAATTCACATAACTCAGAAAAGTTCAAAGTGCGTGCCTTAGAATCGAACCCCACCACCACCACAACTACAGCCTATTAACGTCCCACGGCTGGGCACAGGCCTCCACTCATAGGAGATAGGGAATTAGAGCTTCGAATCGAACCCCCAATCACCTGAATTCCTATTCGGGTGAACGTCTCTACGTTGTCCTGGGTGAGCGACGAAAGCGACGCGACGTAACGCGACGCGTACTTCATAGAAAATGACAAACTTTTGTACGCGACTACGTAACCCACGTGGAGGGTCAGCTAGCGTTTGTCGCGTCGCATTACCGCGTTTGTCGATCACCAAAGACTATGGGAGTTAAGTATCATCATTTTTTCAAGACTTTGTAAGTTAACTAAGATAAATGTAACGTTTTACTCTGATAAAATGAATTGCGGCAATTTTTGTGAAAATCCTTATTTATCTGTGCTGTTGCCCAAAAATTTTATCTCTAATTGAAAGTCTTACCTCTGATCAACAGCTAGACAAGGAGAATTACTCAAGAAAATCCTTTTAAGTCGAGAAATTATTCAAATTCTTACAAATGAGGTAATTTGAGGGTGAAAACACTGCCTTTCCTTGGGGCAAACATTCAGTAGGTATTTTTAAGTGAAACTTCTTGAGCATCGTTGTGATTTGAAAATTCGATGAAACGAAAAAGCAACACCAAAAAGAGACAAACATATTCATAGATAGGATTTAGCCTGCGAGATAATGAGATAGAATACAAGTTATATTTATCTCATTCTCTCGCAGGCTACTTTTCTGAAGTTTCACTTCAGTTCTGCCGAATGTGAAATATGCACACACACTTTTTTCTTTTGGGATTTTTTCTATTCATCGTGTTCCTCATTGCTAATGGTTTTACTCCTTTCCATAACTTACCTTATGGTAGGGATATTAGTGTAAATATTATGCGGAGTACCACATTGATTGATGTTTATCTTCAACAACATGAGTATATTTCGTTTAGGATTCTTAAGTTTAAAAATGTATCCTAATATTATAAACGCGAAAGTGTATTTGTTTGATGGTTTGTCCTTCAATCACGCCACAGCAGAGCAACGGATTTACGTGACTTTTTGCACGGGTGTAGTCGAGGCTCTGGAGAGTGAAATAGGCTAATTTTTATTCCGGAAAATTGAGGAGTTCCCGTGGGAATAGAATAAACTTATTCCGCGCGGACGAAGTCGCGGGCATCTCATAAACCAGGACCAATTGCTTAGTAAAATAATGTCCTCCAAGGTCAATGGAATGAAGAAGAAGGTAATTTTTGGACTTCCGAATTCGGTCCCCACTTCTTTAATGTTATCAATTCAATAATAGATCCTAAGTAGGTACGATATGTTTCAATCCCTTTTGAAGTTACAATAATACTCTATATTTTATTTTATTTAGAAATGAAAGCAAAAGAAATTCTTTGAACTTTGGCACTGAAAGCTGTGCTGAAAGTATGAATGGCAAAAATGTGTTTTGATCTTGTTTCGTTCTTATTATGTGTAGAGTGTGTATAATATTCTTGTTGGAAAAAGAAGATAAAAAATCTGCGTCGGCTCGAATATTGTAATGGATTCGTTTAACGTTTGCTTGGCATTAAATAAATCAGTTTTATTTTGTTTTTAGGGTGCAGTACCTCAAGAGGAAAAAGGATCCCTCATAGGATCACTTCGTTGTCTGTCTGTCCTTTTGCTCGTAAACGCGTGGGAGGTATCAAGTTGAAATAATTAATATCAAATTAATCCAGGTAATTTCTGCCACGACTCTACAAATTATGGAACCAGGTTCCATCTTGTGCCCCTCACGATTATAATATGGGGCTCTTCAAAGGGCGGATAAACAAATATCTCAAAAGCCAGCAACGCATTGGCGGTTCCTCTGGTGATGAAAATGTTCATGGGCGGCGGTAATCACTTAACATCAGGTGACCCGCTTGCTCGTTTGCTCGCCATATATATAAAAATACTTAGGTATACAGTCTCTTAGAACTGTAAAAATATCAAGCTTAAGACAAGTCAACACTGAGAACTCGCGGGATACCTTAAGTTCGCAGTGTTATGCGAGTTGGTCATAGACTATTAATAATTGCATTCACCTAAAACTTTTTTCTTGGGAAAATGAAAGTTATTCTATTTTATCTGAAACTTTTGTATTCCGGTGAAACCATCGTGATTTTACTACATTGCAGGTTTATGAAGGTGTAGATTTACTTGTATACCTACTGACACGAACGCCGCATATTTTTCGGGAAAATAAAACAGGGGTCGAAATGCCTCTCTGGGGGTGTGAAATCGAAATGACTTCACATTTTCGCCCCCTCATGCTACCCTGTTTAGATTCCAAACAAAATATGTCTCTAAATAAATGCTGTCAGGTAATCGAATATTTATTGGTGCCACGTGATACTGAAAATCGCATGAAAATCATATTTGAAGTGTCAAAAAAGCGTAGCATGTAAATGGATCAATGATAAAGTATAAACGGAGTTGATATATTTGCCCTGTCTGAAGGCCAATATAAAAAGGCTATTAATTATCATTGATGATTACTTTTAGTACTTATGCTATAACGCTAGTAATAATATTCATAATTAAAATAATAATAAATTTTATAATAAATTTTATAAAAAAACTATTTTTAAATGAGTAGTAGGTATATTAGAATTTAATAGACCAATGTTTGTAGACATTTAAGTATCCTACTATAGTTTATATCTATTAATTCATATGATATTGTTTTAATGTCCATGCAGGCTAACTGGGATGAATGACTTCAAAATGTACCTGAGCCGTTTAACTTCACGATGTGTATAGAGTTAGATACACATCCTTATCATAATAGGTGTACGGAATGAATTAGAATTTCTTTATTAGTAGTATATTAGAATTTAATGAACCAATGTTTGTAGACATTTAAGTATCCTACTATAGTTTCTATTAATTCATATTATAATATTGGTTTAATGTCCACAGTCCAACTGGGATGAATTGACTTTAAAATGTACCTGAGCCGTTTAACTTCACGATGTGTATAGAGTTAGATACACATCCTATCATAATAGGTATACGGAATGAATTAGAATTTCTTTATTGCAAAATACACGAAATACAAATAGATGATACAGTATTCAAAGTATAATACATACATTGGTGTGCATTAAAGCACGAGTACTTACTGGCAAGGATTAAAATATCTTACCACGAAATAGTAGTACATTTCGGAAAATTCACAACTCAATTTCATCCAGCAAACACAGCCCGTCCCACCTGGAAACCTAGACTTGAAAACGTGTCAAAGTGTACCTGGAAGAGATTTGTGTATTTTATGGAAATTCCCATGAATTTGTGAGAAATCTGTCCTGTACTGGAGCAACATAATTCCTTTATAATTCCTTAGGATTAAGGACAAAAACACACTGCTTGACGACCTTCCTGGCGCAGTAGTGTTGGTTTTATAAGTGAGAGGTCCCGGGTTCGATCCCAGGCAGGTTTAATGAGAAATTTTATCTTACTTATACTTATATATACATACTTAATATTATAAATGCGAAAGTGTGTCTGTCTGTCTGTCTGTCTGCTACGCTTTAACGGCCCATCTGTTCAACCGATTTTTATGAAATTTGGTACAGGATTAGGATGTATCACGGGGAAGGACATAGGCTACTTTTTATCACGGAAAATTCAAGAGTTCCCGCGGGAATCGAAAAAACTTGGTCCACGCGGACGAAGTCGCGGGAATCATCTAGTGTATTATGAACGCGAAAGTGTGTCTGTCTGTCTGTCTGCCTGTCTGTTTGTCTGCTACGCTTTCACGGCCCATCTACTCTACCGATTTTGATGAAGTTTGGTACAAGGGTAGATTGTATCCCGGGGAAAGACACAGGCTACTTTTTATCCCGGAAAATTAAAGAGTTCCCGCGGGAATCAAAAAATCTTAATCCACGCAGACGAAGTCGCGGGAATCATCTAGTCTAGTAATATTATAAACGCGAAAGTTTGGATGGATGTATGGATGTTATGGATGGATGTATAGATGTTTGTTACTCAATCACGCCCCAACGGCTGAACGGATCTGGCTGAAATTTGGCACAGAGATAGATTATGGTCTGGAATAGCACATGGGCTACTTTCTATCCCGGAAAATTTAGGATTTTCCGCGGGAACCAAAAAAACCTCAAACCACGCGGACGAAGTCGCGGGCATTCGCTAGTGAAACATATATTTTGTCAGGTCTGGTCCACACCTCAGGTGACCAAAGAGCTGGCGCTTATTTAGCCCAACGGCTTAGCCGTGTCATTCAACGAGATGAAAGCGCCAGTGCATCATGACCATTAACGATCACTTGGACGGTGTGTATTTTTTGTTAATATAATATGAAAGTACGTTATTAAGTTTCTTTTATAGGCTTCTATATTTTATTTTGTACACGGGCTTTAAAATAAAAGATAATATAGGAAAGTAAAGATAAAAGGCATACTTCGTGAATTATGTTGTAAAGGGATGTCATCGCATAGATTGCTTTGAGGCGTCTTCAGAATTTTATTATCTCCGAGTTCGTATAGCCTACAGCTTCCCACAGCGAAAATGGAAAAACTTTTGAGTGTTGGTTTTTTCTGTCACCGTGTGATTTAGAGCCGCCAAACACTAAAATTAATGTTTTCATAATTCTTTAGCAAAAATACTGATTTCAAGATTCAAATAATTTATGTAATCACTGAAAATTGATTTTAATATAAAGTTTGAGTTGGCGGGAATCGAACCTGGAACCCCTAACACCACCAGCGTTTACCACTGCACCAGGTAGGTTGTCAAATTAAAGCTTTGTTTATACATAAAAATTATTTCCAAAAAACCGATTCCAAAGCGACTGTAAAGTAAAAAATTATTTTGATTTCTACACACTACGTTGAAGTCGGGCGAGCCTCACGCGTCAACTATGCCTATCTTTGTTATACTCGCCCGACAGCATCAGGATTGAGGATTTGGAGTCAGAATTTTTTATGGGACCACCTCGTGAGCTTCCTCTAACCAATGAAAAAAAAATGTTCCAATCGGTTTAGAAACCACGAAGATATGCACCGACGTCCGACATACATTAAAAAAAAAAAGATACGTGCCGAATTGAGAACCTCCTCCTTTTTTGGAAGTCGGTTAAAAATGGTATTATTTCTGTCTTTCTATCCAAAAATGACCTCAACTAGTATACAAAGCCAGCCGTATCAATCAAAATCACATTAGATTGGGACGTGATGCATCGTAATCTAATAAAGGAGCGTAAGTCCTCATCCATTTGCCGATCCAACAACCCGACCGTGCCGAGCTATTCAAAGCAATGTTCGGAAAATGTTTTCGAAGCTTCCGTGTGGAGGACGTTTACACGACACGAACACGAATTTTATCCGTTGGAAATTATTTATTTAAGAATTTTTAGGTGTTCATCTGGTGAATTTTGGTTATGTACTATGATGGTGGACTCCTATGAGAGTGGAGGCCTGTGCTCAGCACATTAAGGGGCTGTAGTGGACTATAATGATGAATGCCAATTCTTGCGACAAGACGTGGTTTTGGTCGTTTTGTGTCGGCAATGTATTGTTTTATTAGGTGAACTTTAGATGACTTCAAAAGTAAATAATATGATTAGGATAAAAGGTTGTATTTTTTAATTCGAACTTCATTAGGCGCGACATTCAAAAATTATCTGCATCAGATATTAAAATATAACGTTTATACCGCACGTTAGCCTAAAATGGCTACACCGAACAGCTGTTTTAAAGCCTCCATATAGTGTTTTTTTTAAATCCATTATTCCCAACATTCTAGTACCTTCGTTCAAAAACTATACCAAACTGGTTTATCACTAACAGATAGATACACGTAAATAGTTTTTGGCTTAAGATTTTAGTTCAATGGAAGGAAGGAAGAGGAAGAGTACCTACTAAATCGCTATTCCGGGCAGCAGCGTCCAAGGTGCAGATAGCCCTAATGGTTGCTAACCTCCGATAGGAGATGGCACTAAAAGAAGAAGAAATAAAACTGTGGCGATGTTTTGTAAACGTAGTTTTTGGATTATTCCACTAGCACGGCTTCGTCAAGATTTCCGGATGCTGCGATTCAAGCCGGCGTCTCGGTTTAGTCTATTATATAGTTATTTGAGGGGCTTTGTTTTAAAAATATTCTCCATCTACCCTCCACGCTTGACATCCCTCCTGAGTGTATTGTTTTCTAGAGAAGTAGAGGCTCAAGAGATAGACCCATATTTACATGTGGTAAGTAATCTCAAGACTATTTTCGCAGTCTAAAAGCTGGCATTATGGTACCTACCGTGCGACTTTCAACTTTGTGACGAACGACTTTCGATTGTGACTCAAAATCGATTGCAAGTATCGAATATAAATTCGATCGCGGCTAGGTATCGAATATGAATTCGATTGCGACTATTGAAAGACTTTCTGAAATGCTACTATATTGTGTGATTATATAGTTACCTATCGAATTCGATGGCGTCTATCAAACTCGATTTAAAGCGAATGTGTGTCTATCTATCTCCTTTTTATGTGTGAATTTTTGCACGCACGCGGCTTCGCTTTCGTTGAATTCGTTTTTCATACATTTTTTTTTCATTCATTAAACCCCTATTTTGTAATAAGAAATTTTGAATTTTTAAAAATCCTTTCTTAGCGGATGCCTACACAATAATAGCTATCAGTATGCCTTTTAGCCCGATTCGTCAAGTGATAGAGAGTCCGTCGGTCACCTTTTCCCTAAATTTCGATCATTATAACATACTAGGTACTTTTCATGCCAAAAAATCAAAGAGTTCCTACTAGATAGTTTGCGGGCCGAATTTCGCGCAGACGGAGCCGCGAAAATCGAGTATGTAGTTCTTAGATTTAAAAAATAAAATATACAAAGATAGTAATAAAGATGTCTCCACATTCGGCACAGCATCTAACGTCCAATAAAACAGCCAAATTGCCTCCTGTATCGGCAGTTGGCGATAAAAAACATGTGTTACGGTAAATCTTGAGGCGTTCGCCGAAATTCGGCGTCTATTTGCATGCATATTTCGCATTTAGTGCACACATTCGTCGAATTTGGTGTTCAATATTAAAAATTATTGTGTCCTTTGTTTTCTGAATTTTATTGTTAAGAAATAGCTCAGGCTACTTAAGCAAGCGTTGTATGGGAACCCTAAAAAAAAAATGTAAAGCTGATTTTTGGCTCAAGTGTTCCTTGGGGTCTGAGAAGTACCTCTTAAAAATTCCCCCTCCCTAGGCCGCGGGCGTTAACGTCTCCCCAACCACAGTTTTTTGTAATTATCTCAAAAAATATTAGTACTAGAAAAAAACCATCAATGACGAAAATATTCTACATTAAATAATGTACCAAATGGCATTTAAATCATTATGATAAGACAAATAGTTTTGGAAATATGCCGGCTTATTTTACGTATTTTTTATTTTGTTGAAAAATTGTTTAATTTTCTTGTGATTTACACGAAAAGTATAAGAGCTAGGAAAAAAACCACAAAAACAAAATGAAAGTTCATAAAATCGTCTACAAAATGTTTTTTATTTCATTTCAATAGACCTAATACTTTCGGAAATATTACGATCGAAAATGTGCATGACATTTTATTTGAAAATCATCGATGCTATAATACAATAAACTAATAGTAATAATCATGATATCTTTATCTATCTATCTACAAAACAACACCACACTTCGTTAATAATGCGGGGGGTTGTGGGAGGAGGGAGGGGGTTGTGGGAGGGAGGACGGGGTTGTGGGTGATGGAGGGCAAGGGGTTGTGGAGGGTTGGAGGGAGGCTGTGGGAGGTGGAGGGGGGTTGTGGAAGGGGAGAAGGGGTTGTGGGAGGGGGGAAGGGGGTTGTGGGAGGAGGGGATATTTCCGAAACTATTAGTTTTATCAAAATAAACTAAAAACTATTTTGAAGATAATTTAATGAAGTTCATTTTTGCTTCTTATGTTTTTTTTCCTAGTTAGTAGTTTCTATGAAAATTCAAAAATATAACCACGGTTGTTGAAAAAACAAAAAAAAACTCAGAATATAGGTTGCCATATTTCTCGAACTATGGGTCCTATCTAAATTCACCATGAGACTTTTTTGTGGGTAATTTAGTGAAATTAATTATTCTTCCGAGGATTTTTTCCAGCTCTTATAGTTTTTGTGGAAATTGCAAATAACATAGGATTCTACCAATTTTTTTATTTTTTTTCGATAATTCGATTTAATGAAGATAATTTTCGCCATAGAAAGTTTTTTTCTAGCACTAATATTTTTTGAGAAAATTACAAAAAACTGCGGTTGGGGAGACGTATGGGGGGGAACGCCCGCGGCCTAGGAGGGGGGAATTTTTAAGAGGTACTTCCCAGACCCCAAGGATCACTTGTGCCAAAAATCATCTTTACATATTTTTTTAGGGTCAATGTTTATTAGTCCCGTACTAAAAGGTGACAGGGTATCTGTATCCAAAAAAAACTTAATTTGTTAGATTAATTATCTAGGTACTCGTTTAAGAAAAAAATGAAAAATGATGAAAATTAGCCTACATGTCCTCTCCCCCGGAGTGCAACCTACACCAAATCCCTAGACCAAATTTCATCCAAATAGATTGAAAAGATGGGCCGCCAAAGCGTAGCACACAGACAGACAGACACATATTCGCATTTATAGTTAGTTCGAAAAGTAAATAGTTTAGAAAAGGGTTATGAGTTCCACTAAAAAATACGAAAATCGGTCCAAAAAATCTCGAAGAAATCGGTCAACATATCAAACACAGAACGACAGGAGTGTAGATTTCTGTGTTTTACCAAGTAATACACCACAAGGGTGCTATTTTGCCAAATGATGGATGAACGCTAACTTTCAGTGAGGAGTTCAGCTAACTTATATTCGAGGATTCCAGTAACGATAACAAATTGTTCTCATGAACTAGCAACGATGTAAATACAATTTCCAAACGTAAAACTTTCTCAATCACGTTAAGAGGCTGTGTTTACATTAAGATGATGCACCTAAAACACAAAAGAGTTGAAGATCACTTGTGTGATTTGTATTTTAAATCCCACTTCGTTGTTTTTTAATGCTGTCACTTTTTGTCAATCACATTATCTCTTGCCAAAAAGCGACAATATTACAAAATTAATTAAATATGTCCTTGTGCAAGTGGGCCTAAATCACTAAAGCTGCACAAAATAGTTTTTTAAAAAGTGCGTAAAAACTCTGTAGGGTTTCTTATAAGAAAAAAAACTTTTGTCATTTAAAATGTTAATTAAAATTATTAATAGATACATAAGTGGTAGCAAAAGCGCGCAGGAGGTTAGAAGCTAGGGTAGGCCAATGTAAGTCAGAATACCTATTTACTGACCTTCTTGATAAAAAAAGAGTACTTATGCAACTATGAACTGCACGCCAATGTAAAACAGTACCCACCACCACCACCACTACAGCCCATTTACGTCCCACTGCTGGGCACAGGCCTCCACTCCCATAGGAGAGACGGAATTAGAGCCTAGACCCACCACGCTGCTCCAATGCGGGTTGGCGGGCTTTAACGACTATTATCAACATGTTAGTGATAATAACCGGGACCGACGGCTTAACGTACTCTCCGAGGCACGCGGGTGAAACTTCTAGTCAGAAAAACCCAACACTTATTATGGCCCGACCCGGGACTCGAACCCGGGACCTCGTCAGCCGCAGTCAAACATGCTAACAACTAGACCAACGAGGTGAGTACAGTACAATAGTAGTAAATTTAAAATACGATGTGCATCCAATTGTTTGAATATCTAGACTGTTATTATAATCAAAAAACACAAAAAGTAAGAAAAAAACTATTTTCGGAAAAGAGCAGTGACCTAAGGATTGTAAGTCGTAATTTTCAAGTGCACAAAGATATAATTTTTGAAAATACCTTTAAGTAAATAAATTCGGAAAAGACAAGGCACGTCTGTATGAGTTGTGGAAAGACAACATTTTTTGCTCTTAAAAGAATAGGACCCTTAATTACAAGTGTCGTAAGCAGCGGTAAATTGCCATTAATTCATCATAACCCCCTTGATATGCTAATTAAAATTAATGGCAAAACGATTTTTCCTCAGAGGTTATAAATTACCAGCAAGTCTTCCCATAAGGGTCGTCCCACATTCGTTCGTTTGTGAGGAGAGAAAAGACAAACATGTTTAGTAGTAGTAATCTGCTATCATAATTGTAAGTGTAATTATTAAAAAAATTACAAATTGTCTTCTGACCAAATTCCGATCACAATCACTAATTTTAAAGGTAATGAATTACGTCATTACGTAATTATTCAATTTAAAATACGTAATAGACTAAAGTTTTAGGCCGTTCGGTTTTAATTTTTATCCAAAACCACTGCCACGCATTTTTGTAGGCGTGCGTCGTTTTACTTTGAGAAGAATTCAAATGAAATAAGATGAAGTGGAATAAATGAAATAAGAATCAATTAATGAACTAGAAACTCTTTAGTTAAATGTAGAAAGACCCTTAATTGCATTGAAGTAAATCACTAGGTAGTCTTATTACAATTTCAATGGCTCGTGAATATTAATATTGAAATATATTTACATTAATTATTATTCCAATGTCTCACAAATGATATTTTAAAATAGATTTATTGAAGAAATATGAAATATTAGAATATACTGGTAGTATAGGAGTACAGAAAAAAAAGAATAAGTAGGTATTTACGTTTCTCTACTTAACGTGACAGATAGCGTTTTTAGTTAATATCCAAATGGTTTCCTATCATAAAAGTAATCAAAATACTTGTACAGTAGGTACAGTACAGTTGTAAATTGTTGTTGCCGTAATAATGCCGTAATATTATAGGAGATAGCTGCACTTTTGGTAACTATCGCCAGGAAGGCTGATACAGTATTAGGTGGATGTAGAGTTATCCACTTTATAAAAAAAATTTTATTCAAAAAAACTTTCATAAGTACTTCTGATTCGTCAAGAGAATCCACCACTGGTTCGAAATGACATAACTACCGAGAAGATACTGTACAAGAATCAGCCTTTCTAGTTATGGTACATTTTTGGCAACCACAAACCGTCATTGAAAGGCCCATCCGCATGCGGGCAGACCTTCACTATCGTCAGCAGTGGAGAGCCCCACACCCACCTAATCAGCCTTCCTGGCGATAGTTACCAAAAGTGCAGCTATCTCTTAGTCTATAAATACAACTGCAACGGCAACAGCAGCTTTAGCGATGTTCGTGTCTCCAATGTCCAAATTGCGGAGAATTTTACAGATTTATTAATTTATGAGCTGAGAGAGAGAGAGCTGAGCACAAGGAAAGTGTGGATTATCGCAGGCTTTTAGTAACTCTAACATTATAACCAGTTTTGAAATTCCCACCACTTCCACCACTACAACCCATTACCGTCCCACTGCTGGGCACAGGCCTCCACTCTAATGGGAGAGAAGACATTAGAGCTTAGACCCACCATGCTGCTCTAATGCGCGTTGGCGGGCTTTAACGACTATTGTCATGTTAGTAATAATAACCGGAACCGACGGCTTAACGTGCACTGCGAGGCACGGGGGTGAAACAAAGCCAACTTCCTAACTCCGGGCTAGTACTGAGAATTTTTAGTTAAAAAAACCTAATACTTAATTATGACCCGACCCGGGACTCGAACCCGGGACCTCGTCGGCCGCAGTCGAATATGCTAACCACTAGACCAACGAAAGCAGTTTAGAAATTCACTTTTTATAAAATACTGTATGCTTATTATTATAGTTATTATACTACAAAAGGTGCAAATGAACTGCAGTTTCCTGGCAAGTATTTACTTATGCAAGAAAGTCACGACAACGATCAATCTAAGTCAATATATTATAATAGATTAAATTCCCAATTACTGACTATGAGTGCCTCCAATTTATAACCAATTTGTAGCCTATTTCGTAAGGGTCCATTGGCTCTTAGGTTTCCAAATTGGAGTGCTAGATTGTTCAATTTATGGATGCTATTACGAAACTGTCAGCTGAATCTTTTTACAAATTGCTTCTTAGAATACTTTCTTCATTTCAATAAAAATTATGATCAAAGACTTCAACTTTAAGGCATCTTAACAACTATGAAATATTTCTTAAGATTCCTAAGGTCCTTGATGAATTTATTGATTAAACTCCTGCTATGTTGATTGTGCCACCACCATCATCGCTCACCTCGCTCACCGCTGAGTACGTGTCTACTCTCAGATTGAGAAGAATGTAAGCAATAGTCCACCACGCTGATCAAGTGTGGATTCGCAGACTTCTTACACCCTTGCAAACATTATGGAGCACTTTCAGGCACCAGGAGATTGAACCCTGGGCCAGGCGTCACGAATATCTTAACATTTAGACAACCACCGCTGGGGCAATGATTATCATTGTGTGCCATCCATAAGACTAATTTGGACGGTTATCCTTTATAACTTAACGTATCAATCCTAAGATTTAGACCTAAAAACTGAAGGATGTTTACAAACTGGTCTTCTGTCGCTGAAAAATTAAAACTAAACAATAGACACAGATGGTATTTTTTCGAATGATTCCTAACTCGATGGGCGAATAATAGAATCCATCAAAAAGCAAAGGGCCAACATCATTCACTTGCGCCTACCCTCAATAGGGTCTACGAATTCTCGTTACCTGTATACACTAGGGGACACTCGTCCCTAAGGACCTGTTGAAGGGTAGGTGGATCCAAATCGAAATATCTATCAAGTGAAATAAGCTACTTACAAATATGTCATTGTGATAAATTGTCTACCTTATACGGCTTATACAAAGGGGAAATGAGAAATTGTTTTGAAAAAATATTGCTTTGGGAATTCTTGATGAATCCAAAAATCCAGCTTGAGTAAATTTATTTTTAAATTACTTCTGATACCGTTGTGATAATCATACTTCATACTAATATTATAAATGCGAAAGTGTGTTGTTGTGTTGATTTGTCCTTCGATAACGCCTCAACAGAGAAACGGATTGACGTTTATTTTTTGCATATTTTTTGCATGTGTATAGTTAAGGACCTGGAGAGTGACAAAGGCTTAGTGACATAGACTTTTTACTCCGAAAAATTAAAGACTTCCCACGGGAATCAAAAAATCTCAAACCATGCGGACGAAGTCACGGGCATCAGCAAGTATTTTGTAAAATATGCGAGTGTGTTTGTTTGTTGGTGTGCCTTTAATTACGAAACAACAGAGATGTTGCATGGGTATAGTTGAGGGCCTGGAGAGTGTCTTTTTATCCCAGAAAATTAAATATTCCCCGCAGGAATCAAATAACCTTATACCACGCAGACAAAGTCGCGGGCATGGTCTAGTCATAATATAGTTAGCTCAGCTGTTTATCCCGTACTGATGATACTCGATTCAATTACAGTAAACAGAAAGCACCCGAACCCAAATCAAATAAACAGAATTCAATAATATCCCGAATGCAAATAACAGCGAATTGCACTAAAACTTTAAGCAGTTAATTGAGTTCCACGACACAATACACTTAATTTCCATTAACCCTCAGAGATACATCCCTTTCAATAACCCTCAGAGATATTTATTCCAAACAATGTTAATAGACAAGTCCAAAGTTGTCAAACGGGCCCTAAACTGCTAACAATATTCTCAAGTCGAAACTACCTCGGAACAAGACATCAAATGTAACGCCCACAACACCCTTAATAAGTTTGACCATGCCCCCCTATTACACCGAAACAAATGCCCAAGTAAATATGTAGGTATAACAGGAAAACTAACATTACATAAGGTAAATAAAAAGGAACTTTATCTCTGACTAGCGAATGCCCGCGACTTCGTCGTTTTTTGGTTCCCGCGGGAACTCCTTAATTTTCCGGGATAAAAAGTAGCCTACGTCCTTCCCCGAGATACAACCTATCCCTGTACCAAATTTTATCAAAATCAGTTGAACAGATACATTTGTTTGATTCCCGCGGGAACTCTTCAATTTTCCGGGATAAAAAGCCTATGTGCTATTCCAGACTATAATCTATCCCTATGCCAAATTTCAGCCAGATCCGTTCAGACGTTGGGGCGTGATTGAGTAACAAACATCCATACATCCATACATCCATCCAGACATCCATCCAAACTTTCGCATTTATAATATTTATATTTGATTGTTTGATTTGATTGGTATACAACAAAGTCGTAATCTGCCTTTTCGTATCTGCTATAACTTCTAAAAGCCTGCTTTCCTGAAAGCCAATAATTTGGTTTTGTCATTAAAATTTTAGTTAGGTATGTATAAATGTTATGTTTGTCATGGAGGTTTAACATTTCACATTGACGCAATTTATTCTGGGGAAGAAAAAGTAAACCTAAATGTGCGATTAATTATTGATAAAATTAATATACAAAAGGATGGATTGACTCAATTTTTTTTCAATTTTAATTTTATTGATTTTTAAATACAATTAAACAGTATCAGTCTATTAATTATTGATGTATTAAAAACACGTCTTGGCGACTCATTGCCATGTGTCTACCTAATATTACACATTTAAAGGATAGGATCATTTTAAGTCCCTTTGAAATATGTAGGTACTAAAGCTATCACCACAGTAAGTAACACGGTATTTAAAAGTATAATTCGTTCGACTTGTTCATGTTACGCGTAGGTGTAACAGAGTGCCTAACTGACGCATCTGTCCCTTTTCATTAGGCCAGTTTGGCTTACAGGAGTATGAACTAAGTATGAATAAAACATAAAGGGTTAACAGCAATTATTAACGAGTTGTTTACGACTCAGGTTAAGTCTCAGACTGTTATGGTTTACTATGGTAATCTGTAGTGATAGCATAAGATTTTACATCTCACCAACGATGCTATTACTCGAACATCGAAGTGATATTTTAAGTAAAATGGACCTTTACAATCTTTTAGAACATAGCTATTCATTATGGGATAGAATTTATCTCTCTCTCCCTCTCTCTCTAATAGTTATAGGTGGAGAGAGACAAAGTACCTACCTGGCCCCCAATTATGTAAGAATTGACGATCAAATCGTCTAAGTTCGGCTTCAAAGTAAAATAAACCATAGCAGCATTGAGTTAGAGCTCAATTTCGTGTATCCATTCTCATACGTTTAGGTATGTACGATCATCATCATCGGCAATCCTTAGATGATTGCACCTCAGAATGTAATTACGTTTAAATTTTCGTTAGCTATGAAAAATTTTAAATAATATTTCACAGAAAACCTTCAAAAAACATATGTCAGTGATTTTCACTTTTTTATAGCGACGAAGTTGGAGATCAGGGCTGCCCTTCCAGCACCTTCGAAACCCAATGTTCTATAGGTCTTTTGAACTTTATGCTCTCATAATATTATATACTAACCAATATCGTCCAAACTAGAGTAAATTAGGTTAAAGCACGCACGGTTGGACCCCCTAATTAATTATTATGCTGTACATCCAAAGTTGGTCATCTAATTTTCCCGCTATGGCAAGCAATACATGAGTAATAACTGAGCACAATAGCTTTGTACGGACATGTTATTGGTCTAATGTATATTATGTTATAGTTTATGTCATCTATTTGCAATAAATAATAACTATAACTTGGGTTGCAGCAGATGCTGTCGATATTTATATACCTACCTACTAGATGATGCCCGCAACTTCGTCCGCGTGGACTAAGGTTTTTTGATTCCCGCGGGAACTCCTTAATTTTCTGGGATAAAAAGTAGCCGGTGTTATTCCAGACTATAATTTATCCCTGCGCCAAATTTCATCCAGATCCGTTCGGCCGTTCTGGCGTGATTGAGTAACAAACATCCATCCATCCAAACTTTCGAATTTATAATAATTTTTGACTATAGACTATAGAAAATTATATGAGCATGAAATGCTTTCCGTTTATAGCCATAGCCAAATCCATAAAGATCAGTAAAGAAACAATTTGAATAATAATGTTATTTCCTAAATAGACAAAGCCAGGACTCAAACCTAGAACCCCTACTCTCACGGAACATAGTCATAGGTCTCCAACAAACTTTCTTTTACAGGGGACAATACAAGAAAGTTAATCATACTAATATTATAAATGCGAAAGTGTGTTTGTTTGTTGGTTGGTCATTCAATTACGCCGCAACGGAGCAACGGATCGACTTGATTTTTGGCATGGGTATACCTACTTAAGGACCTGGAGAGTGACATAGGTTACTTTTTATCCTGAAAACCTAAGAAACTCATGTGGGAATTACCTAAATAAACTTATTCACACACGGATAGAGCCGTTGGCATCATCTAGTAAGATAGTAAAATTAAGCAGTCACCTCATAAAGTAACATTGAAATTATACAATCTTGCAATACACAAAGATAGACAAAATGTCCTGCACAAACCTAAATGGGTTATCGTAAAATTATTACTTTAAGACCACCTGCCGGCACAGGATAAGCGGCAAAATATTGCAGTTCACTTCAGGGGGCCATACTGCCAACGCTTTAAGCAATACTTGAGCAATATTACTCGAAATGACAGTTTGATGTCACGTACCTTGACTTCCTTATAATAAGGATTGTAATTCCAAGACACGAAAGTCAACAATAATGAAACAATTTAAGGTGTTCGCTGTATGGCCCCAGAAAGATTATGAGCCATAATACCAAATTATGGTGACGTTTTAATGGTGGAGATAGGGTGTGATAAGAAAGTGTGAGACAAAAGGCTATTCGGGCTAGTATTGAGACATTTAACTGATAGTTGGGTGAATATTATTCAGAAATATTTTGTTCCGTTGGTTACATTTCGTACTTGTAAATTGTAAGACTAATGTAACCAATATTGTATTGTATTAGGTAAATAATGTCTAAAATGGTAGCGGAAAAACTTGTTAGGAGCGTTGCAGTTATATTAAACCCATTCCCGTAATCGGTTTCTACGCGGCATCGTACCGGAACGCTAAATCGCTTGGTGGCCTTTGCCGGTAGGGTGGTAACTAGCCACGGCCGAAACCTCAAACCAGGCCAGACCAAGGAAAATTCAGATATTATAATTTCCAAAATTGACCCGGCCGGGGATCGACTCCAAGACCCTCCGCACGTTAAGACAATAGCGCTCAATACTGCGCCAGGGAGGTCGTCAAAAATAAATAGATGAAAAGGTAGACTCCCTTATGTATTCCATTCCCGATCCTTGCAAGGGAAGAATAAGAATAGATATATTGTATGGAATTATATGAAGAAATGCGACTGGATTCAATAGGAATCAAAATCGATATATTGCGGACAGGTGCGGCGGAGACGTGAATTCAAACGTGAAGTCTTATCCAGGATTGACGAAGCTTAAGTCTTTGACCAATCGCGATGTATTGCACGTCTTGATGTTTGGTATAAGTCATGAGCTTCACAGAAGTCTCAGGTCGAGCAGATTTGACTTGAGGCAAACTGAGGCAAAAGGGTTTTTTAATGTGTCGTACTCAGTTATCCTCTGACACATTGATGTAGAATTTTAGTACTTATTTCTATTTCAATGCTCTGACATGATGTGAGAGACCTTTTTAATGCGAGTTTTGCTCTAAATTAGGTGCCACATACGATGTGTGTGAACTCGTTCATACAACTACATACGCCGATCGCCGAATATTAATACTTATAAAATTAACCCAATTCAGATGCTATTAAGATAATAAATTCTCTTTTCATCATACCTATTCGAAAAACGAATATTGGCTTCAGAGGATAGAGGGAGCAAAATGTAATTTTTAGGCCCATGGGACTTTTCATTTCTCTGTTCTGATTGGTCCGCGTTCGTGCACGCGCAGCAGCACCTTGCCGATGTGCTTGCCGGCTGCCATGTAGCGGAAGGCGGGCTCCAGCTCGCGCTCGCCGAACACGGTGGCGGGCAGCGGCCGCCTTGTCGTCGCCCTCGCCCGCCGCGCCGAACAGCGCGTCCAGCAGGATGCCGTGGAACGTGGTGTTCTTGAGGAACACGCTCATGCCGAGCGCGGTGTTGTTGGACAGGTCCAGCTTGCCGATCTCGAGGAAGCGGCCGCCCACCGCCAGGCAGCGCACCGATTGGTGCTTAAACGTATAGGTAATGTCCATACATAGTAGGTTGATACTCCTAGCTTTTTCTCATACGTAATGATGAAAAATAGTGTGTGTCATTCGGGGCCAAATTTTTTGTTCTCGGGCGGCGTATATTTAATTCCTCGCTACGCTCAGGATTCTACTTTAGAATCCTTCACTTCGCTCTGAATTCAAAATAGCGCCCTCGGGGAACAAAAATTTTCTTTGGCCCCATATAACACAAATAACTATTTTATATTAACTGACTTCCAAAAAAGGAGGAGGTTCTCAATTCGGCGCATATCTTTTTTTTTTTTACTTTACAGTGGCTTTGGAAGTCGGTTTTTTGGAAAGAATTTTTATCTACTTATGATTAGTCACTCGAATGAAAAGGATAGAACGCTAACTGTCATCCAAATAGCATCTGAAAAGGGTAATATATACGATCCCACCAAAAACATAAATGTGAAATGAGAGCCAAGTTCAAAATTGTGATATATAATTTATGCCTTGGTTGTTGACTTCAGCGACAAAAGAAGTGAGATCTAAATGGGTGCCAAGTTCAATGGTCAGTCCTGAAATTTATTTATAACACCGTATAATATTTTATAACAACTTAAAATATCATTACCTTTTATAACTTAGTGTAATATGTTGAAGACTAAGGCTTTGGCTTTGGCTTTGACCACGCGGCAAACCTGTACAATGGAGTGTTGTCTGAAAGCATGATTTAGATTGAGTGATTGAGTATCTTTAGTTAAGGCTTACCTATGTTTAGCGGTGAACTTGCGCAGGCTGATATTGTGATGATAATGCTCATGGTTATCATCCTCCAAACATACAAAATTTTCACCAAACATTTTAATCCCTAAGTAATTATTAAGTGCTACAGCATTTCAAAAATACTAATGAGTAATTAAGTATCGATATACCAATAAAATTATAAGTAACCGTAAGGTAGGTGATTCCCGCGACTTCGTCCGCGTGAACCAAGTTTTTTGATTCCCGCGGGAACTCTTGAATTTTCCGGTATAAAAAGTAGCATATGTCCATCCCCGGGATACAACCTAGCCCTGTACAAGATTTCATCAAAATCGGTTGAACAGATGGGCCGTGAAAGCGTAGCAGACAGACACACTTTCGCATAATATATAATATTAAGTAGGTATGGATTTTTTGTGACGCTCGCTTTTGATATTTAACTAATATTGTTGCATTAACGTATAAGCAAATGAAGCGATTGGTATAATAATAGCATAAAAGCATATCTTATTCCGCATGGAAATGCATCCAGGATGTCTCAATGCACGGGCTTATCTAGACTTGCGACGGCTTAAGTTCCGTCTACCACCGTTTGTTGTATTAGGTATACTTATTGCGGCGTTATGGCGGTACAAGTTATAGGAGACGTTCCCAATTTAATGGGTATAATAATTAATCTATACTATCAAATATAAATAAATATTATAAATGCGAAAATTTGGATGGATGGATGTATGGATGTATGGATGTTTGTTACTCAATCACGCCCCAACTGCTGAACGGATCTGAATGAAATTTGGCACAGAGATAGATTATTGTCTGGATAGGCACATAAGCTACTTTATATCCCCAAAAATTAAAGAGTTCCTGCGGGAACCAAAGAACGTCAATGCATGCGGACAAATTCGCGGGTATTGGCTGGTATAGTATAAAAGGTTACAAAAACATAAAAAGATCACTGAATTTTGTTTCATCATCATATTATTATAATCAGTCCAGCAATTATAATACTGATAAGGGACACACATTACTAAATCATGTTATTTTTAAAACTCTATATACGTTCGATGTGACATCCTATGGACACTTTTCATCGTGTTTTATTAAGTAATCAGCAAGAATTCTGGCTGCATTTCTAGGCAAGATAGCCACGCTGATCCCATGCATAAAATATGAGCCAGCCCTTCTGTCATCAGATGAGGCAATCACGTTGAACATTGAATGTAACGTTAACACTTTTGCCGCCTAAAATACATAATATTCTTAACGTCCATGTTTAAGAAAATTTGTGCACTTCTCAATATCTTTGGCCGAGCGTGACTCTACTTTTTTATGGGTGTAGACGTGGCTTTAGAAGAAGCAATAAGCGCATATAAAAAACAACAAGACACAGGAAGAAACGTTTCCACCATCTGTGCTATGATTTATCCCCAGTGTTTCGCAGCGAAGCCTTGGACGATAAATCTGAGGAAGTTGTAAGTCGTTGCGTCGTAAATAAAGAATTTCATCACGGCTCGTGTCGTTTGCGTTTTGCACACACATTCCACTTTATGGTCTCAAGACAATTTTTGTCTTGAACACTTGATCAATTCATACAATCATTATATAAACAAAATTTACATAATAACTATAATGAATGCAAAAGTCTCTCTGTCTGTCTGTTCGACGATCTGCCTGTTTGTCTCTCTTTCTGCCTGTCTGCTACGCTTTAACGGCCCAACTTTTCAACCGATTTTGATGAAATTTGGTATAGAGAATTAGAGATCGGTCGCACCCCGGGGAAAGTCATAGGCTATATTCCGGAAAATAAAGTTCCCGCGTTAAAAATCAACTTCATTCACGTGAACAAAGTCACTGGCATCTTCTAATACTAAAATATATTTAATATCGAACAATATTTATGTTTTGCGCAGAAGGATTGATTGAAGGATTGGATTGAAATTGATTGACTCTACCGAAAGTAATATCGAAGGCAAGGCAACCAATAGGATCTAGGAGATTTTACCTATGATTTTCTTCTACTTTCTGCGATGACTTGACCTGATGAAATATTGAAGCTTAAAAATTATAAATTATCTAAGTAAATTAATAAGAGTAAAGTAAGAGAAATAAAGTCCTATAAAGTGAAACGATTTCGCAAATGACAACATTTATAATCCTGTCCAAATAGATTTAATCGGTGGGACTCTTTCTTAAAGTACCAATGGGGACTCAACCCGCCTAGGGGCATCATTATGCAAATATAGATGCCGCTGTCCTAGGTGAACCTTGAAAGCGACGCAACGCAACGCGGCGCAATGCGACTCCATGGAGCATAAATTATGGCTTAGGTGATAATGTCCTCCCGACTGAATTTCGGCCACGGCGGCCTATCTCCAGAGATTAGCCATCTGCGCGGGAAATATTATAGTGCACAAGTGTGTGCGCATACACATGTGTACCTACTCTCTGTTCCTTTGCTCTCATAGTCCGATGGGACGGAAAATCCCACACGTCCGATGAGAGGTCAGGCGCAGGACCGACAGCTTAACGTGCTCGAATGTACTTATCTACAACGTAGGTCACGTGAAGTCTAAGCTACTGTGTGATACAGTCGCGTCGCATTTATCCCTGGCGTAAAACAGGGTCGCACCAAGGTACAATGCAAATATACAACAAATATTTTATAGAACAGTAAAATAAGTAAGTAACATAACAATTTACGCAATTTATAAAAGTATGGAAAGTTGTAGGCAGTTGGAAGTGTATTTGATGGTCATACCTCACCATCAAAGAGCCTCCTATCGAATAAAATTAAATTGGCCTGGTTTGATTATTCATTAGTAAAACAATAAGTTGTACGATTGTACAACAACGGGCGGCTGAATCAAGGTCTAGCCCCACTTGAGATGCATGGAGCGGCGCTGCACGTAGCGGCAAATATTATTTGTATGAGCATCTGCGTGCCACGTCGATTTAAGTGGGCCTAGCTCCATACAAGCCTGGCTACCACCCTACCGGCAAAGATGTGCCGCCAAGCGATTTAGCGTTCCGGTACGTTGCCGTATAGAAACCGATTAAGGGTATGGGCACACGAGTAGTATAGGTTCAATATATAACTGCCACATGCCTAACAGGTTAGCCCGCTACCATCTTAGAATGCATCATCACTTACAATCAGGCGAGATCGTAGTCAAGGGCTAACTTGTAGTGGAATAAAAAAAAAACATAAAAAGAATACTTGACGCTACGTGCCGCGCCGCGCTGTGTCTTTGTAGTGAGTCTATACCTTCAGTTTTTGTGGTTTGATAGATGCCAACCTTTTAGGTCGTGCTTCGTCGATCTACGGGACTGTTTGAATCAACAAAACAAATTAAGGAGATTAAGAAAATTTAATTTTCCGCCTTCTCTCACTTATTTGACAAATTAGTGGAGTCCCAAACAACCTGCTCTATTATACGAAAGCGAATTAAAACCATAGTAAACTTTACGATTTTACGAGTTATATTGCATCGTTTGGGGTTGTATTTTCTTGCACTACGAGGTTATTAAGCGGAACAGTATGGGTAATTCTATTAAATAGCCGCAAGACGGTTTCTTATGTTGAAGAAAATAAGGGTTAGTTCAATCAAATCAAATAAAAATCAAAATGGATGGATGTATGGATGGATGTTTGTTACTCAATCACGCCTCAACGGCTGAACGGATCTAGATGAGATTTGGCACAGAGATAGATTATAGTCTGGAATAGCACATAGGCTACTTTTTATCCCGGAAAATGAACGAGTTCCCGCGGGAACCAAAAAACCTCAATCCTGCACGCGAACGAAGTCGCGGGCATCAGCTAGTAATATTATAAATACGAAAGTGTATCTGTCTGTGTGAAGTCGCCGTCATAATCTAGTATTTTTTCAAAGTTTGAATAATATTTTGTTTCATCTAATCTAATCATAGCTCTTTGACATCGCTTATCAATTAAATATGTATTAATTGCGCTGGCTTATCAACATTGATGCATGTTTGTGATCAATCTTTGATAACATTCTCAATGTTTTTTTTTACTTTCGTTATGTGTCTTGTGGCACTTGTATGAAGTAACAATTTACCAAGGTCCAGATAATTATAACTAATGTTTTTTTTTTTAAATTCGTTAGTGGGCCCGGTAGACGCTGCCCTGCCCTTTGTTTAGGACTCGATTGCAGCGCTACCTACCGGGTCCAAAATATAAACCATCCCGGGATCCACGCAAACACACACAAAAAAAACCATAAAAATCGGTCAAGCCGTTTTTGAGTTTTAGCGAGACTAACGAACAGCAATTCATTTTTATATATTACTAGCTGATACCCGCGACTTCGTCCGCGTGGATTGAGGAGTTTTAGTTCCCGCGGGAACTCTTTAATTTTCCGGGATAAAAAGTACCCTATTATTTAATCCGGACTTCTAACTTTACGTCTGCCAAATTTCAAAGCAATCGGTTCAGTAGTTACGGCGTGAAAGCGGAACAAACATACAAACAAACTCACTTTCCCATTTATAATATTATATATAGTAAGGACCTAGACTAGACTAGATAGACTACACTAGACCAGGTGATGCCCAGGACTTCGTCCGTGTGGATTAGGTTTTTTGATTCCCGCCGGAATTTCATAATATTCTGGGATAAAATATAAAATATAAAGTAGCATATGTCCTTCCCCGGGATATAAACTATCCCTATATAAAATTTCAACAACAGTTGAACAGATGGGCCGTGAAATCGTAGCAGACACACAGATGGACAGACAGACAGACAAACACACTCGCATTTATAATATTAGTATGGAGTATGGACAAAACAAGGTATGTTCTTCAACCCTAACTGCACCCTCCAATCAAGGGGTTAGGTGTTTGCTGGTCAAATTTATTAGCCAACCTCAATCAATTATTCACATTTGGTTAGAAACTAATGTAGGCAAATCAAACAGCGGCCGGTGGCGAGCGAATCCAAAATTCATGTGTAGTACTATGAACCCCATCTCGCGTTTCCCCAATTCGAATATAACGATGTACCTGCATTTCTGTTCTTGTGTGTAGATTTGATACACTCTCACCGCTAAAACTTTACGCTTTTATAAGTTTTCCATTAGAACGAACGCAGATTCATAAAAGCAGCTACCTACCCATAGCTAAGTACCTATTTTATAATGTTGAACCAACTAACCTAACTTTTTTGTTGAAAGTGACAAAAATATGCATAACTAGATGATTCCCGCGACTTCGTCCGCGTGGATGTATGGTTTTTAATTCCCTTGGGAACTCTTCAATTTTCCGGGATAAAAAGTAGCCTATGTCCTTCCCCGGGATGTAACCTATCTCTGTACCAAATTTTCATCAAAATCGGTTGATTAGTTGGGCCGTGAAAGCGTAGCAGACAGACAGACAGACAGACAGACAGACAGACAGACAGACAGACAGACACACTTTCGCATTTATAATATTAGTATGGATAATTATTCTAATTAACTTTTTCCCATAACGTATTGACATAAATAACAAAATAATAAGTTTTTTTTTGTTTTTTTTTTAACTATGCACATAAAAATAATTTAGAGTTAAATTGTGAGTTACGCACGTACTCCAAATTTGACAACATTACATATATTAACATGGGAAAGGCTACAGATATACTTACTACAATGAATAAGAAACGAAAGTCAGAGTATTTTTGGGCACGTAATTCGTATCGCCAATTATGAACTCCTTCAACTCAACATGCAGGGTAAAGTGGAAGACAGGAGGAGGCCTGGCCGCAAAAGAATACCTATGCTTAAAAACTTGCGCCAGTGGTTTGGAAAGAACACTAGATCACTGTTTAGAACAGCGGTCTCGGAAGTTGAAATCGCCTCAATGAGCCTTAAGGAGACCTAGAGAGCTAAGGAGTGTCCTGAGCACACTAAAAAGAAGAAGAAGATATATATTTTAGCTTCAAAAAATCACACCACGTATGTTAAGTAATGTTTAATACGACGACATAAGCACGAATGTTGCACTTACGTTTAGAGCTAGGCCAGTATTCAGATAAACAAACGCAGGTTTCGGTGGGCACATGGAATATTCATGGCAGGTAAACACTGCCACGGAACCCATGCATGCGAATTAAATTAGCTGTTATACCATCTGCATGTTGGAATAGAACTTGAGTAATTTGGATTTATAATATGCAGAGTAAAGTGATACGCAGAATCGGTATAGTTATTAATTTGGAATATTACGAAAAGAAAGAATAGAGTAGGTAGAACTGAGATCTTACGCGAGGAATTTCTGTACATTTTATATTGGTGCGCCCCAAAATTAGTATGGGCCAACAAAATAATACTTAATTATTATGTTTAAGTTTTAGTAAGCTGAAAAATAGAAAAAAATATGGCAATAATTAAAAAAAATGCTGTAAATTCAAGCATTTCCTATATACATATTATAACTGATAATGTGGCCTATTCTGTGTTTAACACCCCTTTTCGCAGGGAGTTATTTTAAAGGTATAGCAATATAAATAGAGCTGTAATTTTAGTTAAGAGATTGAGAGTATAAGAGAACTGGCCTCATTATCTTCTTTGTGGATATGCCTGCATGCTTATTTCTTAGGATGTCTACGAATACTTCAATAAAATACTAACAATTTCTTCAATAAACCCTCTTTTTTAAATTCCAGGTAAGTATCTTCACAATTAACCTGTAAATAGTAAAGACTCCATTTCAATTGACGAAGTTATCCAATTTGGAAACGAGGATTTACCGCCAATTTTCGCGAAAAACAATTCCAAGTGGGCCTCATTAAAAACTCGAAACGAAACTCTACAGGTTTCAGAAGTTGAGACCAGTAATCCTAGCATGAGATTTTCAGGTTCTCTGAAACGAATTATTATGTCGAGTTTTATATAAAATTACAGCGAACCGTCAAGTTTTCAAACCAACTAGTCTACAAATTTGAAGTCTCTATTCACTCTTATGTCCATTCCTTAATTTAAAAACAGAATTGCATCTGCGAAAGTTTTTCATAAAACTGATAAGTACTACTTAAACCACTTCATGATCTTTTTTTTATTCGATTACAAGATAGCCCTTGACTGCGATCTCAAATGTAAATAGGTAGGTAAATGATGATGCACTCTAAGATGGTTGCCGGCTAACCTGTAAGGGGTATGGCAATTATATAAAACCCATAGGTACCCCTGGTCGGTTTCTACACGGCATTGTACCGGAACGCTAAATCGCTTGGCGATACGTATTTGCTGGTCGGGTGGTATGGCAATTTTGCTTAGATCATACTTAGATATTGTCTTAATATGTTTTTATGCACGTACTTGTGTCAGCGTCATGTTGCCCTACAAAATTTTACGACTAATTCAGAACAAATTTTGGACCGATTTTACACTGAACTTACGAAAACTATCACGGTTATCGCAATGTACAAACTCGTACTAGGAAAACGAAGAGAGTCAGGTGAGTTTGAGTAAATTGTTCAAAAGCTTTGGAGGCTTGATTGACACGGCACCCTTTAATTAAATCTTTTTAGGGATTCACTTTACTTCATCAACTTTTATTTCGTAGTTTGGTAGTTCAACGAGATTTCCTGTTTTTGTTTTATGAAAAGGAAAATAAGTACCCTTATAGGATCACTTCGTTGTTAGTCTGTCTTTCTACCAACTCCCTTTTTCCCAGGAACGCGTGGAAGTATCAACATAGTATCAAGTTGATATTAATCTAATAAGTTGGAGTTAACAAATACTAAGATCTATGGTTTTTTGAGCTGTAAAAATGTCAAACTTCTAAAACCTTCTTCTCAACTCAATAATCAAGTGAATATAATTAAAATTATTAAAAAGTACGACTGCTCTGCCGTAGACACACATACCTACATCCTTTGGAATCTTATTCACAATTTTATTAAGCTATATTTTTTTGTGAATCACTGGATATTGAACTATAGTGTTATATATTTTTGGAATCTACTCATCATTTTCTAGATGATGATTATATAGTTAATCTTATTTTCGAATATTTTTTTTCAACTTTAGTCTTTAATGCGGAACCATGGTCACCCCATCAATTTTATGCCTCTGTCATCCGGAATAAGCTAGGGATTCTAACAACACATCATTTATCAAAATCGGTTCAGGCGTATAGAAGTTAAGGTGGAATATACAAACTCACATACATACATACATACATACATACATACATACATACATACATGAACCCTGAAAACAATATACTCCTTTTTCAGGCATTCGTATAAAAATATGCCCATTGTATCTTGACGCTCGCCAGTAAATCAAAACCTAGGGTAGGGTACTTCCTTTAGATGACCTAGAATCATGAAATTTGGCAGAAAGCATGGTCACACAACACAACACAACACAAGTCTATAGGAATAAATCCTATAATCGTTATTTAGGGTTCCATACTCATGGGGTATCGAGCTTTTTGTCAAGCTATTCCGTTATTCGACAGCTGATTACGTGTTGCTATGGCGTCTATCTTGTTATTTACCACCACCAAACTGGCGAAGGGTTGAGTTGAGTGGCAAATTCACACACCTCTGAACACGTGGGAAACTCTCAGGCATGCAGGTTTCCCCACGAAGTTTTTATTTTCGTCGTAAGATCAAGTAATCTATACTTCTAAACTAATATTAATAATGGGAAAGTTTGGATGGATGGATGGATGTTTGTTACTAAATCACGCCAGAACGGCTGAACGGGTCTATACCGGCCTATAACGGTCTATATCGGCCAAAGATCTATCTTTAGCACAGAGATACGTTATAGTCTGGAATAACACATAGGCTACTTTTTATCCCAGAAAATTAAAAAGTTCCCGCGGGAACCAAAAAAAACCTCAACCCTCGCGGACGAAGTCGCGGGTATCAGCTAGTTTAAGTATGATTGTATAAAATACGTATCGCTCGGAAAAGTTAAGGTTTCCCATCCCCATTATATTTGACCTAATTAAACATACTCGTACCTTTCTATTCATTAATAGCCATACCAATTAGTGAACAATAATTTCCGCCCCTGAAGAATTAGTAGGTAAAACAAACGGAAACGGGGCGAAATAAATAGGCCACTAATTGGTGCCGTGAAATTTATTTGAGGTCGAACAGTGCATACAGGCTATGCGATCTGGATCATTTCTAATATCACAACTGCTTGCTTGAACTGGGACAAGAATAATTTATTTAAAAACCTACGAAGAATGTATAGCATATGACCTAGCATTAAGACATCTAGGATGAGACTGTTCTGAGATGTCTGTGTAGGCAGTCGGTACCTCTGAACTACGAGGTTGGGGTGTTGGAACCTGATATATTTATTGCTAACATTTCTCATATTCTAAACTAATAAAGAAGTATAGAATAAGTTAAAGAAGAAAGAATTCTTCTCTATCTATTACTTCTCACTAGAAAATGCCCGCGACTTCGTCCGCGTTGGTTAAGATTTTTTGATTCCCGCAGGAACTTAATTATTTTCCGGGATAAAAATCCTATGTCTTTCCCCGGGATACAACTTATCCGTGTACTAAATTTCATCAAAATCGGTTGAACAGATGGGCCGTCAAATCCATTGCAGACTGACAGACACACTTTCGCATTCATACCCATATCCATATTAATAATATAAATGCGAAAGTGTAACTGTCTGTCTGTCTGCTACGTTTTCACGGTCCATCTGTCCAACCGATTTTGATAAAATTTGGTTCAGAGATAGGATGTATCCCAGTGAAGGACATACTACAATACAAGACTACTTTTTATACCGGAATATTATAGAGTTCACGCGGGAAGTCATCTAGTCATACTAATATTATAAATGCGAAAGTGTGTTTGTTCGTTGGTTTGTTGGTTTATTGGTTTGTTGGTTTGTTGGTTTGTTGGTTTGTTGGTTTGTCCTTCAATCACGCCGCAAAGGAGCAACGGATCGACGTGATTTTTGGCATGGGTGATATAGGCTACTTTTTATCCCGGAAAATTAAGGAGTTCCCGCGGGAATCAAAAATATTAAACCACGCGGACGAAGTCGCGGGCTAGTAAATAATAAATTAGTATGGATAGACACAGTTTATTGCCAACATTTCTCATATTGACATTCAGCAGATCCTTCCACGGTTGAGGTTGGCTGTAATACAGAATCCGTTTTTTCCAATATCTGAAATTCCTATGTCCCAATTCGAATAACTCATTCGGCATAATATTCCCCGTTTCGATTCATAACATGACACGTACAAATCTGCGGGTTCCAAATACTTCCAAAGGAAATTGGCTGGCATCTGCTGTCCTAGTAGTTGAAGCCATAAAAGATCTACTGAACACCAATCCACCAATCAACGACCTCAATTTACATAGACGGGCCCTGTCAAAGAAAGAATGTGGAATTATTTTACTAACGCGATCTGGTCTGAAAAGCGGGACAGCGCTGGCGGGGACAAGGACAGGCGCATACAAGTGAGGGGCATGCCCTACAAGTCGGACGCCCAACTTTTGTCTATGAAAGGGCCCATCTTGTACCTGCATATATATTATATCGATGCTACCAAACTTACTTACTTCACAGTTCTCTCACTACTGCTATAATATTGATAGGTGGCTATAAGAATGTGCTTAAAAATGTGCAAAATACGTAAATTAGTACTGAGATAATAGTTAGTGGATCGAGAAACTTTCTTTTCTTAGATGAGAGAGATTATGTTATCACAAAAAAAATACTGGTACACTCCTTCGTCTTATTATTTTGGTTATTGTTGCATTAAATGTTGGAAGGTAGGTATGATATGGTAGATTACATAGGACAAAATGAAGTCAGCTGTTTATTATGTCAGGTTATTTGTAAGCGCTAATTTTATGAAGTTTTTCAGTTGTCTCCACGAAACAGAGCCTCTCTCTTACTCATCCCTGATTTTTACAGTCGTATAGTTCGCACCAATCAAATTGTTGTCTCTGAGCTGAGGTGCGAGTGCTTGTTCGCGCAGCTCTCACACAGACCGTTGAAGTTAACGTGTTAACTTCGACCGTCGAAGGTAACGTTAACGCGAATATCTGCTATTGCGACGCGTCTTGCGGTCAACTTCAGACGCGACTATTTGATTGGCGCTGACTATAGGTACTTGCCAGTAGTGTCTACGTAACAATAATAATCCTTTCTCATTCCTCGTGTAACCGGGATGTATCAGCCAGTTGTAATAATAATAACCTTTGTAAAAAAACAATGTTTTAATATGCGCGCTTAGGTAGGTACGCTACTACTTGTTAAGACGATTGAAAAAGAAGTATTTGAATACTTAAATAATTGATTCAAAGATCTGACGCGGATCCAAACAAGACCCTTTAAAAAACACGTGTGCCGACCTTGGACCATTTACAATCAAAAGATTTAATTACCTTTGTTTAGCTCTGTGTTATATTTGCACGTGTTCTAAATTCAAAAAGATGCTTAATACTTTTGTACCTAATGAATTGTAACTTTTCTGTGTTGCTTTTATTTAATTACTAGATGATTCCCGCGACTTCGCCCGCGTAGACCAAGTTTTTTCGATTCCCGCGGGAACTCTTGAATTTTCCGGGATAAAAAGTAGCCTATGTCTTTTCCCGGGATACAACCTACCCCTGTACCAAATTTCATTAAAATCGGTTGAACAGATACATGTTTTGATTCCCGCGGGAACCTTTGAATTTTCCGGGATAAAAAGTAGCCTATGTCCTTCCCCGGGATACAACCTATCCCTGTACCAAATTTCATCAAAATCGGTCGAATAGATGGGCCGTGAAAGCGTAGCAGACAGACAGACAGACAGACAGACAGACAGACAGACAGACAGACAGACAGACACACTTTCGCATTTATAATATTAGTATGGATTCCTTTTTTTATGGAAATAAACACACATTCTGTAACGATTGCCCTGCCTGAAAATGAACTAACTATTAGACAGCGCTCTCAACTGCGCTCGGGAGGTCATCATGGAAAACGAAATTTCGAGTTCTAAACGATATCGTGTATATATACGATATCGTGTATATATCTATACGATATCGTACGTGCAGTACTAATTTGCGTATACAAATGGTAGGTGTGTACACAAAAAATATTTACACAAAAATTTATCAAGTAACTAGCTGATGCCCGCGTCTTCATCCGCATGGTTTAAGTTTTTTTACTCCCGCAGGAAGTCCCTACTTTTTCGGGATAAAAAGTAGTTTTCACTCTCCAGATCCTTTACTACACCCATGCAAAAAATCACGTCGATCCGTTGCTCCGTTGCGGCGTGATTGAAGGACAAACAAACGATCAAACACACTTTCTCATTTATAATATTAGTATGATTAATATGATGAGGTCTTTAACTTTATAGGTGTTATCTCAGAATAAATAACACGATTTTATACTCACAAAACTTTTCATTCAAGCGTATAGTAAAAAATCGACTTTTAAAAGCAAACAAGAGAGTGTTTACGCATACGATCGAACGCCCCGAGGCTGGGTATTTATAGAATTCGCCCCCAAGCCACAATGGAATCAAAGGGATTGTAAAAAACGCCGCAAAAGTAGGAAATTCGCTGTTTATTCACAAAAGAGTTCTAACACGAGCGCGCAGATTCTTTACTTTCAGTTAGAGAGGGTGAAAGTCCTTGCAGGTATGCCACAACCGCGGCCATACCACAACGCATAAACTTGAGCAAGCATAACGTTTTATGAAAATGTGATAACAGGTACAGTTGTGAAAGTGTGGTCAATGCCAACAACCTAATTGGGAACATTCATTTGCGGCATTTGCACGCAAGTGTGCGACCACATCATAATCATGAGAACTTGTGATGATGATAGATGATATCATAAAACGAAGGTATGAAATGACAAATATACATACATCGCGACCACCTTATCCCAAAAACTCTTTTCTGCAAGAACGCAACTTCTGGCAACTGCAGCGAGACTACGTCGTAGTTTGCTTGAAGTTGCGTATACTAATGTTGATAGATAACCCTCACTAATGTTGATAGATTGTGTACGACGTACACAATAGTATAGGGTTGAAATGCTGATCTCGTGTTGGAAAGGGCAAAGTCGACTCCCTAAGCTGTTTTACAGGGATTTAGAGAGTGTCTGATACAAACGGTGCAAGACCGCGTCGTCTGAAGGTAAGAGACCTACATTATGCTTGTCTCAACTATATCAAAGATTTCGACCATTTAACCCGAAGCTTATCAATAACGATGTTGATCTATACAATCGTTTAGCGGCAATGACGACAGTGTTGTATTGTGGCCAGTCTAAATAGACACTTATCCGTTAGTGTTCCTTTTTAAGCCTTTCCTCTGTACCTCGGAGTGAAACGCAACGTTCTTTATCCCTCCTCTGATTTGCTTTCCCTCTTTTTTTGCTGTCACTACCGCCTTTACCGGGGCCTGGATATTATTTGACGTCCCTTTGTTTAGCACTTTGCCAGCCATTCGCGAGGGACTGCTTATTATTTTAATCTAGATTTCAAAAGGGAGCTAGATTTTCAAAGATATTAATTTAGTCATAATAGTGATGGCTATGTTTTTTTTATCGATAACTTATTGTCATTTATCAGTAATAAAATATATAAAACATAGGTGTGTTTATTTGGTGATATGAAAAATCGGTTCCAATATGGGAAACCACATACTTTTCTTATGTATTTGATCAAAATAAAAATATTTTTGACATAGACCTGCTTGAGGATTGCCTTAAAATAGTTATTTTTAAATATTTTGATTTTCATCAACCTCAAAAGTCCGAGCAGAATCAGTGTGTTTCATCGCGCTCTGGCAACGCTTTTTCAATCAAAAAGATCGAGAAAACTACTGATGCAGCATGCTACTACTGCAGCAGGTGTCATTTTCTTATGCTCGTACTTTTTTAATACAGATTCTTTCAACATAATCACACCAGTTAAACCCAAATGGAAAGCTAATATTGCTGCGAAAATTCAGTAATACAAGTCACATAGTACATTGTACACGTTGATTACATCGCTCGTGATTACAAGAAAAGGAATCTTATGACGCTTAAGGGTAGAGTTCAATTTTACTAAGCGCAGCTGAATTGGATTCTGTTTTAATTTCACTCATCCCCAAAAAATATTCGTGGGAGACTTATCAGGTGGCAACTTTGCCGATATCCTCTTAAAGTAGACTCCTTACAATCTTTTTGCTTTAAACATTTTGCACCTATAAAGCGATGCAACTTTCATAGGATGGAGTTCTTTGCGGGCTTCTCGTGAAACTATAAAAGAGATGGCAGTATTATATTGCAAGGATTTGAAAAGTTTTGCAAAATAAGAAGAGATAGACTAGATACTTATTTTCAAATCAATCAAATAAATATTATAAATGCGAAAGTTTGGATGGATGTCTGGATGGATGTATGGATGTATGGATGTTTGTTACTCAATCACGCCCCAACGTCTGAACGGATCTGGCTGAAATTTGGCATAGGGATAAATTATAGTCTGGAATAGCACATAGGCTACTTTTTATCCCGGAAAATTGAAGAGTTCCCGCGGGATTCAAACAAATGTATCTGTTCAACTGATTTTGATAAAATTTGGTACAGGGATAGGTTGTATCCCGGGAAAGGACGTAGGCTACTTTTTATCCCGGAAAATTAAGGAGTTCCCGCGGGAACCAAAAAACCTCAAACCACGCGGACGAAGTCGAAGAAGAAGAAGAAGATTGATGTAGGATTTTAGTACCTATCATTTAAAGCTCTTTCTCTTATTATCTGTTTGCTTTATAATATGACTTAAATCTTTAAAAAAAAGTGCAGGAGGTAGTTTTATGATTTTTTCTTTTTTCTATTTTCCAGCAGCCGCCCTCTCTTCGTTCTCCTGCTCTAACTCCAACAGTCTTTGCACAACTCTTTGTCTTCTTTTCTCCATTGGAGTTTTGGACCACCACGACTCAGCTGCCATATCCTGTATTTTGAATATTACGTATTATTTATATTAGTTTAGAATAGCGTATTTATTCTATTGAAAATGCTACAGTAAATATTACAGCTAGACTAATCAAGTAACACACACGTGTGTTTTACACACGTTGAACTGTGCAATTATTTACTAATGGTTGAATCAAGATACTCGATTCTTTGCACAAAATATACGCGAAGACTATGTGCTAAATCACCATATCAATTGAAAGTATATTTGTAGGTATGAAATCTCAAAAAGGAAAGGTAAAGAAATGACAAGATTTTGCTTTCACCAGCGCAAAAGATGTCTTTTTCCGAGCGAGACTGATAGAACTTACATGCTCAACATAGACTGGTTCGAAAGAGCTGAGCTGAACCGCAACTTCTTGTGCAGTGAATGCTCGAACTCTTAGTTGAAGTCGTCTTTTCGTTGTCAGCACTGCATCTAATGCTGCTAGTAGAGTACCTAACAAAACAAATGAATGCTTTTATTTAACAGCATGATCGAGCTTTCACACTATACGTAATAGTTCTATTGTTGCAATCATCTATCAGCCTGCATTCATCCACTGCTGGAAATAAGCCTTTTGGCGAGCACGCCACCGCATAGGGTCCTCCACCTTCCTCATGCACCCACTTCCCGCTACCTTTTTGAGCTCGTCGGTCCAGCAGGTTGGAAGTCATCCCACACTATATTTAACGGTACCGGGTACGCGGTCTCCACTCCAGATCGCGTCTGCCTAAATGGCCATCGATTCTGCGACATACATGACCTGCCCACTTCCACTTCAACTAACTAATTCTTTGGGCTATGTCAGTTAGTTCTCCTGTAAATTTCCTCGTAAATAATTCTATCCCTCAATGAAACACCCAACATAGCAACCCGCAATCACTATTTTTGAAATAAATCATCAATAATTTTAAAATGCTCACCGATTGTATAAGAATCAGATACTCTTGACAGACATGACAATTCCAGTTTTGGTGATAAGGCCCCAGCTCTATGTAATTTGGTACGCCACATCAATGATATGCTTCCGTAATCCGCCCTTGGAATCTGTATCACCTTCGAATAACATTGAAATAAGAGTTTTTGTTCCGCATCCCAAGGTGCTCTAGACGTACCTACGAATAAAACACGGTCTTCTGGACAAATCCCTAAAATCATATTAAAAACATTATAGATTTTTATTTTAATCTCCACCTTATTTAGCTTTAAATTTAAAATAGCTAGGATGATTTCCCTTTATTATCTTCACTAAATCTTTTTTTAGCCTTTTCGGATCAGTCTTATCGGTTTTTGGTATTTTTTTTACAAAAGGTTTTTCAGCGTCGTTCATCCAGATCACGGATGGTTGAAGAAGCCTTGACACTTTCATAATGAGATGAATAAGCATTATAAGTCCTGATTTTCCTGGATATTTGCCTACTAAATTGGCTGGAGTTAAATCAAAAAGTGTTGCTCCTGTTTCTTTGCAAATTGCATGCACTAACATTTTCTTTCCACTACCTGCTGGACCTGTTTATTGAAATAAAATAAATGAGATATTAATCTTTACCGAGAAATCTAGCTAATCAAGGTAAACTCACCTGAAATAAGTACTGATCTTACTAAAGGTGAATTGGTCCTCACATGTTCAGATCCGAGAGGAAGAATACAATACTCCTTTATCAGTTGACGTATGTCACCCAAACATGGTGATGGTTCTTGACCTTCGCTTTTCCACTGTGAAGCCACCAAACTCTTCTCACCAATAAAATCATCGATTTTTACTTCAGGATAAGGACGTATGATTCCATTAGTAATCAATTCTTCAAAAAGCGATTCAGTGGTTCGATCAGGAGTTAAATCTTTTTCCTTCTTTTTTTTGCCTTTTTTACCTCCACGTCGAACCTTATTAACAGTAATAATTATTCGAATAAAATATTAATAAATTTATTCAAAAATAATTAATATACTAGAATATTACAAAATATTTATCAACAATCTGACTTACTTTCTTCTGTGGTTTTTTAGCCTTTTTCCCTTTATGAGCTCTATCTCTATCCAAAGCTGCTTGTAAAAGTTCTAACTCGCCTCTCATCATGTCGTCTACTATGTTGCGAATTTCTTGTTCTATCTTTATAATTTTTTCTCTTTCTATCATGTCTTTATCACATTTTTCATCATGTTTAACCTCATCGTCTCTATATTTCCATATGTCTTCATATCTAAAATTTCAAAACAATATAATAATGGAAAATTAAATAATAATAATGGATGTTTGACTTATATATTTTTTAATTTACTTACTCCTCGTTGGCACTAACAAAGTCTTTCAAAAATGCAGAAGTAGAACATTTAAAAGATTTTAAATCTTCTGCTTCATCTTTGTTTTTACTGTCTTCTACTTTATTATTTTTTTTATCCTTACTCTCTTTGCTTTTCTTAGAATCCTTTGAAGACACGGGCGAAGATTTACTAAGTTCACTATCCATGCCTGTACCTATTAATTTAATAATATTTTTTTATACTTTTCGCTAAAAGTAAGCAGTATTAATAGGTAAGATATCAATATATTCTTATCACCTTGCCTACTAAACATAGCTCTGCTGCCACCACCATCTTCTGAAGGAAAGTCAGGGAATTTGCCAGTTCTCTCAAAGTATTCTGAAATCCATCTTCTTAGTTCATCTCCTATGCGTTCATTAATTTTTGCTCCATGTTGAGCTCGAAGTTGGTCTTCAATTTTTTGTAACGATTCTTGATAGTCTAGCTCATATTCTTTTTGGATCTAACGACGGAATTCCTTTACCTTTTGAATAAAACATTATTGTTATGACCATTACGAAAAATTAATAATATTTTACGGCACTCACTTACTTCTTCTGCTTTCTTAATTTCCTTAGATTCAGAATAGGGTGCTAGTTTCATCCCAATTAGTAGTTGTTCTTCTTGTTTTCTCCTTTTAGTATCTCTTCTAGCTACGTAACCTCTCCAAACCCGCTGGATAGCTGTTGCAGCTGCAGCTGTCATTTCGCCTTTCTGATCTCGACCCTTCTCTTTTAAGAGGCGAATTTCTTTCATGAATTGTCCTCTGCAATAATTTATTATACTAATTGATTACAATTCAAAGAACACGAAAACATTTAAGGCATTTTTTAGCCCTATCTTCATACCTAAGACGTCCCTGTCTGGCTCTCTCATGACTTTGGATTATTATCACAGCTTGTTGTTCTGTAAGCACTAACGCCCTTGGTTTCGTAGGTTCATATCCAAGCTTCCTCAACGTATCAGTTATAAAGTTGCGTTTCTCTTCCACTTCATCTTCTCTTTCTCTGACAAAATACTGTGGGATGCTCGGTTCTGCTTCATGTGGTGTGACTCCAAGTTTAACGAGTACCTGAATAACATATCAATTATTATTGTTTACTCAACTGTAATACTGATATTTAACCGGAAATAAATAACTGTTTGATTAATTTTACTTGGCAAGTAGATGGAAACTTAAGCTACAAACTTTTTAAATTAACTAAGCTAATAACCATAAATTTCATATGGATCATTATAGAATGGACGGCAATTGTTATTTATATATAGTTATATTGTAAAAGCAAATGTTGGTTGGTTCGGACTGAAACTAAGTATCGAATCAATGCCGTGATTTTTGCATGAATAGTTAATTAAAGAAAATGTATCTTCTATCTTATTAATATAAGAAATAAATCTGTTTCTTATGCTACGTGGATTTATCCCAATAAAAAAGTTTCAAGGGTAATATAATATGAATTCACACTCATAATAATAAAAGTTAATCAATTAATTACATCAAAGCCAGTTTTATTTACTTTTACCTCATCATCGTCATAAGTGAAATCTGATAAATGAAGCTCAACAAGATCGTGTTTAATTTCTAAAAGGCGTCCCAGACAAGCCTCAAGCAGTCGTTTGACAATCAAGCGCTTTTGCGGCTGGACAAGTTGGTCGTACACCGCATCCAGTCTAGACAATAGCACCGTGTATCGTATTCGTAGATCAGATAGCAAAGGCTCGAAAGTTGACCTATCAGCGCTTCCAGCTTCGAAAACCGCTTCGTCTGCTTGTGTTGCTTCGACTATTAATTCTGATGTTTCACAAATTAAATTGTTGTATGTTTTATTTGACATCTTTTCTTGATTTTAAAATTAGCCACTCAAACTTTTTTATATTTTTCACCTAACCGACAATATTTGGAACATCCATTTTACGCACACTTATTAATAAATTTATGTTTACAACACTTGTTTATAAAATATTGTTTTAATCCACACACGTGTCATATACTAAACGTTAACTATGATACTTAAATCTCACAAATTGCATATACGACGCAATATAAGTTGATAAGTAAACATAAATGTGGTATTAGACAAATAATCCTAAATGAAACTCGCTTAATACTCTTTCTAAAAACATAAAGAGGTGAAACACATGTAATATTTTTCCACCCACGTCAGTACATTGCGTTTAATCTCAAAAAATATGCGCGGCTTTATTGAACAAACAGCCATCACTTGGTTTCGTTGAGGTGTGTACCCCGCTATACTAATATTATAAATGCGAAAGTATGTCTGTCTGTCGTTTGTCTGTCCGCTTCACGCTACGCTACGCTTCCACGGCCCCCATCTGTTCAACTGATTTTGATTAAAATAATTGGTATAGGGATAGTTTTTATCCCGGAAAATTCCCCTGGGAATCAAAAACCATAATCCACACGGACGCAGACGCGGGCATCTTCTAGATTTTAGTTCATAATTTCGTACATAATAACGTTTTGAAATTGAATGTTAGGAAAATACCAAAGAAACAGAAGTTAATTAAGCAAATAAGAAGTTTTAATAACATTGAGTCAAGACTTATAATAAATATGACAAAAAATAGAAGAACAAGAAAATAGAAAGTAAAAAAGTATCTATCGGTTCTAGGCGCGGTTATTGGCTCGATTATTAGCCCGGTTATTAGGTTTACTGGGTCGGTTATTAGCCGCATCTTCGTTAGCTTCGCCGATGCGGACGTCTGGACGGCAACGTCGCCGGGAGGAGCAGCTGCGACGGCGACGACGTCGACAGCGACGGCGACGACGCGAGCAGCGACGACGGCGACGACGTGAGCAGCGACGTCGACGACGTGAGCAGCTGCGACGTCGACATCGCCTGCAGCGACTTCTACGGCGGCGGCGTCTCCTGCAGCCCATCTCTTTGGCCACCCAATACAGGAACTTCGATCCTTTCCTCTCCAGGAACCCCATCGTGGTGCCATCTGCCAGAACTGATTCCACGATTTTGTTCAACTCCTCTGGCGGCTGATTGCAAATGGCCGTGTGTTCGTTTTTAAGATGCTGCACGACATCCGATACCGTAGCACCATTTTCGATTCCCTGGAGGTACCTAAAGAAAAAAAAAGGTTGCCATAATCACTAAGAGCTCACTACTGAGCACGCATCTCCTCTCGAATAAGAAGGATTTGGTAGGTATGTTTGTTAATCAATCACGCCAGAACGGCTGAACTGATCTGGATGAAATTTGGCACGGATATAGATTATAGTATACCACATAGGCCACTTACTATCCCGAAAAAATTCCCCCTAGTAGAAGTACTAAAAAACCTCAATCCACGCGGACGAAGTTGCGGGCCGATGTAATATTATAAAATCAGAAAAATATCAAAGGGTAGCTCACCTTGCGATAAGTCTACCGGTGCCATGAGCTGGTGAATTTGTATCCATTATTAATAATACAACACAATACTAATTTTAAATTCCACAAGCCAAACAAATTTTTTCGTGAATTTACCAAAATTTAACCATTTTATAAATACCTAATAAATAATACAATATGAATTTGACTGTAGGACAAAACTGAAAAATTTTTGAATGACGAAAAGCTTGACAGTTATTTGAATTAAGAGTATTTTGCAGAGGAACTAAGCAGTTCAGGTTGACATAGTCTACAGTAGGTATTTTTGAAGAGTTTATAAAAAAAATACCTATTATAAAATATTAGTTATATGCATAGAGGTAGTATATGTTATATGCTTTGGATTCACGTCTTTCAGGTTTAAGTTCTACTGTTTGGTACCTACTATAATGTCTCCAATGCTTTCTACTAGTAAATACCTATTAATTATAATAGTTAACCATAAAAATATGTTTTATGCTTTCTATTGATACGGTATAGGCTGCTAGCTATGGCTTCTAGCCAGCAAAGTATCTAACTGACGCGGACGGTTGGTAATTTCTAAATTCAAATACCTAGCTCTCAATTTTTGTCAGTCAAAATCAATTTTTAACAAAATTTTGATAGGTAAATTTACGAAAATATTATGTTTTTGACTCGCGGAATTTACATATATTTTATATTTTAGTAAGTATGTTCCTACTCGTCATCTAAATAATAATGACTAGCAATATAAATTCGCCAGCTCATGGCACCAGTAGACTTATCGCAAAGTAAGTGCTAGAGTTTTTATTCAGCTGAATTTTTACAAGCAAGTAGGTATGCTTTTATGATAAAACTATGGCCCTCTAAGAAGTAGGTAATCACATCACGAATGGCAAAGCTTTAATGCTCCAAACATTTCACATTGTACGGTTCCATTGTAAGTTTGCAGTACTGACGTGTCCCGCCTTGCCCGCGACTTCGTCCGCGTTGTTTTAGGTTTTTGGACCCCGCGGGAACTCTTTAATTTTCCGGGATTCAAAGTACCTAGCGTTTGTGTTATTCTAGACTATATGTTACTATCTCTGTGCCAAATTTAATCCAGAAATGCGATTGTCTAAATAGTGTTCATAGATGATCCGTTAAGCCATTCTGGCGTGATTGAGTAACAAACATCCATCCATCCATCCATCCGTCCATCGATCCAAACTTTCGCATTTATCATATTAGTAAGATTGACCTTAAATCCAGTAGGGTCCCCTAACTGGATACACCAGTGGATTAAATAGCAATCTGGAGGCACTGTGATCCACCATATTGGTCTGGATGGATCCTGTAACACTGTACTTAACTCAATTAGGATCTACCATCCGGCTCCACCAGTGAGTGAAAGTGAGCTGATGGTTCCTAATAATAAAAAAATCTGCTGAGTTTGTTGCGGGCTCTTTACAGATCAGGGCGCGTTTGGAACCCTCGTAATTTTAGTCTTAAGATATCGTAATTAATTATCACCATCTCATTGTCATTATCATCATCAGGGGAGCGCAAAATCATTGAACATAGGTAACATAATAATATTTTCGTCAGGTACCTCCAGGAATTTAAAAATGGTGCTACAGTGTCGGATGTCGTGCAGTATCTCAAAAACGAACACACTACGTGCAATCAGCCACCGGACGAGTTGAACAAAATCGTGGAATCATTTCTGACGGATGGCGCCACATTGGGGTTCCTGGAGAGGAAAGGGTCAAAGTTCCTATATTGGGTGACCAAAGAGATGCGCTGCAGGAGACGCCGCCGCCGTAGAAGTCGTTGCAGGCGACGTCGACGTCGCAGCTGTTCACGTCGTCGTCGACGTTGCCGCCGTCGCTGCCGTCGCCGTCGCCGTCGTCGCAGCTGCTCCCCTCGGCGTCGCTGCCGGCCAGACGCTCGAGTCGGCGAAGCCAACGAAGATGCACCTAATAATCGACCTAATAAATCTAATAACCGAACTAATGACCGCGCCCATAACTGAGATTTGTTTCTAAACTTACTTTTTGCTGTCTTATATTACTTTTCCTGTCTTATTTATTAAACACTTGTTATTTCATAGAAACTTTTCTTATTATTACAAGCTTTTATTTAGTTTCACCTGTTCCGGTGTCTGACTGTAATCAAATCTTGCAAGCCTAATTTGACCCACTTCCCGGTTTCCGTTTGACCTGAAATGTATACTTAAGTAAATCGGATGACAGTGCAATATGTATATTATGACATGGAGCTGATCCGATGATGGTGAAAGGCGAAGTAATGTGGAAACAGATTGAGGATTGGTCTCGCTCCGCACAACCTAAATCTATGTGTGGAAATGTGTGTAAAATTAATTAATTCATTCATTCAACTGAACAGTATGGAACTTAGATTAGGCAAGGTATGGAACTAGGGAACTATGTCCATCATGGATTTATGGAGTTTTTTTAAAATTAAAAATATGATGACAAAAACCTTACAAAAACGATGGTTCACACCATAGACTTGTTATTAATGTCATTGTTCCACACAATGATGTCAAAACTCGTCAAAATGGTTAATTTCAGATCAAGTATTCTATACTAATCTGTGTTTCAGATAATTTCAAGTTTTTGGCACGAGGAATTTAAATTTTATTGTAATAATGACGAAGAATACAAATATATTATCAACTCACGGCCCTGGCAGAATTTTTGTAAAGAAAGTACTTAGTACCTCAATATTTTTTTATAAGTAGGTAGGTAATTAGGTAAATAGGCCACTAATTGGTGCCGTGAAATTTATTTGAGGTCGAACAGTGCATACAGGCTCTGCGATCTGGATCATTTCTAATATCACAACTGCTTGCTTGAACTGGGACATGAATAATTTATTTAAAAACCTACGAAGAATGTATAGCATATGACCTAGCATTAAGACATCTAGGATGAGACTGTTCTGAGATGTCTGTGTAGGCAGTCGGTACCTCTGAACTACGAGGTTGGGGTGTTGGAACCTGATATATTTATTGCTAGCATTTCTCATATTCTAAACTAATAAAGAAGTATAGAATAAGTTAAAGAAGAAAGAATTCTTCTTTAACTATTACTTTTCACTAGAAAATGCCCGCGACTTCGTCCGCGTTGGTTAAGATTTTTTGATTCCCGCAGGAACTTAATTATTTTCCGGGATAAAAATCCTATGTCTTTCCCCGGGATACAACTTATCCGTGTACTAAATTTCATCAAAATCGGTTGAACAGATGGGCCGTCAAATCCATTGCAGACTGACAGACACACTTTCGCATTCATACCCATATCCATATTAATAATATAAATGCGAAAGTGTAACTGTCTGTCTGTCTGCTACGTTTTCACGGTCCATCTGTCCAACCGATTTTGATAAAATTTGGTTCAGAGATAGGATGTATCCCAGTGAAGGACATACTACAATACAAGACTACTTTTTATACCGAAATATTATAGAGTTCACGCGGGAAGTCATCTAGTCATACTAATATTATAAATGCGAAAGTGTGTTTGTTCGTTGGTTTGTTGGTTTATTGGTTTGTTGGTTTGTTGGTTTGTTGGTTTGTTGGTTTGTCCTTCAATCACGCCGCAAAGGAGCAACGGATCGACGTGATTTTTGGCATGGGTGATATAGGCTACTTTTTATCCCGGAAAATTAAGGAGTTCCCGCGGGAATCAAAAATATTAAACCACGCGGACGAAGTCGCGGGCTAGTAAATAATAAATTAGTATGGATAGACACAGTTTATTGCCAACATTTCTCATATTGACATTCAGCAGATCCTTCCACGGTTGAGGTTGGCTGTAATACAGAATCCGTTTTTTCCAATATCTGAAATTCCTATGTCCCAATTCGAATAACTCATTCGGCATAATATTCCCCGTTTCGATTCATAACATGACACGTACAAATCTGCGGGTTCCAAATACTTCCAAAGGAAATTGGCTGGCATCTGCTGTCCTAGTAGTTGAAGCCATAAAAGATCTACTGAACACCAATCCACCAATCAACGACCTCAATTTACATAGACGGGCCCTGTCAAAGAAAGAATGTGGAATTATTTTACTAACGCGATCTGGTCTGAAAAGCGGGACAGCGCTGGCGGGGACAAGGACAGGCGCATACAAGTGAGGGGCATGCCCTACAAGTCGGACGCCCAACTTTTGTCTATGAAAGGGCCCATCTTGTACCTGCATATATATTATATCGATGCTACCAAACTTACTTACTTCACAGTTCTCTCACTACTGCTATAATATTGATAGGTGGCTATACGAATGTGCTTAAAAATCGTATACAAATGGTAGGTGTGTACACAAAAAATATTTACACAAAAATTTATCAAGTAACTAGCTGATGCCCGCGTCTTCATCCGCATGGTTTAAGTTTTTTTACTCCCGCAGGAAGTCCCTACTTTTTCGGGATAAAAAGTAGTTTTCACTCTCCAGATCCTTTACTACACCCATGCAAAAAATCACGTCGATCCGTTGCTCCGTTGCGGCGTGATTGAAGGACAAACAAACGATCAAACACACTTTCTCATTTATAATATTAGTATGATTAATATGATGAGGTCTTTAACTTTATAGGTGTTATCTCAGAATAAATAACACGATTTTATACTCACAAAACTTTTCATTCAAGCGTATAGTAAAAAATCGACTTTTAAAAGCAAACAAGAGAGTGTTTACGCATACGATCGAACGCCCCGAGGCTGGGTATTTATAGAATTCGCCCCCACGCCACAATGGAATCAAAGGGATTGTAAAAAACGCCGCAAAAGTAGGAAATTCGCTGTTTATTCACAAAAGAGTTCTAACACGAGCGCGCAGATTCTTTACTTTCAGTTAGAGAGGGTGAAAGTCCTTGCAGGTATGCCACAACCGCGGCCATACCACAACGCATAAACTTGAGCAAGCATAACGTTTTATGAAAATGTGATAACAGGTACAGTTGTGAAAGTGTGGTCAATGCCAACAACCTAATTGGGAACATTCATTTGCGGCATTTGCACGCAAGTGTGCGACCACATCATAATCATGAGAACTTGTGATGATGATAGATGATATCATAAAACGAAGGTATGAAATGACAAATATACATACATCGCGACCACCTTATCCCAAAAACTCTTTTCTGCAAGAACGCAACTTCTGGCAACTGCAGCGAGACTACGTCGTAGTTTGCTTGAAGTTGCGTATACTAATGTTGATAGATAACCCTCACTAATGTTGATAGATTGTGTACGACGTACACAATAGTATAGGGTTGAAATGCTGATCTCGTGTTGGAAAGGGCAAAGTCGACTCCCTAAGCTGTTTTACAGGGATTTAGAGAGTGTCTGATACAAACGGTGCAAGACCGCGTCGTCTGAAGGTAAGAGACCTACATTATGCTTGTCTCAACTATATCAAAGATTTCGACCATTTAACCCGAAGCTTAACAATAACGATGTTGATCTATACAATCGTTTAGCGGCAATGACGACAGTGTTGTATTGTGGCCAGTCTAAATAGACACTTATCCGTTAGTGTTCCTTTGTAAGCCTTTCCTCTGTACCTCGGAGTGAAACGCAACGTTCTTTATCCCTCCTCTGATTTGCTTTCCCTCTTTTTTTGCTGTCACTACCGCCTTTACCGGGGCCTGGATATTATTTGACGTCCCTTTGTTTAGCACTTTGCCAGCCATTCGCGAGGGACTGCTTATTATTTTAATCTAGATTTCAAAAGGGAGCTAGATTTTCAAAGATATTAATTTAGTCATAATAGTGATGGCTATGTTTTTTTATCGATAACTTATTGTCATTTATTAGTAATAAAATATATAAAACATAGGTGAGTTTATTTGGTGATATGAAAAATCGGTTCCAATAAGGGAAACCACATACTTTTCTTATGTATTTGATCAAAATAAAAATATTTTTGACATAGACCTGCTTGAGGATTGCCTTAAAATAGTTATTTTTAAATATTTTGATTTTCATCAACCTCAAAAGTCCGAGCAGAATCAGTGTGTTTCATCGCGCTCTGGCAACGCTTTTTCAATCAAAAAGATCGAGAAAACTACTGATGCAGCATGCTACTACTGCAGCAGGTGTCATTTTCTTATGCTCGTACCTTTTTAATACAGATTCTTTCAACATAATCACACCAGTTAAACCCAAATGGAAAGCTAATATTGCTGCGAAAATTCAGTAATACAAGTCACATAGTACATTGTACACGTTGATTACATCGCTCGTGATTACAAGAAAAGGAATCTTATGACGCTTAAGGGTAGAGTTCAATTTTACTAAGCGCAGCTGAATTGGATTCTGTTTTAATTTCACTCATCCCCAAAAATATTCGTGGGAGACTTATCAGGTGGCAACTTTGCCGATATCCTCTTAAAGTAGACTCCTTACAATCTTTTTGCTTTAAACATTTTGCACCTATAAAGCGATGCAACTTTCATAGGATGGAGTTCTTTGCGGGCTTCTCGTGAAACTATAAAAGAGATGGCAGTATTATATTGCAAGGATTTGAAAAGTTTTGCAAAATAAGAAGAGATAGACTAGATACTTATTTTCAAATCAATCAAATAAATATTATAAATGCGAAAGTTTGGATGGATGTCTGGATGGATGTATGGATGTATGGATGTTTGTTACTCAATCACGCCCCAACGTCTGAACGGATCTGGCTGAAATTTGGCATAGGGATAAATTATAGTCTGGAATAGCACATAGGCTACTTTTTATCCCGGAAAATTGAAGAGTTCCCGCGGGATTCAAACAAATGTATCTGTTCAACTGATTTTGATAAAATTTGGTACAGGGATAGGTTGTATCCCGGGAAAGGACGTAGGCTACTTTTTATCCCGGAAAATTAAGGAGTTCCCGCGGGAACCAAAAAACCTCAAACCACGCGGACGAAGTCGAAGAAGAAGAAGAAGATTGATGTAGGATTTTAGTACCTATCATTTAAAGCTCTTTCTCTTATTATCTGTTTGCTTTATAATATGACTTAAATCTTTAAAAAAAAGTGCAGGAGGTAGTTTTATGATTTTTTCTTTTTTCTATTTTCCAGCAGCCGCCCTCTCTTCGTTCTCCTGCTCTAACTCCAACAGTCTTTGCACAACTCTTTGTCTTCTTTTCTCCATTGGAGTTTTGGACCACCACGACTCAGCTGCCATATCCTGTATTTTGAATATTACGTATTATTTATATTAGTTTAGAATAGCGTATTTATTCTATTGAAAATGCTACAGTAAATATTACAGCTAGACTAATCAAGTAACACACACGTGTGTTTTACACACGTTGAACTGTGCAATTATTTACTAATGGTTGAATCAAGATACTCGATTCTTTGCACAAAATATACGCGAAGACTATGTGCTAAATCACCATATCAATTGAAAGTATATTTGTAGGTATGAAATCTCAAAAAGGAAAGGTAAAGAAATGACAAGATTTTGCTTTCACCAGCGCAAAAGATGTCTTTTTCCGAGCGAGACTGATAGAACTTACATGCTCAACATAGACTGGTTCGAAAGAGCTGAGCTGAACCGCAACTTCTTGTGCAGTGAATGCTCGAACTCTTAGTTGAAGTCGTCTTTTCGTTGTCAGCACTGCATCTAATGCTGCTAGTAGAGTACCTAACAAAACAAATGAACGCTTTTATTTAACAGCATGATCGAGCTTTCACACTATGCGTAATAGTTCTATTGTTGCAATCATCTATCAGCCTGCATTCATCCACTGCTGGAAATAAGCCTTTTGGCGAGCACGCCACCGCATAGGGTCCTCCACCTTCCTCATGCACCCACTTCCCGCTACCTTTTTGAGCTCGTCGGTCCAGCAGGTTGGAAGTCATCCCACACTATATTTAACGGTACCGGGTACGCGGTCTCCACTCCAGATCGCGTCTGCCTAAATGGCCATCGATTCTGCGACATACATGACCTGCCCACTTCCACTTCAACTAACTAATTCTTTGGGCTATGTCAGTTAGTTCTCCTGTAAATTTCCTCGTAAATAATTCTATCCCTCAATGAAACACCCAACATAGCAACCCGCAATCACTATTTTTGAAATAAATCATCAATAATTTTAAAATGCTCACCGATTGTATAAGAATCAGATACTCTTGACAGACATGACAATTCCAGTTTTGGTGATAAGGCCCCAGCTCTATGTAATTTGGTACGCCACATCAATGATATGCTTCCGTAATCCGCCCTTGGAATCTGTATCACCTTCGAATAACATTGAAATAAGAGTTTTTGTTCCGCATCCCAAGGTGCTCTAGACGTACCTACGAATAAAACACGGTCTTCTGGACAAATCCCTAAAATCATATTAAAAACATTATAGATTTTTATTTTAATCTCCACCTTATTTAGCTTTAAATTTAAAATAGCTAGGATGATTACCCTTTATTATCTTCACTAAATCTTTTTTTAGCCTTTTCGGATCAGTCTTATCGGTTTTTGGTATTTTTTTTACAAAAGGTTTTTCAGCGTCGTTCATCCAGATCACGGATGGTTGAAGAAGCCTTGACACTTTCATAATGAGATGAATAAGCATTATAAGTCCTGATTTTCCTGGATATTTGCCTACTAAATTGGCTGGAGTTAAATCAAAAAGTGTTGCTCCTGTTTCTTTGCAAATTGCATGCACTAACATTTTCTTTCCACTACCTGCTGGACCTGTTTATTGAAATAAAATAAATGAGATATTAATCTTTACCGAGAAATCTAGCTAATCAAGGTAAACTCACCTGAAATAAGTACTGATCTTACTAAAGGTGAATTGGTCCTCACATGTTCAGATCCGAGAGGAAGAATACAATACTCCTTTATCAGTTGACGTATGTCACCCAAACAAGGTGATGGTTCTTGACCTTCGCTTTTCCACTGTGAAGCCACCAAACTCTTCTCACCAATAAAATCATCGATTTTTACTTCAGGATAAGGACGTATGATTCCATTAGTAATCAATTCTTCAAAAAGCGATTCAGTGGTTCGATCAGGAGTTAAATCTTTTTCCTTCTTTTTTTTGCCTTTTTTACCTCCACGTCGAACCTTATTAACAGTAATAATTATTCGAATAAAATATTAATAAATTTATTCAAAAATAATTAATATACTAGAATATTACAAAATATTTATCAACAATCTGACTTACTTTCTTCTGTGGTTTTTTAGCCTTTTTCCCTTTATGAGCTCTATCTCTATCCAAAGCTGCTTGTAAAAGTTCTAACTCGCCTCTCATCATGTCGTCTACTATGTTGCGAATTTCTTGTTCTATCTTTATAATTTTTTCTCTTTCTATCATGTCTTTATCACATTTTTCATCATGTTTAACCTCATCGTCTCTATATTTCCATATGTCTTCATATCTAAAATTTCAAAACAATATAATAATGGAAAATTAAATAATAATAATGGATGTTTGACTTATATATTTTTTAATTTACTTACTCCTCGTTGGCACTAACAAAGTCTTTCAAAAATGCAGAAGTAGAACATTTAAAAGATTTTAAATCTTCTGCTTCATCTTTGTTTTTACTGTCTTCTACTTTATTATTTTTTTTATCCTTACTCTCTTTGCTTTTCTTAGAATCCTTTGAAGACACGGGCGAAGATTTACTAAGTTCACTATCCATGCCTGTACCTATTAATTTAATAATATTTTTTTATACTTTTCGCTAAAAGTAAGCAGTATTAATAGGTAAGATATCAATATATTCTTATCACCTTGCCTACTAAACATAGCTCTGCTGCCACCACCATCTTCTGAAGGAAAGTCAGGGAATTTGCCAGTTCTCTCAAAGTATTCTGAAATCCATCTTCTTAGTTCATCTCCTATGCGTTCATTAATTTTTGCTCCATGTTGAGCTCGAAGTTGGTCTTCAATTTTTTGTAACGATTCTTGATAGTCTAGCTCATATTCTTTTTGGATCTTACGACGGAATTCCTTTACCTTTTGAATAAAACATTATTGTTATGACCATTACGAAAAATTAATAATATTTTACGGCACTCACTTACTTCTTCTGCTTTCTTAATTTCCTTAGATTCAGAATAGGGTGCTAGTTTCATCCCAATTAGTAGTTGTTCTTCTTGTTTTCTCCTTTTAGTATCTCTTCTAGCTACGTAACCTCTCCAAACCCGCTGGATAGCTGTTGCAGCTGCAGCTGTCATTTCGCCCTTCTGATCTCGACCCTTCTCTTTTAAGAGGCGAATTTCTTTCATGAATTGTCCTCTGCAATAATTTATTATACTAATTGATTACAATTATTCAAAGAACACGAAAACATTTAAGGCATTATTTAGCTCTATCTTCATACCTAAGACGTCCCTGTCTGGCTCTCTCATGACTTTGGATTATTATCACAGCTTGTTGTTCTGTAAGCACTAACGCCCTTGGTTTCGTAGGTTCATATCCAAGCTTCCTCAACGTATCAGTTATAAAGTTGCGTTTCTCTTCCACTTCATCTTCTCTTTCTCTGACAAAATACTGTGGGATGCTCGGTTCTGCTTCATGTGGTGTGACTCCAAGTTTAACGAGTACCTGAATAACATATCAATTATTATTGTTCACTCAACTGTAATACTAATATTTAACCGGAAATAAATAACTGTTTGATTAATTTTACTTGGCAAGTAGATGGAAACTTAAGCTACAAACTTTTTAAATTAACTAAGCTAATAACCATAGATTTCATATGGATCATTATAGAATGGACGGCAATTGTTATTTATATATAGTTATATTGTAAAAGCAAATGTTGGTTGGTTCGGACTGAAACTAAGTATCGAATCAATGCCGTGATTTTTGCATGAATAGTTAATTAAAGAAAATGTATCTTCTATCTTATTAATATAAGAAATAAATCTGTTTCTTATGCTACGTGGATTTATCCCAATAAAAAAGTTTCAAGGGTAATATAATATGAATTCACACTCATAATAATAAAAGTTAATCAATTAATTACATCAAAGCCAGTTTTATTTACTTTTACCTCATCATCGTCATAAGTGAAATCTGATAAATGAAGCTCAACAAGATCGTGTTTAATTTCTAAAAGGCGTCCCAGACAAGCCTCAAGCAGTCGTTTGACAATCAAGCGCTTTTGCGGCTGGACAAGTTGGTCGTACACCGCATCCAGTCTAGACAATAGCACCGTGTATCGTATTCGTAGATCAGATAGCAAAGGCTCGAAAGTTGACCTATCAGCGCTTCCAGCTTCGAAAACCGCTTCGTCTGCTTGTGTTGCTTCGACTATTAATTCTGATGTTTCACAAATTAAATTGTTGTATGTTTTATTTGACATCTTTTCTTGATTTTAAAATTAGCCACTCAAACTTTTTTATATTTTTCACCTAACCGACAATATTTGGAACATCCATTTTACGCACACTTATTAATAAATTTATGTTTACAACACTTGTTTATAAAATATTGTTTTAATCCACACACGTGTCATATACTAAACGTTAACTATGATACTTAAATCTCACAAATTGCCTATACGACGCAATATAAGTTGATAAGTAAACATAAATGTGGTATTAGACAAATAATCCTAAATGAAACTCGCTTAATACTCTTTCTAAAAACATAAAGAGGTGAAACACATGTAATATTTTTCCACCCACGTCAGTACATTGCGTTTAATCTCAAAAAATATGCGCGGCTTTATTGAACAAACAGCCATCACTTGGTTTCGTTGAGGTGTGTACCCCGCTCAGTGTGTATTTTTACTGCAATATTATTATTTTATTTTCTACTAGCTGATGCCCGCGACTTCGTCCGCGTGGTTTAAGTTTTTTGTTATTCCCGCGGGAACTCCTTAATTTTCCGGGATAAAAAGTAGCCTATGTCACTCTCCAGGTCCTCAACTATAACCATGCCAAAATTCACGTCAATCCGTTGCTCCGTTGCGGCGTGATTGAAGGATAAACCAACAAACCAACAAACAAAGTGACTTTCGCATTTATAATATTAGTATGATATGATAGCAGATGCCCACGACTTCGTCCGCGCGGATTGAGATTTTTAGGTTCCAGCGGGAACTCTTAAAAGAAATAATTAACAAGTATAAATTACAAATTTAAAACAACCGTCATAATATGGAAGTAACAGATTAAGAAAAAAGCTGATTACATTCAGACGGATGAACAGATTTTCATGAAACATGGCTTAGAACACTCGGCATAAAATTATCTATGACACAAAAAAAAAATGAACGAAAATCGGTTCATCCGTTTGGGCTCTACGATACCACAGGCAGATACACAAACAGACACGTTACACTTATAACACCTCTCTCTTTTAGCGTCGGGAGTTAAAAAGAGCTTAGCTTAAGTTGACACATATTTTTGTCGAAAACATACAAAGGCCATAATTATGAAGTCATGAAAAATTCAACATAATTTAATATTTTTAAGATTGTTTTAAGTAAAAATTATTTTCAAATACTACAAACTATTTTAACTAATTCATATCGCATCTAGAATAAAGGGCTAAAAATTGAGTTAATTAGAAGCATGTTATCTCACTTACTAGATGATACCCGCGACTTCGTCCGCGTGGATAGTTTTTTCTTATTCCCGCGGGAACTCTTCAATTTTCCGGGATAAAATGTAGCCTATGTCCTTCCCCGAGATGTACCCTATCTCTGTACCAAATTTCATCAAAATCGGTTTAGTAGTTGGGCCGTGAAAGAGTAGCAGACAGACAGACAGACAGACAGACAGACAGACAGACGGACAGACAGACAGACGGACAGACAGACAGACACACTTTCGCATTTATAATATTATATATATATATATAAAGTATATGGATTTGGCCTATTAGTGTGAATTTGAATTTAAGTGAAAATGTTAATATTAAAAAAAGTGTGCGAACGGAGAGTAAACCGCCGTTGCTATCACAATGTTACACTCGGATTAACTTGTATATTTTTTGTCATTGTTAAATTATTACGCAATACCGGGTCAAAGTTTTGGACAAAGCCGGGGAGTTTAATCTTATCCCAAGTTTTTAACTCAGTGGCTCCATAGAGTAAAATGTTTTGACTAGATATAGTTCGCGCGCGAGTTGAATGCAGAGTAAATGTATGGTGACAAATACATTTACTTAGCATTCAACACGCGTGCGACCTGTAGGTTTTTGGAGTTTACCTCCATAAGAATCCATTTTCATGTAGGTATAAGCACGGGCGTATTTACCCTAGGGCCAAGGGGGCCATGGCCCAGGGCGGCAGGCTGCGAGGGGCGGCCAAGCCGCCCCTCTTGGCCTTCTCTGGGCGCCTTTTATTGTCAAGTTTAACTACAATAAATATTATATTTTAATTGACATTTAAATTAAAAACCATTTTTGTACCAATGCTTTCAAAACGCGCGCTTTCAAATGCACACACACAAACAGCGCAGCGCATGCGCGAGGCGCCGCGGGGCGCGGGCGGCGGGCGCGCGGGCTGACGAGCACAAACAAAAAGGAGTTGTCAAAAGGAAGAAACGTGATGATGAGACTCCCGAAGGAGAAGTATTACTACAGGGACGTGACCACTTTCGAGTAAATACTTTTTTCCCAATTTGTGACCAGTTGTTGGGTGAGTTGAGGAGGCGCAAAACGTCATATGACACAATGACCGTCATTTTTTTTTCATGGGTAATGGTTCAATTAATGGACCGATCACCCGCCTGGCGACGGCGGGCGTCCCCTCTATAAGTACATACATACAGTACATGACCGCAAATTTTACCTTCTTGGTAAATTAGATACAATGTCTGAGGCAGAAGTTAGAAGGCATGCCGTAAACCTTCAAAATGTATACCCGTTAGATCTCGCGGTAGACCTACAAGACGAATGTGTTCTATTGAAACACTTCTTGGCAGCCTATGAAAATAAAATGAGTCTAAGGAAACTTAGCTTATTTATAAAAAATAAGGAGCTTTCCCATACGTAGAGATTGCATTACGCATTTTTCTTTGCACCGCAGTGAAGAATTGCAGTGCAGAACGTTCGTTTTCTGTACTCAAAAGGATAAAAAATTATTTACGTTCCACTTTAAGCGAAGAACGCTTAAACAGCTTAGCTGTCATGAATATAGAAGCTGAATTGACAAACGCCATCTGTTATGACAGCGTCATTGACGATTTTGTCAACCAATTTGTACATAGGAAAAAAAATTGTGTGTGTCAGCTCCGACGCACGACTGGAGTTTACTCGTACTATCCTATTTTGATACTCGGCAAGCCTCGTATCAAAAAACAGCACTCGAATTAAAATGACCTTCATTACGATACAGTTGCATAAATAGCTATATTGATATGTATAACAAAAACAGCAATATAAGTACATTGACACTGATAGAAACAAACAAGCCCAATAACATATAGGTATAGTCGCCTTGCAGCATACACTATGTACGTCTCACTCTTACGTCACAACCAAATTAGAAAGTAACGAGGTCATTCATCAGTAGATTTTACCTCTCATATTTTTCTCATACCGGGCGCCTTATATATGAAAATCGATTCTTAAGGAGTAAACTCCAAAATTGAAAATATTTACCTATTAGAGTGAATAAATCGTTAATTTTTTTTTCATTTATTTCACATTACATAGTAGGTTTTTTTAAATGAATGGGGCGGCAAAGCTAACTGGCCCGGGGCGCCAAATCTTTAAATACGCCTCTGGGTATAAGCCCGGGGAATGAAAATTTATGGGGAGTAAAATCAAACTTTCTCCGATACGTTATTGACGTTTCCATGGTAACACTTGTTTATGTTTCCATGACTATGTAATGTATTTTGATGAATATAATTATATAATTAATATAAATAAATGTATCAAGCATGCTTTCAGTAATATAAAAAATGCGTTCATTTACCCTCATTTACTAATCTAAACATATACTTTATAATCGTTCGTAAAGAGTAAACTCCAGTTGTGCGTCGGAGCTGACACACACAATTTTTTTACATTCGACTACAATTTCTGCACCTTAAAAAGTTTTTACCTTGACAGCAATCTCACCTGAAAGTAAGTTAAAGATGGTAAGGGGCTAACCTGTTAGGGGTATGGTAGTTATATTAAACCCGTACCCCTAATCGGTTTCTACGCGCTCTGAAATCACTTGGCAATACGTCTTTGCCGGTAGGGCGGTAACTAGTCACGGCCGAAGCCTCCCACCAGGCTGGACCAGGGAAAGTTCTGAAATTATAAATTCACAAATTAACCCTGCCGGGGATCGAACCTGGGATTTCTATTATGTAAGACTATACAGCGCTCACCAAAATGTATAACTATTTTAAAAACACTAGCTGATGCTTACGACTTCATTCCGCGTGGAGATTTTTCGGTTCTCGCGGGAACTCTTTTATTTTCCGGGATTAAAAGTAGCATAAGTGTTATTCCAGATCAAACTTCATCCAGATCCGTTCAAGCCGTTCTGGCGTGATTGAGGAACAAACATCCATCCATCCATACAAATTTTCGCATTTATAATCTTCATCACTACATCATCACTACAGCCTATTAACGTCCCACTGCTGTGCACAGGCCTCCACTCTCATAGGAGAGCGGGAATTAGAGCTTAGACCCACCACGCTGCTCCAATGCGGGTTGGCGGGCTTTAACGATTATTATCATGTTAGTGATAATAACCGGGACCGACGGCTTAACGTGCTCTCCGAGGCACGGGGGTGAAACACCGCCAACTTCCAACTCCGGGCTGGCGCTGAGAATTTATTAATTGAAACACCCAATACCTAACTTTTATGCCCGACCGGGAATCGAACCCAGGACCTCGTGATCCGCAGTCGACTATGCTAACCACTAGACCAACGAGGCAGTATTATCATTTATAATCTTAGTAAGATACAATAAAGAAAGAAAATTATACCTGATCATATTATTGTGTTAACAAATTTACTATAATAAAAGATTGAACGAAGCCACGAACACCGCACCTTAATATTAACAATTTATTCTATCATCTCGATAATAGTGTTGCAAATTTAAAACGAGTTAACGCGCACCGTCTTAGTGCAACGACTTGTTCGTAACTCTATTACCACTTCTACATCAACTTGGTAAATTGTTTTATACGATATACTGCTTTATACCTGGGAGAATAGAGGTGATGATTGAGTGGGCCTTGGGAAGTAGTCGCAAGGTGTACATGCCACATCTAAAGTTGTTCAAGAATATAATATCCGTTGTTAAACTTGCAAAGCAATATGGAGTAGTCATTAAAGGGATATACGTAGGTAGAGTTTAAATTTTAGGGTACGTTTTTCGCGCCAGGTGATACCTACGCTTTGGTAAATATAACTCCACATCCGCACTTTTGGTGGGAGGCATCGGCCTAACCACCCTAACGGCAAAGACGTGCCGCCAAGCTATATTTAGCGTTCCGATACGATGCCGTGTAGAAACCGAATAGCGGTATGGGTTTAATATAACTGACATACCCCTAACAGGTTAGCCCGCTACCATCTAAGACTGCATCATCACTTACCAACTTACCATCAGGTGAGATCGCAGTCAAGGGATAACTTGTGATGGATAAAAAAACCGTTGTCTTATTTTAACAAGCCTCACACTATGTTGAAGTCGGGCGAGCCTCACGCGTCAACTATCCCTATTTTTGTTATACCCGCCCGACTTCAACATAGTGTGTAGAAATCAAAATTATTTTTTACTTCACAGTGGCTTTGGAAGTCTGTTTTTTGGAAATAATTTCTTTTTTTAACTTTTTAGTGTACTCTTAATCCCCTCGGCTTAGGACCCTGCAGCATCAGAATTGAGGAGTTGGGACTTGGTTTAAGTATGAAGTCGTTGCTTGACACCTACAATATGAATTCACCATAAAAAATCCTAAATAGTTATTTCTAAGGAGTTCTGTACCCTGCATCATCAGGGTTGAGGAGTTGGGACTCATAGTTGAATCGTATACACGTGACTTGATACTTACTATGAATTCACCATCAAAACTTCCTAACTCCCTAATTTTGAGTCGTAGGTAATAAATATACCTACAGCATCAGGATTTCTATGGGACCATCTCGCGAGCTTCCTCTAACCACTGAAAAATTTTCGAATCGGTTTGGAAACCACGGAGATATGCGGTAACATACATTTCAAAAAAACACATACGCGCCGAATTGAGAACCTAATCCTTTTTTGGAAGTCGGTATAAGGATTATGATCGTAACAAAATAGAACAGACATTATTAAGTTATAGTTTTTATTAATATAAAGTTATACTTTTATGTGCTTTAAATTTTTATATTGCGCAGTGGTTCTCTCTCCCTCTCTCATATAAAAGATTAGATAGCAGCTCTTATAGTTTCCTACTATCATAGACTATCATACTTAATATTATAAATGCGAAAGTGTGTTTGTTTGTTGGTTTGTCCTTCAATCATGCCGCTACAGAGCATCGGATTGACGTGATTTTTGGCATGGGTATAATTGAGGCTACTTTTTATCCCGGAAATTAAGGATTTCCCGCGGGAATAAAAAAAAATTAAACCACACGGACTAAGTCGCGGGCATTAGCTAGTAAGCTATGAAGTACAGAATTTTAACTCTTAATATGAGCAATATTATTCGACACTCGATACTCAATTGTTATTTATAAAAGAACTTGTCTACGGAATTTGGAACTAATAAAGAAAATGATAAATACATGCGAGACGATGGCAAGAGGCCCGATGGTATGACCCTGGTTCCTTGGAGTTTGGGGCGGCCCTTGGTGTGGGATGCCACATGTGTAGACACCTTGGCTCCTTCCCACCTTCCAGGCACTACCGTTAGGGCTGGTGCGGCGGCGGAATCAGCGGAGGGCCTCAAGGTGCGTAAATATAGCACACTGGATAGTGGCTATATGTTTGCGCCTTTTGGGGTCGAGACGCTAGGGCCTTGGGGGGCTGGGGCGCGCAGAATCTTTAAGGAACTTTCTGCGCGCCTGGTCGAGGCAACACGTGACCAGAGTGCTGGTATATATTTCGCTCAGCGAGTGAGCATAGCAATCCAACGCGGCAATGCTGCCAGCATTCTGGGCACGCTGCCCACTGGTAGCGGTCTTTTAGATTAGGTTTTTAGTTTTTAGTTTTAATTTTTTGTTGTCAAATTGTAATTACTATGTTAAATAATCTACCTTTTATACGTACCTATATAAAGAAATAAGTACTTAATTTAACCGAGATATTGTTTTTAGTTAGACCAGGGACTTCAAGATCCGCAACTTAATTAGCTAGAAACTAGAGTCTTAGACCAACTCAGTGGCCGTTATCGTAATCAGCATGAACAACTTAGTAGCAAAAAAATTGCCCGTATTCTTGAGCGAAAAAAGTTCGCGCAAAAAGTAATATTTCTTGCGTCTCTCAGCCCAGCGGCTCCAGGCGTGGCTGTTATAAAATATTAACCGTCCAGCGATAGCCGCTCATAATAAAGCCATTATGTGAATAAATGCTAACAACTATATTTACCAGGCGTCTACGCGTCCACCATTAAGGGTTAACCATTATACATAGACGCTAATTAGATCTAGAAGAGACCTTGCAGGCTTGTCAGGCTTTCGTATTATTGGCGTAAAAATACCTCTGGATGAAAGTGCACGGGATGTGCAACGCATATCATACTGAACATTTTTAGAGCGCAGAAAGCAAAGAAAAGACTAAGAAAGAAACATGCAAAATCCTGACTTTCTATTTGCTGTTTTAACAATTAGTACCTTAATATGTCGGCGTATCTAATTTTATTGTATAAAGTCTTTTTATTGTTCTAGTCTACCTTTTATAGTAATAAAAGTAAGTTGGTTAAAAGTCATTTGTCATGTAAGTAGACAACCCATTCAAGTTCCCGGCCCATCTTTTCAACCGATTTTGATGAAATTTGCTACGGAGATAGATTGCATCCCGGGGAAGGACATAGGCTGCTTTCTATCCCGGAAAATTAAGGAGTTATCGTACCTATGTACTATGTACCTACTTTTTAAGTATGCAACTTAAGTGTGGGCAATGGGCCGCCTCCTCAGCCTGTGCCAGGTAGGTATGTACCTTCATAACATACTGCAATGCTGATTTTTCGGGTCCAAGGGCCGAAATGAAAATAATGTATCACATCCAGTTGCATTAACTCCATGCGCTCTACTCAATATCAGATAGGTGCGTTGGACGCTGTTTTTGAGTAACGAGCTCGAGACTTAATTGCTCATTGTGCAGTTTTTTTGCAACTATGTGGACCTACCACGGGTTTTAATGTCAAACGGTATCAAAAGGTTTTGTTTAAGTACGTTCTCATTGAAGCTCGTTTAAGTCGAACAGACGCGCTACTGCGCTTGCCCACAACACCGTTTCCATTTGGAAATAAAGAAAATAATAACAGTTTTTTTTTGTTTTTTTTTTTGGTTCTTCTTCTCGCGTCGTTTCCACTTTGAGGATGGTAGCTCCATCGTGATTACTGCCTTCACTGTGTTACGCCATCTCTCCATATTGGAGGCCGTGCGAAAGGCACTGTTGGTGTGTTGGTCTAACCAAATAAAATCTCTTTTATTTGGTTAGACCAACGTCTCGGGCTTCGTCCGCGGGGTCTCCTTCCTTCGATCTTGCCAGTGATGGTGAGTCTTTTTGTTATTGCAATTTGTACATTACGAATAACTCCATCGACATCCTACGACTAAATTATAAATAAACAATGAACAATAGGTAGCAAACAAACCATTACTGAGCATTGATAACAATCCTCAGCGCTTGTTTTCAGTTTTGTCCGGTTCCATTTGATCAAAATCAATAGAAAACACAAATACTTAGTAAACCTGGAAATAATCGCAGCAAAACTGCGGAACATTAATTCACCGCGTGACCTTCAACTTTGACGTTTGAACCCGTTTCCAAGATGGCGGCGCAAGATCATGCGCGCGCGCCGACAGGATAATGTCTTCATTTGAGATAATTCCACCGGTTCGGTCCACATTCCATCGAGATGGGTGGGATGGAGCCACGCAGAAATTGTATGATTTATTTTTGAACTAGCTTTTGGTTGCGATTTAGTCTATCTATAATTTAATTAATTTTTTTTACTCTTGATCATTTTTATGCGTACAATTTACAAGGGTCACGGATACGATCCTCGGGCAAGCACCTCTAACTGTAATAATAACCTCTAATATTATAAACTGTAATATTTTGGAAAATAGTTTATTAGAATAGCTGTTTTAGAAAACGCAGTTTTGGCACAGGCTGAAACGCAGTTTTTAGTTAGCGTCATCCTTCTTAGTTAAAAGTTCAAAGTTGTTAACGTATACAGAAAATTAATAAATTTCAAGTGAAATAAAAACTTTTCGGATTCCTGGACTCAAACAAAACTTATCATTAAGGGCGAAACTATTAAAAACCGACCAAGTGCGAGTCGGACTCGCGCACCGAGGGTTCCGTACTCAAGTAGTAGGTACTGAAGCAAAACAATCAGGCAAAAACCAATATGTTTATTTGACGACGAGTACTTAGAAGAACTTGCGTTTAACCCTATCTTTGACGGTAATAATTACCTTTGTTAATGAACCGCAAAACTAACTTTGTTTGTAGAGGTTTACTGTTAATATCAAAAACACTATGCTAGTTAGAGCATTGGCTATAGTTTTCCTGTAAAATATACATAAATTCCTATTGACCATAATTATTTCAGATTTTTCGATTGGTAAACTCCGGAGATAAGGGGGGGGGGGGGGGGTATTTTTTTAGACTTTTTCCCCGATAGATCAAAAACTATCATGACTAAAAATAATTAAAAATCTGTTTTAGAATGTACAAAGTAAACCCTAATATACACAACTATTCCAAATTTCATGTCGATAGCTTTGGTAGTTACTGAAATAATCGAGTGTGACGGACGGACAGACGGACAGTAAGACGGAGAAAGTCGCACCATAAGGGTTCCATTTTACCATTTTGGTACGGAACCCTAATATATTATGTGTAAGGGTTCTTTGATGACTGCGAAACCCTAAAAATCACTTGCTTCAAACGCTGAAGGAACAATCTTTAGAAAAACGAAAGTTCTTCATATCGTTGTCACATAAGTAGGTGTGTGATATTCAATTAATTTTTAACCGACTTCCAAAAAAGGAGGAGGTTCTGAATTCGGCGCGTATCTTTTTTTTTTTATGTATGTCAGTGCATATCTCCGTGGTTTCTAAACCGATTTGAACAATTTTTCATTGGTTAGAGGAAGCTCACAAAGTGGTCCCATAAAAAATTCTGACTCCAAATCCTCAATCCTGATGCTGTAGGTACCGTACTACATGAAATCATCAAAACCAGTGAGTTAGGAAATTTTGATGGTAAATTCATAATATAGTAATAGATATCAAGTCACGTGTATACGATACAACTCTGAGTCCCAAATCCTCAACCCTGATGCTGCAGGGTACAGAACTCCTTAAAAATAGCGATTTAGGATTTTTTTATGGTGAATTCATATTGTAGGTGTCAAGCAACGACTTTATACTTAAACCCAAGTCCCAACTCCTCAACTCTGATGCTGCAGGCTACTGGATTAAGAGTAGGTACACTAAAAAGTTAAAAATAAAAATTCTTTTCAAAAAACCGACTTTCAAAGCCACTGTAAAGTAAAAAATAATTTTGATTTCTACACACTATGTTGAAGTCGGGCGAGTATATTAAAGATAGGCAAAGTTGACGCGTCAGCCTCGCCCGACTTCAACATAGTGTGTAGAAATCAAAATTATTTTTTACTTTACAGTGGCTTTGGAAGTCAGTTTTTTGAAAAGATTTTTTTTAGATATTACTAGCTAATGCTCGCGACTTCGTCCGCGTGGATTGAGGTTTTTAGGTTCCCGCGGAATCTCTTCGATTTTCCGGGATAAAAAGTAGCCTATGTGTTATTCCAGACTATAATCTATATCGGTGCCTTTCAGCCAGATCCGTTCAGCCGTTCTGGCGTGATTGAGTAACAAACATACATCCATTCAAACATTTGCATTTATAATATAAGTAAAGATATAGATTTTAACTCAACTACAACACAATTTTAACTCACTTCACCGTGAATTTTAATAATTAAAACGACAACCACAAGTGGTAGACAGCCCCTAGCGCTGCGTCACTAAAACTTTTCGTTCCATTATTGTAAGACCGTAAAAGCTTGTAAAAGCCGTTCGTTAAATGATCAAAAAAGCCATTAAGCATTTTCGTACCGAAGTAAGGCACCAGAAATTCATTAATAGCTTCATTTTAAACCTCTCGACGATCAAACTCAAGTCTGGTTCCGTAAATACTTTGACTGGCAAGTTTTTGGATGGTTTTAAGCCCTGTCATTTAGAGTTATTAAGTGGTTAGTAACCGGCCATTTTAGCAATTTACAAAAGGTTTGTTTACCATTCTTTATTTTTTATGATGGATCATCTTCTCAGCATTTCTTTTCTAGTTACTAGAAGTAACTCCAAAGGTCTAGCCCCGCTTGAGATGCATGGAGCGGTGCCGTAGGCCCAGCTCCATTACAACCTCATACAAAGAAGCCCTTTAGTGGAGCTAGACCTTAAATTATTTTATTTTTTACCATCAATAGCTAAGATAAGATATTCTCTATGATATGGGTGAAACAGCATCATGTCTTCCAGAAAATATCTACGATAAATAAAAAAGCGTTGACGTATAAATACCATCAATTGTATACTTAATCGATATTGTATTTACAATATTATTTGTAAATAAATATTAAAATAAAAATTCTTTCCAAAAAACCGACTTCCAAAGCCACTGTAAAGTAAAAAATAATTTTGATTTCTACACACTATGTTGAAGTCGGGCGAGCCTCACGCGTCAACTATGCCTATCTTTGTTATACTCGCCCGACTTCAACATAGCATGTGTACAAATCAAAATTATTTTTTACTTTACAGTGGCTTTGGAAGTCGGTTTTTTGGAAAGAATTTTTATTTTTAACTTTTTAGTGTACTCTAAATCCCTACGGCTTAGGAGTGCAGTACCATGCAGCATCAGAGTTGAGGAGTTGGAAATTGGGTTTAAGTATGAAGTCGTTGCTTGACACCTACAATATTAATTATTAATTCACCATAAAAAAATCCTTAACCACTATGTTTAAGGAGTTCTGTACCCTGCAGCATCAGGGTTGAGGAGTTGGGACTTGGGTTTAAGTATGAAGTCGTTGCTTGACACCTACAATATTAATTCATCATAAAAAAATCTTAAATCGTTATTTTTAAGGAGTTCTGTACCCTACAGCATCAGGGTTGAGGAGTTGGGACTCAGAGTTGTATCGTATACACGTGACTTGATACCTACTATATGAATTCACCATCAAAACTCCTAACTCCCTAGTTTTGAGACGTAGGTACACCTACAGCATCAGGATTGAGGATTTGGCGTCAGATTTTTTATGGGACCACCTCGTGAGCTTCCCCTAACCAATGTAAAAAAAAAAATTTCAAATCGGTTTAGAAACCACGGAGATATGCAACGACATACATTAAAAAAAAAAAAAAAAAAAAGATACGCGCCGAATTGAGAACCTCCTCCTTTTTTGGAAGTCGGTTAAAAAATTAGTATAGTGATGCCTATGACTTCGTTCACGTGGATAACAGTTTTTTAAATCTCGAGGGAACTCTTTGATTTCCCTGAAAAAAGATGCATAATATCTATAATGTCCGTTTAACAAAATTCCGTACCAAATTATGTCAAAATCGTCTGCCTAGTTGGTCTAGTGGTAAGCATGATCAACTGCGGCCGACGAGGTCCCGGGTTCGAGTCCATCGAGGCCCAGTAAGACCCAGTTCGGGTCAGGCCGTAACAAGCATTGAATTTTTCTGACAAGAAATTCTCAGTACCTCCTAGCCCGGAGTTAGGAAGTTGGCGGTGTTTCACCCCCGTGCCTCGGAGAGCGCGTTAAGACGTCGGTCCTGCGCATATTCCCTCTCCGGTGGTGTCGGATTTTCCGTCCCATCCTGCTATGAGAGTAAAGGAACAGAGAGTGCAACTGTGTATGCGCACACACTTGTGCACTATAATATCTGCCGCGCAGATGGCTAAGGCTGCCGTGGCCGACATTATTATTATCGTGTCAAAATTGCTTAATCATGTATTGTAAAATGTCAAAACAGTCAGACAGATAGACAAACACACTTTCGTATTTATAAAATTAGTATGGATGTCAAATGCATTAAACTTCACCAAGTTAAAGCTGACTTTTGGGGCTTCATGCTAATGCTTACAAGCAATGCTGAAAGACTTCGGCAGTTAAATTATTTTATTGGACCGTTCTCTTCGAGTTATTGTTTTGTAGAAGCTGGTTGACTTCCTACTAAAATGATTTTATGGCGGTTTTTGATCTAATTAAATCATAATAAAACCCTCACAATTATTTTATTGCAAAATCATGTTTTAGTAATCTATACTTCTGCACTAATATGATAATTGTGAAAGTTTGGATGGATGGATGGATGTTTGTTACTCAATCGCGCCAGAACGGCCGAACGGATCTGGATGAAATTTGGCACAGAGATAGATTATAGTGTGGAATAATACATAGGCTATTTTTATCCCGGAAAATTAAAGTGTTCCCGCGGAAACTGAAAAACCTCAATTCACGCGGTGGAACTCGCGGGTATATCAGCTAGTAACTAATTAGTAAAAAATTAAAACAATGTACCCACTTAGCTAACTGAAATTGATAAAAAACACGTAAACTTAGCATGGTGGAGTTTCGCGAGACGTCTAGAAAAAGATTTTACAAAAGAGTTCGCAGCTGTGGTAGGAAATTAAAAAAAACTAGTCAAGTGCGTATCGGGACACTAGTAAATTTGGTTCTGTAGTCATGTGCTAAGTATAAAGTAGTGGCTAAAAACTGTGTATACTTCGTTCATTCAATAAGCTGCGCTTAGGGTTTAATTGAATAATATAGGTATAATAAATCATTATTTTCAATCCAACAATGTCTTATCTTGTTCTTACCTATTGATTTTATAATACCTTTTCAACCCTATTGTATAATGTTAATAAATTTTAATAAATATTGACTATGTTTATAAGCATGTATCTAATAACTGATCTAAAAATGTATGTGAAGTATGTAATTGTATAAATGTGGTAATGTATTTTTTATTTTATTTTATTTTATGTTTAAAATGGCTGTGGCACTCAGATAAACAGGCGGACAGACAGACATTATATCTGTATATGGACTGGATGAAACTATATTTTCTTGTTTTACAACGGAATCCTAAGAAAACACTTTTTATTTGCTCTTTTGTGTCTGAGGTGCCATCTTTGACTCAAAAGCCGTTCGCGCTCCTTACATTGAAATTTTTGAAAGGAAATGTCTTCTGAATGCACCTTGCCCGGATTAAAAGACTGAATGCATTTAGCCACGCGCGATTTTATCTTAAAATTTAAGAGATCTTGGGAAAATTATTATGGACCATCGTTACTAGAAGGTAAAGTTTGATTCAAAAGCTTGAAGAAAGAAAACTACAAATATTATAAGTGAAAGTGTGTTTTCTAAAAAAAACCGGCCTAGTGCGAGTCGGACTCGCGCACCGAGGGTTCCGTACAAACATGTAGTAAGTTTTAAATTATTAAAAAACACGTTTATTGTATGGGGACCCCCCTTAATATATATATTATTTTAATTTTTAGTATTTGTTGTTATAGCGGCAACGGAAATACATCATTTGTGAAAATTTCAGCTTTCTAGCTATCACGGTCTATGAGATACAGCCTGGAGACAGACAGACAGACAGACAGACAGACAGACAGCGGAGTCTTAGTAATAGGGTCCCGTTTTTACCTTTTGGGTACGGAACCCTAAAAACGATATGAAATGTGCACATTTCATACCCTGTAAATGAGTTCGAAAGTTAAACTTCCCGGCCTAGGCCAGTAAAAAATGTATGTATTTTCATTACATATCATAAGTTAAAATTTGGAATCTTTCTTCCTGAATATCTTGTAACTTGTTATAATGTTCTTTGGCCTAAATAGTTTAAATTTGGAACTCTACCGTATTACGCGTTCAGCACTCACAACGCAAAAAAAATAATTAAAAGTATAATAATATATCTTTATAATATTGAAAGGTGCAGGGAATTAACTACATACCTAAATTGTATACGCCAAATTGTATACTTACTTTGTTTTTAGCTAAGTTTACTATTGCTTATTTTCCTTTGTGGTGTACAATAAAAGTATATTCATTCATTCATTCATGCCTAATCGTTATAATTTATTATTTAAAAGTAACGAAAAAATGAGTTCGAGTGAGGATATTATGGATTTAGATTGTACTCGACCGGGAGAGCATTTCTGGTCTCGTATATAGCCGGCCGAGCTACGTAATGTACTATTGTTTTATCCTTTAATAATTCCTTTGACGACCTCCCTGATGCAGTGTTGAGCGCTGTTGTCTTAACGTGCGGAAGGCCCGGGTTCGATTCCCGGCAGGGTAATTGGGGAATTTATAATTACTGAATTTTCCCTGGTCTGGGCTGGTGGGAGGCTAGTTACCACCCTACCGGCAAAAACGTACCGCCAAGCGATTTACCGTTCCGGTACGATGCCATGTAGAAACTGATTAGGAGTTTAATATAACTGCCATGCCCCTAACAGGTTAGCTCGCTACCATCATAGACTGCGTCATCACTTACCATCAGGTGAGATCGAGTCAAGGGATAACTTGTAGTGTATAAAAAAGCAGAAAAGCGGATCGACATGATTTTTTGTATGGATACAGTTAGAAATTTGGAGTGTGACGTCATAGGCTACTTTTCGTATCATGTTGCTTTGACAGCATTAATTTATATCAGAAGAGACTTTCTTGGTGTAGATACAATGCCGTTGTCTCTCAGATTCTTGAGCCACAAGAATAAGGTGCCTGCCTAAACAAGTGAAAACTCTCTTACCCTTAACACGATCTTACCTTCTTCCAAACTAGTAAACATTAATTCTTCCAAAATACCCAGTTCAAAGCCGACTTTCGACGAGTATTGAACAACTTTTGGTGCTAAAGTTGGCTAAAACTTTAGTATTTTATACTGGAATATTCTAGAAGTAGGTAAAAGTGCTAGCACAGTTTCAAAAGAGGCTTAACTACGACTATGTTAAGTAGGTAAATATAAATTGTTTGCGAAATGTGACGCAGTGGCGCTCCCTGGCGCAGTGGTAAGCGCTGTGGTCCTATTAGTAAGAGGTCCCAGGTTCGATCCGCAACAGGGGCAATTCGGGAATTTTTGAATTATTGTGTCTGGTCGAGGCTTCAGCCGTGGCTACTTACTACGGTAACGGCAAAGATATTGTACCATCAATTGATTTAAAATATAGCGTTGAAGTTCGACGCCGTGTAAAAACCAATAAGTCCCAGTAAGTTTGTTATAAACTTACTAGATGTATATCTGTTCCTACATAACCTAAGACTTTCAACGTAGAAAATACAATATGGGACTGTTCAAAGGGCGGATAAACAAATTTCTTAAAAGCTGGCAACGCATTGGAGGTTCCTCTGGTGCTGCAAATCTTCATGGACGGCGCTAATCACTTAACTCCAACGGCTACTTAATCAAATTGTTAATTTTAGTTCTATTAAATATACGATGTTTGTGAGATGGTGATAATAAATTTAATTGTTCAGCTACTCCAATTTGCACCTTTTAGTTTCCATAAAATTCTGTATTCAAAACAAATAATATTGCAGGGTTGTATAAAAATTTCCCAACTTGAAAGCAGTATGTAAATAAAATCAGTAATCACAACATCAAAATCATCAAAATTCAAAACATTCAAAACCAAAACATTTCAAATGAAATGCCAAGTGCCAAGTGCCAACGTCAATAAACGATGACACTGACAACTTTACGTCACTGGGACCAACTATCTATAGTTATCACCCAGAGTTTTAATACTTCTCATTGTCTATGGTGTACGCGCATTCCTAATGACGTTCCAAAGTTACCCGCACATAACACATAATGTCGATTTATGCATTCCAAGGAACAAAATTATGGACAATTTGTCCATAATTATATATTTCGTTGCTTTGCCGTGCATGCTTTGCCTTAAGTGAATAGTTATGTATTAGATGTAGAAGACTTTTGTACTATTGTTAATAATAATTATTGTTCAGCTTTATTTTTTCTAACTTCTGCTTAATAGGCTTTAAGCTGCTTTTAGGCCCTTTTGCCGATGCCATAATAATTTTATATTACTATTGTTCATTTATAAGTAATCATTTCATTAGTTGCTTTTTAGTTAGTATAGTGCTTTTTGTAAATATTATGCTAGTTTACCCTTTTGATTTGTCTATTTTAACCTCATAATTATTGCGTTGTAAAGCGATCACTCACACGCTGCTGGCGGGTGTAAATGACAGGAAAAGTAGTTTTTCTAATCTTAGTTTTGTTTTAATTATATTTATTTTAGTAAGTTTATTTTTATTATATTTTATATTTATTTATACATATATTAAAAAGTATTATGTTTTCAGACGACACTTGTGGAAGTGAACCGGATAATTTCCAAGATTTCTCCGATTCTTCGCTCTCAGATGACAGTTACTATAGTGTCTCGCAGCCGCTTAGTACTCTCTTAGATACTGCATTTTCCGCTCATCCAAAAAACTTTAACGTTGTGCACATTAATGCGCAGAGCATTCCTTCCCATTTCCCAGATCTCCTTTCCAGTTTTGATACTAAAAATATCCATGCGATACTTGTGTCGGAAACATTCCTAAAACCAAGCCTACCTTCGAGCTCTTATTGTCTGCCCGGCTTCCATCTTATTCGGAATGATCGGACGGGCAAGGGGGGCGGAGGGGTAGCAATCTATCTCCGTAGCCACATACCTTTTAGTATTCTTGATAAATCTCCTTCGCTGTATTCAGAATCATCAGAACACCTTTTCATAGAAGTTATGTTCGGGCACTTAAAGCTACTGTTAGGCGTGGTCTATAGTCCCTCCCTACATATTGACTATTTTGGTAAGTTTGAAAGCCTGTTGGAGCAATTCTCTACATGTGTCGACCATACAATTATCATGGGAGACTTTAACACTTGTCTTATCAAAGATAACCTTCGGGCAAGAAAGCTTAAAAATATAGTTAGTAGTTCTAACCTCCACATACTACCAACAAATGCTACCCATTTCTCTCCCCATTGTACTCCGTCGCTGCTAGATTTGATGATAGTTTCCTCTCTTCATCACGTAGATAATCATGGTCAATTTCCAGCCGAGGCATTCTCATACCATGATCTAATTTTTGCATCATATAAAATTCGGCCTCCGAAGGCCAAGCCAACAATTGTGATGCGTCGGAGTTACAGGAATTTTAATAATTCTTTGTTTATGTCTGATTTAAACAATATCGATTGGACTGCCGTGTTCAGCGCTGGCTCTGTGGACGACAAGGTAACTATTTTTAATTCTCTCCTGACTGAACTTTTTGATGTGCACGCTCCCTTGAGACCCATCAAACTTAAACACCTCCCGGCTCCATGGTTAACTCCGGAGATAAAAGCTCTCATGAACAAACGAAATTCGGCTAAAAACCAATATAAGTTATATCCCACGGCTACTAACCTTTCTAAATACAAACATTTGCGCAATCGGTGCAGTAGAGTTTGTCGCGATGCCCAGCGTAATTTCATTTCTAACTCCGTCGAAAACTCTAATACTGCAAAAACTTGGAAATTTTTGAAATCTCAGGGCATTGGGCGTCAACAAAAAAGGGCTCACCGTATTCCGGACCTTGAGACACTAAATCGGCACTTCACAACTGCCAATACGCTGAATGGTCAAAGAAAACAAGAGACGCTTACTTATCTAAGATCTTTGCCTGTGCCTGGTTATCCATCTTTCGAGTTCAGTGAGGTGACGCTAGAGGAAACAAAGAGACACGTCATGGCCATTAAGTCAGATGCGGTGGGTTGGGACGGAATTAGTCGTAGGATGATCCTTTTAGTCCTTGATAAAATTACTCCTGTCCTGTGCCACCTGTTCAATTCATCTTTGTCCTCGTATACCTTTCCCTCTGGGTGGCGGAAAGCTTACGTTATCCCAATTCCTAAAACCTCTAACCCTATCTCTCCCGCACATTTTCGGCCAATATCTATTCTTCCTTTTCTGTCCAAGGTCCTTGAACGTGTGGTCAACAAACAACTAAGCCTCTTCCTTACCAAAAATAATGTCCTATCCCCTTACCAATCTGGCTTTAGACCTGGTCACAGCACAGTCACTGCGCTTATCAAAGTCTGTGACGACATCCGTCAGGCCTTGGATAACAAATTGGTCACTGTTCTTATACTGTTAGACTTTAGCAATGCGTTTAACAATGTTGACTTCGAATTGCTCCTTGCAGTTTTGAGCTCCCTGAATGTCGCATCTGGAGTCGTTGATTGGTTTTGGTCATATCTAAACGGTCGCCAACAATGTGTCAAAACCGATGGCAACTGCTCTTCGCCCCTATCTCTCTCTGCAGGTGTACCACAGGGTGGTGTCCTTTCTCCTCTCCTCTTTTCTATTTTTATTAATACCGTTGCTACAGCTATTTCCTCTTCCTTTCATTTTTATGCCGACGATGTACAAATTTACGCCTCAGATACTGCTGACCGTATCTCGACTACCATTAGCATCCTTAATTCCGATTTGACCAATATTTGCGAGTGGTGTAAATCCTATGGTCTTACAGTGAACCCTAATAAATCACAAGTTATCATCGTTGGCAATCCCAAAATATTATCTAAGCTAGATAACCTGCCTGCTGTTTATTTTGATGGGGTAGCTTTGCCATTTAGTAATAAAGTAAAAAATCTTGGTCTAATCATCGACAATTCCTTTTCCTGGGGACCTCAGGTAGGAGAGGTGGGGCGGAGAATCTTCGCCACTATCGGGTACCTAAGACGGTGGAAGAACCTCTTGCCGATCAGAACCAAAATTACGTTAGCTAATACACTTCTGCTGCCTATACTAGACTACGCTGACTCTTGTTATCCAGACCTGTCACAAGAACTACTCAGTAAGCTTGAGAGGCTTCAAAACATGGTTATCCGCTTCATTTTTGGCTTGCGCAAATATGACCACATTTCCGAGTTCCGTGCTAAGCTTAAATGGCTGCCAATCAGAAGGCGCAGGGACATGCATGCATTGAGCCTCCTATACCGTGTCCTATTCTACCCCCAAACACCGTCTTATTTGAAAGAACGATTCAGCTACCTTGGTAAGGAAGGCCGGTTCTTTCTTCGTTCCTGCACCGATAATAAGTTAAAGATGCCGTTCAGCCGTACGAGATTCTATGGTGATTCGTTCACGAGGAATTGTGTCATATTGTGGAATTCTCTCCCCTCTGACATACGTCAGGCAAAATCCCTGCACATTTTCAAACGTCTTCTGAAAAATTACTTTTTATCTATGTAGTGGAGTAGTATGTAGTATATTTTAATATTATTTAAATAGTTATTTATATGGTAGATATCTATATGTGTAATATTTTTATGTAGTGTATATTTAGTCGTTCTTATTATAAATTGCAGGACCTAAACTGCTTGCCACACAACCCGTGATTTCGAAACTCCTATCACCAAAGGTTGTCTGGGAGAGATCGCTTTAGCGATAAGACCGCCTTTGCACGCTGCTATTAGATTAAGCTTCTTTAATATGTACTTTCTGTATGTATCTTTCTTTTGTATTTAGTTGTGTGCAATAAAGAATTAAATAATAAATAATAATAATAAAAAAAAACCGACTGAGTTTGTTGTGGGCTCAGACCAGGGCGCGTTTGGAACCCTCGTAGCTTTAGTTTTAAGATGCCGTTATTGATTATCACCATCATGTTTTATAAGTTTCGGACGTCAATAACTCTACAGTGTGCCTTTATTGAATAATTTGATTGATTAATTGATTGATAATGTGCCGGTCTACGCAGTCCGCACATAATCCAATAGATGGCCTTACTAGTACGATGCACGCGACCACGAAGAGCCCAACTCACGCTTACGAAGTTTTCTCTGAGACCTCCAAAGATGAACAGTCGGGCCAGTGGTCCCTGAGCACAACACCCGCTCGGAGGTGGATCATCCTTTGTTACGGTCGAGCCATATCACCTGCTCCCGTACAATAACATCAGGTGGGTCGCCTGCTCGTTTGTTCGCTATATAATATTTTAAAAAAAACAAAGGATTTTCAAACCAATTCCAATTCCGATTCCACCCAAGCGGAGATTAATATTCCTTTCAAAAACACAATAAAAGTAATGAAACACACTCGAATAAAAGTGTCAAATGCTGGCTATTAAACGTGAAAACATTTGTCGAATATACCGCAAGTCAATTACAGTGGAACGGAAAACAATTACATGTATGTCGGATCGCAGCCAGAGGAAAAAGAAGTGGGAATTCACTGTTGCGTTGTATTGCTGGTTTTCTAAAAGCTATTGAAAAACTTTTAATGGAAGTTTTATTTTTGTGACTGGTAGGATTGTTTTGAAGTTTCTCTTGGTGAATCGATGAATTCTTTGGTTTTGTTGTGTTTTTTTAATTCTACTACAAGTAATCAAGCCCTTGTCTGTGATCTCACCTGGTGGTAAGTGATGATGCAGTCTAAGATAGTAGCGGGCTAACCTGTAAGCGATATGGTAGTTAGAATATTCCATACACCTAAATGCTTTCTTCAGACAGCATACAGGAACGCTAAATCGCTTGACTGTACCTCTATGCTGGTATTGTGGAAACTAGCCGTGGCTGAAGCCTCCCACAAAACAAGTCATAGTAAATTCAGATATGCACAATCCACGATTGTGTACTACACAATCGTGGATTGTGGAGGCAACATCTCCTGAAGATGCTCCGGTATCGGAGTGTAACGTACGTTGAGTTGAGTAGTTTTTAGGGGATTTCTGTGGTGTGGTGAATAAATATAAATATCCATATAAAATAATAATCTTCTATAAAATGAATCCCTATTTCCCTTGGTCACGGCATCACGCGTGAACGGCTGGACCAATTTCGCTAATTCTTTTTTTGTTGTGTTTGTTTGGACCTGGAGAGTGACATAGGCTACTTTTTATCCCGGAAAATTAAGGAGTTCCTGCGGGAATAACAAACAACTTAAACCATAGTAATATAAATATAGTAGTATTATATATATTTACGTAAAATCGCTTCTTTTTCCACTACAAGTTAGCCCTTGACTGCGATGTCACCTGATGGTAAGTGATAATGCAGCCTAAGATGGTAGCGGGCTGACCTATTAAGGGCATGGCGGTTATATTAAACCCATACGCCTATTTGGTTTCTACACGGCATCGTACCGGAACGCTAAATCGATTGACGGTACGTCTTTACCGGTAGAGTGGTAACTAGCCACGGCCGAAGCCTCCCACCAGGTCAGACCAGGGAAAATTCAGAAATTATATATTTCCAAACCCTGCCGGGGATCGAACCCGGGACCTCCGCACGTTAAGGCAACAGCGCTCAACACTGCGCCACGGAGGGCGTAATCAGATACGTTTATCAAACGGATAATTCGAACTGTATACCTAAAGAGTTCATAGATACTTGAATAAACTTAGCGTGCAAACACCTCAGGAATTATAAATGTGCATAAATAACCACAGTTTACCAAGTCCGATTTGTTCTTTAACATACCGCACCATCCGTAGGTGCAAATGCGGACACAGTGGCAATAATTTTATATTGTTCGCCGATTGTACCCGTAAAGGCAATATACTGTATTTATTAGTGCCCAACAATGGGATCCGGAGCAACATCTGTTACGTGGTAACACGGAATACTGGAGTGTTGAGCGCGGTCCACACTGGAGACATTTGCGTAAAATTGTATGGAAGTACACGCTTCCCAGCGCACGTGTTTCCTGCCACCAATAACTTAAGTACCTTCAAGGGAAGAGTGAATAGGCATCTTCTAAGCAAGCGCGTTCCAACCTAGACCTCATCATTGCTTTGCACTAAGCATGATTGTCGTCAAGCGCAAGCCTATCACGCAATAAAACAAAAAAAGTAAAGAACGGAGTGCTGAAGCGTTACTCCGCTTTTGTTCTCTAGTGGGTCAGAATTTGGTTGCATCTAAATCCTATACTGACCTAATTATGCTAAAAACTTTTTGAACAAAATCTATATACTATCCTATCTTATCTTACTTAGGCACAGGCTTTACTTAGGTATAGGTTATCTTTACTTGTTGTGGTGGTAGGTACAAATAAAGCATATTGTATATTGTATTGTAATGTATTGTATTATATTATAATTCATAACTGCTATACAGTAATCTACTATCAGAGGTGCGAATGTGATGACAGTAAATCAGTTTATCCTCAAGTATTATTCGGCTAGGTACTTCCCCTTTTTCCATACTTACTTTATTTTGACATCCCTGTTAGGTACATAATTCTCCTTGTACTTTCCATACAAGGAGAAGTAGGTACCTAACAGGGATGTCAAAATTTTGAATATACTTAGTAAACATTAATTTAATACCGATTTCATTAATTTCATTAAGTAATATGTGACATATTACTCAGTTAAAAGTAATATCGATTTGAATAAATTACGGTACCTACTATTAGGTGTAAATTAAAATCGTCGATCGATCTCTCGGTATGTTGGACAGTTAGATCGGTCTGCTAGATAATTTATTTCATGCTGTTGTTAAGTTCATGTGCTACAAAAATCTCGTGATTATAAACCTAGACTCAATTCAAAATTTATCTGTTATATTTGAAAAAAAATAGTATCAAAATACCATAGTAGGTATGTCCGTAATATATACTGATAATTGTTACTGCGGTATGACTATGGGCAAAGACAGCCCTAACTATATTATTATTAATAACTGCAATGAAAAAAAATATTGAAGTATAATTGCCTACATTCGGATACCTATTATATTCTCAATCGAACTCAAATACCTTTAAGCCAGCTCAGGAAAAAATTGAAAATTTAATCAAAATGTAGGTACCATAATATTATGTTCTTTTAATCTTAACACAATATTATACACACTGAGAACTCAGTATTGGGGCTGATTCTATAGTGCACAATCTCTAAAACTAAAATGACAGCATTAGAAATATTGCTAACCCTTTCACAATACTCCCTTGCGGAAAGGGACAGAACTAGATTTACATCTGTCATTTTAGATTAGAGATACTTATTGAAATATTTTTAAAAATTCAACCAATATAATTTTGTTTCTCGCACATCCCTACTGATCCCTTTAGGCGAGTCACGCCGATCGGTCCGTCTATTGAACTAAAATTATCTTACAATGAAAGGGAAAATTCTGTAAATTGCACCCCACGACACCCCATTACTCTACCATACTCGCAGGGGTGAGTTTATCACAACTTTGGTTGTAAACGTGTTGACATAAAAGCTCTATCGGTTGAGTAGTCCCCCCAATCTATTAAGCGGATCATCGAGAAAAAATCGCAGTAAAATTATGGCTAAGAAAATATGTAGGGGACGCAATCATCGATATATGTATATGTAGGTACTAGATAGGCCCTTTCATAGAAAAAAATTTGGCTTCCGACCTGCAGAACGCGTTCCACACCTGTATAGCCCTGTCCTTGTCCCCGCCATAGCACTGTCTCGCTTTTCAGACTAGATGGCGTTAGTAAATTAGGTCCACATTCTTTGTTTGACAGGGCCCGTCTATGTTAATTGAGGTCGTTGGACGCAATCTATCTTGGTTAACATGGTCACACCTTTAACCCTCAAACCTTTAAGCATTAATCAAAAAATAGGCATTAACACGATAGATAGATAGAACGAGTCTCTGTTGGTCCTGTGTATAAAATGCAATTATTATTACTATCTACAGTAAAAATTTAGTATCGCCTGCAATAATAATTTTGGCAATTGTTTCTCTTGTATAAATTGCATTAAAGTTGAAAAATTAACTGATAATAAATATTAGTCTAATAAAGATAGTAGACCATGCTTTAAGTCCTTATTTTAATAAAAATAAGTCTTAAATCTTAAAAAACCAAGCTTTTATCGTCCGCCATATTGAATTTTGTGTGACGTCATTTTATTTTACGTACCTACCTATTCTTCTCAGCATACACTTTTGTTTGGTATTAATTGCTTTGGCTAGCATAAAAAATAACTATCGGTTGGGAATAACTGTTTTAAAATTCAGTTGCAACTTGCAAGATTTGACCTAAACAAACACACAAACATTGAACGTTTTTTAAAACATATACGAAGTCACCTAAAAGAATCAGGTTTTACCTATTGTCCATGTCTATTGTTAAAGCGGTCAAGGAAAATTGCATCATGAAGAATCCTACCTACATACTAGAGTATTCTCCAGTGTATTCCAATCCGCACTTTACCAGCATGGTGGAATACGGCCTCAGTCGTTCTGATTCTGCGAGGAGACTTGTGCTCACCAGTAGGATGGTGATAGAATGCTGAGGACCTATTGCATTTGATTAAGTATAATTTATTGGATAATGCCCGCAACTCCGCCTGCTTGGGTAAAGATTTTTGATTCCCGCGGGAACGCTTTAATTTTCCGGAATGAAAAGTAGCCTTTATCCTTCCTCGGGACACCCATCTATCCCAGTACCTACCATATTTCATCAAAATCGGTTGAATAGATGGGCCGTGAAAGCGTAGGTACAGACAGTCACACTTTCGCATTTATAATATTAGTATGGACAATGTGAACGTATGAGTAGGTATTTCATACCTAATTCCAAAAATCAATCCCCTGCTATACCTGCGGAACATCCCGTGCATACTTATTCGAAACATGTAATGTTTTCATTAGCCCTGATGAGGGAACCTATAACTAAGTTACGACACGCGTGGGGCCTAACCCTTTGAAATATTATACGTGTTGTATTGATTGGAACTCAGCCCTCGCGAATTGTGGAGAACGTTAAAGATATTGGGGATGAGATATTGGGGATATTTGTACTTATCTTCGATACGGGAAATGGGTAGGTGGGAGTTTGGAAATTTCAACCCAAGGCCCAATTCTATTGCCAAAGTGACTAATAATTCTGTAGTACAATATCTAAACTAAGTAAACTCAAATGAATGTTTTAAATATAAATTCAATGTTAGGTTAATTTTGAAGAGTGTGCTCAAGAACTAATCGATCTGGTGGAGGAACCAGATCGAATAGTTCTCCACCTTTTTAGTATCTAAACGCGAGGCATTGTCTGGTCTGTACGTAATCGAAATTCCACGGACACGTACCTACACAAAGCGGTTGGGTTTCTCGTTTTTCGGAATTCGAATCGCTAGGTTTTCCTGGATGGAAGGTAACATTCCATGTTCCCTTCATACCTTCACAATGTTATGAAGGAGATTTATACTTTTAATATTCACTAGTGAATATTAAAAGTATGAATCTCAGGCATCTTCTAGGCAAGCGCGCTCAACATAAGCTGCATAACCTCTTGCAAGCTGAGCTGATTGTAGCCAAAACCTTAAATTAAAAAAAGGCGTGTGTGTACTTATGTAACGCACGCAAGAAGTTACACTTTTTGATAGCAAATAATAAATATCTTGAATATAGTTATCAGTTCTCACCCAACATACAGTAAATGTATCTATCGCAGTCATCTGGTTTAATCTGCTATTTGATTGAATGACTAGCACGTTCATTGAATGACAACATTCAATTGAATGACTAGGCCGAACGTCTTGTCACTCAACGTCCAACTAGTTAGCGGATTGTAACATAGCCCTTTGAACAGAGCGGACGTAAAATCAGTCAGATGATTGAAATTGCGGCCGGGCACTTAGGTTTTATCGGGTTAATATACCTAACAGATTACAATAACCAAACACTACAAAGTCGGCTCTATCCCATTCAACGACTATGCTAGATGACGTTCAGTCAAGACGTTGAACGTTACATTAAACAACTTGACGAGTTGTCCTTTAGTCATTCAATTGAATGTTGTCATTCAATGAACGCGCTAGTCATTCAATCAAATAGCAGATTAAACCAGATGACTGCGACATATCTATTTTTACTATACGACTGCCTGAAAAAAGGAGTATATTGTTTTCAGGGTTCATGTATGTATGTATGTATGTATGTATGTATGTATGTATGTATGTATGTATGTATGTATGTATGTATGTATGTATGTATGTATGTATGTATGTATGTATGTATGTGAGTTTTTATATTCCACCATAGCTTCTATACGTCTGAACCGATTTTGATAAATGAGGTATCGTTAGAATTCCTAGCTTATTCCGGGTGACATAGGCTAGTAAATTTTTAAAAAAAATTGATGGGGTGACCATGGTCCCGCATTAAAGACTAAAGTTGAAAAAAAAATTCGAAAATAAGATTAAGTATATAATCATCATCTAGAAAATGATGAGTAGATTCCAAAAATATATAACACTATAGTTCAATATCCCGAGTGACACGGGCTATAAATTTTTGAAAAATTCAATACGGGCTACGGCAGAGCAGTCGTATTTTTTAATAATTTTAATTATATTCACTTGTTTTGTCGGTAAGTACTTAGGCTTTTTTCTGCAAGACTTAAATAAGTTGCCCAACTAACGTGAGGGTGTCGAATTTGGGTGTCGGTGTGCGTGCGCATCCCAAAAATTCACTGTGATAATTTTTCCCAAACGCGCCAAAAGAAATATAACTTCAAAAATATTGTGTACCTAGATACTCGTACCAATTACCAAAGTGTTTTAAACATAAGTAATAAATAAAACGAATAGAAAACAAACAAATTGTTACAAAATGACAATATACTAAAAATACATAACAATAGGGGATTCTCCGGAAAAGTAAATATTGTAAGTGCCTACCTCTTCCAGAGATTTCCGTTTTCTGGAGATGCAGTACAAAGCACCTTTGATTCACTTGCAGTCCATTAAAATGAAATAGGACGAAATCCTTAAATAATAGACTTTAAGCTCCTTATTGGAGCTCCTCAATGTACATTTGGGAGAATTTTCAGGTATTGCTTCGGAAAATTCGAGCGGACTCGCTTGGGGACATTGTTATATTGTGGTTTTTGAAAATTTCTAAAGTAACTCTACTAATGTTGAATAGATTTCGAGTATTTTGTATGGTTTCTTTGGCTTTGTTCTTTTTATTTCTAGTTTAATCTTTAAAAGTTCTCATTGAGTTTCTTTTTATCCACTACAAATTAGATCTTGACTGCGATCTCACCTAATAGTAAGTGATGAAGCTGTCTGAGATGGAAGCGGGCTAATCTGTTAGGGGCATGGCAGTTTTAATTGACCCATACCCGTAAAACTTTTAAAAAAAAAACTCAAAAATTAATTAGGTAAGCTTTTGATCTTGCGTTCCTAGGATATAATTTTGGATAGTAGTAGGTACCTACCATTATAAGAAGCCTTTTAAGACGTATATTTAATGACATGCTCTATTTAATGTTTCAAATACGTGTAATGGTTTTTAAACCTTGTACTTTTTTAAATGGTTTTATCAGGAAATGAAGAGAAGGTTAATTCATAAGCTAAATTAACTACTATCGAGCCCAGGAAACACAAGTTTTTAAGCATTAGCACAGAATAGGTACTAGTATTAGTGTGATTTTTAGATTTTTTTTAATGTACTTTTTAATAAAGTAAGTACATTTTTGATTTTTATTTTCACAAAGAAATTCAAATTTTTATGCATTACCTTGTTACGTTTTCATTTTCAAAGAGGCTCTATCCGTACTTTGCTGCTCTGTTTTCCGAACCTGTGGCCTGTGTCTTGACATTTCTTAAGTGGCACAAGTTGTCCTACGGTAAATAAATAAATCATTTCATTACGTTCTTAGTAACACTTTAATTTCGTTAATTAATCTTTTGCAATTATCGAGAAAAAATTTAATAAAATAGATCACACTCCTTAATGGACGTTCAAGCGAATTGGCAAAAGGCTTTTATCGGGGAAAGTGACTTAAAATCGTTTTACCATCACTTTTCACAGCCACTTGAAAATGACGCGCATTTAGCGTTCACGCGGACAGGCGAAATTAGGAGAGACAGTTTTCAAAAGCTGGGGGCTTACTACTATCACTTAAAGCAGTATTATTATAATATTGTTGACGCTCTTTTATGTTAAGTAGCTGCAATTAGTCGACTGACTATAACTGGGTTCGTTGAGTGGTCAAAGGCAGACCAAAGGGCCACTGTCCTCAAGTCTATACAGTATCAAGTACATTTGCCCGCTTTTCATTTTAGTGTTTGCACTGTTAATAGGCCAGAGAATTGGGATGCCTTAGCAAACGTTCCCGATGTTTTTCCTAATATTTATTGATTTCTTTTCTTTGGTAACTGTTGGCATTCCTAGGTATTCATGTATTACCGTGTTGCGTGCAACTGCAAACTACTGTGACACTCTTGTTTCAGAATAGGCATGATGACAGTAACCAAGAATCAATGAAATTATGAATTTATCTAATGAATTAGGATTCATGGATTATAAAAACCTATTTATTTTTCTTTTTCGTGAGATTGCTATTTATTTTGATAAAATAAAACTATAAAATACAGCAATCCGCCATATTTGATGAAACACCAAGAAGCGAATGACGTCACAATTGTTTGTTTGTTTGTTGTTTGTTGTTTGTTTTCGAGCTTTGACAATCACACTATTGTTTACTGCACACTGCACAGAGTAAATTGGTACTAAAAACAATAGTGACGTCACAAACGACGCCATGACACCGCCGAGCGTTTTGGCGTGAATTTTAAAATTTTAATTTCAAATGCCAATTTTATCTACCAAACCTTATTCTTCTGGTAAAATAAGATATTTTTTCTAAATAGTAGATACTTCCTAACATAATCTGACCATTTTTCAAAATCAGTCATCATGCCTATTATAATTGATGATTAAACGAACTTACCTTAAGTGATGTTCTATCATAATTATACGAAGGCTTCGTCTGAAGAGATTAGAATACTTGTAGTAGTACGAACCGTGTGGCCATTCATACACTGTAGTTGAGAAATACATTTTTTTTTAGTAAATAAAATAAAAATTCATAATATTTTACATTCCATAGACTGTACTTCCCATACTGGCAACACTCGTCGCCATTTTCATTTAGTTTAGAGTACATTTAGTTCTTTTTTTTTTTTTTTTTTAAATTCATGATAGGGTGTCCAAGAAAGGGGTGGGCGGGAGCTAATCTCTTCAGACGAAGCCTTCGTATAATTATGATAGAACATCACTTAAGGTAAGTTCGTTTAATCATCAATTATACTTTGCTTCGTCTTCGAGATTAGAATACTTGTAGATCTTTAGAGATGTGACATTTGAAAAAAAAAAAAAAATTACATAGGTATATTTTTATAATTGAGTAATTATTGATAGTATAATCTTCAAAAATAACAGCTTAAAAGTAAATCATTGACTAATTTTAAGTACATGACTTCTAAAACAAACAAACATAAATAATTATTATTATGTTTCATGGATTTTGATTTAAAATAGACATGGCAAAATCATTGCTATCATCAGTTACCACAACTTTTTGATAAAATCGTGCGAATACCGAGGATGAGTCTGACCATCCCGCGGTTTTGCGTATAAGGTCAATATTAACTGTATTTTTATAAGCAGTAGACGTGGAAGCATGTCTGGTGGAATGAGCTGTAAAAATATTTGTATCAATTCCACTCTTATTTAAAACTTCCTTTATCCAACGACTGATTGACTGGGAACAAACTGGTTTATATGGTAATAAACAGGTCATCATGTTTTCTTATAGAGCCTGTTCTATTAACATATACTAACAAAGCACTTGCTGGACATATTTCCGGCTTTTCTTTGAAAAAAGGAATACTTAACAAGGGTTGAGATGAACCAGCTCGTGAGGATTTAATCAGATCTGGTATTTTAATAATTATCCTGTCACTTGCTTTAATTTCAATATTCTGTACCTTAATTTTACTTAAAGTTTGCACTCTACGTGCCGTTATAAGAGCTAGTAATGTAACAATTTTTTTTGTTAAATTTTCCATACTAATATCATCATTTGGGTACCAGCTTTCCAAAAAATTCAATACAATTGAAGGGTTCCAAGTGACATTATATTTAGGCAAAGGTGGTCGAAGCCGGTAGAAACCCTTAAACAATCTAGATCATCTGTGCCAATTTTTGGGTTCACAATCAAAGATAAGGCGGATCTATAACTATTTAAAGTACTATACTGAATTCCATTATGAAACATTTCAGTTAAAAAGGTAATTACATAGGGAATTGAAGCTTCATAAGCATCAATATTGTGAGTTTTACAAAAACATGACCATCTTTTGAAAGCAACACCATATTGTTTAACAGAATTGTCCGATAATGAAGCACACATGATTTCTAATGCACTTGGTGGGATGCTTCTTCGTGAAAATGCCGCGCGGATAACTTCGCGGCTACCAGCGTGTTGTGTTTTAGTTGGCTGTTAGGTACAGATAATAACACGTCTGCATTACTTCCAAGTATTAACATACTATCGCAACATATTCTTTTAAAAAGAGGGTACCACGGTTGAGTGGGCCAAAGAGGAACAACTACTATGCCTTCAGCTTTATCTGAAATAATTTTACGAATCATTTTTAAAATTATCGATACTGGAGGGAAAGCATAAAAATTTAATTTTGTCCAATTTAATGTAAAAGAATTGACCGCTAAGGCTCCTGGGTCTCTGTGCCAAGAAACATATGTATCGCATTTTTTATTTAACCTAGTAGCAAATAAATCTATTTCAGGTTTACCAAAATGTTCTACAATTCTACTGAAAGCATGGTCAGTTAGTTCCCACTCGATATCGGGATGAGATCGTCGCGATTCCGCGTCTGCTATCTCGTTATCTTGAGAACTAATGTATGACGCGTACACAAAAATATTTTTATCTTCGCACCATTTCCATAACTTTCTGGTTATATTAGTAAGATGAGGAAATCGCACACCACCCATTTTGTTTATATACGAAATAGCAGTAGTATTGTCGATTCGGAGAAGTATCTGACAATGGTTTAGGTTCTTTGTGAAAACCTTTAAACCAAAATATGCTGCCAATATCTCTAAATAGTTGATGTGCATATTTTTTTCTTCTTCACTCCATTTACCATTAGCTCTATTCTTTCCACATGCTGCCCCCCAACCTGTTTTGCTGGCATCAGAGAAGATTTCTAAACAATAGGAATCATCCCTAATAGGGTTGACTGAACTCCCAATGTGTGTCAGCCACCAATCGAAATCCTTTATTAAATATTCAGGAATAGTCATATAACTGTCATAGTTTACAGTTTTTTCTAGAGCTAGATATTTACATCGTTCAATATTCTTGGTGTACAACCAACCATATTGAACAGCGGGACATGATGAGGCAAGAAGGCCTGCTAATCGAGCAAAGAGTCTTATTGTACATCGTTTTAAATTTCTAAATTTTAATATTTCTTGTCTTATCAATATTCTCTTTTCCTCAGTAAGGGATAAATGGAAATTTTTTGTGTCGATTACAAATCCTAAATATTTGCATCGAGTGCTAGGTGTCAATGAACTTTTCTCATAGTTAACTATGAACCCTAATGACTCTAAGATATCTATTGAGTGAGTAACATTCTGTTGACAAGAATATAATGAGTCAGCAATTATACATATGTCATCCAAATAAATGGATGAGATATATCCCAAAGACCGAAGTAAGGATATTACGGGCTTCATCAACTTAGTAAAAACTAGGGGAGCTGTGTTCAAACCGAATGGGAGGACATTAAATTCATAAATTTTATTATTCATAATAAAACGTAGATATTTTTTGAATTCATCATTAATAGGTAATAAAAAATAAGCATCTTTTAAATCAATTGTACATAGGAATGATTTTCTCGAAATTAATTTCAAGGTTGTCCGTAAGTCCTCCATTTTGAAGTGATTCGTTGATATATATTCATTTAATGATTTAAGGTTCAAAATAAATCGCTTTTTCCCATTCGGTTTTGGTACAAGAAAAATGCTAGAAATGTACTGCGTATTACATGGTGTGCATTCAGATATTGCACCCGAGTTTAACAATTCATTGATCACTATTTCAAATTCATTGATTTCGTCGTGAGAAAATTTTTTGGGGGGTGGCGGAAAGTGCTGTTTCACGGTAGGGAAAAAAGGTATTTTATAACCATTTTTGATCCATGATAAAATCACAGCATCATTAGTAATGTGGCGCCACCTGTCATAGAACGCAGATAATCTGCCCGCGGTATAACGTACCTCGGTTATCGGCGTGTCTGTGTCCGCCCGCGCGAGCGCTGCGGCTGCGCTGACGGCGGCGGCGGCTGACGTGCTCGGGACAGCGGCGGCGGCGGCGGAGGGGCTTGGTACTTGCGAGGTTGTTGCGCTGCAGGCGCCGATCTCCTCCCTGCTCCCGCCTGCCTCGCCAGTGGGAGCGGAGGTTTCTCGTTTAAAGGCCCCGATTTACTATTTTGTGAGAACCCTGACGATTTAGCTTGAGATACAGTCTTCATTTCAGATCCTGATTTATGTATTGCTTTAGCAGTTTTTAGTGTATCGGCTAATTTTTCTCCGAACAGAAAACTATCAATTTCCGTTGAGTATAAGTGGTCTTTAATCTCTTTTTTAATAGTAGACGTGACAAAACTACGTCGAGACATAGACTCAACATACTGAGAATCACACAGGAGTCTAGTTGCATCTAATAGGAGCTTTATGACGTCAGTCTCTTTACTTTTATTGGCAAACATTGTAGTCAAAGCTTGACTTATACAAGTTATAGCAATTGCTTGTTGGTTTTGTTTTACTTCAATAGCTTTGTCCTTTTTCACTAATGCGTCGGACAGAGCAGCCTTAATTTCAGGATTTAATTGGGGGGACCCAATCTTAAGACAGTTTTCTGGTAATAAATATTTTTCAAGGAGATCTTTTTTCAAATCTTTTGGCAGACCCGTGGTAGCAATATGTTCCCATCGAACAGCTAGTTCCGCTTGTATTGATGAACTGTACTTTTTATTTTTAGAAGGAGTTTCACCCAGCAAGTCCAGTATATCGTTATCCAAAGTAATCTGAGTTTCAGGTGGTACTGAAGAGGTTGAGGGTATATCGGATATAAATTCCGTTATCGGTTGATCTGGTTCCAATGGTGATAACTGAATGACATTCATCGTATCGCCTATGCCGTCGGTGACAACCGGCGCATCTTCTAACACATCCATTTGATTGTCTACAAATAAAGGAGTTGCCTTAAGTCAGTGACTAAGCTCGTAACAAAGACATAGGCTCTATTGACCTATGCTCAAAATGTAGGTGTGAAGGTGTTATCCTCACAAGATAGACTCATCACTTTGTTGTAATAATAAATACAAAGGCGACAGTCTTAATAACTATCCTCATTGTATATTGTCATGAAGGTAACACTCTCTATTGAAGTGTACTCAACATATATTTAAATTTCAGTATTCTCATATAATTTGCCTATGAATTATATATGAAATAATTTTTTACCTACCTTCTTGTAATGACAATTCCGTATGAGAGTTGTCTGAAGATGAATCTGATTTTCGAGCCCGTTTTTGTATCCTCCTCTCTAATTTCTTTATTTTTCGCAGTAAATATTCATCACTGGCTTTATTCTTGCGTTTAGGCATTGTCACTTAATTTCTTACCGCAGTTTAGAAATATTGTGTAGAACGGCCAAGCACTAGAACGCGAAATGAAAATGGCGACGAGTGTTGCCAGTATGGGAAGTACAGTCTATGGAATGTAAAATATTATGAATTTTTATTTTATTTACTAAAAAAAAATGTATTTCTCAACTACAGTGTATGAATGGCCACACGGTTCGTACTACTACAAGTATTCTAATCTCGAAGACGAAGCAAAGTATAATCTTTATTTTAGGGGCGTCTGGTACCTCCGTCAGAAACTGTCATTTTAAAATAATACTGATCTAAGCGATAGTAGTACAGTAGTAGGTATAAAGAATGCCTCCTGAAGCGAATATAAAACACTTGCCACTGTTATAGTAGCTTTTAGTGATACGTAAAAATAATAAAGGTCTAGCCCCACTACAGAGGCGCGGCACGTAACGGCAAGTTTTCTTTGTATGAGTTTGTATGGAGTTGTGCACATACTAATTATTCATATTTGCCGCTACCTGCCGCGCCGCTCAAGCGGTATGTACTAGGGTAAGCGGTAGGTAAGCGCACAAGTATGGCTGGTCATAAAGCGTGAAATGGTTGTAACTGAGGTGTGTCCATGAAACTGTCTGATATCATTAAATTTCACGTCTTTTAGGGTTCCGTACCAAAATGGTAAAATGGAACCCTTATGGTGCGACTTTCTCCGTCTGTCTGTCCGTCTGTCCGTCTGTCCGTCTGTCCGTCTGTCCGTCTGTCCGTCTGTCCGTCTGTCCGTCTGTCCGTCTGTCCGTCTGTCCGTCCGTCACACTCGATTATTTCAGTAACTACCGAAGCTATCGACATGAAATTTGGAATAGTTGTGATTATTAGTGGCCCAAAGACACTGGAATTAAAAAAAATTGGAAATTATTTTTGTTCTTATTTAAAAAGGGGGGAAAATCTGAGGGTTGAAATTTAAAAGTGAGATAACTGTACTGTGTGGGGTATCATATGAAAGGGTTTACTTTGTACATTCTAAAACAGATTTTTAATTATTTTTAGTTATGATTGTTTTTGATTTATCGGGGAAAATGTCTTAAAAAATACCGTTCCCCCCCCCCTTATCTCCGGAGTTTACCAAATGAAAAATTTTAAATAATTATGGTCAATAGGAATTTACGTATATTTTACAGGAAAACTATAGCCAATGCTCTAACTAGCATAGTTTTTTTGATATTAACAATAAACCTCAACAAACAAAGTTAGTTCTGCGGTTCATTAACAAAGGTAATTATTTATTTATAATGGTACGGAACCCTTCGTGCGCGAGTCCGACTCGCACTTGCCCGGTTTTTTTCTTTTAGACGTCTAGCTGAAACGACACCGATTCGCACGGGTGGACTTTCCTATTTTTTTTCCACTACAATTTAGCCTTTGAGTACGATTTACTTGGTGAATATGTTTAGATTACCACATACAACATCCTCCACCACTACCACCACTACGACTACAGCCCATTAACGTCCCACTGCTGGGTAAAGGCCTCCAATCTCATAGGAGAGAGGGAAATTAGAGCTAAGACCCACCGAGCTGCTCCTCGGGTTTGCGGGCTTTTACGGCTATTATCATGTTAGTGATAATAACTGGGACCCACGGCTCAACGTGCTCTCGTTGGTGAAACACCTCCAAATTCCTAACTCCGGGCTAGTAATGAGAATTTCTAGTCAGAAAAACTCAACACTTAATTTGGCCCGACCCGGGGCTCGAACCCGGGAACTCGTCGGCCGCAGTCGAACATGCTAACCACTAGACCAGAAAGGCAGTCAGTAAACATCCTTTACTGTGCACCAACTCGTATAAAGCTGGGTCAGGTAATTGAACAACTATTTAGGTAACAATGCTACATCAGGGAACCATGATAATAATAATATCATAAGCGAAACCCAACCTAAATACCGGAATATCCAATATGGCTAACCATAAATGGATATAATATTAACAATGGCTATTATATAACAGGTTTGGCAGCCAAACAGGTCCAAAATCAACCTGACCGCAATATTACACGCAAGTATTCCATATTGTATTACAGATTTAGTTAGAACAGCTAATAAACAAAATGAATACTGAACAGTTGAACTATGCAATAATTAAGGAGTCACCAACATACTACCTATACCTACTATTAGGTATTATAAAATACCAATGCCCACGACTTTAAACGCGTGGTTTAAGATTTTTTTATCCCCGCAGGAACCCCTTATTTTTCCGGAATAAAAAGCCTAAATACCCTATATACGCCCTTCCCAGAACACAACCTATGTCTAATATTATGTGAGAATTGTTAGAAAATTTCGATATCGCGATGGCGCGCGGACCACGGACCGTGCATACACCTCTACGGGATAGCACCACTTCAACACAAAAATAAAATAAAAGCAAAAACTAAACCGTCATAAAAATTCACCGTCGCTGTAAGCACATTTGAAGTTGCTAATAATATTAAAAATTTAATTTTATCCAAAACTAAACTGTCATATTTAAAAATTAGTTCAAATTTTGGCCACCGAACCAGTAGGTATAAAGAAGCAAACATACCAATTATTATTAAAGAATTTAGGAAGCAAAAGCAATTTATCAGCCTTACATTAGTCAAACTTCAAGGTATAAACTCAGGGGTCATACATATTATTATGGCATCTGTTTAACAATATAACTGGTCAATATATACAGGGCCGTAAATAATTTAGTGGCCACTAAATAGAGGGTAGGCCACTAATATATTCTGAGGACAGTTTGTTACCCGATACATTAGGGTTGAAGGGTTAGGGACAAAGGGAATCTTTGATTAGAATATATTATTAGAAAATTTTGTCTGGTTTAAATTCTGTTGACATAATATAATTTGTGATTTTTTATCGAAAAAAGTCAATTTTATGCTTTTAACTTTTATCCTGTAAAGATTGTTCAAGACGACCTTGCTGGCACAGTACTGAGCGATGTGGTGTCACAAGAAGGTCACGGGCTCGATCCCCGGTAGACACTTCGGAATTTATGATTTGAGATGTCTGTTCTGGTAGGAGATTTTGGCCGTGGGTAATTACCACCGTACCATCAAAAACGTCCAGCCAAGCGATTTAGCGTTCCGACTCGATGTCGTGACCCAGGGGGGAGTATGAGTTTAGTATAACTGCTAGGTAGGTATATCCATAACAGATTAGCCCCCTACCATATTAGAATGAAACTCAATTTCACTTCCTTTAATGGTGATGGACATTATGAGGAAACCTGCATGACTGAGAGTTCTTCATAATGTTCTCAATGGTGTGTTAAGTCTGCCAATCCGCACTGGGTCAGCGTGCTGGATGATGGCCCAACCCTTATCATTCTGAAAGGATACTCGTGCTCAGGACTTGTGAAGGTACTGTAGTGAGCCGGCAATCGATAAAATAAAAAAAGCTAGCATTTCTCCAGTGCTAAATTAGGAGCGCGACTATTTTGCAAAATGCGGCTTTGATTGTAGTGTTTCTAACACTTTCGCTGCTAGACGGGGTCTTTACTACCCCCGGCAAGGGTGAAGCGAGAATAATGTGAGGTAATTGAGTTAAGCTTACGTCGTGTCGTCTATGGGCGCTGATTGAGCTCAATAACGACGTTACCGTTAGAGACTGATGAACTTTGTCGTGTCGTGGGGTCCAAAGTATCCCAGCGAGCGGTAAGCTTGAATGTCAGTGGAATAAAGGGCCAGGAAAATATTTATACTGTGTACTATGCAAAAATGACAGTTTTTACAACAAATCATACTCCAGGTCACCTCACATTTTTTTTCGTCGTAAACTTACGTTGCCCTGTCACTTCTAGTTATACGCATTCTATTCTTTAAATTTTTCTTTAAATTTAAAGGGCCGCTTTAACGGCCCTTGTTTCAATCAATTTTGATTTTTGGTGTAGATGTACCTGTTACATCCTGGGGAAGGACATGGGCTTAATCTCAGGAAAATTAATGAGAGATAGAGTAAAAAAACAACTTAATCCACGCGGACGAAATCGCGGGCATCAGCTAGTTAATTATTATAAATCAAATCGCCTATTGGCTATGACTCGAGCCACAACCATCACAGCAAGCGGTTCAAGCAACACCGTCTGCAAAGTACGGACAAAGGTGAATTTGTCCGGGAGTCAAACTACTGCGCGAAGCGAGTGATTTTATTAAATTCTATACGCTTTGCTAATATTTGCTAATAATATTCTATTCTTCTCTTAGTTCATTACCGTTTCTTGGAGTAGTCTGAGATGTCTTTCGTCGTCAACCGCTGTCAACCGATAGACGAACACTCCAGGACGTCCAGTCTCTTGTATGGACGTGGCCCCATGTGGCGATCTTATCCCTAAAGGGGTTTGAATATTTTTATATGGAGCCGGGCCTATCATTTTTTTAACTAAATTTTTAGGGTTCCGTACCTTAAAAAGAAATACGGAACCCTTATAGGATTACTTTGTTGTCCGTCCGTCTGTGTGTCAAGACCCTTTTTCTCAGGAACGCATGGAGTTATCAAGCTGAAATTCATACCAAATACTCAGGTCTACTGTCCCTTGGAGCTGTGGAAAAATCAAACTTCAAAGTCAACGAAATCGAAAGATAAAGCCGTTTATGCTGCAAATTTTCGACATAAACGACACTCGCAAGGGAATCAAAACCTACAGGGTACTTCCCGTGAACTCAGAATCTTGAAATTTGGTAAGCAGCAACCTTATAGCACAGATAAAGGAAAAATTTATAAAAGCATAAATTTTTAGTTACATCATTTAATAAAAATATTTTTAATAATTTTAAACTTACAACAGGTTTGTACGGAACCCTTAGTTCGCGAGTCCGACTCGCACTTGGCCGGTTTTTTTCCTAATAACGGCCCACTTATAAAACCTGGTAAATCTTGTAAAGGGACAGGTTTCCGTGAAGCTAACAAAGCCGTGACGGTGGCACCATAATCGAGTAGTGTGTAACTTCGATACCTTATATCTCTGAAACCTGCCGCTTTAGAAGGTTTTGCCTCATATATTACTTGCTTGTGATAACGCCAGCTATTGATTATTAATAGATTTTTTCTATTTCGCCAAAAAAAATGGCGGAAGAATGGTAGGTAGGCCAAAATATTCAAACCCGTTCCGTCCATCGACTTATACTATACCAGATGATTCCCGCGACTGCGTGGACCAAGTTTTTTCGATTCCCGCGGGACCTCTTGAATTTCCCGTGATAAAAAGTAGCCTATGTCCTTCCCCGGGACACAACCTGTCCCTGTACCAAATTTCAACAAAATCGGTTCCACAGATGGGCCGTGAAAGCGTAGCAGACAGACAGACAGACAGACACACTTTCGCATTTATAATACTACTAGACTAGATGATTCCCGCGACTTCGTCCGCGTGGATTAAGTTTTTTTTATCCCCGCGGGAACTCTTGAATTTTCCGGGATAAAAAGTAGCCTATGTCCTTCCCCGGGATACAATAGGTTGTATCCCGGGGAAGGACCCCTCCCAAATCCCCCCTCTACCAAATTTCATCAAAATCGGTTGAACAGATGACCCGTGAAAGCGTAGCAGACAGACAGAAAGACACACGTTACACACATTTATAACATTAGGTAGTATGGATTAGTATGGATTCCCATCATGATATAGAGACAGACGCCGACTTACATTATCGTCTCCCGAAGTAACTGGCTGGAAAGCAGCAATAAAATCAAGCTTATAACTCAAACAGACAGTTCTCGTTAAAAACTCATTCGCTGTACAATATCTTAGTGGCGGCAGGGTATGGGGTTACAATTAATTTCAGGGAGGTTTGCGGTCGCCTCCAGACGAGTTTCGCAAGGTGGGTTCCACTTGGGCTCTTCTGATATCGTATTTTTTTAATTGCGCTACAAGTTACTTCTTGAATTCAATCTCACCCTGGTGATTGTTCAGTCCAAGGCCTGTATTAATAAGCTGATATCAGCTAGGAACAAGTATTGGTTAATCTATGCTTAACAGTTTTAAAGCCATAGATTGCGATATAAGATCGTAGCGGGCTAACTTATTACCACCGGTAATAAGCCCATACCCCTAATCGATTTCTACATGGCATCGTATGGGAAAACGCAATTTATCGCTTGCCGTCACGTCTTTGTCAGTAGGGTGGTAATATTAACGGCCGTAGTCTCCCACCAGACCAGATCAGAGAAAAATCTGAAATTACAAATTCCCAAATTGGCCCTGCCGGAGAACGAGACCCCGGGACCTGCCATTATAAAACAGAACTCACCACTGTGCCAGAAAAGAAGAGGAAAAACTTGATTAGTGGGTAAAAAAAAACTGGGTAAGTCGTAGATATTATCACTGGCCTTAAACAACCTGTACGTAGAGTTCCTTAATTGCTTTTGAAATTATATTTTTCTAAGAAACGTCACTATCTATCTATAAACTAAAAATGTTTCTTACCAGAAATTATATTTTTTCATAGATATTTTAAAAGAGTATTTTTTAAAAGCTCATTACTATTCTAAAAGAAGCTAGTTCTTGAATTACCAAGTGGGTAAGTAAGAACTTTTACAAAAATTTTTAGGTGAGCCTTCAGTCGATAGGAAAAATGTCCAAGAACTGCAGCAGTAACGAATAGATTAAGTGCAGTTCGACGACAGTTTGTAATAGTTTTAGTTTTGCTTTCGCTCGGAACTGTTAGAGTAATACCTAGTTATGAATAGACTGTGAGTCAGTGACAGTTTATGGCACATTTACCTACTTATTCCGCAATATCTTCTCTTATATATAAAATTCTTGTGTCTCAATTTTCGTTCCCATACTCCTCCGAAACGGCTTGACCGATTCTCATGAAATTTTGTGAGCATATTTGAGTAGGTCTGAGAATCGGCTACTATCTATTTTTCATACCTCCACGCGGACAGAGTCGCGGGCATCAGCTAGTTATACTTTAAAAGCTTAAAGTCCGCTTGCACAAGGACATTTAAACCTATATTGTATCCCGGGGAAGAACAAAGGCTACTTTTTATCCCGGAAAATTAAACAGCTCCCGCGGGTATCAAAAATCTTAAGACCCTGTGTAGCGTATAAGGGGGTTTTTAAAAGCAGTGTATCCATCAAACGGTGACATAATGTATGCTTGTAAAAATAATTTGCTGTTTTCAAGACCTTTAAGCAGCCATTGATTGACGCATCTCAAAACACAATTTAAAAAAAATCTCTGCATTGAAATTTATATTAAACATACCTCTAAATTTACCTCTTAAAGCAATTTTTCTCCTTATTGAAACCAATTATTAGCTCTTGAAATATAAGATAAAATTCATATTTGTATATGAAACACATTGTCGGATTCATTTGTATTGAAAAGTAAATATTTTTTTTTTACAAATGATTTCATGCATTTTTTGCGACATACGCTTGCTCGATTTCACCCCCCCGCGCCTGTGTTTTTCATCTCGTGAGCTCACAGCGCCTTAATCCACGCGGACGAAGTCTCGGGCATCATCTAGTAATTCTTTATACATTTAACATCATAATTGTGGCCTCACCAACACCTGAATAAAGTGTATAAGCATCGGTGAGTCCATCTTCCTCTCAAACTTGTTCAGGATACGGCTGGTATTTCTCCTGCATTAGGTATAGCATATTTATTATAGACTAGATGATTCCCGCGACTTCGTCTGCGTGGATTTATGTTTTTTGATTCCCGCGGAATTTTTCAAATTTCTGGGATAAAAAGTAGCCTATGTCCTTCCCCGGGAAATAACCTGTCCTTGTACCAAATTTCATCAAAATCGGTTGAACAGATACATTTTTTTGATTCCCGTGGGAACTCTTCAATTTTCCGGGATAAATAGTAGCCTATGTCCTTTGCTGGGATGTAACCTATATCTATACCAAATTTCATCAAAATCGATTGAGTAGTTGGGCCGCGAAAGCGTAGCAGACAAACAGACAGACACACTTTCGCATTTATAATATTAAGTATTAAGTATGGATATTAAGTATGGATAAAGAAGAGCCAAAAGGAACAAACCTTATGAACGGAGACATAAATGTGTAGGTCCGGTACAAATGGTAAATCGACCGCGGCGATCAATTATAAAACAGAATTGGTTTCCGTTCTCGCCGGGTCCATATTGAATGTACATACTTGCAGCAATGGCTTGATTTAAATCAGATACTGAATTTTTAATCGCGCTCTAGATTCTAGACGGCCCGTTTAATTGAAATACCTAACTGGTACAGATTTCGCAGTAGATATGCCGCAGCTGAAGCTTCACACCGTAAAATTAAAGTGTAACAAAAGGAATTAGGGCTGTATAAAGTTAGAAATAGGAAATAAGAGTTGGTTCTAAAATCGACTTAATGAGAAGTGAAGTTTTGGGTCATCGTATGATGATAATGATGATGCCCTCCAGGCCGATTTCGGCCACGGCGACTGCTTGGGGAGAACTCCTAATATCTGGAGGGCATCTGATGTTCTGCCCTATTATGTGCCCTCATGTGGCTAGCATATCCCCATCATAAGGACCCCTCCCAAATCCCCCCTCTACCAAATTTCATCAAAATCGGTTAAACAGATGGGCCGTGAAAGCGTAGCAGACAGACAGACACACTTTCGCATTTATAATATTAGTATGGAAGTATGGATTTTCGCTTTTTAACAGTCTTAAGCGCTAAAAGTTACTGTAGAGTGGTAGGTAAGCGTTTTATTTTCGCTTCAGTTTTTTAAAGCTGTCTGTCCTAATATTGCCTGTCCACGTTAACGCTAAATGCGCCTCATTTTCAAGTGACAGTACGAACTTAGGTACCCTTAAATATCACTTACTTCGTGCGGAAACCCCAAAATAATGACTTAATGTTGTCAAATGTGTGTGAAGTCTGCCAATCAAAACCCGGGCAGCATGGTGGACTTTGGCCAAAATCATTCTCATTCTAAGAGGCCATTCATTTATCCATCTATCAGCATTATTGTTTTAACTTAAACGGCATCATAAATCATTGAACATTATTTATTTATTATTACCTAAAATACCTGAATTCCAAATTAATACATACTTAACTAGTTCAGTAAATAAACTGTAAGAATCTTCTAAAATATATAAAGAAAGTGTTTTATAGTTTTACGCCAGCGTTTTTATTACTTAGCTTTTGTACGAATTACCATAAATCCTTACCGCGGCTTTGTAGCACCTTCGAAGTATTTAGTAGTTTTAATGGCTTTTCAGGTGCAATTATTACGAGTAATAATATTTTAACTGAAATTGAAAAGAAAAGTTTTGTTAATCTATTTCTGTTTAAGGATTTAAACTACTTACCTCTAAAATGTTGCAGAGGTCCGTAAAAACGAATTACTTTAGATAGACAGATAATATTATGTACTTTCGCATACATAATACCAGATGATGCCCGCGGCTTCGACCGCATGGATTAAGTTTTTTTAATTCCAGGGAGAACTACTTAATTTTCTTGGATAAAAAACCTACGCCCTTCCCCGGGATGTAAACTACCCCTATACCAAATTTCATCAAAATCAATTGAAAAAAATTACGTTTGTTGTATGGGAGCCCCCCTTTAATATTTACTTTATTGATATTTAATTATTTATTTTGAAAGGTAATATACAAGTTAATATTCTGTGAAAATTTGAACCGTCTACCTGTTAACGTTTTTAATATTGAGCAAAAAAATACGAAAAAAACACGTTTATTGTATGGGGACCCCCCTTAATATATATATTTTTTTAATTTTTAGTATTTGTTGTTATAGCGGCAACGGAAATACATCATTTGTGAAAATTTCAGCTTTCTAGCTGTCACGGTCTATGAGATACAGCCTGGAGACAGACAGACAGACAGACAGACAGACAGACAGACAGACAGACAGACAGACAGACAGACAGCGGAGTCTTAGTAATAGGGTCCCGTTTTTACCCTTTGGGTACGGAACCCTAAAAATGGGCCGTTATACAGTATACAGCAGACAGACAGACACACTTTTACATTTATAATATTAGTATGGAGATATGGATATTGGTAGGATCCGATGAAAACCTATAAGGCGTACTTCGATGCTTTTTTCGAGATTATGCTTGACTTCGCAGAGAAACCATAAAGGATAACTAGGATCAGAGTAACTAATAAATTAAGAATAAAACATTCTACTAACATTAGAAGAATTACTTAAGAAAATTTCAAAGGTCTAACTAAGGTTGTTTCTAATCTAACAATGTCCTCAGGTGAGTCCGCTCGAATTTTCCGAAGCAATACCTGAAAATTCTTCCAATTGTACGTGAGGAATATGAGTTAAAGTCTAATATTATTATCTAGTATAGATATAGAATTTCGTCTAAATTGGTGACATATGAATGGGCCCTAATGAAAACAGACAATATCATAGACACAGACAGATATAAGCATTTTTTATAATATAAAGTTGTAACCAAGTAAACTTTGTAATTTAAATAAATTATAAAATATAGTAATTATTCTGAAATAACACCGTTAATACAACCGTGTGTTCTGGGGATATTTTCCGCACTTGGACGAGTCGTTCCGCTGTACGTGATTAATACAACCATTACATTACGTAACACTGTAACAGTTTTAAGTACCTAACTAGCACTAAAACCTAAAGAGCGGAAAGTGTTTTATTTTCGCTTCAGTTTTTGAAAGCTGTCTCTCCTAATTTCACTTGTTCGCGTGAACGCTAAATGCGCGTCATTTTCAAGTAGCTGTGAAAAGTGATGCTAAAACGATTTTAAGTCTCTATCCCCGATAAAAGCCTTCGTCAACTCACTTAAACGTCCATTGCGATGGAGTTCTATAAGTTATCTCGATAATCCATACTAATATTTAGATTGTACCTATTGTGGTGTTGACGACCTCCCTGGTGCAGTGTTGAACGCTGTTGTCTTAACGTGCGTAGGTCCCGGCTTCGATTCCCGGCAGGGTCAATTAGGGAATTTATATTTTCTGAATTTTCCCTGGACTGGCCTGGTGTGAGGCTTCAGCCGTGGCTAGTTACCACCCTACCGGCAAAGACGTGCTGCCAAGCGATTTAGCGTTCCGGTACGATGCCGTGTAGAAACCGATTAAGGATGTGGATTTAATATAACTTCCATGCCCCTAACATGTTAGCCCGCTACCTTCTTAGACTGCATCATCACTTACAATCAGATGAGATCGCAGTCAAGGGCTTACTTGTAGTAGATTTAAAAAAATGATTTGTTGGCTCGAGCCGGCAATGGGTTGAAAGATGAAGGACCTAAGCATTCACCTAATTCCAATCCGAAATCAACTTAATAATGTAACTGTCAAGGAATTCCATGCGTTCCTAAAGTAAATAGGTTCAGTCGGGAAGTCCTTTGTCATATTATTGAACGTTTGATGTCTTGACATACTCTGTTTGCTTCATATATTTTGTACTGGAGCAGAATAGTAAATAAATATAATAAGGGCGGTTTCAGATTAGCCTATATTATGCCCGTATGCGCTCGTATCGGCTTAAGTGCTCACACGCGCGCCACATTTTGCACTTCAAAAAACCGAACGCGTGTACATGCGTTTACTCCGGCGTGTTCGCTCGAACCCGTGGTCAGCCAGTGGGTGGCTCACGCTTATTCAGCGTGGAAAATGCAACGCCTATACGTGCCCGCACGTGCTTCCATAAACAAGCTTGTATGCGCCGAAAAAACGCTTATCTGTAACCGCCCTAAGCACCAAAATGACGGAATCCCTTTCTAGGTTCGATTCTTCAGAACCTGCTTTCCGAACCGGTGGTAGAGTCAAAACATGACGTAACATAAGAGATACATGTGAGTATGTCCTACATGTTATAAATAAATTGAGTTTATTGAATAGCTTATTTCGAGCCTTAGTATATTAACAGTTTGAAATAATAATATTACTTAGCGCTTAAAGCTTAAAAGTAGAGAGACTAGACGTTGCTTGCAATTAAGTCAGCGTTTAATTGCTGATTTCCAATGAGATTTCAAATAATTCCCGTTTGGCATATAATACATAAGCGGTTGCCCTCATAATATTGTGGTGATAATCCACAAATTATGGTGTTTATCTTTGACTCCAGATGAAAGCTTTTTCTTTCTTTATAAACTTAAGAATTAAGAAAATTAAGGAAAATGCAAATAAATAAAGAGAGATTTTAAAGCAAACGTTAAGTATCGGATAGTAATAAATAAAGAAACAACGCGCGTGATTTTGACGCATCGTAAGCCTAAGCTTGCGGCGAAACATACGACGCAATCGCATCCAGAATCGCATCCGAGCACTAAACGAACAACACCTCATAACCCCATAACTACCCTCCGATATTAACCACGCAACTATAGCAACAAAAGTCTAAACAGTAAAGGTTGAAATGGAACGCACCGAATGTTGCTGACACATGCAAGTCTCGGTGATTCAGGGGTGTTCGCCTGCCGAAAATTGGCATATAAATGTGTATATTATGTAAAACAGTTAGGGTTGCTACACGTTTGTTTTGAGGTTTGCTTCCTGCAAGTCTGGCACAGATAACCTGTATGGTAGAGTGACCAGTATTGTTTGTTTTGACTCGGACAAATGTGAGGGACAAATTTTAGGGTTGTAATTACAATGGACGTTGTATTTATTACATCTGTTTCCGTGTTAACACAGGGCCACGGCTTTTGATGAAACGTAAAGCGACTCGTTGTCGTCTCGACACCACAGAGATCGTTGGCTTATTCAGATTTTTAGATATCTGTTTAGTTACTGCTAGGTATAGCCAAAAGACCTTCCTGGTCGCTGGTGCTGACGGTTACGCTACTAAACTTGAAATGGATGTTATATTCTTTATTAAGTTTTTAAAAGGTCTAAAATTTTGATCAACCTTTAAACGTTTGTTTGCCTACAAATAACTAAAGGGATGCCCGTGCCTTAATGATGATGTGATGCCCGCGACTCCATCCGTATTTTGATTTAGGTTTTTGAAATTCCCGTGCGAACGCGGTAACAGGACAGATGGTCTATCTGCTAATGCTTTTAGTAAAAGAATTATCAGATAGACAGACACATTTTAGCATCATCCAAATTCACTAAAGTTTAATCAAATCCTTTCAGTAGTTTTCGCGCTAAAGACTGAGAAACATCAACTAATCCATCCTTCCGCGTTTATAATAATGATAGTATGAAGTATAATAAAAAGCTGCAGTTTTTGTGCAACATTGTTTATTTACACGTTCTTGAGTTTATTATCTATTGCAACTTCCTGTAGTCGATCCTAAGATCTGACAAAAATGATGTGGTATATTATCTTACACTATATTTTTGACCCAGAGATCCTGTGCTTTGGCAAGTTGAAACGTCTTTCGCTAGCTCCATACGCCGCATGGCTTTTTGGGTACAAACTCAAATTATTTACATAAGGGAGTGAGAAAGCCTTTGACAAACTGTCGATTTACCTTTTATAGTTATCTACAAACAAAGACTGGAACGCTAACTCAGGGTACTCAGGGTAAAAAGTTGCACGCTTCAAGGTAAAAAGTTGCATGTGTCCGTATATGAGGCAAAACAAGAGACAGATGCTTGCTCTAGCTTCTGGGGAGGGTAGTTTAGAACAATTTTATTAGCTAGACAGACATGTTACTACGAAAACACGTTTAGTAACAACCCGAGTTAGGTTAGTGACTAATTTAATAATGTTTTGCCTGGTGGGAGGCTTCGGCCGTGGCTAGTTACCACCCTACCGGCAAAGACGTGCCGCCAAGCGATTTAGCGTTCCGGTACGATGCCGTGTAGAAACCGAATAGGGGTATGGGTTTAATATAACAGCCATGCCCCTAACAGGTTAGCCCGCTACCATCTTAGACTGCATCATCACTTACCATCAGGTGAGATCGCAGTCAAGGGCTAACTAGTAGTGGATAAAAAATAAAAAATAAAAATTTTGTCAGATGAGTACACTACCAGGCTACATTTTAAAGCTTATGAAAAATATTCGTCACGTTTTAATGGACTGACTAGCTGATGCCCGCGACTTCGTCAACGTAGAATAAGGTTTTTTTGGTTCCCGCTGGAACTCTTTTTTTTCCGGCGTCATTGAGTAGCAAACATGCATCCATTCATCCATCCATACAAACTCTCGCATATAAATATTAATATAGCGCACGAAGTCACGGTCGTCTACTAGTATTTAATATTTTTTTGTGTCGTCGTCGTCTTCTTCAACCAATAGGCGTCCACAGCTAGACATAGGTCTCTAGTGGAAGGATTTCCACATTCTCCAACGAGGGGTTCGAGGGGGGGGAAGGGGGGGGGGGGGGGGGGCAACGATATTTGGAGTAGATAAAGAGATCCACAAAGGGCCGCGATTGATTCTCAAGATGGATACGCAAATCTCCGTCCCCAAATTAGCACTCGTTAGAAGGGGAAAAGGCGTTGTTATTTCACTTTTGCTAGATAAAAGAAATACGGATACACAATGGAGGCAGTTATATTATCCTGAGGGAGCTACAATCCTCTTCTTATTGAGGAAGCGACGAGAGAAGGAGAAGAGTTTAGGGCCGTGAAAATGATCTCCTACGAGATTTTTTAAACATAAATAAGACCTAAATCCAAACACATTAAGTCGGGGGCATCAAGGCAGTTATATTATTTCAAGGGAGCTATGATCCTCTTCTTGTGAGTAAGCGACGCGAGAAGAAGAATATTTAGTGCCGTGAAAATGATCACCCACATTTTAAACATAAATAAGACCTAAACCAACACACGTCTATGTCGTGGGTGTTAACTAGCATGTCATAAACTCTAAAGCAGATACAAGAACCTATGTCCCCATTTAGAGAGTGCCCTAGATATAGTTAGGGTAAAGTAATCCACAAAGGGCCGCGATTGATTCTAAAGATCGATACGCAAATCTCCGTCCCCAAATTGGCGCTCTTTAGAAGGGGAAAATGCGTTGTTATTCCACTTTTCTTTGAAAAAGGGAATAGGGGTACACCACAAAGACAGTTATATTATCTTGAGGGAGCTACGATCCTCTTCTTGTGAGGAAGAGACGCGAGAAGAATAATATTTTAGGGCCGTGAAAATGATATCCCACAATTTTTTTAACCTAAATAAGACCTAAATCCATACAAATTAAGTCGTGAACATCAACTAGCATGTCATAAATTCCTTAGCAGATTTAAGAACCTATGTCCCAATTTGGACAGTACCCCAGATATAGTTAGGGTAAAGTGATCCACAAAGGGCCGCGATTGATTCTCAAGATGGATACGCAAATCTCCGTCCCCAAATTGGCGCTCGTTAGAAGGGGAAAAGGCGTTGTTATTCCACTTTTCTTTGATAAGGAAATAGGGGTGCGATTACCGGCAGAATTTGCAATGAACACGATTTTTATGCTAACTCCAAATGGAATAAGTTTTGTTGAGAAATATTTCTTTTCATGTGTATATTGCCGCGAAATAGTTAAATTCACCGTACGGCGGATCAAAGTTGAACAAGTTCGTCATTGCTATACATTCAAGCAAGCGTTGCTAGCCCACGTGTAGTCGCATGGAATGAAGTTGCATTAAATGGACCATGCTGATGAAAAAATATGGCATAATATAAATAAATAAGTAAATGCTTATAATTAATGGGCTACGACAGACATAATAGGTACCTACGTTTAATAATTCCATTACATCTTTTCAATGGTTTTTATGAAAAAGTATTATTCCTGGAACATTATTTCTGTTTCTTGTCATCCACATGCAGTTTAGTTCAATATTGAGTTTAACTGCAACTAAAAATATTTTCCAAACAATTACATATTTGTGTTTAACCGACAGTTTAATGCTACGGTTACGCTACGCCGTAGCACGTTAAATCCGTAGGTATAATACGACGTGTCGTTTTGTCCTTGTGTAGGTCTGTCTGCTACGTTTTTACAGCCCATCTATTCATCCAATGTCGACGAAATTCAGTGCATTACGGGGAATGATGTAATAACATAGGCTAAAGTTTTATACCAGGAATTCAAAATTCCCATGTTAATTTTCAAAAACTTTATCTATGCGGACATAGTCGCCAACATTATATTAATATTCTAGTCCAATATATTTTACAAAACACAATTAAACTTCCTCAACAAGTAACAACATACTCTGCTGTGTACTCAATAAAAAAATGTATTATTCATGAACAAATTACTAGTGGGATCACCCGTACAATAAACTGTTACGGCTGTCCAAACTAGTTCTCAGCCTCAGAGGAGCATGCTCCAACATGCACAACTGTTGTGAACTCATGAAATATTCTTGTACACCAAGTTTTTATAACATTAGTGTCCTCCGTCGTTCGGAAATTGTCTGGATATTATGCAAGAACTTTCTAGAGACTCGGGGTATGTTTTAGTTTATTGCTGCCAAGTTGAGGGTGGATAGTATCGAGTTTTTCGACGATATCTTTCAAAATTGTCTACAGATATTTCTTTATCGTAAATACTAGAATATAATCGTGTTTCGCTCGCGTGGACTTTGTTTTTGTCTCGCGGCAATTCCTTGATCATCATACTAATATTATAAATGCGAAAGTGTGCTAGTTTGTCCTTCATTCACGCAACCACAAAGCAACGGATCGACGTGATTTTTGCATGGGTGTAGTTAAGGACCTGGAGAGTGACAAAGGCTACTTTTTATTTATCCCGGAAAATTAATGAGTTCCTATAGGAATTATAAACTTATTCCACGCGGACAATGTCGCGGGCATCAGCTAACCAGGTGTAAATAGGAGCCTATGTAATTATTAGTTAGTTAGTTTAATTCATTCAATATTGTGATACCAGAGACTTCATTCGCTTCGTTGAAACTTTAAAATTTTCTGAGACATTATATTACATTGTATGCGTAGATATCAAGCATGCACCCGTCAAAATAGGAACAGTAGGGCGACCGCGTATCTTTTGCATCAATCATTGATAGGTACATCGCAATCACCTCCGACTGGCTGAATTTATGGTATTCTTGCTGCGTCAATGGATTTCGTTCAATAGTGGAAGAGTTTTAACCAATCAGAGGTGATTGCGATGTATCAATGATTGATGCAAAAGACACGCGGTCGCCCTGCTGATGAGCCGTAAAGTCATAGCAGTTCTCTTGATTTTACAATGGTTCTGGAAGTTGGTTATTTAATTTTACAATCAATCATTGATACATCGCAATCACCTCCGACTGGCTGAATTTATGGTATTCTTGCTGCGTCAATGGATTTCGTTCAATAGTGGAAGAGTTTTAACCAATCAGAGGTGATTGCGATGTATCAATGATTGATGCAAAAGATACGCGGTCGCCCTGCTGATGAGCCGTAAAGTCATAGCAGTTCTCTTGATTTTACAATGGTTCTGGAAGTTGGTTATTTAATTTTACAAACGTTCTTTGGATTTAGAAACAATAATCTTGTGTATTCTATTGGCATTCTTCAGCTGATATGTAATAGTCACACAAACATATCTGACCCGAAGCCTGATTACGTATCATGCAAACGATTCGCGATAGAAAAAATAGCAAAAATTGTACAATATTTGCTGTCTAATCGCAAATTCGTATTATATTATATCGTCGATTAGACAGCAAATATTGTACAATTTTTGCTATTTTTAACCGACTTACAAAAAAGGAGGAGGTTCTCATTTCGACGCGTATTTTTTTTAATGTATGTTACCGCATATCTGCGTGGTTTCCAAACCGATTTGAAATATTTTTTTTCAGTGGTTAGAGGAAGCTCGCGAGGTGGTCCCATAAAAAATTCTGACTCCAAATTTATGGTGAATTCATATTGTAGGTGTCAAGCAACGACTTCATACTTAAACCCAAGTCCCAACTCCTCAACTCTGATGCTGCAGGGTACTGCATACCTAAGCCGTGGGGATTAAGAGTACCCACACTAAAAAGTTAAAAAAAAAAATTCTTTTTAAAAAACCGACTTCCCAAGCGTGACGCGTCAACTTTGCCTATCTTTGTTATACTCGCCCGACTTCAACATAGTGTGTAGAAATCAAAATTATTTTTTTTTACTTTACAGTGCCTTGGGAAGTCGGTTTTTTTAGAAAGAATTTTTATTTCTATCGCGAATCGTTTGCATGATACGTAATCAGCCGGTAAAAGCGTCGCTAGTATAGGTGATAATTTAACATAAAAAATACTTTTTAAACAACCGACTTCAAACTCCCGCGACAACTTTACAACAACAAGCACACGCTATACAAAGTACTTATTTTATTGTTGATATTTTAAAAACCGCTCGACCGATTTCGATAAAATTTATATGGGACCACATGGGAAGTATGTTCTTCAAATTAAAAAAGAATCATCCAAATCGGTCCACCCAGTCAAAAGTTCTGAGGTAACAATAATAAAAAAAAAATACAGACGAATTGAGAACCTCTTCCTTTTTTTGAAGTCGGTTGAAAAATAAAATAAAAACAAAAACTAAACAGGCATAAAAGTAAGTTCCAATTTTGGCCACCGGGATAGATAAGTTTGTGGGAGTATACCTACTTGCATTGGTTCAAAGACACCCATCATACTTAACATTATAAATGCGAAAGTGTGTTTGTGTGTTGGTTTGTCTTTCAATCACGCCGCAATGGAGCAACGGATCGACGTGATTTTTGGCATGGGTATAGTTGAGGACCTGGAGAGTGACAAAGGCTACTTTTTTCCCGGAAAATTAAGGAGTTCCCGGGGGAATTTAAAAAAACTTAAACCACGCGGACGAAGTCGCGGGCATCAGCTAGTAAAATATAAATGCTGATTGTGAAGCTTTCCTATTGAAGTCGTTTCATCTCGTATCGATACAATGTTTCACAATGCTTCTAATCCTACACGGTCGCTTTGTTCACGTATCGAGATTATTGTCTACTGTATCTAATACTGGAACTAGTTATGAGAGTCGTGTGAGCGTGCTAGCTAATCCATATCCATCCATACTTACTTACTTACTTTATAATATTAATAATTTAATATTTAATAATTTTAATATTAATATATATATTAATATTTAATATATTTAATATATAATATTATAATAAATATAATAAATTAATAAATTTAATAAATTTTAATAAATAATATTATAAATGCGAAAGTGTGTCTGTCTATCTGTCTGTCTGTCTGTCTGTCTGTCTGTCTGCTACGCTTTCACGGCCCAACTACTCAACTGATTTTGATGAAATTTGGTACAGAGATAGGTTACATCCCGGGGAAGGACATAGGCTACTTTTTATCCCGGAAAATTGAAGAGTTCCCGCGGGAATCAAAAAAAATCAATCCACGCGGACGAAGTTGCGGGCATCATCTAGTAATATAATATTAACTACTAGTAATTTCAAGACTGCACGTGAATCAAGATTTTTCAAAGGTCCCATTGCAAAAATATATATTAGTATTTCTTTACTCAATTTGAAGACACTGTTCTTGTGTTCTTTCAGCACTTACACTACACTTTCACTAATCAATAAGCACCATTGAAAAAATTGCTCAATAGGGTTGCATTACAGACATGATTCTAAATTTCAAATTCATAGAGCCACGCAAGAAAGTATTTTTAGAACATTTTCTCATGCGATGCCGGCCTCTAAGTCTTATTAATAAACCAAAATCAGGCGGGTTACTACCATCGTTTAAAGCAGTATTACTTCAAAATTACAGTTTTATTGACAGACCTTGACGTCCCCAAAATAAGGATTATAATTCTAAAACACGAACGTCAACAATATTAAGTCAATACGGATTTAGGTGATGGTAGTATGCTCCCTGTTACGAACACGTTCTCAACTGTTGCGTTACGGTTGGTTCCTATACACGTGAAATACATAAGATATTGATTTTAAATCTAATTGTTTTTTTTTTTATAAATACGTATCAAAATAATACCTTAGGACAAAAATCCCTCACCTTAATTTGTTATTCCAGCCATATAAGCTTCACTAACCAAAGGTATAGTAAGAGTATGAATATTCTTCAGACAATGTTTCATGTAGGTTTCAAACAACGGGTATGTTCGGACTTATTCCCAAGTTTTCAAGGCTTAGCGCGCGTTCACACTTTACGTATTTTCAGCCGCCTACTTTGAGCGAGCGTTACGCAGTTTAATACTTTCCATCCATACTATATCTAAGTATATACAATATTATAAATCCGAAAGTTTGGATGGATGTATGGGTGGATGGATGTTTGTTACTCAATCACGCCAGAACGGCTGAACGGATGTGGAAGAAATTTGGCGCAGAGGTAGATTATAGTGTGGAATAACATTCCAGACTATAATCTACCTAATTATATCCCGTAAAACTAAAGAGTTCCTGCGGGAACCGAAAAACCTCAATCCACGTGGACGAAGTCGTGGGCCACCACCACCACCACTACAGCCCATTAATGTCCCACTGCTGGGCACAGGCCTCCACTCTCATAGGAGAGAGGGAATTAGAGCTTAGACCCACCACGCTGCTCCAATGCGGGTTGGCGGGCTTTAACGACTATTATCATGTTAGTGATAATAACCGGGACCGACGGCTTAACGTGCTCTCCGAGGCACGGGGGTGAAACACCGCCACCTTCCTGACTCCGGGCTAGTGCTGAGAATTTCTAGTCAGAAAAACCCAACACTTATTATGGCCCGACCCGGGACTCGAACCCGGGACCTCGTCAGCCGCAGTCAAACATGCTAACCACTAGACCAACGAGGCAGTCGTGGGCATCAGCTAGTAATACATAATTCACATTTTTTTAAATACTTTATGTTCACACTAAAGTCTAAACCTATATAAGCTACTATAACTTGTGAAGGTCAATCAAAGGCACGGGTCTCGCATCTTGGCCATCCTCCCCGGGCACAGAATAAATAGTACTGACGTACAGAAGTCTCACTCCTTTGATGTTGACTACTTGCCGACGTTTTAATAGCCTACATAATTATTATTAAAAAGATAAATCACGCACGCAAGCTAAATTAAACTTTATCGCCGCGCGCGAGTGTCCGTATTGCTTTGCATCTTTTCCCTTTCCTACGTCACGGACGACATTGCGAGCTTGTCTAGGGCTGTCAGCAAACAGTACAACAATACAGTAGGTTTTTCGAATTGGTAAGTAAGGTACCTACTCTGACTATGATCGACTGTATTTTCGCTACTCTGTGACGCATTACCTCTACATTCCATGCGTAGGTATCTATGCTCCATCTACTTACGCACGCAACTTCCAAGGTCATTCGTCGCCATCCGTCGTCATTTTATGTACCTACTACCTACCTATCTAACAAAATTTTAATCATGAAATAAACTCACCTTTCACTATCCTTTGGTAACGTAAAAAATGATAAATTTGAATCCTTTTGTGTGCTCATTAAGCATCCTTCCACGCAACAATAATTATGGTTGCAGCTACTTTTTGCCATTATAATTCTAAAGATCGATAGACCATTATATATATACATGAGTTTAAATGTCTACAACTATTTATCCTACAAATAATTAATATGCTAAACACTTAACTTATACTAATAAACAAATATTTTCAAAAAACTATTTACGAAAACAGCGTTAAATTCACTAGCACGTCGCTCGCTTATAACGCGCCAGCCCCGACTGCGTAAGCATTCCGGGAATGAGCGCGATCGTCGGTATTTTCGTCGCGCAAGTACCAAGAGTGACACAGGCCTGCCCCGGGTCTGGACAGAGACCTTTTCGAAAGCGCGCCGCCAAACATGGTCCTCCACCTTCCTCATCCACTGGTCGGTTTGTCTTTCCGACCCCCCAAGTAGTACGATCAGCGGCTGACTTTGTAAGGTGTGAACCCTCTCTAACAAAGCACTTGCAATACATTTTATTAGTCATAATTGCGAAGTTGCGACGATCTACTTTCGATTTACTTACCGCAATTCCAAACATCCTATTTGAATACGATCTCAGATATAAGACATTTCTGTCTTAATCATCCAATGGTCTAAATTGTTGAGTTTAAATTATTAGAACACACACCGCTAGTCCACCTTGCTGGCCAAGTGTTAAAACTCACTGAGGAATATGGTCTAACCACGATCCCCAGGGACTTCTGTGCCACGAATGTATAATAGCCGCGGTGTAAGTTGAACTCTGTGCAGAAACACATTTCGGGCGTCAAAAGAAGTGCGGTAAGTGCGCCGTGAGCCCCTCGCTCCCCGCGCATGCTCCGCTCGGCTCTGTAGTACAATGTACCTGCGCAGACGACCGCCATTTTGGGTTAACTTACATACAGTCGATTGTACGAGGTTTTAAAAACCGGCCAAGTGCGAGTCGGACTCGCGCACCGAGGGTTCCGTACAAACCTGTAGTACGTTTTAAATTAAATGTTTTTTTTAAATATTTGAGTTGATTGAATGAAAGGTAAATTGCGATTTACGATTAATGACGTATTAAAAAAAAACTACTTACTTGATCTCGTTCAAACCAATTTTCGGTGGTACTTTGCATGGTTATGTACAACATATATTTTTTTTAGTTTTATCATTCTCTTATTTTAGAAGTTACGGGGGGGGGGACACACATTTTACCACTTTGGAAGTGTCTCTCGCGCAAACTATTCAGTTTAGAAAAAAATGATATTACAAACCTTAATATCATTTTTGAAGACCTATCCATAGATACCCCACACCTATGGGTGAGATGAAAAAAAAATTTTTGAGTTTCAGTTCTAAGTATGGGGAACCCCAAAATTTTTTTTCTATTTTTGTAAGAAAATCTTAATGCGGTTTACAGAATACATCTACTTACCAAGTTTCAACAGTATAGCTCTTATAGTTTCGGAAAAAAGTGGCTGTGACATACGGACGGACAGACAGACAGACAGACAGACAGACAGACAGACAGACATGACGAATCTATAAGGGTTCCGTTTTTGCCAAATTTGGCTACGGAACCCTAAAAACGAGACCACCCGTTTCAGTGAGATAAGTATATCCAAGTACAGTACAGTCCGATTAAAACTTTATGACGTATTGGCAACGTCTCTGAAGTTAGCTGCGAGTGTAGTTTCGCGCAGATATACTCGACTGAACCGTCCCGCTGATACCTAATATTGTATTCTGCGCATCGAAATGTACGCTGTTCGTTGATGTTGATTTCAAGTCATAAAGTTTGAATCGGACTGTATCTACTGCGTCACAATTGTCTTACGTGTTGTCTGCCGTCTGCAACGACGAGTCAAATTTGAAATGGAAAACGGCGCTTATACTCGACGAAGTTCGTGAAGTGATGTCGTGTAAATTAGGGGGAACAATACAGAGAACAAAGTTTGCAAGCGGTACATTGTAGATATACGAGTACTTAGGAAATTGTGTACAATAAACTGAGGAGGTATACTGGGACGTACTTATGGAACTTAGTTGACAAGGAATGTTTTGGATTGATACTTGATGTTACACCTATTTGTGTTCCGTGCAATTTCGTTGTAAGTAGGGTGTTTTCGACGTCCTCACGTTGTCCTCTTTTCATAACAGCAAGTTGACTGGCGCTACCCATATTTGTTTAGGTTTCAACTAGTCTCTACTGAGTAAGGCAAATGGATACTCTATTACTTTAAATTCTTTAACTATGACTCCAATAGACATCCACAGCTGGCCTTTTTTAATATATAGGCTTGCGTTTGGCTGCAATCAGACTTGCAAGTGGTGATGCAGCCTAAAGTGGAAATCTATAAAATAAATAAATAAATGATTAAATTTTGGTCTATTGTAGTGAATTCCACACGTCACAGTCTTGCGCCGTCAATTTCTCTAGTCGATACATTGTAGATTTATTTATACGAGTACTTGTACCTCATCATCATCATCATCACTACAGCCTATTAACGTCCCACTGCTGGGCACAGGCCCTCTCTCTCATAGGAGAGCGGGAATTAGAGCTTAGACCCACCACGCTGCTCCAATGCGGGTTGGCGGGCTTTAACGACTATTATCATGTTAGTGATAATAACCGGGACCGACGGCTTAACGTGCTCTCCGAGGCACGGGGGTGAAACACCACCAACTTCCAACTCCGGGCTAGCACTGAGAATTTCTTAATTGAAAAACCCAATACCTAACTTTTCATGCCCGACCGGGAATCTATGCTAACCACTAGACCAACGAGGCACTTGTACCTACCTACAATAAACTGAGGAGGTAGTTAGGGACCATAGATTTAGGATTGGTCTCGCTCCCCATTGGTGGTGTTTCCGACGTACGTTTAAATTATATCCTCTTTTATTAGGGTTCCCTGTTGACTACAGAACTCTTAAAAACAAGTCAGTCACCTACCGAAAATATATTATTTCCAATTCCTCCATTATCCACACCTGCTCCGACACGATGTCAAAAATCTACAACACAGAATACTAATAATCGATCAAGGAAAATATAAAAAACAAAAATTCCCGACGAACGACAATAGTAGACTTAGGTAGCTCGGCTCACGGGAAATTGGACATAAAGTAAAACGGGTAGACACTAAAATCGCTTATTTACTGTGGAGTGTTCTGAATTTACATATTTATTGCGACCCTCGTTTGTCTAAGGATCTATGCAGTTCGAAGTCAAGACGGTCGCACTCGATGTGGGACTTTTTTTTTCTTTTTTTTTTAAATTGTGAGATAGGCTTACGCTTGACGACAGACATGCTTAGTGCAAAGCAATGAGGTCTAGGTTGGAACGTGATTGCCTACAAGATGCCTATTCACTCTTGCCTTGAAGACACCTAAGCTATACGTGGCAGGGAACACGTTTTATTACAATTTTGTGAATTGTACGTGTTTGAAAAACTGTTTTGTTAACAATGCTATGCATTTTTATAGTAACCTTCAAAGAGAAACGAATAAATGAGTGTGTAACAAGAGATTACTCCCTCCGCTCCTAGGCTACATCGGAACTCGGAAGCTTCTTAGTTTTTAAAGACTTTGGAATTATTTATATATATATAAAAATGAATCCTATTTCCCTTGGTCACGGCATCACGGGTGAACGGCTGGACCAATTTCGCTAATTCTTTTTTTGTTGTATAGGTGAGGACCTGGAGAGTGACATAAGCTACTTTTTATCCCGGAAAATTAAGGAGTTCCCGTGGGAATAACAAAAAACTTAAACCACGCGGACGAAGTCGCGGGCATCGTTCTAGCCCCACAAAACGGCAAGCATTCTTTGTATGAGTTTTTATGGAGCTTGGCCCACTTAAGCGACGCGTCACCAAGATGCACTCTACGACACGGCCCAGTACAAACTCATACATAAAATAAATATTTGCCGCTACGTGCCGCGCCGCTCCGTGCATCTCAAGTGGGGCAAGACTTTTAGTGTGTAGATAAGCTTAGCAGGCTTACCTTACTCACATAGTCAGATGGGACGGAAAATCCGATGCAACCGGAGAGAGATCAGGTGCAGGACCGGCTTTGCTTACCCAATCTCCTATAGGCACGGGGGTGAAACAACGCCTACTTCGTAACTCCGGGCTAGTACCACAGAATAGGTAATAGCTAGTACTGAGAACTTCTTGTCAAGACTTATTAGTTGTCTTAAGTTAACCCTTGACTGCTATCTCACCTGATGGTTAGTGATGATGCACTAAGATCCTACCAGAATGCTAAATCGCTTAGCGGTATCTCTTTGCCGGTAGGGTGGTAAGCGCGGCCTCAGGCCAGACCAGAGAAAATTCATAAATTATAAATTCCCGAATTTACCCTGCTGGGGATCGAACCCAGAAACTCCCACTTATAAGACCACAGCGCTCACCACTGCGCCACGGAGGTCGCACTTCAATTCATCTGCTTGGCAATAAGCAAACGATTCTTCGCCACTTTTATACCTATATTAAATTTTGTGGTCAGTAACCGTTTTTAATGTCAAAGGTACTTAGTACAGTACTGAGAATTTCAAAACTGCGTTATTTTATTCGATGTTTTTGGCACATAAGTCTGAACTGCGTCGTCGTCACTGCGTCTTAAGACATTCTGGAGTGTGTAGGTCCCCTAAACAGTTCAGGTGACACGTTTTATGCTGAGAATAATGCGATTCTCGGGGAATAGACGATTAACAGGCCAATTTGAGATCGAGACGCGCCCGTGACGTCATCCCAGAGTTATTAGTAGGAGCTACTCGCTTCATGATAATTTCATAAATGAATAACAATGTTTTATGTTCGCTTTAGTATGATGAAGTTTGAGCTTCCCCTATTTAGGATGGTCACAAAGGCAACTATATACAAGATTTTACTAACAGTTTAACTTTGTAGTGTCCCTATGTGCGTACACTGGAAAACGTCGAATACTGGCGTGGATAATAATTAATTTATGATGATTGTAAGTGTGGATAATATTTAATATTCAAAAGTATGTCAGTCTATCTGTCCGTCTGTTGTAGAAGGTAGCAGACAAACAGGCGTAAATGTCTGCAACGTTCTGCGACGAGTCTGAGACAAACGAACAGATCGACTGACACCTGTCTGTATGATTTTGTCCAAATTTAGTGCAAAGGTAGGTTAGATGCTACTTTTTATCCCAAAAAATCTTTACACAAGATACATATTCAAACAATTTAACATAACGTACGTATGTATATTTGACGTTTGCATTAACTACATAGTGTAGGTACTATTCCTTTTTCTTTTAAAAAATAAGAGAAACTGCTGAGTTTCTTGTCGGTTCTTTCAGTAGAACCGGTGGTGGTGTCTCGGCCCAAGTTGTAATACTTGAAATTAATAAATCTTTTTATAATTAATTTATCAATGGTTGAATATAATGAACACCAAAGAGTTAAGAGATATACTATTAATAAGTATATTGTAAGAAGTTTCGTGGCATTAGTAAGTAATTTCAATGAAATCTATTCAGGCTTTAGGCGGATATTCTGGGCCGGAACATTATCATAAATCCTGTCTCTTAGGTCGTCTGGTGCAGACGTAACGGCCGAAGAAATTAAAGGACTGACTTTAGTAAGGGAAGCTTTTGTAAAATATTATCTTTTAGAAGAGACAGAGATATAGAAAAAAAATTACTCCACATAATATTTATTACTAGATGATGCCCGCGACTTCTTCCATAACCTATAGGTACCTACTAATATTATAAGTGCGAAAGTTTGGATGCATGGATGTTGGTAACTCAATTACCCCCAACTTCCTAACTCCGGGCTAGAACTAAGATTTGCTGGTCGGAAAATCCCAACACATTTTTTTTTATCCACTACAAGTTAGCCCTTGACTGTGATCTCACCTGATGGTAAGTGATGATGCAGTCTAAGATGGTAGCGGGCTAACCTGTTAGGGGCATGGTTATATTAAACCCATACCCCTATTCGGTTTCTACACGGCATCGTACCGGAACGCTAAATCGCTTAGCGGTACGTATTTGCCGGTTGGGTGGTAACTACCCACGGCCGAAGCCTCCAACCAGGCCAGACCAAGGAAAATTCAGATATTATAAATTCCCAAATTTACCCTGCCGGGGATCAAACCCGGGACCTCCTCACGTTAAGACAACAGCGTTACACACTGCGCCACGGAGGTCGTCAAAATAATTTAATGTTTAGGAACCCTGGAATCGAATCCGAGATCTATCCATATGCATCGAACATACTAATCACTAAACCAACGAGGCAATTTTAAAAGGTACCCTCGGGCCAGCACTGCTCATATTCAATCTTCATTCGAATATCTACAATCAATACTAGTATATTACGATAGACCCTAAAAGGGGGCCGGCATAGGGTCCCTAGGGAAAGGGTTATACAATACAGCTCTTTACTGGAGTGCCGTTAATTACAACATTTGTTCTTCCCCTCAACGGGATCGCTTTATTTTGTATTTTGTATGAATAAGGAATTTAAATATTTTAGAACTAGATGAATTTACTTTTAATCTCGCGGGATCTTCTTCATTTTCCGTGATGAAAAAAATAGCTCAGGTCACTCCCCAGGTTGTTTTAAAGTCTTTTCCAGTAGAGATGACCTACTATTTCAACTTCTTTAACGTCTGAGCTCGTCATAATGTCATCTCCCTGCGACCAATAAGATGATGCGCATAATATCTACTTTGTCGTGGTTACATAACTTGTCATCTTTCAATACTCCTATCACTTAATTGGTCAAGTGGCAGATAAGATGACGTGATCAGATGTTAAAGAAGTTGAAAAATTATAGCTCATCTCTATTGTGACAGACTATAATATAAGGTCTATCTCAAGGTAAAAACGCAACGCAAAACGAAAGTGTGTATATCTTTTCATAAAAATAGTATTTTTATTTTCAACAACTTGAAGTCAACAACACAAGTAGTCATAGCAACCAAAGTGTTAGGTTTTTTTCGTTACGGAATTTCTGGATTCGGTCTCCACGCTCAAGGCCCGCGATAGAAGCTATGCAATAGCTTAAAAATATTTTCAAAAACCGACTTCCAAAACAAACTATTTACATTATATAGACATCAAAATTATTTTTTACTTTACAGTGGCTTTGGTCGGTTTTTTGAAAATAATTTTTATTTTTAACTTTTTAGTATCAGAATTTTTCATGGGACCACCTCGAGAGCTTCCTGACTGATTGAAAAAAAAAAACAAATCGATTCAGAAACCACGCAGATATGCACCGACATACGTTTAAAAAAAATACGCGCCGAATTGAGAACCTCCTCCTTTTTTGGTAGGTAATCTATTAGTAAATAAAAACTTTAATCTGAAACCGCCCTTAATGTGTACCATAAATCACCTTAATAGCTACTAATGCATGAAAATTTAACGTAGGATCAGGAGGTATTACGTACATCAAAACGGGCAATAATTGAATTCACTGCGCATAATATCGCCTGGCCGTTGTAGCCATGCAATGTTGCCATTAGCATGCAAAATACGAGCAACGCGTGCGAAAATCGTGCACATTTGCAGCGAGCGGTATGGATGGCTTAAAGATGGCAATACCTAGTTCTGCAGCCCTATTGTGTAATACCTGTATCAATCGTTTTTACCATCCCATTTGTTGTGATTGGGCCGAAATTCTCGGGGCCTTAATATGTAAAACTGACAGACTGTACGAGTTGAGGGACGAACGTACTATGAAGTTATGACAAAGCATATGTTGCAGGGCGTTGTCAGTCCGAGCGAATATGCTGGCCCGCAGGTTTGCCCGATGTACAGAGGCTGTGAAGATAACTCTTTTCAGAGCCTACTGTGCATCCTTATACTCAGCGAGCCTATGGTTCCGGTATACGCAAAGGGATTACAACGCACTGCGAGTCCAATATAATAATGCATTCAGGGTGCTGTTGCGGCGACTTAGGTTCTGCAGCGCGTCAGCTCACTCAGCGATGTTTTCCCAGGCGAGGACAGATAGCTTTGATGCTATCTGGCGCAAGAAAACCGCATCACTGCTGTCCAGAGTCCGTGGAAGCAGCAACAGCATCCTGAATAATAGCAGGGAAAATGGATAGTCCTCTGGTGGGGAAACTCATACAGAGGACTAAATCCCTTTTAGTTTTTAGGTACTAAAATAGATTAAGTTTAAATTGTTACTAACATGCTCCTTAGAATTTAGATTCTAAGTACTAACATAGATATTAGGATTATATTGTTACTAACAATAATGGACCATACATGTTGTCTGTATTAAATAAATGAAATTGAAATTGAATTGAAATTGAATATCAGTCGATTGCGAATGTTAAACAACGTTGACCCAAGTTGGTAACTGGATGGGTGACCGAATTTGGAAGTTCAAATTTGGCCTTTTCTTTTCCTCCGTACCGTGCGTGGGGCGTTAAGCCATCGGTCCTGATCATACTATAGTTATATAATATATACTTAGATTCTACTATACTTACCTATTCTGTGCTCTTAGTCGAGTCGTATGCGGAAGGACGTGGGAACCCAAGGCATTATTATCCCAAGGATACTCCTACCATTCTATTACCACATCCACATTACCATCCAAGGGGTCACGACCCTCAGTAATGAGGAATACGATGCAGAGCGAGATTATGTATTACTGCACTACCCCACCAAACCCACAATAAAACTGCACGCAATCCTGACGAAATGCAGCGAGTCTGTGTAGACCCGTAAGTGCTAAATAAAATTGAAATTTATATATTTTAATTCTAAGGAAGTGAAGGCCCAAAGCATATAAATACTTACAGAAAGACGATAATCTTGAAGTTTGTGCCCAATCGACTCATATGCGACGCCCAGGGTGACAGTCCATTGAAGCGGAGCGGAGCGGAGATGTTCCATACATGCCAATCAGATTCCTGACAAATGACTCGAGAAAATTATCGCGTCATTGATCAACAATCCGATTGGTCCGGCCCAACTCCGCTCCGCTTCAGTGGGCAGGCACACAGCCGAGCTAGTTTTTCACGTAACAACTAACAACTATACTTACGTCATACCCGAACAACTACATCTAAGTACTACTTACTTAATAAAAAAATAATAATAAAAGTGCTGAATTCTATCAGTACCATCGCTCAAAACAGTAGTAGGTATTTCATAAAAATTCTTTTCAAAAACCGACTTCCAAAGCCACTGTAAAGTAAAAAATAATTTTGATTTCTACACACTATGTTGAAGTCGGGCGAATATAACAAAGATAGGCAAAGTTGACGCGCCAGGGTCGCCCGACTTCAACATAGTGTGTAGAAATCAAAATTATTTTTTACTTTACAGTGGCTTTGGAAGTCGGTTTTTTGAAAAGGTTTTTTATTTTTAACTTTTTAGTGTACCTACTCTTAATTCAGTACCCTGCAGCATCAGAGTTGAGGAGTTGGGACTTGGGTTTAAGCATAAAGTCGTTGCTTGACACCTACAATATGAATCCATACTAATCCATACTTAATATTATAAATGCGAAAGTGTGTCTGTCTGTCTGTCTGTCTGTCCGTCTGTCTGTCTGTCTGTCTGCTACGCTTTCACGGCCCATCTGTTCAACCGATTTTGATGAAATTTGGTACAGGAATAGGTTGTATCCCGGGGAAGGACATAGGCTACTTTTTATTCCGGAAAATTTAAGAGTTCCCGCGGGAATCGAAAAAACTTGGTCCACGCGGATGAAGGCGCGGGAATCATCTCATCACATCATCATCATCACTACAGCCTATTAACGTCCCACTGCTGGGCACAGGCCTCCACTCTCATAGGAGAGCGGGCATTAGAGCTTAGACCCACCACGCTGCTCCAATGCGGGTTGGCGGGCTTTAACGATTATTATCATGTTAGTGATAATAACCGGGACCGACGGCTTAACGTGCTCTCCGAGGCACGGGGGTGAAGCACCGCCAACTTCCAACTCCGGGCTGGCACTGAGAATTTCTTAATTGAAAAACCCAATACCTAACTTTTATGCCCGACCGGGAATCGAACCCAGGACCTCGTGATCCGCAGTTGACTATGCTAACCACTAGACCAACGAGGCAGTCACCAATCGAGGGATGAATCGAGGGAATCATCTAGTTCACCATAAAAAAATCCTAAATCGCTATTTTTAAGGAGTTCTGTACCCTGCAGCATCAGGGTTGAGGATTTTGGACTCAGAGTTGTATCGTATACACGTGACTTGATACCTACTATATGAATTCACCATCAAAATTTCCTAACTAACTAGTTTTGACGATTTCATGTAGTACGGGTACACCTACAGCATCAGGATTGAGGATTTGGAGTCAGAATTTTTTATGGGACCACTTTGTGAGCTTCCTCTAACCAATGAAAAAAAAAAATTTTTCAAATTGGTTTAGAAACCACGGAGATATGCACCTTTAAAAAAAAAAAAAGATTGAATTGAGAACCTCCTCCTTTTTTGGAAGTCGGTTAAAAATAGGTTTATGTCACGTACTCGTACCGTGACATCCCTAAAATAAGGATTTTAATTCTAAAACACGAATGTCATCAATATTAAAACACTACGGAGATAGGTTTGCCCCAGTGATATAATCCCTTCCCCATGGTCCCACATTGATTTGTCTGTATGTCCGTGGACCGACTGTATAAAGCATCTCTTTAGGCCGTGTAAAGGCAAGTAGCAGTAAAGTCTGCAAAACTATTCGGAATTCTTGGCAAGACTCCTGTGAGTCGAGTTAGCGGCGGTACTTGTTAACAATTTAAGCCTACATTTAAGGAACCTACGTTAGAGGCAACTGTTATTAAGACTTACAAAGTCTATTTCTATATATGTCACCGTAAGATTGCAAAAACCGTTAGATTGTAATCCAACTAGCGATATTGTAAACTGTCGACGGATTGTGAACCGTTCAATGGTCCGAGTGTCAATTTTTGAAATATTCATTGTATTTACGTTTTCTTGTCTTTTTCTTGTAGGTTAGGTTAGGGTTCGACATAAATACCCGGTCAAATTTTGGACATTTTAGATAAGTTATACACAATGTTACATACTATCTCATTATACAATATCGAATTATTTTCAAACCAGTTCAAAATTAACGACTAGACCAACGCATCAATGAGTATTGTGCGAAAATCAATAGTGTTTCTCTATAATGGCTTACATCAAAATGCGCACATATAATTGAATTCGGTTTGCATAATACCCGCCGCCGGATGTTGCCATTAATATGCAAAATTCCCAGCAATGTACAAGCGGAAATCGCGGACGGTATTATGCAAATCACTGAATGTATGGCCAAAAATTGGCGTTTTATTGCCGAATACCATTCAGACGGCTACAAGCGTAAAAAAGCAATCAATATATAAGTAATATTTTAAAGCAGTTATAGTCCTACCAACTTAAATGGCCCGGTGGCAAAAATTGGAACTAATTTTTATCCCTGTTTAGTTTTTGACATCCTCGGTTAGTTTTTAGCTCAACGCTTTAGCCTGGAAATTCAGTGAGGCAATAGCGCCAGCGTCTTGGGAACCATGCCCATTTGGATGGTGTATATCTTTCATATTTAATATAGTTAAACTACTCTAACGATTATGCTGAATTATTTAAATACTGTAAATTACTGCCAGTGCAAAGTAAAGTGAGATTGGCAATCCATAAGGAAGAATATCACAATATACAACATCTTATTTGTAAAGAGCGGAAAAGCAATCTACGTAAATTATCTAATTACAAGAAATTTAAATTACCAAAAACTAATAATATAAACGGGAAAAGAAAATTTATGTATATCTTGGCCAAAATCATGAAAGATTTACCTTTGTCGCTTCAAAATATTAGTAACTTTAAAAAAAACATTTTTATAAGGAAATGTAAGAAGCATTTCCTGGATAAAGGAGCCACTCCTTGTGACAATATTATCTAGAAAATGCTTCCTATATGTAAGTTGTTACCTTTTTTTTGTTTCTTTTCTTTTTTTTCTTAAATTAGAAATAACACAATTTTTTTAAGCTATAATAAGCACTAACCTAACCTAAATCAAACTTATTTTACTTTATATTTTCTCTATTTCACTTAAAATGTTATGTTTATTTTTTATTATATTTTACTAATAACTACAATGTGAACTCGCTATCCTCGCATAAACGTTAAAGTTTTTAGAGGATGGCTAGTATGTATATACCCATAATATGAATGTATGTTTATTTTGAACAATTAAAAAAAAAAAAATAGATGATGCCCACGACTTCGTCCGCGTGGATTAAGTTTTTTTGATTCCCGGAGGAACTCCTTCATTTTCCGGGATAAAAGGGGATACACTTTCGCATATAAAGTATTATTAGTAAATTTGTAAATTAGTAATATATTAGTAATAAGTATAATTAGTATATTAGTAATATATTAGTAATTAGTATAATTAATATAATTATTAGTATATTAGTATTACTAAAATTATGAAATTAGTAATTAGTATGGATTAGTATGAATGTTATAGATTTTTGTAGTAGGTTTTTGTTTGTAAATATTTTAATTATTATTTTCTAATAATATTCAGTTTGCTACCTATTTTTTGAGATGACTAAACATTATGTTTAGTTTTTTCCCCACAATAAGCAATTGTCTCGCACCTCAACACCTACGAGCCACACTTTTGCTTATCATGTTGGTTCTCTCACAGATGGCTTTCAACAAATAACGTCCCACCTCTTATTTCCCAAGCGGCCATCTCTCATAAGTCGGTTCACTTTGCTTACACGGCTAGTTTGCTTGGAACGTGGAAAGTTTTGTTATTTTGCTTTGAAGAGGAATTTACTTTGGAGGAATTAATTCCTCCAAAGTAAATTTATTTTTAAAATCACTTTTCTTTGTAGCTGTACCCTTGAGGCCTACATGGATATACTTTGACCCTTCTACCTTCTTAGTTTATTGCTGGCTTTTCTCAGTAGAACTGATTTCCAAATCAGTGGCAGTCCTATCTTATCATTGAAGAGGAATTTACTTTGTAGGTAGGAATTGAAAATACTTTTACGTATTACGTATGATACATTGATGCTTCTCTAGCTGTACTGTGCTTCTACGTCTGTACCCATACCCATACATGGATATACATACTTACATTGACCTTTCTCTTGACAGCTTTACTCACTAGAATCTTCTTTCCGAACTCACCCACCTACCCGTTGACGCTATAGCGGCATTCTTAGCATAGCATTCTTAAGAACGCATTTGCAAATTCCTTAAAATATTGGAGTTTTCAGTACATTTTGTGACTAAGTCAAGCAAAATAGGATAGAACTAAAAATTGCCATACAAAGATTGATCCTATATCTCCAATTGTTGGTAATAACATTGTAAAAAATCTTTATTTTTAATACTATAAAAATGATTTTCCCTCACCTCTTCACTCAAAATTGACGATTTAGGGGTGACTTTAGGTACATTTTTTACTGTAAATATGCCGTCTTTTTGTCATTAAAAAATACCATCTATTAGTAGATATGTTCACCTACAAATTTTGGTAATAAAAATATTAAAAATAGGACAAATAGTATACGAAATAAAATAAAAATTGCTTGTATTTTTTTCACATATTTTGTAAATCTTAACAGAGTGAACATAAGGGTTATTTTGATTTTACTGGGTCTCTGGTTTGATTTCAAATTATCAATTAGTCTGCGTTTGACCGCCGTCGGGAGTGGACCCTGCGTCGGTTGCGAGCAGTCGCTGGTGTCGAAATGATCGCTGTACATACACGAAATACCTACCTAGAGTACCTAGTTCAGCGAACCAAAGTTATATTTATAGTTATCACCTGTGCTGATATTTTGAAAAGGTAAGATATGGTACCTACTACCAACACAATACAATTTTATTATTTGCTAGCATTTAGAAATTTATTGCAGAGTCTCTATTCCCCGAGCGTGGTAGTGACCTGAAAGTATACTTCGACGACTTCTACTGGAACTTCTAGACGCGTAGAGCTAGGTGTATCGAATTTGGACTCAATTTGTTAGTTATGATGAGATCTTACCTCAAACCTTGGTGGAGTGACCTGAAGGTATACTTCGACATCCACTACTGGAACTCCTAGACGCGTAGAGCTAGGTAAATCGAATTTGGGCTCATTTTGTTAGTTATGATGAGATCTTACCACAAAACTTGGTGGAGTGACCTGAAGGTATACTTCGACATCCACTACTGGAACTCCTAGACGCGTAGAGCTAGGTGTATCGAATTTGAGCTCGTTTTGTTAGTTATGATGAGATCTTACCACAGAACTTGGCGGAGCGACCTGAAGGTATACTTCAACATTCACTACTGGAACTCCTAGACGCGTAGAGCTAGGTAAATCGAATTTGGGCTCGTTTTGTGAGTTATGATGAGATCTTACCACAAAACTTGGTGGAGCGACCTGAAGGTATACTTCGACATTAACTACTGGAACTCCTAGACGCGTTGAGCTAGGTGTATCGAATTTGGGCTCGTTTTGTTAGTTATGATGAGATCTTACCACAAAACTTGGTGGAGCGACCTGAAGGTATACTTCGACATTCACTACTGGAACTACTAGACGCGTAGAGCTAGGTGTATCGAATTTGGGCTGGTTTTGTTAGTTATGATGAGATCTTACCACAGAACTTGGTGTAGTGACCTGAAGGTATACTTCGACATCCACTACTGGAACTCCTAGACGCGTAGAGCTAGGTAAATCGAATTTGGGCTCGTTTTGTTAGTTATGATGAGATCTTACCACAAAACTTGGTGGAGCGACCTGAAGGTATACTTCGACATTAACTACTGGAACTCCTAGACGCGTTGAGCTAGGTGTATCGAATTTTTGCTGGTTTTGTTAGTTATGATGAGATCTTACCACAAAACTTGGTGGAGTGACCTGAAGGTATACTTCGACATCCACTACTGGAACTCCTAGACGCGTAGAGCTAGGTAAATCGAATTTGGGCTCGTTTTGTTAGTTATGATGAGATCTTACCACAAAACTTGGTGGAGCGACCTGAAGGTATACTTCGACATTCACTACTGGAACTCCTAGACGCGTAGAGCTAGGTGTATCGAATTTGGGCTGGTTTTGTTAGTTATGATGAGATCTTACCACAAAACTTGGTGGAGTGACCTGAGGGTATACTTCGACATCCACTACTGGAACTCCAAGACGCGTAGAGCTAGGTAAATCGAATTTAGACTCGTTTTGTTAGTTATGATGAGATCTTACCACAAAACTTGGTGGAGCGACCTGAAGGTATACTTCGACATTACACATTACTTTGACAGAGCTCCACGCGTCTAGAAGTTCCAGTAGTGGGTGTCGAAGTATACCTTCAGGTCACTCCACCAAGTTCTGTGGTAAGATCTCATCATAACTAACAAATTGAGTCCAAATTCGATACACTTAGCTCTACGCGTCTAGGAGTTCCAGTAGTAGATGTCGAAGTATACCTTCAGGTCACTCTACCAAGTTCTGTGGTAAGATCTCATCATAACTAACAAAACGAGCCTAAATTTGATACAATTAGGTCTACGCGTCTAGGAGTTCCAGTAGTGGATGTCGAAGTATACCTTCAGGTCACTCTACCAAGTTCTGTGGTAAGATCTCATCATAACTAACAAAACGAGCTCAAATTCGATACACCTAGCTCTACGCGTCTAGGAGTTCCAGTAGTAGATGTCGAAGTATACCTTCAGGTCATTCCACCAAGTTCTGTGGTAAGATCTCATTATAACTTACAAAACTAGCCCAAATTTGATACACCTAGCTCTACGCGTCTAGGAGTTCCAGTAGTGAATGTCGAAGTATACCTTCAGGTCACTCCACCAAGTTCTGTGGTAAGATCTCATCATAACTAACAAAACGAGCTCAAATTCGATACACCTAGCTCTACGCGTCTAGGAGTTCCAGTAGTAGATGTCGAAGTATACCTTCAGGTCACTCCACCAAGTTCTGTGGTAAGATCTCATCATAACTAACAAAACGAGCCCAAATTCGAAACACCTAGCTTTACGCGTCTAGGAGTTCCAGTAGTGGTCGTCGAAGTGTACCTTCAGTTCACTCCACCGAGTCTTGAGGTAAGATTTCATCATAACTAACAAAACAAGCCCAAATTTGATACACCTAGCTCTACGCGTCTAGGAGTTCCAGTAGTGGGTGTCGAAGTATACCTTCAGGTCACTCCACCAACTTCTGTGGTAAGATCTCATCATAACTAACAAAACGAGCCCAAATTCGATACACGTAGCTCTACGCGTCTAGGAATTCCAGTAGTGGATGTCGAAGTATACCTTCAGGTCACTCCACCAAGTTCTGTGGTAAGATCTCATTATAACTTACAAAACGAGCCCAAATTTGATACACCTAGCTCTACGCGTCTAGGAGTTCCAGTAGTGGATGTCGAAGTATACCTTCAGGCCACTCCACCAAGTTCTGTGGTAAGATCTCATCATAACTAACAAAACGAGCTCAAATTCGATACACCTAGCTCTACGCGTCTAGGAGTTCCAGTAGTAGATGTCGAAGTATACCTTCAGGTCACTCCACCAAGTTCTGTGGTAAGATCTCATCATAACTAACAAAACGAGCCCAAATTCGAAACACCTAGCTTTACGCGTCTAGGAGTTCCAGTAGTGGTCGTCGAAGTGTACCTTCAGGTCACTCCACCAAGTCTTGAGGTAAGATCTCATCATAACTAACAAATTGAGTCCAAATTCGATACACCTAGCTCTACGCGTCTAGGAGTTCCAGTAGTGGTCGTCGAAGTATACCTTCAGATCACTCTACCAAGTCTTGCGGTAAGATCTCATCATAACTAACAAATTGAGTCCAAATTCGATACACCTAGCTCTACGCGTCTAGGAGTTCCAGTAGTGGTCATCGAAGTGTACCTTCAGGTCATTTTACCAAGTCTTGCGCTAAGATCTCATTATAACTAACAAAACGAGCCTAAACTCGTCACCAATAAATAATAATATATCGAAGTTATAATATAAGTTGATTCAACGCATTGATGTAGAATTTTAGATCAATGACCTCGCAGCTTATCCGTGCATGTGTGTGCGTGGGAATTAACCATGTGTAGTAGTGCGATTTCATACCTATCCATTTCGGAAATGCGTCCTTAATTCGAAAAGTGAATAATTTGCATCCCATTTATGTTATGTTAACACTTTTAAGAACCTTTGTTTTGAACTTCTTAATATACCAGGTTCGTTAGATGCGAAATACGAAATGTTAATTTGGGAGAAATGAAAAATGTAAGGGAAGCGATACGAAAAAGAAGTAGCGGGCATCCTGCGGCCACGCTGTTCTTCACGTCAAATGCGGAAACCGAGCGGATTCCAGAACCTGTGTGTAAAAATATGCTAAAAATATATGGGATCTACATTGTACATTGGATGTGGTAGGTTAAAATTTTTCAATGACAATTAATAATCGTATTTATCAATAATCCAGTCCATCTTTCACGTGTGCAGAAGGGTGGTTTCAATCCAGCGTATTATTTTGCGCGTATAAGTTCTATACTAAGCTCGTATCGGCTTACGTCGCACGCGACGGGCTTATTCCGGCGTGTTCGCTCGAACTCGTGGGTCTGTCAGTAGTAGTAATCAGTATACGAGATAAGAGCTGCAGATGTGGCAATGAGCGTGCATATAGGTACAGATCGGTATACGCGCTTCCGAAAACGAGCTTATACGTGCCGAAAATATGAAACTGCCATGTATCCCCTCAGTTTGACTACTCAGGACTATGTGCCCTATAGGTACTAGAATAGACTATAGGAACACAGTATAGGGTTTAAAGTATAATATTTAAAAAATAGTCAACATGGCCCAAATCATGGTCGTTTGAGCGTCATTTTGAAAACATCGCTGAAAATGGCAAACACGAGGCGCCAAGCGATTTAGCGTTCCGGTATTTATATCTTGTCCAACGATTTATTTTACTTTAGGCATATGCACGTCTATGAAGTGTCATAATTATTGACAGGCAACCATCGACAAAAAAAATGCAATACTCCATAAACGCATATCGTATTTTCCAATAGTGAAGCGACGTGCCATTTTATCCGATATTTCGTAACTCGTATACTCATCTAGTAATTACAAGTACCTACGACATTCCTTTTCAAAATAGTCACAGGGCTTCAACACTAGCTTTCTTGTTAGTCTTTTAAGCACCATAATCTTTGGCGATGGATGGTTTCTATGACCTGAGGTGCAATCATGTAAGGATTGCCGATCAAATCGTATAAGTTCGGCTTCAAAGTAAAATAAACCATAAGGCAATGAATTAGAGGCCAATTTCGTGTATCCATTCTTATACGTTTAGGCTATCGTACATACCTAAACGTATGAGAATGGATACACGAAATTGAGCTCTAACTCAATGATGTTATGGTTTATTTTACTTTGAAGCAGAACTTCTACGATTTAATCGACAATTCTTACATGATTGGGGGGCTGACGGATTTATGTAAATTTAGTGTACCTACTGTTGTAAATACATGATTTATTTTAATACATACTTTAATATACTCAGTTATTTGAACGCTTGGGTATGTTTATAAAACAATAAAAAAATGTTGAGCAAAGGTAAATATCAATGTGTCAAATCGATTAAAACTTCTTCATAAATAAAATCGATTGTTATCAAAAATCGAATCAGTAACGCGTTAGAACATCATTGACTTCACCTGCCAAAAGTAAAATAAATAATTGGACAGAGTTAGAAACCCGTAAGGAGTTCCAACACACGAGTAAGTCCCACAAACTTATCTGGCCCGGTGGCCAAAATTGGAACAAAGTTTTATGCCTATTTCGTTTTTTATTTTATTTTTCATAATTGGTGTGGCTGTTACCGGGTCAAATAAATTTGTGGCACTATACTTAGGTGTCTCTGTTTCCTACATCCATGATCTCGAAGGTGTTCACGAGATGCATGTCATTTACATAATCTATGCTCCGCCAAAAAAGTTATAATATGCCTTTTGAAAATCAACCTCCCTTTTTGTAATTTAGACACACAGACCCCAGTTGAGTGTTGAACAAAGAAAATAACGTAAATTATGCGCACACTCAGTTTGGTTTCTTTATATGTCTGTGGTTTTCTCTCACTTTTCATATTGCAGTAAGTACTTTATTTTACGCATTGTGAATATTGTGTGGCACAGATTAAATTTTTCAACACGATGTCGAAGCTCGTAACTTCGTCAGCGTAAACTTCGTTTGGAAACCTTTTTATTTTCTGGAATAAAAAGTAGCCTAGATCCTTCCACTTATTGAAACCGATCTCGATACCAATCATTTTCGTCTAAATAGGTTGAACAAATGGACCGTGAAAGCATTGCACGCAGACAGACAGATACACTGTCGCATTTGTAATCTTAAAGAAGGTTTCTAGAGTGATTCCGAAGTTCCGAGGTACTTCTTGCACAACGATTTCAAGACAACAAGACTAGTCATCTGTAAAAGTCAATATTTAGTTAAGCAGCCGTTAAAAATTTAAACAGAAAGATAGATTTTTAATCAGGTATATTGAAGGTTAATTTATATTTTATACTATACATCGTACACAGACTAAGATTCGTTCAATCTCTCGAATATAAAAAAGTGTGTGTGTGCAATTCACAGATGGCAGAAGTGAAACTTCAGAAAAGTAGCCTGCGAGAGAATGAGACAAATATAACTTGTATTCTATCTCATTCTCTCGGAGGCTAAATCCTATTTATGAATATGTTTTTCTCCTTTTGGTATCGCTTTTTCGTTTCGTTGAATTTCAATTCAAAAAATTGAAACATTGAATTCTCTTCAACCCTCAATCCCTTTATTATTGCAAAAACCGAGTCTAATGTCTACGTTATAAAAGTAGTTATAAATCAAAACCACCGGATTCAATCATTGTTTTTGACAGATGGCATTTCGTTCTAAAAACTGAATATCCATGCGGTCATTGGAAATGTAACTTTAGAATATAGCAATAAAATTCACCTTTCTTTAAATCTGGTGCTAGAATCGTTGGCAGTTAGAGTATAAAATGACCAATGTCCAAAATATTATTGATTGCTTATGGTCGAATGTACCCACCGTTTTTTAAACTAACGTATCCGGAAGTTATTTGAAGAAGCAGTGTTCAATCATGACTCTAATAATATCTTACTAATCATCATACTTAATATTATAATTGCGAAAGTCACTTTGTTTGTTGGTTTGTTGGTTTGTTGGTTTGTTGGTTTGTTGGTTTGTTGGTTTGTTGGTTTGTTGGTTTGTTGGTTTGTTGGTTTGTCCTTCAATCACGCCGCAATAGAGCAACGGATCGACGTGATTTTTGGCATGGGTATAGTTGAGGACCTGGAGAGTGACATAGGCTACTTTTTATCCCGGAAAATTAAAGAGTTCCCGTGGGAATCAAAAAAACTTAAACCACGCCGGTGAATTCGCGGGCATCAGCTAGTGATTGATAATTTAGGACATAATTTCTAATAAGTAACGTATTCGTAGAGAGACTAGTGGCCTAGTTGCGACAACGCATATCAGTCCAAGAGCAACCGCCCAGTTTCTTGCTAGTTAGTTCTACATTGAAAAAAAGACGTGTGGCACTCGGAGACTGCCGCGGTAAAGCTATTTGCATAGCATTTTTTATCAACTTGCTATGACTACTTGTGTTGTGGACTTCAAGTTGTTGAAAATATAAAGGCGAAATAAACAACTTGAAGTCAACAACACAAGTAGTCATAGCAACCAAAGTGTTAGGTTTTTTTTCGTTACGGAATTTCTGGATTCGGTCTCCACGCTCAAGGCCCGTGATAGAAGCAATGCAATAGCTTAAAAATAATAGATAGAATAATTTGGTTTGTTCATAAAACATTGTTCAAACAAAGTGAATAAAAATAAAATTTCAATTACGAGATTATGTTGATTTTCTAATGACCGAACAAACCCAACGTAGATTACTATATTAATGCAATGTACTGGATATAATCGACTTAGATGCGTTCAGCCGCTTGATTGTGTTAATGATACAGTTATGCCCTACAATGTGGCGTGGTTAAGCTTAAAATGGCTTCAGTGGTACAGACCTTTCCACACACTTTTCTGGAACTAAAAATAAAATACTCACCCGGTGGCCAAAATTAGAACTAATATCTGTGCCTGTTTAGTTTTTGTTTTTATTTTATTTTTCATATAATATACTTACTAGCGACGCTGTCACCGAGTCAGATAAATTTGTTCGACACGGCATCGTATCAGAACACTATCCACGTCTTTCAAGCCAAACCAAACCAGAGAGAATTCCGAATTTGTGAATTATGGATCAGTTAAAGGATCTTTTTTTTTTCTTTCATGAATTAATGCACAAAAAAAAATACAAAATAAACCGAACCGAACCGGGCACCTCCTGCTTAAAAGACCACAGCACTCACTGCGCCAGGGAGGTAGTCAAAGCTATATTAGGATTCAACCCAAATGGGATCGATCCAATACAATTTTCCGACGGATTTAACAGGACGGGATAATCCCCACTACCCATTTGATATGAAGGAAAAAATGAATGCCATAAAAATCTTATCAAAGGAACTGAACGGCGTAAATAGTTGCTATTATAGACCTGACATCCTATTACGGATATTGTGACGTCTTTCTTGGAAGCTGGAGAATTGAAATACTTCTTTTATAGATTTTTTTGAAGTTAAACTACTTTAAGTAGGACTTGAGAGTACCTCATACCATTTTCCTAAACGGAAATATAGCCCGCCAACCCGCATTGGAGCAGCGTGGTGGGTCTATGCTCTAATTCCCGCTCTCCTATGAGAGTGGAGGCCTGTGCCCAGCAGTGGGACGTTAATAGGCTGTAGTGATGAAACGGAAATATCGTTTAAGGGCCTAAAGACACCACAAAGACATTAATTAAACTGATTTAGTTAAATTTTGTAATTTTTTTATTTTTTTTATTTATTCGTTTAAATCAGGCAACTATAGGCCCATAGAAATATATACTATAACATTTACAAATTTTAAAATAAAATTAATACATATGAAAATATTATAATTATAAAACTGTAGGGTTTCTGGATCTGGCTTCCCTGAAGCGCCGGTAAACTATGCCTTCAGGCCAAAAGTCTGAACTGAGGAACACGTCTTTGCACGAAGCCGGAACAGTAAGGACATACGAGCTGAAGTAGGTTGTCCTACTGCACTTCAGTATGTCCAGGGACAGCTGCACTTCTGTCATCTGCGCACAACCAGATCCTCGCGAACCTTCTGCAGCTGCTCCATGGCGATTTTTATACGTGTCCAGAATGTACCGTATAATATCAGCCTTGGACGTCTCGGAGTTTATGTGTAATGCTGTCCCTTTTTTGCAAATGCATATTGTAGCTGCCAAAAAGGGACAGAATTAAAATATTTAACTAAATCAATAGAGTCCTTGTACAAGAGGGCCTATACATACTCGTATGCCACTATCACTGGAAATGGCCACCTAAGAGCCTATGCACAATGGCGTATTTTATACCTACGTACAAAGAACGCACGTTTCACGAACGCGCGGTGTTGTGGAAAATTAAGGAGTTCCCGCGGGAGCACAAAAAATTTAATCCACGTGGACCAAGTCGCGAGTATCTAGTTAAGAGTAAGAAAACCGACATGTAAATCAGGAGGTAGCTAAAAGTAATTCCCAATTTCCCTGGAAAAGGACCGTTATAACTCAAAGAAGCCCGGGACGCGGGTGACAAAACTATCGGGAGCAGAGAGGAATGCGGGATGGCGCGATAAATCACTCCGGGATTGATTCCGGGACCCCACGTTAGGATGTCTTTGGGCGCTATTCATTTGTGTCCCATGTCCCGTATGTCCCTTTAGAAGTCGGAGAGCTGGTCGCTCGTTATTCGTAGCGCCAAGCGATTTAGCGGTCCAGTACGATACCGTGTGTAGAGATACTACAAGGAAAGTTATTTCTATCTTCTGTGAAAATCAAAAACTCCGTTGAGGAGATCGCTTCCACCTGTAAAAGTCCAGCTACAATTACGTTCTACTATTATTATTTTTTACTTATATTTATTGAAAATAATTCAAAAGAAATGCTAGCTAACCTAACCTAATTACTATACATGTAAATCATGCCCGTGTGGAATGGTGGCAAGAATGCTGGCTGCATTTCCGCGCTGGACAGCCAGGCTGATCCTGGTAAAAGCTACGTTCTACTTGGTAAAAGCCGAGTATTGAAAACCTGGTCGCGCAGCTTAAATTTCATAAATTCTAGTAATTATAAAAACTCATTTGTTACCACAGTGCATAGTCCGTCAAACTTATCTGACCCCACCGAGTCACCACCAAAATTGGAACTAGTTTTTTGCTTACTAATTTTTTTAAATAATTTTTTTCCTAGCTTCTAGCGACGTTTTTACCGGGTCAGATAAGTTTGTGGGACTTTAGATAAGCTGAGTTAAAGTCGATACGAAAACTTCGCCGCACCTCGGCTTCACTTCAACTCACATAATGTAGGCGTTACGTCCACTTAGCCCGGTCCTGCATCTTAACAAGATTTCCGGCCTTGACAGAATATTAAAAAGCTACTAGGTACATTTTTAACCGACTTCCAAAAAAGGAGGAGGTTCTAAATTCGCCACGTATTTTTTTTTGTATGTCGGTGCATATCTCCGTGGTTTCTGAACCGATTTGAATTTATTTTCTATCAATCGTTAGAGGAAGCTCTCGAGGTGGTCCCATAAAAAAATCTGACTCCAAATCCTCAACCCTGACACTAAAAAGTTAAAAATAAAAATTCGTTCCAAAAACCGACTTCCAACACCACTGTAAAGTACAAAATCATTTTGATTTCTACCCACTGTGTTGAAGTCGGGCGAGTCTGATGCGTCTGAACTTTGCTTATCCTTGTTATACCCGGCCGACTTCAACATAGTGGATAGAAATCAAAATTATTTTGTACTTTACAGTGGCGTTGGAAGTCGGTTTTTTGGAAAGAATTTTTATAGCTGTTGTCAAGGCCTTCCTCAGAATCTCCCACCTCCGCTCAGACTATGAAATATTGTATCGTCAAGCTTTTGAATCCTCTTTTGAAGTATTTTTCGCACAATAGATTTCGGGACCCTCTTTACGGTGAGTGAATCTCCTTGGATTTTTTGGACAATAAAGCAAACCTATGGAAAGTTGGCTTATGGATCTTTGGGGCTTTAGTTGATTTTGACCTCGTTTTCTTCAGTCGACGGCTAATAAATTGAATTGAGTATAATGGGAATCCAGATAATATTATGTAGATGACTACTTCATAAGGAAGATTTATACTGGTCAGATGACGCCCGCGACTTCATCTGCTTGGATTTTGCTTTTTAAAAAATCTCATGGATACTTTTTCCGGTATACAAATAATAACCTAAATATTATGTTCTATTGGATAGAAGGCGTTAATTTGCAGAAGTCCATGATAATCGAGGAACAAGAAGCATAATTCGCCATCAATCAAATAATCAAATAAATATTATAAATGCGAAAGTTTGGATGGATGGATGGATGTTTGTTACTCAATCACGCCCGAACGGCTGAACGGATCTAGATGAAATTTGGCACAGAGATAGATTATAGTCTGGAATAATACATACTAGGCTACTTTTTATCCCGAAAAACTAAGGAGTTCCCGCGGGAACCAAAAACCTCAATCCACGCGGACGTAGTCGCGGGCATCAGCTAGTAATTCCATAATTCCTATTCTATGATAATTCGTCAAAACAGACAAATCTATGTTTTACAACGTGTAGTAAAGTGTCTTAACAATTTTTGTCAAAAATCGGTAATTTACGAAATATTTCACTGGTAAAAATAAACATTTTTCTTTCCATCTCCTTATAATTTAAACAAAATATCTATTAGAACGTTCGTAAACTAAAAGAAACGTACCTCCTTAAAATGTATAGCGTGTTCCGAAAACATTTCTCATCTGAAAACATTTCTCATAGAGTACAGACTACATTCCTGCAGAGTGCAAATCTAAACTGCACTTAACATCTGTACTCTAGATTATTACGCTCAAATAATGTATGTTATAGCGCCTTCAGCTGTTGCACCGTTTCTGTTGCGAATTCTACAAGATAATGATATTATCGTTAATAATACTGCATATTCAGGAATATTATAATATGCACAATTACGTTATGCACGAACTTCAAAATTATTTTTATTCAAATAAACTTTTACAAGTACTTTTGAATCGTCAAGTGAATCTACCACAGGTTCGGAATGACATTCCTACCGAGAAGACTTAACTGCGTTAAGACCAACGGCAATATGGATGAATTGCAATTGTGATTAAAATGGATTGCGTTATGGATAAAATCTAGATACAGACAATTTTTGACGACCTCCGTCGCGCAGTGTTGATCGCTGTTGTCTTAACGTGCGGAGGTCCCGGGTTCGATCCCCGGCAGGGTCAATTTGGTAATTCATAATCTCAGAATTTTCCCTGGTCTAGCCTGGTGGGAGGCTTCGGCCGTGGCTACTTACCACCTTACCGGCAAAGACGTGCCGCCAAACGATTTAGCGTTCCGGTACGATGCCGTGTAGAAACCGAACAGGGGTATGGGATTAATATAACTGCCATGCCCCTGGTTAGCCCGCTACTATCTTAGACTGCATCATCACTTACCATCAGGTGAGATCGCAGTCAAGGGCTAACTTGTAGAGGATAAAATAAAATAATAAAACTAAAAAAAAAACACTAAAAAAATCATCAATTATAACTTGGTAAATCCAGAAACTCTTTTGGAACCATGTTAGTAAAGACAAACTAGGTACTACTAAATAATAGTACCTAAAGGTGTGTTTTACAGGTTATACAATCCAAATACCAGTCTTGAAACTACAGCCAGACATGGTCGAAACCAGTGGAGCATACAATATTTATGATCGCAATATCCTTGAGTACGGCGAGTGCAGTTAGATTCAGTCTATGGGGCCTTATGATGAATGTTGTGCAGAAATGCACGTTTGCTCTTCGACTATTACTTAGGGAATATCAAGCTGTAAACCACAGTCAGCAACAGTTATAGATTTGAACAATTCCATATATATATATGAAAATATTTTTAATGTTGTACATAATTGGTTCATCAAACCGAATATTAGTTACGTCGAGTTAAATAAAGTTGACAACCTTTGTAATGAACTTAGAATATCCACTGTGATTAGAATCAATAATAATTTCCCATAAGACCTTAATTATACAATGCAATGTGTACAATACAATGCAAAAGGTTAAAATAAAGTTGAAAAATTATTTACCTATACGTTAAAAATGGGGATGAGGGACGAGTGGCCTAGTTGTGACAACGCATATCAGTCGATTTCGATTGTTTAGAAACGTTGACCGAAGTCGGTAACTGGATGGGTGACCGAATTTGGTTGTCCGAATTTGACCTTTACGTTTCTTCCGTGCCTCGGAGAGCACGTCAAGCTGTCGGTCCCGGTTATTATCACTAACATCTGTTAATAATAGTTAGTTAACTAAGAGTTGAAATATTACCTACTCTTAGTTGAGTCGTATGCGGAAGAACCTGGGAACCCACCGCATTATTATCCCATGAAAACCCTTGGTATTATATAATTAATCGAAATGGGTCATAACCGTGAGCAATGCAGCAGAGACAGACAGACGTTAAATATTTATATGATAGTACTAGTATTTTAAATACGAAAATGGATTTGACTCGCTCCAGCAATGCTTAGGAATGCGGTTATATTAATTAAAAAAGATTTTTTTCAAAAGACCTGTATTAATGGAATTCCGAATCAGTGGTAGATTCACTCGACGATTCATAACGCACTTTTAATAGGTAAGTTTATTTGAATAAAAAATATTAGTTGAGTTTGAGTTTATGACTTCTTTTCCTTTCTTTTCTGTTACGTTTTTACGGCTCATCCGTTCACCTGATTTTGATGAAATTTTGTACACCGAGATTGGTTGTATGGAATAAATAGATAATGTCCTCCCGACCGAATTTCGGCCACGGCAGCCTATCTCCAGAGAGATTAGCCATCTGCGCAAATACGCAGTATAATGCGATATTATACTGCACAAATGTGGGCAGTGTGTGTGTTTGAAATGTTGATGTTTTCTAAAAAAAGAAAGAAAATTTTCATTTCTCTCCTATTCCAGGAAACGCCTGCTGCATTCTATTATCGCGCGAATACAAATCGGATTGCGGTAGGATTGCATCTCTCAAACTCTTCGGCACATAAAGGCGCTGCACACGCGCGCCATCAAAGCAAATTACCGCCGGAATATTCTAGATGGATGTGGACTGGGATTCCTTTCCAAGTTTTGCTTCTACGTATTAGATGGAAGCGATGAAATGGAAAATTGTTTGCGACGTCGCTACCGATGCTCGCGCCGCAAGATGTAAAGCTGCGTTCACAAGGGAATTATAATTATAAAAACACATATATACAGTCTAAGCTAGGAAAAGATGAAGCAGTCTGATTGATAGAAAAGTGCTTGGAAAGAGTTTGGCCGATTTTATTGAATTCATACGTACATTTATATTGACTTCAACATATGGTATCGGGCGCAAATTTTTTTACGAACGTCAAGGAACATCACAAACTGTCATTTTGGGTAATATTGCTTAAGTATTGCTTTAAGTGGTGGTAGTATGGCTATTTTAATATTACCTATTCTGTGGTATGGCCCCAGACCGACCCCCACAAGTTGGACGGTCGATCTGATGCGAGTAGCTGCGAGCGGATTAAAAGCGGCACAAAACCGGGTTTTGTGGAGATCTGTGGAGACCTTCGTCTAGCAGTAGACGTACATTGCCATTGGTTAAGACGACGACGGCTACGATGAAAAGTACAGAGAAAACTGTTTTAAACTAATTGTAAAGTTACACTCCAAAATGTGGCATCATTCAACAAACTGTGCTATTGCAAAATGAAATACGCAGCTCTTTTGTAATAAAATAAAAGCTCCCTGTGAACAAAGCTTTACACAAAAGCTGCAGCGGAAAATTTTAAAGGAAACCAACAAACCATTGAGTTTAAGTTAGTTTCAGAAATAAAGCCAATTCTCAAACTATTGGCCGGGACAATTTACTCGCTACCCTTCCATTTACTGAAGAGGGCTGTTGTTGGATTTCTGTTATATGATTATTATACTAGTTAACCCGCCCCTGTTTCGAAAAAGAATCAAAAATATTGTAATTTATTACAACTATACTCATGCAAAAAATTACGGCTTTGAAAATGCTTTGTTGCGGCGTGATTGAAGGACAAACCAACAAACAAAAACACTTTAGTGTTTATAATATTAGTATGTAGGATGAATATAATATTTATTATAATAATATCAATGTATAGAAATCATCTAGTTACAGTTTTAACAAAGGTCGTAAATAATTGGTTTGACAACTAGTTAAATCAGCAACTTTTTTCAAATGTCAAAACACGTGCTTGGTATGGGATTTTACTGAAATACTGAATCGTAACGTCATCAAAGTTTGACGCACTTTAAAAATTGTTTATCTATACTTAATATTATAAAGAGGTAAAGTTTGTGAGTTTGTGACGTTGTATCTACTGAACCGATTTTGAAAACTCTAGTACCAATAGAAAGCCACATTATTTGTGAGTGTCCTATGCTATATATTAACCCCAAAAATTAGGGAGTTCCCGTGGGAATTTAAGACTTATTTTACGCAGACGAAGTCGCGGGTATATGCTAGTTCAAACTAAAACTAACAGGGGCGTGGATATTACGACTTATGGGGGATCCTCTACTTAATAATCACTATAAAATAATTTATTAGACTATCACTCAAATACCTAATTACAGTCAGTTAATATTATGACACCGTGTGTCCCTCCCTGCAGAGTTCCTCCTACGATTCCCAACAAAGGCGCCGAAGAAACTAATTTGTTATATTCTAACAAATACCCTATTCTCTCTAGAGAGCAGTAACATAACAGTCCCTTCCTATTTCCACTTTGATTGATTCCTTTCTGACACCTTCGATTCTACGAGACTCTTATTGGTATATTTTCAGACGCGAACCTGTGGTAGATTCTCAGACGCGACACTAGATCTTAGAGAATTTAGAACAAGACTTGAAATACACATAACATGACATGAGTATACCTAATACTTGTTACCTAACGTATGAGCTGTCACATAGATTTAAAGATGAAAAGATGTCGTTACATGTGTTTAAACGTAAACTTTTTGAATGGCTCTTATTCAATAGTTTCTATAGTGTGGCTGAATACTTAAATCAGTAATAGGTAATTTGACATTTTATTCTTGACATCAATTATTTTAAAGTCCAATCTATTATAATATAATATTATGACATACCTAAATGATAAATATAATAAATATAATTATGTAACTTCTAACATAGCAATTTTGCACGCCTTGCATGGCAATACACTGTGACTTTAATTTTTTATAAAACCATCCTGTACAACGTGTATTACGCAAATAAAATATTCTTATTCTTATTCTTATTCTTATTATGTGTTGTGCATTGTTTACATAATATTGTAACATTTTTCTTTTTATGAAAAGAGCAACTGCTGAGTTTCTTGCCGGCTCTTCTCATTAGAATCATCTTCCCGAACCGGTGGGAGAGTCTTGAGTCTTGAATTATCCTGAATAACATAAGTTGGCCTACGTGAAATAAATAAATAATTTTATTTCAAATAAATCATTTAATTTCATCTAACACTACGTGAAATACATCAGTTTGAGTTTCGATCAGTTAATAATTTCTATAGCTGATGTATTTTAAAAATATTACATCAATAATTATTCTCTACTTCTAATATTACGTTTATCAATGTAGTTCATCAATTTGTCCTAATTGTATTGTTCCCAACACTATCGGCATCTAATCCAGCAGGTGGGGAGTCCCCGCGGAATTTCTGTCCCAACTTCTAAGTTCTAACAAGATGCCAGGCAGAGCACGCTAATTTGTTCAACTTAGATAACAACTATTCTCTATGGATTCGAGTGACGTGTAGTCTATTGGCTCATTTTGTTTTTGCTATGTTGTGCTTTTATTCCTTGTACAATTCCCAGTATTATTAAACAAGAGACAGTTTTATTTCAATAAAGTACAGTAAAACAGGTAGAAACTTATCTAGCCCGGTGACAGCATCGCTACTATCACATTTTTCTAATAAATATTAAAAATTAAAAAAAACATAACTAAACAGTTATAAAACTTAGTTCCGATTTCGGCCACTGGGTCAGATAAGTGGTAGGTCTTTATCTCTTTATCTCTTTTAAACCTTTTTTGATAATGTTTTTGTGAGGAAACTTGCATGTTTCAGAGTTTTCCACGATAAGATGTGATGGTAGGATCCTTAGGTAATATACCACGCTATCGTTGATTAGCTGATGCCCACGACTTGGACCGTGTGGTTGAAATTGAAAGAAACAATTTTTTTCAACTCTTTGATTTTTCGGGATAAAAAGTAGCCTATCACTCTCCAGATCTTCAACTACATAACTATATTCATGCATAAAATCACGTATATCCATTGCTCCGCTGCAGCGTGATTGAAGGACAATCACAAACCAACAAAAAAACTCACTTTCGTATTCATATTACTAGCATGATAACTATTTAATACTACAGTGCGTTCAGCGTTATTTTGCCTCTGGCTGTCATGTTGGCTAACCTGAGCTCTGTGTTGCAGCTTAAGGTTTGTAAAATACACGGTATGAAATTGCGAAATATTTTCGGAGTTAAATTTCTCAATTAAAGTAAGTTTGGATGTTAGAATTTAAGTTTGTAATCTTTGGATTTGGTATGTGGGTATATTTTTATCCCAATATTCATAGGTACGGGATCAGGACTTATGCGGGTAAAACTGCAGGGCGCGGCGCCGATACTTATGTAAAATAATTAGGATAGGTATTTGAATTAGTATTATGTACCTCAAGTTTGCATTTATCTATATACATAGGCAATATATGACTAAATTAAAACAACATTTTTATAGGTTTTATTTATTTTGAACTAGCTGATACCCGCGACTTCGTCCGCGTGGATTGAGGAGTTTTAGTTCCCGCGGGAACTCTTTAATTTTCCAGGATAAAAAGTTTATATATATAAAACCCTATTATTTAATCCGGACTTCTTACTTTACGTCTGCAAAATTTCAAAGCAATCGGTTCAGTAGTTACGGCGTGAAAGCGGAACAAACATACAAACAAACTCACTTTCCCATTTATAATATTAGTAAGGATAAGAGTGATCCAAGCGGGTCGCTAGTGGTTCGTCACGATCCCTAATAACGGGAAACTATGAATAGCAGGTAACACTAATTTACTTACCAGTCATGGCGGCTACACGTTGACGAACATGTTCAAATGGGATTATTGGTCCTCCATTAGCTTTTTCCCGTTCACAAAAATTACGAACTGAGGATACAGTTTTTGCCGCTACTTTGAATCCTTTTTGGCATGATTAACACGTTTAAAATCAAAAAAAATTAAGAAAAACGCAGGGAGCTTCACACTGTGTAAAAGGTACTTGTCAGCAAGAATGGCGGGTAATGCCAACCTAACAGCTGTCAGAGGCAAAATAACGCTGTACGCACTGTAGCTGTCATTTTATTATTTGAGATAGCGCGGCAAGGACCCTATAAAGTCTCAGATTCTTTGACCCCAAGTAGCGACAAAGCTTCAAAATAATATAATCACTTATCTCCCTACAAAATTAATTTCCTATGGCGGAAAACTTTACCATTCGCGAGTAATCATCCAAAAACACACCATCTGTGTGAACATGCGATAATTTATAACTTCCCTCGGATTGTGTTAAGCAGGCGACAAACTTTGTTGTATCTACCGTTCTACCCCCATTTCCAACCATTCCGACTCTTAACGACGATTAGACGAGAGGTATTTTGCTTGTGTTTGAGGTAATTATGCGAACCTTTCTTTGCATACGTTCTGTTTGTTTGAGGCTGTTTTGGCTAAAGTTTTCTAAGCAAATCGTAATGATTTAACAGCTTAAAACGTAGGTATTACGTACTCGAACTCGTTTAGAGTTCAGCCAGCAGTACCTATCTATCAGAGGCCCATCAACATGCGGGCAGACCTTCACTATCGTCATCAGTGGAGAGCCTCGGACATACTAAATACTAAATCAGCCTTTCTAGCGATAGTTACCAAAAGTGCAGCTATCTCGTAGTCTATATGTGGCTGTGCCGACTTGCGACGCAGCAAGCAGATGCACTGCGCAACGCGGCCCAGTACAAACTCATACAATAGGTAATATTTGCCGCTCCGTGCCGCGCCGCTCCGTGCATCTCAGAGGGGCTAGACCTTTAAGCGATGGTAGTAACCCCAGCGCTCACCACTGCGCCATGTTCTGGCGAATCGTCTACCTTTTTCCTTAAATCTAGGGTCTGGGGGTTCCAAAAGTTGCTGAAACCAATAAAAAGGTTGTTGGCGGCGTAACAAAAGGGTGAATACTCAATCATGCATGTAACGAGTTGTTCCCGATACTTTTAATTAGCCAAAGTTTCATGGCCCCAAGGGTTCAAGCCAAAAGGGTTGGTTTATTGTTTCGGTAGATTTTTCTGATGTTGATTTGAATTAAAATAACTAAATAGGTACATAAAGGTGCTACTTTGGAATTGTTGGTTATGTTGACCATAGAGCAGAGACCATACTGTTCGCAGGAGAGATCAAGTGAGATCGCAGTCAAGGACTAACTTGTAGAAGAGTAGAATAAAATAATGAGCTTTTTTATCTACTAGAAGTTATCTTTTGACTGCGATCTCATCTGATGGTAAGTGATGAATGATGATGCAGCCTAAGATGGTAACGGGCTGACCTGTTACGGGTATGGCAGTTATATTAAACCCATACCCCTAATCGGTTTCTACACGGCATTATACGGAACGCTAAATCGCTTGGCAGCACGTCTTTGCCGGTAGGGTGGTAACTAGCCGCGGCCGGAGCCTCCAACCAGGCCAGACCAGAGAAACTCCCAAATTGACTCTGTCGGGGATCGAACCCGAGACCTCCCACGTTTAGACAACAGCGCTCAACACAAACGATACAATCAGCAAATAAATATTATGATGATTATGAACACTGTGCCAGGGAGGTAGTCAAGCTATCCTGTAATCATTGTCAAAATGTTCGATTTCGACGTTCAAACTGATAATTATTTTCCACGTTATACACCAAACAAAGTCATAGTCTTAGTTAGCATTACACATTCATGTTATTCATTGTGAAGCATTGCATTTCCTAAATCACCACCCTATTCAATATAACATAATGTTTAATTTCAGCTCACAATTATTAACAAATATTATCAGCAGAGAGCTGGTGGGGCATTTTACTAAACGTAAAAATACTATAATTAATTGAAATGTTTATTTAATGTAAGGCAACTTGTGCTACGATAATTATATCAGTCTACCAGCGGTTCGGAAAGAAATTGACGTTCAAAAAGTATACTGTGGACAATTCTGGTTAACGGATTTTCATAACGCATTCTCACCAATATATGAACGAATTATCCGAAAAGGTTGAGCCATGTAATTTATAAAAGGTTTGGAATAAATTGGCTGAACTATGTTCATGATAAAAAGATTGGCAAAAATTGAGGTATTTGAAGGCTTCACCTATAAATGGCGAGTGTTGCTCAAGTATCGTTCTATTTATTAAAACCAATGTACCACGGAAATGTTAAATAGATGATTGATGTGCATAATTATGTGCTTGTAAATCCATACTTCCATACTAATATTATATTAATGCGAAAGTGTGTCTGTCTGCTACGCTTTCACGCCCATCTGTTCAATTGATTTTGATGAAATTTGGTATGGGGATAGTTTGTATCCTGGGGAAGGACATAGGCTTTTTATCCCGGAAAATTTAAGAGTTCCCGTGGGAATCCAAAAATCTTAATTCACGCGGACGAAGTCGCGGGCATCTTCTAGTATTACATAAATACGACAAGATGACTGATGCGTCATTGCCACACAAGTCAAAGATAAAACTCCGCGCGCTAAGAAAGTGTGTTAAAGAAATGGATAGAGGGAAAAGCCCCGGTTATGATGAGTTGAGTATTGAGCACATTTTGTACGGAGGAAGAATTTTACATGAAAAGATATGTGGTCTATATAACCTTTGCATTAGATATTCATATTTACCGCCAAATTTAATGAAAACAGTGGTTATTCCGATTGTGAAAAATAAAACCGGTGACCTGGGTTCAGCCGGCAATTACCGTCCAATATCATTAGGCACAGTGATCGGCAAAATTTTAGAACGTCTGTTGCAACCCGAACTGCTTAAGAATGTGATCATCGATGACGCCAAGTTTGGTTTCCGACCCGGTCTCTCAACGGATTCTGCTATCGTTAGTTTAAAACATGCAATTAACTATTATACTAGCCGTGACACTTCCATCTATGCGTGTTTTCTAGACCTGAGTCGGGCTTTCGACCTAGTTAATTATGACATTCTCTGGGAGAAACTTTACCAGTCTCAGGTCCCTAGCGAAGTGGTGGGTCTGTTGAGACACTGGTACGGAAATCAAACTAATGTTGTAAAATGGGGCAACACGACTTCTAATTCTTATAAATTAGAATGCGGTGTTCGCCAGGGAGGGATTACCTCTCCTGACCTTTTTAACATCTACGTAAACCACCTGATAGAGGAACTGAGAAGCACCAAGGTCGGATGCCATATTAATGGTGTATGTGTTAACAGCCTGAGTTATGCTGATGATATGGTGATTCTCAGTCCTTCTATTCAAGGTCTCAGAAAGCTGCTTTCAGTCTGTGAGCATTATGCTAATACACACGGACTGAAATATAACGTGGAAAAAACAGAAATGTTAGTTTTCAAGTCGGGTAAAGGCCCGGAGAGGATCCCAGGGATAGTTTTAAATGAGAAAGCGGTTCGGGTGGTAACGAAGTTTAAGTACCTTGGACACATCCTAACAGAACATCTGAAAGACGATTGCGACATTGAGAGAGAAAGAAGGGCACTTTCGATTCGCTGCAATATGCTGGCACGTAGATTTGGCAAATGCAGTAAGGCAGTTAAAATAACACTATTTAACGCTTACTGTCAGTGCTTTTATACGTGCCAGCTATGGACTAAATTCTTAAGAAAGTCATACACTGCAATACGGGTACAATATAATGATGCATTTAGAATTATTGTGGGGTATCCACGGTATTGCAGTGCTTCCAACATGTTTGCGGAGTCGAGGGTGTCCGACTTTTATTGCATTGTTAGAGCTCGCGTGGCATCCTTTTGGGAAAGACTTCGGAGTTCTAACAATGCAATACTCAAGGTCGTCTCTGAGGGGATGCCTAGTCCCATTTTTGACCGTTGGCTATCTGTGCATCGGGAAAAAAATAGAAAATAGATCCCGTGACCTGTGGACTGTGACATCTGCAACGTGTTTATTAACCGTTTCAGTTAGCTGTAAGTTTTAAAGTTTATTTTAAGTATGTAGTTTTAGATGTATAATTAATTATTTATTTGTATTGTCTAGAACTATTGTATTTTAATCGATGTAAGATGGGTTTAATGCCTCTAATAAAAACTATATTATTATTATTATTATTATTATTATTAAAGTAAGTATCAAGCACCATCTGAAATTTCCCAGCAGCTCCTAAACTACAAAAGCACAGAAATGTGCTAGCGTCCAATTACATCCGTTTATTAACAATGCATCGCGCTCCCTCCGCGAGATTAAACACGTTTTATACATTGTTTGTGCTGCATACATCGTCAATTTTGTTACCTCACTCTTGGTCGAAATAGTTATTTTGTTTTTGTAAACTTTATATAGGTATTTACTTAGCTGTTGTTTTGCAAAATCCATACTTCCATACAAATATTATGAATGCGAAAGTGTGTCTGTCTATCCTACTGTATATCTGTTTTTCTGTTCAACCAATCTTGACGAAATTTGGTACAAGAATAGGCTGTATCTGGGGAAGGAAGGTTTATCCGGAAAAGCACTTTCTAGTCTAAAGTCTAGACAAAACGTTCACTGTAAATTATGTATCTTCACTATCTTATCAGAGTTGTACTACAATAGATTTTTACTACAACACATTATGTTGATGACCCCCAGAAGACCTGTGAGAGGGCGTAAATTTTTTACGATATTTAAAGGGTCTGCCGCTATTCTATACATGCGTTGCCAGGGAGCTTTACGAGCGCTTCTCGTTTTGAATATTTTAATGACCGTCGTTAAGGTGCTTCCATCTGTGTATACTAGATGTTGCCCGTGACTTCGTGGACGTGAATTTAGGTTTTTCAACCAACTACAGGTCTAACGGCCGGTTTCTGAATTGAGAATTTCATGTTGAGTCTGTCTCAAAGACTACTTAAGGACTGATTAAGCAAATTTTTGTTTCTGAATTGATATTGGGCCGGTTTCCGAATTAAGCATTCAAGCAAAAACAGTAAGTTTCAACTCTCAAACCTTATCAATTCAGAAACAAAAATTGACTTAATTAGTTATATATAATATAATGTTTGCTTTTATCGCCAAAAAGTAAAATTAAAATTTAATATATTCTGCATGCTAAAAAGATAACCTAAATAAGTACTTAGACCCGAATATTTAGATTGAAATCGGGATTGCACATTTAAAATGTAAATAGAAAATTTTGAATATAAAGTACCCAGTAAGATAAGACGAGCGAAAATCATGAAAATGTATCCGAATCACCGTGTAAGAGCCAGTCCACACGGCGCGTTGCGTTGCGTTGACCCGTCGCAACGCAAATATTTTGACGCATACTCTCTACTTTCTCTACTTATATTACTTCTTACTAATCTTACTAATATTATAAACTAGCTGATGCCCGCGACTTCGTACGCGTGGATCGAGGTTTTGTGGATCCCGCGGGATCTCTTTAATTTTCCAGAATAAAAAGTAGTCTATATGTTAGTCCAGACTATAATCTATCTCTGTGCCAAATTTCATCCAGATCCGTTCAGCCGTTCTGGCGTGATTGAGTAAAAAACATCCATTTGAGGTTTTTTGGTTCCCGCGGGAACTCCTTAATTTTCTGGGATAAAAGTAGCCTATGTGCTATTCCAGACTATAATCTATCTTTGTGCCATATTTCAGCCAGATCCGTTCAGCCGTTGGGGCGTGATTGAGTAACAAACATCCATCCATACATCCATCCATCCATACATCCATCCATCCATCCATACATCCATCCATCCAAACTATCGCATTTATAATATTTATTTGATGCGAAAGTTTGGATGGATGTATGGATGTTTGTTACTGGAACCAACAGCTTAACGGATCTGGCTGAATTTGGCACAGACATAGATTATAGTCTGGAATAGCACATAGGCTACTTTTAATCCCGGAAAATTAAAGAGTTCCCACGTGAACAAAAAACCCTCAATCCACGCGAACGAAAATTCTTTAGTACTTAGACAAATCTAAATCAATCTCATGTCACGAATTCCCGTTAAGGTCTATATATTCCATGACTAGATACAACCTAAGACCGATTAACTAACTACGGATCTTTATTTGGAAGTTCATAAAACTACACGTGGGCATAGAACGGGCATATTTTTGGGTAGCAGCGAACAACTTCGCTACCCACAATGTACCTTATAGAAATCCTGAAATAGCACACTAACACATGTGTTAAAGATTACTCTTAAAATGCATCAGAGATTAAATAATAAATAAATAATAAATTGGAACGATACAACAAAGGACTTACTGGCATTTCAGCTATCATCTCGCACACACTTTACTTTCCAACACCACGTCTCAACTCACTCTATACACAAAAGTATAACACTGTATATATTATGATATATAAGAATGTACACAGCACAGGCGTGCACCTCTGATGGCGAGCGATACTCAACTTCCTGTTTACAGACTGACGCCCGTATTTATACACAATGTCTTTTTCGCCTACCCTCTACCAACTCTGAATTCATTAATAGTGCAATACCAACATGAAATCAGTATTGCCATTCTATAAATAATAAATAAAGTTGCCAGTCGAACACACGATCACGACATTCGGCCATCCGACATTGTGCAACCTCCCGGTGCACAACCACCAAACATTTGCTTTGCTAAGCTTAGTTCGCTTCACTCCTTGCAACAATCTGTAGTGTACAACAAAACATCTTCATCCATTCATACTTGCACGATGACATTTAGTTTTAGTAAATCACGACATTCGGGAGAATTAAAAAGGATAACAAAAAGGAAACCTACATTTTTTCAATTTAGAAATATCAAACTTAAAACCTCAAACCGATCTGAAATCCAAAACTATCGAGCTTTTGATCTTGAGATTTGTGAAGTGTGTGTGAAGTGCAATTAAACTGATTGATATCGCTGAGTCGAAATTTCACAACAGAAATAAAAATATCGCAATTTAAATCTAAAACTCATATAGAATAAAGTTAGGCAAATAAAGGATTAATTATCTAAAGCTGAATAAAAATCTAATCTGAAACTTAATCAAAGTCTGGAACAGTTACAGTCTAAAACATAATCTAAACAGTATGTTACATATACCGTAAGCAAAAGTCTAAAACTGAATTCAAATTTAATAAAATACCCAATATTTATTTTATTTCTTATACCGTTTCAGTTATTTATACCTTACAAGCATCTGACGCTGAATCTAAAGCTAAGTAAATATCTAAACCCTGATTACAATCTGTAACAGACCAACAGGTCCATCATCCTGAGCTCCACCTATCATGTGTCATACATGACGTGTCATGCCTGCTTTTTTTTAAAAACTTTATTGAAATCGAAAAATTTATCAGAACGTAAAGGAAAGCTGATTTTATTAAAATTTTAGGACTTGACAAGAAATAAGTATCACACACTACCCCAGAGTTCACAATAAAATCTACAACCGCATCCAATGCAAACATTAATCAGGATTACTAATCTATCAATTCTTCAATTCAGTTGGATCTGCTGTACCATTAACTAATCTTTACTAATCGTTTGAATCAAATTAAGTCTATGTTAAATTATCTGCTCTAAATTCCTGACATCGTATACCTGTTGGCGGTAGACTGTTCCCACTATGTTAAATTATTACTATTTTAAAATCTTTAAATAAGTAACAGTCAACGTTTTTAATAAATGAAATGAAATTTTTCGTAGCTTATTCAAAAATTTTAACAAAGAGTTCAATTCTATTAAACACGCCTCAAAACACAAGTTGTTTTAGTTTATTCCCTTCTTTTCCTAACCTTTCCTTTCCGTGTTAACCTCTGAATAAACCCATCAAAAAGAGACAGCACCACAAAATTCAACCGAATCAGTTCAGGTTATGTTGTCCAAGACAATCTTATTTAACTTGTGAAATACTTAGAATCTTACCCAATGCTTTGAACTGGGTCAAATACCTGAACTTTGACTACAATCATCATTGAAAACCAAACAAAAAGTCCAAAACTAAACCTTAGTCCAAAACTAAATCTAACTCTTCATCAAAGGCTTCTTTGAAATGCAAAACTTTTGTATGAATTGAAGTAGAGTCGGCTTGCAATTATTGTACAATACTAAATCGCTATCATATAATTATTTTAAATTAACTTTACTCAATAGCAATTTCAAATTAAAATACAAAATTCAAATTTTGCTGTAAATCCAAAGCTTGATACAAAACTAAATAATAAAAAAAACTAGATGAAAACCCCAAATTCAGAAATTTGAATTTAATACTCAAAACCTATTGTCTTTTTTTTTCAGAATCATTACCTCAACATATGAACAAAAATCAAACCAATTATAAATAAAAACGTTACACCAAGTTATAATATATTACGTCAGTAACATAATATAGTTTATCTACTCCAGCATCGAAAAGTTCCAATTTCGAATTTGACAACTATATCGAATTGAACCCTCTTTCGTGTTTGCTTCTCATAACGATACAGTTCGTTGTATGGGAGCTGTATCGTTATGAGTCGTAGCTGTATCGATATGGTTATCTTCATAAATAGGATACCTATAGCTTAGCGGCTCTGGGTTCTGGCACTTTTGGTTTTTATTAATTTATAAAGTAAAAAATTATAAAGACGTCCTTGTCGTAGATAAAATCTTGTATGCAACTGCACGTAATTAGTCATTTTAATTCTCGTACTATCCTATTTTGATACTCGGCAAGCCTCGTATCAAAAAACAGCACTCGAATTAAAATGACCCTCATTACGATACAGTTGCATAAATAGCTAATATATACTGAGTGTTTTATTCATTCTGCTTTTTAATACTTTTTGCTTTACTTTTCTGCGTCTTTTAATAATTAAAGTAAGTATTTACAAATTAACTGACGGTTGTAGGCCGGAGCCGCTAGGTGAGGGTATACCTTCGTCACGAGCTTGCGGATCCACAACGCCCGTGCATCACACGACATTATTCAATAAATTTGAGAAAAATAATATGGAGATAAAATTAGAGTAAGCAAGCACGCACTAGTCACTCTAGAAAATATAATTTTTACATCATATTATACTCTCGAGATTTTGGACGGCAAAAGATAATTAATTGCGCGATTTCATTTTCAATTCAAATAATAGTCTGTTAAATTTTATCATCCAGTTCATTATTTCAAATCACTCAGATAAATATATAGAAAGAAAACCCAATGTGACTTCGAGAATGGCGCATTTTTACACTTTTATTACTTTATTGAACGGGCTTCTCGTGTCGTGACTGTAGTTTCTAGCAAGCTACTTAACTTCGAGCCTCAAATGTTCAGCCCTTATATTTATTTATTTATCTTTCTTTGTGATTAGTAAATGTTCCAAAAATTTTAATCTTTTTATTAAATTCAATTTAACATTTAATGAACTAACTTGGTCAAACTGAATCACTGGAATGCTAATTAGTATTGACGAAACACGTTTGAACTATTTTTGGAATTATTATTTTTGCGATATCTAGAATTTCAAAATTACTACAACCTTCACCGTTACAAGCTGAAGTATATATCCTTCCGTATTTAATTCTTAACGCATTCCGAACATCGGACCGCATTATGTTGAAAGCCATAAAATAGTGTAAACAAACGAGTGAAAGATCTATTAACAACAACAAACTTGGAACCTTTGTTTCAATTTACTTTATGCATTCCTTGCTTGTTAACTTTTTAAACTACTAAGCATAGTCTACAAGTGAGTCATATATTTGAGAAACACAAATCTTTCAAATATAACGAATGGGTGAGTGACCAACTGATAAGTTGAACCAATGACAATAGGGCTATTAAATGCATCATTTCCTAAACCACATCGACATCGATCTGGTACGTTATTATAAATAGTGTACATATAATAACTATGTTGTTGTATATCTTCAAATGAAGCGTACTCATATAATATCGATCTAATTTCAATTTGCAAGTTCGTTTGATCATCATAGTTTTTTTTTGAAATAACTATAATTCATTCGTATTTCGGCGCATTCAGATTATATACATCCGAAACACGTCGAGGATCGGTCGCCTTACATCGGGATCACTAATTAATCCATTTTAAAGTCCATACAAATACAATCAATTTTTGCGGCTGTACCATTAGGTACAGTTATACTACTTGTAAAAATTGATCTTAGTCGTTTAAAATAACCGAAATCTATCTAAAATCATTCAAAATTTAAAAATGTAGAACTTCCCCTGATCAAAAACATTTAAAGGCACACAGGAACTATGAAAAATGAATAAAATGCCATGGTAGTTCTAGATAGAACGAGTTACTTGTACAGTAATCTACTAAAGCAGCTAATAATTCTGGACTAGAAAACTTGCTTTCATTATGTACATCCCTTTAGTTTGATATGTACGTAAAATTAAGTAAATAAAATACATTAGATCTTTCACGAACAGTTAGATAACATACTGTCAAAAACAGTGACACACTTGTTCACAACCTACCGGCTCATTAGGTCACAACTTATGGAAACACTTGTTCCACTCTAGTAACACACTTGGTTACATTCTATGGACTCACATGGCCCAAATGACACACATGGTCATTCTAAAATGGTGACTCACATGGCCACCTAGGTCACAACTTATGGAAACACTTGTTCCACTCTAGTAACACACTTGGTTACATTCTATGGACTCACATGGCCCAAATGACATACATAGTCATTCTAAAATGGTGACTCACATGGCCACCTTAAAATATCGACACACTTGGCCACTCTATAATAGTGAGTAGACACACTCATGACTACTCCAAACGTATACGAGCTCTCTGACCATCATTCAATATCTTTATTCTTACTCCCACAATACCAGCTACGCAAAATCGTCAATTTCAACTTGAAATCTAAGATATTCTAACGTCTCTATCTTGTATTCTTCCAAAATCCTTCATTATTAACCTCAATCACTGATAAATCTGTCAAGAGACACTAAGGCTTCCGTACATGAAAGCGGAACCCCTGATGTCAATCAACCTGTAATGCGATAGAAAGAGGTTCCCCTTTTTTTTTTAAACTACAAATGATAATGATATCAATAGCTGATATACAATACAGTACTAAAATACATATGCTGTGATAATAGCACATATTAAGAGTTGCAAATGGACTTGGTCAGTAAAACCACTATTATTCTTTCAGCATAGGTACAACTACCATCGAACAAATCACTAATAAAAGGGCAAATGATTTTAAGCAAGTGCATAAATAAACTTATCATAAATTACATGTCTGGCCAATGTACTTCACTAATGTAATTTAAGTTCACTCGCGGCACTAATATAAATAGTTGCCCTGCCACTCAAAAAAATTACTTTTTAAACACTACAAATTCCTAAGACACCTGTTTTGATCGAGTCTAGTACTACCAGACTAAACTATCTAGATCACATAAAATAAGTATACCAGTAAGTATACTTTTATATCGAGAATTTAAAACTAAATCATACTTTTATCGTATTTCTTATAAATCACACATGAAACTAATCAGAGTTCGATAAATTGCTTTGCATCCTAGTATTGACATGAGGGTATCTTATTTGACATATTCACTTCTCTTTTTTTTTTTTTTACTATTATTCACTCCATGAATTCTCTTCGTGAATAACCAGTAATCTAATCTATGCCTGGTTAATAGAAATTTCAAATTAAAAACTAAATTAAAAATTAAAAACCTTGTAAAATCAAAATTCGAAACTTAAACAGTGCGTAAAAAAAAACTACAATCTCATTCAGTACACTAGTCTGAAGGCACGAGGCTGCTTTTAAATTCAATAATCATTTAACTACATTTACACTAAATAAAACTTTAGGTAACGTTCATCCAAAGTAATGGTCCAGAGAATAATTCACAAATACTTGAGTTAATTAGAACTGATAATTATTTACCTATTTCATATCTCTAGGAGTACCTCAGGTTAACCAGTAGTAATAACCAAGCTGTATGGTATCGCATTTAATCATCTAAAATGGCTGCTCAGACGGCCGGTGCTAGTGAAATTTATTCCAGTATGTCAACTCTCATACTGGCGAAATTCTCGCTTGACGCTTTATTTGTTGATTATAGCTAAATAACACAAAATTTCTTGGACTCATGTCCAGGACATGACATTTTTACATCATCTATCATAAATAAATACTATGGACACTATATTCAAAACTCAATTCACTGAAATTTCTATCGATGTGTTTTATCTAAACTAAATACCTTAGAATCAGAATTACTTCGACACTAAAGTAAACTGCTTACAAAATCGTAATTCGGGGATCATCCTCCTCGATGGAAGCCAGTCGCCAAGCTGGTTTGAGTTGGCAATTCATTCAGATGAGACTTCACAGTCTTAACGTCGTGATGACGTAATATTAAAGTTTACAGCAAACTCTTTTCCAATTTGTGGGTAACTAAATACGAAATATAAATGTAATTCAAATATTAATTGCCTTGATACAATGTCAATTATTATCGCACGATCATTACCAAACACTCGATTTAACCTCTACTCAAATGGAATACAACATAATATTATAGCCAAAATAGCAAATCTAAGAGTTCACCCAGAACTAATGTTATTCAATGTACCCACACAATAGGTGTCAAAACAGATTTAGCAATATCCAAAAGTTCTTTGCTGCACGTTATCTTTATAGCATAGCAAGAATGGATCTCAAGTACATGCTAACTTTGATTAAAGTAGTCAATCTCTTTTGAACTTAGTAAACGGAATACTCTTTGTTTAAAAGTTTTGAAGGTACGACACAGAGAATTGTGTCACAATATAACTACTTACTGAACAATATTTTTCTCGTGTTAAAAAAATATTGTTTTCTTGGGTTCATTTTCACTTCTGAAGTTGTCACGAATTCCCGTTAAGGTCTATATATTCCATGACTAGATACAACCTAAGACCGATTAACTAACTACGGATCTTTATTTGGAAGTTCATAAAACTACACGTGGGCATAGAACGGGCATATTTTTGGGTAGCAGCGAACAACTTCGCTACCCACAATGTACCTTATAGAAATCCTGAAATAGCACACTAACACATGTGTTAAAGATTACTCTTAAAATGCATCAGAGATTAAATAATAAATAAATAATAAATTGGAACGATACAACAAAGGACTTACTGGCATTTCAGCTATCATCTCGCACACACTTTACTTTCCAACACCACGTCTCAACTCACTCTATACACAAAAGTATAACACTGTATATATTATGATATATAAGAATGTACACAGCACAGGCGTGCACCTCTGATGGCGAGCGATACTCAACTTCCTGTTTACAGACTGACGCCCGTATTTATACACAATGTCTTTTTCGCCTACCCTCTACCAACTCTGAATTCATTAATAGTGCAATACCAACATGAAATCAGTATTGCCATTCTATAAATAATAAATAAAGTTGCCAGTCGAACACACGATCACGACACTCATAAATACACTTATTTTTATGCCATTATATATCTTAGTACTTAGATCTTTAGGTATTTTTCGCGGGCATCTCCCAGTATTATATTATAATGGATCCTACAGATCATCATGCAAATCCCCAAACACAATCTCATAACATTAAAGCCACCTCAAAGAAAGCAATTGTTTTGTGAACAAATTCGCCCATCGTGAACCTTGCGACGCGTTCACAATGCGTTAACAGTATAAAACTTTTTATTCCCTCCAGAGGCACTCAAATTGAGCGTGAATTGCGTAAGGAAACGTAAACACTTTCACCTCAAATACTTCTTGGATGAGGCATCTAAAACCAATAATACTAGCTGATGCCCGCGACTTCGTCCGCGTGGAATAAGTTTTTTTAATTTCCTACGGGAACTTAGTTTTCTTCGATAAAAAGCAACCTATGGTCCTCAACTATATCAATGCAAAAAATCACGTTTATTCGTCGCTATTTTGCGGCGTGATTGAAGGACAAGCTAACACACTTTCGCATTTATAATATAAGTATGATTGAGGAATTCTATAATGCCTTTAAAACTGGGATATTTACAATGTTTGAAAACATTTTAGGGTAAAAGTTAACCTTCGAACATTGTTAATTGTTATATTCTAAACATAGATTTAGTATTGGGCTCGCTGGCGGAAACGCCAGCAAGCCCAATATACTAAAACTATGATTCTAAAAGACTTGCAGCAGTTTTTAACCGACTTCCAAAAAAAGAGGAGGTTCTCAATTTGGCGCGTTTTTTTATTATATGTATGTCGGTGCATATCTCCGTGGTTTCTGAACCGATTTGAATTTTTTTTCGTTCAAAGTCGTCTAGAGGAAGCTCTCGAGGTGGTCCCATAAAAATTTCTGACTTCAAATCCTCAACCCTGACACTAAAAAGTTAAACATAAAAATTCTTTCCAAAAAAACCGACTTCCAACGCCACTGTAAAGTATAAAATAATTTTGATTTCTACCCACTGAAGTCGGGTGGGTTTAACAAGGATAAGCAAAGTTGACGCATCAGACTCGCCCGGCTTCAACATAGTGGGTAGAAATCAAAATTATTTTGTAGGTACCTACTTTACAGTGGCGTTGGAAGTCGGTTTTTTGGAAAGAATTTTTATTTAGACTTAAGACCACATAATATTATAGTGATAAATGATTTTAAATGCCATCAACTTGTACCACTTCTGAAATGTTATGATTCTACCACCGGATCGGAAAGCTGATTCTACTGGGAAGAACCGACCCAATTAAACAAAGTATTGTACTCGGACACTTTTTGAATGTGACGGTATACTTCACAAACATTGATAAAACGATAAAAATGTTGAGCAAAATTAAAATATCAATATGTCAAATCGATTAAAACTTCTTCATAAATAAAGTCGATTATTATAAAAAATCGAATCGGTAACGCATTAACACATCATTGACTCGAGCTGCCGAAATTTAATAAATAAACGATAGGACAGAGTTAGGCTGTTAGTAGCTATGCTCTATGGATAAATTAGGGGGTTACTGCCACTGCTAAAGCAATAATATTATTTTAAGACCCTGTGTAGCGTAAAAGGGGGTTTTTAAAAGCAGTGTATCCATCAAACGGTGACATAATGTATGCTTGTAAAAATAATTTGCTGTTTTCAAGACCTATAAGCAGCCATGGACGCATCTCAAAACACAATTTAAAAAAAATCTCTGCATTGAAATTTATTTTAAACATTCCTCTTAATTTACCTTTTAAAGTACTTAATAATTTTTCTCCTTATTGAAACCTATAATTAGCACTAGAAATATAAGATAAAATTCGTATTTCTAAATCACACACATTGTCGGATTCATTTGTATTGAAAAGTAAATATTATTTTTTTTACTAATGATTTCATGCATTTTTTGCGACATGCGCTTGCTCGATTTCACCTGTGTTTTTCATCTCGTGAGCTCACTTGTTCGAAAATCCCATTATGCCTCATCAATTTGTTTAAATCATTTCTTGGCATCAATAGTATAAAGATTCGTTGTAAATAAGTTCCTTAACCTTTACAACTGTCTCCGGGCGTAACAGATTATTATTTACGTTCTTCTTTTACACGCTTTCTTCCTCCCAATTTATTCCATTGCCTATAAATAAGATAATGGATTCGGGAATAATAAGCTTTACATTACCATTAACGTTGAGTTTAAACAATAATGTTCATTTCTAAAATCGTTTACCAGCAAAATAGGTTTTGATTTAAACAGTTTCATTTTCCACGAAAAATTTGGTTTATAATCTTCATTAGCTTAATAATCAATTTATTTCTAAATATAATATTGTGGAAATATTTATGTGAAAAATCGCGAATCAAAATAAGTACCTACATAATTACATTGTATTCATAACGCGCACGCGTCGAAACAAAACATCCTTTTTTGAAGTCGGTTAAAAAGAGGAAATTGACTAGTTGACATACCATAGTACAGCTCAAAGATCTGGATGAAATTTGGATATAAAATAATTAAATAGGGTTTTTACTCCACTTAGAACGGATTTTCAGAAATTCCCCCATGCGTAGCCAGGGCAGATCAACTACTACATAATTCTGTATTAAGTACGGCTTTGAAAAGATGATTTTGCTATGGACCCAATTAGAGATTAAACCTCAGACCTCCAGGATTAACCAAATTCAGACGTAAGTACCAAAAACATCGTTAAAAGTTTAAGTTAAAGCGGCTACAAAATCAAATAAAATAACCCAGTCTTGAAATTCTCAAAACTGTACTACAAAGAACAAAGTAAGTTTTTGACATTACAAACTGTTACTGACCACAGAATTTAAAATAGGTATGAAAGTGGCGAAAAATCATGAGCTAGTGTGGATTATTGTGTATTGTAACGGAGCGTAGGGCGCCCCCCAGCAAGGTGGAGCGATGATATCCGGATGGTGGCTGGCATTGATTGGATGCGGAAAGCCGAGGAAAGAGCACGTTGGCGCTACTTAAAAGAGGCCTATGTCCAACAGTGGATGCGTAGTAGCTGATGATGATGATGATGAGCATTATTGTCTCTATATTATAAGAGTTAGAGTTTACTTTAAATAATATATTAAAACATTTTGCATAAATTATGCACAATTGGGTAACAGAGGATTGTATAAGCAAATCGTAAAAAAGCTTAAAACGTAGGTACTACTCGAACTGTTTAAGGAGTTCAGACATGCTTTTCGACGTGCAGGCATCTATGAACTCCTAAAACAGGTCGGATTATTTACTTTTGACACACGATTACGATTTCCTAACACAATCGGGGGGCTGATCCGGCTGTAGAATTCAGTACCTATACTGGACGCTATATAGGAAATTAGAGGACGCCCGCGTCTTCGTTCGCGTGGCTTAAGTTTTTTAATTCCCACAGGCATGCCTTAATTTTCCGGGCTATAAAGAATCCGTTGCTCTGTGGCGGTGTGATTGAAGGACAAACTCTCTATTTGACGTCCTTGGGGATAGAAAATTCAAAAACTGTAAACTCCGTAATTCATCATTTAAGTTACATCAATACCAAGTTTCATGGCTATAGCAGATTGAAAATCGATGAAATTTCATAGAAACTTTCAACCCCTATTTTAGCCCTTTGATTTTAAAATTTTGAAAAACTGTGACAAACGTTCTGCTTTATTTTGTACTGAAAGCCAAAATACCAAGTTTCGTTGATATAACTTGAAAAATATCTCGAGATATGAAGGCCTTTCATAAGAATAAGAATAAGAATAAGACCAACCCGCAGCTTATGTACCAAGCTTCATGGTTATAACTTTAAAAACGACGGACTTTCATACAAATTTTCAACCCCTATTTTATCCCTTTGGGGGTGGAATTTCGAAAAACCTTTTCTTAGTGGATATCTAGTCTTCACAAAGAACACACTCTCCAAATTTCATGTCTCTAGGACCAGCGGTTTAGGCTGTGCGTTGATATATAAGTCAGTCAGTCACTCAGTCAATCAGAACTTTGAATTTTATATATATATAGATTGGAATATAGCGTTGAAAAGGGAAAGGTAAAGATATGCCACTTCTGTCTCCTTATTTACAACTCTGTGGCATGGACTAACGCTAGTTGGTAGCGTAATTAGATTAATCCTGACCCATTTGTTCTGGAAAGGTGCAATTCCAGAATTTAACTACATTTTACTCGTAAATTACTCGCAGTCGCAAACGGTTGGCGAAACTAAACTTCTAGCAAGACAGGTACTACTTTTGTAGTGTAAATCGATGATTGTCACACGTAAACTCTTTATAAAAATTGTATTACATATTTGCAGTACTAGATGATGCCCGCTACTGAGATCGCTCGCCTGAGATAGGGCGGTTTAAACCGCCCTTAAGGTTTTTTGATTCCGACGGGAACTCTTTAATTTTCCGGGTTAAAATGAAGCCTACATGCTAATTCAAGTTACAACCTAAACTCGTTCCAAATTTCAGCCAAATTGGTTCTGTTGTCATTATGGCATGAAGGAATAACAAACATCTAAACAAACAAAAATCCAAACTTTCACAATAATAGGTATAATAATAATAGAAGATTACACTTGCTGCAACTATAGCCCCACAATAAAGTAGAACCACACAGAATAGGTAATAGTACAATGTAATAGAACCTTCACTTCAAGTTTTCGTCGTCATCGTCAAGTACCTAATACCTAGACGAATAGGTAAGTACTATTCTAGTAGGGACTTCCCAACCGCGCCGTGGTGTCGGCATATTATAGCGAATGTCTGAGTAGATCGATATACGTCATACGATATGATGACGTAACTACCAGTTACTATGTTCGCATGCATATTATAATATCTGGGTACCTACTATATCTTACATCCATTACACCCATTGCCAGATCACTAGTTACTGAGCACGAGTCACCTCTTAGAAACACCTCTCTCTCACTCACATATTTTGTGTATTAAGTCCTATCATTTTTTACAGTTATATCCTGTTTTGTGTACCATTTAAACAATATACAAAACTTAGAACTGAATTAAAGATGTGTACTGGTTCTTAGTTTTAGTTAATTTGTAGTAAGGACTAAAAGTTCAGGTACCCAATAACAAGCTGAGACTAATGATAACCATTTAATTAGATCAGCGATGTACCGTTCGCTCCGCAAAGGTGCTATTCTAGAATTTAATTACAGACCTCCCGTAAATTACTCACAGTCGCAAACAAACGGATAAACTTCGCTCCAAGACATAGCCATTATCTAGGTACATGAAATAGCTAATGCCTAATATTATTATTTTATATTAACTTTTTAGTGTCAGGGTTGAGGATTTGGAGTCAGAACTTTTTATGGGGACAAGACTCTAACGACAGCAGGCCAAGCATGGGAGGGGACAAAAATCTTATCCCCCGATTATATCCACTGACAAGAGATGAAATTATGCTAGATCATGGCAACAGCGGAAAGGAGAAGTATATCCCTGTTTGAATTGTTCATAGGACGTGTGTTTAAGTTTATTTTCATACCATTAAATTATAAAAAAGATGTCTCGAGCCTACTGGGACATCTTATCCTTTCCCCGTGGATAACATCTCCCCGCCTATGCTCGGCCTACTGAGATAAACCACGGAGATATGCACCGACATACATTTTTAAAAATAACTCGCCGAATTGAGAACCTCCTCCTTTTTTGAAAGTCGGTTAAAGACTACTTTACAATGAAATCCGTCATGTTTCAAGTTACATCCATGAAAATTTGGTATTTGGGCTTTTGATTAAAAATGAAAAAATACATGCTTCAGGATTTTTGGAAATTCCACGAAATTAATACGAAAATTTAAAAAAAAAATGACTGACTAACTTATCAACGCAGTTTAAACAAACCTAGAAAGCTGAAATTTTGTACAGAGGTAAGAAATAAGGTGGGATTTTTCAAAATTCCCATGGGAACTACGACGGTGGCTTAGTATTAGGTATTTATTGCAGGTCTAGGTTGTAGTGCGCTTGTCTCGAAGAATTGAATTTACAGTAACCTACGAATTCAGAGAACTTTCAATAAAAGCGGATAAACACGAAGTTTGTTGTCCTACTTCACTCTCTTAAATTTTATATTGACTATCGCCTTAGAAGTATTGAAAGAAAATACCTATTTACTTTTGTATGAACATACGATACAATATTGCATATTTAAACGCCTTATAATGTAACCCAACAGAATATAAGGGTAAGAAAAGGAACCCTTTTGGTGCGACTCAGTTCGTCCATCCGTCTGCCATACTTGCTTATCTCAATAAAAATACTAATGCTATCGACTTGAATGTAGCCCTTCATACTTTTGTTTTTTTCCTGTGCCTTAACTTACTTATCTGTAAATCAAGATTCAAGTTACAACTTCACCTCAACCAAGGAAAATAAAGCTTATGCAACAATAACACAAACCCCTAAAATCCATACTAATATTATAAATACGAAAATGTGTCCGTCAAGCTGTCTGTTATCTTTCACCGAAGCTGCTAATTAAGTTGTATTACCGTCCAACCACCAAGTATGGTCGCATAAGACTAGTATTATAAATAAGAAAGAAAGTTTGGATGGATGGATCATGGATGTTTATTACTCAATCACGCCAGAACGGCTGAACGGATATAGATAGCACAGAGATAGATTATTGTCTGGAATAACACAATAGGCTACTTTACATGCCGGAAAACTAAAGAGTTCCCGCGGGAACCAAAAAGCCTCAATACACGCCGACGAAGTTGCGAGCATCAGAGCTATTATTATATTTTAAGAAGAAGCGTTTTTGTACAAAATTCCCGACCGTGTATTTCAATCCGAGTGCTGTTTGATGTGACAAATTGCATCCTTTGTTGGCACCAAACTGTCGATAACCCCTCACTATTTGTCGACCTCCTTCACTAAACGATTTGATTCTTGCAGACTTGATCGAACGACTTTCTTCCTTTTTTTGGAAACCTTACATGCTCGTATGTCCTACCTTCAATAGGTATACGAGTTCTGGAACGTAAGATCACTTTGTGGCACGTCTTGGCCGGTAAGATGGTAACAAGCCATTGCCGAAGCCTCCCACCAGATCAGAAAAGAGACAATTTATTAATTAAAAAATCCCACATCTCTTGTGCCGGGGATCAAAAACGGGCCCTCTTACTTATAAGACTACAACGGTCAATGGTCATCAAAAACAGAGGTACCTACTGTGTTGATTTGAATAAAGTCACTATTTACGGGAGCAACCAAATAGGTAGGTACTTATTAATATATAACTATTTCTATACCAACCTGACCTCTCAGAAGCACTGCGGAAGGGAATATGCTTCGGAGTACTTAGCCATAAAAGCAAAAAGGATAAAAACATTGTATACAAAACTAGCGGACGCCCGCGACTTCGTTCGCGTGGCATACGTTTTTTAATTCCCATAGGCATTCCTTAATTTCCGGAATAAAAAGAACCCATGAAAAAAAACCCGTCGATCCGTTGCTCTGTTGCGGCGTGATTGAAGGACTATTTAACGTAATTTGGGATAGAATTTATAAAAACTGTGGATTATGTATTTCATAATTTAAACCGGTAGCCCATATATCAAGGTTCACGGCTATTTAACTTGAAAAACGTCGGCCTTTCATACAAGCTTTCAACCCCTATTTTACCCCTTTAGGGGTGGAATTATGAAAAACTGTGAAACACGTATTTCTTTATTTTTTACCGATAACTCATATACTAAGTTTCATGGATATAACTTGAGAAATGACGGACTTTCATACAAACTTTCAACCCCTATTTCACCCCCTTAGGCGTGGAATTTTGAAAAATCCTTCCTTAGTGAGGGCCTACGTTACAAAAGGAAGGCTGTGCGTTGATATATAAGTCAGTCAGTCAATCAGGACTTTGAATTTTATATATATAGAAGATTTACGAATGATGTTTTAAAATTATTCACTTAAAAGTTTATTTCATTTCGTACACTAGGTAAATAAGATATAGTAGATACAAAATTAATTGTAAATAGTTTATTTAACAATTTGACATTATTTTTTTAATATACTCAGCACAATCTAATTCTGAGATATAAAGAGCGTACTTTGACTTAGCTCAGACTTTACTAAGAGTTACAACGAGATGGACTTATGTGAGTTACATAAATCTGTCTCGTTTCAACCATGTCATACAAAGTCAAAGCAAAGTCAAAGTTCGGTCTATAGATCTCAGCATAAGATTATAATAATTCTAGGGGTATAGTCTTCAGTGATAACTCTCTATCTCTCACGGCGATCACAGAAGCATGGCGGACTAAAAATAAATGCTTCGGAGATTGATATAATATATTTATTTTTAATCTGTACTTTCTATCTTTTAACATTCTGATAAAGGTATACATCTACCATTTGGAGCCCTAACATTAGGTCGATCACAGAAGCACTGCGGAATACCACAAGCGCTAGGACGGTTCAATTTGTGAACTGTCGGGTTGTTGCAGGTGGGTTCCGCCATTTGTGGACAGTACAGCACGGAGTGTTCACCAGGAGGGCATGGCTCTAAAAAAAAGAGAAAGGTACTTACTTAGTCTTATAATATTACTTTATTTTAGTTATATGCAGAAACTAGCTGATGCCCGTGGATAAAGCTTTTGTAATTCCCGGGGGAAATCCATAATTTTCCGGGATAAAAAGCAGCCTTTGTCACTCTCCAGGATCTCAACTATGCACGTGCAAAAAACACGTCGATCCGTTGCTCTGATGCAGCGCGATTGAAGGACAAGCCAACAAACCAACAAACAAATAAACAAACACATATCTTTAATAAACAAACAGACTTTCGCATTTATAATATTAGTAAGTATGATGTTACAAACAACTTTGTTTATACCAAGATATTACCGTGAGAAATAATACGTTTATGACCTGAACTTGAAGTACACCCCATTGTTTGATCGGCACTAGATAGACCTGTGTGTTGAAAGTGCTAATTTAATAAACTGCTGAACGGATTCTAATCAAGTTTTTAGATCTGCATAAAAGGATTTCCCCAAAAATTTCTTAATACTCCGTTCTAATAGATAACAGTCGAGTCTATCACATAAAGGTATACTGTTAATATTTCTAAAATAGCAACACAAAAAATAAAAATAAATTATGAATCAAAGAAACATATTATTAGCCCGTGACTTTATCCGCATGGAATAAGTATTTCAATTTCCATGGGAACTCCTTAATTTTCCGGGATAAAAATGTCTATGTCCACAACTATACCCATGCAAAAAATCACGTCGATTCGTTGCTCTGTTGCGGCGCGATTGAAGGCCAATCCAACAGACCTGTAATAAACACACTTTCGCATCCATACTAATATTATAAATGCGAAAGTGTGTCTGTCTGGCAGTCTGTCTGTCTGCTATACTTTCACGGCTCATCTGTTCAACCAATTTTGATGAAATTCGGTATATAAGAATAAGAATAAGAATAATATATATTTTCATAAAAGAGTGACATGATTAAATAGCGGTCCCTATGGATAGTTTGTTACCCGGGGAAGGACATAAGCTACTTTTTATACCGGAAAATTAAAGAGTTCCCGCGGGAATCAAAAAACCTTAATCCACGCGAAAAAAGTCGAGGGCATGGTGCCCCAGTTTATAATATTAGTATGATCTTCCCACTAGCGAAAAACGCTACTTACTGGTTGGAAATCCTTGTGGGCTTACAGCAGCAAAAGCAAAAGTTACAATGAATACCATCAAAATTGACTTCATGGTGGAATCTATTACTTTATTTTTTTACTTCAACACAAGCGAGTTAAAAGGACGACAAAAAACTTTTGAATGTAAACGCAAAGTAGGTGACCCTTTTATATTGATCAGTTTTATTTATCATCTCTAGGGGAATAACTATTATGAGGAAAATAAAAGATATTGTGTACTTTTTTGCATAAACATGACTTTGTTCCGTGTAGAAGGCCATATTACTCATATATTATGGTAATGTTATTTACTTCTTTAGTAAAAATATGTTTTATGACTAATCAAATAAATATTATAAATGCGAAAGTTTGGATGGATGGATGTATGTATGGATGGATGTTTGTTACGCCCCAACGGCTGAACGTGTCTGGCTGAAATTTGGCACAGACATAGATTATAGTCTGAAATAGCACATAGGCTACTTTTTATCCCGGAAATTTAAGAAGTTCCCGCGGGAACCAATACCAATAGCCTCAAATGGATGTTTATTACTCAATCACGCCAGAACGACTGAACGGATCTGGATGAAACTTGGCACAGAGATAGATTATAGTCTGGATTAACACATAGGTTACTTTTAATCCCGGAAAGCGGGATCCACAAAACCTCGATCCACGCGTACGAAGTCGCGGGCATTAGCTAGTGTAATGTAAATATTTGTTTCTGGTTTATATTTATGCATCAATAGTATTGATAAGAGGTTTCCTGATAAGAGTTTGCAACAAGTGAATATAATTAAAATTATTAATAAATACGACTGCTCTGCCGTAGCCCGTAACTATCTACTACGTAACGATACCACAGTCATTAATTACCTATGGAATCTTATTCACATTTTTATTAAATGATATTTTTTTGGGAATCACTGGATATTGAACTATAGTCTAAACTTCTAAACTAATATTATAAAGAGGAAAAATTTGTTTGTTTGTTTGTAATGGATAAACTCAAAAACTACTCAACCGATTTTAAAAATTCTTTTACCTATAAAAAGCTACTTTATCAGCGAGTAACATAGGCTACATTTTATTTTAAAATAAATTAGAGATCCCTTCGAAAATTGTAATAATGTGAATTAAGTCGGAAAAATTCACCTAATTTAACTTTTCACGTCAAACCTCTATTCGTCTATTAATTCAGACTGTCTTTTATGTCATATTTGTCAAGACAAACATAATAAATACAAGAAAACTTACCAACATATTTTTTAAACATTTTAATATCTAACTGCTGTAGACAGACTGTGAAAAGCCTAAAAGATCAAGTCTCAACTTTCAAAACATAGTTCCCAGGCGAGGGCAGTGAAAATACGTCGTATTGGAGAATCTCCATTTGAAAATGAAAATCGTCTTGCAAGTCAGAGAGAATACCGCGATCGCGTGCCACCTGGGGATTACAAACGGATACCGACGGGTGCTTATAATATAATAGAAATTATGTAACATTACCAGTAAACACCTCATCTGTAAATTGTTTACTTTGTTTTATTTTTCACATTGATAAAATTACAAATCTGAATTGCACCCGTGCGAAGCCAGGGCGGACCGCTAGTGTTATATTATATTTTTGGAATCTACTTACCATTTTCTAGATGATGTAGGTTATAATATAGTTAATCTTATTTTCGGAAAAAATAATTCAATTTAAGTCTTTAATTCGGGACCATGGTCACCCCATCAATATTTTTTTTAATTTTACTAGCCTATGTCACCCGGAATAAGCTAGGGATTCTGACGATACCTCATTTATCAAAATCCGTTCAGGCGTATAGAAGTTATGGTGGAATATACAAACTCACATACATACATACATGAACCTTGAAAACAATACTCCTTTTTTCAGGCAGTCATATAAAAAAGGCCAAATATGAACATCCAAATTCGGTCACCCATCCATTTACCGACTTGGGTCAACGTTGCCGACTGATATGCTTGTCACCAATAGGCCACTCGTCCTTCAATCCTGTCCTATCCTCTCTCCATTATTGCCTTATTGCCTCGATCCTCATATATTATATTATATCCAGGCAATATTGGTGGTGTTGAGGGTATCGCAACTACAAACAATTTGCTGTCGTGTAACCTTGAACTGAACTTGAAATTCTAGGATAGGTCGTCTTCCTTTGTAACTTTAAGATTTTAAGTAACATCGCAAGAAAAGGGGTCTTTTCTTCTCCTTTTTGCAGTCGGTCGGAAAAGACAATTTTATGAAAATTTCGTACAAAGCAATCCGCTTTAACATAATTGTCTTCCATTTCATCCTAAAACGCTTATTAAACGGCGGAGTAGGCGGTGAAGAACAAATATTAGACGAGGCTCAAACGAGATTCCACCCAAGATCTGCTTTTTGTTCCCCTTTTAAAGGGTAGGGACAAAAGGTATTAGCTTTATGACAGCCCGTAAACATGAAATTGTAGGGTAGATAATACACGGAAACTTTTTGTGTACCCCTTTGTAATACTTTTTGTACTGCTTTGTAAATTCCTTTGATATGAATTATTAGCACTTGATGATGATGTCTTGTAGGCACAACACCCTGCATTACTTAAATACTCGTGCTTTTTGTACCTAAATTCCACTATAGCCCTTTAACGTCTCACTGCTGGGCACAGACTCTCATAGGAGAAAAGGAAGTAGAGCTAAGACCCACCACGCTGCTCCAATGCGGGTTTGCGGGCATTAACGGCTATTATCATGTTAGTGATAATAACCGGGACCGACGGCTTAACGTGCTCTCAGAGGCACGGGGGTGAAACACCGCTAATTTCCTAACTCCGGGCTAGTACTGAGAATTTCTAGTCAGAAAAACCCACATTTAATTATGGTCCGACCCGGGACTCCATATTTGCCAATTGAGTGGCTAACTAGCCACGGCTGATATCTGTCTAGGCCCAAGTTAAGTATACCTATTCTTTTTCGCCTTTTAATAATAATAATTGTCAAAAGGCGAAAAAGAATAGAATATAATACTAGAATTACTCTAGTTTCAGACAATTTGGCATAATAAATAAGGTAAGCATTAACCAAATAGTTCATCAGTTCGCAGGCGATAACGATTCGTAATAGGCCCTATTAAGGACTCCTCGCAGGTCAATTACTAGGTAAACAAAGGTTAATGTCCTAAATTATTTTAATTGCGATACTAACTGGTGTAATACTGTACTAATTACCTCTGGTGTTACAGCAAAAGCAAAGGAAACAAAGCAGGGGGTAATTGGCCCAAAATAGAGCTCTGAAAACTCCTTTCAAGAAGGGATTTTGTGTTGAATACTACAAAAATAGTAGCGGACTCACCGAATTGTGATGTTTGTGGACAGGTGGAAGATGTACAACATCTTTTGATGGAATGCAGCAGGAATAGAAGAGAACGGGAGTCACTGATGAGTCGCTACAATTTGAATAGTAGTGATGTTGGTTCTGCACATAGTGCCATAAGCAGTCCAACATCCGAAATAGCGATTGCCTTCTATGATTTGGTTGCCGCGGCTCATCGGTGATGTACATTTGATGGAAACGGTTGGTGAGTCCGTCTTTTTCGTTAGGTGTGGGAGTTTCTTATATGATGGATAATGTCCAATTAGGTGGAATTTATGCAATGTTTTGTTCTCATTATTTGTTTATTTTGTACGATGGGGCTGACGTCATGTCCAAAAGGACAAAAGCCTCCAAAAAATAAAAGATTTTAAAAAAAAGGTAGTAATTTACTTCTTCTTCGGGTGCCTCTCCGATCAAGGACGGTTGGTCAACTTGGCATATTCTCTTCTGATCTTCGTGAGGCGAAATAATTCGACTCCGGTCGTATTTCTGCGACGAACGCCTCTCATTCCAGCTGGGCGATTATGTAAAACTTGCATCAACCATTGTTACAGTCTCAATTGTTTTGAATGACTGAACTAATTGCTGCGTCAATGCGATTTTGGCCAATAGTGGGAGAATGTTAACCAATCAGGTAAGATTGAGATTGTAGCTGTCATTTTTAGCCAATCGCCCTGCAGTTACTTTTCCTATCATGACAAATTGTAGAATGTAGTCACTCTCGTGCTTGAACACGTGCCCCAAATATGCAACTGTTCTCGTCTTTACTACATTAATTTACTAGTTCACACTAAGTATTATTAATTTTCCTCATTAATAGTTAAGAGTCAATACAACACGACGAATATGTTTAATTTGCAAGTCCTCGTTCGTGAATTGGGGCAATCCGTCCGTGGGGAAATTACCAGTAGTAGGGTATCAACCAATTAGAAACGCCGCGCATAAATTCCGACAAGACTCGGCCATAAATATATTTTTTAATTACATTGCATTTTGACGACCTCTCTGACGCAATGGTAAGCGCTAGGATGATCCGGGTACGATCCTCGGCAAGGACGAGGGAGTCTTCACCCGGTTCAGTTACCACTCTACCGGCAAAGACGTGCCTATAAGCGATTGAGCGTTACGGTAAACGTCGTAACCTATAGGGATTAGGGGTATACCTATGTTATATAGCTGCCATGCCTAGCTAACACCATGTGAGATCCAACCTTAATAAACCAAACCAATAATATAAAACTTTTTCACTAAACTAATACCCTCAGTTGGTTTCCACTGGATCCAAACATCCCTGGATGTAAAACAGTGAATCAGTTTTCTGACACTGATTCACTTGGTGACACGTCTGAGCTGATAGAATGACATCTACTGTCCCACAAACATTTATGGTGTCCCGGTGGCCAAAATTTTAACTAATTTTTATGCCTGTTTAGTTTTTGTTTTTATTTTATTTTTCACTAGCTGATGCCCGCGATTCGTCCACGTGGATTGAGGTTTTTTGGTTCACGCGGGAACTCCTTAGTTTTCCGGGATAAAAAGTAGCCTATGTGTTGTTCTAGACTATAAGACTGACTGTGCCAAATTTCATCCAGACCCGTTCAGCCCCTTCGGGCGTGATCGAGTAACAAACATCCATCCATACATCCATCCATCCAAACTTTCGCATTTATAATATTTATTTGATTGATTGATTGATTGATTGATTAATTGATTAATGGATTGATTGATAGATACTAGCCACGCTGACACCGAGTCAGATAAGTTTGTCGGACTATAGCTTCGACCAAAGCCTCCCACTATTATCTTATCATGCTTATCATACTTAACTGCCTCGTTGGTCTAGTGGTTAGCATGTTTGACTGCCGCCGACGAGGTCCCGGATTCGAGTCGGGCCATAATTAGGTATTGGGTTTTTCCGACTAGACATTCTCAGTGCTAGCCCGGAGTCAGTCCTCATGCCTCGGAGAGCTCGGTCCCGGTTATTATTACTAACGTGATAATATTCGTTAAAGCCCGCCAACCCGCATTGGGGCAGCGTGGTGGGTCTAAGCTCTAATTCCCTCTCTCCTATGAGAGTGGAGGCCTGTGCCCAGCAGTGGGACGTTAATGGGCTGTTGTGGTATCATGTCATATTTTGTTTTTTTTTAATCCACTACAAGTCAGCCCTTGACTGCGATCTCACCTGATGGTAAGTGATGATGCAGTCTAAGATGGTAGCGGGCTAACCTGTTAGGGGCATGGCAGTTATATTAAACCCATACCCCAATTCGGTTTCTACACGGCATCGTACCGGAACGCTAAATCGCTTGGCGGCACGTCTTTGCCGGTAGGGTGGTAACTAGCCACGGCCGAAGCCTCCCACCAGGCAAATGGGATTTGCCTAGTGCCCGTGCCTAGATATTATATGGGATGGGCCATCCCATATAATATCTAGGCACGGCCGTGTGGTATAATGTGTTGTTAATCTTTGACCTAATTAAACACATTTCTAGTCTTTGGTTTAAGGGTTTAGAGAGCGAACTCATAAATAAACCAAAATACCTGATTTTCACCCAAAATCCGTGACACTGGCGTAACTAAACACTTCAGTGTAAATAGTGGGGCAGGATAACATATTTTACGGCCAGGTACACTGGAACAAACCGAATATATTCAGTGTGAAGATGTAGATCCTTTACAATTAACGATACGACATTTGAAGTAGTCACGCAGCAACGTGGGTAACTCGTCGTTATCTCATAGGTAGATATGTATATAGAGGTCTCGTAGATATGAAGCATAATATATTCTTCTTATAAACTTATTATAAGGACAAGATGACTGATTGACTGATACATCAACGCACAGCTCAAACCACAGGGTGGATCGGGCTGACAGTTTTATTACTCAAGTAACAGCACGTGTGACCTAAAACCACCATTACCATAGAAATGTTCGGCGCATAAATCGCATTATTGAGAGATAACGCTAACGTATGTGGACCTTAACCTTACACATGCAACCTTAATTTATGAAAAAGATTTACTTAGAACAAAACGACTCCAATAGTGCATGGGGCGGTAAACACCGTGTATCAATGGAATATAAAAAAGTCTATTCATGCGAGAAGTGAGTAAGTTATCGCATCTTCACAAGTGACATATTATAGGAAAACTAGCTTATGCCCGCGACTTCGTCCGCGTGGCTTAAGGTAATTTTCCGGGATAAAAAGTAGCCTATGTCAATCTCCATGTCGTATCCATATACCTACCTCCTATCCATAAACTACTGTCAAAATTTCAAGTTTCTAACCCCAGCGGTTTAGGCTGTGCGTTGATATATAAGTCAGTCAGTCAGTCTGTCAGTCAGGACTTTGAATCTCTCAAGTGACATATTATACGAAAAATAAGTAAGATTGTTTAGTCTACTAGATCTGATGGTCTAAATGGCCCTAAGCACCGCGCTTGGACGCTACCTCGGACACCTAAACATGCCATAAAGAATATCTTATGGTAATACACTCCACGCTATAGCTTCGCGATTTTCACCGAAACATTTTTGATATTTTTACTATTTCCCGTAAACAGAGATTTATGATGCAGGCATAAAACTTTATGGCTGGAATAATTTTACTTAAAATACTGAAAATATTTTATTTAAATACCTCCAAGACACACCGACCTGGCTTCGCACGGATGGACTTACCTTAGTTGTCTTCTATATTATCTATTTAAGTACTTATGCTTACTAATATTATAAATGCGAAAGTTTGGATGGATGGATGGATGTACCTACGGATGGATTTTTGTTACTTAATCACGCCAGAACGGCTAAACGGATATGGATGAAAGGCACAAAGATAGATTATAGTCTAGAACTACATAGGCTACATAGGCTACTTTTGATCCCGGAAAATCCCGGTTCCCACGGATATAAAAAAAACTTCAATCCAAGCGGACGAAGTCGCGGACATCAACTCGTTATTATTAAAGCAGCTATCGATAAACCCTTCTATGATTAAAAAATGACGAAAGAAAAGTAAGCATAAAGAAAATTTAAATACGAAAAAGTTTCCGAACTTCGGTCATTTCCTTGCAGTGCTTTTATCTTTACCCCCAAGTTTTGAATTTCAAGATGGTCGCCGGAGTTCGTTTCAAGAGCTTTGTCTACAAAGAATGCTAAGTTGTAAATAGGGAACCTATTTTTCTAAGGAACTACGTGGAGATATCTTGTTTAAAAAACCGGCCAAGTGCGAGTCGGACTCGCGCACCGAGGGTTCCGTACAAATCTGTAGTGAGTTTTAAATGATTAATAATATTTTTATTATATGATGTAACTAAAAATTCATGCGTAAATTGCGGTTTACGATTTATACGTATTAAAAAAAACTACTTACTAGATCTCGTTCAAACCAATTTTCGGTGGAAGTTTGCATGGTAATGTACATCATATATTTTTTTTAGTTTTATCATTATCTTATTTTAGAAGTTACGGGGGGGGGGGCACATTTTACCACTTTGGAAGTGTCTCTCGCGCAAACTATTCAGTTTAGAAAAAAAATGTTTTAGAAACCTCAATATCATTTTTGAAGACCTATCCATAGATTTTTTTTTAGTTTTTAGTTTTAGAAAAAAATTAGTTTTTTTTTAGAAATTTTTTTTTTTTAGTTTCAGTTCTAAGTATGGGGAACCCCCAAAATTTATTGTTATTTTTCTATTTTGCTAAGAAAATCTTAATGCGGTTCACAGAATACATCTACTTACCAAGTTTCAACAGTATAGTTCTTAAGTTTCGGAAAAAAGTGGCTGTGACATATGGACGGACAGACAGACAGACATGACGAATCTATAAGGGTTCCGTTTTTGCCAAATTTGGCTACGGAACCCTAAAAATGGCAAGTTTCAGTTTAATAGTTTATAGATTTCGAAGAAATTTTATTGAGCTCTTGTCCAAGTTTTTATCTTATTGTAAAGATATTTCATTACGGACTATGTTCTATTTGTGACTCCTTTAATGGTCACTTAATAATTAGGTATTAGAATAATTAAGTAATTCTGTAGGTATTTTCTAGGCGATGCTGTGTAGATGGTAGAAACCGGTTAGGGATATAGCTTAAATATGCCAAAGGTACCCTGAACAGGTTAGCCCGCTACCATCTTAGACTGCATCATCACTTAACATCAGTTTGCAGTTCAGGGTTAACTTGTAGTAAAAAACGCGCTTCACCTTGGACTGCATCGTCACCATCAGCGACAAAGATGCGATTGCAAACAAACACTGTTCTATAAATTAAAAAAAAAACTTCAGCGAAAGTCCTGCATCTCCAAAAGTATCAACTGAATGTTTTATTTAGCCACAGAATAGGTAATAGTACCTACAGTTGTACAGTGAATCTGTGTGTCTGTCTGTGGCAACGGATGAACCGATTTGGCTTATTTTTTTTGTTCAAAAGGTGACTTGATCGAGAATGTTATTAGCTATGTGTGTGTGTGTTAATCAAGAAAATCGGTGGAATCGTTTTAAGACCACCAGCTCTTTTCTAGTGGTTCTACCGATTTTGTACACAGATAGGTTGCATCCTTCGGAAGGATATAAAATTTTAACAAAGGACAGGCTTTAGAAATAGGCTCTTTAGCCCGAAAATTGTTTCCGCGGGAAACAACAAGCCTTAATCCATGCCTACGAACTACGAAGTCGTGGGCAAAATACTTGTACCTTATTTTTATTGAGTAATTAACCAATATTTCAGTTTTTATTAATTAGCAACAACGATTAATAAATCCAGATTAATAAATAAGTTTACGTGTACGTCTCTCCTTTGGCCAAATTATCAATATTATCAAACTAATTATCACACGTTATCAATTTCATTCTAACCTGGATTTACTCGTTACGTACGATTACATTCATAACTTTGTGTTTATATCAAAAATGTCGCGGGCGTGTGTGTTGTTTGATTTATTTATTTTGTGTGTTATATTTAATTGTGTTCTTGCTAGTGATGAGTCAAAAGTAGTGGTTTTGGCTGACGGTGCTGTAAAAGGCGATAAGTATTGGGATGGGGAGTTTTATGAATTTTACGGTGTGCCCTACGCTACCGCTCCTACGGGAAGAAATAGATTTCAGGTTAGCCAATTTCTTACTTTCTTACTAATATAGATTTTATGTAGGTGAAATACTTAGATGCTAACTTAAAAACAACGCTATCTTTCAATCTTTGTGTCCGGAGGATTGCCTCCGCTTAACAGGACCAATCTTATTAATAAATGAAAATGAAATTATTTATATCACGTAGGACAACTTGTGCCACTTATGATAAGTCGCAAGAATCTACCACCGGCTCGGAAAGTTGTTCTAATCACATTTCTAAGGTATCATAAATGCGAAAGTTCGTATCTTTGATGGTTTTTTCTTCAATCACGCCTGGACGGAGCCACGGGACAGCATGATTTTCAAACATGAACGTAACATACGTATGGTTAATGATATATAGGTAAGCTACTTTTTATCCCGGAAAACCATAAAGTTCCCACGGATTTTTTAAGTGGGTATTTTGATTTTCATGAGGTTATATTAATATAGGCAGAATAGATTGTGCCTACGTTGGTTCCGGGTCCCTTTATAAAAAATCACGAAATTTATAATATTGATGAATTTCAGGCGCCCTTACCTCCGGAACCATGGAAAGGAGTATTAGAAGCTTCAAAAAAATCTAAAGTATGTCAGCAATGCTATATTACTGGGGATGAAGATGATGACGTCCTAGTTGATGGTGATGAAGATTGTCTCCTTATGAACTTGCTAGTCCCTCAAATAGCATCAGAAACAAACCTAGTACCTGTTGTAGTATACATTCACAGTGGAGCATTCTCCGGTGGTACTGGAAATATGGCTAACTACCATTACGTAGCTAGACATGACGTCATAACCATAAGTTTTAATTATAGATTGGGAGCGTTAGGCTTTGCATGTCTGGGTAATAAAGAAATACCCGGGAACGCTGCTCTAAAAGACCAAGTTGCAGCTTTAAGATGGATTCAAAAGAACATTAAGAAATTCGGCGGTGATCCTACTAAGGTTACGCTTGCAGGTTTCAGTGTTGGTGCTACAATGGCTGAATTACTATCTCTATCTAAAGCAACAACTGGTTTATTCAATAGAATTATTTTAGATAGTGGCTCAGCATTAGCTCCGTTCGCTATTAATAGGGATCCTATCAGTACAGCTAAAAATGTAGCTGTATCTCTTGGTTATAATGGAACGATGACATTAGAAGGACTAACTGAATTTTACTTAACCACAAATATAAGTGGTCTAGCAAAGAAGAGTGTAAATTATCATTTAAAGAACAGCACATTTGGTTTTGCCCCATGTATTGAAAATGATCTGGAAGACATAGAACCTATACTAACTGAGTCTCCTTTGGAAACACTAAAGAAAGGCAAAAATAATGATGTGGCAGTGTTGACCGGTTTTGCAGATAAGGAAGGTTTAAGTAGGTCTATTAAGTTTGGTACATGGCGAGAAGATATGAATGAAGATTTTTCTGAATTTCTACCAGCTGATCTTCTTTTTGACAGTGATAAAGCGAGAGATAACTTTATCAATGAAGTTAAAAATTACTATTTTGATAATAAACCAGTCAACGCAGATGCACTACAAAAATACGTAGATTATTTTTCTGACTCTATGTTCAAATACAACATTCTCAAATCAGCCAAACTGCATGCAGCTTCTAATAAGAAACCCGTGTATGTTTATGAGTTTTCGTATACGGGAAAGCTTAACATTGAGCATAACTACATGGACAGAATAAAAGGTGCGAGTCACAGAGATCAAACTGCGTATATCCTGGACTTCTTTGGGAATACGAATAGTTATAAGGATTTGGATACCAGAGATCGTATGACTACAATGTGGACTGACTTTGTAAAATATGAGTGAGTATTATATTAATAATTAAAAACTAGAAGATGCGACTTCGTCCTACGACATATGTTTAAAAAAGCATATGTCTTTCCCGGGGATGTAACCTACCCCTGTACCAAATTTCATCGAAATCGGTTGAAAAGATGGGTCGTAGCGTAGCAGCAGACACATACATACACACACTTTCGCATTTATAATATTAGTACGGATTTAAAAGGCATAATGTTGCAGATTTGATGCGTTTCTGTAGTGATCATAATAGAGGCAGTATAACATCCTTGTGAGTTTCATTTTAAAAGGAGATTAACTATTTAATTTATCAGCTATGTTGGCCAATCACTGAGGTTTTAAATAATTTATTTTATTTCATAGATTAGTATAAGTAGCAAGTGATTCTAATTATGAAACCTTTTGTTTTATTTCAGAGATCCTACAGCATTTGAGAGCTCTCTTATAAATATAAAATGGCTGCCTTACACAAATAGCAAACGACACTACATGGAGATCAATAAGAAATTGCAAATGAAGCAAGATCTATTCGAAGATGGATTTAATTTCTGGGATAAAATTTACATAAAATATTACTGGACCCCAACAGCTCCTAAATTTGAAAAGAGCAATAACCCTAATACAGAAAAAGATACTACGGAACAAAAGAACTTTCAAAAAGAAAAGGAAGCTCTGAAAAAAGAAATAGAAGCAAATAATTTTAAGGATACATTGAGGATTCCGGCACAAAAGGATTCTTCAATAGAAATGGTCTCTCCAGAAAAAAACTACGATCTGAATGAAAAAGGCACTACCAAAGTGAAGGACTCCACGCAAAAGAATGATAATACGAAAACAGAGAAAATACAGAATGAAGATAACGCCATGAAAGATAAGGTATCCGCTCATGTAAAAGAAACCAAGAATATAAGAGATGTAAATATTCCAGAAGCTCAAAATACTACGAAAGAAAATAACCCTGCGGAAGGAAAGGATACTCAGAAAGAGAAAGAAAAAATCCAGAATAAAATTAAACAATAAAATATTAGGTACTTTGATATTATTATATGGAGGATAATTTAATAAATTGTGTATTTTCACTGACAACCCCTATAGTAGTCAGGCGCGTCAACAAAAAATAATCTTATCTACTCCTGAATATCCCAAATCCTTCCAGATCCTGATTCTGACACTTATAAATTGACACGGCCGTTAAACATGTCACCTGTACAGACAGATAAAAAATAAAGTAAACCAACAATGCGTTCAATATTAGCCCTTATTGAAGGTGCCAGTTTAAATAAAGCCCATATGTGACCTTTACAACAATAGTTAAAAGGTTGAGTTTAGCATACATTAATACATTTTAAAGGTGGTAGGAAATTTTGAACATAGGCTATAGTTTGCTTGAGTGTGCCAATAGAGTGCGACCATTTTTCACAACAAGGGGACTAGTTATAAGTTGACAAAGTCAGCTCTAAACTATCAGACCACTGGGTCTAATAAATAATTAAATAAAACTGAGTGTGTGTGTATTTTTAATCATTTACTGGCGCTTTCTAGTTGTCTCCAAAAGAAAGATTTTTATTCGTTTATTTTTTGTTAAAAATATTAAGACAGAGTGATACTCATTGCTCACGACCTCATCCCGGGTCCACATGGATTTAGATTTTTAAAAATCTTGTGAAAATTCATAGACGATTCAGTGATTTTGAGACTGCCAGTATCCGTCTCAGAGTACAAGCTATAAATTATCTGTGTTAAACATCAAATTCGGTCGAAGGTATGGATCACTACAGTATATTCTAAAATTAACTAAACTAATATTGATGAAATAAGTATCTAGTTTTTGAATCGGTGAATAATGACTTCTCTTAGACGTGTTAATCCATAGCGTGTAGGTAGGTATCCCCTTGAATGCAAGGGGAAACGCTTTGCAATGATTTTCCTGTCAGACAGCCCCCTTTGAAGTTTCCCAGTTATTTATGGTTTAGAATTTCGTTATTACAAACTCTGTTGGAGTTCCGCGTGCAATATAAACTTTGACCCCCATTAGACGCATCGGGGCTCTTTAATGATGTTTGGTTTTGAATTACTTATGTAGACAAAATGGGAAAGGGGTTCTGCTTTAAATCTTGTGGAGATGATGTAGGTACTCAGACTTACCCTAAAGGTGTGTCTAAACATTATAGCGGCAAACGTGCGCGGCTGCCGCGCGCAGTCTAGGCCCACTTGAGATGCAAGGAGCGGCGCGGCACGTAGCGGCAAATAATATTTGTATGGGTTTGTACGAGGCAGCATCGCGCATCGCATCTCCGTGCCGCGTCGCTTATGTGGGCACAGCTCCATACAACCTCAAAAAAAGAATAGGCCTCTACGTGCCGCACCTCTGTAATGATGCTAGACCTTTATTGGGAGTCTGCCGCGCGTATTATATTCTGTGGGTAGGTAATAGGTATATTCCTCAAGTCGTTATTAGGACACGGCAGAATTGTGTCCTGCCACCCTGGCGTGCTTCTGCCGCGCCATTGCCGCTCTATGTTTGGAAACACCTTAAAAACAACCGGTGTAAGTGAGGCAGTACCCAAGAGTTTCCAAACGGTAATTCGGTATTAAAAAGTTTTAATTAGATATCAATTCCATTATCACAAAAAAATACCGTAAAAAAGTAATTTTAAAACAGCATTTGATATACTATTACATTATGTATAACTAGATGATGCCCGCGACTTCTTCCGCGTGGATTAAGGTTTTTTATTCCCCCAGGAACTCTTTAATTTTCCTATAAATTGTAGTCATGTCATTCTCCGGGAATAACCTACTCCTGTACCATCAAAATCGGTTGAACAGATAGGCCGTGAAATCGTAGCAGACAGACAGGCACATTTATAATATAAGTATGGATATGGGTGCACAGGGAGATCATTAATGTGATGAGGTTTGTCCTATTTTAAACTGAGTAAAATGAGAAAAAATAAAAGAATAGGGTGAGAAAGCATATTAGTATATAGGTTCTATAATATTATAGCCAGAAGCTGAAATGCCATTACAATATCACAAAACACCAGCGAAATTCCACCATAAAGGTGTATCCACACCTCCATCGTTCGAATGCTTGTATGGATCAAAGTTGATCGTCGTTACTTAATTAAGAATTGAGGCAGCGATGTGCGGCACGCGACGTGTCTACGAGACATCGCTCGCCCGGAATTGACGTGCATACGACTGTATACAGTATGTTCAAAATCTGACCTTTTCTTTGGATAGTAGGTAATGTGGTGGCTGGGAACCCACCGCATTATTATCCTAAGAGTACGAGCACTATTTTAACTCTTAGGTTTCTAAAAGTTGAAATAGTGCTAAAATACGATTAGGTATAACCAGCAGGGCGACCGCGTATCTTTTGCATCAATCATTCCGATCACCTCTGATTGGCTGAATTTATGGTATTCTTGCTGCGTCAATGGATTTTGTCCAATAGTGGAAGAGTGTTAACCAATCTGAGGTGATTGCGATGTATCAATGATTGATGCAAAAGATACGCGGTCGCCCTGCAGATGTGAGTGATATTATTATTAAATAGAAAGCCATATAGTTTAAATATTTATGATAATTGGGATAAAAAGTAGCCTATGTCCTTTCCCGGGATACAAACTATCCCCATACCATATTTGATTAAAATCGGTTGAACAGATGATAAAATAAATGATGAATGATTTATTCATTTCATGTAGGACAACTTGTGACAGGCCGTGGCCGATGGGCCGTGAAAGCGTAGTAGACAGACAGACACACTTTCGCATTTATAATATTAGTATGGATAAGTTAAGGTAAGTTATGTTAGTTAAATTAAGGTAATTTATTTTGAAAACAAACAGTTCACTTTCAGAGCAGCCTGTATAAGCTATTCTGAGAGCACATTCCGACGCCGTAGGCAAACCGAGCCGACAGCCCGCTACGACAACTAACGTCACTTGACTTACGTAATACCATACTACATTTGTATTAAGGATTCTGTGGTAATACCTATCGACGTTTTCGTAGGGCTTTCAAGTTTCATAATAATAATATTATTATGGAATCAGGAATGTTCAATTAAATCCAACTAGTTAGCTAATATTATCACAGCGTAGGTACCTACTCGTAAGTATAAATAATGGAAGTAGGTACATAACTTACCTACTTAGGTTATTTATACCTCGGGTGGATTAAATGTTTTCACTTCCGGGAACTCCTTCATTTCCCGGGATATAAAGTAGCTGTCACTCCAGGTCCTCAACTATACCCATGCAAAATATTACACGTTCCATCATTCAATCCGTTGCACTGTTCCGGCGTGCTGACAAAGCAACAAAACACACTCCGGGGATCAAATCCAGGACATCCCGCTATAACAGCGATGACCACTACGCCAGGAAGGTCGTTCAAACGAATCGATAAACAAAGTTTGTAACTATGTGTGATAGAAACAGGAGTTTCTTTGCGGAAGTTCATGATAATAAAAGTAGTAGAACTTTATTCGCTATAATCTGCCACAGTAAGTAAATCTATATGGTTAGTAATGTTAGTATGTATCTTGCGATATTCAGCACACCACACAAATTTTCCAAATTATTCTCAACGTACGTTTCACTCCAACACCGGAGCATCTTCAGGAGATGTTGACTCGACAATGCACGATTGTACTTTACAATACATAGATTTACTTCCTGTGGCGGATTACAGCGATATAAATTTCTACTTCTTTCAAAACTTGCTTAATCCGTTTACAAAACATTGCTGTCCAAAGTTTTGTAATAACATCCACTCTCTTAGAACGCGGCAGGACATAAATTTAGCTGAAAGAATCCCCGGATCCCATTCATTTTTCACCCCCCGAAGTCTTTGGCCGGATGACTGTACAATTACCGAAAACGCCTGCATCGCGGTGATCGGGAAATCCACATTGCGTTAACATAAATCACTTTTTGGTTTATTAAAACTTCCCTGCACCTTCGGAAATTCTTTTAGGACTGATTCATATTTTTATCCGACTAGGGCAAAGCCAAAAGGGCTATGATTTTAGCAGCCTATGTATGTATGTTTGTTTATATATTTGTACTAGATAATGCCCGCGACTTCGTCCACGTGGATTGAGATTTTTTGATTCCCGCGGGAAATCTTAAATTTTCCGGGATAAAAAGTAGCTGTCCTTCCCCAGAATACAAACTATATCCCGTACCAAATTTCATCAAATTTGGTTTTACAGAAAAATGATAGTTAAATGATTTATTTATTTCTCAACTTGTGTCACTGAACGTTAACAATAGCCCGTGAAAGTGTAGCAGACAGACAGATTCTCGCATTTATAATATTAAGTATGTATATAGATATATAAACTAGAGGTCGTCCGCGACTTCGCGTACAATCTCTGATTTTTTACGATATTGTGAAATTGTCCCGCTGCAAAAAGTCTATCTCTGGAGGCTTTATGCAGAGTAGGCTATATACCTATAGCTTATTATTTAAAAGTAATAACATAAATGCTGATTTTCATGTCTAAACTTCAAAACATATTACTTTCATACAAACTTCCAACCCCCATTTCACCCCCAGGGGTGAATTCTCTCAAAACCGTTTCCTAGCTGATGTCTAGACCATAGAAGAAACCTACCTTTCAAATTTCAAGTTTGTATGCTTTTTAGTTCCTGATATAATATTATGATTATAGTCAGTGAGTGAGTGATCAAGAGTCATGCATTCAAGATACCTAGTAATATATTATGTATTATAGATACATATAGGGTTAAACAAAACTTAATTACACGTAGCCAGCGAAGCATTATTTTACTAAGAAGATTTATCTCAGGCTCCCCCTCGCAGCTATGTTGAGTGTCAGAATTTACACTGAGGGTGTAAACTGTAAAGGGTGCAAAAAAAAGTAGGAGATTTTATCCTTTTCAAAAATATTAGTTGTAGTTACATCACATTAATCTTAAGTTTTTAGGGTTACTTAACACTGAAATGATTAAGTGGAATCCTGCTAAAATCCATACTAATAGTAAATGCGAAAGTGTGTCTGTCTATCTGTCTGTCTGCTACGCTTTCACAGCCCATGGGTACAACCGATTTTGATGAAATTTTATACAGGGGCAGGTTGTATCCCGGGGAAGGACAAGGCTACTTTTTATCCCGGAAAATTAAAGAGTTCCCACGGGAAACAAAAAATCTTAATCCACGCGGACGAAGTCGCGGACGTCATCTAATAGTAAATATTTGATAACAAACAGTATTTTTAGGAATTGATTCGTCAACCAACCAACCAACTGTGCCACTACAGATTTAATTCATGTAAATCGAGTTCACATTGAACAAGCGTTTTTTTTTCGCACTTATCCAACAATCGCGTAGAAATTAAATATCGCTTGGCGCTTACAAAGGGGCATGATTGAGGGGCACACTCGAAAATACCCTCGATTCGGGGAAATGTCGCACACAATGGCTTTATGTGCGAGTTTTTAATAGAATATTGATGTAATTTCGGACTGAATAATGATTGAAAATTAACTGAGTGTTATGGAGGGTTAAGAATTTCGTGTTTTGCTACTTAAATAATAATTACATTATTTACGTTTACGATCTCCTATCGCAGATTCTTTTTTCTATTTTTCACGTTTCTGTACTGTACCGTTTGGTCGTACTGCTTCGTTGGTCTAGTGGTTAGCATGTTCGACTGCAGCCGACGAGCTCCCGGGTTCGAGTCCCGGGTCGGGCCATAATTAAGTGTTGGGTTTTTCTGACTAGAAATGCTCAGTACTAGCACAGAATAGGTAATAGTACAATGTACTAGCCCGGAGTTCAGAAGTTGGCGCTGTTTCACCCCCGTGCCTCGGAGAGCACGTTAAGCCGTCGGTCCTGGTTATTATCACTAGCATGATAATAGTCGTTAAAGCCCGCTAACCCGCATTGGAGCAGCGTGGTGGGTCTAAGCTCTAATTCCCTCTCTCCTATGAGAGTGGAGGCCTGTGCCTAGCAGTGAAACGTTAATTGGCTGTAGTGGTACAGTTTGGTGTGTGAAAATAAAAGAAAAACATATTATTTATAGTATTAAACAAGTAGGTACCTACCAAGATAACTCCAGTTAGAAGGAGATTCAACTTAGTTTCAAACACGTAGGTACTTACTTTACAAAAGACAAGAAATTATATTATGAATTCCTAATTTCGAAAAACATCCCGAGACAAAATATAATTTCTCGCAGGAAATCATCCCATTTTCCAGCGAATATAAGACGTATATATACGACATTTAATTAAATAATAATATAATAATGGCGGGACGATTTCGTTTTATATAAATTAAAACTTAATTTTAACCGTCGCATGCGTTTAATGGCAGCTGACAAAAGATATTCTTTTTTGTAGGACGAGTCCTGAATCTACGACTTAATTAATATTGTAAATACGAAAGTGTTCGTTTGTTAGTTTGTCCTAAAATCATGGTGCAACAGAGCAATGGACAAACGTGATTTTTCGCATAGACATAGTTGAAGACCTGTATCAGAGTGACGTCATAGGCTACTTTTTAGGCTACTCTGAGCTGAGGTGCGAGTGCTAGTTTGCGCATTTCTCATGCAAACTGTCAAGGTCAACGTCAACGTATAAACTACGCGCGAAAATATGCTATTGCGACGCGTCTTGCGGCCAGATTCGGACGCGATTATTTGATTGGCGTCAGCAATACAATATATTAATATTAATTCGAATACTACTTAGTCCTAGGCCGTCAACATACAGTGGAATCAACGACCAGTCGATTTTCACGTCCTGGTTTTAAAAAAATGTGCATCGACACCCTAGTATAATGTTATAAAATTAATTTCTCCGTCTGAAACAGTAACGCTCAAGTTAATTAAGTTTTGTATGACATTATTTGATGTTATATTAATTTCTCAAAGTGTAATTTGGTATGCCTATTTATTATTTCGAGCTGTGTGTGGTGAAAGTTACCTCTAACATACGTAAAGAGTTCGCCATGAGACGTGTCAAACAACATTAAATTAATTTAAATCAGTCTACCGTGTAGTATTGTATTACCTTGTATAAAGAGGCCATTAATTCAAAACCAGCCTTGTGGTGTCATTGGACACCCCGTAAAATCCGAAAGACAGACTGAAACAGCTATAGACCTAAGGGTTAGCAAAACGTAATATTATTCGAACTGTTTAAGGAGTTTAAATATGATTTTTGTCGTGCAGATATCTATGAACTCCATAAACAGGTCGAATTATCCGATTACAAACGATTACTATTCCGATTTCCTTACACAATCGGGGGGCAGATCCCTAATAATTTAATATAAAAAAATATTTTCAACCGACTTCAAAAAAAGGAGGAGGTTCTCAATTCGACTGTTTTTTTTTTTTTTTATGTTTGTTACCTCAGAACTTTTGACTGGGTGGACTGATTTGGATGATTCTTTTTTTATTTGAAAGAACATACTTCCCATGTGGTCCCATATAAATTTTATCGAAATCGGTCGAGCGGTTTTTAAAATATCAACAATAAAATAAGTACTTTGTATAGCGTGTGCTTGTTGTTGTAAAGTTGGCGCGGGAGTTTGAAGTCGGTTGTTTAAAAAGTATTTTTTATATTAAATTATTAAACAACCGACCGTCGAATTGAGAACCTCCTCCTTTTTTTGAAGTCGGTTGAAAAGAGATAAGAATCCATAGAGAAATAGCACGCGCGTCTAGAGATCCCAGTTTAAAGCTAAAAGCTAGGCACTGAAAGGTTTGTACTTATTATCTCATAATTGGAATCACTCTATAAGCTCTCAGTTATCAGACGCAGCCTTCTCAAAGTGCGGGTAACTAAGCAGGAACACTGCCTTTTCGCTACTAATGCGCTCTAATTGAAGCACTTATTTCAGCAGTGTACGCGATAAGTGTCACTATACAATCGCAAAGCCTTTGTTTTTAGTTTTTAGTTTTAGACAAATTTCTTCAAAATCGGTTGAGCCGTGAATAGGTAGGTAACGCTTTCGGATTTCATTAAGTATATTGGTTTGGATTCTTAGACCTCTATAATAATACAAATATTTACGGCTGGTTTCTGAATTGAGAATTTCATGTTGAGTCTGTCTCAAAGGACTAATTAAGTAGATTTTTGTTTCTGAATTGATATTGTGTAAGGTTTGAGAGTTGGAACTTGCTGTTTTTGCTTAGATAAATGCTTAATTCAAAAACCGGCCCAATATCAATTCAGAAACAAAAAATTGCTTAATTAGTCCATAAGTAGTCTTTGAGACAGACTCAACATAAAATTCTCAATTCAGAAACCAGCCTTTAATAAATTATTATATACTACATAGATGATGCTCGCAATTTCGTCCGCGTGGATTAATTTCTTTTTCCCCGCAGGAACTCTTTAATTTTCCGGGATAAAAAGTAGGTAATGTCCTTCCTCGGAATGCAACCTATCTCTATACCATCAAAATTGGTTGAAAAGTTGGGTCCGTGAAAGCGTAGCAGATAGACGAAGACGAAGTGGCGGGCATCATCAAATATCAAATAAATATTATAAATTCGAAAGTTTGGATGGATGTCTGGATGGATGTATGGATGGATGTATGGATGGATGTTTGTTACTCAATCACGCCCCAACGGCTGAACGGATCTGGCTGAAATTTGGCACAGAGATAGATTATAGTCTGGAATAGCACACAGGCTACTTTTTATCCCGTAAAATTAAAGAGTTCCGCGGGAACCAAAAACCCTCAAACGGATGTTTGTTACTCAATCACGCCAGAACGGCTGAACGGATCTGGATGAAATTTGGCACAGAGATAGAATATAGTTTGGACTAATACATAGGCTACTTTTTATCCCGGAAAATTCAAGAGTTCCCGCGGGAACAACAAAACCTCGATCCACGCGTACGAAGTCGCGGGCATCAGCTAGTTTTAAGTTTAACATAATAATTGTGTGTAGCTTTGCAACTTTCCTTTATTTATAGAACATTTGAACTATTAATCTTCACGATAATGCAGATATATCAAACTAGACAGATCTTGATTTAATAATTCCATTCCCAATATTTCAATATGGCGGGCCACCCTCCAATATAGGGACAAGAAATTAGTCCCTGCCGATACCACTCGTCTAGACTGCGGCTACATCTGGCGGTTAACTTTGACACTTTCGGCACATTTGGTTTTCGATTAAAACAGCTTCGTTTAGATAATATTAATTTATTTTCTTACTTTTTTACCCTTTCTAACTTAGCTACTCTCTTACTCCTTTTTTTATATCCACTAAAAGTTAGCCCTTGACTGCGATCTTACCTGATGGTAAGTGATGATGTAGAGTAAGATGGTACCGGGCTAACCCACAGGGCTAACCTGTTAGGGGCATGGCAGTTATATTAAACCCATACCTGGCTAAAAATCACTGAAAACCAGCGCTGTACATTCTACAGTGTAGATCTGATATGGTGTAGATTCTACACCATGTCAGCATTACGCTGAGTCGATGCCCTTTTTGGGATTTCATCTTACACAGATTAGTGTTTATAGCATTAGGGTTTAGGGTCCATAAGTTTTTTCTGCATTCTTATTATATTCTGTATTATGTTTGTTTTCTGTGTACCTATTGTAAATCCCAAATGAAGAATTTATTTGTTTATTTATTTTATTTTTCTTTATTTACCCGTATTCGGGTTTTACACGGCATCGTATCGGCGATAAATCGCTTGGCGGCACGTCCTTGCCGGTAGGGTGGTAACTAGCCATAGCCCATAGCCCAAGCCTCCCACCAGGCAAACTCTTACTACTAATCTATTATATTTAATCTCGTAAACCATTGAACAAGGTAGGTAGGTACAAAAATCACAATCAACTCCTTCCACCAACAGTACATGATACAGTTTTGTGAAGTTAAAGCAATTAGTCAAGATTTCCAACTTCCCGAAATTTATAAAGAAGAAAGGAAAATTCTGATAGTTTGTATTGGACAAACGAAAAAATATTCTGCACATTAATAGATATATCTACATAAAATCAAATATATACAAAACAAAATACACGAAATGCCGTCTGCTAAGGGTATCAAAACACTGCGAAGAAAAAGACAATATCATTAGATTTGCAGAGTTCCAGGGTGTAAATTCACCAACTGATTCTGACATAGATCCGTCTTATTAATAGAGCAGCGCATTGTCCCGCCTCGCAATATAGACATCCATACTAATATTATAAATGCAAAAGCGTGTCTGTCTGTATGTCTGCTACGTTTTCACGGCTCATCCATTCAACCTATTTTGATGAAATTTGGTACAGGGGTAGGTTGTATCCCGGGGAAGGCTATTATAAATCAAAAACCTTTATCCACGCGGACGAAGTCGCGGGCATCATCTAGTCGTTAATAGACGCAAATGACCTCTATCTGGGGGCATAGCACCCCGCCACAACAAGCCATCATAAATTATTATGATCTATATAATATGGAGTACTAGATGATGACTTCTAGACTTCGTCCGCTTGGATTAAGGTTTTTATTGCCAAGGGTACTCTTTAAAATCCGGGATAAAAAGTTGCTTATGTCCTTTCCCGGTATATATCCTATCTACCCCAGTACCAAAATTCATCAAATTTTTATGCCAGAAAATTAAGGAGTAGGTATATAAAAGATATACAAATTATTTTTCCACACTCGGCTGAAGTCGCGGGCATCAGCTAGAAGTGCAAAAAAGGGTTAATAGCTATTAGCATAGTCTTTGTAATCATTATGTTTACTGGAGATCACTTTTTGAAGCCTAAGATTACAAAGTCTGCTACTCTATGGTCCAACTCAACGGTAGCCGAGTAGAATTTCATCAATAACCTTACATATTCATGAACTCGGTGCCATCAGGGCCCTCAATTAAACGTACATCTGCAGACGTCTAGTTCGGTGCAGTTCTGGAACTTTGACTATAATCTTTGGTCGTTAAGTCTGGCCGGTTAGGGTTTGACGTGTCTATCTTGTTAACTCTATGGATATAAGTATATTCCAGTAGATTATAAGCTCCATTGCTAGTTGTTACGTGTGTGGTATAAAACTAGAAGCTCAATTTGTTCGATAGTAGGATCGGTAGATGGGTTTGACGACCTCCATGGCGCAGTGGGGGGCGCTGTTTTATTAGTAGGAGTTCCCGGGTTCGATCCCCGGCAGGGTCATATAACGCCCTGCCAGCAAAGATGTAGCGCCAAGCGATATAGCATTCAAGTACGATGCCGAGTGAAAACCGTTTAAGGCTACCTATGGATTTAACTGAACTGACATACCTACCCCAAGTTTTTTATTTATAACTTTTTAAGCAATTTTCGGCTTGAGGCCATCGGTTTACTTAATATGTTTGAAATTGAAGTAGGTAATATCGATATATAATTTATAGAAGTTACTTGCTGATGCCCGCGACTTCGACAGCGTGGATTAAGTTTTTTGTTCCCGCGAGAACGTTTCAATTTTCCGGGATAAAAAGTAGCGATGTGTTATTCCAAACTGTAATCTATCACTATGCCAAATTTCATCCAGATCCATTCAGCCGTTCTGGCGTGATTGAGTATCACATATCCATCCATCCATCCATCCATCCATCCATCCATCAGTCCAAACTTTCGCATTTATAATAGGTATTAGTATAAGGCGCTGACGGACAGGCAGACAGATGGACAAGTGCAAATCCACTCAAGCAGGTTCAGAGACCTCGCCGAAGTATCTGGTCTAGAACAGGCATGGTCTGAGTTCTGACGGGTCGTTACTCGTTAGAAGTAGAAGTATTCTTACATTCAAAACCATAAACTCAGAATATTTATTGTTGAAAACATTTAACTTTGTCTTCGTCCAATCTCGACTCACTATCTCAAGACCCGTTCATTCAAAGAGGCGGAAACATACCACCAGTGTCACCACCGTCTAGAGTCTAGAGTCTAGACCAGGGATTCCCAAACTATTTTGGGCAAGAGACCCCTTTTCCAAAATGAACTGATACCTCAGACCCCCGAGGCTAATTACTTTACAAATTCTATCTCTAGTTTTTTACTATTGATACAAAATACTTACCAATTTAAAAATTTTGCGGTTGGTTACGTGAGTTTTGACATCATTTTCTCATAAAAATTTAACAAAATAAATAGACATAAAATTCAGTAAATATCAAGTGTAATTAATTATTATTATCTAACACTAATTACGTAAAAATAATTAAGTAGGTAATTATTTTTTGAAGGAAACATTAAAATAGGTTTCGCATTTTAGACCCCAAAATCAGTATTCGTTAATGTCGACTCCTGGGAAACCGATACCACCCTTGGGGGTCAATATTTGACCACTTTGGGAATCCCTGCAGGTCTAGACGATCGCTGATATCGAATATGAGACTGAAATTAATTTCCTTACCACAATAATTATTAGGTAGGGGGAAAAGTAGTATGTATTCGTATAAAGTAGTTCGAATTTTGTATGTATAAAATTGAAAAAATCTCTTTGGTTGTACTGTTTGTATCTGGCTGGTTTTAATATCAATAAATAGAGGGCAGTATGATAAAGAAAATAAAAAGTAAAAAACACTTTCCCGCCATTTTTACCCTCGACGAAGCGGAGACGGTATATGTGTTTGCCCTAAGAGGTTGTGTGTTTGTTTGTTTGTTTGTTTGTTTGTTTGTTTGTATGTTTGTTTGTTTGTTTGTGCACTTTTTTGTTACCATTTTTCTCAAAAAGTACTGGGCCGATTGAGATGCGGTTTTTTGCATTAGATACGTATAGCTTGTGAGAAGGTTTTTAGATATATTTTAAGACCATAGACAACCAAGCTGAGCTGTAGTCTATGATTTTAATATTTCAACATGTTACCATTTTTCACAAAAACTACTGAGCCGATTGAGATGCGGTTTTTTGCATTAGATGTGTATAGCTTGTGAGAAGGTTCTTAGATATATTTTAGGACCATAGACAACAAAGCTGAGCTGTAGTCTATGATCTTAATTTTTCTATGTGTTAAAATTTTTCACAAAAAGTACTGGGCCGATTGAGATGCGGTTTTTTGCATTAGATATGTTTAGCTTGTGAGAAGGTTCTTAGATATATTTTAGGACCATAGACAACAAAGCTGAGTTGTAGTCTATGATTTTATTTTTTCAATATGTTACCATTTTTCACAAAAAGTACTGGGCCGATTGAGATGCGGTTTTTTGCATTAGATGTGTATAGCTTGTGAGAAGGTTCTTAAATATATTTTAGGACCATAGACAACAAAGCTGAGCTGTAGTCTATGATCTTAATTTTTCAACCACTGTTACCATTTTTCACAAAAAGTACTGGGCCGATTGAGATGCGGTTTATTGCATTTAGGACTTCGTGCGATTACAAAACAGGAAACTGGTACCAAAATTTTAAAAAATCAGCGCCATTTTGAAATTCTTTGTTAATTGACCGATTTCGTTCAAAATCTATATTTAGGGCTCCCTGGGGTCACAAAACAGGAAACTGGTACCAAAATTTAAAAAAATCAGCGCCATTTTGAAATTCTTTGTTAATTGACCGATTTCGTTCAAAATCTATATTTAGGGCTCCCTGGGGTCACAAAACAGGAAACTGGTACCAAAATTTAAAAAAATCAGCGCCATTTTGAATTTCTTTGTTAATTGATCGATTTCGTTCAAAATCGATATTTAGGACTCCCTGGGGTTACAAAACAGGAAATTGTTACCAAACTTTATAAAATCAGCGCCATTTTGAAATTCTTTGTTAATTGACCGATTTCGTTCAAAATCTATATTTAGGGCTCCCTGGGGTCACAAAACAGGAAACTGGTACCAAAATTTAAAAAAATCAGCGCCATTTTGAAATTCTTTGTTAATTGATCGATTTCGTTCAAAATCGATATTTAGGACTCCCTGGGGTTACAAAACAGGAAACTGTTACCAAACTTTAAAAAATCAGCGCCATTTTGAAATTCTTTGTTACTTGACCGATTTCGTTCAAAATCTATATTTAGGGCTCCCTGGGGTCACAAAACAGGAAACTGGTACCAAAATTTAAAAAAATCAGCGCCATTTTGAAATTCTTTGTTAATTGACCGATTTCGTTTAAAATCTATATTTAGGGCTCCCTGGGGTCACAAAACAGGAAACTGGTACCAAAATTTAAAAAAATCAGCGCCATTTTGAAATTCTTTGATAATTGACCGATTTCGTTCAAAATCTATATTTAGGGCTCCCTGGGGTCACAAAACAGGAAACTGGTACCAAAATTTTAAAAAATCAGCGCCATTTTGAATTTCTGTGTTAATTGACCGATTTCGTTCAAAATCGATATTTAGGGCTCCTTGGGGTCACAAAACAGAAAACTGTTACCAAAATTTTAGAAAATCAGCGCCATTTTTATTTATTTTGTTATCACCATAATAAATGAATTCAGTTTAGTACAGTAAAATCTGTACTACTTGTAAGTCTAACCACAACCCGTGAGCTGCTTTAGCAGCTCGCGCACAGGGCGAGATACTAGTTAGATATATATAGCTTGAGAGAAGGTTCTTAGATATATTTTAGGACCATAGACAACCAAGCTGAGCTGTAGTCTATGATTTTAATATTTCGATATGTTACCATTTTTTCAAAAAGTACTGGGCCGATTGAAATGCGGTTTTTTTCATTAGATGTGTATAGCTTGTGAGAAGGTTCTTAGATATATTTTAGGACCATAGACAACAAAGCTGAGCTGTAGTCTATGATTTTATTTTTTCAATATGTTACCATTCTTCTCAAAAACGACTGTGCTGATTTAGATGCGGGCTTTTTGTTTTAGATATATTTAGTTTGTACCTAGATGGTGCCCAGGGTATCATGATGGAGTCAGGAGGCGATCATGGGAACTCCTTAAATTCTCATCGTATACCTGTCGCGTTTGGACTCTTTTGATTTGTCGTGACAAGCGCGCCTCGGAAAGAAAAGGGTTTGGCCATAGTCCACCACACTGGTCAAAAAAACTACTGAGCTGTCAAAGATGCAGTTTTGTGTTTTAGATATTATGTAATATATACGTTTGCTAAATTCTAATTGTTGTTTCAAAGTTATAAAGGTCAAAGGTATAATGGAGCTCTGCAGTTCGTCGTGGGTTTTTTTTAAATTTTTAATTTTATTACTTGTTCAATTTTATTTTGTCCGCCAAAATGAGTGAATCTAACGAAGAAATTCGATACATTCTGAAGTTTTATTACAAAAAAGGAAAAATACGACTCAAGCCGCGAAAATATTTTTTTGTTATAGGTAAGTAGGTACTAAAATTCTACATCAATGATAATATATAATATTATTAGCTGGATCTAATGATAATATTAAGCAGGTTAGTATTTCGTTTTGCTAAAACGTACATTATTTTATTCATTTGTAGTTTTGTTTGCAATTCAATTGCAGCTGTGAGAGAAATAAAATCGCAATTTTCCAGCGATTCGCGTCGCCAGGTGGCCCTTAATTGGTTTATAACGAGGTTCCCGAGCTAAAGTCTCGGTGCAAATGCATCTGGAGGAACTTAGATATGCAGCATTTAATCGTTTCTTTAACAATGGAGCGTGGAGGCATTATTGCCGGGGAAATTAGGAGACGATCCTTTAATTACTGGTCATCAGCTAGAATAATCTGTGGCCATACTACTAACACTTAAAGTAAGTAATACTAAGCAATATTACTCAGAATGACGGTTTGATATCACGTATCCTGACGTTTCAAAAATAAGGATTATAATTTTTCTAAAACACGAAAGTCAACAATAATGATGGCGCCTGTCGTAAGTAGGTAATTACAGATTTATAAAGGGGAGCAGATTCAATATAATGAAAAAAATTGAGTGGCAATTTCAAACACACGGAAACATTACTCACACATAGACACGGAACAACAAAACAGGACCGCACCTTTTTGCTGCATAAAACAGTATATTAATATGTAGGGTTAAGTCGTGTGAAAAAAAAAGACCTATACGTTACCTATCATTTGGAACCTATATTTTGTAAGGATTTTAAAAATAATTATAGGTACTTTTTATGACATTTTTCATCACAAACGATCACAACTGCAATGTAGTTACAAAATTAAAAATTGTAATTCCATATAGCTTTTGCCCGCTTCGCTTACGTTAAATTCAATTTTCATACAAATTTCAAATCCCTGTTTTACGAGGGAATGGATTTTCAAAAATACTTTTTCAGCATCCGCTCCTACCTTTTAACCATTTGTAGTTGGCTAAAGCCTGCCTCGATAGGATAGAGGCCTGTGCTAGATGTCTGTTCCGGGCTTGGGTCCGGAAGTGGATTAAAGTAAAAATAAAACAACAAACTAGGTTTATTCTACAGCACGCTTTTAACAATCTCAAACAGAAAATAACTAAAATGGAACAACACAACAAACAGGACTTAACACGAAATAAGGTTCAGATCGACACTAACACAATGTTAAACTATCAAAAATTACGAGATGGGTGCGTTGCCGATTGCTTACATGCTACTCACATCTGGAGGAGTAAAAGTTGAACGAGGCTGAACCATTAGTAGCTCTGCTATTGAAGGTACAGTGGAAGTAGGTACTTGAGTAAACCGATTCTGGGAGAAAAAATTCATTTTTATTCTGGAAAAAATTATTATAAATTATTTTTAAACAAACACATAAATTAATCTAGGCAACTAAATAAACCTTAAACCACATGCTTATCATTAAAGAGTTTGGAAACTGAATCATGGGCATGTCAATTTAAAATCAACTGTTGGAGAAATACTTGTAAGGGAAAGAAGTACCGTACCTACTTGAATTATTCATCCGCTAAATGAAAAATCAGGTAAGTAAATTTGTACCTACTTTGTTCTTACCTCAGCTGAATTTGGACATGGCAAAACTATAAGAGTTCTTAATTGGACAACGGAACTCTGACAAAAAAATACTTACATTTGGTGGAGTAAAAGTTGAATCAGGTAGGGTAAATTTGGGAATTTATAATTTCTGAATTTTCCCTGGTCTGTCTTGGTGGGAGGCTTCGGCCGTAGCTAGTTACCACCCTACCTACCTAACCTACTTACCTCGGCTAACTTTTATTTGGAAATGGTCGGTATGCCACCAGAGATAGAATAGAACGGAACACACTACGTTCTATTAAATCAGCTGTAATAGGCTTGGAGCATATAACACGTCTTGATGAATTGGGCTGTCAGTCTTTTCTATTAATATTTTTCATCCATTAGGTTTCTCAGGTATTCATCCTTTGGAAACCTGAAATTAAACGAAAGCTATAAACTTATAATAAAAGAGTCGTCAAGTCCGGCCCTGTAATTTTTTCAAGTTCTCGAAATGTCAACAAAAGATTATTCAACATAAAACATGTATTTCTACACAAAACCATAACATTATAGCTATAATATTAGATTGGCTACATATTTCGTCTTAACAGCTGTAAATATTAGATATCTTAACCTTAATATGATGCGATAAACGAAAAAAACTCAAAGCTACATGATATCATGAAATGACATGTCCGGTGTCCCAGTTCAGTATGGAGGGTGGTTTTTTATTCTGAGTGTTATTGGTTTTAATGAACCAGAACCAAACTGCCATCACGTGAAAGAGAAAAAAATATAACATTAAACTCCATCTATATAATAATTTTAGAAAACCCCGTTTTTTTTAAATTAATTATGAAAAATATCGTTTGTAGAAAATATTTTTCGATGGCTGGCAATACTAAGTTTTTCTACAGTGCGTTCCACTAAGCGCCCACAACGATCAAAATGCTCCTAACGATCAAATTCCACTCGACCGCGGTGGTTGTGGGCGCGGCAAAAACGTCACTTATGACGTCATGACTTACGCTCACGCGAAGCTCGCGACACTCACTGTCACTTTAAGGTCATACAAAACTGACATTGACATTTGACAATCATTCTATGACATACGTGACAAAGACAATCAAGTTTTTTTTTACTGTTGATAAGATTCAGGCAAAGATCTAAAAAAGCCACAAAATAAAATAATATTTTTCTCCAAAATGGGGTCTTTTAAAATGTGTAAATTATTCTCTTAGCCATATTTTAGGATCTCTATTCACGTGTATTAAAATCATCTTGGTTCATGTTCAAGGCCCAATCTTGGACAAGTCCTTTACTTACCGATGGAACGTTATTTCTAGGGTTTTCCTATACGAAGCGTTGTAACACAGGGAGACACAACACTTCACCATTTTATTTCAATAAATATTGGCTACTAAACCTCTAAATTTCACAAACAATTTATGACAACACAATGTAAACAAACGCCGTGTCTCTTAAATGTCGTATCGGACTGCCACGCATTGAATTTTTGTCAATGTGTGAGTTGGTGTTGCACAGTGTTGCAACAAAAAAAAAAAAAGATAAGAACATAGACATTTTTGCTTGGAGGGAAAAGGACAAAGATTCTCATACACTTGTCTATGTAGGTGTGAAATTTATGTTAAGTCTGCTTTTCTTTATTATGTCTGTGAATATTACCCTACATTACACCTTGGTCTCCACTCTCCACAAGCGCAGCGGAGACAAATCCTATATCTTTTCTTTATTATGTCTGTGTATCTAAGTTTCTGGCATAGACAAGTAGGGTTGCCATTTATTGTGTTCAAATCAGAATCTAATAAATTTTGCTGAAAAAATCTAAATAGTAATTATTTATTAAATCAATTAATAAATAGTAATAAGTAGATAAGTAAGTAAATAGGTACCTTTTGCTGATAGAAATTTTCAGTACTAGTCTGGAGTTAGGAAGTTGGCGGTGTTTCACGCCCGTGCTACAGAGAGCACGTAAAGCTGTCTGTCCTGTGCCTGATCTCTGCCCGGTAGTGTCGGATGTTTCGTCCCATCGGGCTATGGGAGTAAAGGAACAGAGAGTGCACATGTGTTTGCGCTAGCATATATACTTTAAAAAAAACACTAGCGCACTATAATATCTCCCGCTAAGATGGCTAATCTCTATGGACATAGGCCGCCGTCGGGAGGATATTATTATTATTTTTAGCTCAACAGAAGTCAAACAGTTTCACCAAAAATAATCTTGACCATGTATTAGGCACATCAATTAAATTGCTTGAACTTTTATATCTATTGGCAAACAAAAGGTCTTCGGGAGCTCGACTTTATCTCATGATAGTATCTTACCCCTTTGAGAAAGCAATTCCTATTCAGGAGTTTATCGGATACCTAAACCCTCGTAAAAGTTACTGTAAATACGTATTCAATGTTAAAGCCTAGAGGACCCCGGCGATTGTTGATGCTATTAAGGTTTTACTGTTGAGCGTTTACTTTTAATGTCCGAACCTTTAGATACTGTTAAAATGCTTTTTAATCTTTAATGTACTTAGTTATTGCCTTCCTGTTGCAAAACGTTGATCGTATGATCGTATCTATAAAATAATGGAAAGTTATCCTTTTGTTTACACAGTTTTGGCCAAAAATATAGGAAAAAACATTTGATCTGACTAAACTAGTGATACGCCCCGAACTGAGACATCGCGGTATCGATATGAATTATAAAATTCCATCAGCGCCATCTATTGACATCATTGCGAAGTTCTGTAAAAAATACTTAAGCTCATTAAAAATTAAATAATTTCGTTTCCTTATAATATTTATCTATTTTTAGTATTTGTTGATCAGGTACAGGATATAATTCAAATAATTGATCTAGTTTCAGGCTCAGCATTTCAGAAAATGAGAGTTCACATTGAGTTTCAGTTTCTAACTTTGGACGTTAGAAAATCTCCACTTTGAAAGCCCCCATTTCGTCAATTTTAGGAGAAAAGTTTTGAAATTTTTTTTTGGACTCTATTCCTAATTATCTTTAAAATGATATACCGCAACCATATGTAAGCTATAAAAAATATTTTACTTCGCATTCGCTTCTATGAGAGCCCCCCTGATATAATGATTTTTATAACTTTTTAAGTCATATTCAACTGGAGTAGATAGGTACTAAAATTCTACATCAATGGCTGGAGGCCATCGGTTTACTTATTATATTTAAATTTGAAGTAATTACGTTCAGTAATTTAGAAGTTATAAGGCTCTGACAGACGGACGGACGGACAGACAAGTGCAAATTCACTCAAGTAGCTTCAGAGACCTTCGCTTCACTCGGTCAATAATTCTTTATTATAAAACTAGATGATGCCCGCGTCTTCATCCGCGTGAATTAAGTTTTTTCATTCCGGCGGGAACTCCCTTAATTTTCCGGGATAACAAGTAGCCTATGTCACACTCTAGGTCCTCCAATATAACCATGCCAAAAATCACGTAGATCCGTTACTCCGTTGCGGCGTGATTGAAGGACAAACCAATAAACAAACACTTTCGCATTTATAATATTAGCATGACTAACTAACTAGAGGCTGATTTTCATTTTTGACAGAACTTTTAAACTGTTCACCATTCACATGCAAGTACGAGCTGCTAACACTAACATAATATAAGAGCAGTTGTTAAAATTCCTCAGGTATTTTGTAAAGCTGAGCAAAAAGGCAAATTTTAGGTACTTCCTACCCTTTAGAGATTTATTTCAGCTTTAACCCTATCACTGAAAATCTAGGAAACCTTTTTACGATGCGGTTAAGCCGAGCGGAATCCAGCACGTAATCAGGCTGAGCAAAAACAGCAGTATTTTATCAAGGTTTGTAGTGACAGCTTTGACCCTTTTAGATTTGAAAGGGTTAGCGTAAAAACTGTATTGGTATTCCGAGTGACTCAGGTGTATGTGTGGCGTAATTTACAAGCGACTTGACTTAAAAACAGTCCTTGATAAGTACTTACTTACCCGTGTCCCCGTCATCCTGTGGGCTTACGCTTAAAGATAAGCGTTTGCGCTTGTTAATGTTTAGGACTTAGGTTTTCCTTATTGTAAAGACGTACGGTAAGGTACGTGATAAAACCGTAATTTTGAAGTACCTAATACTGCTTTAGGCGATAGTAGGAGCCCCCAAGATCTATCAATCATAGCCTTCAATTTAAACTTTTAATGTTCATAATATTATGTACTAGCTGATGCCCGCGACTTCGTCCGCGTGGTTTAAGTTTTTTGTTACTCCCGCGGGAACTCCTTAATTTTCCGGGATAAAAAGTAAAAGTAGCCTATGTAACTCTCCAGGTCCTCAACTATACCCATGCCAAAAATCACGTCAATCCGTTGCTCCGTTGCGGCGTGATTGAAGGACATACCAACAAACCAACAAACAAAGTGACTTTCGCATTTATAATATTAGTATGATATGATAATATGATGTCGGGGGTTAAAAAGATTTTCCTTCGAAAAGAACACTAAGAATAGTAATTCTATCTTTATGTATAAAGTATGTGAGTAAGATACCTATTACGATTATGGTCTAGTGAATAGGTAGAGTCTGGGCAGAGTCGAAAGCTGAGCATTCTCAGCTAAGGACCAATTTTTTTTCCTACCACTTTGTGCTCAAAAAAATGGTAGCTTTTCATAGATTTTTGTGGCTGCAGTGTTGCCAGTATCTTTTTTTTTTTATAATCATAATAAAAATTTATAAAATATTTTAATCTTTAAAATATTTTAATCCACTCTCAGCTTACACGAGATAGACTAAAAATTTGCTTACTAGCGTTTAGAATTATAAGTAATGAGATTCTCCCTCGAAATACATTATCTTGGTACACATGTCAATTATTATAGTCTGGCTACGCTAAGTCTGCACCAGTAAGTAAATGGTAGAATTTGAAAATCTGTTGCTGGAAACACAGACTGTAATGCGAAAAAACGCATTTGATACTTGTATTTATTTTGCTTTTAATCTGCTCTCCTGGGAGTGTGGTCATTGGCCGTTTTAGTAAATTTCAAAGGGTAAGGGTAAATACAGGGCAGTTTTTACAGCGTTATAAGGTAGAGATCGATAATAAGATACGATCCCCGTATTTATATACTTACATATTTTTAGATATTATATTCGCCGTGAATTCGTCTCCGTGGATTTCGGCTTTAAACTCTTGCAGAAACCGTATGTTTATGTTCAGGGGATAAGTCAAAAAAAGATAACAACAAACATACTTTCGAATTTAATATTAGTGTGAATATGACAAATCAGTGACAAATGTAAGAAAACAGATTATACGAATGTTTTTTTTTTTTAAATATTGCCCTTTTATTCCGTGGCAGAGTTAGCGTGGCCAGACTATATTACTATAATATAGTCTGGCCATATGTTAGTTATTAATTTTCACGAGACAGATCTGACAAAGTTGCATTTACTTACTTTTTAGATTTTTTTTACGCTAAGCACAAATATGAAGCGAAGCTTTCGTTAGCGAAATGAAGGTTTTGAATTGGATTGGACCACATTTCAAAATTCGAAGAGTCTCCTGACACGTGACAAGCACAGACAGGGGTCCACGGATCGAGAGAATTTGACAGATCGCCCAGAACCGACCCAGACATAATCTCGCAAGCGAAATAAGATTAACAAATAATGGTACCTACCTACCTATAGTTTAGTGGAAAGTTTGGGTATTACTATTTTCTTAGCGCAGCGCATTTAAAACTAAAGCGTAGCATAGAAGCCAGCTATAATATTATGCGAAATTATTTTTACGAAATTTCTACTGTACCCCACCACATGCTGTAAGTGTTATTAACATCGCCGTCCCCAACGAATAATATTAGTATCGTTAGCGAAAATACAAAATAGTTCAGGAAATGTACCTATAATAATTATTTGACCAGCGAAGCGAAGGTGGATTTGCATATTTTGTCCGTCTGCAGGTAGGTAAGTACGTCCTTCCATCCGTCCGTCTGTCAGAGCCATAATACTTCCGAATTATTTAAATTAACCAAAAACCGGTCAAGAGCGAGTCAGACTCGCGCACAAAGGGTTCCATACCATCACACAAAATTATTTTAGTAAATAACAAGATGTCCTAGCAACACCTTAGATTAAATTACCTACTTTAATCCTTTGGTCCTCACTGTGGGTCCTCAGCAGGGCGACTGCGTATCTTTTGCATCAAACATTGATATGTCACCGTAAGATTGTAAAAACCGTTAGATAATAATCTAACTCGCGAAATTGTAAACAGTCGAATGATTACAATATTCGGATAACGGATTATTTTTCCGTAGATTGTAATCTGTTAGGTTTATTAAACCGATAGAAGTAGTGCCCGGCCTGGGGCCGGGCACTACTTGTTTATTTATGTCGAACCCTAACCTAACCTACAAGAAAGAGACATGAAAACGTAAATACAATGAATATTTAAAAAAATTGACACTTAAAACATTGAACGGTTCACAATCTTTCGACTGTTTACAATCTATCGAAAAAAAAGCGATAGATTACAATCTTACGGTTTTTACAATCTTACGGTGACAGATACATCGCAATCACCTCTGATTGGTTAACACTCTTCCACTATTTGACGAAATCCATTGACGCAGCAAGAATACTATAAATTCAGCCAATCGGAGGTGATTGCGATGTATCAATGATTGATGCAAAAGATACGCGTTCGCCCTGCAGGTATATACGCTGGCAGCCCTAGTGAAATGTCAATTTGACATTGACAAGAGCCGCGTTGAGTCATGAGTGTGTGACACTTGACAGATGACTTTACACAGCAAGCCTCAAAACATATAAGTCAAACGACCCTCAAAATCCTCAATCTCTATTTCCCAGTCTATATGTATTATCTATGATCTCTAATCTCTATTCTCATTTCTCTTCAAACACAGAATTTCGCCAACGGGCAGCGGCTCGCCGAGAAAGAAAAACAGTATGGAATTATTATCTATTGAAACATTTATTTAATTTATTTATTTATTTTGTGAGACTTTAGTGCTTCTAAAATGTGTGACGAAACAAACCAAGATCGCCAAGATAACGAACTGGTCGCTTTGCAGGTAAATATTTCAGTTTTCATAATTTGTTGTTACATTGAAAAAGAGCCAAAATTGTGAACATTTTTGAGTGTACACTTTGGTCAAACGTTGATAATATGGGCAGGAATACTCAATAATTATTTAACCACTCTTTAACTACGATCACACATTTGTTTACAATTACAAATGACTACTTCACATGAGATGTTTATAGTTGCTACCTTATGGATTGTTTATGCTGTATTATGCTAATCGTTGCAGTCTTTATGCGAGATATTTTATTAAACAATACAAAAAAAATAATGCTCACATTATAAGATATTTTTGTGTTTCAGTGTAATATTACCTCATACCTGACAAGTTTGGACATGTTCAATTCAAAGTTCAATTCTCTAGCAGTGATGGTTTACCGTACACTATCCTACATCTTTCATAACTCAAGTGGAGGTACCTTACTTTTTTAAAGCTCTTGTAAATACAAGAGCTTTAAAAAGTTAAGGCTATTTTTGCACTGCGAAAAATATTCGCGCGAACTTTTCTAGATGATATAGGAATGTGAGCAACTACTAAAGGTCTGATCTGTATGAAATTTGGAATCCTGTTACTTCAATGGGTTGGGGTTTTTAATTTACTTATATGACTAGTCTAAAACTTAACGATTATGTTTTTTCAGTCAATCTATGAGAAAGCAGTGGTAGATAACAGAAGAAAGCCAGTGTGGAATGAATGGCTTCCACTGAATGTTCTCTTGACCTTGCATCCTTCTAATACTAAAGATGGAATTCATTGCGGGGCTACTTTGCAATTTGAGTGCTGTCACAACTATCCAGATAAGTAAGTTATTTTGTTATCACTCTTTAAAAACTTCTAATCACTCTGTAATAACATTCTATTGACAACCTCTGTGACGCAGAGGTTTGTTTGTAGAGCTCTGTAGTTTTAAAAGTATGAGGATTCAGGCTTAATGTCTGGCAGGTTTAATTTGGTAATTTACAATTTCTGAATTTTCTCTGGCTCAGTCTGGTGGGGAGATTGTGTTATTACTTACCACTATGTGAGAGGTGAGAATGCAGTCAAGGGCTACTTAAGGAATAGAAGAAAAAAAACTGCTGTCCCAGGCACACAATCTTTCTGCATCAAAAATCACTCGCTCAAGCAAGTAATGGGAATGTTTTAAGCCAACCTGCATGTGTGAGAGTTCTCCATAATGTTCTCAAATATATATATGAAGTCTGGTGATCCATAACCAGTGTGGTGTATTATATTTTTGCAACACTCAAAGCTTTTTACACTTACAAAGTTAACACCATAAAAAGAACTAAAAAGTTTTTAAATATTTTAAAACACTAATAAAAATACTATTTTGTATTATTGTGTCTATTCTTAAGTTATTATTATTTTCCAGACCTCCAAATATACTAATTGACAAAAGTTTTGGACTCTCAGATGAGAATACTGTGAAGCTTTTAAAAGAATTGCAGAAATTAGCAGATGAGTTGAGTGGTGAAGTTATGATATTTCAATTAGCGCAACATACTGAGGTAAGTTGTAATAACACATTTACTGTCCAGAAAACATATTACAATCGCATTTATAGGTTTCGCTTCTGATGCTTATGATAAGTTTAAAACTCGTGTTATATGCAATCAACAAATACAAACAATCTAGCAAACAATCTGTTAATTTTAACTGAAAAAAATAAAAGTAGGGAGCTTTCAGTTATAGAGTTCTGTTTGATTTATGATGTGTTTCTGGCAATATTGTCTATTTCTGGCATTAACATATTTTTATTTTAAAAAAAAACTGTTCTTATTTCAGCAATTTTTAGATAACCATAATAAACCAACATTATCTTTTTATGAAGAAATGGTTAGAGAGAAGGATGAAATGGAAAAATTAAAACAGCATGACATCCAAGTTAAGGAAAATGAGGAGGTAAGTAGTTAATTTATTTGTTTTAAATCATACATGTTACTTACTTGTTCAAAATAATATGTTTGAAAGCAGATTTTAAAATTCGGTTTAAACTTGAATTCTCTTGGATAAAAAGCCTAGCTAAGCCTACGTCTATCCCCAGGATCTATGTCTGTATAATTTTTATCAAAATCAATTTGGGCTTGAAAAGATGGGCTATAAAAAGGTAACAGACAGACTATTAATGTATATTATGTATTAGAGGGACAAGCAGCATAGTTGTGATAACTAAGGAATAAAACAGTAACCGAAATAAGGGGTTTAAACGCTGTTTTTTGAAACTTATAAAACAGAAACACCTATGTAATGGTTTATTTCTGTTAATAAGTGTTTTTGTCTGTCACCCTAATAGGTGCATGCCCTAACAAACTGCACAGTGTGACAATGCGTTCCTCTCACTTCATTGGACTTTTCACACACTGACACAACATGGCCATGTTTATCTTAAAACAATTGCAACCATCGGTGCTTTCAGCTTAGGTTCAAATTGAATATGCGTCAACAATAAATTTGGCAACGTCGCTATTTCGGTTACGTCACTCTAAAACACTTTCATTTCTAGTACAGATTCGTTTCTGTTACAGAAATATAAGTGTTTCAGGTTAAGAGAATTAAAAACACATTCAAAAGGGTTACAGCTTCTATTCTGTTACATTTATATTCTGTAACCTTTATGAATCTGGTTTTCAGTCCCTGGTGATAACGCATATCAGTTGATTGAGAATGTTAAGCAACGTTGACCCAAGTCGGTAACTGGATGGTTAACCCAATTTGGAGGTTCAATTTTGGGCTTTTCGTTTCCTCCGTGTCTCGGCGGTCCCGGTTTTTATCACTTACATCCATTGATGTAGAATTTTAGATGCTTACATCTGATAATAATCGTTACAAAAACCTATATAATTGTTTCAGCTCCAAAAAATGAAAGAAGACATTCAACGTTGTCAAAAAGCGATGCGTGGCAGTGTTGACAGTTCGTACAGCTCAGACATGAATGGTGAATATAGAAATGGGGAGGGTGATACAGCAAAATTATTATAGTAAGTTTATTATACTAAAAATATTACATATTATGTTCAAATACGAAAGTTTTTCGACGGTTTTTAATTACATATTTACAACAATTCAACATAATAATATATATTTACTTAAATAAGCTTACATTTTTATTTATTCATTAATGCATTTTAAATTAATTAAATAATGATTACACTTAAGTTCTGGCGTAAAATAAACTTAGGTTAAGTTAACAGATAGGTAATTTAAATATTATTTTTAGTTACGCCGACGACAGAATGCTGCCAGCTAAGAAAACTTCCAAAAAGAACAATGGTGCAGTTCCTTGCACGTGCAACATTAAAGGGACAAAAGTTCTGCGGTACACAAAGAAAAATAACAAGAAAGTAAACATTGGAAACTGCATAGGTGAGTTTATTTTCAACTAAATATTGCCCGCGACTTCGTCCACGTGGATTAAGTTTTTTGATTCCCGCGGGAACTCTTAAATTTTCAGAGATAAAAAGTAGCCTATGTCCTTCCCCGGGGTACAACCCAACTCTGTACCGAATTTCATCAAAATCGGTTGAACAGATGAGCCGTTAAAACGTAGCAGACAGACAGACAAACACACTTTCGCATTTATAATATTAGTGGGGATTACACATTTTCTATATGAATACCTGCTGATGGCATGCCAGACACTGGCAAGCTTGTGTATCACGTTCTGGCATCTGGCGTGCTAATTTCTAAAAGCAGTGTTAGTTAAAGTGACAGATTAAGATAGCGAATTTCCTTTTCCCTTTCAATCTGGCACTTTTTTTTGTTGGGATAAAAGTGTGAATGTTTCAGGCAAGCATGTTTCAATCAATCAATATTTATTTATTAAATTTAGGAACACTACACATATTGACCTTTTTTTTTTTATCCACTACAAGTTAGCCCTTGACTGCGATCTCACATGATGGTAAGTGATGATGCAGCCTAAGATGGTAGCGGGCTAACCTGTTAGGGGCATGGCAGATAAATTAAACCCATACCCCTATTCAGTTTCTACACGGCATCGTACCGGAACGCTAAATCGCTTGGCGGCACGTCTTTACCGATAGGGTGGTAACTAGCCACGGCCGAAGCCTCCCACCAGAAACTTATAAAACATGATGATGATAATCAATTACGATATCTTAAAACTAAAGCTACGAGGGTTCCAAACGCCGTGGTTTTTTTTTATTATCACGATCTCACAAACATTGTATATTTAATCCATACTAATATCCATACTACTAATATTATAAATGCGAAAGTGTGTCTGTCTGTCTGTCTGCTACGCTTTCCCGGCCCATCTTTTCAACCGATTTTGCTGAAATTTGGTGAAAGGACTGGTTGTATCCCGGAGAAGGAGCTAAGGTGTAAGGGTAGCGCAGGTGGGTAACTGCAATTTTTTAACCAGCATTCAGTCAATACTATGATGTCCAGATGGTAACCCAATTGTGTGAGAAAAATCTCCAATTCTGAAAATCTTCTATTAAGACTTCTTATGTTCTTCTTCTTATGTTTATGTTATTGTGTTATATTATAAATGCGAAAGTGTGTTTTTTTTTGGTTTGTCCTTTAATCACGCTGCAACAGAGCAACTGATCGACGTGATTTTTGGCATGGGTGTTATAGTTGAGGACCTGGAGAGTGACATAGGCTACTTTTTATCCCGTAAAATTGAAAAGTTCCCGCGGGAATCAAAAAAACTTAATCCACGTGGACAAAGTCGCGGGAATCATCTAGTAGAACTATATAATTAACAATTTGATTAATTAGCCAATTAATCAAATTAAATTAATCAGGAACAATTCATTCCCATGCTTTTTTATCATTTGAATAATCCTTTACTAAAAACTTTAATAGGATTTTTTCAATAAGTTTACGTTTTTCAAAAACTTTGAACTTTTCGGAAGTTTATTACCGCTTTCATGTTTACTGCCGCTTCTAGCATTCGACATGATCTCGTTAAACTATAGACCATAGGACCATAGCCGATTTAGAAATCATTTTCCACTTTCTTTTACGACCACAGACCTCATCACTGCGCCACGAATATGCAAGCCTGACATCATCTGTTTTGTTATCTTCCAGGACACTCATCAAACGGCTCCACAACATTCCTGGCAATAGACGACGACGGTGAAGGTGTTATCGCTAAACAGTGGTACCTCACTATTGCGAAAGACTTTCAAACGCGAAATCGACACCTAGCCGCCATCGAACAAGACTTAAAGTCAATGTGTCGATTAAAACACACATCCCTAGTTCCATACGTTACCATGGAAATGGAAAGAAGTGAAAAAAGGACGAGTCAACAAATTGTGTACATTTTCCGAGACTTTATTTTGGGGACATCCCTAAAGTATTTACAAGAGAATTTCAACTTTGGGGATAAGACAGAAAGGTTGAAATTAGTTCGGCACGTAGGTTTAGGTGTTTTTAGTGCGTTAAAGGAGTTGCATAGTGTTAATGTGTTGCATAGGGACGTTAGGAGTGAAACTGTGTTTTTGGAACATAGTGGTAAAGTTAAATTGGTTGGGGCAGCCCTAGATGTCAGATTGGCCGATATGATGGAGGAAGAAAATTATTGTGACCGGTAAGCGTATTTATTTAATGGAAAAAATAACCAATTTTGTTGATAAATACGAGTGTCTGTCTGTCTGCTACACTTTCACAGCCTATCTTCTCAACAGATTGTAACGAAATTTGGTAAACAGTTTGCATCCTGGAGAAGGAAATACTATTTTTATAGACTCCCACTAGCTGATGCCCGCGACTTCGCTCGCGTGGAATAAGTTTTTATCAATTCCCACGAGAACTTCTTAATTTCAGGGATAAAAAGTAGCCTATGTTACTCTCCCGGTCCTCAACTAAAATACCCATGCCAAAAATCACGTCGATCAGTTGCTCTATTGCAGCGTAATTAAAGGACAAACCAACAAAAAAAACACACTTTCGCATTTTTAATATTAGTGTGATTGATTAGAAACAAAAACCTTAATCCACGCAGAGGAAGTCGCGGGCATCATCGAGTTTATTATAATATTATGGATCACTCAATTAAGTTTTTTAAAAATATAACTAGAGTTGTAAAATTAAACTAAATTATTCAAAGACAGACAAAAGCTCAAGACGTCTACGCAGCAGCTCAGCTTTTGCTCTCGATTGTGACAGAGGAATCGAGTTATGAAATACCTCCCGATTTGCCCGGCTCGGCCAAAGACTTCTTTTCAAGGTAAGTCATTTTCATACGTTACTCATTCATTGATTCTGACACCTGTTTTAACGTTTTAACTATCTTGTGTGATATTCGATTTAACTATACATAACCACCGAATAAACTCACGTGTTATGTCGGAAAATGCCTAACTAGTTTCGAACTCGTTCGGGGCCCTTACGAGCCTGTTCGCGCGCTTGCTGACTGCGGGCCGCGTACGCAAAGCTCTCTGCGAGGGGTGGGGTTGCCGAAACTAGTCGGGCATTTTCGGACATAGCAGGTGAGTTTATCCGGTGGTTATATTGTATAGTTATTCTGACACTTGTTATGGCATCATTAGTTCAACCCATTTATGGCTGCTGAGCATGATTTTCCTCTTCAAATGAAAATGGTTTGGCCATAGTCCACCCACTCTGGCCTCACACTCTCACAGTCTGGGTGACTTTACACAGCTGTTTAATTTCTTAAGACAATCCCGAATTTGTTAATTCACTCAAGTAATTCCTACTAGTTAAAGCCTATTAAAAAATAAATGACATTTTTGAAGATAAATAAGACAGCCGTCTCTCTACTACTACTGATTTGCTGTGCCCCACCAGGTTCCAATACGAACTAATTACATAATAAATTCTATTGATATTGTGTAAACTACTTATAAGGATAACTGTATTGTAATGCAAAATAAATGAATATGAATACGAACTACGAAAAGTTAGAGGTACGTGCCCAGGGATCGAACCCCGTATTGAATTGGTGATAATTTCCAGGTGTGAGAGGTGAGGAGAGACAAACTCTTGATTTGTGTTTTGATTTCATGATGTGACAGTGCCTTATCGAAGGCTTTGCCGTTTCAAATTTCCTAATCTTTCAGGTGCCTGACGGAAGACGAACATTACCAATGGTCGGCAGAGCAGTTAGTGGAACACGGATTTTTGCTAGACGCATCTCCGACCAAACTACCCAATAGCAAAGAAAAAGTAGAACCTGACACTTTATCTGAGGTAAGTAAAAGATTTTAGGAAAATAATGCCTAGGTCAATATAAAAATTAAACAGGATCAGTGGGTTTGTGACTACATTATCGGTGTGCAGTTGGGCACCTTACTTCTTCAAAGGTCTCAACCTTTTGTTTGGTTCCTTGACCAAATTATGGTTGAAGTTTTCTTTGGATGTTAATGTACTAGGTTTCAAGATCCTTCAGCAAACTACTTTAATTCTACAAAAGGGCTGAATTCTACACTTATATTACACAGTTCGTAAAAATGGTTCCATGATCCAAATAAACTCGCCCGGCATATTTAGCGGAACAAAAAAAAGGTCCATAATTAAAAAAATATGGTTTTATTTTAAAATCTACTTACTACACTTCTTTTGTTATTTAAAGTTTCATTTGTTTTACTTAAAATGAGGTCACATTAAGAACAGATTTTGTGAGTAAAGGCTATTTGTGAAAAATGGTACATTTTTGAACTTTTCATGTAACCGGGAAAAGTGAAATTTAATATTAAAATAACAATTAATTAAATTAGAAAAATGGTGATTAATATTGCGTATTTCCTCCACGTGCTCTTATTAAAGTTTCTACCCGTCTAGGCATACTGAGAATGATGTTATCGATGGTCTCCTGGGATAGTCTCCGCCATTCCTCAACTACGGCAGTTCACCCACGTTGGCAGGAGCTGGAATTCTGGACTTAACTTTTCTTTTCAGCAAGTCCCAAACGTGCTCTATTAGGTTCATATCCGGTGATCTCGCCGGCCACTCCATAAAAGTGATATTCATATCATTAAGATAAGCTTGAGTTACCCGAGCGGTATGCGGCCGAGCATTATCCTGCATAAAAACAAAATCGTCACCGATATATGGGGCAAACGGTACGACATTTTCTTCTAAAACTTCTCTGATATAGCGGTCTGCAGTCAGACTCCCTCTGTCAATCACTACCAAGTCTGTGCGAGCTCCCAAACAAATGCCCGCCCAAACCATTATTGATCCACCACCGTATGCAACTGTAGTTTCAAAATTTGTCTGAATGTATCGTTCTCCTTTGCGTCTGTATATTCTTTGCCTGCCGTCAATTTGATTTAAGAGAAATCTGCACTCATTACTAAACAATACCTTACCTTACTCCATTGGTCCGCGTTCCAAAGTCGATGTTAAAAGTTAACCTGTTTCTACGATGATTTACCTCGAGCCTTGGAGCCTTGGCGGGCACAAATGTACCCAAACCAGCTTCTTCGAGCCTTCTTCGTACCGTACGCTCACTTACGGTTACACCCCGCACTGCTTCTAACTCATGTCGGGCTTGGACGGCCGTCAAACGGGGGTTCCTACGTACACGAAGCCGAATGAAACGATCATCCCTACTCGAAGTGCGTCTTTTTCTGCCTTGTCCTGCTCTTCTCACATAAGTACCGGTCTCCCTGAACCGTTGGATACTGCGATGGATCGTTGAAACTGGTCGACGAAGATCTCTGGATATCACTCTGTAGGTTTGACCATGTCTTCGCATTTCGAGTGCCCTGGCAATCTCCGTTGGGGCTAAGTCAGGCATAATTCAGTCATCAACTCCAGAAAGATACGCGATTAAAAAAAACTAACAAAAAACAGTATTTCAATGAAATTTTAAATCAAACTCAGAAGGAAGAAATACTCGAAGTTCGCTCCAGATAAGGTGTATTTAAATAAAACTAAAACAATTGCATAAAATGTGATGTTCAGTTGTTTTCTTAATTTGAAAATAATTCTTTTTAAATTAAATGACGTATAAACCAGCCAGCAACCTTATATGATACTGATATCAAACCTTTTTTTTATGTTCCGCTAAATATGCCGGCGAGTGTATGTAGTTAAAAATAATTCAAGAACAAATTCAGATCATGCAAGTCTAGAGTAATGTTTCGGATAAAAGTATAGGCATCTTTGTCATTATGTTCTCTATTAAAAAGGATGGGTTGATTTGATATTGATGATTTAATATGTTTCCTAGGATGAAGATGTTTCAAAACGTTTACACGATATTGGCTCGCTAGTCAACGGCCATTCGCGTCTCAATATCGAATTTGAAGTTCTGAACTGGATCGGAAAAGGTGCTTTTGGAGATGTCTTAAAGGTAGGTACTATACATTTTTAGCATAAAAATTTTTACTCATAGTGCTTTCGTAGACCATCTGTTCCACCGATTTTGACGAAATTTGGTACAGTAATAGGCTTCTTCTTCGGGAAAGGCCTTCTTATCCCATAAAATTAAAGGATTCCCGCGGGAATCAAAATACCTTACTTCTGAAGTCGCGTGAATCATCTGGGTTGTTTATTGTTATGTCGAAAAATCGCCCTAAAAATTGTATTTTATAACCTACATCGAAATTATCGCGTAGACTGAAAATTTCAGGTTAGGAACAAACTCGACGGTGGTTTCTACGCTATCAAGCACATAAAACTGAACCCTAAAAGTGTGGAGCTAAAAAAGAAAATTACTCGAGAAGTGAAGCTTTTGTCTCGACTAAACCATGAAAACGTAGTCAGGTACTACAATGCATGGATTGAGACGATCACGGAGACTGAGGAAGGGGGAGAAGTGAAAGAAAGCAGCGTTGTTAATGCTTCAGCGAAAAATAAGGGCGATAGTTTACTTGAGGTGGTCGCGAAGCTTGGACAAGATGTGAAGGTGAGTTTTTTAAACATTTGTCTCGTCTAAACCATCAGAACATAGTGAGGTAATACAATGCATGGATTGAGACTATCACGGAGACTGAGGAAGGAGGCGAAGTGAAAGAAAGCAATGTTGTTAATGCTTCAGCGAAAAATAAGGGGGATAGTTTACTTGAAGTTGTTGCAAAGGTTGGGCAAGATGTGAATTGTGGCTTGAATCTTTAAAAAATAGTTATCACAAAAGTTTCACCTTTTTCATGTCTTTCTGCAGCTGAACCTAACTTGGTCGATGTCTGGAGGGCCGGTGCAAGTGAGAGACGAATCTTCCGAGACCGAAGACGATTCTGATGACGACGATGAACCATGGTTCAATATTATGAAGTAAGTGATACAATACAAAAAAACGAGTGTGCTATAGACCACACTAGTAAAGTAAAACTTAGAACTTAACTGGCTATGAGAGAAAGAGATAAAGAAAATGTGTGCTCGCACCTCTCTCTCTTGCCCCTACAGTAATATTATACGAAACGTATCTCACTCTCTTTCTGTCTTCACTAACTTATATCTCCCGCTCAACTTCCGTTCGCCTCGTCCGATCACAATTTTCGTAACGCTCTCGTCACACATTCACCAGCTTACTCCCCAAGTCAAGCGTTCGTAAAGAAGTTTTACTTCAATAATAGTACATTGTTCATTGACGGGAGAAGGTGAGCGATTTCTAACGAGGGTGTAATGAAGGAACTAGAAATTTAATTTGATATTGTAATTTTATTATTTATTATTTTTAATTTGCTATTTTATTAAATCCGCCACAGTAGACACATCTATGTGGTACAGTGTGTATCTTGCACTTATTTATAGCTTGCGATATTCATCGCCCAGTAACCACTTAAATCTTCCAAATTATTCTCAACATACATTTATTGTAAAGACTACAATCGTGCTTTGCCGAGTCAACATCTGAAGATGCTCCTTTGTAACGTACGTTGAGAATAATTTGATCAGCTTTGATTGTTTAAATCCACGAATTCGTCGTTATTTCGGTGGTGAAATTATTTAACCTTTAGGCTGCCAAATTGTTTAAAAAAAAGGTCTTAGTTGCTGCCATTAAAGTCACGTGACCTAGGAGAAATTTGATCTGATCACGCCTTCGGTGCAATTCGATGTATTTTTTCACTTTCCTTGATGTGCTATGAACTGCCGCCTATATATATAGAAACTTTGATAACTAATTTATGTTATTTACTGCTTTATTTATTGAAATGGAAGAGAATTACATAATTATGCGAGATTATAATGTAAAAAAAGTTTGAAAAAGAACGACACTTCCGGTAACCGGAAGTTTCGGTTTTATTGATGGAATTTACGAAAATTATGTAAAGTTTATATATTTAATTTGTTTTAACAGCTTCTAAATTTAGTAAATAACAATTAAACATAACATTTAGATAAATTTCGTTTGTTATTTTTGTTAAAAATAACAGATTTCTCCGATACGGGCCGCCATATTACCGCGTTCCATGGCGGGCGTAGACTGACTTTGTATTACGGGCGTAACTGATTTTGTATTTCAAATATGACCTTCAAAGTGACATGAAAAGTTTGAATGAATGATTGTCTTTGGTTATTTAATTCTTTATGATTCATGTTCGAGGAAGCTTATACTCTATATCTACAAGAATAAATCTTAAAATCGCATAAAAATGCGACGACACAGGGTTGATTATCGGCCGGACAGATCTGTCCCTAAGCACCGAAGCGGCGCGCTAAAGCGAGACAGATCTAGGCCTCTGCATACTAGAGGTTAATCTTTCCACGATTAGCAACACTAAACATGAGTATATAACAATGGCGGATTCATATTTTTGACGTTTTCTGTCAAGTGTCAAACTAACACGGTGACTCGCGTCACTTGTCAGAAATGAGATTTGACACATTTCGCGCCTACTGATTTCTCTATAGCTGAAGGCGCCATCTTGGAAGCATATCGAAAAACTTGAAATAGATTTTTATTTTTTGCACGTTATTTAGTTTGTTATTCTAATTTATTTTATTTTTAATAAAATCTATGTATTTTAATCTATTCATGATAAAGTGTACAAGAACTACACCCAAAATGAACCTCCTCCTTTACTAATGTAATTAATTAAATTATAGGCAAGAAGAAGAATCAAGCGATGCAATCGAATTCGAAGACAATTCGAAACAATCGGAAACTTTGCCGTCCGAAGACACAACGATAGAATCGCCGATGTCGACACAAGTGTTGTACATACAAATGGAATTTTGCGAAAAGAATACGTTGAGACAAGCTATTGATAATGGACTGTACCAAGAAAATGTTAGGGCTTGGAGGCTTTTTAGAGAGATTTTGGAAGGTGCGTTTTATGACTGTTGTTACTTTACTTTAGTTAGTTACTATCCCTTATTGAGACTTACCTCTTGATTGCTCATAATGAAATTCTGCGAAAAGAATACGTTGAGACAAGCTATTGATAATGGACTGTACCAAGAAAATGTTAGGGCTTTGAGGCTTTTTAGAGAGATTTTGGAAACTGCGTTTTATGACTGTTGTTATTTTACTTTAGTTGGTTACTTTATCCCTTATTGAGACTTACCTCTTGATTGCTCATAATGAAATTCTGCGAAAAGAATACGTTGAGACGAGCTATTGATAATGGACTGTATCAGGAAAATGTTAGGGCTTGGAGGCTTTTTAGAGAGATTTTGGAAAGTGCGTTTTATGTTTGTTGTTACGTTACTTTCGTTGGTTACTTTATCCCTTATTGAGACTTACCTTTTGATTGCTCATACAAAAAGAGGCATCACATTTTTCGGTCCAGTAAAAGTTATTTTTTCAACAAGATAGGAAAGTTAGTTTTTGTTGCAAATGCCTAGTTTGAGCGAAGCGCATGATCTAAGTTAGAATCCTGAGTTTAGTAAGGAATTTAAAGGCACGAGGAACTAAAACTTTGCTATCGTGTGATAGGTACATACAACTTTTCACCTCGCTAGCGAGAAAATGCAAGATGTAAGAAAAATATCGTACCTACCTTGATTTTACAATATACTGCATTAAATTGTACTCTAATGGTTTTAAATTAAAACCAGTGAGCAAAAGTCGTTTTTGCTCACTCAGTGAGAAAAAACTACATTTGCTCGTATTATGTTATTTAAGGGCCCTTTTAGTATTTGACATTGACAAAAATGTGCATTACCACCACAAAAATATTGGAGGAAGAAATTAATCATTACTCCAGTTTTAACAATATAATAAGTATTGATAAATAATCAAAAACATAATTTTATTTTTTTTACAGGCTTAGCCCATGTGCATCAAAAAGGTATGATCCATAGGGATCTGAAGCCGGTCAACATATTCTTAGATTCAAACGATCACGTTAAGATTGGAGACTTTGGTCTAGCCACTAAAGTGTTCAGTGGTCTTCAAGTTGAAGGTAAGATAATTCAAACTCAAAGAATTCAAAGTTAAATTGGCTTTTTTATTCCCGCGGCAACTCCTTAATTTTCTGGGATAAAAAGTACCCTATGTCCTTCCATGGGATACAACCTGTCACTACAGCAAATTTCATCAAAATCGTTACAAAACATGGGCCGTTAAAGCGTATCAGACAGACAAACACACTTTCGCATTTATAATATCCGTATGGATTAAAATGGCTGAACAGGCCTTAATCAGCATAATATACGTGCCGACATTCAAATTTTGAAAATATAGTGGCGTTTTCAGAACAAATTCGACATAACTAAATCACCCGGATCATAATACCGTTCTTTTTTTTCATGGAAATGGAATTGCATGATGACTAGTTAATTATTCTAGAAACTAAAAATTAATTTCAGACGTTCAATCACAAGATGATGGCGACGGTCTTCTAACGGGAAAGGTATGATTTGTTTTATTTACTTTTTTATTATTAAACAGCTAAACAGGCTTGAGCTTGACAATAATCATGCTTGCAAAGCAAAGAGGTCTAGTTTGGAACGCTATTCACTCTTGCCTTGAAGGTAGTAAATACGTACACCGGAAGGTCGTTCCACTCCTTATACTAACTAAGACTACTAGATACTAGATACGACTAAGAGATAGCTGCTCTTTTTGTAACCATCCTTAGAAAAGCTGATTCAATAATAGGTGGGTGCTACACTCTCCACTGATAATGGTAGTGAAAGTCTGACCGCATGCTGATGGGCCTTTCACTAGATATGGCCGGTCAAAGACGTGTTATCGTTACCAAAAATGAACCATAATTAGAAAAGCTGATTCTTGTACAGTAATAAAGTATACGCAATACCTATGTAAACAGTATAAGAACTGACGCTATACATCGGGCCTTTCACTAGATATCACATATTCATATATTATTGGTATGCGTATACTTACTGTACAAGAATTATATTGAATATTGATACTTTTACAGAATTCGTATGAAACTTCTTTTAAAATTTCAAACTTATTCCTCAACGACCTCAATTTACAAGACGGGCCCTGTGAAACAAAGAATGTGGACCTATTTTACTAACGCCATCTAGTCTGAAAAGCGGGACAGCGCGATGGCGGGGACAAGGACAGGGCTACTATACAGGTTAGGAGTGTGCTCTAAAGGTTGGACGCCCAATTTTTTTCTATGAAAGGGCCCATCTTGTAAGGGTGTCTCTGCAAGCGAGCCTTAGCGGTTCGTAGAGCTAAGCCAGATTTTTCCTAGACATCTTTAAATTTTGCTGTTATTAGCAATTAAAATAATGTAATTTTCAGGTTGGAACTACCCTTTACGTCGCGCCAGAGCTTCAACAATCTGACGACAAAGGGATATACAACCAAAAAGTCGACATTTACTCTCTAGGCATAATTTTATTCGAAATGTTCCATTCTCCATTTAACACTGGCACGGAGAGAATTTCTGTGCTCACTAATTTGAGGAAAAAGGATATTGTGATACCAAAGGAATTCCAAAGGGAAGAGAATTCTAAACAGATCCACGTTATAAGGTGTGTGATTCAGTATTATTCTTATTCAGTTATTATTTTATTGTAAAGTAACTTTTGAGCATTTGATAAAATAAGTAACGAAACTCTCAATATCGCATAATTTCATCAAAATTGCAAAAGAACACCGTAAAAACGGTACTCAATACTTAATTTATTTATTTCATGTAAGATATACAAGTGTCTCTTATACTAAGTCATGCTTTGACTCTACCACCGGTTCGGAAAGAAAATTCGGTGCAATGAGATAAGAAGGCTTTTGTCTTGTAGGAATTTAAAAAATTCGTCTCTACTATATTTTTTTATTCTACCGCGTTTATAGATTTTTATAGTCAGTGTTTGCATTGAGGTTTCTTATGCAGGTTAAAGTAAAATAAAGACAGCAAAAGGCTTTAATAATCTTCTGTTTTAACCGACTTCTTACTATTTATATTTGTTTTAGATTTGAATCTTAGACCCACTTGCACAAGACTTAAATTTGTTTAAGTTAAATGTAATGTAATAAAGCAGTAAAATAATCAAAAAGTGACAGCATCAAAAAATTTAACTTAATCAGTATAGCCGGTGTTGTGCAAAGTCGGCCTTAATAACTTTTCCCCCATTTACAGATGGCTTTTAGACCACGATCCAAGTCTGCGTCCAACAAGCGCAGAACTTTTAGCATCAAAACATGTCCCTCGGGCGGTTCCTGAGGGAACATTCTCTGGAGTCCTGAGTCATACCCTCAGCGAACGAGGGTCCAGGAATTACCAGCGGCTGGTGACAGCTTGTATGGAGCAAAAGCCTTCTCCTGCTGAGGACTTCCTGTACCATAGCGGTATGAAGACCAAACCTATGGACGTCCTCGCGGCTTTGAAGGATGTGGTTATTAAGGTTAGTAACAGCACATTATAAAGGGCAAAACACACAGGAAACGGGCGCGGGCCGGGTCGGGTGCGCGACCTGTTGAATTCCTTGTATATGGACGACATCACACAGCGTCACCCGCCACGCGCCCGACCCGCGGCCGCGTGTGCGTGATATAACTATAGATAAAAGAATAAAAGTGCGTTGGATGACGTCAAAACGATGTAAATTTCATACAAAAAGTGTGTTTTTAAGTTTGATAAAGAGTTGCTGATTTGATTGAGTTGTCCTCATCCCTATTTTCAATACAAAATTCTTTAACTGTAATGTCAAATTTGTATGCAGTTTCCTATACCTTTCAACCATATGTGACAGTACCTACATTCCAATATAACTTCTAAATGCCTCAACAGATTTGGATGTTTGTATTGTTAGAATGCTTACATTCCCAAGTAAGTAGTGTCCCAAGTGACACTGGCTATAAATTTTTGCAGTCGTGTTTTTTTTTTTAATTATTCATTGTGTTATAACTTTTCATAACTACTGAGCCCTTTTTTATTGGATATTACATTTGTTCAAGGTATTCCAAAGTCACGGCGCAACAGAGTTTACACCCCCACTATTGATTCCGCGGACCAAACGATGGGACCAATACCCCAATGCGGTCCGAGTTATGACGTCATCTGGCTTTGTGTGCCATCTACCACATGACCTGAGGTTGCCGTTTGCGAGGTAAGAACTATCAACTGTAGTTAAAAGCACAAGCAAAGGAAAGACTCCGAAAATCATTAATCTATATCAGTTCTATACTATTAATTGACCGAGCGAAGCGAAGATCTCTGAGTCTACTAGAGTGAATTTGCACTTGTCCGTCCGTCCGTCCGTCCGTCTTAACCTTATAACTTCTGAATTACTGAACGTAATTACTTCAAATTTAAATCCATACTAATATTACAAAATCCGAAAGTGTGTCTGTCTGTCTGCTACGCTTTCACGGCCCAACTAAACCGATTTTGAAGAAATTTGGTACAGAGATAGGTTACATCTCGGGGAAGGACATAGGCTACTTTTTATCCCGGAAAATTGAAGAGTACCTATGGTAACCAAAAAATCTTAATCGCAGACGAAGTTGCGGGCATCGGCTAGTTTGTAGATATGTCACCGTAAGATTGTAAAAACCGTTAGATTATAATCTAACTCGCGAAATTGTAAACTGTCGAATGATTACAATATAACGGATTATTTTTCGGTAGATTGTAATCTGTTAGGTTTATTAACCCGATAGAACCTAACCTGCTAGATAGCCTGCGGCCGGGCACTACTTGGTTTATGTCGAACCCTAACCTAACCTACAAGAAAGAGACAAGAAAACGTAAATACAATGAATATTTCAAAAATTGACACTTAAAACATTGAACGGTTCACAATCTTTCGACTGTTTACAATCTATCGAAAAAAAGCGTTAGATTACAATCTTACGGTTTTTACAATCTTACGGTGACAGATATATTTGATTGATTACTTATTGAACGAAACATTGTTATAGGCACATCGCATATTCGGGAACGAAATACATGCGCCGCTATTTGGTCGATCGAGTATACAGAGAAACTTTAAAAGGCTTTCATCCGCGGGAGATGATCGAATGTGCATTTGATATCGTTACTCCTAAGACAGGTAATTTTTTAAATGTTATCTATCCTTTTTTTTGTACTATATAAATCATGCCCGCGTGGAATGGTGGCAAGAATGCTGGCTGCATTTCCGCGCTGGATATCCAGGCTGATCCTTTGCGCCAGCCCTTCTGTCACCAGATGAGGCAATTAACCGCGGTGAAATATCTCGTAAAAAATTTTTGGCACTAAGACTCCATGACCCCAGGGTCTCCACGGCAAACGGAACAGATATGTAACTCTCTATGAGAGAGGCATACTTCCGTCGCTTGCCGGTTTCAGCCTTTTCTGCTGCGGCTCCCGCCCTTGATGCTGTCTCCCTGATATGACACGGGGCCAATGTGTCTACGCATGTTGCGTCCCACATTAGCGCCCGTCCCCGTTCCCAGGGAACCAGCGTCAATCCATCAGGTCTCTTGCCATCATCCTGACTTATCCCTGCCGGCTCAATGAGCGCAGGAATATCCACAAGAGTTGGCAAGAGCTCTTTTGATCGTATCACTGAGAGAGCCATGCCGAAAAATTCCGTTAAGTTTTATTTTGTGGGACATGTTACCATTTTTTGTAGATAATCCAGTATTGTAAAAAAAATTGACGTCTAAATCATTTAGCTTCGGATCCAATTTAAGAATACAGTTTTACGTTGTAGTTCAACGTGTACAATGTACCCTCTTCCGCTTCTAAACAAGCGTTGCTTGCTTGCGTGTTTAGAAGTTTTGGATTATAGCTAATTAAAATATACTCGTCGGCATATTTAGCGGAACATAAAAAAAGGTCCATAATTAAAAAAATATGGTTTTATTTTAAAATCTACTTACTACACTTCTCTTGTTATTTAAAGTTTCATTTGTTTTACTTAAAATGAGATCACATTAAGAACAGATTTTGCGAGTAAAGGCTATTTGTGAACAATGGTACATTTTTGAACTTTTCATGTAACCGGGAAAAGTGAAATTTAATATTAAAATAACAATTAATTAAATTAAAAAAATTGTGATTAATATCGCGTATTTCCTCCACGTGCTCTTATTAAAGTTTCTACCCGTCTAGGCATACTGAGAATGATGTTATCGATGGTCTCCTGGGATAGTCTCCGCCATTCCTCAACTACGGCGAGTCGCAGTTCACCCACGTTGGCAGGAGCTGGAATTCTGGACTTAATTTTTCTTTTCAGCAAGTCCCAAACGTGCTCTATTGGGTTCATATCCGGTGATCTCGCCGGCCACTCCATAACAGTGATATTCATATCATTAAGATAAGCTTGAGTTACCCGAGCGGTATGCGGCCGAGCATTATCCTGCATAAAAACAAAATCGTCACCGATATATGGGGCAAACGGTACGACATTTTCTTCTAAAACTTCTCTGATATAGCGGTCTGCAGTCAGACTCCCTCTGTCAATCACTACCAAGTCTGTGCGAGCTCCCAAACAAATGCCCGCCCAAACCATTATTGATCCATTACTGTATGCAACTGTAGTTTCAAAATTTGTCTGAATGTATCGTTCTCCTTTGCGTCTGTATATTCTTTGCCTGCCGTCAATTTGATTTAAGAGAATTCTGCACTCATCACTAAACAATACCTTACTCCATTGGTCCGCGTTCCAAAGTCAATGTTCCTGAGCAAAAGTTAACCTGTTTCTACGATGATTTACCTCGAGCCTTGGCGCCTTGGCGGGCACAAATGAACCCAAACCAGCTTCTTCGAGCCTTCTTCGTACCGTACGCTCACTTACGGTTACACCCCGCACTGCTTCTAACTCATGTCGGGCTTGGACGGCCGTCAAACGGGGGTTCCTACTTACACGAAGCCGAATGAAACGATCATCCCTACTCGAAGTGCGTCTTTTTCTGCCTTGTCCTGCTCTTCTCACATAAGTACCGGTCTCCCTGAACCGTTGAATACTGCGATGGATCGTTGAAACTGGTCGACGAAGATCTCTGGATATCACTCTGTAGGTTTGACCATTTCTTCGCATTTCGAGTGCCCTGGCAATCTCCGTTGGGGCTAAGTCAGGCATAATTCAGTCATCAACTCCAGAAAGATACGCGATTAAAAAAAAACTAACAAAAAACAGTATTTCAATGAAATTTTAAATCAAACTCAGAAGGAAGAAATACTCGAAGTTCGCTCCAGATAAGGTGTATTTAAATAAAACTAAAACAATTGCATAAAATGTGATGTTCAGTTGTTTTCTTAATTTGAAAATATTTCTTTTTAAATTAAATGACATATAAACCAGCCAGCAACCTTATATGATACTGATATCAAACCTTTTTTTTATGTTCCGCTAAATATGCCGGCGAGTGTACTTGATTCTTGGCGATTATCATCGTCGTTTGAAATCAAAATTGTTTCAGAAACCCTCTGGCCCGACGCTGAGCTCCTGGTAGTAGCGAGCCGAGCAGCCATGGAGAGTTCCATAAAAGTGACGATTCAACTGAATCATACAGATCTGTTGAAAACACTGCTCCTCTCCTGCGGTGTCCCTCAAGACAAGCATGCAGTTATTTATCCTGTGCTAGTGGATGTCAGTTTAGGTCTGTATATAGTCTAGGCAATAAAGCTAGTCGACCCCAACAATAATTCCTCAAGCGACGAAACTTTACAGTATGATAAAGTATCATGAGTTAAACGTATATTATAAACATCCAATAAAAAATCATAAAGGAAGTAATGGTTTTTATGGTATACCTAATTGTTAAAGTAGGAAGGTACATTATCGCGTAAACGCAGTTTAGGTTTGATAATAAAATCGGTTTAAATATCGATGTTCTGCTTGATTATTTCGTTCGATATTTTGGTTTTGAGTGTTAATATCTACTATTATTTTAAAAAGAAATCGATAAAATATTCAGTCATAAATATTAAGTTTTAGGTATATATTACCTAGCTTCCGGATAGATTTTTTGTTGGATATTTTTGTTTATGTATTGTTTCATACCATACTACAACCCTGCCAAGTTTGAATGACTGAGGATTTAATGCGGGGGTCTCCATACAACAAACCGCCCCATTGCCTAGACTAATAGTCCCACTAACTTATCCGACCCGGTGACAGCGTCGCTAGTAAATATTAGTTAGTAGTACTACTAGTAGTTAGTATTTAGTTTATTCTTTTAGCCCTTCTAAAACCACGCTACACTACACGCACGCATGACGGGTTTTAAAAAATACTTCAAATGGTTTCAAATATTTTGTGAAAGTTTTTCAGAAGTTAATTGTTTTTTCTAGGTCGCATAACAAGTCTGCAACTGCAAACTCATCTCACGACTCTATGCGTTACGAACCGAGACAAAACTAACATGCTTCGTTTGATGGAAGCTGACGTACCCATCAAACAAGTTCGGGAGATAGTCGGTTCTATGGTCAGGAACAAGTGGGGGTCGACATTAGAACGCGCAATTCGACAATTGGAAGCCGTGTGCATTCATGCCGTCGGTCTAGGATGCGATGTGAGTGCTCGAATCTTCTATACTGTTATGTAATCCTGGTACTTTTTATTTTGGTACCATTTTAAATTTGTATTCCGAAATGTTGTTTAATGGAAGCTTATTTGCTACCTTTGACTAGAATATTCTACAGCTGAATAGAACATTCTAGAATGTTTGAAATGTGAATCTGATAATATTATACCATGCAAACAAGTGCGGGAGATAGTCGGTTCTATGGTCAGGAACAAGTGGGGGTCGACATTAGAACGCGCAATTCGGCAATTGGAAGCCGTGTGCAGTCATGCCGTCGGTCTAGGGTGCGATGTGAGTTCTTTACTGTAATTATATCCTGGTACTTTTTTTGGCTTGAGCATAAAATCTACAGAATATCCTGAAATGTTTTTGGTGAAAGCTGATCTTGCCGGTGAGTAAAATGTTCTAAAACTGATCGGAACGTTCTGGAATGTTTGACACTTGCTATAAAGGTGGTATGCATATCAAACTAGTGCGGGAGTTGACCGTTCTATGGGTAGGATTAAGTGGGGATCGACTTTAGGACGCGCGATACGACATTTAGGATGCGAACTCCTATACTGTTATTATGCCTTGGTACTTTTTTGGCACCATCAAAAAATCTTTAGAACATTCCGGAATGTTAAGCTGACATTATCAAGCAAGTCCAGGAGTTGTCCGTTCTAGGGGTAGGAATAAGTGAGGATCATAGATTACTTTGAAAGAGTCATAAGAAAGGTTTTAAAGAACTTAAATCCACGCGGATGAATTCGCTGGCATCATTATCACATACTTATAGTTATTGAGCCAATAGGGAATATGCATAAAATTTAAATTTGTCTCAAATATTTTTTTATAGATTCTTTATTGTCTTTACATTATACTTAAAAGGTATTTTTTTTATTTAGTTATTATTTAAACCCAGAAAATATTAAATAGAAAGTGAAAAATAAGGGAGGCAAATTCAAACTTGCAAAACGCGTCACCATTGGTCGAAACGAAATGTGACGTAAATGGTCACGTCAGTGGATTTATCGGCGTCGATATTCATACTGTGTTAGTAGTGTTTGTGAGAAAAAATTGTTTAAAACTGTATTCCTGTGTGATTACTTGTTAAATAATAATAATAATTATGAAGTAACTGAACTGAATCGCTATTGTAAACAAACACGGGAAATAACCAACGACGTCATCAAAAGCGCGCGATTAATGGTGGCGTTTGAACGGCTCAAATTTATACTTAACTTTGAAACACCAATTAACGTAATTATATGACTATTTTCAAACCTATTTATATTTTTTACTATGTTATAAAGATGTAAATGATTGATTTAAGAATTAAAAATAAATCTATATATATAAAAATGAATCCTTATTTCCTTGGTCACGGCATCACGCGTGAACGGCTGGACCAATTTCGCTAATTCTTTTTTTGTTGTATAGGTGAGGACCTGGAGAGTGACATAGGCTACTTTTTATCCCGGAAAATTAAGGTGTTATCGCGGGAATAACAAAAAACTTAAACCACGCGGACGAAGTCGCGGGCATCAGCTAGTCATGAAATAAAAATAAATTCCCTATTCTGTATAACACCATCTCTAAAGTAAACTGAAATGACAGCTATAAATCTAGTTCTGTCCCTTTCCGCAGGGAGTATTATGAAAGGGTTAGCAATATTTCTAATGCATTTTAGTTTAAGAGATTGTGCATTACAGAATCAACCCTATTGTCTCGTCAGGTGCCAATAACCGTGGCTCCGTTCTTCGCATACAACGCAACGCAGCACTGCGGAGTGTTCTGGCAGATATCTGTAGCGAGGCACGAACAGCGCGCCACCGCCAAACATCGCTCCAGGGACCTGATCGCAGCCGGTGGCAGGTATTATCCATACTAATTACATACTAATATTATAAATGCGAAAGTGTGTCTGTCTGTTTTCTACGCTTTCACGGCCCATTTGTTTTACGGATTTTGATGAAAATTGTTACAGGGATAGGTTGAATCCCGGGCAAGGATATCTAGCTGGAAAATTCAAGAGTTACCGCGGGAATAAAAAAACTTAATCCTCACGGATGAAGTCGCGGGCATCATCTAATACGCTTCGCTTCGTCTGCTACGCTTTCACGGCTCATCGGTTCAACCGTTTTTTATGAAATTTTGTAAAGGGATAGTTTGTATCCCGGAGACATAGGCTACTTTTTATCCCGGAAAATTAAAGAGTTCCCGCGGAAATCAAAAAATCTTAATCCACGCGGACGAAGTCGCGGGCATCATCTTGTTTACTATAATTGGCTATTTGACAGTTTTCGGAAAGGTACTTAAAAATGTACATGGGTTCATTTTATACCTCTTACAATTATCTTTTCTCAAAAAAGCGTTATTTATTAGAAAAAAATACATTTTTAATACATTAATTTTAAATTCGCGCGAAAACAGCCGGTCACGTGACATTTGGTAGCTGTGACGTCATAACTCAAAATAAAATAAAGCTAACTACGACGCACCGAGTTATAAGTGATTTTGAGCGGAAAGTTTACAGCTTTTTTGATGCAATTGTGAAAATTACAAGCTACAACTTACAAGACGTGTGTAGAAATACTATAAACAATAATTAATTCGTATCCTGTCAAATTGTTTAGACACATTTCTTTACAATATTACCTATGTCATCAACGTCAAAAGTTACACGTGGTTACAGTTCATCTGCCGAGACCAGGAATTTAAATCGGATAAATCTGCGATATTAGGTACTTTGTGAAGACCACTTTGATGTTAGTGTTATAAGGAAATCAACTAAAAACTCTGATCTAGCAAAAATTAATTAAACCTGTGGCGGTCTTCGCAGTCCGCACATAATCCAATAGATGGCATTACTAGTACACGCACGCGACCACGAAGAGCCCAACTCACGCTTACGAAGTTTTCTCTGAATTACGCTATATATATGACCTCCAAAGATGAACGGTCGGACCAGTGGTCCCCGAGCACAACACCCGCTTGGAGGATGATCATCCTATTGTTACGGTCGAGCCCTACCACCTGCTCCCGTACATTGGTGACCCCGACGTGATCTCTAAGCCGCCGCCGACGATCACAACAAGCCGACGTGATTTCACAAGCCGCCGCCGACGTCACGCCCTCACTCGTCAGACTTCATCAACATCGCCATCACAATATAATCCCTGCAGTCATCGCATCGAGGACAGCATCATCAGTACGCAGAGCGGGAGACTACAGCATCACAACGCAGCACAGCAACGCAACGCAACACAGCCGATCGATGTTCCGGCACAACAGCAACATACGCAATGCAGCAGAGCCGTTCACAGAGCCACACGCTCGGCGGCCCGCACCAGTCGATTCGCAACAGCATATCAGTACACAGCCCGTCGACGCCCCGTACCAGCTGCACAAGTGGGTCACACAGCCTCAGAGTCGTATGAGCCTACAACGCCACTACTCTGGTTGTACACGACGCCGCTTCACTGAGTACTTCCCGACGCAGCGCTTACACCTGAATGCTCATCGACGCCACTTCTCCAGATGCTTGCAACTCCGCTCAACTGAATGCTGACGACCTCCAGACTCGAAGGGGAGTGATGTGGCGGTCTTCGCAGTCCGCACATAATCCAATAGATGGCATTACTAGTACACGCACGCGACCACGAAGAGCCCAACTCACGCTTACGAAGTTTTCTCTGAATTACGCTATATATATGACCTCCAAAGATGAACGGTCGGACCAGTGGTCCCCGAGCACAACACCCGCTTGGAGGATGATCATCCTATTGTTACGGTCGAGCCATATCACCTGCTCCCGTACAAACCTAACCTAACATTTTCTTCGTAAAACATGACATAAAATTAACATAAAATAGATTTCTGTCACTTTATAGCAGCACAGTCTTAAACACGAGACCTAATTACTATTACTTTGTGTATTTCGGCAATTACATGTAAGATTTTTCATTAGGAAACTCGGCAGAGCAAAATTTTACACGCAAATTGCAACCATAAATTAATGAATCAACTTTAGGCAGATTTGCACTATCAGCTGTATAGCATTCCATTCCTCTCACAATCACAAATCGAAATATATTGGTGTTAATTTTCTCAACAATACGCAAACATTAGTACCTACACAACGCCGTTTTTTTTTGAAATGTGACGTCACACGGAGCTCTATCATGACCGCCCGCGTTTCGTTTCTTGTAATCCACAGATAAAAAATCTCAAATTTGTTTTGCAAAAATAAAATATTTACAATTTATTTTAGTGCAAAACACATATTCTATAATTATTATTGTTAACCTACAAGCTACCAAATCTAACATATTTCATATTTTATAGTTACAGCCATCGATTTACCAACTAAGGATACAACATTACGTACAAAATAATACTCAAAAAGCGTCCACAATCGCCTATACAAACACAGCTATATATAATATAGACTGAGACACCAAACGGTTCACAAAAACCAACCATATGAACTCATAATTAGGGTTAAATTTTGTAATAAAAGTTCGACACATACGACATTTTGCAATGAATCAGCGGAAGACTTTCTGTATTCCGAAGTAAAGTGATATAGGAGTCGCCAATTTTTTATTTGACATTTTTATTTTTTTTAATACTTTATTGGTGATAGGTGATTTTATGAAAATTATCTTTATGTATTTGTGTGTTTATGTGTTATTATGCATTAAATATTTTATTTACGTATTTCAAATAAAGCACAGTTTCTTTTTGGCAGGATAAAAATTTCATTAAGTAGTAAGATGTCGCGGGTTCGAATCCCTCTCACAAAATTCACGAATTGAAATCCATACTTAATATTATAAATGCGAAAGTGTGTTTGTCAGTCTGTCTGTTTATCTGCTACGCTTTAACGGCCCATCCAACCAATTTTAATGAAATATGGTAATAGGGATAGATTACAAACCGGAGAAGGATAAAGGCTACTTTTTAATCGACTTTCACGCAGGAGGAAATTCTCAATCCGGTGCGTATTCAAAATAAAAAAAATTGTACAACGATTTAGATGTTTCTTAACCGATTTGAAAAAAAACTGCCTGCTGGTGAAATTTGGTATGAAGGTAGTTTATATCCCGGGGAAGGACAAAGGCTAAGTTTTATCCCGAAAAATTAGGGAGAATCTTGACTAGTTCTTAATAAATACAAAAACTGGCGACAAAAAATGAAAAAAGTACCTTGAAATAAATTTAACTTATTATAAACCTGTCCTTTAGAAGTAGGTATGCTTTTTTTCAATGTTTTCTGTCTTAAACATGTAGTGTAGACATACGTCTATATATTTTTCAATAATGGCCTTGCTCAAATCATATATAGTTCGCACGCGAGTTGAATGCAGAGTAAATGTATGGTGACACATACATTTACTCTGCATTCAACTCGCCCGCGAACTGTACATGGTGAAATTATGTTCTTATGTGGGCATCGGTTTTTGTAAATAAATTAATATTTACAAGAAACTGCAATATTTTTAAAGTTTGTGATATAATTACCCAAAAATCGATTAAAAAAATTGTCCAATGGAACAAAAAAATATGGCATCGTACTTTAGAAGTTAACAACGATTTATTTTTCTATGATGATTATAATAAATGCCAGATATCGATTTTGAAAGAATTATTTCTTATCTAAGGAATTCGAAACGGTTTTTTACACTACTTACCGATTTTAAACATACCCATATTAATTTATCAAAAAAATGGGCACTTTAATTGTACCAGTTTACAACTTCATTATAAGAAAAATAAAAAATTAACTACTCCATATTTTTTGTATCCGTTTCGCTCCGACGCGCCTCTATCGCGTTCTCTATTGGCGCGTAAGCGTGTGAACGTGATAGCTGCACGATTGAAATATTGTAATTATGATGACAAAATAATTAATTTCGGTAAGATTGCGTGATTATTTCGCTACTATACCGTAAAGTAAATGTATATGAAGTATTTTCCTACCTAAAATATGACACTCCATCTTTTTTTTTCGCATCTTTCGGATAGTTTTTGCACTTTATTACGGAGCAAAACGGCATGTTGTCGCTTGGTGTACTCATGCGTGACTGAGGTGAAGACTGTTCAGAATATCTATTTATGAACAGTTTGACCGTGCCGTTTTTAGCGTTTCGATGGTACGTCTAAGGTTGGTAAGTCAATGGTTACAGCTGTCAAGTAGCCAATTGGCAAAGCAATGGAACTCTACTTAACCACGAAACTTAAACACCAAATTCTCGGCCAACCTTATAATAAGGCCCCAACGACCTCAATTTACATAGACGGGCCCTGTCGGAGAATGTCGAACTTAATTTACTAACGCCATCTAAAAAAACTTACTTGCAATATATACGCCATCTAGTGCGACAGTTTGAAAACGTATGATACGGTCATTCATAAACCCTCGACTGCGACCGACGAGGTCCCGGGTTCGAGTCAGGCCATAGTTAAGAATTGGGTTTTTCTGACTAGAAATTCTCAGTACTAGTCCAGAGTTAGGAAGTTGGTGGTATTTCACCCCCGTGCCTCGGAGAGCACGTTAAGCCGTAGGTCCCGGTTATTATCATTAACATGCAAATAGTCATTAAAGCCCGCCAACCCGCATTGGTCATGGGTCTAAGCTCTGATTCCCTCTCTCCTATGAGATTGGAGGGGTGTGCCCAGCTGTGGGACGTAAATGGGCTGTAGTGGTGGATAGCATCTAATAATAATCATAATTTGTTCAGATATGACAACCTAGTTGAAGAGTTCTGGAAAGTCGCCCGTGTTGAAAAGGACCATAATAACGCAGAGTTGAAATGTACGTCGGTTGGTTTCTCCATGTCATTGGAAAGGATGGCGGCCATCTTGAAAAACATGGAGGTCGAAATACCGCTGCCTGTGATCAAAAACAGCGAGGTAAGTTTATTTAAAAGCTAATGCCCGCGACTTCGTCCGCGTGGATTGAGGTTTTTTGGTAGTCTATGTGCTATTCTAGACTATAATCTATTTCTGTGCCAAATTTCATCCAGATCCGTTCAGCCGTTGTGGCGTGATTTAGTAACAAACATCCATCCATACATCCATCCATCCAAACTTTTGCAATTATAATATAAGTATTAGTATAGATTTAAATTCAACTAAAACCAAACGCAAGCCTGGAGTCATAATAGTGTACATTTAGGCCAGCGTTTTGGCCGAAAAAGCACTCTTCCTTATTAAGGATACTGAGTATACGATGCATTGGAATTGATATGTTGACCGAGCCTATTTGCCAAATTCGCCATTAACGTGGACCTATACGCACTGATTCAACAACCAAGAAAAGAACGCCCAATACAGTTTTTCTTGATTCATGCTTTAAAAAAAGAAGCATATTTAAAATGTATAAAATAGGATCACAAGATTATCAATAAATTTTTAAGGTAAAAGAGGCCTATGTCCAACAGAGGATGCTCAACGGCTGATGATGATGATGAAAGATTCATTAAAGATCTTTTCACACCACTCGCTCAACAACGCCTTATTACATGGCCTGTTATCTAAGGTTAAAGTAAGACATTAAATCCCTAGGGTTATAATGTTGTACTGAAATCCATTATTTACTAGGGTTATAATGTGATTTGAATTTAGAATCATCGCGCATCTGAAGCAAGATCTGAAGGAAATTCTATTCATTCCAAAGAGGTTTTATTCATAATTCTTATTGCTATGTCGATAAAGTCTAATTTCGGTAAACAGAATGTGTTCTCTCGATTTTCGAAAACCGAAGCCGTGGCCCACTAGATTCGCACTGACGACATTTGTTTGTCAAATCGAGTAGGCCACGCCAGCTGAAAGAAGTGGTTGTATCGCGAGGTGTGAAAAGTAGAGTATTCACCGTAGGGGTAATGCTGTATTAATCTTGGGCGCCCCTAATTCCCGCGCTACTCTCAGGATTCTAGATGCAACACCCTCGCTATGCTCGGGAGTTACTCTAAAATCCCTCGTTCCGCTTGGGATTTATCCCGGCGCCCGTGGCATAATACATCGCATTACCCCCGTGGTGAATAATCTACTATTTTACACGCTTTTATTTAACTAGCAATATTTGTATGTTTGTTTAGGCTTTAGGTTCAAATCTTGCTACTGAATTTTAAAACAGTTATCCCCAACCGAAATTTTGAAATTTTGCATACCCGTTTAGTTTGGATGACTTCATTCCAAATCTAATATGGTGGACTCCCAAAGATCGCCGTTTTATGCATCCCCGTGATTGATACCCATTATCTATAAAAAGGGATTGCTGAGAAGAAAAATAGACCTATAATTTTTTTTTTAAACAGTGTAACACAATCTGCGTTTGTGTATGCAACGGCAAGGCCGTTCGCGACGGTTCGGAGGAGAAACGCGCTCGGATCGCTCGCGAGCTCTGGGCCAATGGGCATTCAGCTTTATGTTGGGCGGCCAATCCGTCGGAAGCACACGATCTGACAAAGTCTCCTATGGTTTTGGTGCATGACAACTTGTATGTGCTTGTTTCTTACTGGGAGGGTAATCGGTAAGCGTTTTTTTTATTTTGTAAAACTTCTTTAGGTTTCATTCCAACGTCAGCTTTTTGAGGCCGTCATCTTTTATGGAAATAGGTACCACTTCGATAAAAAATGGCTTTTTAAAGTAGTGGCTGCCCCACCGAACAGAATAGCTAATTTAAGGCCGCCATCTTTTACCATACCAAGTAATCACAGAAAGATTACAACGTGCACAGCCTGTTACAGTGATTGCTATGAGGGTACAGAAAACTTTTGCTGACTCATTTTCAAAAATGGAATTTAAATTTCAATAGCAAGTACATAGCGGGTAAATGGTGTCACGCATATTTTTTTAAACTTAATTTAATCGCCTGTTGCGCATGCTTGAACTAACTCGTTGTTCAACGTGAGCGACAAACGCGACGCCGCGACTCGATACGACGCGACGCGACAGTATCAAACACTATCTGACCCTTCCCGTGGGCTACTTTGTCGCGTAGACTAGTTTGTAATTTTCTATGGCGTTGTATCGCGTCGCGTCGCTTCTGTAGCTCACCTATTACAACGGGTAAACTGTTGATTTCAGAGTACGCGAATTCAAAGTGAGTGCAACAGAAATTATCGAGTTTGTAAAACAGAAATTGAGTCCTGATGTCGTCCGGAATCCTGATTGTGGTAAGTTGACATTACATTTTTACAAATTGGTTAGGGGCTTAGGGCAGTGTTTGGTGTTGTATTATAGTAAATGCGAAAGTATTATCGAAAGTAAGAAAAATCTATAGTATAAATGCGAAAGTTTATTTGTTTGTTGGTTTGTTCTTCAATCACGTCGCAACATACCACTGGCTCGACGTGATTTCTTGCAAGGGGTGCTAGGACTATGACAGTTATATTATTTAACCCATACATCTACCGATTGGGTATCTTATGTCCCCGCACATCAAAGTATTCCAAATTCCAACGGATTTTTAAAATGCCTTAAACCACGTAGTTGAGTTCCACATAAATCTACCCAGAAGAAGATGGAAGTACACTAATAGAACAGAATACAATTTATTTATTTATTCAAGATGTTATTCCTGTGAAATGTTATTCTTATACTAGAACATACTTGTGCTATGTTATATTAAATACGTATACTTCAAAATTTGTACGTCAGGGCTGCCTGACTGGATATGCTGCGACTTTTCATACTGTAACCATCAATGTAATACATATTCAGACTAGAGGTGTTAGCATATCGCTAAACGGTTAAACGGTTAACGGCTGTAAACGGTAGTAAAAAAACAATGTTTTTTTCACAGGAGTTAAGATCGTTTACTATACAGTTAACCGCTAACCGTTTAACAATTGATAGTAAAAAAACAATGTTTTTTTTTTCGCAGGAGTAAAGATCGTTTACTATACAGTTAACCGCTAACCGTTTAACAAATGATAGTAAAAAAAACAATGTTTTTTTTACTCGCTATTGCACACAAGCAATAGTTATTTGTGTTATATGGGGCCAAAGAAAATTTTTGTTCCCCGAGGGCGCTATTTTGAATTCAGAGCGAAGTGAAGGATTCTAAAGTAGAATCCTGAGCGTAGCGAGGAATTCATTATACGCCGCCCGAGAACAAAAAATTTGGCCCCGAGTGACACACGCTATTTTTCATCATTACGTATGAGAAAAAGCTAGGAGTATCAACCTATGTATGGACATTACCTATACGTTTAAGCACCAATCAGAAGCACGAATGCGGACCAATCAGAACAGAGAAATGAAAAGTCCCATGGGCCTAAAAATTACATTTTGCTTCCGCTATCCTCTGAAGCCAATGTTCGTTTTTCGAATAGGTATGATTAGAAGATTGTTTACTAATATTTTCAACCATTACCCGTTAACCGTTTAACGACATATGCTAGCTCTCTCTCACTCTAATTCAGACAAATAAATTCATTCTATTCTATTCACTCACAGGCCCTCGAACCACAAGTTGGCCTGAAGGTGAGAAGTCGAATAGTCCGACCATAGCTGTCACCTTCATCACCGCGAGCGAAAGGATCACCAAGAGCATCAAAAGACAATGCGAAGTGCAAGTAAGTTCGAGATTATCAAAATTATTTACGGAATCATACGACATGCCAATTTATTTCTCCCTCTTCCCTTGAGTCTTTTTCGATCAGAGATATGCAAGGTAACTAGATTTTTGTGAGATGGTGATACTAAGAAAAGCCCGGTTGATTTTGTTGTGGGCTCTTCTCAGACCAGCTTCCTTAACTCAGTGGCTAATACAAAATGAAAAGAAACATATTAAGATATTTTTGTTACATGGAAAGTTTGCTACGGAAATTTTAATTTTATTTCATAGCAAACCTTCAATGGATAAAAATGTATGTCAGTGGCTTTCATTTTTGGACAGCCACTACAAACACAAGCCACACAAAATAACTAATAAAATGTAACCCCGAAAATAGCATGTCACATGTAGCACAGTTGTAATCCTACTAATATTATAAATGCGAAAGTGTGTTTGTTTGTTGGTTTGTCCTTCAATCACGCCGCAACGGAGCAACGGATCGACGTGATTTTTGGCATGGGTATAGTTGAGGACCTGGAGAGTGACATAGGCTACTTTTTATCGCGGAAAATTAAGGAGTTCCCGGGGGGAATTTAAAAAAACTAAAACAACGCGGACGAAGTCGTGGGCATCAGCTATCACCTAATATATGTCAGAGGTTCTACCCATTTCAAGCCTCCCAAATTTACTATTCAAATTCTCTTTTCACAGATCAACAACCAAATGACGTCAATACTAGTGAACCTAGGTCTCACGCCGGTGCTGAGTCGAGTGCGGGTGAACGTATTGGCGCTGGCGTGCGAGGCGAGCTGCGTGCGCGCACTAGCGGCCAACCTCAGCGTACCCATCGACGTACCCTGTCTCCAAACCGCGTTCCAGCCCGTCTGTGACACGTGAGCATCGTACCTCTACGTGTGAGATCTACACAGCGAACTTTGACTTTGCTTAGACTTAAGACATGGTTAAAAGAGACAGATTTATGTTACTCACATAAACTAGGAGTGAGGCGTATATATCGGAACAGGCAAAAAGAACAGGTATTTAAAAGTAATACCTTGGAAGTGTTCTTTCCAAACCGAAAAACCTGTTCCGCCTGTTCCACAAAGTATTTTGGAATAGGTTAAGGAGCTGTTGCTGTGGAACAGTTGGTTCTGTTCCAGTTCCACAAACCACAACAGCCCGAATCTGAAACGCAACATGCTTTTCTCTATTCTAGCTTATGGAGGTTACCTTTGTCAGAGGGTATCCACGGCTTAGTACAAAAAAAGTAGTAGTAGAGTCTGTCAATAGAGGGCGCTAGAGTTAGCGATTTGAAATTTATTTGATGAAATTCAGCTTACTAGCGACAAGCGGCAATTATTAGAACTACATTGCAAGATGAAATTATGAATAGTTATGTTAACAGATGGCGCTTTAAAAATTATAGATCAGAAGATTAACAGATGGCGCTTATTAAAAATTGATATTTTATTTTATTTATTCAAAAAATATCGATATTTTGATATATCGATTTTTTTTGCCCAAGCCTAATGTCCATTCTCTTTGGTCTTTGAACTCGATCGCGCTTTTAACTACATAAAAGTTATACCAGTTTTATTTTCAAAACAACAATATTGATAAGTAATTATTTGTGTTTAACCCTGTGACACACTTTAACAAAATGCAAGAAACACACAAGCGTAATAAAGTGTATAAATACAAATGTTCTTACTACAACTGCTCTACGGTAAATGGTGAAAAAACCATGTTTAGATTTCCATCGCTGGACGCAAATCGTTTAAAAAAATGGCTGGTAAATAGCGGTAAGTAATTATTTTTCTACGGAATAACAGTAAGTATACATATCGTACGTATACGCATTTATCATAACACTAACAGCACACAATATTAACTATTATAATATCTATGACCAATGACTAGGTATACAGTAATAGTCGGAGCGCGAGCGACGACCTATATAAATCTATGATATGATTTAATGGTTTAAGTACTTATATTAATAGATATCTCCCATAATTAAAATGCTTGCAGTGTACATTGCATTCCATATTACCTATATATCACAATATTCTATATTCTTATTACCCGACTGCAAGATTATGTTAGGGTTATGTTTTACGCGCAATTTCTTTATTACCTCGTATCTTCCAAACAGCTGGATGGATTTTGACGATTGAGGCATTGTTAGATTCGTTTCAGCTACCCAAGTGTTCGTAGATAGGTTTTTTAAAAAAAAATATCAATATGCTGGGTTTTTGGCGCCAAAATGTAAGTCATTCAAAAAATATATATTACTTAACCAAACCTATCGAGTGGGGTATCAAAATGAAGGGAATTAAATGGAGATTACAAGAATATAAATCATATATTTAAATGTACCTAATTAGGAACTTGGAGTCGGGTTTTTAAAATTTACAGACTTAAATGATTGCCATAGAATCTAGATCTTATAGTAGTAGAAACACATAAAGTAAGTATAACGTATCTATTGTTGCTAGCTGTAGATTGGTGATTTTTTCTACACTTGCTATATACCTAACTTTCCTCGCGTTTCATCATCAAACTTGAATTGCTTATTTAAGGCCCGTGTATTTCTCAACGGCCTTGTGGGTCTGGGCGGAGCGAGATGTTCGCCCCGCGCCAACCACGCAACCCCTCGAATGATAAATTTAAAGTATAACCACAGACTTTATAATAACAAAACTGAATTTTTTCACTATGGCACAGTATAAGAATATAATATACTAGCTGATGCCCGCGACTTCGTCCGCGTGGAATAAGTTGTTTTAATTCCCGCGAGTTCTCATTAGTGCTCCAGGATAAAAAAATTTGTATAATAAATAGTTCATCCTTCTGTCTATCTGCCAAGTAAAATGTTTTACAATATAACTGAATTTGAAACAGTCTGAATATTGCTACTGTTATTTTTGCCTCTACATCTGAACATGAATAAGTTTGTTTCAGGCAACATGACTGTTGACCATCTACCTCCTAAGTGTTTAGAAAATAAACGCATATGTATTGATCACTTTGATGCAAAACACATAATTCAGAATGGCTTTAGAAAACTCCTGACACCATCAGCTGTACCCGAACCATATCTGAATTCTCAACAACCTCATGGATTACATTCACGAACTCCTTCACCAGGTACCTATGCATTTTTTAAATTTATAGTTTCAAAAAATCTGAACTAAATTTTTTAAAATTTTAAAGATGTAACCTTTTGAATGCAAAATTAAGAGGTTATTTTCTTTAACAATGTTGAATTTTTTTTACAGTGAATTATGATGACACCAACCTTCAAAGACAACCTCATAAACATTCACGAACTCCTTCTCCAGGTACCTAGGCATTTAAATTTATAGTTTCAAAAAATCTGAACTAAATTTTTTTGAATTTTTAATTATTGTAACAAATATTCTTTCAATGCCCTTTACACACCCAAACCACAGATATTATAGCCCAAACACACACGCACTCACACCCACACACACGTACACAAAAACCACACCACCACCACATCAACCCATTGACGGCTCACTGCTGAAGACGGGTCTCCTCTCAGAACGAGTAGGATTATGCCATAGTCCACCGCGCTGACCCAATGCGGATTGGTAGACTTAACACACCTTTGAGAACAGTAAGAGCTCTCAGGTATGTAGGTTTCCTCACGATGTTACGATTATTTGTAGGATCACCAGATCTAAAGGTTCTAACACCGAAAAAGGTATATAGTAATAAGCGACGATTTCACGAAGTCGCAGTCGACACAGCTGACGAATCACATGAGGAACTGATTTGGAGCACACCTAAGAAAAGACGGACACGGGAAAAAGATGAGTATACAGATACACCTAGATGTAAGAAACTAAAAGCTTTATTAAAAGACACCAATAACAAATTAAGACGTTCTATTATGAAAAATAAATATTTGAGACATAGGGCTATAAATAAGAATATTGTAGATTTGTCAAAACACAAATTTAGAAGTGAATCGAGCAAGTTATTAGCTTTGATGCAATTTAAAAAACCTAGGACAAGTTGGACTGAAGAAGAGAAAAAATTTTGCATGTCCTTGTATTATAAATCACCTGCTGCGTATAAATACATGTTAAAATCGGGGACTGTCTTAGCTTCTATAACGTCAATACAGCGTTGGTTACAAGAAACCAATTGTCTACCTGGTATTAACGAAGAAGTTTTTGAGAATATTAAAAATAAATTTTTACATAAGTCTATTAAAGAGCGTGCTTGTGTAGTATGTTTTGATGAAATGAGTATCATGACTAATTTAGAGTACACATCAAAATATGATTTGATTGAAGGGTTTGAAGATTTTGGTAATGGTGAGAGAAATGGAAAAGAAGCTAAATACGCGTTAGTATTTATTGCCAGGGGCCTTTATATTAATTGGAAGATCCCAGTAGCATACTTTTTGGGGTCAAGAACTATTGAGTCCAGTAAATTAAAAACAATAATTGAGAATGTAATTAGTAAATTGTTTGAATCAGGTTTATTACCTAAAGCAACTGTTTGCGATCAAGCAACGACAAACGTAAAAGTAATTAAAGATTTAGGTGCCACTATTAATTACCCTTTTTATTTCCTACATGGACGTAAAATTTTTGCAATATTTGATGTCCCACATTTGATAAAAAATGTGAGGACTAATTTAATTAATAATAATTTTTATTTAAATGGAAATCAAATTTCCTTTTCGGACATAGTTTATGTGTATAATACAGATCAAAATAATAAAAGCAAATCTGTACATAAGCTCTCAGCTGCGCACATAAACCCTAATAATTTTCAAAAAATGAAAGTCAAGCTCGCCACACAAGTTTTAAGTAAATCTGTGTCAGCGGCAATTCAAACTGCCATCCAAAGTGGAGAGTTGAAAAACGACACTGCACAACACACAGCTCATTTTGTTAATCTCTGTAATGATTTATTTGATTGCCTTAATTCTAAAAATAAATTTGATAGAAATCAGTACAGATGCGCGATCACAAAAAACCGAAACTCGGAAGTAAATCTAACTTTGATTAAAGGCAAAAAAACTTTTTGTGAATTACAAAAAATAACAATTAATAACAAAAATGAACGGCAGCTAACTCGCCCCCCTTGTTTTGATGGTATGGTTCAGACAATTAATGCCGTTCTTCAACTCTCTGCTGAAGAATTTACACCGGGCACTGGCAATAAATTTTTATTAACATATCGATTAAATCAAGACGTAATTGAAAATTTGTTTGGAATTTACAGATTAAAAGGAGGTTGCAATAGAAACCCCACATCAAGATCACTACGATCAACGTTTCGTTCCAATTTGTTAAATAACTTGATGACATTTGAAAAAACAAATTGTGAATCAGATCAGGATTTGTTCATACCTACAGCCACTACAAACCAAGAAAATACACGACAGTGTGATTCCATACCGTCAACATCAATGCAACAAGGTTTTATAGGTGAAAATATTGAAGGCCCTTTAACAGAACTTCCAATCCTAACTCAAAGTAGCAATATTATAGAAATTACGCAGTATCAACAAAATTTTTCATTAGAAACGTGTTCTGTTGTGTATTTTGCTGGGTGGATAGGTAAATCTTGCATAGATAAATTTGATTGTTCAGATTGTAAAAAAAAATTATTGAACAATCAAGTTGATTTAAATGATAAAAAACAATTACTGTTAATCAACAAAACATACTCCAATATTTCAGTGCCAACACTTAAATCTCCCACTGAATATTTAGTTAATTTAGTTGATAAAATGTTAGACTGTTTTCAGGAAAATATTGACCAATTACATAAAAGTAATGTAATATCTAACTTGATGGATAATTTTAAAAATAAAATAAACTTCCATACTCACTACCATAACCTTGATCATTTTGATTACCTAATTAGGAAATTAATGGAAGTTAAGATTCACGACTTTTGTAAAAGTCGGAAAAAATCTTTACAATCTGCATCTAAATTAAGAATTCTTCAAAACAAATAATAAATTGGATCGAAATGTTGATGGTAACATTTCTTATTTTATTTTAAATTCCGTTACAAAATCTTTAAACTTATCATCTGCACTTATAATACAACTTATAATCAAATTAGAGACATAGTTGTGATTATTCCCTTTGATGATAAACCACTGTAATATGGGCCTTATGGGTAGTTTAAACTAAAGGGTAGATGCCACCCAGTTTTCTTGCTGGTTCTTTCTGGCTAGGTTAAGTGGCAATTCCGAACCAGTGTAGATTTAGTTAAATCAAATGAATCAGTAAACCTTGTGTTTTTTTGAATTTGGTTAATAAAAACCTTCTGTTTTCACTTTTCACTGAGGTAGGCCTTACCGGATTAAAAGTTCAAAATTGTACGTGATTGTATGAAGAAAACTACTGTTTATTATCAAATAATATTTATTAATTATTTTAATTCAGTCAGTCCTCATTGGTACCTGTATTCTTAATAAATAGTTCGTAAGCTTAAATTATATTTTCAGGACAGTTTATTTGCCCACTATACCACAAATTTTGATTGATTATTATAATTATGCCTAAACAACATCAAGCATTGAATATTTATGATTTATGACATTTCTACTTAAAAAATCTACTTAAAATAATTTCTAAACATTAACACAGTTGAAGGAAACACTTGAATTATTTTGTGAATTAAACTTTTAATTTAACAGTTTACCTACGCATTGTTTTATTTCTGAAAGACCTCAATTATATATTTTATTTTTTCATAGTGCTTACCCATCTTTATGTTTTCAAAATTTTCATTGTTGAATGATACCATTATACCGACGTCATTGGATGTTTTCTGCAATGCTAATTTAACTGTACAGCCCGTAACCTTACTAGAATCATTTCCATCTTCCGAATCTGACCACTTTTGGGTGTTATGTCGAAATTCTTCACAATCATTGTTATCGGCCTTTTCGGGGCTCGGTGAAGAAAGACAGTGTGATGAATTTATTAATTAAGTATGATTATTATCGAATCGAACGATGGTTTACGACGGCTCTACTTGTAAGTTGTAATGATGAATCATGAAAATGAACGCGCGAGGCGGCGCGGTGAGAGGTGGCGGGCGGGTGGCGGGCGGCGCGGTGTAGAAAACATTTAAGGCTCCTATATTTCCCAACGGCCTTGAGGTTCTGGGCGGAGCGAGATGTTCTCCCCGCGCCAACCACGCAACCCCCTAAATTTTTGAGCGCGCAGTCGGCAGGTAGGTATAGAGGTAATGTTTATAATATGTGGAAATACGTAGGTATAGTTATATAATATTAGAGTAGGTAATTAAATAATATAATAAGTAAGGTGAGTGGGGTTAAGTCGAAATGGTTTTTTGATGAGATAAATAGTGTTGATTTGAAACTGCTGTAATTTAAAGGGTTTTATGTTAAATAATTAAAAAAATATAGTACACATATTACCCCAGAGGGGACAGGGATGATTTTCAATCATTGTTTGATGAAAAAAAAGGTTAAAAAGATGGCACTTTAGGAAAAAAATGTGGGGGAAACATGGAACGACAGTGGGGTAAGAATGATACAGTCACTAGAATCGTATTAATGGTCGTTATGCATTCGTGATGATTAATAAACTCTCGGCTTCTACGACCTTAATAGCTTGATAGTACCTAACTGAAATATAAAAGCGCTTGCATTATGCAAGAAAAATTAATTCTTTAAAAAATATATATCAATCTTACCCCGTAAAATATTATGCATGTTATAAACATAAAAACCTTCCTCTTGAAACACTCTATCTATTAAAAAACCCGCATCAAAATCCGTTGCGTAGTTTTAAAGATCTAAGCATACATAGGGACAGACAGACAGACAGCGGGAAGCGACTTTGTTTTATACTATGTAGTGATAAGTAGGTACATTGACTTAAAAAGTTGAATACTGCGCCACATAAGTATATTATCTGCGCCACATCTGCGCTAATCCTATTTTGTCTTAATAGCTTGCGAAATTGCGAAAAACGAAATAATTGTAATCTAGGACGTGGTCACTACGCGATATTGTTCGAGCTGGCAACCTCGCACTACGTTCTATATCGTATACGAAAAGAGACACTATTTCCATTTCTGTTAGAACGATATCGCTGTGAAAAAACTTTATACTAAACTTAATATTTTAAACTTTTATAATTTTTTACTTTAATTTCCGTAAAGAATTTGTTTTCAATTTTATTTAGTTTTGTTAAAATATGCAAAAGTTTTGTTAAAATATGCAAAGAATAATATACAAAATTAGTTCCGAGTGAAACGTTAATTTTCCATTACTGGTAGGTACTTGCATACGCCATCTATTAGCGTTTTCATAACTGCAACTACTACCAAAGCAACGTCATCTATTGGGGCTCGATCAAACTGTTCCCTAGAGCGCCATCTAATTGTAATCATATTAACTGTTATGTAGCTGCTCGCTACAACAGCGCCATTAATTCCCGTTTTAGCCATCGGGTGGACCACCCCACCAAATTAAGACCCGTCGTTTTCTTTCTTCCTCGTGGTGTATCTGTACGTGTAGTATTATTATATCTGTGCCTTTGTTAGACAGAGATAACGTCACGGAACATGATCTTCTCTATTCAGGCTTACGCAGCTTGCCTTTATTGGAAAGAGATAGCAGCTGTTATGCCTGTTCCAAGCAGAGAACAGGTGTTGCATTCGTTCGGATACTCACATATACTTATACTATGTTCCAACACAACAGGCTGTTATTTTGGAACAGGTTTCCGAAACTTTTATTTTACTGGAACTGGAACAGGCGGAACAGGTTTCTTATTTTGCCTGTTCCAGCCCACTCCTAACATAAACGTCCATCTCGTTTTAACTCTCAGTAAAGTCTGAGCCAAGTCAAAGTGCGCCCCGGCGACGCGAAAACGGCGTTTTGCCGCGTTTTCCCTTACGTTAATGCCGTATACATGTCACTGTAAGATTGTAAAAACCGTCAGATTATAATCTTACTCGCGAAATTGTAAACTGTCGAATGATTACAATATAACGGATTATTTTTCGGTAGATTGTAATCTGTTAGGTTTATTTACCCGATAGAACCTAGGCCGGGCACTACTTGGTTATTTATGTCGAACCCTAACCTAACCTACAAGAAAGAGACAAGAAAACGTAAATACAATGAATATTTCAAAAATTGACACTTGAACACTGAAAAGATTGAACGGTTCACAATCCTTCGACTCTTTACAATCTATCGAAAAAAAAGCGTTAGATTACAATCTTACGGTTTTTACAATCTTACGGTGACATACATAACGCTTTTCTGACCAGCTTAAGCCGATTCCGCGTCGATAGGTTTGCTTAGAGAGGTTTGAGACCCTAATTCGCGGAGATCCTCATTGCTCTAGCATAGTCCCACAAACTTACCTGACCCGGTGACAGCGTCGCAGGCATAAAAATTAGTTCCAATTTTGGCCACCGGCAGGGCGACCGCGTATCTTTTGCATCAATCATTGATACATCGCAATCACCTCCGATTGGTTAACACTGTTCCACTATTGGACGAAATCCATTGACGCAACAAGAATACCATAAGTTCAGCCAATCAGAGGTGATTGCGATGCATCAATGATTGATGCAAAAGATACGCGGTCGCCCTGCTGGTCAGATAAGTTTGACGGACTATAAAAGGAATGATGCTTATGTATCAAAAAAAATATTTCTAACTGATTATTAAATAGAGGCTCTTCCAAAAGACCTAAAATTCACATCCTCGGTTAGTTTTAAGTTTGATAAGCATTTTAAATTATAGATTATAGAAAAAAGTTGCGTTGAAATTTGATGACGTCACAACTGTGAATTCCATACAACTTCCATACTAGAAGTGCGTTTTTAAGTTTGATAAAGAGTTGCTGATTTGATTGAGTGGTCGTCATCCCTATTATCATGAATTTTATATTACCAATATATGATAATTATGCCTTTTCAGGTATCCCAAACGCCAGAACATTTTAGACGAAGCCCTCCGAGAGTTAACCACCATTGCGAAACAAGTAAACCAAAGCCGGAGTCCGGATGAGACGCAGCTATACGCTCTCTTTTCAATACCCGACTCCTTGTGTAGGATGATTACTTGATATATTATTATCTTTATTTATATAATGATATCTTGATTATCTTTTTTTTTTATTTGACTGCCTCGTTGGTCTAGTGGTTAGCATGTTCGAATGCGGCTGACGAGGTCCCGGGTTCGAGTCCCGGGTCGGGCCGTAATAAGTATTGGGTTTTTCTGACAAGAAATTCTCAGTACTAGCCCGAAGTTAGGAAGTTGGCGGTGTTTCACACCCGTGCCACGGAGAGCACGTAAAGCCGTCGGTCCTGCGCCTGATCTCTGTCCGGTCGTGTCGGATTTTCCCTTCCATCCGGCTATCCGGCTATGCACCTGTGTATGCGCACACACTAATTGTGCACTATAATATCTCCCGCGCAGATGGCTAATATCTCTGGAGATAGGCCGCTGTGGCCGAAATTTGGTCGGGAGGACATTATTATTATTATTTTATATTATCTTGGACGAATTAACCACGGGACGCGTGTTATCGGCCATAATATTCGACTTGGCTAGCAGTTTCGCCACGAGTCGACTCGGTGTCTTTATAGCCGTAGCGGCTATAAAGAAACCGAGTCGACTCGTTACAACAATTATGATATTGTGTTGTCATAGTGATCGACTTTTCCATGCGCTAGTGTCAAAAATTGGACAGAAAAATGACAAGGCACTCTCCCCTCGCCCCGCATAAGTTAGTCGAACGTGATTTAATACATTATTCTTAAGTTTCCTATCCTGTTTATATTTCATCCAAGTATACTTATTATGTATAGGAAAATATATGCATACCTCTAACAAAGAGTACAAAATAGACAGAAATATTGACCGATATAAATGAAGTTTATTGAGATTTTAAGTTGATAGAATTTGAACGTCGAAATATTTCGGAGTTAAAGTAAAGTGGACTTTAAATGGCTTTTTATAAAGCTCAAGTTCGTCCATACAGCCTCAAGTCAAGCGGAAACGGAAAATAAACTATAATTTTTTTGATTTATCAAGTACCGTTAACTCGTATTGACTTGGTTCGACGTTAGAATTCCATCAAAGTTATTGATATAAAATCTTATTCTAACTTTTACGTACGAAAGTTTTTGACTTTCCGAGAGACGTTTTACTATGGTGAGATTATAATATTATTGTTTTATAACATATAGTTCAAAGAACCATTGATAATTATATTAAGTGGTAGGTCTTCCCACTCTATGCTTTCCTGCCAAAGGTTCAAGCATTTATCGACTTCAATTATTCGAATATTATTATTATTGTTTTTCAAATTCTTTGGAAAAGTAATTAAGAGTAAAAAGTAAAAACACATTCGCTTATGTCCTAGTTTGATTTATTATATTATTGTGATATACTTCGGTATACCATCCAAAGTTATTTATTAATATAAAGTTTTAAATGTTTAAGTTTTTACATTCTATAATTAATGTTAATGTATTTATATTAACTTTCCATAGTGTATTTAGTATTGTAAAATATTTTTTATAATAAAATATTATAAAAACATAGTTTTATTTACCAAACTCAAGTACTTACTTTACGTCAGTAATTACTTCAGTAAGTCAGTAAGGGCAAAGACAATATATAAACCAGTATAAGACTGTTCTCTTCATACATTCAATCAAAGCTCGCTAAATGCGCATTAAAGTCGCCGGTACCTTGTAGTTCTTCGCATTATCTGAGATGGCGTAACTGTGCAAGCTGAAAAATAATTAATAACGAACATAGCTATTGCCATCTAACGAGTAGTAGTTGAATCATCAACTCGATCAAACTTACCTAGTGCCATCTAACGTATAGTTATATATCCATGACTGCCTCGTTGGTATACAGGTTTATATAATATTGTCTTTGACTGCGACCGACGAGGTCCCGGGTTCGAGTCCCGGGTCGGGCCATAACAAGTATTGGGTTTTTCTGGCAAGAAATTCTCAATACTAGCCCGGAGTTAGGAAGTTGGCGGTGTGTCAACCCCGTGCCTCGGAGAGCACGTAAACGTGTCTAATTTTTTTTTTTTTTTTAAAAACAATCTTGATCACTTGTTTTTGTGTTTTTTTAAAGTATTTCTTATATATGTTAGTTATTCTTGTTTTTTGATTCTTTCACAAGTCAGCCCTTGACTGCGATTCAACCTGATGGTATTTGATGATGTATCCTAAGATAGTAGTGGGCTAATAAGAAAGGGTATAACGGCTTGGTACTTATAATAAACCCCAAATCGATTTCTAGGTACGCTAAATCGCTTGGCAGCACTTGGCTTTGCCGGTAGGGTTATAGCTAGCCATGACCGAAGGCTCTAAGCAGATCAGAACTCATGTGCCTATAGTTCTGAAGTAGGTAGAGTCTATCTAGAGTAATGGTAAATTTAGTTTTTTTATCAAGTATTTCTTGAATAATGCACAATACCTACTGTAAATATTTTTTCTTGATTATTACCTAAGTACCTACCTAAATTATATCGCCATCAACCAGACTTCTACTGTAATTAGCTAGCTATAAATAAAATAATTATCTATATTATATCTATTTATTTACATATTTCGGAACCCTGCATGTCGATAAATATATTATTATTAGCTAAATGGCTAAAGAATACCTAACAATTGCCAAACTTAACCTCAAAGATTAATCGTATAGCAGCAGAATCTCAGAGTCCAGAACAAGCGTAGGTCAGCAGTTAAGTAGCAGGATCTCGAAGTCCATTAGTCTTATCACGGTCACAAACAAAAAAAAAACGGTTGAGTGCGAGTCGGACTCGCGCACCGAGGGTTCCGTACAAACATGTAGGTATATCCTATAAGTAAAAGTTATAGTATTTTTATTCAACTTATCTAATATTTTAATTTCAATTTAATACCTCTACGCGTTCATGCGGAAAGGGGAAGTAAGTTTAAAATTATTAAAAATATTTTTTTTCTTATATGACTAGATGATGCCCGCGACTTCGTCCGCGTGGATTGATGTTTTTTTTTATATTCTCGCGGGAACTCTTGAACGCGGAAGCCTATGTCCTTCCCCGGGATGTAACCTATCTCTGTACCAAATTTCATCCAAATCGGTTGAACAGATGGGCCGTGAAAGCGTAGCAGACAGACAGACAGATAGACAGACAGACAGACAGACACACTTTCACATTTATAATATTACTAGATGATGCCCGCGACTTCGTCCGCGTAGATTAAGGTTTTTGATTCCCGCGGGAACTCTTGAATTTTCCGGGATAAAATGTAGCCTATGTCCTTCCCCGGGACACCACCTATCCCTGTACCGAATTTCATTAAAATCGGTTGAACAGATAAACTTTTTTGTTTCCCGCGGGAACTCTCGAATTTTCCAGGATAAAAAGTAGCCTATGTCCTTCCCCGGGATACAATCTATCCCTGTACCAAATTTCATCAAAATCGGTTGAATAGATGGGCCCGTGAAAGCGTAGCAGACAGACAGACAGACAGACAGACAGACACACTTTCGCATTTATAATATTAGTATGGATAGTATGGAGTATGGATATAGTATGGAAGTATGGATGTAACTAAAAATTTATGCTTTTTGCAATTTTTCCTTTATCTGTGCTATAAGACGTTGCTTCGTACCAAATTTCACGATTCTGGGTTCACGTGAAGTGCCCTGTAGGATTTGATTCCCTTGCGAGTGTCGAAATTTGCAGCAAATAATAATAATAATAATAACATTTTATTTCAGGCTTCAACACCCATAACTTGTTAGTAACAATCACTTAACCTATGTTAGTAAAAAAACAACATAAAATACCTAAACTAACCTACCCTACTCTCAAACCTAAGCCTCGACACATTTACAGGTCTCTTTGAGGCCTCCTCATGAGAATGAGTGCACCATTCCAGCGCCTCCAGAGAGGGCTGTCCAGCTTAGTAGCCAACGTACTGAGGAGGGTGTTGGTGCTGCTCACTAGCCTGCACATCATAGACGCAGCACGCTTGCGCACGATCGCGTAGAAATCATCCACGCGAGCGTCCGCGAACATGGCCGACGTGCTGCAGTGTCGAGGCCTCCTCAGCACCGCCCTCAGCACATTGTTATATTGAACACGCAGAGCATTGTAGGTCCGCTGCGTATAGTCTATACACAGACTGCACGTGTAGAAAGACGGCAAAGCAAAAACGGCTGTAGATCTTTTGATTGTGCTAGCTTAGAAGTTTGATTTTTTCACAGCTCCAAGTGACAGTAGACCTGAGTAGGTATTTGATATGAATTCCAGCTTGGTACCTACCTCCATGTGTTCCTGAGAAAAAGGGTCTTGACACACAGACGGACGGACAACAAAGTGATCCTAGGGTTCAGTTTTTTCCTTTTGAGGTACGGAACCCTAATTATTAAAAATATTTTAATTAAATGATATAACTAAAAATTTATGCTTTTCGCAATTCTTCCTATATATCTGTGTTATAAGACGTTGCTTCGTACCAAGTTTCAAGATTCTAAGTTCACGGGAAGTACCTACCCTGTAGGTTTTGATTCCCTCGCGAGTGCAAGTAAAATCGAAAATTTGCAGCATAAACGGCTGTATCTTTTGATTGTGTAAGCTTTTAAGATTGATTTTTTCACAGCTCTAAGGGACCGTAGACCTAATTGATATGAATTTCAGCTTGATACCTCCATACGTTCCTGAGAAAAAGGGTCTTGACACACAGACGGACGGACAACGAAGTGATCCTATAAGGGTTCCGTTTTTTCCTTTTGAGGTACGGAACCCTAAAAACACAAGAAACGCACAATTCACTGAGCCGGCACCATAGATCTTACTCTTACTAATATTATAAATGCGAAAGTTTGGATGGATGTATGGATGTATGGATGTTTGTTACTCAATCACGCCCCAACAGCATAACGTATCTGGCTGAAATTTGGCACAGAAATAGATTATAGTCTTGAATAGGTAGCACATAGGCACAGAATAATATAATAGTTGACATAAGCTACTTTTAATCCCGGAAAATTAAAGAGTTCCCGCGGGAACAACAAAACCTCGATCCACGCATACGAAGTCGCGGGCATCAGCTAGTTAATTATAATACCAAGTACCAACCTGGTTTATAAGTATATCGTCTTTGGCCGGCACCAAAACAAGAGGAAAAAATTATTTTAGTGTATCGTCAGTTTGTGACGCCATCTATAGGAATGCAGCATAACTGCATGGTCCACTAGCTGATTATAACATAAGAATTATACACAGAACTTGTTTCAAATCGAATTACTTCTGCAAGTTAATTTTGTTACAATTAATTGAATGTAAATTTGCTATTTGCTTAAGTGATTTTATGAAATTTTTGTATTTTGATAATTTTATATAAATAATTAATACAAAATGAACCAAGAAAATACGATATTTCACCGATTTTACTATAATCATTTGTCGAGCGAGCCTGGTAGCGCCACCTATCGATAGTATTAACCTAGAAAAATTTTTATATGGGAGTTAGCAATCTATACTTGGTTTATAATTAATCTATGGTAAGGGCCGCTTCCTACATAAAGTACATTCAAACTGATTGTTTTACATTTTGTTACGCTGTCACTTTTTGGCATAATCATAAAAAAATTAACTATAGTCTCACGAACTTATCTGACCCAGTGACGGCGTCGCTAGTAGTATATTAAAAATAGAATAAAAAATTAGTTCCAGTTTTTGCCACCGGGTCAGATAAGTTGGTGGCACTGTAATATAAAATTAAGGTACATATAAAAAAAACCGACACATAAAAACGAACTCTAATTAATCAAGAAAAAAGATGATTATCTTCAAACGCCTGAACAGATTTTCTTAAAGTTATGAAGTCTCGTTTCTAACAAAAATAACTATACTGGTGCGCCCCCAATTAAGATCTCGCATCCTATGAGTTATCAGGCCTACCAATAGACATAATATTATTGAATCTATTTTTCCACGTTTTGTTATATTTTACAATGTGATTTAATTTGCCCGAACCAGCCACAATAATTTAAAATTGCCGATATAGCGCCATCTATGGACAAGATCCGAAATGAAGAGATCCGTAAGAGAACCAGGGTCACTGACATAGCCCAAGCCATTAGCAAGCTAAAGTGGCAGTGGGCAGGCCATGCCTGTCGAAGGAGCGATGGCCGCTGGAGCCGGAAAGTTTTGGAGTGGAGACCACGTACAAGTAAGCGTAGTGTGGGGCGCCCTCCAGCACGATGGACCGACGACATTAAGAGGGTGGCGGGAAGTGGCTGGATGAGGAAGGCTGAGGACCGGGTGTGGTGGCGTTCTTTGGGAAAGGCCTATGTTCAGCAGTGGACGTTCGCAGGCTGAGATGATGATGATGATGATGATGAACACGATTTAAAGATTGGTCAAAGAAAAAAATATGTTCTAGGAAAAACTGTGTTAATTTCATTTCTGTTTGTTTGTGTATTTAGTGTTCAACTGCAGGATATTTCGGAAATTATACGTAAGTAACAGCTTTTGATGTAAAGTCGTTGTTGAGATAACACCCGGGACAAATTTGGTCTACGAAAAGCAAATTTGGTAGATCGCAAATCATCAATAATTTATGTAGTAAAAATTGAATAAAAATATTTTTGAACTCAGATTGAAAGTGGCTATTCGATTCGAGGATTTTAAAAGTAATTTAACATAATTACTAATTAACAATAATATTAATTAATTAATTAATCAATTATGTACTTATTTTTTGCGCCAGAAACAATACTAACGAAATAACGTAGGTACCTACGTACGTAACGTCGTACGTGGCACGAAACTTTAACATCCCACTCAAACAGTGGGGGTTAATAAATACACTTTCATCCCACCATCTCGGAAAGAGTATTTTTAAGCTTCGATATCTGAATGCAAAAGCCGTTATTATCCTCTTGAGGATAAAGTAAATTGAATTTAGAACATCGTGTGCACGTTAGTAAATATCACTCGTCTGTGAAGTTTGTGAATTCAAAACATCATTAAAAACTCACACTCATATCCTTCTTGGTGTACTTTTTTAATTTGCTTTGCGCGCACCATTTTCTTTCACGTCATGTCATTTCCTCGCTGAGGTGGGATGAAAAGTTACGTATTGTACTCGAGTGAAAAGATTTTTCACCTCGTGCTCTTTTGATTCCCTGGCTGACGCTCAGGATTCTAATTTTTGAACCAGATTTTAGAATCCTTCGCTTGCTCGGTCATCAAAATTGAGCACGCGGTTAAAAAAAACTTTTCACTCTTGTATAATAAATAACTATTGGTGTACGCATTATTTTCAGAAGATACTGGGAGTACTGGGTGTATGATCAATGCATCAATGGTGCAAAGGACATATGCACTGGAGGGACAGACGGCACTGGCCCGAGGTCCTGGAAGCAGTTATGGTTCTTCAGCATCGATACGATGATGGAGAGGAACACGGCCATGGTCGCCCAAAATATCAGCACCAGGCAGAGCCGCGTGCCACGCCAGGGTAGCATGGCTTGGTAGTGGAGGACTTCATCGTAGTTTAGCGGTCTGGAATTGACAAAAAGTAATTACTTACCTACCTACAATCCCACAAACTTATCTGACCCGGGGACAGCCGGCCGGTCTCAAGGACTACTTAAGGACTAACGGCCGGTTTCTGAATTGAGAATTCCATGTTGAGTCTGTCTAAAAGACTACTTACGGACTGATTAAGCAAATTTTTGTTTCTGAATTGATATTGTGTAAGGTTTGAGAGTTGGAGCTTGCTGTTTTTGCTTGAATGCTTAATTCGGAAACCGGCCCAATATAATATTGTTATTGGGCTGCTCAAAAAAACAGCAAGCTCCAACTCTCAAACCATAAACAATATCAATTCAGAAACAAAAATTTGCTTAAATAGTTCTTATTTAAGGACGCATTTCCGAAATGGATAGGTATGAAATCGCACTACTACACATGGTTCATTCCCACGCACACACATGCACGGATAAGCTGCGAGGTCATTGATCTAAAATTCTACATCAATGCGTTGAATCAACTTATATCATAACTTCGATATATTATTATCTAATGGTGACGAGTTTAGGCTCGTTTTGTTAGTTATAATGAGATCTTAGCGCAAGACTTGGTAAAATGACCTGAAGGTACACTTCGATGACCACTACTGGAACTCCTAGACGCGTAGAGATAGGTGTATCGAATTTGGGCTCGTTTAGTTAGTTATGATGAGACCTTACCTCAAGACTTGGTGGAGTGGCCTGAAGGTATACTTCGACGACCACTACTGGAACTCCTAGACGCGTAAAGCTAGGTGTTTCGAATTTGGGCTCGTTTTGTTAGTTATGATGAGATCTTACCACAGAATTTGGTGGAGTGACCTGAAGGTATACTTCGACATCCACTACTGGAACTCCTAGACGCGTAGAGCTAGCTGTATCAAATTTGGCCTCGTTTGGTTAGTTATGATGAGATCTTACCACAGAACTTGGTGGAGTGACCTGAAGGTATACTTCGACATCTACTACTGGAGCTCCTAGACGCGTAGAGCTAGGTGTATAAAATTTGAACTCGTTTTGTTAGTTATGATGAGATATTACCACAGAACTTGGTGGAGTGACCTGAAGGTATACTTCGACATCCACTACTGGAATTCCTAGACGCGTAGAGCTAGGTGTATGGAATTTGGGTTCGTTTTGTTAGTTATGATGAGATTTTACCACAAAACTTGGTGGAGTGACCTGAAGGTATACTTCGACATCCACTACTGGAACTCCTAGACGCGTAGAGCTAGGTGTATCAAATTTGGCTTCGTTTCGTTAGTTATGATGAGATCTTACCACAGAACATGGTGGAGTGACCTGAAGGTATACTTCGACATCTACTACTGGAGCTCCTAGACGCGTAGAGCTAGGAGTATCGAATTTGAGCTCGTTTTGTTAGTTATGATGAGATCTTACCACAGAACTTGGTGGAGTGACCTGAAGGTATACTTCGACATCTACTACTGGAGCTCCTAGACGCGTAGAGCTAGGTGTATCGAATTTGAGCTCGTTTTGTTAGGTATGATGAGATCTTACCACAGAACTTGGTGGGGTGACCTGAAGGTATACTTCGACATCCACTACTGGAACTCCTAGACGCGTAGAGCTAGGTGTATCAAATTTGGCCTCGTTTTGTTAGTTATGATGAGATCTTACCACAGAACTTAGTGGAGTGACCTGAAGGTATACTTCGACATCTACTACTGGAGCTCCTAGACGCGTAGAGCTAGGAGTATCGAATTTGAGCTCGTTTTGTTAGTTATGATGAGATCTTACCACAGAACTTGGTGGAGTGACCTGAAGGTATACTTCGACGACCACTGCTGGAACTTCTAGACGCGTAGAGCTAGGTGTATCGAATTTGGGCTCGTTTTGTTAGTTATGATGAGATCTTATCACAAAACTTGGTGTAGTGACCTGAAGGTATACTTCGACATCCACTACTGGAACTCCTAGACGCGTAGAGCTAGGTAAATCGAATTTGAGCTCGTTTTGTTAGTTATGATGAGATCTTACCACAGAACTTGGTGGAGTGACCTGAAGGTATACTTCGACGACCACTACTGGAACTTCTAGACGCGTAGAGCTAGGTGTATCGAATTTGGGCTCGTTTTGTTAGTTATGATGAGATCTTACCACAGAACTTGGTGGAGTGACCTGAAGGTATACTTCGACGACCTTTACTGGAACTTCTAGACGCGTAGAGCTAGGTGTATCGAATTTGGGCTCGTTTTGTTAGTTATGATGAGATCTTACCACAGAACTTGGTAAAATGACCTGGAGGTATACTTCGACATCCACTCCTGGAACTCCTAGACGTGTAGAGCTAGGTAAATCGAATTTGAGCTCGTTTTGTTAGTTATGATGAGATCTTACCACTGAACTTGGTGGAGTGACCTGAAGGTATACTTCGACATCCACTTCTGGAACTCCTAGACGCGTAGAGCTAGGTAAATCGAATTTGAGCTCGTTTTGTTAGTTATGATGAGATCTTACCACAGAACTTGGTGGAGTGACCTGAAGGTATACTTCGACGACCACTACTGGAACTTCTAGACGCGTAGAGCTAGGTGTATCGAATTTGGGCTCGTTTTGTTAGTTATGATGAGATCTTACCACAGATCTTGGTAAAGTGACCTGGAGGTATACTTCCAGTAGTGGTCATTGAAGTATACCTTCAGGTCACTCTACCTAGTCTTGCGGTAAGATATCTCATCATAACTAACAAATTGAGTCCAAATTCGATACGCCTAGCTCTACGCGTCTAGGAGTTCCAGTAGTGGTCGTTGAAGTATACCTTCAGGTCACTCTACCAAGTCTTGAGGTAAGGTCTCATCATACCTAACAAATTGAGTCCAAATTCGATACACCTAGCTCTACACGTCTAGAAGTTCCAGTAGAAGTCGTCGAAGTATACTTTCAGATTACTACCACGCTCGGGGAATAGAGACTGCAATAAATTTCTAAATGCTAGCACATAATAAAATTGCATTGTGTTGGTAGTAGGTGCCATATCTTACCTTTTCAAAATATCAGCACAGGTGATAACTATAAATATAAAGGTTCGCTGAACTAGGTACTCTAGGTAGGTATTTCGTGTATGTACAGCGATCTTTTCGACACCAGCGACTGCTCGCAACCGGCGCAGGGTCCACTCACGACGGCGGTCAAACGCAGACTAATGATAATTTGAAATCAAACCAGAGACCGAGTAAAATCAAAATAACCCTTATGTTCACTCTGTTAAGATTTACAAAATATGTGAAAAAAATACAAGCAAGTTTTATTTCATTTCGTATACTATTTGTCCTATTTTTAATATTTTTATTACCAAAATTTGTAGGTGATCATATCTACTAATAGATGGTATTTTTTAATGACAAAAAACGGCATATTTACAGTAAAAAATGTACCTAAAGTCACCCCTAAATCGTCAATTTTGAGTGAAGAGGTGAGGGAAAATCATTTTTATATTTAGTATTAAAAATAAAGATTTTTTACAATGTTATTACCAAAAATTGGAGTTATAGGATCAATCTTTGTATAGCAATTTTTAGTTCCATCCTATTTTGTTTGACTTATAGTCACAAAATGTACTGAAAACTCCAATATTTTAAGGGATTTGCAAATGCGTTCTTAAGTAGGTAGGTAGGTAGTTAGTCTTTGAGAGACTCAACATGAAATTCTCAATTTAGAAACCGACCGAGGGTCGCTAATATGTACCTACTTACCATACTACCTAATATTATAAATGCGAAAGTGTGTTGGTTTGTCCTTCAATGACGCCGCAACGGAGCAATGGATCGACGTGATTTTTGGTATGGGTATACGTCTTGCGGACCTGGAGAGTGACTTAAGCTTTTTGCCGGAAAATTATCGAGTTAAACCCTTAATTCTTTCAGGAATACAAGTTTCTCAATCTATTTAGGGTTGCCAGTTGCCACAAACCATAACTTACTCAATATAGAGTAGGGATACCTTGGTAAGAGGCAGGTATAATCTGTGTTTATAACTTACCTGGACTTAACGATCGTGATTTGCGAAACTTTCGGAGCTAGTAATGGCTGCCTTTCTGGATCCATGATTAAAACGAGGTTCCACAGATTAAAATCCTATGAAAATAATATCGCCGTCAGCACCTATTTTATTTGAAACACAGAACACTTTCTTCACTTGCACATATTTACACAAAAGACACTAGGCACAGAAAAAATAATAGTTGTACCTACTTTAGGTAAATGCATATTCTCATATTTATAGCAGTTCCAAGCTGAAACAAGTTGTTTCTTTTTTTACCTATACTACTTGGAGTTGCTACCTAGTTATGCATTTTTTATTTTGGCGGCACATGCTATTGGAATGTATTAATATTTAATTTTTATGAATGAGTATTATAATATTATTATTTATAAACAATAAACACAACAATTTTCCACTCGTATGCAATAAGACTGATCTGACCTATCAATAAATTAGATATTATAGGAGTAAAGAAGTCGATTGCAGTCTGCATTGGTGCGACTAACCAACCAATGGCACAGTTCTGCTAAGAATAGAATAGGTACCTTAACTATAGATAATTAATATAATATAATAATTAAATTACATTAGTTTAATTAATTAAACTCCAAATAAAGATAGGTAGGTTATTAACTGCAAAATGTTATCATACCAGGTTATCTTAAAAGACTACCAGTTCAAGGTAGGTACCTATTTAGGTAAATGGGCAAAAATATCACGTCGATCCATTGCTCTGTTATGAGTTACGGTTATGACAACCTCAGGGAGGTCGCAGTGTTGAGCGCTGTTGTCTTAACGTGCGGAGGTCCCGGGTTCGATCCCCGGCAGGGTCAATTTGGGAATTTTTTATTAGGTATTTATTATTATTATTTATTATTTAACTCTTTATTTGCACCACACAAGAAAAACAAAGACAATAAAACATGAAATGAAATAAAAAAGAACAAAAGTACAAAAGGCGGCCTTATCGCTAAACAGCGATTTCTTCCAGGCAACCTTAAGATTAGGAAAGCGCTAGGAAACCAGAATGCGGGTGGCTCAAAATTTCTACTTAATTAAATAATACAATATCATAATACATATTATCTACAATATCTATATATATAATACATTATCTGAATTTTCCCAGGTCTGGCCTGGTAGGAGGCTTCTACCGTGGCTTGTTACCACCCTACCGGCAAAGACGTGCCGCCAAGCGATTTAGCGTTCCGGTACATTGGCGTCATCCATCCATCCATCCATACATCCATCCATTTATCCAAACTTTCGAATTTTTAATATTAACATAGATTCACCTTCTTAAATTATCTTTACATAGATTTATAATACGATAATGAAGTTACAATCTAATCTAGCTTAACTTCATTAAATAATTAATTAATTCATTATATAATTAATATTATGTAGTTATTATCTAACTATTACAAATTCCAAAAATTTTATAAGTGTCCGATTACTATAAAAAAAAATACAGTCCACATTGGTATCTTTTTGAGTACATTCAGCGAGCAGCAAAAGATAATATCAACCTCTTCGGCTTTATGATGAAGGGTGCGGTTTACAAGCCTAACTCTCTTATCAGTTTTCGCTTTCTCAGCTCTCTTCAGAGTTTTCTCAGATTTCTCTTATTATTTTTTTTGCACTAGCCCCGCTAACGTAATTAGCGCCTATGTTAAGCTGATTCTCATTCATACCAGTTCTCGCATATATTCCTCTCGCACTTCGGGTCGGGTCGGGTCGGGTGTCTTAACCACTAGGCTATCACCGCTTCTACTAGACTATATTATCACACGTCACAAACCCTACACCGACTACCCTGCTACTTACTTCTACACTACTATACTGCTTGGAACCCTATAGGGAGAAGATATTGTGGCCAATTCTGTATATAAAACACAATCTTTAAATGACAGCTTTAAATCTAGTTCTGTCCCTTTCCGCAGGGAGTATTATGAAAGGGTTAGCAATATTTTTAATGCTGTCATTTTACGAGTACTTAGTTTAATATGTGACGTAGGTAATCATGGTTTTTGGTTTCCGTCCTTCTTCCACTAAATCATATCAGCCCTAAAACAAACATATCAGAAGCCATGATTTATAACTCGTGAGTTGGAAACTAACTTCTGTATAAATTCAGGATTATGCGGTCAACCTCATGCCAGCCGTATCAGTCTAAAGTTTATTTGCTAACCTATTTTGCCGCATATTATTATCTAACGCTGGTATTAGTTTTCGCTACATGAGTCTAGTGTACGGGCACGAAATGAACAGCGGCGGCGCGACGGCGGCAGCGGGGCGATGCGATTAGTCAGAGAGCTGGCGACGAATTTCGCTGCAATTTTGTCGTATTTTATTTTAATTTTAATTAATGTTTAAAACCGCAAAATTTGTCCGGCGATTTGCAGGTATTGAAATTACTCAATAAATACGTGATTAAAATTTCAGATTGCCAAAAGTATAAGTGTTTTTTGGGAATTTTAATAAAATATTTTTGAAGAGAAATAACCGCAAACGCTCTACCAGACTCGCAGGACTGGATTCGACAGTTGACGAAATTATATTTTTTCACAATTGGCCTTAATGAAATCCGTCGCTAGCTCTCGTACCGCACACCCCGCTGTCGCCGTCGCTCGTCCGTCGCTAGTTTCGTGTTTGACGCCTAGGTAGGTACAATTTATGGTGGTCATATTTTAACTTGATGAGATCTTACCACAGAACTTGGTAAAATGACCTGGAGGTATACTTCGACATCCACTCCTGGAACTCCTAGACGTGTAGAGCTAGGTAAATCGAATTTGAGCTCGTTTTGTTAGTTATGATGAGATCTTACCACTGAACTTGGTGGAGTGACCTGAAGGTATACTTCGACATCCACTTCTGGAACTCCTAGACGCGTAGAGCTAGGTAAATCGAATTTGAGCTCGTTTTGTTAGTTATGATGAGATCTTACCACAGAACTTGGTGGAGTGACCTGAAGGTATACTTCGACGACCACTACTGGAACTTCTAGACGCGTAGAGCTAGGTGTATCGAATTTGGGCTCGTTTTGTTAGTTATGATGAGATCTTACCACAGATCTTGGTAAAGTGACCTGGAGGTATACTTCCAGTAGTGGTCATTGAAGTATACCTTCAGGTCACTCTACCTAGTCTTGCGGTAAGATATCTCATCATAACTAACAAATTGAGTCCAAATTCGATACGCCTAGCTCTACGCGTCTAGGAGTTCCAGTAGTGGTCGTTGAAGTATACCTTCAGGTCACTCTACCAAGTCTTGAGGTAAGGTCTCATCATACCTAACAAATTGAGTCCAAATTCGATACACCTAGCTCTACACGTCTAGAAGTTCCAGTAGAAGTCGTCGAAGTATACTTTCAGATTACTACCACGCTCGGGGAATAGAGACTGCAATAAATTTCTAAATGCTAGCACATAATAAAATTGCATTGTGTTGGTAGTAGGTGCCATATCTTACCTTTTCAAAATATCAGCACAGGTGATAACTATAAATATAAAGGTTCGCTGAACTAGGTACTCTAGGTAGGTATTTCGTGTATGTACAGCGATCTTTTCGACACCAGCGACTGCTCGCAACCGGCGCAGGGTCCACTCACGACGGCGGTCAAACGCAGACTAATGATAATTTGAAATCAAACCAGAGACCGAGTAAAATCAAAATAACCCTTATGTTCACTCTGTTAAGATTTACAAAATATGTGAAAAAAATACAAGCAAGTTTTATTTCATTTCGTATACTATTTGTCCTATTTTTAATATTTTTATTACCAAAATTTGTAGGTGATCATATCTACTAATAGATGGTATTTTTTAATGACAAAAAAACGGCATATTTACAGTAAAAAATGTACCTAAAGTCACCCCTAAATCGTCAATTTTGAGTGAAGAGGTGAGGGAAAATCATTTTTATATTTAGTATTAAAAATAAAGATTTTTTACAATGTTATTACCAAAAATTGGAGTTATAGGATCAATCTTTGTATAGCAATTTTTAGTTCCATCCTATTTTGTTTGACTTATAGTCACAAAATGTACTGAAAACTCCAATATTTTAAGGGATTTGCAAATGCGTTCTTAAGTAGGTAGGTAGGTAGTTAGTCTTTGAGAGACTCAACATGAAATTCTCAATTTAGAAACCGACCGAGGGTCGCTAATATGTACCTACTTACCATACTACCTAATATTATAAATGCGAAAGTGTGTTGGTTTGTCCTTCAATGACGCCGCAACGGAGCAATGGATCGACGTGATTTTTGGTATGGGTATACGTCTTGCGGACCTGGAGAGTGACTTAAGCTTTTTGCCGGAAAATTATCGAGTTAAACCCTTAATTCTTTCAGGAATACAAGTTTCTCAATCTATTTAGGGTTGCCAGTTGCCACAAACCATAACTTACTCAACATAGAGTAGGGATACCTTGGTAAGAGGCAGGTATAATCTGTGTTTATAACTTACCTGGACTTAACGATCGTGATTTGCGAAACTTTCGGAGCTAGTAATGGCTGCCTTTCTGGATCCATGATTAAAACGAGGTTCCACAGATTAAAATCCTATGAAAATAATATCGCCGTCAGCACCTATTTTATTTGAAACACAGAACACTTTCTTCACTTGCACATATTTACACAAAAGACACTAGGCACAGAAAAAATAATAGTTGTACCTACTTTAGGTAAATGCATATTCTCATATTTATAGCAGTTCCAAGCTGAAACAAGTTGTTTCTTTTTTTACCTATACTACTTGGAGTTGCTACCTAGTTATGCATTTTTTATTTTGGCGGCACATGCTATTGGAATGTATTAATATTTAATTTTTATGAATGAGTATTATAATATTATTATTTATAAACAATAAACACAACAATTTTCCACTCGTATGCAATAAGACTGATCTGACCTATCAATAAATTAGATATTATAGGAGTAAAGAAGTCGATTGCAGTCTGCATTGGTGTGACTAACCAACCAATGGCACAGTTCTGCTAAGAATAGAATAGGTACCTTAACTATAGATAATTAATATAATATAATAATTAAATTACATTAGTTTAATTAATTAAACTCCAAATAAAGATAGGTAGGTTATAAACTGCAAAATGTTATCATACCAGGTTATCATAAAAGACTACCAGTTCAAGGTAGGTACCTATTTAGGTAAATGGGCAAAAATATCACGTCGATCCATTGCTCTGTTATGAGTTACGGTTATGACAACCTCAGGGAGGTCGCAGTGTTGAGCGCTGTTGTCTTAACGTGCGGAGGTCCCGGGTTCGATCCCCGGCAGGGTCAATTTGGGAATTTTTTATTAGGTATTTATTATTATTATTTATTATTTAACTCTTTATTTGCACCACACAAGAAAAACAAAGACAATAAAACATGAAATGAAATAAAAAAGAACAAAAGTACAAAAGGCGGCCTTATCGCTAAACAGCGATTTCTTCCAGGCAACCTTAAGATTAGGAAAGCGCTAGGAAACCAGAATGCGGGTGGCTCAAAATTTCTACTTAATTAAATAATACAATATCATAATACATATTATCTACAATATCTATATATATAATACATTATCTGAATTTTCCCAGGTCTGGCCTGGTAGGAGGCTTCTACCGTGGCTTGTTACCACCCTACCGGCAAAGACGTGCCGCCAAGCGATTTAGCGTTCCGGTACATTGGCGTCATCCATCCATCCATCCATACATCCATCCATTTATCCAAACTTTCGAATTTTTAATATTAACATAGATTCACCTTCTTAAATTATCTTTACATAGATTTATAATACGATAATGAAGTTACAATCTAATCTAGCTTAACTTCATTAAATAATTAATTAATTCATTATATAATTAATATTATGTAGTTATTATCTAACTATTACAAATTCCAAAAATTTTATAAGTGTCCGATTACTATAAAAAAAAATACAGTCCACATTGGTATCTTTTTGAGTACATTCAGCGAGCAGCAAAAGATAATATCAACCTCTTCGGCTTTATGATGAAGGGTGCGGTTTACAAGCCTAACTCTCTTATCAGTTTTCGCTTTCTCAGCTCTCTTCAGAGTTTTCTCAGATTTCTCTTATTATTTTTTTTGCACTAGCCCCGCTAACGTAATTAGCGCCTATGTTAAGCTGATTCTCATTCATACCAGTTCTCGCATATATTCCTCTCGCACTTCGGGTCGGGTCGGGTCGGGTGTCTTAACCACTAGGGTATCACCGCTTCTACTAGACTATATTATCACACGTCACAAACCCTACACCGACTACCCTGCTACTTACTTCTACACTACTATACTGCTTGCAACCCTATAGGGAGAAGATATTGTGGCCAATTCTGTATATAAAACACAATCTTTAAATGACAGCTTTAAATCTAGTTCTGTCCCTTTCCGCAGGGAGTATTATGAAAGGGTTAGCAATATTTTTAATGCTGTCATTTTACGAGTACTTAGTTTAATATGTGACGTAGGTAATCATGGTTTTTGGTTTCCGTCCTTCTTCCACTAAATCATATCAGCCCTAAAACAAACATATCAGAAGCCATGATTTATAACTCGTGAGTTGGAAACTAACTTCTGTATAAATTCAGGATTATGCGGTCAACCTCATGCCAGCCGTATCAGTCTAAAGTTTATTTGCTAACCTATTTTGCCGCATATTATTATCTAACGCTGGTATTAGTTTTCGCTACATGAGTCTAGTGTACGGGCACGAAATGAACAGCGGCGGCGCGACGGCGGCAGCGGGGCGATGCGATTAGTCAGAGAGCTGGCGACGAATTTCGCTGCAATTTTGTCGTATTTTATTTTAATTTTAATTAATGTTTAAAACCGCAAAATTTGTCCGGCGATTTGCAGGTATTGAAATTACTCAATAAATACGTGATTAAAATTTCAGATTGCCAAAAGTATAAGTATTTTTTGGGAATTTTAATAAAATATTTTTGAAGAGAAATAACCGCAAACGCTCTACCAGACTCGCAGGACTGGATTCGACAGTTGACGAAATTATATTTTTTCACAATTGGCCTTAATGAAATCCGTCGCTAGCTCTCGTACCGCACACCCCGCTGTCGCCGTCGCTCGTCCGTCGCTAGTTTCGTGTTTGACGCCTAAGTAGGTACAATTTATGGTGGTCATATTTTAACTTGATGGTTTTAAGACTTCAGCCTACACCTCAGTTATTTCGGGATCCGAGTACTAGGCACCTGTTACTTTTCGGAGTTATACGGTCAACAGGCTACACGCGTAAGTTTTTTAAAGCCCGCGCAGACAAAAAGAGTCAGTGTGAGATCTATATGTCACCGTAAGATTGCAAAGCCCGTTGGATTGTAATCTAACTGGCGATATTGTAAACTTTCGACTGATTACAATTTAACGCATTATTTTTCGTTTGATTGTAATCTGTTAGATATATTAACCCAATAAAACCTAAGTGCCCGGCCGCATGTCGAACCCTAACCTAACCTACAAGAAAAAGACAAGAAAACGTAAATACAATGAATATTTCAAAAATTGACACTCGGACCATTGAACGGTTCACAATCCGTCGACAGTTTACAATTTCGCTAGTTGGATTACAATCTAACGGTTTTTGCAATCTTACGGTGACATACCTATACAGCAAACTTTGACTTTGCTTAGACTTAAGACATGGTTAAATCGACACAGAATTATGTTACTCACTTAAGTCCATCTTGTTTTATCTCTAAGTAAAGTCTGAGCCAAGTCAAAGTACCTACGCTCTATAGATCTCAGCATCAGACGTTCTGAGCTGGGGTCATACTACCAGCGCTAAAGCAATACTTATGCTTTATTACTGAAAGTGACAATTTGATGTCACGTACCTTGACGTTTCTAAAATCAATCAATCAAATTCATTCACATATCCAAATAAATATTATAAATCCGAAAGTTTGGATGGATGGATGTATGGATGGATGTTTGTTACTCCATCACGCCCGAACGGCTGAACGGATCTGGATGAAATTTGGCACAGAGACAGATTATAGTCTGGAATAACACATAGGCTTTTTATCCCGGAAAACTAAGGAGTTCCCGCGGGAACCAAAAAACCTCAATCCACGCGGACGTAGTCTAGCTAGTAAGCATTACTTATATAGTAGGTAAGCATTATAATTTGAAAACACGAAAGTCAACAATATGGCCCAAGTAAAGCAAGTGATATTTAGAGCCCGTACATTCAGAGTTCCGCGTTCCACGTTCTTTGTAACGTTTGTAACTCTATAGCGGTCTGATCGCAGCCTGCGCGGCGCTTCGAATGTTACAAAGAACGTTGAACGCAAAACAGTACTTATAGCTGAACTTTTTCTGCATATAGGTACGGGCTCCAAATATCACTTGCTTTAACCGTGAAGAACACATCATCTTCTCCCTGCGTGAGAGTTCTCCGTAATTGACTCTAAGGTGTGTAATAGTAAGGTTATCAATTCCACAGTTGGCTAGCGCGGTGAATTAAGTGATAATTATAATAGGTATAGGTATATATTTGTTGTGTCGGTTATATTATGGCGCGATAACCTGCGGAGACCGGAGTGGAATAACTCCATTCTACAAGTTAGGTACTTTCGCGTTGTTATTGTTACCGTATCTATATCTATACCTATTTGATATATTTTATCATCGTCTTCGTCGTCATCTCAACCAATAGAGTAGATGTCCACTGTTGAACGACAGTCTCCTGCATGTATCTCCACAGATCGCTGTCTTGAATTCCAGCGGCTCAGGTCAGTTCAGGAAATTGGTCAGTTCACATAGTGAGGGGTCGTCCAACGCTGCGCATTGCGGTGCGAGGCCACCATTCAAGCACCTTGGGACCCCAACGCCTATATCGGTTCTTCGAACTATGTGCCCCGCCCATTGCCACAGATAACTATAGGCTTAGTGACATTTTGAGCTTTGTCGGTTACTTTGTCGGTAACAGCCTCGTTGGTCTAGTACTCTAGTGGTTAGCATGTCCGACTGCGGCCGACGGGGTCCTGGGTTCGAGTCCCGGGTCGGGCCATATTTAAGTATTGGGTTTTTCTGACTAGAAATTCTCAGTACCTACTAGCCCGGAGATAAGGAAGTTGGCGGTGTTTCACCCCCGTGCCTCGGAGAGCACGTTAAGCCGTCGGTCCCGGTTATAATCACTAACATGATAATAGTCGTTAAAGCCCGCCAACCCGCATTGGAGCAGCGTGGTGGGTCTAAGCTCTAATTCCCTCTCTCTCATGTGAGTGGAGACCTGTGCCCAGCTGTGGGACGTTAATGGGCTGTAGTGGACGGTTACTCTGGTTCTCCTACGAATCTCCTTATTTCCGATTTTATCACGTAGGGACACTCCGAGCATATAATATGCCCTCTGCATCGCCCGCTGAGTGACCCTGAGCCTTCTTATCAGGTCCATAATAAGCGACCAAGTTTCGGAGCCGTAAGTCATTAAATATTTTATAGAAAGATACCTTCTAAGTAGCTAAATACTCATATAATACTATATGATGCCCACGATGTCGTCCGCGTGGATTGATGTTTTTACTTCCCACGGGAACTCTTTAATTTTCCGGGATAAAATTAGCCTTTATTTATGGACATATTGTAAACTATCTCTGTACCAAATTTCATCCAAATCGGTTGAGTAGTTGGGCAGTGAAAGCATAGCAGAGAGACAGACAGACACTCTTTCGCTTTTAGAATGGAAGTATGGATTTTACCTACACCTATAGCTACATTGTTTAATTAATTCTACTCATTTCTGATTTCCGGTACAACAAATCAGGTTTTGTTCAATAGATTCAATAGTTTTGTTAGTCCATTTTATTGATGAGCTGATACCTACAGCGAAACAATGGGTTAACTGATAGTTAAATCATTGATTAATTAGTTCAACACACTCGTTAGTGCAGAATCAAATAATATAAATTCAAACCGCGAACCTAACCCATTATGTTTTAGGAAATATTATTGAAACTAGTTTAATTAGTAGGTACTAAATTGATACCAAAAAATTGAAATTGATTGGTTGGTACCTATAATTATGTAATTGCGAGGTGAAGCGAGGAAATGCCTCGTTGGTCTGGTGGTTAGCATGTTCGACGCGGCCGACGAGGTCCCGGGTTTGAATCCCGGGTCGGGCCATAATAATAAGTAAGTACCTATTGGGTTTTTTCTGACTATAAATTTTTAGCACATTCTAGCCCATTAAAGCCCGTCAACCTGCATTGGAGCAGCGTGGTAGGTCTAATCCCCTCTCTCCTATGAGAGTAGTGGCCTGTGTCCAGCAGTGGAACGTTAATGGGATGTAGTGCCGGTGGTGGAAGCGTGGTATCAAAGTCTACTTGTGTTGTGTTGGTGTCTAGAGGTAGGTATATATATGTCCGCACGGCATAAACAGATTTATTGTGTTTGTATTAATAAAAACCATAAAAGTCGGCAAGCGGGCCAATGGGTATGAGCCACTTTATTTTTAGCAAGCCACTGACAGAAATGAGCACAGCCGTACATACAGTAGTATAAGTAGGCACATGTTATGAAATGGCTAGGTCTAAAGAAAAAATAGCATTACCTATTTCAACTAGGGCAAGCAGTGCTATTATGCTTCTATGACCTGCTCGCCACTGTGTAAGAGGACCCCTGCAAAAAAAATTATCCTGTGCCTATATTCAAAACCGTAGTATTCAGAAAGAAGGTAGGTAAATATAAACCAAATAAATTTTCTTGAACAAAGACATTGGGATGAACGTGTCAGCGTGGTAAAATATTAGGTACCTACCTACTGTTTGCTCGCGGAGATTACTTGACGCTCCGAGAAATTCGCAGTTTCAAAGATTCCCAATTTTAAACGTTATATTAAGTTAAGACGAAATTGCACGGCGGTTTCTCCATACAAACATATTGATATGTTTTCTCCGTGGGTAATTACAATAGAGAAATATATTCTTGCACCATAAAATCCATAATATGTATATCCGAGCCATGTCCCTATGTTTCCTTTTTACGATAAATTAATAATTTTAGGAACATGGAACCTTCAAACATTGTAATAAATGGCCCAGTTTTCGCGCCATCATCAAACCGCAAAGCCGCTTCTTAAATTATTCTTGAAAAAAAAATTAAATAGGTACGATTTTGGAGAAGGAAACAGGAGAATACGAGAGTAAGAATCCGACTGATTTCATAGGTTTAATCGGTCCAAGCTGCATTTGTCCCTATTGGGTGTTATATGGGACTATAGGTACTAATATATAATGTACGGAGCACCGAGTAGTAAATGTATGGTCTGTGGTACGGAGTAACGCGACGGCAATATAATTGTTAAATACCTATTCTCGAAGTTTCCCGTTGATTACAATTCCTCTTATGGGTAGAAACACACTACCAACAGGACAGGACAAACGTCAGCGCAAAACGTCGCGCGTTGGCGTGCCATTTTTATATGGAGCTGCACAGAGGTGCCTGACTCGATGAAAAGTGTTTCCTAAACGATGCAAGCCCTAGCAGACCTGCTTCGTTTTCACTATTATAACATTATTGAAATTTAACTATTATTAGATACATTACGTCATCATATTCAGACAAATAAATTCATTCTATCCTATTCATTATTCTACTATAACATTTATTACGTCCGTACATCTTTGCTAATATTATAAATGCGAAAGTGTGTCTGTCTGTCGGTCTGCTACGGTTTCACGGTCCATCTGTTCAACCGATTTGGATGAAATTTGGTACAGGGAAATCTCCGGGATCTAGTTTATTTTTAAGGCCGGAAAATTAAAAAGAATAAAAAAAAACTTAATCTACGCGGACGAAGTTGCGGGCATCATCTAGTATTATACAACTGCAGTGTGGCAGCATCTTCAAAGAACCTTAGTATCTCTTTTCCGTGTTTATATGATTTGTTTAGAACTTTCCTCCTCATCAAAAGAGACGCGGCAATAATCAGCATAAAATACAAAAGCGGTTCCGCAATCATGAGTGAGCTCCAAGAGTGAGCGATAAATCCTCGGGTCCGACAAATGACGTCATAATATTTCCGTGAGATAAAATTCCGCTCGGATTCTGGGTTTGATAGAGCTGTGAGGGGAGAGGTAGGTTCGTCTCTTACGAGTTTATTGAAGACTGAAGTAAATAAACTTGTTTCACGAACTTGTTTTTTTTGACTGAAAGTTAAACATAATATAACATACTTGTATTTACTTTCAATCTTGTAGAAGGCTTCGGCCGTGGATAGATACAACCCCACCGGCAAAGTCGTGCCGCCAGATGATTTAAGCCAGAATTAAATGCGAAAGTTTGTATGGATGTTTGTTATTCAATCACGCCAGAACGGCTGAACGGTTCTGGATTAAAAATTACACAGAGATAGATCTGGAATTTAACACATAGGCTACTTTTTATCCCGGAAAATTAAAACACCTCAATCCATCAATCATAAAAAAGGTTCAGACCTTTTTGAAGATTCTTCAAACTCAATTTTTTATTGATTTGACACTACTATTGTCTCTATAGTGTCGGTAAGCGGGTGGATGAGGAAGGGGGAGGACCGTGTTTGGTGGCGCGATCTCGAAAAGGCCAGCAGTCTAACAGTGGATGCATACAGGCTGATGGATGGATGGATGATAGATGATTGTCTCTCATACATAGTTCATCTTGTCTTGACTCTACCGGTTCGGAACGAATTCCACTGAGAAGAGCCGGCAAGAAACAACAGGCTTATTAGCGCAAATTAAACCTGAAACATATTGTTCGCACATTGAAATAATTTATTACCCCTGAAAGTTTCTTGATTAAAAATCACTGTAGCTATGTTTAATAACACAGCGGGGCTACTACCATCATATAAAGCAGTATTATTTCAATATGACAATTTTATGTCACGTACCTTGACGTCCCTAAAATAGGGGGTATAATTCTAAAACACGAACGTCAGCAATATTAAAACTTTAGTGATAGTAGTATGCCCCCAGGAGTGAAAACGAGCGGAGCCAATAATTAAGCTCGGCATGAAATGAAAAATAATTTATAGCCCTGCTAAATCGTGTTTGGCTTCGAGATTAAAATCAAACTTTCGTAATTAGGACATAAGAGGCTAGAACACTTTGGTTAGGTGCATTTACATTAAACGAATGTGCAATGAGAATTCGTTGGACGAGTGGCCTAGTTGTGACAGCGCATATCAGTCGATTTCGATTGTTAAGCAACGTTGACCCAAGTCGGTAACTGGTTGGGTGACCGTTAGACCTAAATATTTCTAGCGAGGGTCGAGTGGCCTAGTAGCGACAACGCATATCAGTCGATTGCGATTGTTAAGCAACGTTGAGCCAAGTCGGTAACTGGTTACCGAATTTGGACTCCGAATTCGGCCTTTTTGTATCCTCCGTGCCCCGGAGAGCACGTTAAGCCGTCGGTCCCGGTTATTATCACTAACATCTGATAATAATCACTATAAGCAACCTAAGAGTTGAAATAGTAGGTACTCAGTCGAGTCGTATGCGGAAGGACCTGGGAACCCACCGCGTTATTATCCCAAGAAAACCCCTGTGTTTTTGTGTTTAATGGAAAGGAGCCACGACATTTAGCATGCTTTTTTACGGTCTTTCTGGCGAAGTGGTGATTGTTGTGGTCTTAGTAGGTATAAGTAAGAGATCTCGGGTTCGATCCCCGGCAGTGTCAATTTGGGAATTTATTCTGAATTAATTTCTGAATTTTTAACCGACTTCCAAAAAAGGAGGAGGTTCTCAATTCGGCGCGTATTTTTGTCTGGTCTGTTCTGGTGGGAGGCTTTGGCCCGACCAGAGGTATGGGTATATTTTTACTGCCATACTCCTATCGGGTCAGCCTGCTACCATTTGAACTACCAAGATAAAATTCATAATTTCCCAAATTAACCCTGCCGAAAATCAAACCCGGGACCTCCTGTTATAAATCCACAGCGCTCACCACTGCGCCAAATAGGTGGTCAAACTTCTTGTAGCATAATATATCAAAACGGGACTTATGTACAGTCCGTCAAACTTATCTGACCCGGGGGCCAAAATTGGAACAAATTTTTATTTCTCTTATCTAGTAGCGACACTATCACCGGGTCAGATAAGTTTGTAGGAACATAGCTTTTTTTTCCCAGAGGAGGAGGAAAAAAATCCCTTATGGACTCCTGTCTGATGGCACGGCGTGTCCGACTCGCACGGACTAAAAACAACCTCCCCCCCGAGGCTCCCCGATCAGCACGGAACCGCGTTTGCATTTCTTCACGCCGACCGTTCGTTTTATTTATTCTTCTTCTTTTCCTCTTTTTCGCGCTTTTCTCTTCTCATCATTATTGATCGCAGCATCTGTGCGTACTTCTGCCACTCATGTTCCTTTGACAGCATGCGCGATATAAGGTTTTGGGCGCTTACATCCTCGTTCGCACCCTGTGCCACCGATCTTGCCTTGCCTTGCTTGAACATGCCTTGGGGTGTCCTGCAAAAGTAGCATTGTTCGGAGACCATAACTGATCGTCGTGAAAAGGCAGCCTAAACCTCCGTTATCAAAACTTAACGCTTTAAAGTCATCAAAGTTCGCGGTATGTTCAACAAACACAATTATCTCAAACTAACACAGCTGTAATATAAGTAGGTTTTCATGTCAACCCGCGAATCGTGTGACAATTTCGTTTTCTAACATGGCTGTAGGTTTAGTGTGAGATATTAGAACATTTAACCCAACTATGTTCAAGTATGCATAATACGATAACGAAGTTATGACTAACATTATTTTAGCGCCATTGGCCTGGAGTAATCGTATGACAACTCTCTATCAAGAGATTTCCCTCTAATATAGATTAGATTAGACTACATTAGATTTATATAGATTCGATTTAGTGTTGAATATTTTGAACACTTTCAAGGAGATCTCAGCTGCTCAGCAGCTCAATCGGAATAGAACCCAAGATGTTGCAGAACCTACTATAGAATTATGAAAGTATATTCTTACGGGGTATTCAAAGACATCACATTTTACAGACACACCGGCTTATTTTTACCTCTATGATTTTACATCTCAACAAAGTCGATAAAAATTAAAACCCAAGCGGGTTTAGTTATATTAAGTGATTTGAAGCATAAGCATTAAATCAACCGATAAGGCTGAATTTTGGACTTAATGATATCATCAAACTTAGATAGATAATTTTTTTATTGCCACACAAAAGATACAAAGTAAACATAATATTAAGTACAAAAAACAAAGTGCGAAAAGGGGTCTTATTACTGAAAGTGATCTCCTCCAGATGACGTAGGTATATTTCTACGCTCGAATTCTATGAACGTTGGCGACATGTACAATCTCATATTAACCCTCTTCTGGTGAGTTTTACACTCAATTTGCACTAAGTGAGAGCCAAGGACACGCCTCAAAGCCGGTGCCACAGTTCCTTAACCTTCAAGCGGGCGCGCGGCCATTTCAAACGGCAGCGGTCGCGCGTAAACTAAACGACCTATTGGAGATTTGAGAGAATTAAAACACCGAATAATTAAATAATATTTCTTTTTAAATTGTTTAAACGATTATCTTTAAATATAGATGTAGAAATAATATTTTAATCCAAGTACTTGCCATTAATATAACATTTAAAAAAACATATTTTTTCTTTGGGTTGGGTCTTCTTTAAGCGCATTAATCTTACTTATTTGTCAAAATAAAATCAAATATGTATCTTTAAACACTTAAATAATAACTGATAAAGCAAGGTATGTATTATCCTTAGAAAACAATAAATATAGTAAAAACATGTATTTGATTATACAACAATTAAAGCTAAATAAATCCTTATAATATTTAGAGACAAAAAATTTGGTATAAATAAATAATCTTCCTCATCAGCATCTTTTTCAGGGTAACATTGAAGTGTGGACCCTGCAATTATTATTACTAAGATAAAATGTGCATCGTGTCTTAGATTATGGTCAGAATTGTGAACAAACAGAAGGGTGGTCAGATACTGTTGAACCTTCATTACTGAGCTCAGTTTTGCTCTCTATGTCTTCTTCCATTATTTGCACAATGATTAAAGATTCACTGAGAAATTTATGAGCGATTTATTACGATAAAAATATCAATAAAACAAAAGCTTAGTTCAAAACATGAAAAAATATTTTCGCATATAGAGTCGCGCGTAACCTTTTAGGCGACGGGCGCGCGTAGTCTTTTCGGCGCCTACGCCACGGTTTAAACAAAAGCGTTTTGTTCAACAAATGACCCGCTGAGAATTTAAGTGTATGATTGGTTTTGTTTTAAGTAACCTTAGAAGAGGCTACTTGAGACGAGAAATATTTATGACCAAAACACTAGAAACTATAAACAAAAATGTAACAAGTGTCGTTGATTCGACACAGCGCGACCGCTTGAAGGTTAAAATCTCGCCATGTAACCTAAGTTGTAACTTTAACTTATTCTGGCACCTCACATTTGCGTAATGTAGATATTATTTAACCATTTTTGACACATTTCAGTTCACATTAGGCAGGGCCGGGAAAAATCAGTCCCTAAGTAGGTAAGTAAGAAAAATGTATACTCATGCTACCGGATGCCCGCGACTCCGATCGCGTGGCATACGTTTTTTTAAATTCCCACAGGCACTCTTATATCCGGGATCAATCAGTTATATTTTATTGATTATCTTGTATTACTTTATTGTATTGATACTCTTTTTAGCAGAGGGAGATGGTGGTTTTCATAATATTACTAGCTGATGCCCGCGACATCGTTCGCGTGGATTGAGGTTTTTTAGTTCCCGCGGGGACTCTTTAATTTTCCGGTATAAAAAGCAGCTTATGTGCTATTCCAGACTATAATCTGTCTCTGTGCCAAATTTCATCTAGATACGTCCAGCCGTTCTAGAGTTTTAAGCGTTCGAAAAAACCCGACTTAGTATTATTACCCTCGACGAAGCGGAGACGGTATATTATGTGTTTGCCCTAAGAGGTTGTGTGTTTGTTTGTTTGTTTGTGCACTTTTTTGTCACCATTTTTCTCAAAAAGTACTGGGCTGATTGAGATGCGGTTTTTTGCATTAGATACGTATAGCTTGTGAAAAGGTTTTTAGATATATTTTAGGACCATAGACAACCAAGCTGAGCTGTAGTCTATGATTTTAATATTTCAACATGTTACCATTTTTCACAAAAACTACTGGGCCGATTGAGATGCGGTTTTTTGCATTAGATGTGTATAGCTTGTGTGAAGGTTCTTAGATATATTTTAGGACCATAGACAACAAAGCTGAGCTGCAGTCTATGATCTTAACTTATGATCTTAATTTTTCTATGTGTTGAAAATTTTCACAAAAAGTACTGGGCCGATTGAGATGCGGTTTTTTGCATTAGATATGTTTAGCTTGTGAGAAGGTTCTTAGATATATTTTAGGACCATAGACAACAAAGCTGAGCTGTAGTCTATGATTTTATTTTTTCAATATGTTACCATTTTTCACAAAAAGTACTGGGCCGATTGAGATGCGGTTTTTTGCATTAGATGTGTATAGCTTGTGAGAAGGTTCTTAAATATATTTTAGGACCATAGACAACAAAGCTGAGCTGTAGTCTATGATCTTAATTTTTCAACCACTGTTACAATTTTTCACAAAAAGTACTGGGCCGATTGAGATGCGGTTTATTGCATTTAGGACTTCGTGCGATTACAAAACAGGAAACTGGTACCAAAATTTTAAAAAATCAGCGCCATTTTGAAATTCTTTGTTAATTGACCGATTTCGTTCAAAATCTATATTTAGGACTCCCTGGGGTTACAAAACAGGAAACTGTTACCAAACTTTAAAAAAACAGCGCCATTTTGAAATTCTTTGTTAATTAACCGATTTTGTTCAAAATCGATATTTAGGGCTCCCTGGGGTCACAAAACAGGAAACTGGTACCAAAATTTTAAAAAATCAGCGCCATTTTGAAATTCTGTGTTAATTGACCGATTTCGTTCAAAATCGATAGTTAGGGCTCCCTGGGGTCACAAAACAGGAAACTGTTAATACCAAAATTTTAGAAAATCAGCGCCATTTTGAAATTCTTTGTTAATTGACCGATTTCGTTCAAAATCTATATTTAGGGCTCCCTGGCGTCACAAAACAGGAAACTGGTACCAAAATTTAAAAAAAATCAGCGCCATTTTGAAATTCTTTGTTAATTGATCGATTTCGTTCAAAATCGATATTTATGACTCCCTGGGGTTACAAAACAGGAAACTGTTACCAAACTTTAAAAAAACAGCGCCATTTTGAAATTCTTTGTTATTTAACCGATTTTGTTCAAAATCGATATTTAGGGCTTCGTGGGATTACAAAACAGGAAACTGGTACCAAAATTTTAAAAAAATCAGCGCCATTTTGAAATTCTTTGTTAATTGACCGATTTCGTTCAAAATCGATATTTAGGGCTCCCTGGGGTCACAAAACAGGAAACTGGTACCAAAATTTTTAAAAATCAGCGCCATTTTGAAATTCTGTGTTAATTGACCGATTTCGTTCAAAATCGATATTTAGGTCTCCCTGGGGTCACAAAACAGGAAACTGGTACCAAAATTTTAGAAAATCAGCGCCATTTTGAAATTCTTTGTTAATTGACCAATTTCGTTCAAAATCGATATTTAGGACTCCCTGGGGTTACGAAACAGGAAACTGTTACCAAAGTTTTAAAAAATCAGCGCCATTTTTATTTATTTTGTTATCACCATAATAAATGAATTCAGTTTAGTACAGTAAAATCTGTTACTACTTGTAAGTCTAACCACAACCCGTGAGCTGCTTTAGCAGCTCGCGCACAGGGCGAAATACTAGTTAGATATATATAGCTTGAGAGAAGGTTCTTAGATATATTTTAGGACCATAGACAACAAAGCTGAGCTGTAGTCTATGATTTTATTTTTTCAATATGTTACCATTTTTCTCAAAAACTACTGTGCTGATTTAGATGCGGGCTTTTTGTTTTAGATATATTTAGCTTGTACCCAGATGCTGCCCAGGGTATCATGATGGAGTCAGGAGGCGATCATGGGAACTCCTTAAATTCTCATCGTATACCCGTCGCGTTTGGACTCTTTTGATTTGTCCATTTGAAAAGGGTTTGGCCATAGTCCACCACACTGGTCAAAAAAACTACTGAGCTGTCAAAGATGCAGTTTTGTGTTTTAGATATTATGTAATATATACGTTTGCTACGTTCTAATTGTTGTTTCAAAGTTATACAGGTCAAAGGTATAATGGAGCTCTGCAGTTCGTCGTGGGTTTTTTTAAAATTTTTAATTTTATTACTTGTTTATCTTAATAATATTAAATTAAAGATTGTGGTTACCAAGCAAACTCTACCTACACTGTTAAATGTCTAGAGCATTTTACAAAAAGACCGTAAATATAAAATAATAATATACCAACAGCACCATCACTACAGCCCATTAACGTCCCACTGCTGGGAACAGGCCGCCACTTTCATAGGAGAGAGGGAATTAGAGCTAATAGACCCACCACGCTGCTCCAATGCGGGTTAGCGGGCTTTAACGACTATTATAATGTTAGTGATAATAACCGTAACCGGCGGCTTAATATGCTCTTCGACGAGGCACGGGGTGAAACACCGTCAACTTCCTAGCTCCGGGTTAGTATTGAGAATTTCTAGCTAGCCAGAAAACCCCAACACATAAAAATGGCCCGACCCGGGGCTCGAACCCGGGACCTCGTCGGCGGTAGTCGAACATGCTAGCCACTAAACCAACGAGGCAGTCTGAAATCTTACTAATATTATAAATGCGAAAGTTTGGATGGATGTATGGATGTATGGATGTATGGATGTATGGATGTATGGATGTATGGATGTATGGATGTATGGATGTATGGATGTATGGATGTTTAATGTTACTCAATCACGCCCCAACAGCTGAACGGATCTGGATGAAATTTGGCACAGAGATAGATTATAGTCTGGAATAGCACATAGGCTACTTTTTATCCCGGAAAATGAAGGAGTTCCCGCGGGAACCAAAAAACCTCAAATGGATGTTTGTTACTCAATCACGCCAGAACGGCTGAATGGATCTGGATGAAATTTGGCACAGAGATAGATTATAGTCTGGACTATCACATCACAGACAGGCTACTTTTTATCCCGGAAAATTAAAGAGTTCCCGCGGGATCCACAAAATCTCGATCCACGCGTACGAAGTCGCGGGCATCAGCTAGTAATATAATAATATCTAACTCGTCGTACCGAGATGATGGACACCCTTTCTCAGCTCGTGCAAAAGGTATTAATATTATATTTCATTTTGCGTCTTCCGATGGAAATATAATATCATTTTGAGTAGGAAAGGATTGAAGATGGATTAATACTCAGTTATTAAAATGAGCTTCTTTTCACCTTGCTATAGACACTTTAGAGATCTGGATGTTGATTTTAAAATTGCCGTGACGTGTAGCGAACTAGCTTTTGCTAGTGACTTCCCCGGACTTGGAGTAAATCAGAAAAAATGTTAAAGTACCTTTTTTCGTAAGAGTAAATCAACCAAATAAGGATAGGTTTTATAGCTTATGGTTTCTTGCTTTATTCTATAGTAGAAGTGAAAGAGGAAAAATCTAGTGAAATGACGCCCCCTCTGGCAAAGTAACGGGCATGGATGATAAGGTCATGGCGTATACGTGAAAGGTCCTGGGTTCGATTCCCGTCTTCAGTCTGGTCTAGTGGGAGTTTTTGGTTGTGGCTAGACTCCTAAAGCCGTACCCCCAAGTTTACAGTTGGTATGATGTAGGTACCTAGTAGGTATAACTGCCATACGCCAGGTTATCCCGCTTCCATATTAGACTGCATCATAACTTACCTCGAGGTGAGGTCGCAGAAATGAAATGATTTATTTATTTCACGTAGGACGTAAGAACCTACCACCAGCATAAATAACATTTGTATGCTTCAGGTATAACAAATCTTTAAATGTTATAAATGCGAAAGTGTGTCTGTCTGTCTGCTACGCTTTTGATGAAATTTGGTACAGAGATAGTTTACAATTCCGGGGAAGGAGCCTCATAGGCTACTTTTTATCCCAGAAAATTAAAGAGTTCCCGCGGGCATTAAAAAAATTAATCCACGCGGACGAAGTCGCGGGCAACATCTATTAAAACAAAAAGTAAGATTTGTTAATCACTAGGTATGCATTATGTACCTACCTACACGTGCAAAATTGCTAAGGCTAAAATAGTACCTAGGTATATGAAAATGTTTTCGCTTTAGAAATGCACTCGAAGTGCGCTTTTAAATTTCCCGCCCCATTAGATAACTGGAGCGAAAAACCCGATATTTAATGTGGTTCTTAGTTTTTCATCTTTCACGTAAGACCATACTAACGACAGATAGTATGTCGTTAGGGGTCTCCCCAAACCTATAGTATTAATGACCTCCCTGGCGCAGTGTTGAGCGCTGTTGTCTTAACGTGGGTCCCGGGTTCCATTTGGGAATTTATAATTTGTGAATTTACCCTGGTCTGGTCTGGTAGGAGGCTTCGGTCGTGGCTATACCTACCACCCTACCAGCAAAGACGTATACCGCCAAGCGATTTAGCGGTCCGGTACGATGCCGTGTAGAAACCTACTAGGGGTATGTATGGGTTTAATATACTGCCATACCGCCCGCTACCATCTTAGACTACAACATCACTTACCATCAGGTGAGTTCGCAGTCAATGGCTAATATGCTTGTAGTGGCGTAAAAAAAGAACCGCCTTTACCCGGTCGCAGAAAAAGCTTTATTAACATAGTATTAAGGTAAAAACGGCGGTGTCTACTTTATTGCACTAATAGCTGATGCCCGCGACTTCATCCACGTGATTTTTTTAATTCCCCTGAGAATTCCCTAATTTTGCGGGATAAAAAGTAGCCTTTGTCACTCTGCAGGTCCTTAACTATACCCATGCAAAAAAATCACTTCAATCCATTGCTTCGTGATTGAAGGACAAACCAACAAACAAACACTTTCGCATTTATAATATTAGTAGGTATGAGTAGTACTTACCTACTCATTATCCGAAGCGTCAGGACAAAATGTTGCGAAACATAAAATCGTTAATCGGACTCTACCCTAACCCGGTCCGGAGTTTTTCAACTTTGCGCGCTGAAAGCGTAGCTTTGAATATCTACTTAGTGGAAATTAGCGGTGTGTTTTAGACCTAAATAAGAGAGTAAAAATTAAACTTTACCTAAGTTATTAACTTTGTGTTTGATGTACCTATCGCTGTTGTTACGAAAATTGTCTAAGTAATTTCGAAACAAAATTAAAAGCAACCTTTTTGTATACGTTCATGCCTTTTTATACGACTGCCTGAAAAAAGGAGTATATTGTTTTCAGGGTTCATGTATGTATGTATGTATGTATGTATGTGAGTTTGTATATTCCACCATGCCTGAACCGATTTTGATAAATGAGGTATCGTTTGAATCCCTAGCTTATTACGGGTGACATAGGCTAGTAAAATTAAAAAAAAAATTGATGGGGTGACCATGGTTCCGCATTAAAGACTAAAGTTGAAAAAAAATATTCGAAAATAAGATTAACTATATAATCATCATCTAGAAAATGATGAGTAGATTCCAAAAATATAAAACACTATAGTTCAATATCCAGTGATTCACAACAAATATCATTTAATAGAAATGTGTTTTTTTTTTATTACACGACTGCCCAAAAGAGGAGTGTTACGTTTTCAGAGTTCGTGTATGTATGTGTGTCTTCGGCAGAGCAGTCGTATTTTTTAATAATTTTAATTATATTCACTTGTTGCATAGAAGTTGGTACGTTGTCACTCGGTACCTACCGAGAGTCTAAAAAAGACAAAGACGCCCGCCATTCGATTTAGCGGTATTGTACGATGTGGTAGAAACCGATAAGAGGTATGTGATTATGGGCTATTACCATCATGGACTGCATCATCAATTACCACCAGTTGAGATAAAGGACTAACTCGTAGTGGAAAAAATTACCTTAACATGGTACAATTCGTCTTTCTTTACCTAAGTACCGAGAATCAAATCTTACGTCATAATAATATATTTTTAGAAGGAACCTATAACTTCCTACACGAATTCTGAGACGCCGAGGCAGAGAAAGCTTTCTTTACGAAATTCAAAGTTATCCCGCAGAACTTTTAAATAATCTAAATCAGCGGATGAAGTCGCATGCATTTAAATCCGAAAGTGTGTCCATTAGTAAATCAAATCATCAGATAATCAAAAAAAAAAAATTGAGTAAAGTATTTTATGCGTATTTTTCATTTAAAGGTTCATTTTACTTTTTACATAATATCATAAATGTGACAGTTTGGATGTGTGTATGTTTGTATGTTTGGATGGACACATAGACTTGATAGGATAACACATTTTATCCCGGAACATGAAAGATTCTCACTCAAACAAAGTCACGGGTATCACCTAGTCTAAATTTATGAAAGAAAAAGGTGACTGTCTGACTGATCTATCAACGCACAGCTCAAACCACTGGACGAATTGGGTTGAAATTGGGCATGCAGATAGCTATAACTATATATATTTTTTAAATTTTTAAGTAAAGAAAAAAGAAAGTCATCCTAGCCTGGGCTAAACTGCAAGTTATGATATTATACAAAAATATATTTTCATAGAAAGGTTTTTTGAACGATTCGCCTCTGAAGGGGGTAAAATATTGGTTTGAAATTTGTGTCGTTCACGCGGACAAAATCACGGGCAAAAGCTAGTCATACTAATATTATAAATGCGAAAGTGTGTTTGTTTGTCGGTTTGTCCTTCAATCATGCCGCAACGGAGCAACAGATCGACGTGATTTTTGGCATGGGTATACGTGAAGACCTGGAGATTGAAATGGGCTACTTTTAATTTCGGAAAATTAGGGCGTTCCTACGGGAATAAAAAAAATAAAGACCACACGGACGAAGTCGCGGGCATCAGCTAGTTTACGATAAAAATGAAGTTATTCTGAAAAATATTGACTCGGCAAAGTTATGATACGCCACAGTTGTTGGCTCAAGGCAACAAAAAGGGCAAAGGCAATTAGGCCCGTTGTTTGCAAAGTACGCGAGCCTTCAGTCGGTCTGTTTGCACTATTTGTTTTGTGTTGTTTGTGCCCACTGAATTGTTTGTAGTTATATTTAGGATTCGGGAACCTATTTTGTTACAGGGTCACCGCAATGACCCATTTTAACCTTCTTAAGGCTTCGTGAGGTTCTCATTGATACGACTTTATCTCTGCGTCGTATTTCTCATTACTGAGGGTCGTGACCCCTTTCCATTAAACAAATAATGGTATGAGTTTTCTTGGGATAATAATGCGACTCCACTAAGAGTATTTAAATAAATAAATAAATAAAATCTTTACTTGGAATTACCAGACACATTGAAGAAACAAACAAAAACTGTAGGTAGGTACTAGTAGAAAATAAAAAATAAAATAACTTATGAACTAGACTTTGACAGGATAATTCCAAAAAGGGAATCGGCTCAGCGTGATGCTGTTATGGTGTAGATACACCATACACATTTTCAGCCCATCCCTAATAGTACATTACATCGCGAGACCGGGAAGTACGCGTTTTCTGGTCGAGTGTTAGTTAGACGGCCGAGCTACGCGAGGCCGGCTATATACGAGACCAGAAATGCTCTCCCGGTCGAGGCGTGTATAGCACTTTTCTAAAAAATGAACAAGTGACTTTTCTTTGAATAAGTTTAGCTAGTTCGGCCTCCGCTCTCAGAAAAGGAGGCGTACAATCTAAATCCATAATATCCTCACTCGAACTCATTTTTTCGTCACTTTTAAATAATAAATTATAACGATTAGGTATGTAGTTAATTCCCGCCTTTCAATATTATAAAGATAAAAAATAAATATTATACTTTTAATTATTTTTTTTGCGCTTTGAATGCTGAACGCGTAATACGGTAGAGTTCCAAATTTAAACTATTTATTTTTAGGCCAAAGAACATTATAACAAGTTACAAGATATTCAGGAAGAAAGATTCCAAATTCAAACTTATGATATGTAATGAAAATACATACATTCTTTACTGGCCTAGGCCGGGAAGTTTAACTTTCGAACTCATTTACAGGGTATGAAATGTTCATACCCTCATATCGCACAGTTCATATCATTTTTTAGAAAAAATAGTTTTCGACGCCCCGGACCGGCCCGGGCGGCCCGCTAACCTGACATCGCTATTATCATCGAACAGAACATTGTAATTATTAACTACTTAGTTAGATTTAAACTATGCTTACTAACTATCCTGTAATACACATTAACTAAACTACTATAGGTACCACATAACACATTTTTAAATAAGTATAACTGTTTAAATAAAGTAGGCGCCACTATCATGTAACTTATCTACGTTTTAAATCATTAAATCTATGTTACTGACTCCAACTGATTATTCGTCTGTGATATAACCTTAAATAGGTATATAATTAATATTTAAAATCTTAGGTCTCGGTCACCCAGACTCCAGATCCAGTTACCGACTTGGTTCAACGTTGCTTAACCTTCGCAATCGACTGATATCCGTTGTCACAACTAGGCCACTCGTCCCTTCCCCACGACTTTACAACCTATCGATAATATAAATGCGAAAGTTTGGATGAATGGATGGATGGATGTCTGGATGGATGGATGGATGTTTGCTACTCACGCCAGAACGGCTGAACGGATCAGGATGCAATTTGGCACAGAGATAATATTCTGGAAAAACACAGGCTACTTTTTATTCCAGAAAAAATAAAGTGTTACCGCTGGAACCAAAAAACCTCGATCTACGACGACCTCCGTGGCGCAGTGTGTAGCGCTGTTGCCTTAACGTGCGGAGGTCTCGGGTTCGATCCCCGGCAGGGTCAATTTGGGAATTTATAATTTCAGAATTTTCCCTGGTCTGGCCTGGTGGGAGGCTTCGGCCGTGGCTAGTTACCACCCTACGTTCCGGTACGATGCCGTGTAGAAACCAAATAGGGGTATGGGTTTAATATAACTGCCATACCCCTAACAGGTTAGCCCGCTACCATCTTAGACTGCATCATCACTTCCCATCAGGTGAGATCGCAGTCTAGGGCTTACTTGTAGTGGATAAAAAAAAAAAAAAAACTAGATACGCGGACGAAGTCTCGGGCATCAGCTAGTAATTATGGCCTTAAAATGTGAAATATACCTATGTAAGATCAATGAAACAAGTCCTATAGAGGTAATAAGTAATGACTCGTCGAAAAAATAATTTTTGTATGTAAATAATTCAACCAAGTATTTTGTAGGAATTTTGTTCAACATCCTTTATCATACAAAACCTATGTAAAGTAGTACGAAATTTCCATACACAACTAGCGAGCGAGCCTCCGCAGTTCTTAGGCACGGGACACATATAGACACGGCCCAGCGCGGCGTTGTTACTACGCTAAGAGGTGGGGTAAAATTTGGACACGATTTCACCACGTTAAGCCTCAGAAATATCACCCGATTTCTTCATAAAATAAAAATAACACTGATTTAAAAATGTACATAATTTCCTTAATCAGCATCATACCTATAGAAATCTTTTGCGGTCCGTTTGTTCAATGAAGCTGTCTTGTGGTGCTCGAAATTTCTTCGTATTGGTGCATATCGCCGCACCAGGCTACGGCGACGACCCTACACGATGCCACTGTCCCACGGTGCCAGCGTAGCGTCGCGATGATGTGTACCAACCCTTAGGCAATCGTATTTAAAAAAAAATGTTCCAGATTATTCCAGACTCCGATAAATAAACAAATAAGTGTAAACAAACTCGGATCTGCCTCGCAAGCTGGAAAGTTCTTTTTTGCTTTTCAAAAGTTAACGAACAACCATTTTATAGAAATAAAACTTTATAGATATAGAATTGGTATTGTTTTAATTGTTTGAGTTTTTCTCAGTAGAGTTTATTAAACAAGTAGAGGTACAGCTACACTTTGTATTTGTTTAGAAGCAACAGTCTGAAGTGCTCAACGTACCGTAGATAGGTAAATTTAAAGTACCCTACTAGAAAACATCGTTTTCTCTTTACTATAACAAAACTTTAAAAGTTGGAATTTTTTTTAGTTTTAGATTTTTTTTAAATCCCCTGGGAATACTATATTTTCCTGCAGCTAAAGTCACGTCCATGCATTTCTCGGCAAACATAAAAAGAAAAGCAAACCGACCGACCAAACCAAACCAAATCAAATACAATTTACAATTAATATCTCTTTTCGTAAATTTTTGATTGCTAGCCCTTAGGGCATTGATGTAGAATTTTAGTACAAGTGATACTTTTTCAATAAGGAATTTCACATAGAATATTTATAATATATTTTCTTCATGTTTCCAAGCGAGAATTTCCCCTTTTACAGGTCTTAGTTCGGACGAGCTACAAGTTTAAGTATGAATTACTAGTATATACGTATAAAAGTACCTACTTATAGATTTGCAACCTATGCCCTTATTAAAAGTTATTCTCACTAGCGGGTCAGATAAGCTGAAATTACTTGCCTTTGTTCATTGTGTACACTAATGAGAGATGCAAATATTATATGCAGCAAAATATCATATGCTTGTCAAGCAATCAGCGAAATGTCAACAGATAAATATGCTTTCAACAGAGACATAATATAGGAGTTAATGTAGTGTTATAAGTAGTTTATATTTTGATCGAATAATATTTGCTTTAATATAGGGTGTATGTTTAACAGTAATAAATAATAGTAATTGTTATTTAACGTGTCAGAGCGGTCGAAACCCCGCGATAGACGCTTCGGATTCGATTCCCGTCAGAGTCAATTTGCAGTTTTTACTTCTAAATTATTTATTTATTTAAAATTATTTTACGGATGGACCTGGGAATCATCCGGATTATTATCCCAAGAAAACCCCTGCCATTACGTGATTAATGGAAAGGTGTCACGACCCTCAGCAATGAGAAATACGCCGCAGAGAGAGAGAGAGAGATAGAGACATAGTGTTCTTAATTCAAAAGCAAGAAGGCATCTCGCTTATCACAGTCTACGAGATTTAAGTCCTACGAACTGTCTACGGAGTTACGGATTTAAGGCTCAAACTTTCTGTACTCAAGGTTGTTGTGAAGTTCGTTTCAAAGAGTTACATTTGCTCGAAAAGTTAATGTTACCTCTTTAGAGTAACTACATATATAACGTAGACTGCATAGCCATTTGATTAAACTGGAATAATACTAACATTTTAAGCGGGTTTGTATAGCATAGAGTATGGATTAACACTTTATTCAGGGTTCATTTACAAGTACTAAGTACATATTATAACACTAGCTGATGCCCGCGACTTCGTCCGCGTGAAATATGTTTTTAATTAATTTCCAAAGGAACTCCTCAATTTTCCGGAATGAAAAAGTAGCCTACGTCACTCTCCAGGTCCTCAACTATACCCATACAAAAAACACGTTGATCCGTTGCTCGGTTGCAGCGTGATTGAAGGACAAACCAACAAAGCAACAAACAAACACAGTTTCGCATTTATAAACATTTAAGAGTTCCCGCGGGAACCGAAGAACCTCAATCCACGCGGACGAAGTCGCGGGCATCAGCTAGTAGCTAATATTTATTTTTGTATGTTTTTACTTAATATTAAGTAGAGGTAGATGTAAGGAAGAGGTAATGAAGAAACTTGAAATTTAATTCACTATTATCCGCCACAGTAAGAAATTTCAAGTTTCTTCATTATCATGGACTTCCGCAAAATAACGCCTGCTTCTATCCAATAGCTAATCGGTATATTTAAAAGGCGTAAAATAAAAGTACTTAGTTTAGCATTATCTACAGTGTCTACCCCTAGGAGGATACTAGCTATAGCTAGTCTTTTATTATGTCCAATTTCATGCATGCAATACGCAGAGAGAATACTTTATATACCTACAAATTTTAACAAGGTCGTCTTGGATTGGGCTCGATCCAGGCATGAGCCTAGAAATTGCTTACCTACCCTTGGAGTTTTAAACTTGTTAGACCCACTTGCGGAAACGCCGGGTTATCTTTTTAACCCAGAGTTAGCTGCTACTTTGACAGAATCCATACTAATATTATAAATGCGAAAGTGTGTCTGTCTGTCTGTCTGCTACGCTTTCACGGCCCATATACTCAACCGATTTTGGTGACATTTGGTACAGGGGTAGATTGCGTCCCAGGGAAGGACAAAGGCCCCTTTTTATTCCGGAAAATTAAAGAGTTCCCGCGGGAATCCAAAAATCTTAATCCACACGGACGAAGTCGTGGGCATCGTCTAGTTCGTATATAAAACTCCTGTCAAAATATTGTAGATTTTGACGACCTCCCTGGCACAGTGTTGAGAGCTGGTGCCGGGCTCGATCCCCGCCAGGGTCAATTTGGGAATGGCCCGGTGGGAGGCTTCGGCCGTGGCTAGTTACCACCCTACCGGCAAGGACGTGCCGCCAAGCGATTTAGCATACCGGTTCGATGCCGTGAAACCGATTAATATAGGGGTATGGGTTTAATCAAATCAAATGTTTTTTTAGTCAAATAAACTTTTACAAGTACTTTTGAATCGTCAAGTGAATCTACCAATATAATATATACCAATATACCACCACCAATATACCACTACCAATATATATAATATAACTAGCCCCTAACAGGTTAGCCCGCTATCATCTTAGACTGCATCATCACTACCCTTTTCAAAGCGCCAGGCATTAAGTCGTCAATCTAGATATTCATCGCCAACACTGTTGGTAATTAGTTATCGTTGAAGTTGAGTGATTAACCTATAAAGAACTGGAATATAGATGGTCTCAAATCGATCCATGGCGATAAAAGTCCCTTACTAAAAATATAAAATACTTAAAAATAAAATTTAAAGTGTTTACCATCATACATTATTTTAATTAAAACTAAGAAATAAACCAAAATCCAAATTAAAAACTAATAATTATATTGGTACTTTCATCGAGTTAAGAAAAAAAAATTACAAACCAGATGATATCTGCGACTTCGACCGCGTGGAAGTTAGTTTTTTTTAAATTCTCACGGGAAATCCTTAATTTTCCGGAATAAAAAGCCTAGCCTTTGTCCTTCCCCGGGATGTATCCTACCTCTATGTTAAATTTCATCAAAATAGGTTAAAAAGATGGTCCATTAAAGCGCAGCAGATAGACAGATAGACACACTCTTGTAGTTATGATATTAGTATCTAAGGATGGACAGTTTAATTCTGAAGCGCGACGGCAGGGAATAGGGATGTTTGTTCCCTCGCGCAATTATTTATTCGTTTCATTTTAGATCATAATATATATTATGTCGATAAATTTATAATTTACTCAAATACATATCTCATAGCCAAAATTAATATTCAATCTTTCTCTAATCTGTCGATAAGTTGTTTAGCCACGTTGTTATTAGACACAGGACAATACAATTTTTGAAAAAATATAACAACAATGCTAGATAAAATATATCAATGGATGCCCATGGTAAGCAGCAACTTAGACCTTTTTTTTTTTCTTTTTTTTTTTATTTTTTTATTTTTTTTTTTTTATTTTTTTTTTTATTTAAGGTTTACTAGCGATTTTTACATCGAGATACTTAGTATAGGTACAAGCAAGATGTAACGTTCACAATGTGTAAAAATCATATAAAAGTAAACACAACATGCAAAATTCCTTAGCTACATCACATTACAATAATTACAGTTAAAATGACAATTACATAAAATATGTCTGTATGGTTAAATACAACAACATAATAATGCATTTCAATTATATTTACAATATTTATGAGAACCGTTGTTAATTATTCTTAATTTGTATAGGTGTATGATATTATGATAATAATAAAAAAAACATTCCACAAACAAAAATTGACAGATAAAGCATACATACTAACAAATCAATACCTAGAACTCATATTGGCTAAGTCGCATATTACTAATTTGCGAAATACAGCACGTGAATTAAAGTTTACATCTATGGACTGACTGCGTTCGTTGTATAGTTTGCACAGTCGAGGCAGAGTAGTGTTGGCGCCAAATACTGTTCTGCTGCCTGGTGGCACTAGGGGAGTTATGGGAGTGCGCGGATATCTATGCGGTGCTCTAAACTTTATTTTGCTAAGCAAATTTGGACAATCTATTTTATTTCTTAGTAAGTTGTACAGAAACATAAGATCCAATAAATCTCTTCTTTTTTCAAGGGTCATCATTTTAAAATATTTTAACCTTTCCTTATAAGAAATAACTGTTTTATGTATTTTAGCTCCAAACGACAGATGCCACATAAATCTTTTTTGTATACGTTCCAATCTTAAATAGTGGGTAGCATAATGCGGCCGCCAAACTACACTACAGTACTCCAGGTGACTCCGAACAAGGCTGTTATAAAGAATTATTTTTGTTTTAGTTTCTTTAAAGGACCGACCTTGCCTCATAATAAAACCCAACATCTTTGATGCCTTGTTAATAACATTGTCTATTTGATTTTGATATGTCAACTTGGTATCTAATATAACACCCAAGTCTTTTATATGATCAACTTCTTTTAAAACCTTGCCATCTAGACTATATTGAGTCGGAATGATGTTATGCTTACGGGTAAATTTGATATGCAGACATTTATTGAAATTGAGTTGCATACCATTAGAAGTGCACCAGTCTGTTAACCTGTTAAGATCCTCTTGTAATAGGATTGAGTCGTTTGAAGAACAGATATTTTTTGAAAATTTTAAATCATCGGCATACAAGTAGGGGGTGGAGTGTTTAAAACAGTAGGCAATATCATTAACAAAGATATTAAATAGTACTGGACCAAGATGCGATCCTTGGGGTATTCCAGATGTTATAGAGTGCAGTGTGGAGCTAAATCCGTTAACAACAACATAGAAAGATCGATCCTTTAAATATGACGATAGCCAATGCAATAGTGGACCCGAATAGCCATAATACAAAAGTTTTTCAATTAGGATTCCGTGCGGTACTTTGTCGAATGCCTTCTTAAAATCCGTGTATATCGTGTCAATTTGCTTTTGTGAATCTATAGCCTCTGATAAAGAGTTAGTGAAATTCACTAAGTTAGAAGACGTGGACCTACCAGGCATAAATCCGTGTTGTTGTTCGGTGACAAACTGTTTGAAATGCATTTGAATTATAGGACACACTAAAGATTCAAGGACCTTTGCAAAAACTGAAAGTATTGAAATGGGTCTATAGTTGCGGACATCTTTTTTGTCGTCACTTTTGTAAATAGGTACTACTTTCGCTTGCTTCCATGCCGCCGGAAAGTTTCCAGAGCGAAGAGAGGATTTAAATATGTGGTATAAAGGTGGGGTAAGACTGGCTGCACAATTTTTTATGAATACTTGGTGTATATTATCGGTTCCTGCGCCTTTTTTTATATCCAGGCTTCTAAGTTTTTTTAATATTTCGGCCTCACTTAAATCAATTGAATTAAGGTTGTCTCGATAACCTAAGTAAAGAATATTTTTTAAATTTGTAGATGTAAATAAGTTACTATTGGAGTCGTTAAGGTTTTCATAGACGGAAGCAAAATAATTTGAAAACATATTGCAAATCTCAATTCCACTAGAAGTTGTTTTAATTCCATTATTCATGGTTGCTGGATATGAGTTAGAGTTTTTACGCTTACTTTTTAAGAATGTCCAAAATGCTTTTGGATTTTTTTGTATTTTCTTTTCCAAATCGCTATTATAATTATTGTAAGCATTGCGAGCAAGTTTGTCGCATCGGTCACTAAGTATTCGTAACTCGATTTCGTCCATTGGATTTTTATAGATTTTGAAACGTTTTAACATTTTGTGCTTTTCCTGAATTCTTTTTATAACTTTGTTATTTATCCACGCAGGATACTTAGATTCTTTAACTTTCCGTTTGGGGACATACTTGTTGATAGCAACGTGCAATTTGTCATAAAATACTTCCACCATTTCATTAATATCATCCAGATTCAATAGTTGGCGCCAATCCATGCCTTTTAAGAACTCATTGATTGAATCATAATCGGCCTTATATAGTAGTCAAACCGATCGATAGCTGTATTAATCGTTAGTCTGTCGGTCTTTACGTCGAATATATTGATTGCTAGTGGGGGATGTAGTGGATCTATGTTACTAATAGAATTATATGAACAGTTAACTTCGCATGTAGGTAAATCAACAAGAACTAGATCAAGTATTTTTCCCTTATCATTTAGCACCGAGTTACATTGACGTAGTCCATTTTCAGATACAAAGTCAAGCAAAGTTAGAGCTGCTGGGACTTGTTTTCCATTAGAAGGTTCATTCCAGTTAATACTACTTAGATTGAAATCACCAATGATACATGTTAACATATTGTGTTGCTCCGAAACTCTGTTACAGTTATTCAAATAGTGATCTAGTACACTCTTATTGACAGGCGGTGGGAGGTATACAGCACATAAAGCGAAGTGAGTGATACTTTTTAAATGGGATACGTGAACAACTAACCAGAGATCTTCACAATCACTTTCCCATCGAGTGATTCTATCAGAACTAATACTTTTTTTAACAGCAATTAAAACTCCGCCACCGTCTGTTTTAGTGCTAAGTTTGGAAGACTGTCTATCTCTTCTATATACAATATAACGTGTATCGAACAGTTCGCTACTTAAAATGGAGTTATTTAACCATGTTTCAGTCAAGATAATGATGTCGTAATCGTTAACCACAATGGTTCGATAAACATCGTGTGTTTTAGTTCTGAGCCCGCGCACATTTTGGTACAGAATGCTTAGCGATGTGAATTTGAAGGGGAATACGGCACCAATACTTGACCTCAACCTTACATACTAATTTAATTTATTCAAGAAGTCCTGGTCTTTCACTACTTTGTAATCGGAGGTATCGTCCTTACGAATCAAGATACGACCATTACGAATCCAAACATATTTATATCCCTTTTCTTTTGCTTTTATTCTGGTGGCAGCATGCAGGGCTTTATTTTCTGGAGACAAATGTTCGACCACATAAATGGGCTTTTTCTCGCTGCTAACTCCGATTCCAACGTGAGCAGTATTTAATTTATCATTTGGGTTGCTTTTATTATATTTGATTACTGCAGCCAAAAAACTGTCTCTCATTAACAGAGAGTTAAATTGTACAATGATGGATCTCGGGCGACTACTCAGACGATTCGCTTTAGCTATTCTCGTAATATTCAAGATTTTGTCTGAATTTTTATCCTGACCAATCACTCTTCCCAACTGCTCGATGATTGCAACCAAATTTTCACTTTTTCTTTCCGGAACGCACTGCAATTCCAAGTTATTCGATCTCGATCGCTGTTCTAGATCGCTTACGCGCGTTTTTATTGTTTCTATGGTCGCCTCCAATTTTCTATTCTGTTCCTTTAGGTCCTTTATAATAATTTCGTTAGCACGGTGCTCCTTAATAAAGTCATCATACTGGCTGTTGATAAAATTTATTGAATTTTTCATATCTGTAATTTCTTCTCTCAAAAGTTTCAGTTCGTTATTTAATATACTTTTGATAGATGTAGTTACCTGTTTTACCATCTCGCTCATTTCGGTCTTTAAGATTTCTCTCACGATTTCTCGGAAGTCGCCTTGTTCCGTGGAACATGACAGTTCTGGCGGAGAAAGAGCTACTCTTTTGTTCGATCTTTTCGGTATGGTCTGTTCGTTAACAAACGCGTCTTTACTACGTACTGGTGTATTCTCATTGTTACCTTTTGGTCTTTTTAACGTGCACGAGGGGCACTTCCAATCAGATTCCAGCTCTGTGTTTAAGCTTGATTGTCCAGTCGATAACAAGCATGCATGGTGATAGCCTTTATTACAAATCGCACAACATACATAGTCTTCGTCGCCTTTTGCATTATTGCAACAGTTCCAGAGTATATTTGACATTTTTGTATTTTATTTGTAGTAAATTATATTTGAAAAAGGAAAAGTTATCTTGTCAGGGTTGGATTTGAACCGTCGATTCCCAATGCAATCAGACGAGTACAGTAACCGCTAGGCTACGGAGCTACTGACAGTAGAATGCGAAAATATTGAGTCGTAAACCACACTAACTTTACTTTAAAGTGGGTATTCTATAAAATATTATCGAGTGAACGTCGTTACTGGGCATTAACACTTCAAGTCACAAATATTGCAAGATTATAATCGAAAATTATCTGCTTAGAACTTGCACAATCACTTTATTTTTATCAGTTTTAGGTGTAAACAGTATTATTTTTGATGTGTAAACAAACTATGTTACGAAATTGTCACTTTTAGCCACACTTTTAAAATAAATATTGTCGAGTACACGGAAACACGTCTTGCTCGGTCGGCGCGCGCGCGCGGGGGGACCTTTTACCTCAGGATGGTTCGAGCCTCATAATTATTTACTTTTTTATTTTTCAAACTTTTAAGATCGAGTTTTGAGACACATTCCTGATATAGTTCGTTCCATTGTGTACTAGACAGGGAAAAACTAGAGTCAGTTGATGTTAACGTAAACAGCATCTATTGGAACAAGAAAAGGTATAGAGTCTCAAAATAAAACCCCACTGTAAGTACTTAACAAACACTTTAATTTATATATAACAATAATAATTATCAAAATAACTACAACGATCGATTGGCGTGCCGTTGCCCGTTCTCTTATTAATTACAAATACACACACAACATCAAGGATAAATTTTACAAGTTTTATGTAAGCAATACTTTATTAAGGTCGATGTTTCAATTGCCAAATAAATGTCAACTGTTGGATAAATGACAAAGATTTGACAGTTAATGTGTCAAATTTATTTAGCAATAGAAAAATCAGGCCTTTTTAACATAAAACGGAATTTTTGACAGGAATCCGAAATTTATCACTAATAGTTACGAGTATATCTACGTATTTAGGAGGAACAAGAAAATGTATAGAGAACTTATACTGTATTTTATTTATTTATTAGATTCTAAGAGTGTCATCTAGTGAAATCCTCATACAATTTTCAGTAAGTACCTAACATTGAACTGTATTGGATGTTTATTGTATAAACATGAAACAATGCTTTAAAGTTAGTTAATATAACTACTATAATATTATATTATGTAGTTACGTGTATTAAAAAATCTGCAGGCCTTTCTGTATCTCAATGGGTAGTAATTATTAATTTCTGTGTAGCACTCTACATCAACTACCAGCAAAATATAGCGGTCTTAAAAACTTAACTGGAAAAAAGTATGAATTCGTAAAATGAAAGATTTTTTACATACAATATCCTACTTTATTTTTACAAGTGTTTTGAAAGATACTATATTTAGCCGACAATATGTTGACAGCCCCCGAAGTAGACTCAAAGATAAGGTATACTTATGTGCTTAGTATGCACACAACACACAGATTATCTCGCGACGAGAGAGAGAGATGTTGTCGTTACCGGAAAATTTTCATTTACCCTAAATTGCACAAAATGCGGTATATTACAAGAAAAAAATAGTCGACATGTTCGTAGAGAAAAATACCACAGATAAGAAATATTACTTTTATCTCTACTTTTGACGTAACGACAAAAGTAACCATGTTAGCTTCGGTAGACAGATAGAGATAACGGGTAGACATAATTTTACTCGTAGTGCGCATGCTAGCCATACTGGGCACTGAATTAATGTAATAGAAATCACGATGCACAGGCTAGATTGCACTGAATAAGTACAGCTAGGTAGTGCCTTAAATAACCACTCAGATACAGAATAATAGAAATAATAAAACATAATTAAGTATATTAAATATAAAATTAATATCATAAAGCTGCTTGATTTTCTATTAATTATATATTCTATTAATTATATATAAGTATATTGAGCTACAAATCATTTAACTTTTTGCATTAGTTAATAATTTTGTAGTTCATTATTCAAAATAATCATAAGATGCAACGTAGATTTGTAGTTTTCGATACTAGGATATTTTATAATTAGTATTATCTAGTTCAATTTACTGTAATAGCATTTCAACATTCCGTCTGTTGTTAGAAAACATTCAATTATGTCCAATAACATAACATTCTTATGATAATTTATAACATTTTCACGAGAAGAAAACCAGCGGTAATCATTTTAGCACTATACTAATTACACAAAACAAACTCAACTACCTGTAAGCATACCTATTTGGAATAGTTTGACACTTTCTAACAAGCTCCACTGCACCGCTTCGAATAAAGTTTGAGAAGTTGAAAGCTTTCTAAAGTTACCGTTTTACGCTCTATTCACTAAATAAAAGTTAACATCATTTTAGTCGCTTCATTTTTTGCTTATTTGGTAATAGTTTATAAATGATTCTCTAATAGGTATCTATATGTATAATACATAATACCTACTATATCAATTTACAAAATATATTATGATAAAATTATGCAAAAATATTTAGTAACAAACACAATTATTGCATGTATTTTTTTATTTTATAAATATATAAACAAAATATTATATGTTTAATAATATTTTTATGATAAACAAAACTTTTTGCTAAATATTACCTATATTTGGGAAATAAAATAGAAAATAGCATTCTATTTATCAATCTATTAAAATTCTAATTCGATGTGTACTGACTGTATTCATTTTGATAGAAATTAGAGTTTAAATTCAATTTCTCTAAAAGCGGACGGCATAAGAAAATTAATACAAAATCGTGTATCACTATTAATGTAAATTATTAAAATTATTTTAGAAAAGAAACAATACTCAGCCACACTTAAGGAGCGCAATATTTTTTTAAAGTTCGACAGTACCTGATAATACCTGAAACCGTTAAAATACTTATTTAATTTTCATTTTCATTATAATATATTTCGCATGGGACATGACTAGAATATGTTAGGAATATCAAAAACTAAATTCATCAAAAATAAGCACATTCAAGCTATGCAAAATAAATTATTCTCTAAATACCAATCTATTTCTATGAATGCCTAATTTTATCATAAAATTTAGTGTAAAAGATAGTATAAAACAGTTTAATAGTTTGTGAAGAGTTAAAAAGTTTCAAAGTATTTACTACATAATAATATTATAAAGTTTCATAGAAGTGATAGAGATAGTACAAACTATATAAATAGATATAGATAAATAAATTCAAAAATGAGAATTGGTCCAGACCTGGCAGAGATGGAAAGTCCATTTGTGAAAAACCTGTAGGTACAGACTATAGGAAAGTGTATATAAAAGAAACGAATCCCTTAACACGTCAGAGTTTTGCTAATAATTATTAAATTTCTTACAAGATATATAAAATACAAGTATCGAAACATAATATTATTTATATTTAGCACATATCACCGGTATGGAATAAGCTAGATCAAAAACACTGATTTTGACAACAAAAGTAATGAAAATATGAAGCAAGAACATGAAAATTTATGATTAGGCATTGCATTAACTACAGTAAACCATGATCCAAAATCAACCAAAAATGAAAAATATTTAGATACACTAACGTCCTGAGGAGATCGTTTCAAGCGATATAATCGCCTTATCATCTGAGCGCTTCATCTTTATTTTTTGATTAATTTTCCTGTTTTGTCGTTTTCTTTTTATAAGAGTTTATGTATCTTTGTTAACATTTTCTGTCTTTTAAAGGTGCAAGGCGATGCGATTTATAAATATAACAGTAATTTGACTATTGTTGTTTACTAGTAGTACAGTAATTTCTTCTACTATTATATTTCTATACATTATAAAGCGTACGATCTTTTCATTCATATTTTCATATTTTATTTATTCATGCCTTCCTAAGTTCATCACTAGTAGGCAGTCAATTTTAAAATAGAAATAGTATTTAATTCAATTTTTTATTGAAGACACTTCTAAATACCTAGTAAATAATAAATATAAACAATAATTAGTGTAAAATATTTTTAGCGATCTCTATTTTAAGAGCCTTTTTAGCATAATACATACATATTATTTAAAAATGAACAGAAAAATATAAAGATAATATTTTTATTATATTTGTATATTTAATTATAAGTACTATATTTTTACATATATTTGAAATTTAGTAATACGAGTTAGTTATTATCACTAAAATAATTTAAACAATATAGATATTAATATTTCAAATAATAATAATTTGAATATTATATCTCCTATACGTTTTATGAAAACTACAGAGAAAGTTCGACGCTAATTATTGATCCAAAATTTTATAAAATGAACACACCAGCCATAATATGTTTAATTCGCTTATTATATAAATCTTGGTAGCTATTAGCATACATTTAATCTATCTAAACGGTAAATCTATTACACTTATATACAAAAACACTATCCATAAACAAATTATTAACGTCACATATTCTCGCTATAAATAATTTTAATAAAATCTATCGACGATGTTGTCTTTATCACCTATATAATGACTTTGTTATGTAAATATGTTGAAGCTAACTAAAATACACATCTATTTTTATACACATATTTTAAGTAACGAATTAGGTTACCGCATATTAGTTCAGTGATATTATATCTTGTACATGCATACCACTTATGTGTATAAGACAAAATTCAATCCTCTATATAGATACCTACGCTGTTTGCAGCGGGAAAAATTATAATCTCATAGGAAATCAACAAATTGTACGCGGACGAAGTCGCGGGCGACCTCTAGTTTGATATATTAAAATTATAATTTTCATATATTATATTATATTTCATACTAATATTATAAATGCGAAAGTCACTTTGGTTTGTTGGTTTGTCCTTCAATCACGCCGCAACGGAGCAACGGATTGACGTGATTTTTGGCATGGGTATAGTTGAGGACCTGGAGAGTGACATAGGCCGGATAGTTTTATCCCGGAAAATTAAGGAGTTCCCGCGGGAATAACAAAAAACTTCAACCACGCGGACGAAGTCGCGGGCATCAGCTAGTTATCTATAATACTTTTTTATTAAGAGAGCAGCCAATCTTCATTACCAAAATTATGATGTGTACGTTAGATAAACTTCAAACTTAATATTTATCTTTACACAAAGATTTAACTCTTTAATACCACAAGCCTAATTAAAGCAAAGGTCAGAGACACCAGATCTTTTATTCATACTTTTTCAGTAATAGTAGGTACTTCATTAGTTAACGTTAGGTTCGATCACTTTTTTATTATATATTTTTTTAGAATTATCTTTTCTATTCAGTCTGCCCTTTGCCTAATAAGCCTGGAATCGCACAAGTTAAATGGTTACCATATAAATCCTAAACAAATTCTCTAAAAATGGACTACGTCAACGCAATTATATACTTAAAATATTATATTACATAGATCTATATTTATATATTCCATTTTGTATTCTAATTAGACCTTCATACCACAGCCTTCAAGGCTATATACACACATCTAATTATATAATCAGAAACGTGAAAGAGTGAAACGCCTAGAGGAAGAAGGAAAAACACAGTATTGAACTCTAAACCTGTACATTTGAGCACATTGCCTCAATATTCTTGCTGGAAATGTATTCCCTATTTTTATATGAGCTTCCTACTATATACTATCAATTGTACATGAATTCATAGTGTTGAGCTAGAAGAATGACCCATCAATAAGCGTAGAGTAGGTAAAAATACTATTTTCCTTGCTGAACATCTAACAGATTGGTTTAGCTACTCGAAATTTTTTCTTTGTGCTGAGCTACAATAATATTGATTGTTTGCGTGGTATTTATGCTCGATTATTTTAGTGTTGAGTTACAAGAATTATTTTTATTTATTTGGTGTCGAACTTTTGTGTTGTGTTTAAATATTAGCTGGTAATTTATCAGCGACAGTTGGATGCCCAATGTAAATAGGAAATATTTTAGTACCATCTACAATCTAAATTCTAAAACACGTTATTAAAATATCTACTCCCACACTTATATTATGTTCAGGTTTGAAATTCACTTGACCTGCGTTATTCTCTAACACTTGTGTATTCATTTAATGTAGTTCGCTGTTGATCATAGCAATAATAACTAAGTATACCAGCGTCTATGCTCTGGATAATATGTAACACAAGGCGGTGGTTTCCAAAACTCAATTCGATAACCAAATAAGATCAAATGCGAATGCCTAATTTATGATATATCAGGTTTTCCAAATCGGACTGCAATAGGACAATTTGACGACTAAATATTACTTAATTCAGTTTTAACTCAATCAACCAATTAAACTGCACCACGATTAAGAATCGTGACAACTATTTTGGTAATCAGTCAGTAAAAGGAACTAAAAGCCGAAAATGTTCATTACATCGTTATGTCAGCGTTGAAATTGAAACTGTGTTAGAGAATAACACTACAAACCTTGAACAATGCAATCTTCACCATCAAACAGGTTCAATAGATTTAAAAACCTTTAATAAAACCATAAGCTTCTAAAGTGGACATAGTAAGATAGATGAGCCATAGAGAGAAAAAGAACATAGACGTAACGATCTTGATACCACGAGGTCCTCCCAACTCTCCACCGACAGACTTTCTCCTTCTTAATACTAGAACTAGGACAGCTAGGGCTGCTTCTGAACAGAACATGGTGACGCTGAAGGCTAAACTGTAAGGAAAAATTTAAATAATAAGCAGGATCAGTATTTGCAACATGCGAATGAAATCGACGCATATTGATTATGAAATCACACGCTGACCCGCTGCCATCTTAGACTACATAAATGTTTACTATTAAGGTGAGATTGCAGTCAAGGGCTAATCTATTTTTATCCTAGTTATTAATGAAAGGATACCACGGCATTGAAACGGGAGAAGGGACGCTTAAATCTAAGTGTACTTAAAGTAGCAGGCCAACCAAAAGTTGTATAGGACATAAATCTAATAAAAAAGAAGGTTACAAGGAGTGTCCTTCAAACGCGCCCCATACAAACGAAGTTTTTGCTGTAAAGTGAACTAAATGAGCTTATAAAATGGAACATGCTGAACAGACGTTCAGTCCTTCGGTTACATAAGAAACTCATAATCATTGGCATGATTGGAGGAAAGAGACCTGTGGACGTAGCCCGAGACGTTGGTTTAACCAAACAAAATATACGGTCGACCCTCCGTTCTACAATGCGATTCGCGACATCCAATAGAAAGAAAAGGCTAAGATAACACTGAAAATCACTATCACGTTCCTCAAAGCGGAGGAACCGACTCGAGATGAAGTCAATAGATACTTACTTCCCAGGGTCTACGTGAAACGTTTCATTTTTACTCCAATGCACTATAGCAGCCACGGTCCATGCAACGCCAATGCCCAGGAAGACGTTCACAGCGTTGGACCCAGTGACGTTGCCGACTGAGGCATCTGCGTGCTTGTCCTGGATGGCTGCTACTTTACTTGCAAAGGTATCTGAAAATAATATACTTTTTGAGAATCAAATGACACATTAATGGGTTAAAATTCAGAAGCACCCCTAAAAATATAGTGTTTAAGGATTCTACTGGTAGCGCGGTAGGATTCAAGCTGCACGTAGGCAGCCTCCTTACAATGCGTGCCTTATAATGGAAGACCCGCTTTTCGTATTCCATCTTTGATCCAAAAACCTAGCAAAAGCTTCCTTTTAATTTCCTTTCCTTTTAATAGAACCTAAAGAAAATAGTAATCATTTGTAAAGTTCAAGGTTTATGTAAAAATCTGCCGACATACTTTCAACAAAAATTATTTTTCTCGAAAATGCTACTTTTTCTTTCATTTGAGCGATCCACTCCATTATGATGTCATTATAAATCATAGTCGTGGAGGATAACCGCTTAGTGGTGTCGTGATTGATGTTACCAATTAATAAGCAGTTGTTGTACATAAATTTACGCCCGTTTCGGTGAAAGCTCATTACATTCAACACTCCCTTCGCTTTAGGAAGCACCTAAAGCTAATTAGGAGACAATTTTCACGTAGCTTGCTGTGACCTAATTGGGTGGTCCCTAAAGTTTATGGATTTTCTGAAAACGGCCTTCAGATTGTTTTTACTTGGTAATAGTTGGCTCAAAAAAGGCTTTCCTAAACAGGTGCAAGTAGTTAATAAGTGGATTCCAATTCCTATGCCTACGGCTGATATATCGACAAATACTGTCTACTGTATTTATCAATATATCAACCGTAGGCACCCAACACTACTGGCAAAAATAAATAAATGTAAAATATTATGTCTAGATTCTATAGAATTTTCATCCTAGGGTTCTGCAAATCAGGTCCCTTTCCAAATGTCTGTAAGAAAGCCTCGTTTAATAATAACAAGTCTACCGCAATACATTTGCACTGTAATAGGGATGATGCCTATGTCAATAATAAATTATTTCTACTATTCATAATAGACTTAGAGGGTCTTCCAAAAGAGCTAAAATTCACATTCTCGGTCTGTTTTAAGTTTGATAATTTTTAAACTATAGACTAAAGAATTAAAATGGAATTAACATTTTATGGCGTCACAACTATGTATTAATTAAGTTGTAACTAACATAGGTACAAATTTCCATACTAGAAACGCGTTTTTAAGTTTGATAAAGAGTTGCTCATTTGATTATCATCATCCCTATTGAAATCAATCTTACCAGGTATGCTCGTTCCCAGGGCAACGAACAAAATGGCGGTGACCGAGTCCTTGATGCCGAGTGTGCATCCGAAGTGTGAAGCGACGTCACCGATGACAGCTGTCACCAGACCGATACAGACAATGGACACCACGAAGCAGAGGTAACCACCGCCGATGTCTGTATGAAAAAACTTGGTTATTAACAGTTTGAAATAAAGAGAGGTGGAGCTATAAAGTGCTGTAATGAAATCAGATGAAAGGAAAGGATTACGCAAACATAATACGCAATTATTATTGAATTAAAACTTCCTTAGAATCGTTGTGATTTGAAAATTCGATGAAACGAAAAAGCGACACTAAAAAAGACAAACATATTCATAATAGGATTTAGCTTGCGAGAGAATGAGAGTACAAATTATAGATACAAGTTATATTTATCTCATTATCTCGAAGGCTTTCTTTACTGAAGTTTTACATAAGTATGTTTTGTTAGAAATAACCCGACATGGATAACGGAGACTTTATATAGCTTAAACACGGCTTTTTTACCTTATTCTCTTTTAATTGACATGAAATAGGTTCTTTTTTTCCCTGTGGTCATGATTACTGTTTTAGCCTTACACTTTGCATCTTAAATAATAATAATAATTACAAACCTTAATTATGTAGGCAAAAACGAAACACAGAATAAAAAAAGATTAAAGGTTAATTAAAATAATCATGAGACAAAATTATATTTTGCTAAAAGCTAAATGAATGAAAATCTCGGACAAGAATTGCTATGTCATAGTATAAGGCCAATACAAAGATATACATTCATACAAATATACTTTTAAAAAAAATTTAAAGAGCATAAAGACTTTATGGATCCAGCTTCCATCTTTGATTATAATATGGGGCTCTTCAAAGGTAACGCATTGGCGGTTCCTCTGGTTGTGCAAATGTTCATGGACGCGGCGGTAATCACTTACCATCAGGTAACCCGTCTGCTCGTTTGCTCGCTACATAAATGTAGGAGGCTTCGGCCGTTTCTAGTTACCAACCTACCGGCAAAGACGGTCAAGCGTCCGGCGCGTTCCGGTACGATGTCGGAACCGGACTTGATAAGTAATCATGATCAGTTGTAAATTACCTGTCGGTGGTATGAAAGCGAATATTATTTTCCAGAAGACGGTGAGAATGTGAAGTATGTAGTCCCCAACTGAAGGGGATTCATCGGGGTTATCTAAATTAGAAAAATAAAATGTTAGTACAAAATTAAATTATCATTTTCACATACATAGCTTCATAGGTACCTACCCACGATACAGGACGATACAGGATTGTCTAGTGTATCCGCATAAGACATAAGAAAAATTGTCAAAGCTGTTCTTTTTGGTAAATAAACATTTTCGACCGACTTCAAAAAAAGGAGGAGGTTCTCAATTCGACTGTATTTTTTAATTTTTTTTAAGTTTGTTACCTCAGAACTTTTGACTGGGTGGACCGATTTGGATGATTCTTTTTTTATTTGAAAGGGCATACTTCCCATATAAATTTTATCGAAATCGGTCGAGCGGTTTTTAAAATATCAACAATAAAATAAGTACTTTGTACTGCGTGTGCTTGTTGTTGTAAAGTTGGCGCGGGTGTTTGAAGTCGGTTGTTTAAAAAGAATTTTTTATATTAAATTATAGTATAAAACATTAATTACAAAAGAGTGTTAATTTATGTAACAAATCTTATGAAATTGGACTTATCAGGAGCCCTATTACGGCAAAATCATTGATACAGTGTCGCAACGATCGCAATTACCTCAGATTGGCTAATATTCTTCCGCTATTGGTCAAACTAAATTGCCCATAAATTCAACCAATCACAATAATTACTTATTGAGACACAATTCACTGCCCATTTATTTGACCAATCTTGATATAAATAAATCTTATCTTACTGATTATAAAATAGAGGGTCTTTTAAAAGTACTTAAATCCACGCCTGTTAGACAATAATTGTAAACTATTAATTTTTAAGTTTTAATAAATATAATTATGTAGCCGTGGTGTCACCTGGAGGAGGGCTCCAGCTGAAAATCAGCGCTGAATACCTTTGTAATTCATTGCAAGGCATTTAGCATTATGCTGAGCTGATGCCTTTTTTCAGGATGTGCCACACTCGACAAGCGTTATCATGGTGCTTCTATGACTTGATCATGATGCTCAGGTACTGGTAGCGCCATGGTCACATTTACCTTAAGGTATTGTTTTGTGTGGCACAATTCTGTCAATAAATGCTTTTTCTTTTCTTTTTCTTTTCTAAAGAAAAAGAAAGTGCGTCGAAATTTACAAACTCCCATACTAAAAGCGCGTTTTGACGTTTGCTAAAGAGTTTTTCGATACCTACCCATAGTTCGCGCACGAGTTGAATGCAGAGCAAATGTATGTGTCACCATACATATTTTGGTCTGCATCCAACTCGCGCGCGAACTGTACTTCCTTTTATTTCGAACGGGAATTTTAAAAGCCTAAACCTTCACGCGGACAAAATCGCATGCATCATTTAAATCAATTATATGTAATAAATGAATCATCCCTCATCCTCGTTGTTATTGATAAAACATGTTACTTGCCAGGGTTCGCTGAAAAAGCCTCCGAGAACTGCTCTTTCCATGACGACGTCCCGATTATGATTGATGCGTTCGCTCTTTGCACTAATTTATCTACAGTGTTCTGAAAAAAAAAAAACATCATGAGAATGATTCAAAGATATCAGTCAATATATCGAAGAAATGAGTTAATAAAAAAACCGGCCAAGTGCGAGTCGGACTCGCGCACCGAGGGTTCCGTACAAACTGTGACGTGGTAGGCCGTCTACGATGTGGTGGCCGGCCCTTGAAGCTGTGAAAAAATCAAACTTCTAAGCCAACGCAATCAAAAAATACAGCCGTTTATGCTGCAAATTTTCGACACTCGCAAGGGAATCAAAACCTACAGGGTACTTTCCGTGAACTCAGAATCTTGAAATTTGGTACGAAGCAACGTATTATAATATAGCACCGATAAAGGAATAATTGCGAAAAGCATAACTTTTTAGTTACATCATATAATAAAAATATTTTTAATAATTTTAAACGCCGTTTAAAATTATTAAACGTATCAGACGGCCGGACAACAAAGTGATCTCATAAGAGTTCCGTTTTTTCCTTTTGGGGTACGGAACCCTAAAAATTACGTGTTTCGTCAAAGTTTAACTACATAGTTAAGCCATCGTAGATATCACTAGTAGGTAGGTTATATCGCAGTTTGGGTCTAACTTATTTTTTTTATTATTTATTGTTCAAAATAAAAATACAAAAAATTATATTTATACACACAAGCCGTCCTCTGAAAACTTTAACGTTTATGTTTTGTTTTAAGTTTAACAATGAATAAAAAAACAAGAGCGGCTAACAGGGCGTTCGTTCTCCAGATATGGCCGCTGCCCCTTCTTATTAAACCAACAATTAATATTATCCAACAAGTACTCGTATTAATCTAATTTACCTTAAATTCCTTGCTCTCTTTAATCCTGAGCTGAGCGCGGGTGATTTCCCCGGCGCGTGGCCACCCCATCATGGCCACCACCGCCTCATCTTCAGGCAAAGTGGTGAGGTTCTGAACGTGTTGAACTTCATAGTCAGGCATCACAGGACGATTGTCATCTGCGAAAGGCACCTTAGAATCAGCATCCCTGGTATGAAGTTGTTGGCAAAAGTCAGTCAAAATAGTAAAAATCGTAGGTACTCCATGATGAAGGAAAACTATTTGAGCCAACCTAACCTACCCTAACCAACCTGTGGAATAAAGGTATTTTCTTTCTTTCTTTTCTACACTCTGTTCTTTAATCTGACATTGAGTATGGGCTACGTGGAAACGTCGTCATATATTTTGAGTAGGTTTTTAGACTACGGAGGGTCCTACAAGAAACTTGAAGCTTGGCAATAATTTGCTCTAAAGCTCAGATAGTTCCTTAGTTTATGATGATCTGTGAGATGGTGATAATTAAAAAAAAGTTTGTTGTGGGTTCTTCTTAGACCAGGGCGCGTTTGGAACTCTCGTAGCTTTAGTTTGAAGATACCGTAACTGATTATCATCATAAGTTATTGGACGACAAAAGGTGTACAGTGTACCTAATTTTAATAAATAAACATTGAATTAAATTAAATTGTAAAACCTATGAATAGCTTCTTACTTAGATCGACAGAGATAACGTCATGGCTACAACCTGTGCTACGACGACGGATGATGGATAACATACCCGGGCATGGTGATATGCAGAGCTTGTAAATAAAATGTTTGTTTTTTTTTATTGTGGCTTGCGCTTGACGGCAATCATGCTTATAGTGCAAAACAATGATACTAGGTTGGAACTTGGAACGCGCTTGCCTAGAAGATGCCTATTTACTCTTGCCTTGAAGGTACCTAAAGATTTTCTTACTATTCAACCGACTTCAAAAAAAGGAGGAGGTTCTCAATTCGACTGTATTTTTTTTTTATGTTTGTTACCTCAGAACTTTTGACTGGGTAGACCGATTTGGATGATGCTTTTTTTATTTGAAAGGGCATACTTCCCATGTGGTCCCATAATTATAAATTTTATCGAAATCGGTGGAACGGTTTTTAAAATATCAACAATAAAATAAGTACTTTGTATAGCGTGTGCTTGTTGTTGTAAAGTTGGCGCGGGAGTTTGAAGTCGGTTGTTTAAAAAGAAGTTTTTATATTAAATTATTTGTATTATCGATTATCATTTTCATTTACGGAGACGATAATATGAAAGGGGAGGATATTCGCTGGAATACCCCCTCAATAACTAATTAACAATCAACTCTAAAACCTGATTATGGTTAAAAAGCCGATGGCATATAAGATAGATAAAATTGGAAATAATATGATATAAAAAATTCTTTTTACATAAGAAAAAAAAATACAGTCGAATTGAGAACCTCCTCTTTTTTTTGAAGTCGGTTGAAAAATTACTAACGACCGCCAGCAATTCAGCTCTCGTGGGAAGTTCGAAAAATTAGCCCTATCCCGTGGCTACATTGCAAAATTTCAGCTTAATAAGTCGAATGAATGATTTGAGCTTTGGCATTGATCAGTGAATCATGACTTTTCTTTATACCAGAATACGGCAAAAGGAAGGGTTATGATTTTAGTAATCTGTGTATGTTTGTATTTATGTATGTACCACCGTAGGGCCTTAGGTACTGATTTTGTTAAATTAGGTGTTAATCGATTTGTTATGGCCATAGGCTACATTTTACTCGAATGATATCGAAATGAAAACATCAGGGATTTCTAAATTTTTCCAATAGTCGCGGGTTACAGTTTTTTTATTAATACTTACTGCTTCTTATTGTAGGAAAATTAAACGAAAAAACATGGAATATATTGCACCGGCAAAACTTAATAGCAGAATAAAACTTTCTATTACACCATTTATAATCCACTCCGCCATTTTTCGAATATCGCCACGTTCTACAAGTGTAATTGAAATAATGAAAAAGTTAATTAGGTCGAGCACGAAGCCTTACTTCTATTTTGCGGGGACTTGCCATAAAATAATACTATTACCTTCTAAAGTTTATAGCTGAGTCCCCACGCAAATAAAATGACTTGAGGAACAAGTTTCATAAAGTAGCAGATTGCCTGTCCACTAAAGCACAGATTAAACCTAGCAATTGAAGGTATGGCCACCGGGCCAAACCCACCGGGTTTTATTAAACCTCTGTGTCATTCGCCAATAGGAGCAGGGGCCATACTGCCAAGTGCCAACGCTTAAAATCAGTTGTTTCATTATTGCTCTATTTCGTGTTTTAGAATTATAATCCTTATTTTAATGACGTAAAGGCACGTAACATCCAACTGTCATTTTGAGTAATATTGCATACTAGCTGATGCCCGGGACTTCCTCCGCGTGGGTTGAGGTTTTTTGGTTCCCGCGGGAACCCTTTTATTTTCCGGGATAAAAAGTAGCTTATGTGTTATTCCTGACTATAATCTATCTTCTATATTAATTTCATCCAGATCCGTTCTGCCGTTCTAGCGTGAAAGGGTAACAAACATCCATACATCCATACTTACAAACTTTCGCGTTTATAATATTAGTAAGGTTAAGGAAGTTTTGCTTTAAGCATTGGCAGTATGGTCCCAGGTTTCTATTACTGTATTAAATTTAAACTGAACAGTCCCACTATCCTTAGGTTTGATATGTAAACAAAAATAACATTTTATAGCAAACCTTCAACGGATAAAAAAAATCAGTGGCTTAGATAATATATTGATTTTAGGATTGGGTATCAAAATGTTTGTATCACACAGGCAAACAGACATATGTGATGAAACTATAAGGATGTTTTACTATGAAAGAGAGACCTAGTATGAAGCTTATGTAGTCGCAGAAGTTATTATTATTGTAACGTCGGTGACAATAATATTTATTGGCACGACAATATAATAATTGAGTTAAACGGGCAGCGTTTAACATCGATCATATCAATTTTAATTATACCTCACTGCAGTAAACGTCATTGGTCAAAACCATGTCAAAACGTTAAATTAATTTGCTGCTTTTAACGCGTTATTTATTCAATTAGAATTACAATGACCAACATAGAATTAAAATTAGCCACATGCTCTGAATGTGCTGCAGCGCAAGCCCTGAGATAGAACTAGCCCAATTTTAATTAGCTGTTTGTTTTCAGAACTTTGTTTCCAAATGAACGCTAAAATAAACACGGAGGAGGTGCTTAATCCGCCGCTAGCCTTTGGTGGTTACACATCGTGTAGGGCCGTCATTCACATACACGCTCTGATTAAGTGCCCATCCCTTCACTATGGTATTAAGGTCTAGACCCACTACCAAAGACGCGGCGCGGCAGTCGGCGCGTAGCAGCAAGTATTTTGACAATTACTCGTATGTCGGAGTGCCTCTCCGTGTCGCGTCGCTTAGGGCTTAGCTCCATACAAACTCATACTTATATTTGCCGCTGCGTGCCGCGCGTTGCATCTGTAGTGGGGCTAGAACTTTAGAATGCAGTGCCAAGGTTCGGCGTGATGCCGAATCACGCCGAACTTTTGCACAGAGCATTTATGGGCTATACGGTCACGCGCTAAATTGTTTTGGTCTACTCTAGGAAGTAGGGTATTGTGTGGGTTTATTTAATAGCATCCTACAAGACGTCGACAGAGACGTCTATCGGTTGACGACGACGACGAAACATTTTGAAGTGAAACTTCTTTAGAATCGTTGTGATTTGAAAATTTGATGAATCGAAAAAGCGACTGCCGTGTGTGAATTGCACACACACACACACACACTTTTTTGGTTTTCAATAGTACCTAAGCTTCTTCTGTCCCCAAAACACCATAAAATAAACACGGGGGATTCAATGCAGAGCCGTTCCAGGACTATGTCGTGCGTTACTGGTAGCCCCATATTGTGTAGGGTCGTAAATCACACACACGCTTTGATTATGGGCCCGTCCCTTCATTATGGCATTAGAATGCAGTGCCAAGGTTCGGCGTGATTCCGAATTTATGGGCTACGGTCACACGGGAAATTGCTTTTGTCTAGGAAGTTAGGTATTGTGTGGATTTATTTAACATGATGATTAAGTTATGTACCTTTATGGTAAACCGGTATATATTCTAAGCTTGAGAAATAAGCTGTATTAAATTGTAGGTGTGTTTTTATGTACATAGAATATAATAGAGATATAATATGACATATCTTTCTAATCATTTAAACACTCCTTATAATGTTTGAACATAATTTTTTCTTGAAAAACAAGTTTTTTCTTAATAAAATGTGGCGCACGCCTTTCAAGTTACCGAATACCTATGCGTTGTCGCTAAATGAATATAGGTATAAGTTTCATTTTGAACGTCTTGACAGATATTATGCTCGTGAAAGGATGGACGTATATTGTAAAAACTTACATAATTATCAAACTTAAAATTAAGAAATATAATAAATACCCTTAAATAAGAAATATCCTAGACTAGACCTATCACGAAACATATTATATCTAGGGCCCAAATCAAAAATGAAGAATTTTCACAGAAAACAGATATTTTTTCATACCTACCTTAAGGTATTGGTTTTTAAATACCAAGTTAAATCAAGTACCTAATTAAAAAATAAAAACGCAATATTATGATTCCAAGCATCACTATTTAGTATTTACAGTTTACACTTGTGATAGCAGAAATTACCAAAAATACTCTCTATATGATAAATATATTTGAAAATATGTTACATAATACATAAATATGTACATAACCTTACCTATATGCAAAGTTAACATACAGAAGCAGCGCTACTTTGCTAAATGAAATAAGTATTCTAGCAATACAAAATCTACAAGAAAATATTCAAACCAATCCTTACTTGACACAGACAGACAGTCCATCCGTCAAGCGTGCGATAGAGTGAGGAAAAAAGATAGTATATTAGATATTTTTTATGTACATGCAATCCATACTTATATAATATAAATAATTTGTGCGTGTGTTGGATTGGAAGCATTCACATATTTACAAAAGGCATAATATTAACATTTAGGGTTACATTTAGGGGTATATAAAGGCACTGAAAGAAATGTACAGTAAAAAAGAAAAAAAAAATTCTAATAATAATAGTTTATGTACAGAAGATTTTTAATTTATATACCAACAGTATTTTTAAAAATATAATTTAATGTTATTTACTATTGTTTTTTTATATGTATTCGGCTTGATTTGATTACTTTGCAAAAGTTAGTTATTTGTGTTTATTGTTTCATCTATTCCAGATATACTTCTTTTTCTAAATTGGAAACAATACAATAGAACTTAAAGCCTAATCTAATTACTATATAAATCATGCCCGTGGCTAGAATGTTTTTGATTAAATTAAAAGTTGAACTAAAAATTCAATATTTTTGAATCCTTAGATATTTTTTGTTTAAATGTTTATGGCATTGGCTCAAATGATAGATAGGCTGATTAGAGCTCAAAGGTCCAATTGGCGTTCGCATCCTAAGATGTGATCCTAAGTGTCCTCGCACTAGTAAACACAGCGTTGGAAGATCCCCCAATCAACCCTCAGGATGATACTTCCACAACGTACCAAAGGGTTACCTAACCAAGAGAGCCTTTACACGCATGCGGCACAAGACCGCGTGTTCTGTGGAGATACTTGATCCTTAATCCAACAGTGCAGAAAATTTTTTTAAGACTACGAATAGAACGATTCTATGGTAAAGTTTGAACCTACAAGCTATTCGTTGAGCAGTGAGCTGTTGAAACGTCTCGTGGCTCAGTATAGCTACCTTTTATTTTATAGCAGAGTTTAAGTCCTCCCGTAATATATGGTAGAGTAAATCCGACAGTAAACTAACTTCTCTGAATTATATTGCAAACTCAATTTACTCGGTAGTGTACGGAATGGTGCGGCGATTACTCTTTTACTTCCTGATAAAAGAGAGTGGAAGTTCGGCATTTTATGAGGCTAGTAGTCATTCCACGTGTCGTTAAACATTGTTTTTATGGTGGATTTTAAAAGAGCAAAATTAAGTTAAAAGAAAAAGTGTAGGTACAGAAAATGTGATGTTTATATAATATTTTATTCAACGCCGACCCTCTACTGAGTTCGGATCTCAGAATATGAAGGGTTAAGGTTCATAGTCCACCACGCCAGCCAAGTGCGGATTGGCAGAACCTTTGTGAATATTATAAAGAACGCTCAGGTATGCTCCACGATGTTTTCCACATATACTCGTATATATCTGATACTTCAAACTAGCTGATGCACGCGAATTCTTTCGTGTAAAATAAGGTTTTTTAATACCTACGGGTACTCCTTAATTTTCCGGGATAGAAAATAGGCTTTGTCTCCAGGTCCTCAACTATACTCGTGCAAAAAATCATGTCGATGACAGGGTACCATCAACATAATTGTAAATTATATTGAAGGGTGGTCTACTTTTAAGTGAGGTCTATATCGGGATAGATATAGACACCAGCATTAGCTGGAAATCTCATGTTAAAACAAATAAAAACGAAACTTTCTAAATTTACCTACGCCCTAAAAGAAATAAAAAAATCAACGAGCACAGAAGCGGCAATTTTGGCATACTATTCTTATGCAAATGCATGGCTGAGCTATGGTGTAGTATTGTGGGGAAACAGCACAAATGCACCAGAACTATATATACTGCAAAAAAAATGCATAAGAATAATTAAAAAACTTAAAGAGTCGGGAAAGTTGTGTACCTCACTTTAAATCACTAAACATACTAACCCTGCCATGCATTTACATAATAGAATCAGCTAAATTTGTAAGGAAACAACCGCAAAACTTTAAAAAACTAGAGGACCCTACCGCGACGTTACCAATAAAGATCCACACGTAAAAATAATATGATGATTCCCAGTTCCAACCTAAGCATCCACAGTACCGGTCCTAACCCGATGTGTGTAAAAATCCATACTAATATTATAAATGCGGAAGTGTGTCTGTCTATCTGTCTGTCTGTCTGTCTGTCTGTCTGCTACGCTTTCACGGCCTATCTGTTCAACCAAATTTTGATAAAATTTAGTATAGGGATAGTTTGATACCCGGGGAAGGATATAAGCTACTTTTTATCCCGGAAAATTGAAGAGTTCCCGAGGGAATCAAAAAACCTTAATCCACGCGGACGAAGTCGCGGGCATCATCTAGTTTATAATAAAATACCCGACAACATCAAACCTCTGGAAAGTAATACAGCGTTTGTCAATTCTTTAAAAACATTCCTAATTGATAAATTGTACTATAAATTAAATCATTTCTTTGAAGAAAAATAAGGCAGCCGTCTCTCTACTACCTGACTGATTTTTGCTGTACCGGGGTTCCAATATTGACATTAAGTAAATTTTTATAAACTGTTTTGGAATGCAAAATAAATTAATATGAATATTATAAATATGCAAAGTTGGTGACGGTAAATGTCTAAGATGTTTTATGAATTCCAGAGAACGACTTTGCCATAATCAGGTAGACTGGTTGAACTAGGCCACGACATAGTACTTATTATAGTCGCTCATTACACCCATCGAGGTTATGGGTTTTATTACACCATTCCGCGGTATGAGGGTAATTTGATTGAGGCGTTTCGGCGAAGCGGCGCCCGGCTCGTTCGTTCAGGTCGCCTGGTAGGGTAATGTCACGCATTATAAAACAACACTATAAACACACACAGATAGTTCTCTCTTTTCGGATTGTATATAGTGCTTAGGTCCTGTTGATGGACACTACAGCATCACCGGGGGGCTGTGGAAGACCACGGAAGCTCTGTCGAGAGGGGGTAAGCACTAGGGCTCAAGGTTTTTTTATTCCACTACAAGTTAGCCATGGACTGCGATTTCACCTGATGGTAAGTAATCATGGTATGATGGTAGCGGGCTAACCTGTCAGGGGCATGGCAGTTATAATTAACCCATACCCCTATTGGTTTCGCTAAATCGCTTGGCGGCACGTCTTTACCGGTAGGGTGGTAACTAGCCACGGCCACAGTCTCCCACCAAGCCAGACCAGGGAAAAGTTAGAAATTATAAATTCCCAAATTGTAGCTGCCGGGAATCGAACCCGGGATCTCACAACACTGCGCCAGGGAGGTCGTCGATGAAATAGTAGTAAAGAGCCAGCGGTGGGTTGATGATAATGATTTATCTTTTGAAGTATCACAACTGAGCACGAATCTCCAATCAGAATGAAAAAAACTTAGATCATAGGTCCAGCGAGCTGGCCAAGTGAAAATGGACAGACTTGATACACCTTTGACAACATCATGGAAAACAACTCTGAAAAAGATAGTGGTTTATGCTAGCGTTTAAGAAGCCGAAGTCTTTCCCTCTTTCTTGAATTATTAAAAGATAGAATAGGTACTTAAAGTGCCTAGCTAATTGACTCCTCTAAAATCCTGGAATTTTGATCTTGAAAATGTGGGACAAGGCATTTCGGTGAATAGTCTCGTTTGTTCTGGTTTCATCCCTTAATTTCACGCATTGTAAACAATACTGTACATCAAACACATCTAAGGGACCGTACCATTTTGAAAGGTACAGCTTTCCGTTGAGTACCCAATCGTGATCAATTAGCCGATCTTTGATGTATGTTTGGTAACAATATAATGTCCTCCCGTCCGGATTTCGGTCATGGCGGCCAATCTCCACAGTTAATTGCGTGGGAGATATTATGACATTCAACAAATATAGATTCACTCTCTATTCCCTTACCCTCATAGCCCAATGGGACGGAATATTCCGACACGACCGGAGAGAGATCAGACGCAGGAACGACGGTTTTACGTACTCTCCGTGGCAAATGGGTGTAACACAGCCAATTTTTTTACTCAGGGCTAGTATAAAGAATTTCTTGTCATAAAAACCCAATTAATATTTTTTAATGGCCCGACCCGGTAGTCGAAACCGGGACGTCGTCATCTGAAGTCGAACATGCTAACCGCTAGCGGCTAGACCAACGAGGCAATTTTATTTCATTCTGATCATAGCACAGAATTTCCTTGTATTTTCAACTCTCCGTTAATGTAAATCGGCATAATTTTGCATTAATTGCTTCCAAAAAGCCCAAGTGTTTGCTCCATACTCCACACGAGTACGCAGTAAACATACTGCCAACTGTATGTTCACTAAACTGTGGTAATGTGTAGGTAATATTAAGTGGGTGCCACACATGTGTACAAAGATTTGAAAAGATTAAGGTATTTACACGTATTCAAATACCGCGTCTAACTTTGTTTATTCAAATCTGTGTACACATGTCTGGTACTGCATGTATTCGATAGGAGTGTTACATACCCCCAAGCAGTTCCGGGTTGCCGAGGTTAACGTAGAAAAGGACATCCTTTTCGTAGCTGTCCTCCTCTATTATGTGAAGGGGGATGAATTTTCTGAAACAAAGAAATATTTTTTTTTATATTTTTTAATAATGTAGTTTATTAGGTTTCTATTGGTATCAAATTCAAATATTATAATATTATTAATTTCAATTATTATAATTTATAGGTTTAGCATTTTTTTATATGACATTTTATGAGCATGACAATTTTGTTTTGACTCCAGATTTCTGGAGCCCTATTATGCATAAATTATTGCTACAGAGTAACGATTACAATCACCTCGGATTTGTCAACATTCTTTCGCTACTGGTCACATCCATATCCAAACTAATATTATAAATGCGAAAGTGTGTTTGTATGTGTGTCTGCTATGCTTTAACGCCCCATTGTTTCAGCCAATTTTAATTGTATAGAGGTAGGTTATATCCCGGGGAAGGACTTGGGCTATTTATTTTTTCTTTCTGGGAGCAACTCCTTAATTTACCGGGACAAGAGGTAGTTAAGTCACTATCCAGGTGCTCATCTTTACCCATATAAAAAATCACGTCGATCTGTTCCTCTGTTGCAGCGAGATTGAAGGACAAACCAACAAATAAACACACGTTCGTATTTATAATATCAGTATGATTGACTCTTTTGGTTTTTTCATTAGTCACATATGTAAATTTGAAATATCTTGGCGTCTTTCTAAAGAGGCTGAAGGAGTCTCTAGAGAAACTCTACAGTGAAGGCTTTGTCCCGACCCTTCTCGCATAAAATTATCATCTTGTTATCATAATTTAGCTATGATAATGCCAAAATGTAATAATATCTTTAGCAGCGGTTTGCCGGTGAATTTTCGGTGAATTTTCGGCACCCTTGCCGAGACTATGGATTTTAGCCGGTAATAGAAAAAGAGAGGGTCACACCAAACCTATATCGACATGAAACCGGCTTAAGCCGGTCAGAAAAGCTTTCTCTCTCTCTCTGGATCGTCTCATTGCTGAGGGTCGTGACCCCCATTCCATTAATCACATAATGGTAGGAATTTTCTTGGGATACCTAATAATGCGGTGGGTTCCCACGTCCTTCCACATACGACTCGGCTAAGAGTATTTAAACTCCTGAATTTGTTACGATTATTATCAGATATTAGTGATAATAACCGGGACCGACGGCTTAACGTGCTCTCCGAGACATGGAGGAAACGAATAGGCTAAATTTGACCCTCCAAATTCGGTCACCCATCCAGTTACCGACTTGAGTCAACGTTGCTTAACTATCGCAATCGACTGATATGCGTTGTCACAACTAGGTCATTCGTTCCTCATAGAATTATTGCAATGAAATAAAAACTCGCACTCACCAAATAGTTCCTCACGAAAAGATTAGAAAGAAAAGTAGCAATCCTTTGAAATAACGATCCGTTACAGTATTACATACCTATGTAAAAGATAATAAAGTCGGCATTTGTAATCGCATTAGCCGGGTTTGAGTAAGAATTTTCAAGAAAACTTTCGCATACAACGCTTTTTAGAACGTTAAATACTTAGGGTTCCGTGAGAACTTTTGAAATAATGCTAACTAATAACTTGAAATTAAAAGTTTACTAAAGTTAGAAATTACCTTGATCCGTTATTTAGGTACAGAAATAAATGTTAAGTATTTAAGTACAGAAAAGGTACTTATTTTTTATTTTTGTTGTTAGGTAATAATAAAATAAATGCGAAAGTTTGAATGGATGGATGAATGAAATTTGGCACAGAGATAGTTAATAGATTACGGTCTGGACTCTGGAATATAGGTCGATTTTATACAGGAAAATTAAAGAGTTCCAGCGGGAACCAAAAAATCTCAATCCACGAAGACGAAGTTGCGGGCTTCAGTTAGTTTCATTATAATTTTCGCTGGCTTCTATGTTAGGTATATAAAGTTCTATATTTGTCACAAAACGAAGCAAATTATGTTCAAACTGTTGCCTTTTATATTAGAACGCTAACACTCTACAGTGAAACACGTTTCACCTGCATAGGTAAGTATTACGCAGCCCCATAAAAAAGTGAGCGCGCGGAGTTTTTTTTTGCCTACCTGTCATTTTTTTTGCCCGTTGTATTTTCACCCTTAATGTTACGCAACTACAAATACGCAACTCCATAAGCTTCTTCTCATCTTGTTGCGCGAGGCTTAAAATCGTTAAAATAAATCACCGTAACGGTTCATATAAATGTAAATCACTTTTAATATATGCAGAACCCTCACAAATTCAGCATCCCTCCCTTTTTCCGTTTAGTCAGCGACAGGCTATGAAGCGTAAATCCCTGATATCCGACAGGCATTAATCTTTGCACACGCTGCTTAATATTCCAACCAGAGAGGTATTTATCACTAGAGGCAGAGTTGTCTTGCATCCAGACAGGTGTTAATATGCGACTGCGCACAGATGGCTAATTTTTCTGAAGATAGGACGCCATGGCCGAAATTTGGTCAGGAGGACATTACATAACATTTATATGTATACCGTCTCGCAAAACTACCTCAACCTACATGTTAACCAAGAGGTAGGAACTTCCAGTCGTGATTTAAGCTATTAACTCCCTGGCGCACTGATTAACGCTGTGGTCTTATTAGTTTGAGATCCTGGGCTTGAAACTCGGCAGAGTCAATTTGGGAATTTAATTTCTGAATTTTATCTGGTCTGGTCTGGTCATGGCTAGTTGCCAACTTTCGAAGTCAATGGTGATTTGCGGTACAAAAGTTCACAAATCCCCATTGATAGGGAAGGTCTATGGAGATTAGTGGAATAGCTCCACCCTTCCGCCAAAGACGTGCCGCCTAGTAATTTAGCTAAACCTATTATGGGCATGAGCTGAATATAAGTTACATTACCAATATCTTTGAGCATTTTAAACACAGGCGTATTTACCTATGGTGCAGGGTGTGCGTTGCACACGGGCGCAGCGGTCCTAGGGGGCGCCGAGCGGCGCTCGCTGCGGAGCCCCACTCGGCGCGCGCGTTGGCCGGTCGCGGCCTATGGTCGTGGCACTTTGCATACATTTTGTATAGCATCTGGAGCTCTTCATAAGTTGTGTTGTTACTTGTACCACACCTTGTACTTTTCCTATTCCATTCCATTTTGACCGCGCGCTTACTAGGGGGCGCTAGGGTAATGTTTACACACGGGTGCTACATAGGCTAGAGACGCCTCTGATATTAATGCTCGAAGACATTAAGCTTGATGTACATATTATGTATAAGGTCTGTTGCTCTAAGGTACATAACTCAATGTCTCCTCCCTACCTTATAAATTATAAGAATTATAAGAATCGCTTGATGAATTACCCCGAAAAGCGACAGCGTTACCCTACGTTACCCCCAAAGAAAGACTAATCTTGGTTATAATAACGATAACTAACTAATAAATTATTATAATAATCGCCGATATTATAAAGACTTGATGAATCACCCATAAAAACGTCAGCACCCTGGGAAAACGGGTATAGCTAGCTAATGATAGGTACGTAATAAATTATTTTAATCGTACCTACGCTTCTTTTTCTTGTTTTTTTTTTTAATAGTGAAGATGACTTATGTTCTCCAGACGTTTTCGGCCACATGGGATGAACTCCAAATGGGAGGGAAGGAGTGACTATAGAAGGAAGAGCAGAGAAAAATATTAAATTACTAGATGATGCCCGCGACTCCATCCGCGAGGATTAAATTTTTTATGCACGTGGGAACTCTTGAATTTTCCGGGTAGATAACCTTCCTTCCTTAGATGCCCTGATATATTTCATTTTTTTTCAAAAAAATATCTTAGCTAGTCACTGTCACATACATCCAAATCTGTTACAGAATTTAGAAGTTATGTTGGAATAAATAAACTCATATACCTACAAATAAACTCCTTTTTTTGGGCAGTCGTATAAAAAGGAAAAATCCTGACTCATTATGGATTTAAGAAACCCTTGGACTAACGTGGAAAATGTGTACGAAATAAATACGTGAGTACAAGAATTACTTTAAACGTTCCTCATCGAAGACATCGACGTGCTTCAATTATTATGAAACGTGCTCTTACTTACTGATCTACAGACGTCTCTCTTTCACTCGTACCTATGTACCTAGTCTACTATATGCTGCAATGGACATCGTAGGTATTACCTTAATTTTATTTTACGATACAAGAATATCGATTTGTCGCGTTTTATGTTATACTAGCTCATTCCCGTGACTTCGTCCGCGTGGATTGATGTTTTTCGGTTCCGGGAACTCCTTAATTTTCCAAGATAAAAAGTAGGTAGCCTATGTTATTCCAGGCTATAATCTATCTCTGTGCCAAATTTCATCCAGATCCGTTTAGCCGTTCAGGCGTGATTGAGTAACAAATGTCCGACAATAGCATAAGACCTAAATTAACACCGGTTATTTCATCCCAATTAAATAAAGAATTTCCGCGGTTGTCGGAATCCAAAACTGAAGCGGACGAAGCCGCGGGCATAATCTAGTAGAATTATATTTTTCGCATTTATTATTTGTTGTAGGTATTTAGTTATGTGTTCCCACAAGATGATCATTCATCAAACTGATCTGTAATTCTCATCAAAGTTTGGGAGGTATCTATAGTAGATCAATGCGAGAATTCTGATTAGGATTTACCGACCCAATAAAACTTATATTGAAAAAGTTTTGACCACGTCGGTCAAAACTAATCCAACATCTAGCATAAGTGCCGGTTTCACCAACTCCGAATAACTTTTAACTAAAATACGAATATAGATGTTTTACTTTTGACAAAAATTGTACCTACAGGATTTAGCTGTCCACCACTACAGCCTATTAACGTCCCACTGCTGGGCACAGGCCTCCACTCTCATAGGAGAGAGGTAATTAGAGCTTAGACCCACCACACTGCTCCAATGAGGGTTGGCGGGCTTTAACGACTATTATCATGTTAGTGATGATAACCGGGACCGACGGCTTAACGTGCTCTCCGAGGCACGGGGCTGAAACACCGCCAACTTCCGAATCCGGGCTGGCACTGAGAATTTCTTAATTGAAAAACCCAATACCTAACTTTTTATGCCCGACTGGGAATCGAACCCTGGACCTCGTGACCCGCAGTCGACTATGCTAACCGCTAGACCAACAAGGCAGTCGAAAATTTTAAATTTATTCGTAGGTTAAATGTTATTTGAAGGTATTTAAATCGACACTAGTAATCATCAATAAAGTCCGTTTTTGACATTTGATAGAACAGACTTGTTTTTTTTAAAATACAAAGAAAATATTTGCGAGATGATTTCTAAGCCTATATTGATTTTTATGGGCGTTTCCTCGTGCTCCTGTTAATTTGTCCTATCGATGGGAGCACGAGGAATAGTTCTTCCTCGTGCTCATACTACGAAGTTTAATTATGAAACGGAAAAGTAGACAATTGAAATAAGACTAAGGTAGTAGGAGCACAAGGACGACCTATTTCCACCTATTTCCAACTATTCCTCGTGCTCCCATCATTAGGACAAATTAATAGGAGCACGAGGAAACGCCCATTTTTATCAGTTACCCAGGTTCTTCCACTGATCTCATGGTCTTTTAACAAGATGATGCCGACGATTTCTGTGGAAACTCTTTGATTTTCGATGAAAGCCTTCCCCGGAATGCAACATACTCGTGTCAAGGTCTAGCCCGACTTGAGAAGCAGGGCGCGGCGCGGCACGTAGCAGCAAATATTACTTGTATGAGTATGAATGGGGCCGCGTCGCGCTGTGCATCTGCTTGCCACGTCGCTTAAGTGGGCCTAGCCCGATACAAACTCATACAAAGAACATTTGCAGCTACGTGCCGCGCTGCTCCGTGCCTCATACCCTCATACCTTTAGATGGGCCGTAAAAAGTAAAAACGTAGCAAATAGACAGACCGATAATCAAATACAGTTTTGCTTTCGTAATTTGGATATAAATAAATCTTTATTTTCCAAAACTGATTAGAAAATTTCAATAGTGTGAAACCCTGACTCCTGATGTAGTAAAAACTGTGTTATAGGAGATAAGTGTCTTCCCACTCTATAAATCAACAATTCACAGTTGACAAATGAAAATTAATTTATATGTACTGACTTTTTTTCCCGCCAACCCGCATTGGAGCAGCGTTTTGGGTCTAAGCTCTAACTCCCTCTCTCCTATGAGAGTGGAGGCCTGTGCCCAGCCGTGGGACGTTAATGGGCTGTAGTGGAAGCGGATTTTGTTTTATTCTACTACGAGCATGGATGAGTTTGATACGCCCAACTCCAAGATTATGAGTTATCATGCAATTCTGCGATCTAAACTGGATGATGGGTAAAAAAATTAAGGCAGTAATTATGTTTTTTTTTAAATGCAAGAATACCAAGCAAACACTCATCGTTGTAGAGTCGTTGATGCAGATTGTACGTAATGGGGCTTAGTACTTGTTTCGATCGAAATAACACACTTAAGCATCAATAACACCTGTATTGATTCACACAGGGGGGTTACAACCATTGCATCGGTTAAAGCAATATTACTTCAAAATTACAGTTTTATATCACGAACCTTCACGTCCTTAAAATAAGGACTAAAATTCTAAAACAGGAACGTCAACAGTATTAAAACAATACGGATTTAAGCGGTGATAGTATGCCTCCAGGTCTAACTTTAGGCATCCTTCGATGCATGATTAGTAAGTAAGTAGACACTTCTTGGAAAGTGGTCTGAATAAATAACTTAGGATATCTACCAACGCTCTATTTATAGCTGAAATTATTAACTAGACACCGTGTCAGTCAACTCTAGACATGTCGATAAAATTAAAGGATATGTATTAGACGCCACTATAGTGGTAATTTTAAAGAAATATCCATTAGTGATAAGTTTGGATAACAACATTCTACCGTAAGTTTATCAGTAGAATCATTTTTCCGAACCGGTGGTAGAACTTTAAAAAAAAAAGTGGAAAAAGTTGTCCTACTTAAAATAAAAAAAATCATTTATTAACTAAATCATCATCGTCATCCAAACTAATAAGTTTTATAAATGCGAAAGTGTGTCTGTCTATCTGTCTGTCTGCTACGCTTTTACGGCTCATCTATTCAACCGATTTTGATGAAATTTGGTACAGGGGTAGGTTGAAATTTGGTACAGGGGTGGTATCCCGGGGAAAGACAAAGACTACTTTTCATACCGGAAAATCAAAAAAGAATCAAAAAATTCTAATCCACGCGGATGAAGTCGCGGGAAGTATTAGTAAAGATTGAAAGACGTATGGCCTAGTAATAGCAACAGTGCTAATTTAACTTTGGTATAAGAATGGCATTCTGAACCAGCGATATATTCACTTAACGATTCAAAAGCACTTGTAAAATGGTAAGTACATATTTCATTTTATTGAATTGTTCACAACATAATTAATATAAAAAATTCTTTTTAAACAACCGACTTCAAACTCCCGCGCCAACTTTACAACAACAAGCACACGCCATACAAAGTACTTATTTTATTATTGATATTTTAAAATCGCTCGACCGATTTCGATAAAATTTATATGGGACCACATGGGAAGTATGCCCTTTCAAATAAAAAAAGAATCATCCAAATCGGTCCACCCAGTCAAAAGTTCTGATAAAATAGAGCACACATTTTCTCTCTCGCATTATAAATTCACGAAAACGCCGAACGAAAATAATATAGCAAGTATCATTTTATGCTCTACTAGCGATCCGCCCCGGCTTCGCACGGGTACCACTAATAATCCTAATAGTCTATACCCAATGTAGCCAGTGGGCAGTGGGCAGGTTTTACATTTTTACATTACATTGTAAGAGTACGTCCGTCTCCATTCTCACCACACCTGCCACATTGTGTTTGTGTAACTTTAACTATTTTAGTCAGCGCACGCCTCGTAAGCTCTCAGAAGAGACGATTTTTTCCGACTTCTTTGACATTATTGCAATTTTCGTGAGGATCTCTAATTTTTTCAAAATACAATATAGCCTATGTCACTCGCTGATAATGTAGGTTTCTAAAGGTGAAAGAATTTTTAAAATCGGTTGAGTAGTTTTTGAGTTTATCCATTACAAACAAACAAACAAATATTTCCTCTTTATAATATTATTAATATAAGTACTCGTATATGCTCTATTAATTGAAATGGTCTACCTAGCTGAGCACTCGCAAATTGCAATGGTTGTTACGAGTGCATTCGTTAAACGGAAGTAAATATGAATTATGATTGAAACTTGCCGAATGCATCGCATTCACTCATTGAAATAAAAAGTTTTAATTTTATTATTATTGTTTATTATTTCAATATTCAAATTCTTTCGTTTTATTTAGTAACTAGCTGATGCCCGCGACTTCGTCCGCGTGGTTTAAGTTTTTTTAAATTCCCCGGGAACTCCTTAATTTTCCGGGATAAAAAGTAGCCTATGTAGCTCTCCAGGTCATCGTCATTTACCATTAGGTGATATCGCAGTCAAGGGCTAACTTGTAGTGGAATTTAAAAAAATGTTTACCCCCTAATTCGGCGTTGATACTCAATACTTACCTACTATATTCCCGTTGAACTTAAAAGTAATCCTTCAAACGATTAAAACCTAATTGGGTTAAGGTTGCACTTCGCAATTTCGCCCCAAAATATAAAAAGCAAGCCCCTATTACCTTCCTAATATTTAATGTCATCATTTCACCATCCTCGGGCCGTACTCTTAGAGAAGATTCATCCTATATTAACCCCCTTGGCAGCCTTCCAAAGTTTGCAGACTCAGGGAAATGTCACTTTTTACATCATTTCAGCTCATAATTTAGTTGATAGAGCGAGGGGAAGCCACCTGATTTGAATAAAATGAATGGATCTTTTTGATGTAAGACATATTATTGGAAACACATAGTACTGAAAACACCGCCAAATTGTATACTTAATTTGTTTTTAGCTAAGTTTACTATTGTTTATTTTCCTTTGTGGTGTACAATAAAAGTATATTAATTCATTCATTCATTCATTCATTCATTCATTCATACTGATAGGATAGGATAAAACTTTAGCGCGAAATGTCAGCGCGCGGACTTTTATGGAGGTGGACAGACCTGCCTGACACAACGAAGCTTACTGTGTATACAGGTCTAGCCCCACTATGCACGGAGCGGCCCAGCACGTAGTGGAAAATACTATTTGTATGAGTTTGTACGGGGCTGTGTCGCGCAGTGCACTGTGCATCTCCGTGCCTAGTTGCTTAAGTGGGCCCAGCTCAGCAGCAATAAATAATATATAATAATAAATGAACTTCCGATGGAACTTAAGACCAAAATAACATGAAACAACATTATGTACCAAATTAAAAATTATCTTTTAAAAACTAAATGCCTGCATACATAAAAGTATGATTTGTATGCGCAGAATTAGCCTTATTTACAGTTATTTTAAAACTACCTACAATAAAAAAAAAATATATACTACTTGAACCTTTTGTAGATAAAATCGTTTGAATTTTACATTATAGATTTAATACGTTTTACATGTGGTTTTACACCTACATATTTAGTAAGCATGGAGGTATGTGCAGTGCAGTGCTTAGACAAGCCGTCAAGCGCTCACGAGCACGAAGAACCCAAAAAACATGTGTAGATAAATTTTATTTGTAAAAAAAATAAAAAAAATACTTGCCGCTACGTGCCGCGGGGCCGGGGCTAGTCTTTCAAATATCGCTGACGTACATCTGTGAAGGGAAATGCCGTAAGGAAACCTAAGAGTTCACTATCTAGACCACACAAACGAAAAATCTTACATAAACCTCTCAAACCCTAATTTACGGCGCCATTAAAAAACTACAAAAGCAAATAAGCAATAAATAGTTTTCCGTTTAAAAGCCACAATACATTGAACATTCTTACCGTACCGAGAAAGGGTTAACGCCATTTTTCCAACCCCCCATTATACCCGCAAGTGGTGGGCAAAACAGAAACCCTCCGAGGGACATTTGTTAGCCATTGTATTCGCACACCTGCCACGGTACATTGTTATTTATGAGGCTAGCTCTAATGCTATGTTCGCACTGCGAAGAATATTCGCGGATTTTTTTTTCGCAATTGGGTACTTGACAGCTGGTCAAAACACCAACTTTTTTTCGAACGTCAAAACGCGTGCATAATATGGGAATTTATATGAAATTTTGAAAACTGACGTCATCAAAGTTCGACGCACTTTTTTACTTTAAACGATCGTTTAAAATAGTTATTTAACACTAGCTAATGCCCGCGACTTCGTCCGCGTGGATTGAGGTTTTTTGGTTCCCGCGGGAACTCTGTCATTTTCCGGGATAAAAAGTAGCCTATGTGTTATTCCAGACTATAATCTATCTCTGTGCCAAATTTCATCTAGATCCGTTCGGCCGTTGGGGCGTGATTGAGTAACAAACATCCATCCATACATCCATCCATCCAAACTTTCGCATTTATAATATTTATTATATTATTTGATATTTGATTGATGATAACAAACTAACAGGGGACGTGGATATTACGACTTTTGGGAGATCCTCTACTTATTATTCACCAAATACCAATCGTCGTCGTCGTCGTCGTCAACCGATGGACATCCACTGCTGGACATAGGTCTCTTGTAGGGTCCTCCACAAGCCACGGTCTTGCGCCGCCTGGATCCAGCGACTCCCTGCGACTCTCTTGATGTCGTCTGTCCACCGTGTGGGGGGTCTGCCGACGCTACGCCTTCCAGTGCAGGGTCGCCATTCCAGCACTTTGGGACCCCAACGTCCATCGGTTCTCCGAACTATGTGCCCCGCCCATTGCCACTTCAGCTTCGCAACTCTTCGGGCTATATCGGTGACTCTGGTTCTCCTACGGATCTCTTCATTTCTGATTTGATCACGTAGGGACACTCCCAGCATAGCCCTCTCCATCGCCCGCTGAGTGACTCTGAGCCTTCTTATCAGGCCCATAGTCAGCGACCATGTCTCGGATCCGTTAGTCATCACTGGCAACACGCACTGTTCGAAGACTTTGGTCTTCAGACACTGAGGTATGTTGGACGAAAAGACATCTCGAAGCTTCCCGAACGCAGCCCAGCCGAGTTGGATTCGGCGGTTGACCTCCTTCTCGAAAATGGACCTACCCAGCTGAACTGTGTGTCCCAGGTACACGTACTCGTCTACACTCTCGAGTGCAGAGCTCTCAACGATCACTGGGTGGAGCGGAACATGAGCGTTAGACATAACTTTCGTCTTACTCATATTCATTTTTAGGCCCACCTGTTGAGAAACTCTGCTGAGGTCATTGAGCATTGCATTGAGGTCTTCCAGAGTCTCTGCTATGATGACTATGTCATCGGCAAACCGAAGGTGAGTGATGTACTCGCCGTTTATGTTGATGCCAAGTCCGTTCCAATCCAGAAGCTTAAAGACGTCTTCCAATGCAGCGGTAAATAGCTTCGGGGAGATAACATCCCCGTGTCGCACTCCCCGCTGCAGTCGGATCGGCCTCGTAGTCTGGTCCTGTATACGGACTGACATGGTGGCGCTTTCGTACAAACACTTCAGCACTTGGCCATACCGATAATCAATCCGGCATCTCTGCAAAGACCTCAATACCGCCCAAGTTTCCACCGAATCAAAGGCTTTCTCATAGTCCACAAACGCTAAGCAAAGTGGCCGGTTATACTCCTCAGTCAAATACCAATAATTTATTTGAATAGTTGTCAAATACCCAATTCTGTAACATTAGAAATCATATGGAGGTAAATCACTTGCGAATAAAATTTGCGCGAAAGTAAAATCGCTGGTTTGATATAATTTCACGCGGTGCGGTAAGAATTATATTCCCGCGAATATTTTGTGCCGTACAGAGTTGTATGACGCTCACCGGATTAAGAGTGCGAAGTAGATGAAATCCGTACGCGAAATATAGGTAAATCGGGAGAACAAAATTCGCGCGAATGTTTCTCGCAGTGCGAACGTATCCTAACAGTGTTAACTTGAGTATTTGAATTCCATTTACTGTTCCGTCCAAACTATTATCCATACTGAGAATGTCTGTCTGTCTGAAACACTTTCCCGGCTCACCTTTTCAACCGATTTTGACGAAATTGGATACAGAGCTTGCATCCTGGGAAAGGATATAGGTTACTTTTTATTCCAGAAAATTAAAGTGTTCCCACGGCAACCTAAAAACCTTATTCCGGGCGGACGAAGTCGGGGGCATCATCGAGTAATCTATACTTATATTAATATTATAAATGTGAAAGTTTGGATGGATGGATGTATGTATGGATAGATGGATGGCTGAACGGATCAGGTTGAAATTTGACACAGATAGATTATAGTCTGGAATAACACATAGGCTATTTTTTTTCCCGGAAAATTAAAAAGTTCCCGTGGGAACCAAAAAACCTCAATCCACGCGGACGACGTCGCGGCCCGCGGGCATCAGCTAGTTAATAATAATTCTTGTAATTGGAAATGATAATATTAACGTACGAACATCTACCACATTTCTTTTAAAAACACAAAATGTTTTTAATTTTCACTCTGCGTGTTTTTTCACAGTCGGATGAAAGTTAATAGGATAACTCCCGCAGAAGGATTCCGTGAGACAACCCTACAATCTAATTATACGTAGTACGTACGAGAAATTATGTTGCATTGCAGAAATGCTAAATTATGTTATGGTTTCCACATTTTTCGCCAAGCTTTTTAATGTCTCTATTTTTATTATTCAACTCGTGTAGTGTTGAATAATAAAAATAGAGACATTAAAAATGTTTTAAAATTAATTTCTGTATGTAGCTGCTGCTTTTGTTAATACTACTTTTTCATACAAAAAAGAAATAAATTTAGGTTTTTAAGTAATTACCATCAAAAAGAAAAGAAACATAGAAATGACGTAAAATAAAACCCGAATGTGAAATATTAAAATTAAAAAATAATTAAAATACAGTGCTAAAAATTCACTGATAAGGACATAATATTATATGAAAATCTAATCTTTACTTTTGCATGTCTTCGGCTGCCTTACTCTTTAAGGTGGTTTCAAACCGGTGAGTCGAGACGTGGATTTGCTGGGCGAGAATTGAAATCTCGCAGGAATTTTCACGGCGAGGCGAGAAGTGAATGGGTTGGGCGAGAAAATTGAAAGCGCGAGGTAGCGCTGGTCGGAGAGAGACCGCGCGAGACTTAGATGGCTCGTGCGAGATTTCTTTTCGTTTTGCAAAGTAATAAATACTCTATTCATGCACATACATGTTCCCTCATGATTATAATATGGGGCTCTTCAAAGGGTGGATAAACAAATATCTCAAAAGCCAGCAACGCATTGGCAGTTTCTCTGGTGCATGGGCAGCGGTAAGAATCAGGTGACCCGCCTGCTCGTTTGCTCGCTATATATCATGTATATAAAAAAAAATGTAGCAATAACGGTTTAATGTTTCTATAAACAAATATTTCAATTCTCGCTTCGCGCATCCTCGCGCATCCCAGATCTTTCACACCAAAGATGGGCGGGATGACAGTTGAAATTTTGCAATACAAATCTCATTACTTTTCCAGCACATCCACGCCTCGCTTCGCCGGTTTGAAACCATCTTCACAGGATTTATTCTTATGGCACATAAAAGCTAATAAAAATAAAATACAAACAACACAACAGGCATAAAAATTAGTTACAATTTTGGCCACCGGGCCACATATGTTAAGTGTAATCATCAATAGCGACATGTTTAATTTGTCCATTATTTATATGTGTATTTATTTCTGTATTTAATCTCACGTGTGTCTATTTTATTTATTTTGTATGTATTAGTGATTTATGATATTGGTTATTTTATGTATCTATAAGTATTTAAGTTTATTTTTATACACCACCTCCCACTGTCCACTTGTTCATTGTCTCCGTATCAATAAGGTTGTCTGGAAGAGTTCGCTGGTTATAAGACCGCCTTATTGTACCTACGTTTTAAGTTTTCATGTTTGTAATCTGTTTCTTTTGTGTTTTTGTGGTGTACAATAAAGAATATAGGTACATACATACATACATAAGTTTGAAGCACTGATACTTCTCTAGACTCTCTCGTCATTAATTTAAGATTGGATAAAAGAAGGGAACCATTATTCAAAAACCGTATAATATAGTACATACTACCAAAAGCTGACCACACTCGCCTATTCTTTTCTTGACGTGTAACAAATGGATTCCGGCGAGGGCGGGTCCCTATTGAAACTTTTCTGTTAACTTGTGTAGGTACTGCGGCTATCTCTTGTCTTGTGCTATTGATTACTTTGGCCTTGTTTCAGATTTGATAGATTTGGTGAAACACAGCCAGCTTTCTGACTCCAGGCTAGTACTGAGAATTTCTTCAGGCAGGCCGGTTTTCTCACGACGACGGTTTCCTTCACCGTTTGAAGCAAGTTTTTTTTTAAGTCAATCTTCGTAAATTTCTTTAGAATCGGTGTGATTTGAAAATTCGATGAAACGAAAAAGCTTTAAAGAAAAGAGTTCGTTTTGTATTTAGTTTTTTTATTAAATATCGTCTAATATTGGTTTGTCAAAGTTTGTCACATAGTTCTGTCTAATATTGAAATAATTTTTATCGGTTTATGGAAAGAATTTTTATTTTTAACTTTTTAGTGTCAGGGTTGAGAATTTGGAGTCAGAATTTTTTATGGGACCACCTCGAGAGCTTCCTCCAACGACTGATAGATTTTTTTTTCAAATTGGTTCAGAAACCACGGGGATATGCATAGACATACATTTAAAAAAAAAAGCGCCGAATCGAGAACCTCCTCCTTTTCTGGAAGTCGGTTAAAAATATTATGAGTTGAATATGGTTGAAAAATTAATGAATTACTTTTAAAACAATGTGTTTCCTGAGAAAATGTCCTAGGCCTCACTTCAACAACAGCGATACTAAAAAGAGACAAACATATATAGAATTTAGCCTGCGAGAGAATGAGATAGAATACAAATTATATTTATCTCATTGTCTCAGCTACTTTTCTGAAGTTTCACTTCTGCCATGTGTGAATAAATAAAGACACTTTTTCCATTAATATGAGTATGGTAAGTCTAAACAACCTATACTCACTAAAATTACAATCTAGCCTTAAAATCACTAATGAGTCATTTAACTTTAACCTAAACTTATAAATTTTCTTATATACTAAGAAGTAGTCCAATGACGCATCTTAGTCTTTCTCTATTCAATTTAAAGGCACTATGTTCTTGTAACACTATGTTTGAAGCAAGTGGTAAATCATTTCTTAAAACGCACATAACTTCGAAAAGTTATGAGAATCGAACCCGCGATCCCGTATCACCGCTTCGAGGCAAGTATACCTATACCTATGATAGGATATCGTTACAAACCATTACCAGTGACAAAAGAATGGGACCCATTTTTCACGCGACAGTTAACAAATGTTACCCGTCTGGATCCGACTCATCCCAAATTCTTTCTGTTAACAACGGTATTATCTACTTCTTCCCTCATTATTGTTCTTTCGTCTAAATGTAAGTAATTACTTACGAATATATCCACTCCGGAATTTTTTGATTAAGACATTACTTCCATACTAATATTATAAATGCGAAAGTATTCCTGTCTGTCTATCGGTCTGCTACGCTTTCACGTCCCATCTGTTTAACCGATTTTCATGAAATCTAGTATAGGGGTAGGGGCTACTTTTCTTATTTCAAGTTATTTTTTTAAACTTTTGATTACAAATAATAGCTATACCTACGTGTTTCAGGATTTCTGAAATTTCCACCAATAAAATAGGGGATAAAATATGAAAACATGAAAACTGTCGTTATTTTGCCTTCCGGTTGAAAAAAAAATGTTTCTAGGATTTTGGAAATCCGAACCCCTCACCCAAAAACATTACACCTGAGCAAGCCCTGGGACAGGTCTAGTGATTTATGAGAGTAATAAATAACTCCACTGCTACTTATTCACCGACTTGTGTTGAGGCAATAATTGCCGTACGCCCTTATGTACTTTATCGAGTTGGCAAACCGCCAGTTGCAACTCGCAACGACTGTGGTGTTGTGTTGTACAAGGTTTTGATGAAAAATCGGGACAGAAAATTTATTTAAATTAGTAGTTATCTGACTTACTTTGATTTACAAAGACGGACTGTGAAAGCGTAACAAACAAACAAATTCACATTCGCGTCCGATAATAAGTATAAATGGGCTACTTTTTATTCCTGAAACTTAAGAAGTTCCCGAGGGAATTAAAAACCTTATACCACACGGACGTTGTCGTGGGCATCAGCTAGTTTATTCCTACTATTAGTATACCTGGTATCATACTATATAATATTATAAATGCGAAAGTGTGTTTGTTTGTTGGTTTGTTGGGTTGTCCTTCAATCACGCCGCAACGGAGCAACGGATCGACGTGATTTTTGGCATGGGTATAGTTGAGGACCTGGAGAGTGACATAGGCTACTTTTTATCCCGGAAAAAGAGTTCCCGCGGGAATCAAAAATACTTGGTCCACGCGGACGAAGTCGCGGGAATCATCTAGTTACTTATAAAACATGATGGTGGTAATCAGTTACGGTATAATAAAACTAAAGCTACGAGGGTTCCAAACGCGCCCTGGTCTGAGAAGAGACCACAACAAACTCAGCCGGGTTTCAAAAGGAGAGAAAATCGGGATATCCCGATAAAATAGATCGCCTGGCATCACTACGAGGCGTATGGGGCACTTATGCGCCACATCGCTATTTACAAACGTGTTCAGATGGGATGTTTGTGCATTTACGATTAAAATTGAAAATGATACCAGGATTTATTTACTGCATGGTAAATAAATGGAACATTATTTTTATTTTTTAATGGAAAACGATAGTAGCTTATTGGCAAAGACTTTGGCATACCTGCTACTTATTTGAAAGGTCCGACAAACAGCTTTAACTTTTCGGAGTTAAGTGCGTTTTAAGAAATTAAATATGAGCGAATTTACATGCCTGAAAGTGTTTCATGATGTTCTCAAAGGAAGGAACTCGTATTCAGTTGTTCGTTGTCAGGCCGGCATATAAAAGAGATTTCTAATTTACGTTGTAAACTGTTCTTTGAAACTATGAAATTTAATCTAAGCCTATAAGTCTATGGGTGATATTTTAAGTCACTGGAACTGTCGAGTGGATGTTTTTACTAACTTTTTTTAAATATAAATAAGTATAGTCCCACAAACTTATCTGACCGGTGGCCAAAATTGGAACTAATTTTTGTGCCTGTTTAGTTATAGTTTTTATTTTTATTTTTTTCATATAATATAATTCTAACTATACAATAAAGCTAGTCGACCCCAACAATAATTCCTCAGGCGACGAAACTTTACAGTATGAATAAGTATCATGAGTTAAACGTTTATTATAAATATCCAATAAAAAATCAAAAACGAAGTAAGGTTTTTCATGCTATACCTAATTGTTAAAGCAGGAAGGTACATTATCGCGTAAACGCAGTTAAGGTTTGATAATAAAAAACGGTTAAGTATCGATGTTCTGCATGATTATTTAGTTTGATATTTCGGTTTTGAGTGTAAATACCTATAAGTACTACCTAATTCATAAATATATACCCAATTCATTAATATATAAATACCTAACTTCCGGATGGATTTTTTGTTGAATATTTTTGTATAAGTTTTGGTTCATACCATACTACAATCCTGCCAAGTTTCAAAGACTGAGGATTTTATGCGGGGGTCTCCATACAACGAACCGCCCCATTGCCTAGACTACACTGGGTCAGATAAGTTTGTGAGACTGTATATTCGTAATTTGCAAAAGAACTTATCATAAATACTCGAATAGTAACCATGACCCACATTTGAAGCTTTTACTGTGTTAGAATTACTTTTACTCTGTACTGGTAGAGATATAGCATTTAAATGTTGCCCTCGAGTACGCACGCTGTGGTACTTTCCCGCGCCGCTAAAACAAACGGTATACACGACCCATTTAAGGTCTAGCTCTACCTAAGTGTCTACGAATGCGAAAAAAATATTGCCGAAGAAAAGAGTCTTTTTCATAAGGAAAGCGGGTAGGAAATATATTTTTAAACAGTTCGCTTTAGTGCGCAATCTACGCTAAAACAAAGCGAAAACTACAATAAAACAAAAGACCAACTTAAAAGGTCCATTAAAAATAAATAAGTAAATAATTTGCAAGTTTGTAAGACAAATATTAATTTATGTATTTTTTTCTTCGTCTTCTAACGCTCGACGACGGCGATGTTTGCTGTATTTTTAACAAACTTCAGAAAGTATATTTTATTTCAAGACTAGCTGATGCCCGCGACTTCATCCGCGTGGTTTTTTTGTACGGGAAAATCAAGGGGAAAATGTTTTTTCTTTTATTTTATTTTTTCGTCAATTTTCCAATGTTTTTTATAGTTATTCTGCTATTCGGGAGGGATACAGATAGGCACAATAAATCAAAAACCATGAAAATCGGTCCAGCCGTTCTAGAGTTAGGTATAAGTGTTCGAAAAAACCCGACTTTTTTGTATTAAATATTAAAAGAAGTTTACGATTGCAATACAGGATTAACGTTAAATCTCTATGGTTACACTATATTAGGGGACAAGTGGCCTAGTTGCGACAACGCATATCAGTCGATTGCGATTGTTAAGCAACGTTAACCCAAGTCGGTAACTGGATGGGTGACCAAATTCGGTACCTCTTCGATACCTTTAGCCACCGGTCTCGGTTATTATCACTATCATCTGATAACAATCGTTAGAAACCTAAGAGTTGAAATAGTAGTTGAGTCGTATGCGGAAGGACCTGGGTTCCCATCGCATTATTTAGTATAGGATAGGATAGGACAGAATGCTTATCTATTATCCTAATTGCATAATTTAACTTCCTGCGTGAAATGTATGTCAAAAAAAATATGTATCCTCAAGTCCCTTCTGATTTTCCTGATTCTCTCCTTCCTTTTCTTCCAAAGAGATATTATATTTTTTTCATAGAATCGGAAAAAAAAATATTGAAGATTTTTCTATCCCTATAGGTACGAGTAGTATATGCCCCTTAATAACGTAATTGTATCCTGTTTCGAGTATTCGAGCTTTCACGAAGCTATTTTATGAGCTGTAACGAAGGCTTTGGCGGAAATGATTTACGTCATTTGTGAGAAACATAATAATAATATTATACTAATCATAAAAGGGTTCGCGGTTTCATAACGTATTTTATTGCAGCTTTCATGACTTTTATGTCTGCTAATAATTTTATGAAAAATTCATTAGGTATACTTACTTACTTTTATGTTCTAAACAGCGCAATTTATTTATTTTTATGACGCATGCATATGTAATAGAAACACATGAATACAAATTAAGTAATAAACTGTACTACTGTAAATGCGAAAGTGTGTATGTCTGCAGACTTTTTATGATAGGTACCTTTTCACGCCTTATTCATTTGACCGATTTTGACGAAACTTGGTACACATATACCTTCTAGAGAGCAGGATAGGAACTAACAAAGGTATATCCCGGAAATTCGCAGAGTTCCCAGGGTGTGTATGAAGAAATACTTTAACCTACGCTGGTGAATTATGACGCATCTTTTGATTTAAAAAAAGAAAGCATAACGCAAAAGTAATAATATTGTGACTGGCCCTTAGATACGCAATTAGGTTTAGGTACCTATTCAATTGCTGGATTGCGTAAATTCCCCTGAAAAATTAAAATCAAATGAAACCATAAATCTAGCGGACATGCCGCTCGAATATTTCTTGGAAAATATGCTATATGATTTATTTTCTGCGCGGACATGACGCCATCCGTTTTCCGCGCTTATTAGACGCTACAGGGATCGCTACCAGTTCAACGCGGAATTTCCGCAAATTCTACATTTATACTCCAACGTGACATTGTAGATTCGAAGTAGAAATACCGCTCAGACTTTTCGCGAAATTATCACTATATGCGGAATTCCGCGTGAAGATTTCTCCGCACCGAATCTCTGCTGAGTATGTCCTTAGCCTTATAATAAAACATCTAACTATTCTTAGAAAAATCCATTAGAACGACAGTAAACCTTTAACAGACATAATAGTGACCTATTAAGGTCCCATAGAACTATAAATGTAAGGTCCATGTTAGGCATACAACAAATTATAGTAACAACAAAATGAAATTCACGAAAAATGAGCAAGCCCTAACTGCCCCTTAAATACACAAAAGTATCCCCTTGGCGAGTATTTACCCTTTTTGCGAGATATTTTCCGCGTCCTTCTCGACTGAGGGCCCTTATCAACAAGGGTGGTATGAGGCTGCAAAAAGTAGAAAACTTTGCGAGTGACAGGGGATATTTCGTAACTCGGTATATTTGGTTACAAAAAAGAAAGATAACCCAAAAATAATGTATCCTAGGACCCGTATTAATAAACCGTCATCAGCTAAGAACAGAGGCCCAATTTGTTTATGCAAATCGTAATCATTTGACAGCTGAAAACGTATTACTCGAACGGTTTAAGTAGTTCATACATGCTTTTTGACGTGCTGGCATCTATAAACTCCTTAAACAGGTCGGATAATACGTTTTCACCTGTCAAATTATTACGATTTGCTAAGACTAATTTACGATTTGCTATGCTCGAAAAAATACAGAAGAAGTTTATTAGATGGTTAAACAGGAAACAGTACGGCTATTCAGTGGGTTATCCTACTCCAACTCAAGTCTCTTCCTCCTTGGAATGATAGGATATGATAGGTTGGAAGTGATGCGCAACATAGCTCTACTTCTATACGTGGTTAATTTGGTGCAGGGCAAAACTAGTAATTCAGTCATATTGAGTTCTGTAAACCTGCATGTACCAGATGACTACGTAACTGCGCGTCGTCGCAAATTATTTGCATTAAATTATTGCAGAACAGTAATGGCTGGGCAAGCTCCACTGGTTCGTGCACTGCGCTTGCTCAATGATTTAGCGGAAAAGAATTGGGAACTAGACATTTTTCATACCCCACTGCTCAAACTCGTAAATAAAATAAAACCTTTGCTAGAAAGTAAGTGATATGTGGTTTATTTTAGTGTTTTAAATGTTTTTTTTTTAATTTGAGTTTTAATTTTTAATTTTATTATGTCTTTTTTGTTAGTTTCGTTTGTTTTATATTTGTCTTATATTATTTTAGTTTTAAGGTATTTTTAGTCTGGGGAGACGAATTGGGCAACTGTAATGTCTCCCCAGGCATGTTTCACAAATAAAGAAAAAAGAATAAAGACAAATTGGGCCTCTGTTCTATAACCAAGAAAATTTTCCGCTACGTGCCGTGTTGCGCCTCGCCTCTGTAGTGGGGCTAGACCTTGAGAGAGTTACGTGAGTAAGCTATTTTCAACATTTGAGAAGCTATTGACTTGCAAATTAAACCCAACGAGACTCAATGAAGGATCTCTTCAAAAGTTAAAAGAAAAATAATTGTTCAATTTATTATCGAAAAGTTTATAAGAGTAGAATGAAAATGAAGAGTGATTTTTCTTTTCTTATTTTCTTTTGAAACCGATCCTTGTGATAAGGTACCTATTCTACAGTCAACGCTATTTGAAAGACATGATGATATTAATTTGTAAAAAAAAAACAGGAAAAGGAATTTGTGGTACTAAAACATTTGCTCTGTCAATTGTCATTATGCGAGGACAAAATACGTATACGTATGGACTAAACGCCGCTCACTTTTTCTTATTATACCCTTACGTGGCCTATATTATGCCACCGTAAGATTGCAAAAACCGTTAGATTGTAACATAACAAGCGAAATTGTAAACTGTTCTTATGTTGTAATTGTTTTTTTTTATGATATTGGTTAGTTTATGTACTCGTATCTATTAGTAAGTATTGGAGTTTATTTTATGCAACACCTCCCACTGTCCAAGTTTGCTCATTTTCTCCGTACCTGCGTTAAAGTTGTCTGGAAAAGCTAATTAGCTATAAGACCGCCTTTTTGGTACATAAGTTTTTCTTATGGATTTTTTTTTGTGTTTTTGGCGTGCATTGAAGAATTTACATATATACATACATACATCAGCGTGGTAGACTATAGCCGGACCTTTCTCATTCTGAGCAACTAGAACTCAGTAGTGCGTCAGCGATGAGTTAACGTGAAAATACTTACACTTCATTAGGACTTTATGATTTTTTATTCTTTATGATTTAGACGAGCCGAAGTGAATATTATCTACTCTATAAACAAACTTCTTCATTATTACATCAGTTTAATTCACTCGACGATTCAAAAGCACTTGTAAAAGTTAATTTGAATAAAAAAATAAAAAATCCTCTGACTTCATTCAATATCAAATCTTTTCAATTTATGACAGTTAGGTTTTCAAAGTCAACTTTTAAATAAAAGCCGTTGATGCAACTCACGAAACTGGGATTTCTCATTTCAGCCTCGGGTTGTCGTAGCGTGAAACTGTTTGACTTTTGTGTACTACTTTGTATAATTACGGAATGACACGCGAAGCTAGATTTGTACTCCGATTTTGTGGATTCTTAGAAAATGAACTAAGTACTAAGTATTTCAATTCGTCAATTGAAAAGTAATTTTCGTAAATCGACCTAATCCGAAATAGATAGAAGGTATTCCACTTTGGAGTTCCGTTAAGTGTTAAAAACAGTTTTTTTATCATTAATTTAAAAAAACATTTATTTTCTTTTAATTATTTTCCTGAAAAAAGAAATTAAAAAAAAAACGGTGCTAAGTTTTTTTCATTTTACATCACTAGTTCCTTACCCAAAGTGTGTCAAGTGGACTCTATTACTAAGCCTCTGCTGTCCGTCCGTCTGTCTGTCTGTCTGTCAGTGGGCTGTATCTCATGAACCGTAATAGGTAGACCGTTGAAATCTTCACAGAGCGTGTATTTCTATTGTTGCTCAACAAATAATAAAAAATAAAGGCCCCATACAACCGCCAAACTATTACCGTTTTATCTTTAAGTAACTATAAATTGTAGTAGGATGAGAAAGTTTTACCTTGACATTTATCCGACAGGAAAAAGGGGTCCTATAGTTACGTGAACAATTTGTTAAACACGTCAACAAGGCCACTCAACGCCGACCGCACTCGCGCCGAGTGATCGCCCGTCGAAATGTTAACGAGTTAATCAACAAGGAGCCTTGTGTCTTTAGGTAACTACTATCACTAACTAACAGCTGCCTCCTTGGTCTTGTGGTTAGCAAGTTCGTTTGCGGGCGACGAGGTCCCGGGTTCGAGTCCCGGATCGGGCCTTTTTGTCTTGCAAGAAATTCTCAGTACTAGCCCGGAGTTAGGAAGTTGGCGGTGTTTCACCCCCGTGCCTCGGAAAGCCTGTTAAGCCGTCGGTCCTGCGCCTGTCTCTCTCCGGTTGTGTCGGATTTTCCGTCCCATCGGGCTATGAGAGAAAAGGAAGAGAGAGTGCACCTGTGTTGGCGCACATACTTGTGCACTATAATATCTGCCTCGCAGATGGCTAATCTCTCTGAAGATTGGCCGCAGTGGCCGAAATTCGTTCCGGAGGACACTTCTATTAACAAAGGGTTCCTTCAGGATAGGTGATGAAAGTTTTGGACTATTTTACTCCACAATTCGGTCGAATGGGAACCGAATATAACAATTCTGCGAGAAACCGTGAGAATTGGCATCCGTATGTAGTCGATTTTCAATTAAAATGTACGAAACGTTTTTGTTCCACATTTATGATCCGCTAAGGTTTGGAACTCCCTTGCGGCGACCGTGTTTCCTGCCAAATATATACTGACTTGAGTACCTTCAAGGCAACAGTGTATAGGCGTTTTCAAGGCACGTGTACTCCTACCTAGACCTCATCATTGCTTTTCATAAGCATGATTGTCAGGTTGGTCTTATATAAAAAAGAAGATCTGTTGAATAGTTCGAAAGAGCCGGCGGAATTTTAGATATACACTAGCTGATGCCCGCGACTACGTCCGCGTGGATTGAGGTTTTTTGGTTCCCGCGGGAACTTCTTAATTTTCCGGGATAATAAGCCTATGTGCTATTCCAGACTATAATCTATCTCTGAGCCAAATTTCAGCCAGATCCGTTCGGCCGTTGGCGCGTGATTGAGTAACAAACATCCATACATCCATACATCCATCCATCCAAACCTTCGCATTTATAATATTAGTAAGATTATGTTCGTGCGAAGCCGGATGGCAAGTCTCGGAAGAATCCCTACCGAAAGGTCATTCCCGAGAGTTCGGTACATCTCGCGGGACTTCGCCACATCATAGTTAAAGAAATGACACGGGATACTTTTAAGGTACCTAATACCACGGATGGTTGAAGTCGCGGGCGTTATCTAGTAAGTCATAATAATAAATTTCTATGCTTATTTCTTTACAGTGTCTTTATGACACCATAATTTAAGATCATAAAGAGCGATAGTGGATGTTCAAACTTAGACATGAAACCGTTTATCTTTCCCAAAGCAAGTCTTTAAAAGTTCCGCAAAGTGCAAACGTTTATCTTCTTACATCTTTAAAGTATATAAGAATCGTTGGAAAGACTATAAAAGGCTATATCAAAAATTAACTATAAAAGTCTGAGGCCAGAACGTAATTGGCGGTTTCTGCCCCCGACATAATTATAGTAGAAACGTTCAAATGCAGCGTTTCAATTTAAACTGCATTTTACTTCCTTTTCCTTTTATAACGTTTTTCCATTCGAACTGGATCTGAAGGATTTATGGGTGAATACGTATAGAATACCTACGGATTAACGTCGACTGGCTATTGTGCTCAATAATCCATGGTTCGCAAAGGTTTTTCCTAAAAATACTTCCATACTAATGCCAGTCTATAAGGGCGGCTTCAGGTCATAAGCAAGCTCCATTCCAAATTTCAGCCAAATCGGTTCAGCCTGTGTAGCGTGAAGGAGTAACAAACATACAAACATCCAAACTTTCACATTTGTAAAATTATACTTAGGAAATATATCGAGAAATATTTTAATTTTCGAACCACTAGCACAACTCTACTTAGCTTTTTATCAGGCAAAAAAAAGTAAAGTGAACTTCTCTTATCACTCATGTCAGCACTAGATAATAGTTGGTTTTTCATTACTCAATCAATTACACGGAATGCGAGGAAGTTAATTAACAAGAGGCACGCAATGGGTCATGCTTACATCCTGGATATAGATATTTGCAACAATTTTTTTATTCCACCATTATATTATAAACTAGCGAATGCCCGCGTTTTCGTTCGTGTGGCATAAGTTTTTTAATAATAAGCCTATGTCACTCGCCAGGTCCTCAACTATACCCACGCAAAAAATCACGTCGATCCGTTGCTCTGTTTCGGCGTGATTGAAGGACATACTCTCTGTTTAACATCCTTGTGGATAGAAATTTAAAAAACTGTGAAATACGTAATTTCATAATTTTAAACCAGAAGCCCAAATACCAAGTTTCATGGTCAACCCCTTCGGGAATTCCCAAATTTCATGTCTCTGGACCACCGGTTTAGGCTGTGCGTTGCTATATATCAGTCAATCAGTCAGTCAGGACTTTATAAATATTAAAATAAATCATTTATTTTGCAAAATTGTGGGTAAAAACAGCTGTATAAGTAGAAAATTCCTGTACACAATCTACTGTCAGAGACAGTGTGCAAAAACTATATTAGGTACACTAGCAGATGCCCGCGAATTCGTCTGCGTGGTTTTAAAATTATTAACAATGACTTTCAATTCAAAATGTGCCTGGTATATTATTGGTTGAATTTTATATAAATAGATGACTATAAAACACCGAACAGCTAATAGTACTGACAAATAACATACAGAAGTTGCACTCCTTTGATGCGCCAGGGAGGTCGTACCTACTCGTCAAAGGAAAGTTGTTATTAGTTTAACAAATTAAAGCGAGTTAAAGTTCAGTTCAGCCAGTTACCCGTGAGTAACTTTAATTGCGTGACTGCATTTGAAAGCGCAATCTAGTTTCTATGAACTAATGCATTAGGTACTGAATTTGACCTTTAAAGGGCATTCAGAATTGGAGGGATATTTGACCACTATAGTCAAATCAGCAAGTCCCACGAACTAATCTAACCCGGTGACAGCTAATATTATAAATGCTTAAGTGTGTCTGTCTGTCTGCTACGCTTTCAAGGCCCATCTGCTCAACCAATTTTGATGAAATTTGATAAAGGAGTAAATCTATATATTATATAAAATTCAAAGTCCTGACAGACTGAGTGACTGACAGACTTATATATCAACGCACAGCCTAAACCGCTGGTCCTAGAGACATGAAATTTGGAGGGTGTGTTCTTTGTGAAGACTAGGTATCCACTAAGAAAGGGTTTTTCGAAATTCTACCCCCAAAGGGGTACAAGTGAATATAATTAAAATTATTAAAAAATACGACTGCTCTGCCGTAGACACATATACATACACGAACCCTGAAAACATAACACTCCTTTATTGGGCAGTCGTGTAATAAAAATCCCCCTCGAATGGAAGTAACATTTTTATTAAATGATATTTTTTTGTGAATCACTGGATATTGAACTATAGTGTTATATATTTTTGGAATCTACTCATCATTTTCTAGATGATGATTATATATTTAATCTTATTTTCGAATATTTTTTTTCAACTTTAGTCTTTAATGCGGAACCATGGTCACCCTAACAATTTTTTTTTAATTTTACTAGCCTATGTCACCCGGATAAGCTAGGGATTTTAACGATACCTCATTTATCAAAATCGGTTCAGGCGTATAGAAGTTATGGTGGAATATACAAACTCACATACATACATACATACATAATTACATGAACCCTGAAAACAATATACTCCTTTTTTCAGGCAGTCGTATAAAAATAGGGGTTGAAAGTTTGTATGAAAGTCCGTCGTTTTTCAAGTTATAGTCATGAAACATAGTATAATATGAGCTGTGGGTTAATAATGAAGAAATAAGTGTTTAACACTTTTTGAAAATTCGACCCCTTAAGAGGTGAAATAGGGGATGAAAGTTGGTATGAAAGGCCTTCTTTTCTAAAGATATTTTTCAAGATATATCAACAAAACATGGGTTTGGGTTTCGGTAAAAAATAAAAAAATACGTGTGTCACAGTTTTTCAAAATTTTACACCTAAAGGGGGAAAATAGGGGTTGAAAATTTGTATAAAAGTCCTTCATTTTTCAAGTTATAGCCTTGAAAGTTGGTATTTGGGCTTCTGGTTTAAAATAAAGAAAACAGTTTTTGAAAAATTTTATCCTCAAGGACGTTAAATAGAGAGCTTGTCCTTCAATCACGCCGCAATAGAGCAACAGTTTGACGTGATTTTTTGCATGTGTATAGATGAGGACCTGGAGAGTGACATATTTATTTCATCCCGGAAAATTAAGGAGTGCCTGTGGGAATTAAAAAACTGAAGCCACGCGAACGAAGTCGCGGGCGTCCGCTAGTTGTATAAATAAATTAAAATAAAATAATAATTTATTTCACAAAATTTTGCATAGTAAGACTTAGGTCTACAAAATGAATGTAAGGTCGGTCTCTGCGGCCTAATGTAGGATACCCTGTGGTTTAGGTTGCAGTGACTTTCCCGGAGAAGGACTGCTTTTTATTCCGGAAAGTTAAAGGATTCTCACAGGAATCAAAAGATCTTAATCCACGCGTACGAAGTCGCGGAAATCATCTATATCAAAATAAAACTTAACAGGCATATAAATTATTTAGTTCCAATTTTAACCACCGGGTCAGAGTTAGACAGACTATAAATAGTATGGGATGTTGTATGAAATACTACACTTGGACATCATCAAAATACGACGCACTTTTTTACTTGAATTGATAGTTTAAAATGGTTTTCAAACAAATAACTAACAGAGGACGTGGATATTACGATTTTTGGGGGATTCTCTATTTAATAATCACTAAAAATAAATTTTTCATCCTTTTATTCTAGTTTTATTTACCTTCATCCCTCCGGTAAAGTTCCCTGCCCTTACAAAGTTACAAGGCCCTTTGCAAATAGCCCTGTTAACAAGGTAACGAGGAAGGTATAAAAAACCGGCCAATCGCGAGTCGAACTCGCATTTGTAGGGTTCTGAACTCTGTACTATCGTACAAGATTTAACATTAAGCACTTATTTTTTTTTAAATACTTGCGTAAAAGAAACAAGCGAGGCGCTCGAAAATCACGTTTCTTGTACCTTAATTTTTATTTTATTTTCATTGATTAATTATTGTTATAGCCGGAATAGAAATACACTCTGTTAAAACTTCAGTTTTTTTCAGTTAGACAGTTGTACGGTATCTGAGATACAGACCGTTAACAGACGGGCGGACGTATAGCTAAGGCTTAGTAATAAGGTCTCGATGGCACCATTTGGGCACGGATCCCTAAAAAAACGTTGAAAAAAAGGTGCAAAGGTAAAGAAAGGTCAACAAAATCACAGCGCTCAATCTGTTTCAAACATTTCCAAAAGACTCGGGCTCCCGGCATTAATTACAAAGTTTTACTGGCAGCGAAAATTTACGGGGGGTTACTACCATCGTTTAAAGCAGTATTATTTCAAAATGACAGTTGTATGTCACCTACCTTGACGTCCCTAAAATCATACTAATATTATAAATTAGGCAAAAGTGTGTTGGTTTGTTGGTTTATTGGTTTGTTTGTCCTTCAATCACGCCGCTACGGATCTACGTGATTTTTGGTATAGGTATAGTTGAGGATCTGGAGAGTGACATAGTCTACTTTTTATCCCGGAAAATTAAGGAGTTAACGCGGGAATTAAAAAAACTTAAACCACGCGGACGAAGTCGTGGACTAGCTGGTAAGGATAATAATTCTAAAACAAGAACGTCAACAATATTAAAACAATATGGCTTGACGCGATTGTAATATGCGCCTGGCGGCTTTTCTGAAAAAAGCTGCGAAATACCAACTGTTTTAAACACAGAGTTAAATTACTAAGGATGCCCTACTAAATTGCACCTTCGCGGACGGTTATGTTTAACGTTTTGCCAACCATAAAGCTAACAAAGTTAGTGGCACAAAGCGGTGTAAACGTACAACTATAAATTAATTTTATAAGTCAAATAGCAAAAAAGAGCCGACTTTATGGATGAATTGCATCATCGCGGATGGTAATGGTTAACGTCCAACCAAGTGAAATAGCACAAGTCGGTATTACAAATCAAGTAAAGGTACCTTTGAATGAAATGTGAATGCACCTTTTTGGCAGGCGCGCTTCACCATAAGCTAGCAATAGGGATGATGACAACTCAATCAAATCATCAAACTTAAAAACGCACTTCTAGTACCTATGGAAGTTGTATAAAATTCACAGTTATAACGTCATCAAATTTCAACGCACTTCGTTTCTTTAATCTATATTTTAAAATGGTTATCAAACTTAAAACTAACCGAGCATGTGAATTTTTTAGGTCTTTTGGAAGTCTATTATCAGTTAGAAATAATTTATTTTTGATATAGGCTTCACCCCTTTTGTTGATGCATCTTCACTCGCAAGCAATTCTAATTGCAGAAAAAAAGCGCTAGCCTGTAAAAAATACAATCTGGTGTATTTCCACGCAAGACGTTATCAATTGCCAATGCAATAGACACGTTCGCTAGCTTTTCACGAAACTTCAATTTATCAGAAGTGTGCGATCATTAAAAGCGATACAGTTTAGTTTTTCGAACAGCAAAATATGGCCGTTAGTTTGGCAGAGGGCCTACTACCATCGCTTAAAGCAGTATTGTTTCAATATGACAGTTTTATGTCACACACCTTGACGTCCCTAAAATAAGGATTATATTCCTTGTAAAAAAGCGTCAATAAAATTAAAATAACATTGCTTCAAGCGTTCATAGTAACCCCTCTGGTTTGCAATAAGAAGAGTCCTACCGCTGTAGTTTGACAGTTACAATGTGACAATCGGAATCCCCACTGATTGGCTCACTTGCTCTTAGTTCAGTACTGTTAGCTAAAATTCACACAATCGAAACAACAAACACAGGATCCATACTTCCATACTAATCCATGCTATTAATATCCATACCATTAATATTATAAATGCGAAAATGTGTGTGTCTGTCTGTCTGTCTGCTACGCTTTCACGGCCCCTCTGTTCAACCGATTTTGATAAAATTTGGTTCAGAGATAGGTTATATTCGGGGAAGGATAAAACTACTTTTTATCCCGGAAAATTAAGGAGTTCCCCCGGGAATCAAAAAAACTTAACACGGACGAAGTCGCGGGCATCGTCTAGTACAATATAAATGCGAAAGTGTGTCTGTTTTCAACGCTTTAACGGCTCATTTGTTGAACAGATTTTCATAGTACAGGGATAGATTGTATCCCGGGAAATGAATACTTTTTATTACGGAAAATCAAAACGTTCCCGCGGGAGTCAATATTTATTTTGTAAAACACTGGTTTAAGTCAAGCCTTATTAACAAATTGTTATTGATGGACTCCTTAATGGCCAAGTTGCGTGGAAGCAACCGGCGGCGTGCTTTTAGTTGCCCGCAAAATACCTGGGCGTAGTTAATTAAAGTTAACTGCGAAACTGTAACTAACTGTAACTTTTTGTTTTTGAGAAGAGTTAAAGGTCCAACTCGGTATTGTCTATTGTATCATAACTGATACAATATGCAGTCCAAAATGGAGCGCACTTGCTTATAAGATATCTCCATCATCATCTCCATCACTACAGCCAATTAACCTTCCACTGCTGGGCACAGGCCTCCACTATCATAGGAGACCTTTGATAGTGGAGCTTAGACCCACCATGCTGCTCCAATGCGGGTTGGCGGGCTTTAACGACTATTATCATTTATCATATTACTAGCTGATACCCGCGACTTCGTCCGCGTGGATTGAGGAGTTTTAGTTCCCGCGGGAACTCTTTAATTTTCCGGGATAAAAAGTACCCTATTATTTAATCCGGACTTCTAACTTTACGTCTGCAAAATTTCAAAGCAATCGGTTCGGTAGTTACGGCGTGAAAGCGGAACAAACATACAAACAAACTCACTTTCCCATTTATAATATTAGTAAGGAAGGATTAGTGATAATAACCGGGACCGCATGCTCTCCGAGGCACGGGAGGCACCGCCAACTTCCAACTCCGGGCGGGCACTTAGAATTTCTTAACTGAAAAACCCAATACCTATCCATTTTTATGCCCGACCGGGAATCAATCCCAGGACCTCGTGAGGCAGTCTATTCACTCTTTATTATAGAATTTTCTTGTGGTATAGTCTAAAACGTATCCTAACAGCTGATACAAAATGCAGTCAAAAAAGGGAGCGCACTTGCCTAGAAGACATTTATTCATTAAAAGTAGAAGGGGAAACGAAAGATAGAAAAGTCTGTCACATAAATTTAATTTCACTTTATTTCCTGTAAATGGCAGTTTCCTTAGAAACGAACTACATGAACGTCTTATTTCTTAAAATAACTATGTCACCTAGTGCCACGGAATTGCTTTTACCTCGTTACCAGCTATTGTCAGCTTAGGGGCGACCTACATCGTTAATTGGATTGTTGGTCGGTTATGGACGTTATGGTAGCCGTTCAACATCGACGTTTTACCGCCTTTCGCATGTTAAACTAAACATTTGAAGCGTAACCAGAAATTAACTAAAAATATGAAGTGAGTGCCTTGTAAGGGTTCCGTAGGGGACCCTATGGCTCGTACGGCTGGAGTGCGGGCTCCAGTCGTACACCTAACAATACTGGGAAGATGGCAGCTTGCTGTGGCCAATAAGCAGGCATATCTCATGTACAGGTCCGGGTAATGTGGGGACTTCTCCAGTAGTCCGGGATGAGCCCTATGGGCATCGCAGAAAGGGCACCGATGCGTTCTTAAGAGATCTCGGAGCCATCCAACGTGCGTTAAGGTGGACCACCGAGAGGGTTTAAGTAGGTAGAAATCATTCATAACCTGATTCCCCCCCCAGGAAGTCGGGTATCTTGAGGAGATTTCCTCCCCCCGTCAACAAAAAAAGGGGACGCTATTGCTAAGTGTCGCTGTCCGTCCGTCCGTCTATCTGTCAGCGGGCTGTATTATTGATATTTATTTGTATATTTTATATAATTACTAAAGTTATATACTGAATCATAAGTGAATACTGCCTCGTTTGTCTAGTAGTTAGCATGTTCGAATGTGGTCTACGAGGTCCCGGGTTCAAGTCCCGGATCGGGCCATATAGTAGTGGGTTTTTCTGACAATAAATTCTCAGTACTAGCCCGGAGTTAGGAAGTTGGTGGTGCTTCACCCCTGTGCGCCTGATCTCTCTCAGTTCGTGTCGAATTTTCCGTCCCATCGGGCTATGAGAGTAAAAAGAAGAGAGAGTGCACCTGTGTATTTGCACTTTAATATCTCCCGCGCAGATGGCTAATCTCTCTGGAGATTGGCCGCCGTGACTGAAATTTGGTCGGGAGGACATTTATATAACTATGTGAATACAGATTGATTAATTGAATTCTCCACTGCACTCACACATATACTGAAGTTCCCAACACGTGTAACCAATCCTAGTACAAACTTTGTGGAACTTAGTTGGCGAGTGTAAGAGGATTTAGAGCTACTACTAAATCAGTTTGATAGTCGTATGGTGTGTACGTGTACCATAAATAACGGTTTACCAGGACTGTTCTGAAAAAGGTCGGTTTACACTAAAGTTAGCATTCATTTTAACGTTTATTAAGCACTAGATGATGTCCGCGACTTCGTTCGCGTGGATTGATGTTTTATGATTCCCGCGGGAACTCTTCAATTTTCCGGGATAAAAATGTCACGAAATCTATGTACCAAATTTCATCAAAATCTGTAGAGTAGTTGGGCCGTGTAAGCGGAGCAGACAGACAGACAGAAACAATTTCGCATTTATAATATTAGTATGGATGGATAATATTTCTTCAAATAAGAACTTAAAGAAAGATCAGGTTCAGAAACGTCCTTATTTTACTAAATATTAAAGTAATAGCGGACGCCCGCGACTTCGTTCGCGTGGCTTAAGATTTTTGATTCCCACAGGCACTCCTTATTTTTCCGGGATTAAATAAATATGTCACACCCCAAGTCCTCATCTATACCCATGCAAAAAATCACGTCGAATTGTTGCTCTATTGCGGCGTGATTGAAGGACAAACTCTATTTAACGTCCTTGGGGATAACATTTTCAAAAACTGTGAAACAAGTACTTCTTTATTTTAAACCAGAAGCCCAAATACCATACTTTCATGGCTATAACTTGAAAAATGAAGGACTTTCATGCAAACTTTCAACTCCTTTTATACCCTTTAGGGTATTTAAACTTTTGAAAAACTGTGACACACGTATTTCTATAATTTTTACCGAAAGTCAAAATACCAAGTTTCGTTGATGTAACTTGGAAAATATCTTGAGAAATGAAGGCCTTTCACACCAACTTTCATCCCCTATTTCACCCCTTCGGGGGTAGAATTTTCAAAAACTGTGAAACACGTATTTCTTTATTTTTTACCGGTAGCTCATATATCAAGTTTCATGGATATAACTTGAGAGATGACGGACTTTCATACAAACTTTCAACCCCTATTTCACCCACTTACGGGTGGAATTTTGAAAAATCCTTTCTTAGTGCGCGCCTACGTCATAAAAGGAAGCTACTGTCAAAATTTCAAGTCTCTAACCCTAGCGGTTTAAGCTGTGCGTTGATATATAAGTCAGTCAGTCAGTCAGGACTTTGAATTTTATATATATAGAAGATGAAAGTTTGGATGTTTGTAAGTTAGTAGTTTTGGATGTCTGTTTTGTCTGTTCTGTTTGGATAATCCTTCACGCCACAATCACGAACCGATTTGGCTGAAATTTAGAATAAAGATATATTATTATCCCGAAAAATTAAAGAGGAATCAAAAAAAATTAATCCACGCCGCGGTCGAAGACTATTACTACTATTTCTTATACGATTGTGTTCAGAAAGTTCTTAATATGCATCGTCGATGTTATATTTATGAATCGTTCATTCCATATACCTACTACTTCGTCCTTCGTTCTTCGTAACAGTACGCGTCATGAAAGAAGTAAATCGTCATTGCACGAGTGGCAGCGATGAGCTACGGGACCGCTACGGGATCGCTACGAGAAGCTACGCTTAAAGCACCCACGCACAGCTCGAAAGGAAATCAATACTAATATTATAAATGCGAAAGTTTGGATGGATGGATGAATGGTTGGATGGTTGGATGGTTGGATGGTTGGATGGATGTTTATTACTCAATCATGGAAGAACGTCTGAACGGATCTGCATGAAATTTGGCACACAGTTAGATTTTTAGTCTGGAATAGCACATAAAATCTTCAATTTTTTCAATCACTTTTTATCCCGGAAAATGAAAGAGATCCTGGAACCAAAAATCCTCAATCCACGCGGATGAAGTCGCTGGCATCAGATAGTAAATAATAATATCAGCAGCCCTACTCTAACTCAGTGGCTACCAAAAAATGAAAGTCACTGACAAAAAAAATTATCCAATGTAGGTTTGCTATAGCACTAAAGAAATATCTATAGCACTACGTTTAGACCTGTCATTAATTTAAAGTCCCACCAACTATTCTGGCCCGGTGTTCAAAATTGGAACTAATTTTTTAGCCTGTTTAGTTTTTGTTTTTATTTTTTTTAGCTGTTCTAAGTTAACCAAATAAGAACTCTGCTTATTCATCCGTCGGCTACCAATCTAATGTACCTAAATAGTAGCAATATATTTTAACTTATTTTATCTACTCCAGCATCGAAAAGTTCCAATTTCGAATTTGACAACTATATCGAATTGAACCCTCTTTCGTGTTTGCTTCTCATAACGATACAGTTCGTTGTATGGGAGCTGTATCGTTATGAGTCGTAGCTGTATCGATATGGTTATCTTCATAAATAGGATAACTATAGCTTAGCGGCTCTGGGTTCTGGCACTTGATTGATTTGACTTTTTTATTAATTTATAAAGTAAAAAATTATAAAGACGTCCTTGTCGTAGATAAAATCTTGTATGCAACTGTACGTAATTAGTCATTTTAATTCTCGTACTATCCTATTTTGATACTCGGCAAGCCTCGTATCAAAAAACAGCACTCGAATTAAAATGATCCTCATTACGATACAGTTGCATAAATAGCTAATTCAAAATTCATGGTAGTCTTACAAACTACATTATGCAAACTACTTTACACGAAATCGCTATGCGGATACTGAACATGTCTGTTTATTAAAGGCTTAATTTCCAATATATTACGTGCTTCAATTTGAATCTAACACCTAGAATATAATATGTATATCTAAATTAGTTAGCTTACTTTATTTAGTACCTAAGCTTGTTAAAGCTCGCGACTTCGTCTGTGTGGATTCAAGTTTCGCGGATGAACTGAGACAACCTCCCTGGTGCAGCGTTATGCGTTCTGTTACGATGTCGTGTAGAAACCGACTAGGGGTATGGGTTTAATATATCTGTCATGATGATAGCCCATCTTACACTGCAGCCACATGATGGTAGCCCATCTTACACTGCATCATTACTTACAATCAGGTGAGATCGCAGTCAAGGGCTATCTTATAGTGGAATAAAAATAAAGACGAAATTTCACTGATTTATCAATCAACACGAACGTGTCGCATTGGGTCCAACGTTGGAGCCAACGTTGGAGCTGGGGCTAAAATAATAGTCACCAAAAGTGACTTCAAGGTGATATGACGTCACTCGGCCATGGCCCACGGCGCGCCCGCTCGCGTGACCCGGTTATAACTCAATCCACTAAATCCTTTGATCGAATACCCCGATTACGTGGAGATTTCATTCTTAATGAACTTAACCACGAAGTCGTTACGATGGTCGATAAAATGGTTTAAAACTCAAACTAGATTTATAGCGAAAGTTTTGAAGAACTTTTCATGCTCCACAGTGAGAAAAGGGCTAAGAATTTAGCAAATTAACGAACGAACGAACAACAACTATAAATTACAAATTTAAAACAACCCTCGACATAATATGGAAGAAACAGATTAAGAAAAAAGCTGATGACCTTCAGACGGATGAACAGATTTTCATGAAACATGGCTTAGAACACTCGGGATCAAATTTCTAAAATCTATGACACAAAAAGAAACTAAACGAAAATCGGTTCATCCGTTTGGGTGCTACGATACCACAGACAGATACACAAACAGACACGTTAAACTTATAACACACCTCTCTTTTTGCGTCGGGGGTTAAAAACAGTCAATCTTGATGGACACCTCACGGCTTATTTAATTCCTTTTTTTTATAATAAGTTAATAATGAAAAACACAGTGTTAAAGGATAGCAAACGATGAAACAAATTATTTAACGAATGAACATCAATTATATAAATCCATACTAATATGTACTATTCAGTGCTAATATTATAAATGCGAATGTGTGTTTGTCTGTCTGTCTGCTACGCTTTCACGGCCCATCTGTTCATCAGATTTTGATGAAATTTGGTACAAGTATAGGGTACACCCTACAGGATACATCCTGGGCAAGGACATAGGCTTTTTATCACGGAAAATTCAAGAGTCAAAAAGATTAACTTTATACTTCTTTATAAGATGATAGATTGATATTATACACAACAAATACCCTGTCTATTTTCTTACCTTACTCAGAGTTGGTTAACTTTAATCAAATAAAAAAAAACTGTAAGGGCCTTGGTAGAACTGCTGCGATATGCCTACACGGTTATACCCAGTTTAGCCTGCTGACGTAATGACATTGACGCTATGGGCGTATAATCCACCCGGCTGGCGTAATGGGATTTATTTAGCACCCGTGCGGCTTCGTCCACAGTTGTCTATTGCTAACGCACACAGACGGAGTGGAGTCGATCCAAGTCTAAGATATACTGTTTAAAGGTTTTTGAGATGCACAAATATTACTTGTATGAGTTTAAACGGGGCCGCATCGCGCATTGCGTCTTCTTCTTCTGTAGTAGACCACAGAGTACATTGAATATAGAGGCTAGACCTTAATACATCACCCGTACAGAGCCGGGACGCGTCAGCTAGTATCTGATTTATTAGTCGTGTATCTGATAGATGATGCGCGAGACTTAGCGTCTATTAAGGTTTTTATTTACCACGGTAACTCTTTATTTTCCCGTATAAAATGTAGCCTACATAGGCTTACTGTGTTGATCCATATGCTATCTGCATACCAAATTACAACCAAATCGGTTCAGTCATTGTTGCGTGAAGGAGTAAGAAACATCGAACATACATAATATACTTACAAACATCAAAACTTTAACATTTATAATATTACTAGGACTAGGATTACAAAGTTGGGACAATTAAACTCAGTGTGCGGGCGCTAATTTATGAGATGTTACATTAGCGAGGATAATAATATGCGGCGGGAATTAATCTTGATAATATGACACGATAATATGACTACTTTACATAAGTAGGTATCCATAACTATATTCTATGTTTTATCGTTAAGGTTGTTTGGAAGAGATCGCTACTTAGCGAATAGACCACAAAATAGGTAGTAAAATTCAAAATTCAAATTCAAATGATTTTTATTCAAATATACTTACGTTAACTTAAACGTACGTTTAGGTTAAAATACAAGTTTTAACATTACATCCATATGTATGTAACGGATATATACGTATTATCCATTATTAATATTTTAATATCAAAGTTTTCTCAACCGATTTTGATGAAATTTGGTACAGGGATGGGTTATATCCCGGGGAAGGACATAAGCTTCTTTTTATCCCGGAAAATGAAAGAGTTCCCGCGGGAATTAAATACCTTAATCCACGCGGACGAAGTCACGGGCATCATCTAGTTAATAAGTATTGTATAGTCATCCAATAATACACAATAGAGTCTTGCCTTCGTGGCCTTTTGTTTTAACTGAAGTCATGTTCTCACCTCTAGCAGTAGTCTCTAAGGTATTCCAGGGCTTCAATGCATTATCAAGATGAATGCGTTCCACACCTAATTATCTCCTATTATATAGCTCGTCATAAATCAGTGGGCCCTGAGTTTAATTGCCTGTCTTTATAATGAACGAATGTGTAGAATTACAGATCTAATTAATGTTCTGACAACAAGATTCCTTGGGCTTAAATTGTTATAGTGTTAGACTTAATCCATACTCATAATATAAATGCGAAAGTGTTATTTGTATATGTGTGTATATTTGTCTCTCTGTCTATCTGTCTGTCTGTCTGCTACGCTTTAATGGCCCATCTTTTCAACAGATTTTGATGTAATTTGGTATAGAGTACCTAGTACTAGTTATTATTCTGTGATAGAGGTAGGTTTAAACCCGGGTAAAGACTACTTAACCCTGATAATGGAGTTCCCCCGAATTAAAAAACCTAATCTTCGCGAATGAAGTCGCAGGCATCATCCATGGGGCCGTTAATAATAGGTCAAATTTAACCATTAATTTTCAAAAAAAACCTTGGTATTCATTTAGGCACTCCGCCTACGTCAGACAATCGGTGACCGATTTTATGTCGGCAAACAATGAGACATACGGATAGCAATGTTGAAAAGCACACTTCCTACAAAAGTCTTTCAAAAACAAAATCGGTGCAACCCGGGCCCCGGCCCATCCAATAAGCATGATGACATTAACCAAGAATCAATGAAATTATGAATTTATCTAATGAAATAGGTTTCATGGATTATAAAAAAGGTATTTTATTTTCTATTTCGAGTGAGATTGCTATTTATTTTGATAAAATAAAACTATGAAATACCTACAGCAATCCGCTATATTGGATAAAACACCAAGAAGCGAATGACGTCACAATTGTTTGTTTTTGAGCTTTGACAATCACACTATTGTTTACTGCACACTGCACAGAGTACAATGGTAAAAACAATAGTGACGTCACAAACGACGCCATGACACCGCAGAACGTTTTGGGGTGAATTTTAAAATTTAAATTTCAAATGCCAATTTTATCTACTTACCAAATCTTATTTTTCTGCTGAAATAAGATATTTTTTCGAAATAGTAGATACTTCCGATCATAATCTGACCATTTTTCAAAATCAGTCATCATGCCTATTGTCGGTGGAAAATGAAAGGTTCGGACGTTCAATCAGTCACAAATACAATACGGCGGCGCGCGGCGAAATTATTGGACTTACAGAAGGAAGGCCCTTAGCATGGGGTTCAACATAAAATTACGATAGAAAAAAGCATTGATGTTTTTTTGTAAAAATAATTATTAGTAGTATTTTTTATTTTATCTTTCTGTAATTCTTTGTTAATACGAGTATGATGTGGAATAAGTTTGAAGTGATATCATACTAATATTGTAAATGCGAAAGTCAGTTTGTTTTTGGTTTCTTGGTTTGTCCTTCAATCACGCTTCAACGGCGCAACGGATCGACGTGATTTTTGGCATGGGTATAGTTGAGGACTTGGAGAGTGACATAGGCTACTTTTTATTCCGGAAAATTAAGTAGTTCCCGCGGGAATAACAAAAAATTTAAACCACGCGGACGAAGTCGCGGGCATCAGCTAGTTAAGATAGTAAAAATAAATTGAATTCAGTTTTATAGCCGAGTATTTTAGACTTCAGTTTTCTATTAAGAGGGTTCGGAGTTGAAACCCCGGGCACGTAAACGTACGTAACTCCGAAAGTTAAAGTTAACTTTAACGTAACTATACGTGCTTTACTTAAGTACGTAACTGTACGTACTTTTCGAGCATACAGATACCATTACTTTACCAGTTTTCGTCAAAAACTGTAGAACAACAACATTCCCTTTTTATATGAAAAACAATATATATCTCAGGATTTACACGCGGTAAAATAAATTTATCGGTTAATCCAATAGGGATCTAGGAGTTTTTTCCCACCCTGATAATATGTGGAAGGCGTTAATGTGAATAGTTACGATGCTCATATTTTAATAGAAACTTTTTATGTAAAGGGCTACTAGATGATGCCGGCGACATCGTCCGCATTGATTAAGTTTTTTAATTTCCCAGGGAAATCCTTTACTTTCCGGGATAAAGTAGCCCTTGTCCTTTCCCGGAATGTAACCTACCAGCAATACCAAAATTTTATCAAAGCGGTTGAAAAGACGGGCCGTTGAAGCGTAGCAGACAGACAGACAGACATACTTTCGCATTTATAATATTAGTATGGATGTGGATTTCTACCAAATATCTACAGTCCGTCAAACTTAACGGACCCGGTGGCCAAAATTGGAATAAATTTTTTTGCCTAATGTTTTTTTTTTCATATCTACTAGCGACGCTGTCACCGGGTCAGATAAGTTTGTGGGACTATAATTGCTACTTAGCGGTGGTGATCGATTACGTAGAAGTTCTCCAAGACTCAGGGAAAAGTTGATGTTGAAATTCGGATCAAGAAACACCCATTCAGTTACTGATTTTGGTCAACGTTGCTTAACCAGCACCATAGATTGGTATACTACACACATATATATATACTTAAGATTCTAATAGTATACACCTAATACCTAAATATGTATGGTCTAATTAATTGTATGGATCCGAGGAAGAGCTGCGGTGCCCGTGACACAGGTTTTCCTAGTGCGGATATCAAAGCACTCCTTCCGGCTTCTAGAATTCCTGTTCATTCTTTCTGTTTACTTACTAGATATAAGGAGTTGTTGTACGGTGCAAATTTTTCTTGTTTCAATAAATAAATTTATTATTATTATTATTATTTTCAGAGTACTGGGGCCATACTGCCAATGGTAGCAATGGGTACATCAAATAAATATTATAAATGCGAAAGTTTGGATGGATGGATGTATGGATGGATGGATGTATGGATGGATGTTTGTTACTCAATCACGCCCCAACGACTGAACGGATTTGGCTGAAATTTGGCACAGAGATAGATTATAGTCTGGAACTCTTTTTATCCCGGAAAATTAAGGAGTTCCCGCGGGAACCAAAAATCTCAAACCACGCAGACGAAGTCGCGGGCATTCGCTAGTATGCAATATTTCTCAAACTGACAGTTTGATGTCACGTACCTTGACGTTCCTAAAATAAGGATTATAATTCTAAAACACGAAACCAACAATAATGAAACAATATTGCTCTAAGCGTTGGCAGTATGGCCCCTGATCTGTACAGAATAACATACCTACAAAGAGTACTCGGAGACTCTCGCATTTTACTTGAAATTCGAATAAGAAGCGATTCATCCAGTTCGAGTGACAAAGCAATCACCGAGTCCGTGCCCTCAATTTAACGTGATAGAATTCCACGATTCCCACAACATTATCCCTCGGGAATACTGAGGGATCGACTTAATTTGGAATCGATAAGTTTAATAAAGGAAATAAAGAATTTCTAGAATTTGACCTTTTGTAAAATCTACATGATGGATTCATGTACATTTTACGAAATCTGCATGAATGGATGGATGTTTGTTACTAAATCACGCCAGAACGGCTGAACGGATTTGGATGAAATTTGGCACAGAGATAGATAAAGAGTCTGGAATAACACAACCATAGGCTACTTTTTATCCCGGAAGTTCCCGTGGGAACCAAAAGCCTCAATCAACGCGGACGAAGTCGCGGGCATCAGCTAGTTTTATTATAATTCCAACTGACTGCCCGCGACTTGGTCCGCGCGGAATAAGTCTTTTTAATTCCCACGGAAACTGCTCATTTTTTTTTAACCATACAAGTTAGCCCTTGACTGCGATCTCACCTGATGCATCTCCTCAACTGATGATGCAGTCTAAGATGGTAGCGGGCTAACCTGTTAGGGGTATGGCAGTTATATTAAACCGTATCCCCTATTCGGTTTCTACACGGCATCGTACCGGAACGCTAAATCGCTTGGCGGCACGTCTTTGCCGGCAGGGTGGTAACTAGCCACGGCCGAAGCCTCCCACCAGGCCAGACCAAGGAAAATTCAGAAATTATAAATTCTAAAGAATTACATTGTAATAGCTGTGTGGCCGAATTATCCGTGTAATTCGAACACGAGCGATGCTGTTTACTATTGCAACAATAATTATAGGTACATCCATGCTAATATTATAAATGCGAAAGTGTGTCGGTCTGTATGTCTGCTACGCTTTCGCGGCCCAACTACTCAACCAATTTTGATGAAATTTGAAAATTGAAGAGTTCCCGCGGGAATCAAAAAAAAACATATTTGTTAAACCGATTTTGTTGAAATTTGGTACAGGGATAGGTTGTATCCCGGGGAAGGACATAGCTCCTTTTTATCCCGCAAAATTGAAGAGTTCCCGCGGGGATCAAAAATATCAATCCAAGCGGACGAAGTCGCGGGCATCATCTAGTCTGAAATATATTACACCTAATCCATACTAATATTATAAATACGAAAGTGGGTCTGTCTGTCTGCTACGTTTTCCTGGCTCATCTGCTCAGCTGATTTTGATAAAATTTGATACAGGGGTAGATTGTGTCCCGGGGAAGGACATAAGCTCCTTTTTATCTCGCTAAATTAAAAAGTTCCCGCGGGAGTAAAAAAAATTAATCTACACGGACGAAATCGCGGGAATCATCTAGCATAAAATACTTAGAAAAAAAAAAACTTGAATTATGCACTAAAAATTATAAAATACCAGACGGTTTCTACACGGCATCGTACCGGAACGCTAAATCGCTTGGCGGTACGTTCTTGCCGGTAGGTAACTAGTTACGGCCATAGCCTCTCACCAGAAAACGTCAGATTTTAACACCTCATTTGAGAAATGTACCTATCTTCATTTCTCTTTTTTTGAAAGTAGATTAAAACGAATTTGTATCTTTAATCTTGATTTACCTGAAAAAGTATAATCGGGATCATTTCGACGTCGCAGTCTCTCCGACTCCGAAGACGTTGATAAATTAATCCTTAGGGGAGTAGTCTCTTTTTATGTGATTAATCGGTGAATGGATAGAATTTGTGAGATGTTTTTCGTTTTCTAGAGTACAAGGGTGTAGTGGGTGTAATTTTACTAATTGTGTAACAAGATGGATTAAATTGATACCTAGATGGTATTGAAAACAAATCAAATCTAATAGGTATTTTGTATTCAAATGAATCTACCATTTGAATCGTCAAATGAATCTACCACTAGTTCTAAAAGCCATTCCTACCAAGAAAATCGAGCAAGAAACACGTTGTTTTTTTTTTAAATTTAACAATCATATAAAATATTTAAATATTTAAGGAAAAGGTGACTGATCTATCAACGCACAGCTGAAACCACTGGACGGATCGGGCTGAAAGTTGGCATAATTTTATGTTTGAATTTTATAACGTCGGTATCCGCTAACAAAGGGTTTTTATAAATTCAACTCATAGGGGGATAAAATAGAGGTTTGAAATTTTTATGAAAATCGAACTTAACGTAAGCGAAGCTATGGGAAAACGCCAGTAGTGCATACATATTATATACTCGCAGTTCCGCGCATAGGTGAAGCGAGACAAACCCACGCTTTTTTATAATTTAAATTCAATCTTCGATTGCTGTAGGTATATTTACTTTCACGAGCTCTTTTCATAGATAAATTCCTATTCTAATCCTGCGGGAACTCTTTATTTTACTATTTTTTCAGGGATAATATAATCCTATGTCACTATTCGAGCTCTATTTCATTTGTATACTCCAACACACATCTACTACGCCAATAGTTTCTAACATTATCTACTTTACACTTACACTAACTCAAGGAAACGTGTTCCAACTAACCACACTGAGAACTATTGAACAAGGTACTCCACAACTTCGAAATGTAAGCTTAAATTGCAATGCAGTTTAGCAGAGGTCGTCGCAGGAAAGCATTGTTAGCAAGTGTGAATAGGCATCTTCTAGGCAAGCGCACTCCAACCTAGACCTCATCATTGCTTTGTATTATGCGTGATTGTCGCTAAGCGCAAGCCTATTTATTCTATATTTTTTTTAAAACGCCTCCGCCGACGTTCTGGAGTTCAACACCAACGTCTGGTTAAACGCCTTGGCTGTGGCTAGATCCTTCCCCTTATCCTTACTTCCTTGGATGTATGGATGTATGGATGTTTATTACTCTTTCAAGCCAGAACGGCTGAACGGATCTGGATGAAATTTGGCACAGAGATAGATTATAGTCTCGAATAACACATAGAATACTTTTTATTCCGGAAAATAAAGGCGTTCCCGCGGGAACCAAAAAACCTCAATCCACGCGGCATATTTTACTTTGTACACCCATATGATGGGGTCGCAATCAAAGGTTTGATTGTAATCATATAAAAATACAATGAATATATAATTTACTGGTACTTCTCAATATGATTTAAACTCAACCGCTGGTTGGGAGACCACACAAGAAGATAGAACCTATATTTTTTAAGAGAGCCATTGGTATGAAAAAAAATTGGACACGAACAACGCTTTCATCAAAGCAATACGAGAAGAGACCGCAATAATACAAAACTATCGTACAAACGAAAAACCTGACCACAATAAAAATGATATATTGGACAATGTAGCGCGGGTAGAAGAAAAAAATGGTTTTATGAAGTGACTGCCTACATGGAATAGCAAAATTCGATTTTAAATTTAATGGACTATTGAGGCTTCCCCTCCAACTATAATCCATACTAATACTATCCATATCCATACTAATATTATAAATGTGAATGTATGTCTGTCTGCTACGCTTTCACGGCCCATCTGTTCAACCGATTTTGATGACATTCGACACAGGGATAGGTTGTATCCCGGGGAAGGACACGGGGTACTTTTTAGGAAAATTAAGGAGTTTCCGCGGGATCAGAAAAAAACTTAGTCCACGCGAAGGAAGTCGCGGGCATCCTCTAGTGAATATACGAGTATATGTATGTTTACACATTCAATAATTCTGTTGATATTTAATTTATGTGTGAACTTTGGCAATATATTGACGTCGTTGAATGTCGTGATATGTCGTCTCCTAAGCGAGATACTCTTCGTTTTGAGATAGGCTACGCAAACGATCATTTGGTCTTGTTGTTGAGATACTCCATGTTAACGGTAATTTGGTCTCTCTTCCATCCACATAAAGCTCACCACTACTTGCTTAATGCCACCACAAAGAGGGTGATGAAAGCCGATACTGACGGTGGAAGCCTGAAACTATTAAGTGGCACAATGTAGAGAATATGACATATGAAAATACTTATTATACATATGTTATACTAGTTAGCTTTTTATAGTAAAAGATTCAGCCTTTATCCATACAACCCGTCCGTCCGTCTTTGCTTATAATACGAGTACTTATAGTCAAGATCGGGATATATACCACGACCTCAACCGAGCTGTTTTATAGGTGAAACCTACTTTTTATTTTTATTTAATAACAGATAAATACGCCTAAAATAGGTTGCCTATCAAAATCCGGTCCAGGCTATTTTTAAATTAATTAATTTTAATTTTTTTTTTTGGACAAGTTTATTGTAGCCAATGCTATACCATCGCGTTTGTTATACAATTACCTATATTTTGATATATAACCTACCTATGGACTATGGTAATTGTATGGTTACAATTACCATAGTCCATAGGTAACTTAACGGATCGGAACCACTTGAGTTATGATAATTTAATATAAAAAATTCTTTTTAAACAACCGACTTCAAACTCCCGCGCCAACTTTACAACAACAAGCACACGCTATACAAAGTACGTATTTCATTGTTGATATTTTAAAAACCGCTCGACCGATTTCGATAAAATTTATATGGGACCACATGGGAAGTATGCCCTTTTAAATAAAAAAAGAATCATCCAAATCGGTCCACCCAGTCAAAAGTTCTGGGGTAACAAACATAAAAAAAAAAATACAGTCGAATTGAGAACCTCCTCCTTTTTTTAAAGTCGGTTGAAAAGTAGGTTTCATCTATTAAACAGCTCGGTGAAGGTCGTGGTTATATCCGGATCTCTGACTATTATGTCAAAGTTAAATTTTCTAGGCGAGACACTCTTTGTTTTTGAGATGTTAACAGTCATTTAGTGTCTCTCATCCACATAAAGCTCATTACTTGCTTAATGACGCTACAGAGTGGGCGATAAAATCCGATACTAAAGGCGGAAGCCTGAAACTATTTAGTGGCACAGAGTAGAGACAAAATTATGTTATAATTATAATTATTATAAACTAGCTGATGTCCGCGACTTCGTCCGCGTGGAATATGTTTTTTTGATTACCACGGGAACTCCTTAATTTTCCGGGATAAAAAGTAGCCTATGTCACTCTCCAGGTCTTCGACTATACCCATACCAAAAAACACGTCGATTCGTTGCTCTGTTGCAGCGTGATTGAAGGACAAACCAACAAACCAACAAACAAACACACTTTCGCATTTATAATATTGGTATGACTAACTGATGCCCGCACCTTCGTCCGCGTGGATTTCGGCATTTTTTGGTTCCCGTGGGAACTCTATAATTTAACGGGATAAAAATGACCTAGCCTATGTGTTAATTCATATTAAATGTGTATTAATTCGACCTATCTCCATCCCAAATTTTAGCCAAATCCGTCCATCAGTTTTTTCGTGAATGAGTAAAAACTTTTACATTTATAATATTGGTATAAGTAGATTTTCGCCTTTTTTGTGACAGTGTGTTTGTTTGTTGGTTTGTCCTTTAATCGCGCCGCAACAGAGCAACGGATCGACGTGATTGTTTGCATGGGTATAGAATTGATGAAATTTTGTACAGGTTTGATTCCGGAAAGACGCATAGATTAGTTTTTATCCCACTCAGACGAAATGGCACGATCTAGTAAGTAATTATAGGTTAAAACAAAACTATAATTTATATGCATAAACTAATAATAAAACTATATTTTGTATGACGCAATAACGATATTGTGTAATGGGCAATAAAACCCGTTACAGTGAGTCTTAAAACCCAGTTTGCCGGCATTAAGCGTTGCAGTCCTCCCAAACTCGGGTTTATAACTCGTAACAATACTTTACTAGATATAATTTGGGCCGTAAGTTACGAGTACATTATATTTTTGTTGTATTGTTAAGGAAATACTAGGATTAGAGAAGAATATGCCAGTATTTTGAAAGACCTCGAGTTCCATTTATACTCGGATTATCTTGGTCCCCGGGATGTAACCATAATATTCTTAACAATTCATAATCCATAATCATACTTCATCATCATCATCATCATCATCATCATCATCATTATCATCATCAGCCGTTGTGTATCCACTGTTGGACATATAGGCCGCAATAATCATACATACATACTTAGTATTCCATACTAATATTACAAATGCGAAAGTGTGTCTGTCTGCTACGGTTTGGAGGCCCATATTTTCAACCGATTTTAATGAAATTTGGTACAGAAATAGTTAATATCCCAGGGAAGGACTAAGCCTACTTTTTAACCCGGAAAATTAAAGAGTTCCCGCGGGAATCAATATGCTTTAATGCGAGACGATGTCACGGTGTCAAAAGGTGAAGGAAAACATCGTGAGCAAACCGAGAGCACGCCCGAGAGTTCATAATGTTCTCGAAGGTGTGTGAAGTCTGCCAATCCGCACTTGGCCAGCGTAGTGGAGTATGGCCAAACCCTTCTCACCACGAGAGAAGACTCGTGGTCATTTATGAACCGGCAATGGGTTGATAAGAGAGAGAGAGAGAGAGAGAGAGAGAGAGAGAGAGAGAGAAACAACTTATAATCCATACTAATATTATGAATGCGAAAGTGTGTCTGTATGTCTGCTACGCTTTCACGGCCCATTTGTTCAACCGATTTTGAAACAATTTGGTACAGGGATGATTTATATCCCGGGGAAGGAAATAGGCTACTTTTTATCCCGGAAAATTAAGGAGTTCCCTCGGGAATACAAAAACACTTAATCAACGCGGACGAAGTCGCGGGCATCATCTAGTAATAGATATCTAAGCCATTATCTAGAGAAACATTGCTATACCCCTAACCTACTCATATCAGGACGTTACATCCCTTTGTTATGTTAAAAGGTCGGCATTCCCAAAGGATATGAACATAACATGGCGTAGCTTATTCATAATAATATCATCGTCAGGAGAATCATTGGTAAGTAAGTTTAGTAAAAGTTTGCACATATCGTAAACGTTAGAGAATTCGAGCATCGAAACACTGAATCGTGGAATTAAAATAGAACGTCAAAATTGCCAAGATCGTCCACTTCGTACTTCAAGCGGAAACAATAAAGTAAAATGAATCCATACTAATATTTTAATGTGAAAGAGTGTTTTTCTGTCTGTCTGCTAGGCTTTTACCTGTTCAAGCAATTTTGATGAAATTTGGTACAGGGATAGGTTGTATCCCGGGGAAGAACATAGGCTAATATATATCCCGGAAAATTGAGAAGTTCCCGTTGGATTCGAAAAAACTTTGTCTATTTAGTCATACTTATTTATAACTAGACTAGATGATTCCCGCGACTTCGTCCGCATGGATTAAGTTTTTTGATTCCCGCGGGAACCCTTACATTTTCCGGTATAAAAAGTAGCCTATGTCCTTCCCCGGGATACAACCTATCCCTATACCAAATTTCATCAAAATCGGTTGAACAGCTAGGCCGTGAAAGCATAGCAGACAGACAGACAGACACACTTTCGCATTTATAATATTAGTATGGATAGTATGGATATTATATTAAATGCGAAAGTGTTTATTTGTTGGTTAGACCTTCAATCATGCCGCAACAGAGCAACGGATCGACGTGATTTTTGGCATGGGTATAGTTGAGGACCTGAAGAGTGACATAGGCTACTTTTTATTCTGTAAAATTAAGGAGTTCCCGTGGGAATCAAAAAAACTTATTCCACACGGACAAAGTCTCGGGCATCACCTAGTTACAGAATAAATAATGAGCATGAAATATTTAATTTCAGAGCTAGAATAAAATTTTACTTATTGCATAATTGAGAATTTATTGCGTAGTTGGGAATCTCCCTTGTGAATTCCAAAAATTCCGTCCTTATTCCTTTTCTACATTACAAAAGGATCCTCCTAAATTTAAAAATTCTAGGCCCAAGGGGATCGACTGAACATTAGTTGATGGAGTGTAAAGCAAAAAAGTTTTTAATTTATTTAATTAGGGTACATTTTACTCTTAGGTATATTTAATAGCTGATGCCCGCAACTTCGCACGCGTGAATTGAGGTTTTTTGGTTCCCGCGGGAACTCTTTAATTTTCCGAGATAAACAGGCTGGGATAACACACATAAACATGTGTTATTCCTATATGTGGAATATAATCTATCTCTGTGACAAATTTCATCCAGATCAGATTATTATTATTTATTTATTATTATTATCCGTTCATCCTGGTATCCATCCACCCAAACTTTCGCATTTATAATATTAGATAGATGGTTTAATACTTGAAATCTATAAACATTGTCGATATAATGAAGCTCATACTAAACACAAAATTAAATCAAGGCACTAATTTAGCAGTAAAGTGACATTTGGAGTTCTCAAGTCCAGTTAAAGAGAACCCCAAGGCGCGGCATATTAGCATTTCGCAAGATTTGATGGTCTGTTCCGATATACACTGCGAACACTGTTCAGTACTCTTACTGGGAAGAAATTCGTTCCTACTGACGTTTTCGTCCTTCGTTCGTCGACTGACAGCATACTACTGCAGTATCCTAGGGAAGTATAATATCACGTCATAAATTGTCGCCATTTTTGTACTGTGAGCACTGGCGTTTTCGAGGCAAGGTGCTCTCAGTGCTGACTGCGTTCCGTTTTAAACAGTAACCAGTATAGCTAACTCCAAATAACGGCTGTACAGTAAACTAAATTGACGTCACATCTTACAGTGCTCGCAGTGTATCATACTAATATGTATTATAAGTGCGAAAGTATATTTGTTTGTTGGTTTGTTGGTTTGTTGATTTGTTCTTCAATCACGCCGCAACGGAGCAACGGATCGACGTGATTTTTGGCATGGGTATTGTTGAGGACCCGGAGAGTGACATAGGCTACTTTTAATCCCGGAAAATTAATGTGTTCCCGCGGGAATCAAAAAAACCTGAACCACGCGGACTAAGTCGCGGGCATTCAGCTAGTATCGGAATATACCCTTGGATACATCTGTAGGGAAAAGTCTCGCTTCTGGTTTAATACGGATTGTGTTAATGGTCGAAAAACTTCAGCGGCGAACCGCGGACGCCGGGTTTGAATAAAGATGGTAGAAAGATTACTACAGACTTTATGGTGTTGAAATTTGTACAGAAAAATACATTTACATTATTTTGTCTTTTGTTTGCTTGCCTTTGTTCCCTCTACAATACGGATTTCGTTAAAATCGGCATTAAGAATATAATCTTGAGATTACTACATTGCACCTTAACGCGCCATAGTAGAATGTTTTCGAATTTTCCTTTTTCTTTTAAAAACCATTATTACAATAATTTATATATTTAAATATTAAACTTTTGGGTATTTTAATGAAACACGATTGGCTATAATGATCTCTATATACCTAATTTATATTTTCAACTACGAGATAATTAGTTTTTTCTTCTCGTTGAATCAAACATTGCTTCCATCTCTTTTTCGGTACACGATAGTGAATAAATCTATCCTTTTCACGTTATTCATATCGTTTAAGGGCCTATACCTAACCGTTAAATCGCGGAATGGTATATATATTTTATCTTTAAAGTTGTTATATATTTTATGTATACCAACTTTAGGTATATATTATACCTAAAGCTGAAAATATATAGCTCTTCGTGAAAAGAAACAAACTGTTAGGTATTTTAAACTAGCAGATGCCCGCGAGTTCATCCACGTGGTTTTAGTTTTTCTTAATTCCCGCGGGAACTCTTTGATTTTCCGAGATGAAAAGTAGCCTAAGTCACTCATGGGTATACCTACTTGAGGACCTGGTCCTCAAGTAGGTATACCCATGCCCAAAATCACATCGATCCGTTGCTACGTTGCGGCGTGATTGTAGGACAAACCAACAAACAAACACACTTTCGCATTTATATTATCACTAGCTGATGCCCGCGACTCCGTCCGCGTGGTTTAAGTTTTTTGATTCCCGCAGGAACTCCTTAATGTTCCGGGATAAAAAGTAGCCTGTGACCATGCCAAAAATCACGTCGATCCGTTGCTCCGTTGCAGCGTGATTGAAGGACAAACCAACAAACAAACACACTTTCGCATTTATAATATTAGTAGATGGTAAGAATAGGCTACGCCAAATCGCGATAGTGAGCTACACTATCCACGCGACGAGTATAAGCTGAGCCTAAGGGTGATTTGTATTTGTTTTAAAATTTCACTGAATCACAACCATTCAAATTAATTAAGACCACAAATTAAATAATATCCAATACCTAGTATAACAAATAGCAATTTTAATCCGCACAGTACAAAGTAAACCTTATAACAATGGTGTAGAATGTATTTTTGTTTAACGACTCGAATAACAATTTTGCAGTTAGCGTGACTGCCGTTTTATTTCATATGCAACCTGAAAATGTCAGAGATATTTGTTTTTGGTCGGGATAATGGGGCAAGTCATTTTGTTTTGCACGGATTATGCATTGCATGGCCTTATAAATGGGAGGTTCAATTCGCGGTATAGTAGCAATTTTGGGAGATATAAAGGTTTGATTTAAAAATCCAAACAAATATCCATACTAATATTATAAATGCGAAAGTGTGTCTGTCTGTCTGTCTTCAATATCATGGACCTCCGCAAAAGTAACGCCTGCTCCTATCACATATTTACTACTTGATTATGCCCACGACTTTGTCCGCGTGAATTACGTTTTTTTGATTCCCGGGGGAACTTCTTAATTTTCTGGGATGAAAAGTAGCCTATGTCCTTCCCCGGGATGTAACCTACCCCTATACCAAATTTCATCAAAATCGGTTTAATAGATTGGCCGTAAAAGCGTAGCAGGCAGACAGACAGACACACTTTCATATTAATAATATTAGTATGGAAGAATGGATTATGGATTGTAATAAATATCGTAAATCCCAGTTCATTAAATGCGCCAAACAAAAGAAACAACTCGTAAAAGGTCGTCCAATAATGAAATTTAATAAGCCACGCAAACATTGTAGACAAATATTGTGTTAGGGAACCCGAAGAAAAACTTCCCCTAGTGCTTATGATAAGGGTGCGTCCACACTTCCACGACTGCCCAAATAAATTAGTGTAATTTTTTTAGGATTCATGGATGTATGTATCAGCTGATGCACCGCGCATTCTGATTGTCCGTGGATTGAGGTTTTTCGGTTCCCTCAGGAACTCTTTATTTTTACGGGATAAAAAGTAGCCTATGTGTTATTCCAGACTATAATCTATCTCTGTGCCAATTTGATCCAGATCCGTTCAGCTGTTTTAGAGTGATTGAGTAACAACAACCATCCATCAATCCATCCAAATTTTCGCATTTGTAATATTAGATTATAATATTATATATTAAAAATATTATTATTTTATAATATTGTATTTATAATATTAGATTTTCGCTCAGTGGGCAGCATTAGTTGGTAGAGTTGGCTATGTAAGCCACAGAATAGTTACCTACTTTGGAAGCTAAGTCGAGGCTCGGAGAAATGGTGGAACCTAAGCCAAATTCGTTATCATACGACAGGCGTCTTATTCTGACTAGCTGATGCCCCCGCGACTTCGTTTGCGTGGAATACGTTTTTTAAATTCCCACGGGAACTCCTAAATTATCCGGGATAAATATTAGCCTATGTCACTCTGCAGGTCCTATACCCATACAAAAAATCAAGACAATCCGTTGCTCTGTTGTAGCGTGAAGGACATACCAATAAACCAACAAACAAACACTTTCCCATTCATAATATCAGTATGATAATTTATGTTTAACTCAATAAACATTATTACTTATACTTTTTCAGCAACGCGAGTCACATGCCTGAACTCTTTAGATACGTGTCGTGAAAAAAAAAACCAGCCACATTAAAAAATACACGTGCAAATGCGTAACACCTAACTACACATTAGTGGCACTGCAACACTAATTGGATCGCACTGAATAGACCTCATATAAACCAACTCTGCCTTTTTGAAATTCATTTCTGAGTCGAGATTGTGAAATGAAATGAAATGTTTATTTCATGTAGGACAACTTTTGCCACTTATGTTAGATACCCGTATATGTGGTGGCGTGCAGACAATCTATACCTACTAATATTATAAATGCGAAAGTTTGGATGGATGGATGTTTGTTACTCAATCACGCCAGAACGGCGGACGGATCTGGATGAAATTTGGCACAGAGATAGATTATAGTCTAGAGCATATAGGTTACAATTTATACCCGAAAATTAAAGAGTTCCTGTGGGAACCAAAAATCCTCAATCCACGAGGATGAATTCGCGGGCATTAGTTAGTAAGTGCATATATGCATACCCTCGTAATAATAGCTTCAAGTTTGGTTTTCAAATTATGTTCTGCCTGAAAATAAACCAATTCTTCTTACCCTGACTTCGAATGGTATCTAGAGTAAATTCGTCATCATGCTTTGGTCTGTAAATAATTTATCTCAGTAAACATTATTATCTTAACTTTTTCATCAACATATGCAAAAATAATTACATACCCAGACTCAGTTGAAAAGATGGCGCCGTTAAAGCGTAGCAGACAGACAGAAACACCTTCTCATTTTTAATATTAGTTTAAATACTCTGATAAAAAATAGACTGGCAATTGTAAGCATAATTCCAGAAGTGGGCAAATAATTAAAATTACTTTTAAAATATGTTTGTACTCTCTTTGAGACTTGCACGAGCGAATGGTCACAACGTGTAGCGGTTTCACGAGAGATTTAATGTAAACAGTTAAGTATAAAACTTGGCCAAAGCATCACAACAACAATAAATTAATCATTTGATCAGGCTGCAGTTGCTACTGCTAAGCTCTAAATCAAAATGCGATCTAAACACAAAAGTATTCAATAATCGCTGAGTCTGCCGGTAGGAGACTGTTTTACCAAAGTAAAAATACTCGTATTTATGCAAATTATTTCAATATGGCGTATCCCCGCCAAAGAACGAACCGAGTGAAATACATCGAATGAGTCAAATATCCGCCTAATTAAACCTTCGTCAGTAAATAAATTAACAATCTTTTATTTTTTCTAAAAATTCAAATCAAATTTAAACACAAAGCTGACACAATTATTGTAGTACAATGTAGTTGATAGTAAGTATAGGTACAACCTTGTCCTGCCCTTTTGGAATTCGCTCCCGAACGTCCGCATTCGTCGCGAATCTCGACTCGGACATATCAGAACATGTCACCGTTATTGGAAACTGCGTGCCGAATTCCACGATGCCGGATTGCCCCAATATTTTAGTGCATATCTGGAATAATTTCGAACCTAATGCATATTTCTATTTTGAAGATAGTTTTTTTCTATTTATTTTTACAGGATGGAATATTACTAAAGTAATACTTATGATATGTTCAGTAGTGTATATTTTTTTTTTATTTTATTTATTTATTCATTTAAAAACAAAAAGTTATAAAATTATTCTATTGGTGTCGCATAAACTCACCTGAGTTTTTCTGTACACCAACGAGCATTCGACATTAGGTGGACTTATAATATTTTAAGTCATAATTATTACCTACAATGCTAAGTATAACTATTTCTAATTATGTACTAACAAATAAGCAAATTATCTACATTATTAAATTACTACAACTATTCCTAAATAATAACAAATAAGCTAACATATTAGATGCCTACCCACATTTGAAAATACAAAATGTTACAGAGAGCATAAAAACTTGTTGACAATATTCTCATATCGCTAGTTTTTATGATTCATAATACTGGATGATTCAGTCCTGTTAGTTGTCAGTTCAAATTAAAACCTTTTTAAATACGAAATATATATCGGGAAGATATTTTGTGCATTATGAGTATTTGGTAAATGTAAGTTGCATAAAAAATTGTTTTAGTTTAGATTTTATATTTTTATGTGTAATGACGTCTCTCAAACTCTTAGGAAGTTCATTAATTAGGCTAGGTATTACATAGCTTAGCGTTCTTTTCCCGTATAGGTTATTGAATTTAGGTAGTTGTAGCTGTTTATCGTTATGGTTTCTGCGAGCTGAGTATACCTTCTGTACTTTCCTAAACTTTTGGTTAAAGTAATTTTCTATTAGTAATGTTAATTAAATTTTATCATGAATAGGAATAATTTTACACAAACCGAATACTTTTCGATAATCTTCTTTAAAGGTTATTTTAAATTTACTTGGGACTATTTCTTTTAAAATGCGCAATTGAAGTGAAAAAATGCGATCAAGATGTGTTTTACATGTTCTCCCATAGCTTGACAACCCATATTGTATGATCGATTCCGCTAAAGATTTGTACAGTAATAAAAGAGTTGTGTATGGTATTTTAAATTTGATTAAAGAGAATTTTGCTAATATCCCTCTTAATCTGTCGCAAACACGATTGATGTGCTCTTTCCAATTTAATCGATCATCAATGACCAGGCCAAGGTAGGTGTGCTTTTCTACAAGTTCTATCGTATCGCATTTACAAGGAGCTGGAGTGCCGATATTATTCACATGGAGGCATGGATGTGAATGCGCAATTAATTTTGGTATAAAGGAGCTTCTGTTGTGAGTAGTGCTAATATACATTAATTTAGTTTTAGCAGCGTTGAGTACCAGTCCAACGTCGTGTGACCACTTTACCAGTATATCAAACTCTAATTGGAGTTTTATTAGGGCCTCCTCTACACTGCGTCCATGCCACGGGTATATGTCACGGGTAATGCTAGAAAATTTAGTAAACCTAGGTTTACACGGGTTTACTTAGTATTACCCAAACGTTTTGGGTAAAGTTCGAATAATAAGTAAAATAAATTTTAATTCGGAATTTACTCATACTCACCTAGATCTACCTAGCTCTGGCTGGATAGTGTTAGGGATATGGGTTCAGGCTTCCTTCAGCTGGTTACAGTGGTTAAAATACATACTTTAGATGAACCCGGGATCTCCCACTCATAAGAGCGCGCTCTCCACTATGCCAGGGGAACGTCAAATAAGGTCAAATATGGTCGTTAAAGAAGGTACAGTGTATAGAATTGTCTTATTATGCGGAAGAGTCAGACCTACTTTCCTCCTACGAAATTGCATGGAATTCCCCGCTTCCGTCGTCAACGGTTCAATTGAAACCCACGACGTACTTAAACCAGGAGTACTAACGACAAACGGCACGCATTACCGTCTGTGGTTACGACGTGCCACAGAACCAAGATAAGAAAATAGAAATGGTATCTGAGAAAAGCATTCATCGCCGGTTCTTAGCAGGTGTATGTCCGTTTGTTACCTTTTCATGGCACGAGATGAACAAAGACTATCCACTAAATCGCGGACATCATAATAGTGCACACCTTGTTGAAAATAGTACACACCAGTTGAAATAAATATTTCACCTTTTTATCTCTTGGTAAATTAATTTTTATAAGTACATTCTGTTGCACACAATTTCTAAACTAATAAGACTAAGTATATTGCTATCCCTTCTACAATATTTCGCGCGTAAAAGGACAACAGTAAATTTAACTCAGTCAATTTACTTAGTTTAGAGATTGCTTGTAACAGGACTACAGTAGTAGGATCACGAGGACAACCTATTTCCAACTATTCCTCGTGCTCCCACTAATCAAATTAATAGGAAACGCCCGAATTAGCCACATTTCTCGTCAGTTTTTACATTAACTCGCCGTTCTGATGTTTCACATCGGTCAAAATCGGTTCAACAGATGGGCCGTGAAAGCGTAACAGAGAGAAAAGATTTTGCATCTTTATAGATCGCGACGACAAGTTGATGCTTCTTCAACCTTTGCCACTTCTATCGTCATCCACGTCATGCCAATCGACAAACATACACTGCTGGACTTCACCACTTCTATAATCATCTATTTCTATTATGAATTCTGTGGTTAGTACTAAGACGGTGACGCCGTCTCTGCAAAGAGACGTGTCGCTTCAAAGGGCAATGCACGGCTGTTCCTAGTTCTTATGAGCATGATCATAATAGGTACAATGTACATACCTACTGCACCTATCTATACCGATTATTTTAAATTGAGTTTAGATAGATAGACAGATAAAACTCTTTATTGCACACACTTATAACAATTTTTTTTAAAATATGTAGCGAGCAAACGAGCAGGCGGGTCACCTGATGGTAAGTGATTACCGCTGCCCATGAACATTTGCAGTACCAGAGGAGCGTTGCGTTGCTGGCTTTTGACATATTTGTTTATCTGCCCCTTGAAGAGCCCTATATTATATTCATGAGGGAACACAGAAGATGGGAGCTGGTTCAATAATTTGCAGGTACGTGGCAGAAATGACCTGGAATAACGGACGGTGGAAGAAGACCAGGCATCTAGGTACAATACAAAAAAAGATAAAACATAAGGGTGCAAAGGCGGTCTTATTACATAAGCAATCTCTTCCAGGCAATCTTTGTGGTGAGGAGATTATCAACAAGAGCGCGGGATAGTAAAACTTGTAAAAACTAAAATAAGTATAAAACATTTTCAACTGATAAAAAATCAGAAAATCTTTCCGGGCCCACAAAAATAATAATCTAAGTATTTTTAAAGATTAATTTGACTACGCCCACTAACTGGTTGAATAAATGGTTTTTATTTTACTTATTAGGTACTTATCTACTTATTTAAATTCTAATAAAACCTTTACAATATCAATCCTATGGTACTAAGCTCATATTTTCCACCCCGCAGAATATCCAAAATGGCGCCACCGTTTATAGCCCATTAAAATCAATGCAAAGCCCTCGAAACTCATCAAACTAAAAGGGAATTTTAATCAGCTTTACGAATCTTTAGACTGAAGCAACTGAGCATTGTCAAAGAATTATACGCAATTAATCATTATTAGGTTCGAATTTATTACTATTGCGTTTGAGCATTTTCAAAGAATAAATAAGCAATTAATCATAACTTATTAAGTTAGAGTTTATTAAGGCTAATCCTGATGAATTACCAAATGTCAAATCAATCTGATCATAGGGAACAAAAATTCCCATTGGTCAGATTAACCTTACCACCAATTTGACTAATGGAAAACTGCTCGTACTGCGAAAAATGTCCGCGCCATTTTTTTCATCCTCGCGATTTATGTTCCGCGTACGGATTTCACCTACAACGCACTGCATGAATTCGGTGAGCGTAATACAACTCCATACTGCACAAAATATATGTAGCCTAAGTAGGTATGTGTTACATCAGATTATCAGCCAAAGTCATTGTTTGTCAGGTGTAACAAACCAACATACAAACTTACAAATATCCAAACTTTAATATCCATGCTTCATATTATAAATGCGAAAGTGTGTCCGCTACGCTTTCAATGCCCATCTTATCAACCGATTTTGATGAAATTCAGTATAGAGATTGGTTGTATCCCGGAAAAGGACATATAGGCTACTTTTTGTCCCCGAAAATTAAGGAATTCTCGCAGGAATTAAACAACCTCATCCACGCGGATGAAGTCGCGGGCATTACCGAGTATGAGCGTAGATGTCAGAACTGAGAATCACATATGAGATTTCTTTATTGTTCTGCATTTAGCTGCGTTCTAGCTGATGCCCGCGACTTCGTCCGCGTGGTTTAAGTTTTTTTGATTCCAGCGAGAACTCCTCCATTTTCCGGGATAAAAATATGTCACTCTCCAGATCCTCAACTATACCCATGCCAAAAATCACTTCGATCCGTTGATCCGTTGCGAAGTGATTGAAGGACAAACCAACAAACAAACACACTTTCGCATTTATAATATTATATAGTATGATAATTATGTGCAAGAGTATCATAACTGTTGTATTTTCGCAGGTGTCCTTAAAAATAGATGCAGTAAAATATCTCTTCTCTTCTCAGTAGAATCTGCTTTCCAAACTGGCGGTAGACTTAACTTAACGTAAGTTGCACAAGGTGTCCTACGTGAAAGAAATAAATCTTTGATCACTAATTTTTAAGTCATTTATAAATGCTGTGAAAAATAGCTATAACAAGGTGTAAAAGAAGACCGTAACCCTCGTAGGGTCACAAACGTGGCGTTTATCTTTTTATTTTTATTCCACTACAACTTAGCCCTTGACTGCGATCTCAACAGATGGTGTGTGAAGTGGTGATGCAGTTTAAGATGGTAGCGGGCTAACCTGTTAGAGGTATGGCAGTTATATTAAAACCATACCCCTAGTCGGTTTCGTACCGGAACCCTTAATCGCTTGGCGGTACGTCTTTGCCGGTAGGGTGGTAAATAGCCACGGCCCATGCCACCCACCAGACCAGACTACGAAGGTTATATAATGATCATTCAAAACTCACGCGAAAAATTCGAAAAATTGCTATTCTCGTGTCACAATGTTAGTTACCATACTCCTTCGTAACGGCTTGGCCGATTTTTATGAAATTTCATATGCATATTCAGTAGGTCTGAGAATCGGCTACTATCTACTTTTCATACCTCCACGCGGACAGAGTCGCGGGCATCAGCTAGTAAGTTGTATAAAATTTGAAACAGTTAAGACCGCCTTAACCCTCGTAGGATTGCGATATACATTATAACATATAAGTAACATATAATATTTGAAACGTAGGTACAATATCGGAAGGCCGCTGCCGCGCCAGAGAACCAATCTACACACAAGCGAGCCGCGTACGTGCGTGCATGCGTATTCACGGTCTTAGAATACGTAATTATTCCTTACTAGCTGATGCCCGCGACTTCGTCCGCGTGGTTTAAGTTTTTTGTTATTCCCGCGCGCGGGAACTCCTTAATTTTCCGGGATAAAAAGTAGCCTATGTCACTCTCCAGGTCCTCAACTATACCCATGCCAAAAATCACGTCAATCCGTTGCTCCGTTGTGGCGTGATTGAAGGACAAACCAACAAACCAACAAACAAAGTGACTTTCGCATTTATAATATTAAGTATGAATGAAAGTATGAATGATATGAAGAATGATATGATGACTAGATATCGCCCGTGACTTCGTCCGCGTGGATTTTATGATTCCCGCGGGGACTCTTAACTTTTCTGGGATAAAAAGTAGCCTATGTTCTTCCCTGGGGTACAAACTATACCCATAGCAAATTTCATTGAAATCGGTTGAACCGATGAGCCGTGAACGCGTAGCAGACAGACAGACGGACCGACGAACAGACAGACAGACACACTTTCGCATTTATAATCTACACACAAGCGAGCTGCGTACGTGCGTGCGAGCTTATTCACGGTCTTAGAATATGTAATTATTCCTAATAATACGAGGTTCTATAATGATAACTCAAAGGAGTCAAATTGGATATTATTATTTTCTTTCTTCCTGACACAATTCAAGCAACCCTTCATTCGAGGATCGTGAACCATTAATTAATATACGAGTAGGTATAAGAAATATGAACTGTTGATTGTGATTGTAAAGTCGGAGGTCGGAGGTATGGTATTAGGTATTAGGCCGAGGCTAGTTACCACCCGACCAGCAAAGAGGTGCCACTAAGCGATTTAGCATTCAGTGTAGAAACCGATTAGGGGCATCGGTTTAATATAACTACCATCTTTACTGCATCGTCACTGACCATCAGGTCGCAGTCAATGGCTGACTTGTAGTGGATAAAAAAGTTGCATTCAGGCGCCATACTGCCAACGCTTGCAATATTACTCAAAATGACAGTTTGATGTCACGTACCTTGACGTTCCTAAAATAAGGGTTATAATTCTAAAACACGAAATTCAATAATAGTGAAACATTAAGGCTTTAGGCGTTGGCAGTACCTATGGTCCCCAGGTCCCATTACTCATAGGACAAAACTCCCTTCTCCATATTGGTCAAGCTATTGAGACTAGACCATTTTCCTACACATCTCTACATGAAACGGGTCAGCTTTATTTCTATCTCGAGGAAGACATTCAAAAGAAAAGTTCTTTTGAGCCTTTTTATACTCAACGGCATAAAAAGATACAAAGAAAAGAATAAAGTAAGTGATTCAAATGAAGAGAACAAGGTATGAAATTGAGCGTCAGGCAAAAAAATAAATGAAGTCAAATGAAGAGAAAATTTCCACTTAATCACGTACTCGTACAGGTACGATTGATGTAAAGTCTTTGTAAGGACAATTTGGTACTAATTTAATTTATTCCATTGAAAAAATTGCTAATTATATAAACAATTCAAGTATTTTATCTCAATCATTAAAATAATTATTATTTTCATCCACCACCACCACCACTACAGTCCGTTAATGTTCCACTGCTGGGCACAGACCGCCACTACCATAGGGGAGAGGGAATTAGAGCTTAGACCCACCACGCTGCTCCAATGCGGATTGGTAGGCTATTTTGATGGTTTATTTTGATCATTGTTGGAAAACTTTAATGACGAGGGAGCGTCAGTGTTGCTAGGATAAAATAAAATTTGACATCGCGTGCCAAATATCAGCGTTCAACGGTAGGGACATTAGTGCTTGCCAGAACGCTATCAAATTGCAATCTCGCACGAAAAACGGAACGGGATTTCTTTAATTTATTTCGTTAAATATATCAGATTAAACCTTGAATTAAAATTATTTGTTTTATAAGTAAAAGTAGTTGTAGAATAAATACTAATTCTACCTAGCGAAAAAGCAGAAGAAATACTAAAAAGGTGCCTAACTACAGAGCTTTAGATACATTGCGAGATCTAGTAAACTACGCGATTCGCGAAAAGGCGATGGGTTATCTATACTTCTATATACTAATATTATAAAGAGGTAAAGTTTGTGAGTTTATAGGGGATAATCTTTGGATCTACTGAACCGATTTTGAAAATTCTGGTACCAATAGAAAGCCACATTATTTGTGAGTGTCATAAATAATGACACTCATTGTCATTGGCTATATAGTAACCCAAAAAATTAGGGAGTTCCCGTGGAAATTTAAAAAACTTATTTCACGCGGACGAAGTTGCAGGCATCTGCTAGTCCCAGATAAGTACAACTTTTCTTTCGCAAATTACATAGGTACGTACAAAGAAATATAAATCTGCTTCCGTACATATACATCGTGAAGATTCAGTTTCTGGTAAAATAGGGCTCTGAAAATCTAACTTAACTTGAGCGAAGCCGCGAACATTATTAATCTAGTTCGTTAAAAATCCATTAGATTTAACTATCAGAGATATATTTGACCGAGCGAAGCGAAGGTCTCTGAGTCTACTTGAGTGAATTTGCACTTGTCCGTCCTAGGGTTGCCAACCATACTATAATACTATTATTATTGGTATTGTACTGTATTTCGGGTCTGCGTACTATATACTGTTGAAGAAGCACATAATACGCAAAAATATTCCATAAAATACTATTTTTGTGAAGTGTACTATATTTTTTTATAGCTTAGTCCGAAAAATACTATATTTCGCTAAGAAATGTTAGCAACCCTATCCGTTTGTCTGTCAGAGCCTTATAACTTCTGAATTACTGAACGTAATTACTTCAAATATAAATATAATATGTAAATCGATGGCCTCCCGCCAAATATGGCTTAAAAAGTTATAAAAATCTTTATTTCAGGGGGGCTCTCATAGAAGCGAATGCAAGGTAAACGATTTTTTATAGCGTTACATATGGTTGCGGTATATCATTTTAAAGATAATTAGGAATAGAGTCTAAAAATATTTTTGTTTAAATTTTTCCCCTAAAATTGACGAAATGGGGGGCTTTCAAAGTGGTGATTTTCTAACGTCCAAAGTTGACCTCAGAACTCTCAATTTTCTGAAAGGCTAAGACTGAAACTTGATCAATTATTTGAATTATATCCTGTACTTGAACAACAAATACTAAAATTAGATAAATATTATAAGGAAACGAAATTATTTAATTTTTAATGAGATTTATTATTTTTAACAGAACCTCACAATGATGTCAATAGATGGCGCTAATGTTAAGAGATAAATATTATATGGAAATGAAATTGTTTAATTTTTAATGGGCTTCAGCATTCAGTCAGTTTAACAGAACTTCACAATGATGTCAATAGATGGGGCTCTGTAAAAGTTTATTCGTTTTATGGATACCGCGAGGTCTCAGTTCGGGGCGAACCACTAGTTAGTTAAGAATCAATATATAGTCGTAGTTTGCTGCAACTACTAAATATACGAGTAGGTACGATAAAATTTAATACTAAAACTGCAAGAGAAAATTTAAAAACCAGTGTAGTAGTGGTAGAAAATAAAATAAAATAGAGATAAAAGATAATCTCCTTAAGCTAAACCTCTGGAGAAATATAGAAGCCATGTTTTCACAGACCCTATAAACTATTGTGTATTGTTGTTCAGGTTGACACCCACTTACATTGAAAGAGAGAAAATATTTTAGTACCTACTCTGGTACAATAAATACAACGAACGAAGTAGTATTACCTATGAGTAGACCTATAATATGATTTCTTCAAAATTATGTAAACCGTCATCGCATAATACCTAATTGGTAGATATAATATCATTATCTTAGTCTTCAAAAAAGCAAGAAGGAATTTTTACAGTTGGAAATATTTTCTGCCGAAGTGTTTGTATTAGTAGAATATATTTATTTTCAAAATTGCGCTTTGAACTAGTACTTTTTACTAATCTACCTATACTACTTATATAATATATTATTAAACTATCTATGTCACTATTTACTAAACCTAACTAACATCCACTCGGATAGCCAGGTAGCTCTAATCAGCCTTATCGTCAGAGGTAATAACCTCAAGACTGGTTGACTGCTGCAGGGACACACTAACTACCCTGGCCCGTAGTAACAAGGTGGTTCTTCGCTGGGTTCCAGGGCATATGGGTATAGCCGGCAATGAAAACGCCGATACCCTGACTAAAATGGGCGCTAAGGTAAGGCAGATCGGACCAGAACCGGTCTGCGGTATACCTAAAAGCCTGGTGCAGCTCACCCTGCTAACCTACTGCTTCTATGAAACACTCACTCGTTGGAGAAACTTACGTGGTCTAAACCATTCAAAGGCGCTGGTCAGAACCTTCAACAAGAAGGCCGCCTCCGAGGCGCTAGCGCTCAGCAGAAAAAACCTACGCATTTTAGCACGAGCTTTAACAGGTCACTGCGGTCTTAACAGACACATGTTTAACCTTAAGCTCAGGGACACGGATATCTGCAGATTATGCCAGGAATCCTGTGAGACTCCGCTGCATATTATCTGCCAATGTCCCGCTCTAATGCATAAACGAAGCATCCATCTGGGCAAACATATTTTTAACCCAGAGGATGCTTCCCGTATTCCAGTCAAGAAAACGCTGCTGTTCCTGGCAGAAGCAAGTATTGGCGAGGAAATTTAAACTGGAGGTCACATCACAATAGATCGGAGACGGTCGCAGTGATACAGGACATAAGGGACTGAAACCTCAATAAGAAGAAGAAGAAGAAGAAACCTAACTAAATCTTAAACTACCCATATTATGACTTATTAAATTAAAGTGATTAATGGCTCAGTCTAAATGTCACAATTAAAACCAAAAAAAACTTTTATTTTTAATATTTTTGTAACTACGAGTATACCAATTTACAATTATTATTCACACAAGAAAATTATTTATTCAATGCGACTTTTTCTTACTCCGATATTTAAAATTTCAAATTCATGACTCACACGGGACATTACATTCTTTCTTTATTTTCTAGAACCATTTATATAGTGCGCGTTAACCTTTACTTGTTCATACCAGCTCTGCATACAAAACTATTCGGACGCCCCACGGAGAGATCTCTCTGAGACAGGGTTTATATTTAAGCTATCTACTTATTAAATCGCTACCAAAATGTATACAGGAATATTATTTTGAGAGAATATTATTATATTAAATTCCTGGTGTACGATGCAAGAATGGTATGGAATATTAAATGTTATTATGCCGTTGATATTTTTATTATATTTCTGGCATGAAGCTGATCCAAGCGGAAGAAGATGCGGGCATCATCTAGTAGAAAATAAGTCCCCTCTCAGAATGAGAAGGTGTTGGCCATAGTCCACTACGCTGGCCAAGTGCGGATTGGCGGACTTCTAATAATATGAAGAACTCTGGGACATGGGACCTCAAGATGTTATTCTCCGTAATACAAGTAATATTATTTAATTGCTAAAAACGTACATAACTCAGAAGTGCGCGTCGGAGGATCGAACCGCCGACCTTCCGAGTAGGAAGCAGGACGTGTAAGCCACTAGGCTATCAAAGCTCAAATTGATAGTAGCTGGAGCTTATCTTACTTAAGCGAATCAATGCAATGCCAGTGATCTTCATAAAGTTACTTTATCAAATTAATCATTCTCTAACTTGAAAACCACAATTCAAACTTAAGTTTAAGTGTTTGTAGTTTTTTTAGGGTTCCGTACCTCAAAAGGAAAAAACGGAACCCTTATAGGATCACTTTGTTGTCCGTCCGTCTCTGTGTCAAGACCCTTTTTCTCAGGAACGCATGGAGGTATCAAGCTGAAATTCATATCAAAAGCTCAGGTCTACTGTCCCTTGGAGCTGTGAAAAAATCAAACTTCAAAGCCAACACAATCAAAGCCATATATATATGCTGCAAATTTTCGAATTTTCTTGCACTCGCAAGGGAATCAAAACCTACAGGGTACTTCCCGTGAACTCAGAATCTGGAAACTTGGTACGAAGCAACGTCTTATAGCACAGATATAGGAAGAATTGCGAAAAACATAAATATTTAGTTACATCATATAATAAAAATATTTTTAATAATTTTAAACTTACCACCCCTTTCCGCATGAACACGTAGAGGTATTAAAATGAAATTAAAATAGATAAGTGGGATAAAAATACTATGACTTTTACTTATATACATACAGGTTTGTACGGAACCCTCGGGGCGCGAGTCCGACTCGCATTTGTCCGGTTTTTTTTTATCCAGTCAGCCCTTGACTGCGATCTCACCTGATGGTAAGTGATGATGCAGTCTAAGACGGTAGCGGGCTAACCTGTTAAGGGCATGGCAGTTAATTAAACCCATATCCCTATTCGGTTTCTACACGGCATCGTACCGGAACGCTAAATCGCTTTGGCTAAAGGGTGGTAACTAGCCACGGCCGAAGCCTCCCACCAGGCAAAGTTAGACTAGATTATTCAAAATCTAGGCAACTCGTTCATCTTCAGAGGCTTAGACATTACCATAAGCAACCATACTAATGTTATAAATGCAAAAGTATATCTGTCTGTCTTTCTGTTTGTCTACTAGGTACAATAATTAGTATTCCGTGCTTTTACGGGGTAGTAATAGTAAATCAAATTAACTAACTGCCCCAAGCTAGTGTTAATCCTAGTCTTAAAGGGCTAACTTTTCATCAATCAAAAAGAGAATAAAAGCTATAGGTTAGAAGAAGATTTTATTTGAACAGATAGGTATTAGCAGTAAGACGTGAAAAAGGTGCCTAATCTGTGGAGTTCTCATGAACAGCCGTAAAACGGCCCAACCTTTCTCAATACAAGCGTGACAGCCCTAATAGAATATACTGCCCCATAAGACTCTCAAGGTTAACAGGCTTTGCCGCTTAATCCGACGGCCATTTCAGGGCCATTATTCCCATTATTCCTTGTTTGCTGCCAATCTTGGCCCAAGCTTGGCAAATATTTGAAGCCAATATTTTATAGAGAAAATTGCTTTGTTCTTTACTCCTTTCAGACATGAAGGGTAAACTCAGTCCTGCGAATAATATTGGAATTGAAAAGTGAAAAGGGTTTACGCCAAACGTTTACATTACGGCCCTGAATTCAAGTCTATTATAACCTTACTAAATTATTTCCGCGACTTGGTATGCGTGGACTAAGTTTTTTTGGTTCTCGCGGGATCTCCTTAATTTTCCAGGATAAAAAGTATCTAGCCTATGTCCGTTAATGTATTCAGGGGCAGTTCAAATTTTTGAAGTGGTTAAGTTCTGCAAGAGTGGATGGCCGAATGTCATAATTTTCTAGTCATCCATACTAATATTATAAATGCGAAAGTGTGTCTGTCTGTCTGCTACGCTTTCACGGCTCACCTGTTCAATCGATTTTGATGAAATTTGGTACAGGGATAGGTAGTATCCAGGGGAAGGACACAGTCTACTTTCATCCCGGAAAATTAAAGAGTTCCCGCGGGAACCACAAAACCTCAATCCACGCGGACGTAGTCGCGGGCATCATCTAGTTAATAAAAAAACCTCAAAACTAAGAGACGAAAACGCAGGAATGAAGATATTCGAAGTCTTTGAACATCTTATATTTCTTGCCATAAAAAACATTCCGCACCCGATTCTGCAAACATTAAGATATGAATTTCTAAATCGCAACATCATATTTTGGCAACTCCCAAACGTGTTACATTGCGAAGCACTTTTTTTTGTTGCGATAACAAACACATTACAATACTAAAGGGTAACTTATTGCTTTGGAGCGAGGAATAAAAACATAATATATACCTATATGGCATCGTGAATTACTTCTTTCATATTTTGGTTCTGATATTAAACGCGATTTCTGCTACAATAACTTATTTTCTCTCTTTTATATCATCACAATAGGCGATAAAAAAATATTCTTTATAATATTGTAAGACCATCAAAATCTTTAGGTATGTTACCTTTTTGTATGCTACTTAAATCTTTATGGATGTATTCTTAAGAGAAAATAGATTAACAAGTTTCATTATTGAGTTTATTTTGATGTTTTTAGGCTAGCTAGGTTCAAGATCTTTTGTATTGTTTTAAATAAATGTTAATAATAGTTTATTTAATTTTGTGATGAAATATAATTTAATAACCAGTTTTAATTACTTTTAAAAACCTAACAATATGCACACAATTATAATATGTGAGGGAAAATACTACTTTAAGACCTACTCGTATATCTGTACACATGATCCTGAAAAAAAATCTGTTATTTATGATTTACTTGGCAGAAGATTATTAAAAGCTGTGTAAAACAGCATCTAATAAGAAAAAAAATTAAATTAAAACTGTTTTTTTATCCTGGAAAACAACAAGTTCCCACGTGATAAAAAAAACTAACAAAACGCGTATAGTATAATATATTTATTCGAGGACAGCCTCAATATCTCTACAAATTCATTTTTTTAATGTTTATTTTAATTTGATATTTTTTACTATTAAGATTTAACACGTTAGCTGCGGCACCAATTTTTGCATACTTTCCGTTCCTGCGGCACGAGGTATAATCGGCCCGTACCGTGACCAGACGTTAGGGCGACACGCGGTCTATTAGACCCCACCTCCTTTTACAGACTAAAATCCATTTTCTGGCGCGAAATCAAAGATAAATGAGAATTTTGGTCCTTATTGATATAGACAGTGAATTGATGAACCCTAATCCACCGTCGCCCCGGGATCTGATGGCTAGTTTAGGAATTATTAGCAAAACAAAATATGGGATCTTATACACCTCGTAACGCACTGAAATAGGGCAAATTTTCGCTGCGATTAGTGATGGGAAAAATAATATCGACGTTTTTAAACTGTCTTAACTACGCAACGACTTGACCGATTTTGATCAATTATATCTCATTAGATCGTTTTAAGGGCAAAACCTGGCAAAACAACACAAAGCTATCAAAGGATACATTTTTTTTTAAATAATCTAAATTGTGCTTGAAGGCGCCATAAAGAAAAAAAAACCGGCCAAGTGCGAGTCGGACTCGCGCACGAAGCGTTCCATTCTATACCATTAAGAGGCACCTATTACAGACTTATTATTGGAAAATAATGGATTTTCACTACCTACAAAAATATAAATTAAGTGTTAAGTCCTAATAATAATAACATTATTATCACGATATAGAATAATAGGTAATTCTAGATATGTTGCAAAGTATTAGGTACGTCAATAATCGTTATTACCAATAATATCTTTAGGTATAATATACTTAAGTAATAATATCTTACACTCACTTTAGGTACATAGCTACCAAGATAAGAAAAAACTAGGTACTTACTAAAGATTTTTTCATTAAAAACTTACCTGTTTTGGCTCTGTTTCTGGGTTTTTTAAAATTAACTTATTCCGACATCGTTTAGACATGTTCGGCGCTGTAAAAGGACGTGCTCTCCAATCGACGTGATGCACAACACTGGTCGCGGGAAGCTCGCGTTGAGTGCGGTACGAGGTCAGGGGGGATATGGGACGTTTTAGCCTCGTTCCGCACTGCATTAAAATTATATTAATTCAGTGCGGCACGAGGCCTAAGACATCCGGTACCAAGGTAGGTACACCACCGAGTCCGGAACCATTAGTGATCTCAAATATATATTTATCTCTTTCCTACACTGGACCAAACCAAAGCTATGCCATTCGCACGACAGAGAAATTCACTTTTTTGCTTGCCGCACCACAGGGAAGTTGCATCAGGGGTGATTTAGGCCTCGCTTCGCACTTAACGTGTTAAATACTAAACGATAAAAAATATAATGCATTTTATTATTGAAAATAATTAAATCGAGTAAATTATTATCCATATCTCTACATCTTAAATTAATTATTTTTAACCGACTTCCAAAAAAGGAGGAGGTTCTCAATTCGGCGCGTATCTTTTTTTTTTTTTTAAATGTATTTCGGTGCATATCTCCGTGGTTTCTAAACCGATTTGAATTTTTTTTTTTACATTGGTTAGAGGAAGCTCACGAGGTGGTCCCATAAAAAAATCTGACTCCAAATCCTCAATCCTGATGCTGTAGGTGTACCTACGTCTCAAAACTAGGGAGATAGGAGTTTTGATGGTGAATTCATATAGTAGGTATCAAGTCACATGTATACGATACAACTCTGAGTCCCAACTCCTCAACCCTGATGCTGTAGGGTACAGAACTCCTTAAAAATAACGATTTAAGATTTTTTTATGATGAATTAATATTGTAGGTGTCAAGCAACGACTTCATACATAAACCCAAGTCCCAACTCCTCAACCCTGATGCTGCAGGGTACAGAACTCCTTAAACATAGTGGTTTAGGATTTTTTTATGGTGAATTAATATTGTAGGTGTCAAGCAACGACTCCATACTTAAACCCAATTTCCAACTCCTCAACTCTGATGCTGCATGGTACTGCACTCCTAAGCCGTAGGGATTTAGAGTACACTAAAAAGTTAAAAATAAAAATTCTTTCCAAAAAACCGACTTCCAAAGCGAGTCGGGCGAGTATAACAAAGATAGGCATAGTTGACGCCTCAGGTTCGCCCGACTTCAACATAGTGTGTAGAAATCAAAATTATTTTTTACTTTACAGTGGCTTTGGAAGTCGGTTTTTTGGAAAGAATTTTTATCAACACGTCAGTTTCCGCCCGCTACTAATGTGAGCTTGGTACAATCTCGAGAGAAGTACCTACCCGTAGGTACTAAGCCGGAATATTGCCGCTTACACAGCTGGAAAATGCTCTGCACTGCGAACATCTGAAGCGAATCGCTTTTATTTGTACCAATATTTGAGAAACTTTTTATATGCCCGAATTTCATTTTGTTCTTGTTCGTTTCGAATACACGACATCTTTTAGCGCTTATATTGTTTCTTGCCAATAAGCGAGAATGATATTCATCCTACGCCTAATGTAACTGTAATGTTGGTACTTATACGACATGAGTCTATGACTTGATCATGGGTCTATGACTTAAACGTGAGTCTTATGACTTGATCATGAGTCTAATGCTCAGGTACTTAATTTGATCAGGTACTAAATTTCACATCTTTGGTTAGTTTTAAGTTTGATAACCATTTCAAACTATAGAATAAACAAAAATTTAAAAGTAGGTACATAGGCATGCGTTGAAATTCCATGACGTCACATTTCACTACTATGTATTAGTTTATTATACAAACTTCCATACTAGAATCGCGTTTTTATGTACTTATGACTAGCGGACGCCCGCGACTTCGTTCGCGTGGCTTAAGCTTTTTAATTCCCACAGGCACTCCTTAATTTTCCAGGATAAAATAAATATGTCACTCTCCAAGTCCTCATCTATACCGATGCTAGAAATCACGTCGAACTGTTGCTCTGTTGCGGCGTGATCAAACTCTATTTAACGTTCTTGAGGATAAAATTTTCGAAAACTGTGAAACACGTATTTTTTATTTTTAACCCGCAGCTCATATACTAAGTTTTATGGCTGTAACTTGAGAAATGAAGGACTTTAACTTTCAACCCCTATATTACCCCTTTGGGGGTAGAATTTCGAAAAACTGTGACAGAAGTATTTCTTTATTTTTTAACGAAAGCCATAAAACCAAGTTTCGTTGATATAACTTTAAAAAAATCCTGAGAAAAGAAGGCCTTTTATAACAACTTTCATCCCCTATTTCACCCTTTTGGGGGTCGAATTTTCAAAAACTGTGAAACACGTATTTCTTCATTTTTAACCCGCAGCTCATATACCAAGTTTCATGGCTATAACTTGAAAAACGACGGACTTTCATACAAACTTTCAACCCCTATTTTACCCCTTTGGAGATGGAATTTCGAAAAACCCTTTCTTAATGGATACCTAGTTTTCACAAAGAACACACTCTCCAAATTTCATGTCTCTAGGACCGGTAGTTTAGGCTGTGCGTTGATATATAAGTCAGTCAGTCAGTCAGTCAGGACTTTTATATATATAGAAGATAAAGAGTTGCTAATTTGATTGAGTTGTGATCATCCCTATTATAATCATATATTATTTCAGAAATGGACATACACCGGAATTCAACCAGAGATAAACTATTGAGTAGGTATAGGTATATCCATCAAATTGCAATCAGAGGCACATGGGAAAGCGTTTAGTGGCGAGGCAGTGTTTGCGATCGCGATCGATTCTCCAATTGAACGTTTCTAGCTAGTTTTAATTTACGGAGTGCTATTTTACAACGGCCATAGGGCGAAAACATATCTATTTTTCTCCTACTTGCTCGGAAATTGCTTCATTATTTAAAATAAACATCACTTACGTACATATGGGCTCTTTTCTGATAGCTAATACTCAAATAGAAAATCATATCATTTTCATTACAATACTAGAATTTAGCTTTAGTTAAGGAGAGCCAATGCAATTATCGGCAATTTGGAAAAGCTTTATTTCCTCGCAAATTAGCGAAAAGTACTAGGTATAGCTATATAAGTTTCAGCCGTAATAGTATTTCACGGCCCCGTTTACTTAAAAAGGCCTTTAAATTTCCTTTTAAAGTCACTTGGGAAGTCCTTGGCTTCGCCTCGTCCTTCCAATATTAGGTACTCAGCCATGTAATGCTTTATTTCCGGCCTGGGCAGTAATGTATTATTACTGTAGGTAGGTAAGTACGCTTAGTCTAAGTTTTTACATTGCGAAATCGATTGAACGTGATCGAGCAAACGATGACATGGGCGTCAAAGTATTTCGTTCTCGTGATTACATAGCCAATACCTGCTGATCCTATATAAATAGACGAAAAAGCTAAATAAAACTGTTTAAAATAAGTCAGTACATTAAAAAGTTTAAACATTATTCTTTGTGTCGTTTGTATCTAAAAAAATATCTACAAAATTCAAAGAAAATGGGAATCACTTATTCCGAACGCGTTTCGTGAATTGGGAGTTTGTTCGGATAACTCGTGAAAACTACCTTTTGTTCAACTTTTAGCGTCTTCCTTGATTGGGGGATTGCACCGAGAATTTTAGTACGCCAACTTTCCAATAAAATACAGACTTAAGTAAGCGCATTGTGGAGTAGTTACCTAGGTATACCTTACAGTTACAACTATATTATTGACTAACAACAACTATATTAATGTTCGCGACTTCATTCGCGTTGATTGAGGTTTTTTGGTATCCGCGGGAAAAGTTTAAAATTCCGGAATAAAAAGTAGAATATGTGTTTTTCCAGACTTTAATCTTTCTCTGTGCCAAATATTAATCATTCAGATCCGTTCAGCCGTTCTGGCGTAATTGACTCATCCATCCATATAAATTATTATAATAGTAACATAGGAAATGACAGTACAAGACAATGCAAGAGGTTTTGTTTAAAAAAAATTACAAGTAAACTTTTACCTATGGTGGGATCAATGCACAATAAGCAGATTCTTTTTTCTGTATATCAATAAAACGGTTCAAAAAGTCATAGGTTACCCACGGCGATGAGGATTATGACGCAAGAGAAACGAATTATTTATCACCAGTTAATTGGAGTCGAAATGGTAAGTTATAAAATTATGCTAGCTACTTAGCATTAAGTTCTATTGGGTATTTGACAAGCCAAACAGCAAGTTTTTTTCAAACGTCCTAACGCGCGCTTAGTATGGGATATTGTATGAAATACTGAACTGTGACGTCATAAAAATTCGACGCACTTTTTACTTCAATCAATAGTACCTGTATAAAATGGTTTTCAAACAAAAAACTAACTGGAGACGTAGATATTACGACTATTGGGACTTGGGAGATCCAATATTTCATAATCACTAAAAAATAATTTACCTATTTGAATAGTTGTCAAATACCCAATTGTACGTTTACATAAGTAAGTAGGCATAAACATTTGTAACAATACCATGATATCTTTTATATTCTTTGACAAAGATTAACAATCGCTTGCTCAAAGGACCGTCTGCCAGCGCGTTGGAATGAAGTTGCAAAATACACTTTATTTTACTTGTGTTGTTATAAGAAAAGCCTTCGACTTCTTCAAATCTTTTTATTCATGTGTTCTTTTTACTCTATAAAAAGTGTAGTAGCTTGGATCGCAAAAGCGGATACAAGCGCGAGAAATTCGCGATTTTAGGTAGGCTTATTTTAAATACCAGAAGACTAACGTGGAATATTTCTATGAAACCTTTAAATAGAATCACATATTCCAAACTAATAAAATATTAATTTTATTAGTTTATTAAATTAAGCTTTTTTTTATATTTGTTTACTTACTGTAACAAAAAGACGCACTTGAATTTTCAAAGTGTTTGTTCCTTTCTGATTGCCTGCTATGCTTTCGCGGCTCATCTAATCGAAACAATTTTGATGAAGTTTCGTACAGATCATATAGGTTGCATCCCGGGGAAAGACATTCGCTTTTTATCCCGGAAATCCAGAAATTTCTCAAGGCTTTTTCAAATACTAAATTAATTTCCAATTACCGACAGTGTCGAGCTCCTCGGTATACAACATTTCGTCTAACCTCAACTTTGGACAATGCATCGAATCCAAGGCAAAAACAGCTGGCAAGAAACTTGGCATCCTCAACAAAGTCAAGCGGTACTTCACGCCGGAACAGCTTCTTATTCTGTACCAAGCATAAGTTCGATCGTGCATGGAGTACTGCAGCCATTAATGGGATGGCTCTGCCAAGTACCAGCTTGATGCATTGGATTCGGTGGATCGTCGCGCTAGGAGACTTATTGGTAACAAAGCGCTGATCAGTTCAAAGCTGCAAAGCTTAGAACATCGGCGCAAAGTTGCCTGTCTGTCGGTATTCTACAGGATATATTTCGGAGAGTGTGCTCAAGAGCTATTCGATCTGGTTCCTCCGTCACCTTTTTACTATCGGACCGCAAGGCCTCGACAAGGTCTGCACCCCTATGTACGCAGTCGAAATTCCGCGGGCTCGTACGAAGCGATTTGCTTCCTCGTTTCTAATTCGAACCGCTAGGATATGGAATGCCCTCCCGGCTTCCGTTTTCCCCTCCTCTTTTAACATAGGTACCTTCAAATCAAGAGTGAATAGGCATCTTCTAGGCAAGCGCGCTCCACCTTAGGCTGCATCACCACTTGCAAGCAAGTCTGATTGCAGCCAAGCGCTAACCTATATATTAAAAAAAAAAAAAAAAATTATGTAGATGTCTTAATCTAATATTAAGGCTATTTTATGTCGCTAAGCTTAAGAACGTACGGAAACTGCTCCACAAATTTTATTTCCCCGCGATGTAATTTGAATATTTCTCGCCGGCATCATGTCTTTAATCTGTCAGCAGCCAGGCTACACATCTAAGTCCGGACTTAATGAAATACCACGTCCTCTTTCGATTTATACTCTCCATAAAGAAGAGTCATTTCAGCTCTAGTCTCAGGTATTTCTATTTTAGAGATAAGCTTTACCTTTGTCCATTTTTTTTCTATTACTTTTAAGACATAATATTTTGTTAAAAAATTAAAAATAAATAACATAAACATAGAGTAGAGACTCCGGCAAAGCTTTCATTTCCTAGACGAAGGCTGAGATCAGTTACTAGTTGCTAGGCGACAATCATGCTGAAATACATTGAAAGTAATAAAAAACTGTTTCACTATAATAGTTATTTGATAAACTAGAGTGAAAAGTTGTTTTTACCCGACTGCGGAACGCACAGGGTTATGTGTTCATCAGTCTATATATGTATTTTTGTTCCTTGCAGGACAGCTACAGCCTAAACGCGTGGACCGATTTTGATGATTCTTGCACCAGTTTATGCCGAGTATATCAGTAGAGTATCACTGTGGAAGCCGAATTTGAGAAAAAACAAAATGGCGCCCTCTAGAAGCCATAATGTAACAAATTAAAAAATTAAAGTCGATAGACTATGGCAAGCGGGGTATCGATGAATAGGTCTTGCAAAATCATAGTTAGGTTCCCTTGATCATTTTCCCATTTTATCGATCATTTAGGATTTACGAGGTTTCAAAGGTTCATTTTTAGTGTATTCCTTTGTGTCGCACTACAGACAAAACGGCTGAACCGATTTTGATAAGACTTGCACCACTAGATTTATCTTAATCTTCTGAGTGTCATAACGGAAGCCGAATTTGAGAAAAAACAAAATGGCGGCCTCTAAAAGCCATAATGTAACAAATTAAAAAATAAAAGTCGATAGACTATGGCAAGTGGGGTATCGATGAATAGGTCTTCCAAATCATAGCTAGGTTCCCTTGACCATTTTCTCATTTTAACGATCATTTAGGATTTACGACGTTTCAAAGGTCCATTTTTGTGTATTCCTTTGTGTCGCACTACAGACAAAACGGCTGAACCGATTTTGATAATACTTGCACCACTAGATTTACCTTAGTCTTCTGAGTGTCACTACGGAGGCCGAATTTGAGAAAAACAAAATGGCGTCCACTAAAAGCCAATTAATAAATAAAAGTCGATAGGCTCTATAGCCTATCAATAGTCGATAGGCTCTATAGCAAATGGGGTATCGTTAGATAGGTCTTTTAAAATCACACCTAGGTTCCTCAAACCATTTTTCCGTTTAAATGATAATTTAGGATTTACGAGGTTTCAAAGGAAATGTTTAAAGTTCCTACTCATATCATCTATGTCTATCAAACTAAGTGGATTATCTCAAAAACCACTCAACCGCTTTTAAAAATTATATTACTTATAGAAAGCTACATTATTAACAAGTAAAATAGGCTATATTTTATTTCCAAAAAAATTAGAGATCCTCACGAAAATTGCAATAATGTGAGTTAAGTCGGAAAAACTCATCTCATCTGAGAGCTTACGTGGCGTGCGCTGCCTAAATCGTTAAAGTTACACGACAACAATGTATGGTGGAAACGTTCCTTTGAAAAAGTTCTAAAAAAAAGTCCGCGATAGCATATAACTATCTTTTAAGGTTGATCACAATAACAATTTTTATGATTTTCAAATTTGGTCACTGCTTTACTTGCGAAGGTGTTTTACCAACATAGTTTTAATCGTTAATTCCTTATCAAAATAAATATCTTACTCATCTCTAGTATTTAATTTAGACAAAAATTGTCCATTACACCATTCAATTTAGATGCATATCCTGAGATATCATAGAAATACAGTGAAAATGACGCGGCCCACAGCGGATAGCTAAAGGGTGAAAGGCAAAGGGTGGAGGGTAGGTTAGGGCGTACACTCACAATATAATAAATATTACAGTAGTATAGTACCATATCATTGTAAAATAACAAGTCTCAAAAAACTTGATGATTTTTACTCCTTCATTCGATCAATCAATAAATTCATCAATCCCACATGCAGCGCATATTCGACTAACATAACTTCCGACTAACATTTTTAATGTCTATTAAAATATTAGTTCCGAGTCCACTTAGCTACAAACTAAATACTAAATAAATAAATACGTCCACTACGTACTAAATACGTACAATTTGTGTTTTTGAAAATACTACGGGCATTTTCGTAAGTAGCCGACGTTCATTGCCTAGGTCTCGTGACGTCGTAGGAAAAATAGCAGATTTACGAACTTTACCAAATTAATATTAGCACTATAACATATGCAAATTTGATGATGGTTATGGTGATCACCGCTCGTCATTACGAATAAATTAATCCGATGATTATTACTACTTCTCATACAAAATACTTATTAGTACCTTTGTTGCTACCACAGAATAGGTAATAGGTGCTACTTCGGGCGATAAAACGTTGCCTGTTTCCGATAAATACTTAACAAAAAAGTTTGAAATAAAAAAGTAATTTATAAAAAACAAAAAACCCGACTGCTTGGATACCAAAAAGTATAAAACAAGACATGAATTGAAGTATGTCATTATTATCAATTTAAATCGTATAATATTAATAAAATATATCAAGGCGCGGTCGCACGTCCTAAAGCTAAACTTAACGTGCGACTGCGCCTTGATACATTTTATTAATATTATACGATTTAAATTGATAATAATGAAATACTTCAATTCATGTCTTGTTTTATACTTTTTGGTACCTATCCAAGCAGTCGGGTTTTTTGTTTTTTATAAATTACTTTTTTATTTAAACGCGTGCTCAATTTTGATGACCGAGCAAGAGAAGGATTCTACGAGTGGTTCAAAAATTAGAATCCTGAGCGTCAGCGAGGGAATCAAAAGAGCACGAGGTGAAAAATCTTTTCACTCGAGTGCAACACGTAACTTTTCATCCCACCTCAGCGAGGAAATGACATGACGTGAAAGAAAATGGTGCGCGCAAAGCAAATTAAAAAAGTACACCAAGAAGGTTACGAGTGTGAGTTTTTAACAAATTAAAAAAGGTTGTATGGAAATTCGGCACCATAGAGGTTATAGAAGTAAATAGGTTTTCATGATGTTTTGAATTCACAAACTTCATAGACGAGTGATATTTATTAACGTGCACACGATGTTCTAAATTCAATTTACTTTATCCTCAAGAGGATAATAACGGCTTTTGCATTCAGATATCGAAGATTAAAAATACACTTTCCGAGATGGTGGGATGAAAAAAATATTTTCACTTTCGTTTCGGAGTAATAAGATTTTAAAGTTTTTCTTTTACCGACTACAATTTAGCTCTTGTTTGTTAGACCTTGTTAGACTGCGATCTCACCAGATGGTAAGTGATGATGCAGTCTAAGATCCATACCTCAAATTTCTGCACATCTTTGCCGGTAGGGCCGTAACTAGACACGGTCAAGCCGTTCATACCTCCGATTTTTTATTAAGAGGCCCGAGATTTGAACCAAAGTTCTAACTACTAACACTGTACTACCACCAGGGTATAGTAAAAAGTAAAGCAATTTAATACACTTTGTCCAAACGATTAATGAATGGTGGAATACTTGGCGCCGTTCGCATTGACTATGCAACAGATCAAGAGACTTGGCACTGAGATGCACTCACTACAATTGCATTTATCAGGGTATGCCAATAAATACTATAAGTCTATGGGGTATGCCACACAGGGCTGTCACGAACGACTTTATTAAACCATGTTTAAGTTGATGGTAGCGGGCTAACTCCGTTACGGGGTATGGCAGTTATAATAAACTCATACCCCTGATTGGTTTCTACACGACATCGTACCGGAACGCTTGGCATACGTCTTTGCTGGTAAGGTGGTCTACGGCCACTAGCCACGGCCGAAGGCAAATATTGATTGATTATTGTAAACATGTACAATAAATAATTGATTTTATTAAGCTGGATAGCTGTCTTCATCCAAATGCCTTGTTGCTCAGTCATCATGATTTACAAATGACGAGATACTGGGTTCGATGCCGAATTGAACAAAATAATAGTTTTTTGTTTAGATATAAATTTACAGTTTAAAATCAATAACCAGTGAATTAGTGAGCACCGGAAAACCGGATTCTGTGACTGATCTCTCCGGTTAAGTTACTTCCGTCCCATCGAAGTATAAGAATAAGGGTGGTTTCATACCAGCGTATTTCCTTTCCGAACGATCATTTCCTTTGACATATTTTGAGGCGGAAAATGGCAGTGGATATCGATTATACATCAACCATTATTTTCAGTAGTCCTATTCATAGTTCAACCCTTATATTTCTTTTCGCTAAAGGTTAGCCCTTGACTGCGATCTCACCAGGTGGCAAGTGATAATAGCAGCGGGCTAACCTATCACGGGTATCAATCAATCAATCAATAATTTTATAAATTAGGTACACTTATTGACGTCCAATAACTTAATATACATGATGGCGATAATCGATTACGGACAGTGGCGTAAAAGAAATAGGAATAATTTTAACAAATTATATGGAATTTGAACACAATTTATCGAAGGGGTTTGTCGCAATTACCCTACAGTAAAGCCCGTAAAGGTAAGGTAATATACCTAAATTCTTACCACCAGCAGTGACCGGCGACTACCGAGGAAGTAAGTGGTATTGTTGCTAATGCATAATCGATGCGAGCGGCAATTTATTTGCTGGTAACATTTTCCAACTTACTGCAGGTCATGCCAAGAATGTATTTTCCGAACAATAACTTCTGTAGCCTGTAGGTAAATGGAAATTGCCCTAACTGCAGGTTATACCTACTGTGAATAAAAAATGTGTCTCTATTTTTGAACCGAAACTTCTTGAAGGCAGCTTACGTTAGCTCGTAAATAGTGAATCACATAAACGCAATGATGAGACAAAACTCAATGGATGGGTAGCAAATATCCATACTATAAACTATTCCATATCCATGCTAATATTATAAACTAGCAGATGCCCACGACTTAAGTTTTTAAGTTTAAGTTTTTTTCCTCACAGGTACTCCTATAACTAATTGTAAAATATCTTGAGAAATGAAGGCCTATCATACCAACTTTCATCCCCTATTTCATCCCTTTGGGGGTCGAATTTTCAAAAACGGTGAAATACGTATTTGTTAATTTTCAACTCTTAGCTCGTATACCAAGTTTCATGGCTATAGCTTTCATACAAATTTTCAACCCCTATTTTACCACTTTAGGGGTTGAATTCTGAAAAACTGTGACACACGTAATTCTTTATTTTTTAACGAAAGCCAAAATACCCAGTATCGTTTATATAACTTGAGAATATCTTGAGAAATTAAGGACTTTCATGCAAACTCTCATCCCCTATTTCACCCCTTCGGGGGTAGATTTTTATAAACTGTGAAACACGTGTTTCTTCATTTTCAACCAGCAGCTCATATACCAAGTTTCATGGCTAAAGCTTTCATACAAATTTTCAACCCCTATTTTACCACTTTAAGGGTTGAATTCTGAAAAACTGTGACACATGTAATTCTTTATTTTTGAACGAAAGCCAAAATATCAAGTTTCGTTTATATAACTTGAGAATATCTTGAGAAATTAAGGCCTTTCATGCAAAATATCAACCCCTATTTTAACTTTTTGGGGGTAGAATTTTGAAAAACTGTGAAACACGTATTTCTATGTTTTTAACCGGTACTCCACTTACCAAGTTTTTTGGCTATAACTTGAGAAATTAAGGATTTTCATACAAACTCTCAACCCCTATTTCACCCCCTCGGGGGTGGAATTTTGAAAAACTGTGAAACACATATTATTATGTTTTCATTTTCGCAGCTCATATATCAAGTTTCATGGCTATAACTTGAGAAATTAAGGACTTTCATACAAACTTTCAACCCCTATTTCACCCCTTCGGGGGTAGAATTTCGGGATAAAAAGTATCCTATGTCCTACCTCGTAGTATGGGCTCAAATCGTGCCAAGTTTCGTTTGAATTCATTCAGTAGTTTCGGCGTGATGCGCGGCCAAGATACAGACAGACAGACAGACAAAAATGAAAAAAATTACAGATTTGGCTTCAGTATCGAATAATGAGTGCCCTCCAAAAAAATTTTCAAAATATCTTCAATGACCAGAATTGGACCTGTTACAGGTTTATTATAAGTAGTATAGATGCGAAAGTGTGTCTGTCTCTCCGTCTGTCTGTCTGTGACACTTTAGCGGCTCATCTTTTCAACCGATTTTGATAAATTTTGGTTGGTACACTTAGGCTTTCTATCCCGGAAAATTAAAGAGTTCCCGCGTAAATCAAAAAACCTCAATCCACGCGGACGGACGGATCAAAAAGATGGCGAAACGACTTCAATAGCAATGAAAATTGCATTAAATAGTTTCGAAATTACTTTAGCGGACGGGTGATAATATTGCTTCTTTACGTAAGTACTTATTATATGACTGCCTGAAAAAAGGAGTATATTGTTTTCAGGGTTCATGTATGTATGTATGTATGTGAGTTTGTATATTCCACCATAACTTCTATATGCCTGAACTGATTTAGATAAATGAGGTATCGTTAGAATCCCTAGCTTATTCCGGGTGACATAGGCTTGTAAAATTTAAAAAAAAATTGATGGGGTGACCATGGTTCCGCATTAAAGACTAAAGTTGAAAAAAAAAATCGAAAATATGATTAACTATATAATCATCATCTAGAAAATGATGAGTAGATTCCAAAAATATATAACACTACAGTTCAATATCCAGTGATCCACAAAATATATCATTTAATAAAAATGTGAAACCCTCTATCGCTGGTTATAATTCCTTTGTGAATTGGTTGCCTAGCAGAGATCGCTTAAAAGCGATAAGGCCGCCAATTGTACTGACTATTATTTTTATTTTATTTTTGTTTATTGTTTCTGTTTATTTTTGTTGTGTACAATCAAGAGTATTTCATTCATTCATTCATGTGATTCTTTTTCTTACACGACTTCCCAAAAAAGGCGTGTTATGTTTTCAGGGTTCGTGTATGTATGTGTGTCTACGGCAGAGCAGTCGTATTTTTTAATAATTTTAATTATAGTAGTATGTGCTTTAATTTTTCTACGGATAGATTCCTATACCCATTTCCGAATTTAGATACTATGTACAAAGATTAATAACTTGAAAAGAGAAAATAATGAAAAGCGTATACAAATCAAACTCAAACTCAATTTTTTTTATCCAAGACTTTGATAATTAGTGCTGTTTAATCCGCGTCGTGTAAATCTACCACTGGTTCGGAATGCCTATCCTTCCGAGAAGAACCAGCAAGAAAATGGATGGTACCTACTGATTCGTTGAAACTGTATTCAATTTGAATATGTAGAATGTTATTACAAGCGTTTATGATACCGAAAACATATTTTAGCAAGATGCGATAAAAATTGATGGCCAATATTACGTGAACATTCGTACCGCGGCGTGGTAACATTAGGGGATCTTATTTAAGTCTGGCTTAGGTACACATGTTATTATTTTTTATGTTTATAGCCATAGTAATGATATCAATCAAATAAATATTATTAAACTAGATGATTCCCGCGACTTCGTCCGCGTGGACCAAGTTTTTTCGATTCCCGCGGGAACTCTTGAATTTTCCGGGATAAAAAGTAACATATATGTCCTTCCCCGGGATTCAAGCTATCCCTGTACCAAATTTTATCAAAATCGGTTGAACAGATGGGCCGTGAAAGCGTAGCAGACAGACAGACAGACACACTTCGCATTTATAATATTAGTATGGAAGTATGGTATGAAGTTTGGATGAATGTATGGATGTTTGCTACTCAATCACGCTAGAACGGCTGAACGGATCTGGATGAAATTTGGCACAGAGATAGATTATAGTCTGGAATAACACATAGGCATACTTTTGGAAACTAAGGAGTTCCCGCGGGAGCAAAAAAAACTCAATCCACGCGGACGTAGTCGCGGGCGTCAGCTAATATTGAATAGTATTTTAGTAAGTACGTCACGGAATTATATCCGATTTTTTTATTGGGCTAGTAACCCTGGCTTTGCACGGATAGGCGGTACTAATACTACAAGCCTTTACCTAATAATATGTAGGTTTTATATTACGAAATAGTACCTTACAATTACATCCATGACAAAAGAGTACACATACTTATTAATTTACGAGACACCATTTCGTCCTCAATTGTGTCCTTTATTTTACCCAAAATATTTGATATTAGGTACCGTGTAAGGTATCCTATGCAAAAAATACAGATTATTTCAATCCTCTATCCAATCTATAATGAGGCAAGACATCGACAGTAAATGCATGATTGTAATACTATTTTGAACATCACTTGTAAGCGTGATTTAAAGTAAGACAGCGCCACCTGTTGTAGCTTACGCAATTTAAAGACAGCGCAAGTTAGCAGGAGAAAACCACCGGACTTGACTTCAACTCCGCGCGCGACGACCATATCGCACCCAACGCGGGACATTATCTCGGCGCGCGTCGGAGACCCTAGGTATTATATAATATATCTTTATGAAGGTATGATTTATAGAAGCTGAAGTTGACAAACAATTACATATAAACGGAAAGAATGCGTCAACGACCGCGATAACGATCGCGATTTTTCAAAAATATATTTTCCCGATAAAGATATTACATTTCAATGATAATCCAGTCTAACACTGCACTAAATTACATTTATAAACGTAATGTATTGAGTTTTTATTTGTATTTGTCACCACTTGTCATAACAAACAATAAATAACACAAAAAAAACCCAAAATTTTGGCACAGATTCAAATGACTTTTTACCATAGCTATATTTTTTTTTTTTTCGCACTTGACGATTTAGTGGTGTAGTGTAAAGATGACTTAATAAACTTCTCTATGGTCCAAAGTTGTTCAAACAAAAATTAACTCTATTTATAACAAAAATCAGTTTATAATCGTCTGGACCGGCGCGGCGCCCGGGTGCCTCCTGCGCGCGAGGAAGTTTTGGTTTAATTCACAGTTTTTGAAAATTCTATCCCAAAGGACGTTAAATAGTCCTTCAATCACGCCGCAACAGAGCAACGTATCGACGTGTTTTTTTACATGGGTTCTTTTTACCCTCGACGAAGCGGAGACGGTATATGTGTTTGCCCTAAGAAGTTGTGTGTTTGTTTGTTTGTTTGTGCACTTTTTTGTTACCATTTTTCTCAAAAAGTACTGGGCCGATTGAGATTCGGTTTTTTGCATTAAATACATATAGCTTGTGAGAAGGTTCTTAGATATATTTTAGGACCATAGACAACCAAGATTAGCTGTAGTCTATGATTTTAATATTTCAACATGTTACCATTTTTCACAAAAAGTACTGGGCCGATTGAGATGCGGTTTTTTGCATTAGATGTGTATAGCTTGTGAGAAGGTTCTTAGATATATTTTAGGACCATAGACAACCAAGCTTAGCTGCAGTCAATGATTTTAATATTTCTATATGTTACCATTTTTCACAAAAAGTACTGGGCCGATTGAAATGCGGTTTTTTTCATTAGATGTGTATAGCTTGTGGGAAGGTTCTTAGACATATTTTAGGACCATAGACAACAAAGCTGAGCTGCAGTCTATGATTTTATTTTTTCAATATGTTACCATTTTTTACAAAAAGTACTGGGCCGATTGAGATGCGGTTTTTTGCATTAGATGTGTATTGCTTGTGAGAAGGTTCTTAAATATATTTTAGGACCATAGACACCAAAGCTGAGCTGTAGTCTATGATCTTAATTTTTCAACCACTGTTACCATTTTTCACAAAAAGTACTGGGCCGATTGAGATGCGGTTTATTGCATTTAGCACTTCGTGCGATTACAAAACAGGAAACTGGTATCAAAATTTAAAAAAATCAGCGCCATTTTGAAATTCTTTGTTAATTGACCGATTTCGTTCAAAATCGATATTTAGGGCTCCCTGGGGTCACAAAACAGGAAACTGGTACCAAAATTTAAAAAATCAGCGCCATTTTGAAATTCTTTGTTCATTGATCGATTTCGTTCAAAATCGATATTTAGGACTCCCTGGGGTTACAAAACAGGAAACTGTTACCAAACTAAACAAAAAGCGCCATTTTGAAATTCTTTGTTAATTGACCGATTTCGTTCAAAATCGATATTTAGGACTTCGTGGGATTACAAAACAGGCAACTGGTACCAAAATTTAAAAAAATCAGCGCCATTTTGAAATTCTTTGTTAATTGACCGATTTCATTCAAAATCGATATTTAGGGCTTCCTGGGGTCACAAAACAGGAAACTGGTGCCAAAATTTTAAAAAATCAGCGCCATTTTGAAATTCTTTGTTAATTAACCGATTTTGTTCAAACCCGATATTTAGGGTTCCCTGGGGTCACAAAACAGGAAACTATTACCAAAATTATAGAAAATCAGCGCCATTTTGAAATTCTTTGTTAATTTACTAATTTCGTTCAAAATCGATATTTAGGACTCCCTGGGGTAACGAAACAGGAAACTTTTACCAAAGTTTTAAAAAATCAGCGCCATTTTTATTAGGGTTCCGTAGCCAAATTTGGCAAAAACGGAACCCTTATAGATTCGTCATGTCTGTCTGTCTGTCTGTCTGTCCGTCCGTATGTCACAGCCACTTTTTTTCGAAACTATAAGAACTATACTGTTGAAATTTGGTAAGTTCCCCATACTTAGAACTGAAACTCAGAAATTTTTTTTTCATCTAACCCATACGTGTGGGGTATCTAATATCTATGGATAGGTCTTCAAAAATGATATTAAGGTTTGTAATATCATTTTTTTCTAAACTGAATAGTTTGCGCGAGAGATACTTCCAAAGTCCCCCCCCTGTAACTTCTAAAAAAGAGAATGATAAAACTAAAAAAAATATATGATGTACATTACCATGCAAACTTCCACCGAAAATTGGTTTGAACGAGATCTAGTAAGTAGTTTTTTTTTAATACGTCATAAATCGGTTTGTACGGAACCCTCGGTGCGCGAGTCCGACTCGCACTTGGCCGGTTTTTAGGGTTACCCGTACCAAAATGGTAAAATGGAACCCTTATGGTGCGACTTTCTCCGTCTGTCTGTCCGTCTGTCCGTCCGTCACACTCGATTATTTCAGTAACTACCAAAGCTATCGACATGAAATTTGGAATAGTTGTGTATATTAGTGGCCCAAAGACACTGAAATTAAAAAAAATTGGAAATTATTTTTGTTCTTATTTAAAATTGAGGGTTGAAATTTAAAAGTGAGATAACTGTACTGTGTGGGGTATCATATAAAAGGGTTTACTTTGTACATTCTAAAACAGATTTTTAATTATTTTTAGTTATGATAGTTTTGGATTTATCGGGGAAAATGTCTAAAAAATTACCGTTCCCCCCCCCTTATCTCCGGAGTTTACCAATCAAAAAATTTGAAATAATTATGGTCAATAGGAATTTACGTATACTTTACAGGAAAACTATAGCCAATGCTCTAACTAGCATAGTTTTTTTGATATTAACAATAAACCTCTACAAACAAAGTTAGTCTTGCGGTTCATTAACAAAGGTAATTATTTATTAATAATGGTACGGAACCCTTCGTGCGCGAGTCCGACTCGCACTTGCCCGGTTTTTTTATTTTGTTATCACCATAATACATGAATTCAGTTTAGTACAATAAAATCTGTACTACTTGTAAGTTTAACCACAACCCGTGAGCTGCTTTAGCAGCTCGCGCACAGGGCGAAATACTAGTTAGATATATATAGCTTGAGAGAAGGTTCTTAGACATATTTTAGGACCATAGACAACTAAGCTGAGCTGTAGTCTATGATTTTAATTTTTCAATATGTTAAATATTTTCACAAAAAGTACTGGGCCGATTGAGATGCTGTTTATTGCATTAGATATGTATAGCTTGAGAGAAGGTTCTTAGATATATTTTAGGACCATAGACAACCAAGCTGAGCTGTAGTCTTATGATTTGAATATTTCGATATGTTACCATTTTTCACAAATAGTACTGGGCCGATTGAAATGCGGTTTTTTCCATTAGATGTGTTTAGCTTGTGAGAAGGTTCTTAGATATATGTTAGGACCATAGACAACAAAGCTGAGCTGTAGTCTATGATTTTATTTTTTCAATATGTTACCATTTTTCTCAAAAACTACTGTGCTGATTTAGATGCGGGCTTTTTGCTTTAGATATATTTAGCTTGTACCTAGATGCTGCCCAGGGTATCATGATGGAGCCAGGAGGTGGTCATAGGAACTCCTTAAGTTCTCATCGTAAACCCGTCACATTTTGAGTCTTTTGATTTGTCGTGACAAGCGCTTTGTACTTAGATGCTGTCCAGGGTCTCATGATGGAGTCAGGAGGCGATCATGGGAACTCCTTATATTCTCATCGTATAGGTACCCGTCGCGTTTGGACTCTTTAGATTTGTCTTGATAAGAACTTTGTACCTACATGCTGCCCAGGGTCTCATGATGGAGCCAGGAGGTGGTCATAGGAACTCATCGTAAACCCGTCATATTTGGACTCTTTTGATTTGTCGTGATAAGCGCGCCTCGGAAAGAGAAGGGTTTGGCCATAGTCCACCACGCTGGTCAAAAAACTACTGAGCCGTCAAAGATGCAGTTTTGTGTTTTAGATATTATGTAATATATACGTTTGCTAAGTTCTAATTGTTGTTTCAAAGTTATACAGGTCAAAGGTATAATGGAGCTCTGCAGTTCGTCGTGGGTTCTTTTAAAATTTTTAATTTTATTACTTGTTATCCCGGAAAATTTAGGAATGCCTGTGAGAATTAAAAAACTTATGCCACGCGAACGAAGTCGCAGGCGTCCGCTAGTAAAAGATAAAGGAGCTATGTCCAACAGTGGACGCCTATCGGAAGATGCCGATTTTTTTACTGGACACCAAATAACTCTATAACTTGATTCATCTTTCCCAATTTCCTGTTAGTGTTATATAAAGAGCATGACCTTTCTCTATTACCAAATCTATTTCGTTTACGAAAAGGTGGGTAGTTATAATACACAACCATAAATTCTGACACCTAAAATGGTTTCCTTTTGATCACCGATCATAGTAAGCCGCTTAAGGTGGCAAAGATGGCCGAATTTCCGAGATTAAGTTGTTATTTTATACAGAAGGTCGAAACCACTCGGCCGTCGATAATAGCTATATAACGTACTATACCTTTTGGGGCTTCTGTGAAACTTGAAACCATACGGAAAGGTTTTAGCGGTCTAAGAAAAAATATAAAATAATATGTTGGCCGCACCTGACGTAACTACTAAAGTCATTATAATCTTTATATAGGTATTTTAACAACCTTTAATCTAATGTGTTATGTTGGCCGTTTTCGAAGTGAAAATATAAAATATGTTGGCAACACCTGATGTATCTACGGAAATTACTATAATAATTACTAATTAAGTATATTTTTATATCATAAACAAAAAAAAAGCAGAGAATTATTAAAACTTCAGAAAAGTAGCCCACGAGAGAATGAGATAAATGTCTTGTATTCTATCTCATTCTCTCGCAGGCTAAATCCTATTATGAATATTTTTGTCTCTTTTAAGTATCGCTTTTTCGTTTCATCGAATCAAATCACAACGATTCTAAACGATGTTTCACTTCATTACACTTCGAATTGAGAGCCTTTGGACGACCTCCCTGGCGCAGTGTTGTTGTCTTAACGTGGAAGATCCCGGGTTCGATACCTAGCAGGGTCAATTTGGGAATGTATAATTTCTGATATAAGGTCTGTACCGGATACGAAAGTAAGTTTTCCATTTAGATAACTCAAAAAATTTATAGATTGCAGGATTTGAAGACAATCAAAACAACTTGAATCCAAAGCTTGTTGAAAAGTTGAAAATAAATTGAGTTATTGAGCAAAAACAATCGTTCATTTGTAGGAGATTTTGTGGACTGTAGAGGCTGGGTGCTTGATGAGGTGAAAAACACAACTCGTGGCACAATAATTTACAACAAACACAGTTTTTGTAAGAGACAGACAGTCGTTCTTTAGTGCATTATAAGTGAATGAACTGTGAACGATCTGTACATCATACTTCATACTTAATATTATAAATGCGAAAGTCACTTTGTTTGTTGGTTTGTTGGTTTGTCCTTCAATCACGCCGCAACAGAGCAACGGATTGACGTGATTTTTGGCATGGGTATAGTTGAGGATCTGGAGAGTGACATAGGCTACTTTTTATCCCGGAAAATTAAGGAGTTCCCGCGGGAATAACAAAAAACTTAAACCACGCGGACGAAGTCGCGGGCATCAGCTAGTAGATTATAAACATATTTTATGTTGTGTTTCCAACACCATTTTTCCATCGACTATCTATGAACTATGACATACCCTTGTATTCAAGACGAGGCTATATCGATAAATAAATAACGGTTCCATCGTATTTGTACTGTAACAGAAACCTGACTAGTGGCCATTGTAAAGGTTAGGAAACCACACAATGTCACCGTGAAAGAACGTTCTGGAAACGGTAATATTCAATAAACCTACTTTATATAATGATTTATAATGGACTTTGCCTGCTTAGCGGATGAAATAAGATACATCTATCGGTTATTGAGGACATTATAATTATGATGATATATAAAATTGTACGCTTGGCTTACGCTTGTACGTAGACTTGATCGAAGCGTTATTGGATTTTAATATTATATGTATTTATACAATAATATAATGTCATCAATAAGCCTTGACCTTCCAGCACAGGTATTTTTAAACTTTTATTTTATTTATAATAGGTTTACTAACAATCACTTACACATTACTACAAATAAAAATCATATAATAAATACAAGCTAAGTGTCGTCACTTAGCTTGTATTTATTATACACATAATAGCTTAGCATAATTAGCTTTTAAGTACATAATCGTTTATGGACTTAAAAGTAAACACAGCATAGACTAAAACAAGAGCAACAACCTTATAATAAAATATAGATTTAAAAAAAAAATTACAACATATAAATAATTAATGTTAGGTACCTTAAGAAACGAAACTGTAATAAATTAATAAATAAATAATTAATTAAATTAACGTTAAAATTTCAGAATTTTGTGTGTAGAATATAATTAAACTTATTACTATAGAAGGCCTCAGCCACAAAGTTTGTAAATCATAATTCCATAAAATAAATCAATTCAACTTGTTTTAATTTCAAATATTATTTCATTTCATTTTGCACTATATATTTGTATACTTGCACCTCAAAGGTTTGAGAACTGAAATCGGAAAGTTTATCCATATCCTTACATACTAATATTATGAATGTGAAAGTGTGTCTGTCTGCTACGCTTTAACAACCCATCTTTTCAACCGATTTTGATGTTATTTAGTAAAGTGGTAGGTTACATCCCGGGGAAGGACATAGGCTACTTATTATCCCGGAAAATTAAGGAGTTCCACCAGGAATTTAAAAATAAACTTCACAAACCGCGGGACACACTTTCGCACTTATAATATTAGTATGGATTAATTATTATTATTAACCTACATAATATAATATATGAAAAAACAAGGATGATACATATTATGCAAACAGTTTATTATAATCAGAAAGCAATCACTTCCGAAGAAATCTAAAAATAAAGATTACAAGGAGCTCTCAAGCCCCAGCCTCGAAAAAGGGATGAGAACTCTTAGGCTCATACAATACATACTTCAAATAATGTTAAAGTAACGGTACTGGTTTTGCCGTATCGTACATAACCATCGATATATTATAGCCCTTTCATAGAAAAAGGTCGGGCTTCCGACTTGCTGAACACGTTCCTCACCTGTCATAAGCTTGTCTTTGTCGCCGTCGTAGCGCTGTCACGATCGCTCGTCGTGTAGAAAATTTGTTATTATTAAGTTAACATCTAAAGTCTAATTATTTTGGCACTGTATAATTTTTATTTTTAGGTAAGTGTTTCAATTCCCCAATTATACATTTCCAAAAAACGTTAATCTTCCTATTTAATATTTTTATCCATTACGCAATCGTTTAATTTTCGCGGCAAAATGTGTGATATTTTTTTTTACTAACTGGCCTTACTGCTTCTATGACTATGACTTATATTATCTATGACCGAGTCATACATTTTCAAGCTGTAATTCAAGATGGCGCATATGTTGTAAGCAAGTTCCTGCTTTTCAGACTAGATGGCGTTAGTAAAATACGACAAAGATAGGCCCATATTCTCTGTTTGACAGGGCCCGTCTATTGTAAATTGTCGTTGTATATAACAAAGATGAATGACTAAAGCTAGGTACCATACCTACACTACCTACTCATGTATTTTTGTCATTGTCATCAAACTCAAATTCAAAACTTTTTCGCTGAAGTAGACTTTGACAAGTGCTTTTGAATCATCGAGTGATTCTGCCACTGGTTCGGTATGTCAATCCTACCGAGAAGAACCAGCAAGAAACTCGGTGGATGCTCTTTTGAAATAATAATTTACAATTGCATCATTTCAATTCAATGCGAGCCCACTGACCACGGTTCTCCTCTCAGAATAAGAAAGGTTTCGAATCCAGGACCCGCCAAATAGAGGCGGAAGTCACTAGTTTATCACAGCTCATTATAAAATATACAACCGAGTTGAAATAAACTATGTATTTAACCGACTTCCAAAAAAGGAGGAGGTTCTCAATTCGGCGCGTATTTTTAATTGTTTTTTTTTAATGTAAGACGGTGCATATCTCCGTGGTTCCTGAACCGATTTGAAAATTTTTTCATTAGTCGTCTAGAGGAAGCTCTCTAGAGTCTAGGTGATTCATAAAAAAATCATACTCCAAATCCTCAACCCTGACACTAAAAAGTTAAGAATAAAAATTCTTTCCAAAAAATTCTTTCCAAAAAACCGACTTCCAAAGCCACTGTAAAGTAAAAAATAATTTTGATTTCTACACACTATGTTGAAGTCGGGCGAGCCTGACGCGTCACCTATGCCTATCTTTGTTATACTCGCCCGACTTCAACATAGTGTGTAGAAATCAAAATTATTTTTTACTTTACAGTGGCTTTGGAAGTCGGTTTTTTGGAAAGAATTTTTATTTTTAACTTTTTAGTGGAATCTTGATCCCCACGGCTTAGGAGTGCAGTACCCTGCAGCATCAGAGTTGAGGAGTTGGGACTTGGGTTTAAGTATGAAGTCGTTGCTTGACACCTACAATATGAATTCCCCATAAAAAAATCCTAAATCGCTATTTTTAAGGAGTTCTGTACCCTGCAGCATCAGGGTTGAAGAGTTGAGACTCAGAGTTGAATCGTATACTCGTGACTTGATATGAATGAATATATATGAATATACCATCAAAACTGAATAACTCCCTAGTTTTGAGACGTAGGTATACCTACAGCATCAGGATTGAGGATTTGGAGTCAGATTTTTTTATGGGACCATCTCGCGAGCTTCCTCTAACCACTGAAAAAAAATTTTTTTAAATCGGTTTGGAAACCACGGAGATATGCGGTAACATACATTAAAAAAAATATATATATATACGCGCCGAATTGAGAACCTCCTCCTTTTTTGGAGGTCGGTTAAAAAACCGACTTCCAACGCCACTGTAAAGTACAAAATAATTCTGATTTCTACCCACTATGTTGAAGTCGGGCGGGTATAACAAGGATAAGCAAAGTTGACGCATCAGACTTTGTACTTTACAGTGGCGTTGGAAGTTGGTTTTTTGGAAAGAAATTTTTATATCCATGTCACCGTAAGATTTCGAAAACCGTTAGATTGTAATCTAGCAAAATTGTAAACTGTCGAAATATTACAATTTAACCCATTATTTTTCGGTAGATTGTAATCCGTTAGGTATTACAACCCGATAGAACCTAAGTGCCCGGCCTGCGGTACTATCTGATTATTTATGTCGAACGCTAACCTAACCTACAAGAAAGAGATAATATATAATATTCTATCTTTAATAATTAATTAATATAAGGCCTGTCTGTCAGTTTGCTAAGTTTTAGTGACCCATCTTTTAAACCAATTTTGATGAAATCTGATTTAGGGATAGGATACATTTTATCCCGGAAGATTAACGATTTTTCACGGGAATCACAAAATATCTTGATTCACGCAGACGAAGTCGCGGGCATCATCTTGTCATACATAGTATGTTAAAATAACATAAGTACTTATAATTCCAGTAAAAGCGTTATTTGTTTTTGCGAACTGAGTCGACGGCAAATAACGTACTCGCGCAATTTTTAAACGTCAAATAAAATGGACGATGATAATTTTACACTTTTTACAGACGAACCAACTGGGTTGGGACCAACCATCCGACAAAACCCGACAAAGAAAAAAATACGGTAATTTTAAAAGTTCAGTGGAATAGTCGGGACGTAGACCTTATCATTTGATGGCTAAATGTCGGCTCCAACCAAATTGGGTCGTCTGTTAAAAGCAATCCACAGTGTTAGCGCAAAGCTTGATAAATGACTTCACCTCACCTTACATACTTCATTTCGATTTTCACTCGAGGAAAACTTACTAAGTCATGCAAAAATAATTTCAAGTTTTCGAAGGAAAATTGTGTTACATTTTTTTTTTTTATCCACTAAGTTAGCTCGTGACTGCGATCTCACCTGATGGTAAGTGATGATGCAGTCTAAGATGGTAGCGGGTGGTTTGGGTGTCAGAAATTCTGGTTCATGTTTTATGCCTGGCTGGCTCATGCCTGGCTGTTCAGAGCGTAATTAATGCTACCAGTAAATTTTACCATATTAGATTAGGCTTATCATAAGTTTTATTTTAATTGATCTGAAATATTTATCAACTGTCCACATACCTGTGAGGTTGAGTTTATAATAATGGTAAACTACCAGAGCTTTCTAATTTAAAAAGCTTACAAAATAAATTATTACTCTATAAACTTATTAAAGTAGCGCCATGGGTATGCTAATTTAACTGCAAGATCTCGATTCTCCGTTTTTTGAAATTTGCGAAAACTTGAAGTTGACTAATAAATATAATATTTTTAGTATAACGTCGCAAGAATATTGAGCTGTAAAATTTCCATAATATATTTGAGTAGACTAGTCAATATTTAATATAAAAAGCTAATGAAATAAGTTTCATCAGATAGAAAAGAGTCAATATAGAGCTTCTTACGATACGATCTCAGGAAATCAAACAGTAACTTCATAATAGAAAAACTTATATTCAATCTTACTTTAGTAAAAAATAAAAAAGTACTCACTCAGTTTCGTTGTTCTCGAAAACGACGTGATCTTGCACTGTCTCGTACTGAGCACCACCCTTGGCAGTGCCATCTTCAGTCCAGTACGGAATGCGCACCTTCCCCCGAGCACCGGCCGTCCTCACCACTCGCAGGTCGTAAGTCCCAACCGACTCAACCAACTCGAAGTCCCTCTGAGGGAAAGAAAACACTCCGGAATGATCATCGTCCAATATCACAACTGTAGCGGTGGACGGTGACGCCAAACAAGCACCCTTCGGTGAACTCAATCGCACGAAGAAATGCTCATCCTCTTCAAACACGTCATCATCTATCACTTGGACGGTAAACTTCTTCTCCGTCTCTCCACTGCCGAAAGTAAGAGTACCTTGAGCCGCGACGTAGTCTGACCCAGCTTCCGCTGTACCGTCTTCTGTGGTGTATTGCACAGTTACTTCTCCATTCAAATTCCCGCGACGGACCACTCTCACTTCGAACGATCCACAATTTTCCATCACAGTGTAGTGATCAGGATCAAAACGCACGTTAGGGCCTTTGGGCTCAGCTACTATAGAGGCTGATTCTCGCCGCTGTAACTCCGCTTTAACTTCACTCAAATCACTCTGCGCTCGCTCATGTATTTTACGAGAAAAATCACCTCCACCTATCATTTTACGCGTTGCTGAAACTCTGTAAAAAGCGCGTGATTTTGGACCGCGAGCCATCAGTTCTTCTAGTGCCATTCTCTCTACAGTTTCTAGGTCTTCTTCAGGATGTTGTCTTTTCAATTCACGCAACACTTTTATGTATTCTTTGCGTGATTTCTCCAACTCTCGACCCTCCTCATCATCGGATGCAAACTCCTCGGAGTTCGGTTTCAATGCCATTTCAACTGATCCATCACCTCCTTCGCCTTCAACGATAACACCGCGCTCGTTAACTCGATAGCCTTTCTTCAGATATTTATAAACTAAAAGCCTCCGATCCGCAATGTACGCCGTCAGCACAGTGGCAGGGAAGAACAAGAACGTGACAGCGCCCTCCCAAACCTCCACTTCACTGGGCGATATCACCGCTAGTATAAGGTAGAGCCATACATACGCGAATATTGACCAAGTTGCGGTGACTAAAAACACTCTTAAATGCTTAATCTTTCGCACTTCTCCGTCAGGTATCACTGCAACACATATTGCAATAATCACAAATAAATTGTAGGCAGCCGATCCGACGATGGTGCCGGGGCCTAGTTCTCCAGCTTCGAAGTTTTTGCCAGCGATTTCTATGACCGACAGTAATATTTCCGGTGCACTGGAACCGAGAGCCATCAGGGTTAAGTTGGCTACGGTTTCGTTCCATACTCGGACAACTATGATTTGCTCGCTGCCGTTTCGCCGCACGCGCACCTCCTTCTCCCTTGACGTAATCACTTCTATGGCAGCCATGAATCTGTCGGAGACGATGGAGACTCCGATGAAGAGGTACATGAGCGTGAGGAAGTAGACGGTCCCTCGGATAGCGATGTGGAGGGTTGGCACATCCTCAAGGGGCAGCCAGACGGGCAGCACGAGCCCGTCCTCACACTTGAGCACGTGCATGGGGGTGGCGTTGGGCGCGGCGAGGCGCGCGGCGGGCTCGGCGCGCGCCACCACGCAGCATGCCGCGAGCGCGGCGAGCGCGGGCCGCATGCCCTTTACCTGGCGCGGGCCATGTGTGCGACCGGCGCTGCCAACGGCCGGCGCCCGACTGAGCGCCGCGACGCCTTTACCCCCCTCGCTAAGGCTTCGAAGCCGCTGCGGATCCGTCCTTGCACGTACCTCTGATCAAGTTTTATTGGCGTCGTGGGTCATAAAGTTGGGCGGGCGGCTGGGAAAAAACTTATTAGCGCCCCACCGAGTTATTGAAGTTTTCAGTTTGCTAAATCCCAGCAGTATGGACGTTTGAAATCTTTCCCGATATTCGCATTTCGGATAGTTCTTAGTAGGTTTGCCAAAAAAGGCTATTTTGTAATTGTATGAGTCACGCAACGTAGCATGCAAGTGCTCTTGTAATTGATCGTTCGCACCGTTAAAAAGTACCCAATCAATTTGAACGAAGAAACAAAATCGGGTCATGAATTATTTTAACAGCCATTTGGGTAATACATAAATCGATACGAATTAAGAGTTCGTTAGTTTTACTAACTAAGCTAAATTAAATATCATTAGCTGATGCCCGCGACTTCGTACGCGTGAATCGAGGTTCAATTGTGGTTCCCGCGGGAACTAAAAAAAGTAGCCTATTAATTAGCCTAAGTATTCCAGACTGTAATCTATCTCTGTGCCAAATTTCAGCCAGATCCGTTCAGCCGTTGGGGCGTGATTGAGTAACAAACATCCATACATCCATCCATACATCCATCCAAACTTTCGCATTTATACTATTACTAAGATGTATTAACAAATTGCTCAGCAACTATCAACAAATGTACCATCAGAGAGCCTCAATTAAGAGATTGTTAGGTGTTTATTGCTCATTAAACTTGAAACTAATCTATCTTTAGTGGCTGATATTATTAATATAAGATTTATTGATATTTCTTCTACATGGCTCGGTATTTTTTTATTCTTTCGATTCATACTATGGTTATGGAAAGAACTTGAAAAAGTTTATTTAAAAACACAACTGTCTATTCTTATACATAATATACATATATAATAATACAAGCTGATGTCCGTGACTTCGTCCGCGTGTATTGAGGTTTTTTGGTTCCCGCGCGAACTCTTTAATGTTCCGGGATCAAAAGTAGTTTATGTGTTATTCCAGACTGTAATCCATCTCCGTGCCAAATTTCATCCAGATCCGATCCGCCAGCGTGATTGAGTAACAAACATCCATTCATCCTTCCAAACTCTCGCATTTTTAATAAATATATCTAGATATATTTTAAAGAAATGGCTAAAAACTGGCAGTTCTGAAAAAGCATTGTAAAAGGAGCATTTTTACTTATTAAAACGGAAAGTTCTTTACATAAATTTTATTTTTTAATAACCTGTTCGACACAAATTATTACATTCAATAAATAATTATACGAAATATCTATTCAATATCTATTGTTTAAGTCCACGTAAAATTTTCATTTCATACAACTTTACATGTTTTCCTTAAGCATAAAATATTAATAAAATTATGATAACAGAATATAATTAAAATTATTAAAAAATACGACTGCTCTGCCGTAGCCCGTAACTATCTACTACGTAACGATCTTATTCACATATGACTACGTGACGATCTTATTTTATTAAATGATATTTTTTTGGGAATCACTGGATATTGATGTATAGTGTTATATATTTTTGGAATCTACTCATCATTTTCTAGATGATGATTATATAGTTAATCTCATTTTCGATATAAAAAATTCATCTTTAGTCTTTAATGCGGGATCATGGTCACCCCATCAATTTTTTTTTAAATTTGACTAGCCTATGTCACCCGGAATAAGCTAGAGATTCTAACGATACCTCATTTATCAAAATCGGTTCAGGCGTGTAGAAGTTATGGTGGAATATACAAACTCACATACATACATACATACATACATGAACCCTGAAAACAATATACTCCTTTTTTCAGGCAGTCGTATAATAAAAAGGGAAACTAATGTTAAATGTTGTATGAAGTCTCTATTGTATAGTTATGTTTTACAAACATTAACAAATAACAATACAAGAATACTACACTATGACATAAATAATACCATCTCTACATCTTCATAAATCTGTCATCCGACTGCATTAATAAAATACAAACATTATTTTATTTTCTTTAAATAAGGCTATCGTATTGCCATGGGTATTCTTAATTTCGCAAAAACTTTTACATCATTCTAATGTTCTAAAATGTGTTTGTCTGTTACTCATTCCTCTTATCACTAATCTCTTTAACAAAATTCTTTCTTATTTATACTACTACGTACTCGTACTAGCTGATGCCCGCGACTTCATCCGAAAAAGGTTTTTTGATTCCCACGGGAACCCCACTCCCCAGGTCCTCAACGATAGCCATACAAAAAATCACGTCGATCCGTTGCTCCGTTGTGGCGTGATTGAAGGACAAACCAACAAACAAACACACTTTCGCATTTATAATATTAGTGTGATTAACATTATAATATTAGTGTGACCAACAAACTGTATGTTTGTCTGCCACTCATCTGTATATAACATTTCGACAAAATTCCGGGATACAAGTTATATACAACAACAACAACTTGTATCCCGGAAGTCGGAACGGCCATGGGCTAAACATATTCTGAGCTTTTCATCCTGGAATACCTAAAAGTTTCTGTAACTAAAATAACTTGGCTTGAGGCATCATCATGACTCGTCATGACACTTCACTAAAAACAAAAACGAAAATTCAGCAAAGAATTAAACAAATACTAAGAGCTTAATAGGAATAAACCGAAAACAAAAAAAAATTCAAAAAGAATATTTCCCATCAAAATGATAACAAATTGAAAAATGAATATGACCCTGATTCCATACTTCCGTTTTTGATCCTCGTCATTTTTCAAACGACTGAACCATTATTCTTCCAAACAATATCCGGTACGGAATGAATTGGGAAAACCCGATGTGCGAATCAGGCTCGCGCGCAAAGGGTTGCGTATTACCACTCAATATAAATTCTTCTAATAAATAACAAGATAGATGCCGTATGTCATAGCAACATGGCGACAAACTAGGCAAGTGTGCTTCAACCTGGAACCATCGCCGCTTTTCATAAGCGTGATTTTCGTCAAGGGCAAGATTATCTTGTAAAAACCAAACGAGATACTAAAATTGTAACACCTGACAAACGATTCAAGACTCTCCATACGGAACCGAAGTATTTGCTATTCGTTGTTTCATTCATCAAAATTTGCAACTTGCATGTATTATTCTAAAAAATTAATTTTCCGGGATAAATAGTAGCCTATGTCTTTCCTCAGGATGCAACCTATCTCTAGACCAAATTTCTTCTAAATCTATAATTACTGTGTCGTAAAATCATAGCAGACAGATAAACAGGCAGACAGTATAGATATAAGTATAGCTAAATATTTTTTTATTCCTTAATATTATTACGTATTACGTAACGTTTAGGTACTATGAAATCGTCATAAAGCCCTAGACTCCTGTTACAGACGTATAGACAGACATATAACAGTTTCTTAGATATAGTGTTGTTAGGGCCCGGTAGTCCGGTTAGGGCTTGAATATTCCTAATTCCTTTCTTGGTTTCTCCGTATTTATGTTATTTGTATGGTTTCTAATGTTTTCTTTACTTTTATAAAATACTATATAGATGATGCCCGAGACTTCATCCGCGTGGATTATTTTTTTACTTATTCTATAGGGAACTCCTTCACTTTCCGGGATGACAAGTAGCTTATGTGTTTAGACTATAATCTATCTCTGCCAAGTTTTATCCAGATCTGTTCAGCCGTTCTGGCGTGATTGAGTAACAAACATTCATCCAAACTTTCGCATTCATAATCCATACTCCATACTAATATTATAAATGCGAAAGTGTGTCTGTCTGTCTATCTGTCCGTCTGTCTGTCTGCCTGCTACGCTTTCACGGCCCAACTACTCAACCGATTTTGATGAAATTTGGTACAGAGGTAGGTTACATCCCGGGGAAGGACATAGGCTACTTTTGAAGGAAGAATACGAATTGAAGAGTTCCCGCAGGAATCAAAATACATAATTCCACGCGGACGAAGTCGCGGGAATCATCTAGTAATATATATACAGTAAAAGTAATTAAGTAAAAATAGTATCTATACCTACTTTCGAAAATAAGAATTTCTGACAACTAGCGCAGTGGTGAAGTGAACTCTTATGAAGTGGGAGGTCCTCCCACTTCATAAGAGTCTTCATGGCCGGGCAATTTATTATTTCTAAATTGATTTAATCTGGTGGGAGGTTTCGACCGCGGCATAGTTACCACTCTACTAGCAATGTCGTGCCACCAGGTAATACACCGATGCCATGCAGAAAAAGATTAGGTTAAGGAGTATGAAACAAATGAATTAACAATTCATTTGTTTATTTGTATACAAGTATTTTACAAAGTTTCCTATATATTGTTTCATATATCCTTATACCTACCCTTTTTTTTCGTGTAGGAGGGGAAAATCATCATGGACATCTGACTCCGAACCGGATAGTGCCGGACTCCTACCGGCTAAAAACCCCTCCTTTCTCCAAGCAGTAATGTCCCTGCCTTGAAAGTCTACCATTCCTGATACCATTATCCTTACACCTATCTGAATCAATCCAAATCCCTTAACCCATACTCCTAATCTTACCAAGACACCCTGCTAGACAGCCGTAGCACGTCGTAGCACAATTGTAGAACCACGTAGCACCATCTACATCCATAGACCATAATAACAATATTATGATAGTTACCCCATTCATTTCAAAAAGTAGTATTCCAATATTAGTAAATTAACTGACGTTAATTTATCGGTAACCAATGATTTGACCCTTAGTCAAGTCGTGTGCAATCACGACCCTCAGTAATGAGAAACACGAGGCAAATGAAAAAGAAAACATTCAAAAAACGGCCAAGTAAAACTTCTAAGTTCTTCCCCAAAGACTTGTCACTTTAACATCGATCGGTATTCCGTAATACGGTCCTAACAACTTTCTGGTGATATATCGCCATTCGGAATTACTTGCGGGAAGTTTGTGTAAATTGTCACATAAACACGAGGGACTTTTAGCGCAGACGCCATTAAATTACTGACAGTATAATAACCGGTCGTAAATTCGACTACGAAATTAGTTTCTGCGACATCGCTGCTAGTTGTTAGCACAGTCTAAGGAGATACTTATTAGGGATGATGTAAACTCAACCAAATCAGCAACTCTTTACCAAACTTAAAAACATGAAATACATACCTAGTTGTGACGTCATCAAATTTCAACGCACTTTTTTTTATCTATAGTTTAACATGGTTATCAACCTTTAAACTCAGTCCGGTGCTAGCCGTTTTAGCGAGTGCGCGCGACCAGTGTTCTTGTTCGTGTTTCGTTATTTTATTATTGAAATACCGTCAGTAATGAAATATGTCGGAGAGTAGTAAAAGTGAACCGGTTACCTCGGGGATGGATCATGAGCCGCAAAGCCAAAAGAGAAAGGCAGGTGAAGAGATGACAGAGAGTAGTGATGAGGGATTTATACGAGTAACTCGGAGACGGGCCAAACGCTTTGTTTCGAGTGATTCCTCAGATCGAAATAAATCAAAAGTGAACGAGGACTTTACAGAGTATCATGAGGTATGTGTCACGTATCTAAAGGAGTTGCCGAAGCAAATGGCGCTAGCTAAATTATTAAGAGAGGAAAATATACTGAATATTACGAGAATTAAATACAAGTCTGCTTTTAGAGTTTTTGTGCAGTTTAAGACCATGGAAGATGCAGAACGCTTACTGAAGTGTAGTAAATTCCAAGAATTGGATTATCGGTGCCAGAAGACTTATGAAACTTCAGTTTCATATGGTATAATGAGGGGTGTTGATTTAGATATGACGGAAGAAGAAGTTCTGAAAACATTAGAATGTGATACTAAAATTAGGTCACTGAAACGATTAAAACGGTTGGATTCTGATGGAAAATGGATAGATTCTGAATCAATGAGAATATGTTTTGAAAATGCAATTTTATCAGAATGTATATATGCATATGGTTGCAGGTTCAGAATAGAACCCTTTATTTTTCCAGTATCTCGGTGCACTGGATGCTGGAAATTTGGACATATAATAAAATTTTGCCCAACAAAGAAGATTTTATGCCCGAAATGTGGAAGTACGGAACACGACAACTGTGAATTAAAGGACGTAAGATGTCTTAATTGTAAAGGGGCACATTTTGTACTCAATAAAGATTGCCCGTATTATTTGAAAGAGAAAGATGTTCGTCTTCTTATGAGTAAGGAGAACATAAGTTACAAAAAAGCTTTGCAGAAATACCTTCTAAGGTCTGCTTATATTAACAATCTTCGAGATTATTTTTCAGAGGTGGAAGTGTCGTATTTTAATGGAAATGTACAGGCTATGTATGAATTTTTTGTAGAAATGATAAATAAAGCAGCCGATATCAGTATTCCATATGTAAAATACTGCACTGATCCACAGTCGAACTTTAAACCGAGAGATTATTGGGAGCAGTCTCTTTCCCTTTCCGTTGCAAAAAGAAGATTGGCACTTAGTACTTTTCGGCGTAACCCTACTCCAGATAACCTGCGTACTTTGGAAATAGAGATAGAGAATTCCAGCAAAAGTATTCGTCAAGCTAAAAACATGAGTCGACAAAAGTTTTATAATTCAATTGACGAGAGCGTAACTTCACCAGAGATGTGGCAACGAATGCGATGGATTAAGGGAATACGTCGACCTAGGTCTATCGTACCATTGGATAAGCAAAAAGAGTTGCTGAATTCTTTAACACCGGACTCTGTTACGAATCGTTGTCCTACTTTCACATCGGTAAATGACTTGCTAGAGACTGATTTTAATTGGGCTGAACTTGAAAATTGCTTGAAAAAGAAAGACACCGCTCCGGGAGAAGATGACATTACATATTCGATGATCTTCAACTTACCCGAGTCTGCCAAAATATTTCTTTTATGTTTATATAATTGTATTTACCAGTCCGGTGTCATTCCACAGCAATGGCAAAATATTACGGTTCTACCCATACCTAAAGTTGGCAACTCTACGGCAGAGGTAAAACTTAGGCCAATATAATTGATCTCTTGTATATGTAAAACTTTCCATCTGATGATTTTAAGAAGATTAGAATGGTATATTGAAAAAAATAAAATACTTTCACCTTTTACTATTGGATTTAGAAAAGCACAATCTTGTACAGATGCTTTAGCAAGGTTAGTATCATACGTTCAAGTTGGTCTATCGAAAAATGTTCCTACTTTAGCCTGTTTCCTTGATATTAAGAATGCATATAATAACGTTGATGTGGATAAGGTACTCAATATACTGGATGAGTTAAATGTGGGTACAAAAATATGTAAGTACTTGTGGGGATTTCTGAGTAACAGACATCTAGGTATTAGATCTGAATCCGGCGATATTTTACTTTCGAGGTCTACAAATAGAGGTCTGGCCCAGGGTGATCCCCTATCACCGATTCTATTTAATATTGCAACGCACCAAATTTGTAAATTAGTCCAAGAAGAAGGAGTTCTTATGTCACAATACGCTGATGATTTTGTAATATACTTTGCTGATAAAGATTTAAATGTTTGTGAATCACGGGTACAGGAAGTATTAAATTCCAGTGTATCCATTTTGAATGACCTTGGTTTGGACGTGTCTACGAGTAAAACAAACTTTTGCTTTTTCAGCAGAGGATTAAGAAGGAATATACCCTCTCTTAATATTAATGGTGAACCTTTATCCTCCTCAGATTGCGTTAAATGTTTAGGGCTATGGCTTGATAGAAGTCTTTTGTGGAGAAAACACATAAACTATGTAGGCGAGAAGTGTGCTGAGTTTCTCAATTTGCTAAGAGTTCTGGCAGGGCCTAGTTGGGGAATGCACCCTAAACATATGAGACGTCTTTATATTGCTATAGTCAGGAGCAGAATGGACTATGCTAGTTTTTTGTTTGACAGTAGTGCGAAAACCAATACCTCTAAACTGGACAAGATACAGAATCAGGCATTGAGAATAATCGCGGGTTTTGTTAAAAGTTCTCCAATTCATGTAATGGAATCTGAGTTAAGTTTACCTCCTTTACATTTAAGAAGGTTATATCTTGCTTTAAAATTTTGTTTAAAATCATTTTCTTTTGCTAACAATATTACGATTGATATAATATCTGGACTAAGTGATTTGTGCTCAAACAGGTACTGGGCAAATAAAAAGCAGCCACTCTTAGTTAAAGCATATAAGGAAACAAAAGACACTGAAGTATATTCTAGTGATCCACTTCAAATGTTTTCTTTGACTGTTTGGGTTTCTGGAATAGATATTAAAAACACTGTGGTAACCGATTTAGATTCTGTGCAAAATTCAAAAGCCAGCTATGAATTAAATTGTCTTAAGGCGGATGTTGTCAGAGAATTGAATGAAAAGTATAATAAGTGGCATAAAATATTTACTGACGGATCGAAGAGTGATAACAACAGAGGGGCTGCTTTTTATGATCACAGTAGAGAACAAAGGGGAATTTTTAAGATTAAAAATAATGTATCGATAATGACGTTGGAGCTCATTGCAGTCTTAAAAGCCGTAACGCATGCTTCCTCAACTGGATCCCCTTTAACTGTAATTTTTTCTGACAGTAAAAGTGCGCTTCAACATTTGGCTCGATGCGCCTCTGCTTACAGAGGTCTACCGATAGCCTATGCTGTACTTCAGAAGATCTATGAATTTAGTCAGAGCGGCAGGAAGCTGAGACTGCAATGGGTTCCAGCTCATATAGGTTTAAAGGGAAATGAAGAGGCAGATAGGCTTGCTAAATTAGGCAGTACGGCAGGAACGGATTTCAGTGCCATTCCTTTTTATTCTAAGGTTCTTTCAAAGTTCAATCATTTAGCATACTCTCTTTGGAAATTGTATTTTGACGACAGATCTAGAATGAAAGGAATTTGGTACAAAACAGTCCAGTCCGAGCCGCTGCGGGTGCCTTGGTTTGAGCACAAGAAAATAAGCAGATTGCAGACTAAGTTAGCTTTTAGAATTAGGTCTGGGCATTATCCATGTAAGAGATTTTCATATTTGATGGGGAGGGCGGACTCACCAAATTGTGAAGTTTGTGGACAGGTGGAAGATGTACAACATCTTTTGATGGAATGCAGCAGGAATAGAAGAGAACGGGAGTCACTGATGAGCCGCTACAATTTGAGTTGTAGTGATGTCGGTACTGCACAAAGTGCCATAAGCAGTCCAACATCCGAAATAGCGATTGCCTTCTATGATTTGGTTGCCGCGGCCCATCGGTGATGAACATTTGATGGAAACAGTTGGTGGATCCGTCTTTTTCGTTGGGTGTGGGAGTTTCTTACATGATGGATAATGTCCAATTAGGTATGGAATTTATGTAATGTTTTGTTATGATTATTTGTTTATTTTGTACGATGGGGCTGACATGTCCAAAAGGACAAAAGCCTCCAAAAAATGAAAGATTTAAAAAAAAAAAAAACCTTTAAACTGACCGAGGACGTGAATTTTAGGTCTTTTGGACCCTCTATTTAAAATTCAGCAAGAAATAATCTTGAATCTCATCATTGCTTTGTAATAAGCATGATTGTCGTAAAGCGCAAGCCTATTCTTTGATTTAAAAAAAAAACTTGTGGATTATAGCAAATTACACTTCAAGTTCTTTCATTTACAGTCTAAAATAGTCATTGTTCTTTTGTCACATTCCTGCCGCTCGTGCTAGGATGTCCTCGACAAGTTTGTCACGATTCGCCCTTGACCGCAATTCGGGAATAGACGCGGCACGCCCCGGTGCCGTGAATTAACCGCCCCCAAACATAATTAGCCGCTTGTCGAGAACACTGCCTAATGACCCGGATTTCTTATACACGGCAACTTTAATTTATAAACAACTAGCTGATGCCCGCGACTTCGTCCACGTGGTTTAAGTAGATTTTTTTATACCCGCGGAGAATTCCTTAACTATCCACCACCACCACCACTACAGCCCATTAACGTCCCACTGCTGGGCACAGGCCTCCACTCTCATAGGAGAGAGGGAATTAGAGCTTAGACCCACCACGCTGCTCCAATGCGGGTTGGCGGGCTTTAACGACTATTATCATGTTAGTGATAATAACCGGGACCGACGGCTTAACGTGCTCTCCGAGGCACGGGGGTGAAACACCGCCAACTTCCTAACTCCGGGCTAGTGCTGAGAATTTCTAGTCAGAAAAACCCAACACTTATTATGGCCCGACCCGGGACTCGAACCCGGGACCTCGTCAGCCGCAGTCAAACATGCTAACCACTAGACCAACGAGGCAGTCCTTGACTATACCCATGCCAAAAATCACGTCGATCCGTTGCTCTGTTGCGGCGTGATTGAAGGAAAAACAAACACACTTTCGCATTTATAATATTAGTAAGTATGACTAGATGATGCCCGCGACACGTCCGCGTGGATTAAGTTTTTTTTATTTCCCACGGGAACTCTTTACTTTTCCGGAATAAAAAGTAGCCTCTGTCCTTCCCGGGATACAAACTATCCCTGTACCAAATTTCATCAAAATCGGTAGAACAGATGGGCCGTAAAAGCGTAGCAGACGGACAGACAGACACCCTTTCGCATTTATAAAATTAGTATGGGCTAGAGTATATACAATCCCTGCGGTGCCGTTGGATACTCCGTATGAAAATATTTGTTGGCGCTATTTGTTAAACAAATAAAAAAACGTTTTGCGAATCTCATGATTGGGATTCGAACCTGCGACCTCTTGCGGCCGGATTTCCTCGTTTTATCATGCCAAAAGAACAATTTCTGAAACTCTTGATTAATAGCAATAAACAACGAATCCATACTAATATTATAAAGCGAAAGTGTGTCTGTCTGTCTGCTACGCTTTTACGGCTCATCAGTTCAACTTGATTTTGATGAAATTAAGTACAGGGGTAGGTTGTATCCCGAGGAAGGGCATAGACTACTTTTTCAAATCAAAAAATCCTAATCCACGCGGACAAAGTCGCGGGCATAATCTAGTGCTATTTATAATATAATGATAATTGGTATACTACTATATACTACAATCTTGTTACTATACTATAATAACAAGATAAGTAAAACATAGGTAATCTTGTAAAGGATCGGAAAACATTTTCTCGTGAAAATTGAGTGCTTCTAAATTGACTCCGCCAAGAAAAGGAAATTCACACCTTGTTCCCCCATCTTTTATAATACAACCGCTTAAGCTCTACGAGTACTTTCTGTTATCTATGAGCCCTACGGACCTGGAAAAGGACATTTTATGATATTTTCTAGCATTTTTGGGGTCCTCACTAAATACGGGAGAACTCCAAAAATACTTAAGTACCTAAATGTTTTATTTTGTCATGGGGATACCAAAGTAAATTAATTTATTTGAAAAATTCATACATTGCAACAAGACAAAGATACTTAACTACAAAGTCATGTAAAAGCAATAATTAAACTCTAAAGCGCATTTTAATATTAGTACTTAAGGGGGCAAGCTTTCAAAAAATATATAGGCTAGGAGATAGCTGCTGATGTGATTTTCAAATAATATTGTTATGTTGGTATTTCAGTAAAAATAAATTAGGATTCACACACACATACACGCACATACACACACACACATACACGCACATACACACACACACATACATACACACATGCATGTCTCTTTCTTTTGTAACTTTAAACTGCATGTAAGAGGAACATTATTATTAGTATTAAGTCCATTGAAACTCGGAGGTGGGCGGTGGCATCTGCAGCACAGTTTACACTATTGCGGTGCCACCGTTGCCAACTATTGTAAACCATTTATTATACTTCGTCGCTTCATTCTTCAGATATAATTCATTGAACTATGTAGTTTCCTTCACGTAGAAACAACCAAACGCACGTTCTTCAGAGGAGTTATAAAAAAGAACCCCTACTAACCGCCTCTGTCTCGCGCGACACAGCGGCTTCGTTCGTCATTCCTTTTTCGTGCGTAGCAACGATCACACGTTCCTACTTTCTACACACTTAAGATAATTTTATCTGTAAATAAGTATAAAATAATATTAAAATTAGTCTGTCTGACTAATTAGTAGTCGGGTGAGTCTTTAATCTTTCATTTTATCTTTAATCTTTCTTTTATTTCAGCACTACGTGGTTGAGTAATCATTATTAATTCATGCAGTGTTTATATTTTACACTAAAGGTTTTATTGGGGGTTGGCCAAGAGTCAACAAGAAGGAGAATAAACCTTTCAGCATGACGCGCCTAAACAATTATACTTTCATGCAGTGTGTGTTACACTAAGGGTTTTCCTGGCGGTTGTCCGAGGGTCAACACGAAGGAGCATAAACCTTTCAGCATGACGCGCCTAATAAATAATACTTTCATGCAGTATTTGTTTACACTAAAGGTTTTCCTGGCGGTTGTCCGAGGGTCAACACGAAGGAGAATAAACCTTTCAGCATGACCCGCCGAATCAAGCATACTTTCATACAGTGTTTGTTTACACTAAAGGTTTTCCTGGCGGTTGTCCGAGGGTCAACACGAAGGAGAATAAACCTTTCAGCATGACGCGCCTAATCAAGCATACTTTCATGCAGTGTTTGGTTACACTAAAGGTTTTCCTGGCGGTTGTCCGAGGGTCAACACGAAGGAGAATAAACCTTTCAGCATGACGCGCCTATTATATTATACTTTCAAGCAGTGTTTGTTACTCTAAAGGTTTTCCTGGCGGTTGTCCGAGGGTCAACACGAAGGAGCATAAACCTTTCAGCATGACGCGCCTAACCAATTATACTTTCATACAGTGTTTATTTACACTAAAGTTTTTTCCTGGAGGTTGCCCGAGAGTCAACACTATGGATAATAAACGTTTCAGTACGACGCGCCTGAGGAATTGTGGTACAATACTATGTAAAATGTATTATTTCCTAAGGAGGATACTAAAAATAAAAGTTAAGTAAGGAGGGTACTTAAAATAAAAGTTAGTATTGAATCAGCTATACGCGCTCATTACAGGAATTACACTTTCATGCAATGTTAAATTGCACTAAAGGATTTCCGGGAGGTTACTCGAGAGGTAACACGAAAGAATATAAACGTTTTCAGCATGGATCGCACTTAAGAAATTGCTCGTCCATGGAGTGTTTAATTGCACTAAAGGTCTTTCCAGCGGGTTGCCTAAAAGCTAGACGCGTCTGGCGATGGCATCTGCCCAATTAGCAGTCCGGCGATGAAGAATTTGTCCACCAAATCAAGATAGCTGGCACTTAGCAAGCTGTTAACCGTCCTCTGAACAAGGGGGAAGACGTTGAGGGTCAAAGTGGACCAACGATCGGATACGTCACCAAGGCCCAGCTTTGTAAGCCTAACACAAATTGATTTCGACCAATACTTGAGAAGTAACCGGAATTCAGGTAAATACTATGCACCTACCATAAAGAAGGTTACCTTCTACTTCATTTATCAACTGCTGTAAATTATTAACAATCTTCAGTTTTTACTGGGTCAAGGATTGTATGGATACCGACTTACCTACGAGTACTTAATTCGAAATCAAAGCTAAACATTATCTTTCGTACCTAGGTGTTACCGCTGTATCAAAATAGTGGACATGATTTATTCAATCATAAGTACATTATAATATATTATATTATAAGTGTTTGCATCGCCTACCCTTTTTTGCTTTGTGTTCATAGTTCATACACTATCACCGCCAAGGCCAAAATCCTTATACTAATGAGGTTCTGTTTTTAAGATAAATCTATTAGCATGGAGGCACAATAAAAGTGTTTATTATTTACGGCGACAGATAAACAGAATACTTAAAAATATCTATGTATTTAATTTCTTTCAAGCAAGTAAATGCAATTATTAATCTAATACCGTTACCACAAAACGTTATTTTAAAATGTAAACCTATGGAACAAATTCCATAATAAAATCTCTGGAGTACCGTCTTAATAAAAAGGTATATCTGATCGACTATAAAAAAGACTAGTTAAATTCTATACCAGTGTTTTAACTTTCAATGAAACACTTGTGGTGGTTCTAGTCATTTCTTTAAACGTTACAGTTTACATAATATCTGCCCGGCTATAACATGAAAAGATCTAGCATTTCAGATTTTTATTTTGGAGACTGCAATAAACAATAAAGTTATATCGAAGCACTCTTACTAGATAACAAATATTTATATATATATATATTCAGCTTAACACCACTACTTAAGTTTTCAGCTTTTGCATATTTCAGTGCCTTACACGCAGTCACTAGACCTAAAAGAAACATAAATGTTTCATTTAGTGTATGCAGATTCAAGATCTGGGGCTCAAAATTTTCAGATGTAATTGTTTACAATGCAAAGCCTCTTGGAATCAAACTTACATACACCTGCGGAGTGGTAACTAAAGTTCTGAGAATTCTGAGGTAATAAATATATCTTTATCTTTTTTTTTTTTATCAGCTAAGTACTTCAGCAATAAATCAATTTATTTGCAAATACTGATGTAGATACAGAAACGTCGAATTTGAAAAAAAAAAAAAAAAACTGCTAGTAGAAATCCTCAGCGTGGTAGGTACGCAAAGAACTTTTACGAAGGAAATGTGTGGTAAGATTGCAAAAATTACCCACAAGTTTTATGTTTTTTCCCTAACAACGTAGGTACTCTCGAGTTTTACAACTTAATAGTGCCCGGGAAGCATATATCATACACCCGTTGACAGGTAATACGGTTGATTATGCTTAAAACAGTTCGAAAAACCAAAAACTAACAAAGAACCTTCTTCTTTTTGGAAGTCGGTTAAAAATAAAGATAATCTAACGGCGAGTATTTTGACGACCGGATGTAGATTATATTATAATATTACATACTTAATAGTGTAAAATCACCAGCTAATTACTGTTTTAAAGATATTTCGTGGGCATTTGTTTAAAACGTAAAACGCGTAAAACGAGGGTTGTCTTACCCGAAGCGGGAATCCAAGCGGGGTGCCAAGGGTCACTGGTAGAGATCTCGTATAGAGATAACCTACCTTCCTTCCTGGTCCACTATGTTTCTGTTTTTCTAAGTATTTCATAAATTTTTGGTAAAAAATAAAATAAAAAAGAATCTTAAGTTTAAGATCCATTCATATATATCCATTATCCACATATTGGAAACAATCTTCGAAAAACTTATAAAAAAAAAAAAATATATATATATATATACATAATCGGACTGGAGACATCTGGACTCGAGCCGGGGTGTTCTGGTGTCGTGGCCGCCCTGTTTCCCAACTGAGCTATTTTAATCTTGTAGATGGCTATTAGGTTATTTTCGTTACGGAATTTCTGGATTCGGTCTCCACGCTCAAGGCCCGCGATAGAACCTATGCAATAGCTTAATAATACGTACATCGTAATCACTCGTGGCAAACATGGTACGTAAACAATATGCCCCCGCAACACTTGCCTAGAGCAAAATTAAAATTCTTGTTTAGTCAAATCAGACCCTGAATGAGAGTTACCAATTAAGACATTAATGGAAACCCAAAATCGGCTTAGAGCAGTGGCCGCAAATGTAACATTTGGATCACGCTTACCTCACATAGATCAGCGGTGTCAGTGCATCTTCCATAAAATATCAGGGAATTAATGCATCCATTCAAAAATTCTCATTTTAAATAGCTTATAATGAGGTTTATTTCTCTCATTTCATGTTTTTTATTAAAACTCTATATTCAATGGCCTGAACAGCTAAGTTATCTATCGTTGAAAAGTATCTTACTTTAAAGCTCCTAACGTCTGTGGGGCAAGAAAGTTCAAACCAATCGATTAACCCTTCAAAGTCGATAGTAGTCGGTCACAATATCGACCGAATATTCATTCTTCACCTATAATTTCGGGGTAACTTTTACGCGGATAGGAATTTATTAAATTCCATAACTTTAATGACGATATCATTGTTCGACAAACAACTTAAAACGGTATTTTAATATAAAATTTTACTCAAATATATAGCTAAAGCAATACTTGAAATACCTTCACAACAGGACCAGAATAAAACGGTTCTTTTCCCGCCGCGCTTCCAAAAAAAAAAAAAAACAAAATATGCATTTTTATGCTACTGGGCAGGATTTCGCACATAAACGCCCCATTGGATGTCTGTTGTGCTAATTGTGTAAATAAAATAAAGTATTGTCCCGGCTAATATACTTTGTACTAGATTATAAACCTTGCAGTATTGACATCAATAACTCCATTCATTCCGTTCCATTCGTTTGCATCGAAACTATAATACGTTTATGCTTGTTACTAGCAACTAAAGCAAAAGAGCGCAAGATTATATTATTGGTAAATTGAAAGTTATTTAAATTGAAACTTTGTACAATAAATACTTAAGAAAATTTTTAAAGTCATCTTAAACGTACGTAGATAAACTTCTCGGGAAATCAGCAGATGCCACACTAAACATAAACTGTTTAAAACATTACAGCTCAAATAAGAGATAAGAAGAATAAATAAAATTATTGATAACAATAATTAGTATCTATTCAGTGTAGATACAGTTCTTGCAAAAATATATATCTCTTAACATCTACATAGTTCAATGAATTATATCTGAAGAATGAAGCGACGAAGTATAATTAATGATTAAACGAACTTACCTGTAAGTGAAGTTCTATCATAATTATATGAGTCGCTTCATTCGAAGATATAATATTAAGCTCCCAACCCACCCATCCCAAAACATATTTTCGCAAGAGCTTTAAGTATAGGTACCTATATCTCTAAACTAAATGACGAACGAAGCCGCTGTGTCGCGCGAGACAGAGGCGGTTAGTAGGGGTTCTTTTTATAACTCCTCTGAAGAACGTGCGTTTGGTTGTTTCTACGTGAAGGAAACTACATAGTTCAATGAATTATATCTTCGAATGAAGCGACTCATATAATTATGATAGAACTTCACTTACAGGTAAGTTCGTTTAATCATTAATAATATTATGTTCCAAATAAAGATTTTTGATTTTGAAGGGAAAAAAAAAAAAAAAAAATAGATACGTAGGTATTGTTTAAATATAATTACATATCTGAGCCAATTATAAAATTATAATAAAACTAGATGTACTTAAAATCTACTTTAAAAAATAAAAGGGAAAGATGATGTGAATTTATATAATATTGTTATATATTTCAGTAATAATAAATGTCAGTTCTCATCAAGTGCTCGTATCATTCACAACAGTAACTATCGTCTGGTGGAATTTGTGATGGTCTGCCTGCAAGCGGCTGGGGACCTGACTACTTATCGCCGCTCAAAGACGAGTTATTGTTACCAGAAATGACCAATAACTAGGAAGGCTTATTCTGGTATAGTATTAAAGTATGCGCTGTACCTAAGTAACCAGTATAAAAACTGACTCTATTCATCGGGGCGTTTACTAGATATTGCCTATCAAAGACGTAATACGTCGTTAAGTACGTCAAGTAATAAAATTAAAATTTAAAAAAACCCCACGACGAACTGCAGCGCTCCATTATAATTTGTGACCTTATTACTTTGTAACAACAATTAGATCTTCGCAGAAGTAGTTTTATCAACACAAAACTGCATCTTTGTCGGTTCAGTAGTTTTTTTGACCAGCGTGTTGGACTATGGCCAAATGGTAATGAGTAGAGGTGTCAAATTGTGTTAAACTTTAATATTCTGATAAATAAATGTTAAAATATATCAGTTCAAAAAATACTTTATAATATAACGTTTAATGGATAAAAAACTGGGGTTCCTGTGACCACAGCATCTAGGTTAGCGCTTGTCAAGACAAATCAAAAGAGTCCAAACACGACGGGTTTACGATGAGAAGGAGTTCCTATGACCACCTACCAAATCACGATTGCAGCACAGCTTGGTGGACTATGGCCCTAAAACATATCTAAGAACCTTCTCAGAAGCTAAACATATATTTTTTTAAACCGCATCTAAATCAGCAAAGTAGTTTTCCAGAAAAAAGGTAACATAATAAAAAAAAACGATAGCAGCGCGCACGATAGCACGATAACTTAAAATATATCTAAGAACTTTTTCACAAGCTAAACGTATCTAATGCAAAACACCGCATCTCAATCAGCCCAGTACTTTTTCAGATTAATGGAAACATATTGAAAAATAAAAATCAAGATTGCATCTCAGCTTAGTGGACTATGGCCCTAAAACATATTCAAGAACCTTGACAGAAGTTAGGTTTAGGTTTAAGATATTTATTATCTCAGAAAGAATTTTACAATTCACTTATTTGAGACTTACAGGCTAACATTACTTAATAAGAACATTACATTTCGAGCGCACAGGATTAAGTTTACTATAATAATTATTAGTAGGTACTTATAATATTAACTATAATTTACAACAAACACAATAATTCTAAACGAAATACAACTCAGTTTCTCTTAAATTTATAGTGAGGGTAGTCTTAGGCATTAGCTGTACGAAACAACAACTTGAACAAAAACATACCTACCAAGTACACGGATAACACAGAACGGATAGTCTGCCACGGAACTGTGTAAACATGGATATATCTTAACTAGAAGTGACCAAAGTTTAATTCTATCATATTTTAATTATTTAAAAAATAAATAAATAAATCATTTTACCGGAAATATATATATAATTTAGTATTTAAGTATTTTAAGTATTTAGTTTTTATAGGATAAGTAAATTTTAAGTAGTTTTTGAAGATGTACCTTCTTTGGCAGTTTGGTATATAACTATAAATTATAATGTTTAACTGTGTGTTTAAGTTTTGTTAGTAAAGTGGGCTTTTAGGAGTTTTTTGAATGTGTGTATGCTTTTGCACTCCTTAATATTTTTCGGAAGTTTATTATATAACTGAGCACTTTCAAAAGTAATATTTCGCTTACCATAGTTAGTTCTTGGGGGGCGTAAAATTATGTTATTGGCACTTCTTAAACGTTGCAGTTGAGGATATTTATTTTTGATTGTAAAAGTTATGTTTGAATGTATTTCTTTTGATAGTAATTTTCGAATTAAGATACAAGTGAAATATTTGTATGTATTTGTTATATTCATTAGTTTAGTTTCTTTATATATTTTTTCTGTTGATGTTAAAAAATCGTAGTTAAATAATACTTTAATCAATTTATTTTGTGCCGTTTGTAATATTTTAAGATTACTATTAGCTGCAGATCCCCATACTTGGATTAAGTAATCTAAGCGTGGCTTCACTAGGGAGTTATAGATTAAATAGCGGACTTTATGGGGTAGGCAACGTATTATGCTGCGAAGGGCTCCAGTTAGAGATACTAATTTAGTTTTGATATTTTTAATGTGTGGTTTCCACGTGAGCTTATTATCTAAAGTTAAACCTAAATATTTTTCGCAATCTGACCTACTAATATTACTATTATTTATTTTAAGTGGTTCAAAGTCCTTAATTTTTTTATTTTTAGCTGCAAATATTACATAGTGGGTTTTGTTTACATTAAGGGTAAGCAAATTACATTGAAACCATACATGAAGTAGGTTAAGATCATTTTGGGCATCTTGAATTATCTCTTCAATTTTATTTCCATAATAAAACAAGGTGGTATCATCGGCATATAGTGATAGTTCCCCTTTAAGCCCAAGTTTACTTATATTGTTTATATAAATCAAAAACAATATGGATCCAAGAATCGAGCCTTGAGGAACTCCGTAAGTTATTAGTTTTTTAATGCTTTGGTATTCACCAATCTTAACTACTTGGAAACGATCAGTTAAATAGGATTCAAAAACTTTGTGAGCGTTATCGGTGATACCTATGTGTTTTAATTTGTCCAAGAGAATTTTGTGGCTAACTGTATCGAACGCTTTTTTAAGATCTATAAATATGCCAAGAGCAATTTTCTTTTCGTCTATATTATTTTTTATTTTAGTAACTAAGTCAACAGTAGCAGACAATGTATTTAATTTTGATCGAAATCCATTATGTTTAGGATATAGATAATCAATGGAGTTCAAGTAAGATTCTAGCTGATTGTAAATAACTTTCTCAAAAAATTTTGATAATACTGGGAGTACGGAGATGAGTCGATAATTGCCAGGATCTGTTTTCGTTCCAGATTTGTATGTAGGCGTCACTTTGGCTATTTTGAGACTCGCGGGAAAACTACCATTTTGTAAACAGGTATTTACACACCGAGTGAGTTCGTCAGCTATGGAGGTTTTAATATACTTTATAACTTAAGGACGGATGTACTGTAATAGGGGGAAACATCCTTTTCTGTTCCAATATTTTAGTATAGCAAAAATTAAAATTTCATTATCGAATAAATACCATTCGCTACTCATTGAGATATAGTATGATGTAATTAAAAAAAGTGGTCAAAAAATCGTATAGTAACGGCAGAAAATTATTGGGAAATTCATGGGAATCTCAAAAAAGGTCTTATCGCGTTCCGACTATTGTGATTTAATTTGAGACATTATTTAGACAAAAGTTATTTTAAATTGATCGTAAAAGATCAAAAAACACTTTAAATAAATAATATTTTCAATAAAACTTATAGTTTTTTTACAATCTGGTTCCAAACATCCCTCATTTTTACAGCACGAATTTTTCATACAAATTTAGTACGGGCGCGCGCATCACAAAATTTCGTTATATATTCATGAAATACGGCATTTCCCATACGCCTGCGGGCACTCAAGGCGTGAGGTTGCGTCCCGTTGCTCCTGAACTGACGTTTGTCACTGTTAGTATCCGTACACAAACGTCCATGCATCCACTACCATTGAACAAAACTAATCATCGATATTTATACGTATAAAAAAAATGTAACTGGACGATTTCTGTATATAAAATATTTATTTTGAAAATTTAATTGGTGGTTATTTTATTATTCACTGAGCCCAAAACGGTATTTTATTCTCTGTCTTATTTTGCCTGTTTTGTGCACGAACTCCACTAAAACTAACTTTGAATGGGTATTTTGGTTCTTATAGCTCAGTCTAAGTAGATTTTTTTCTTTTATATCAGTCGTCCGAAGGGGGAAACTGGCGAAATATCAATTTCGGGTCTATGGGGTACCTAATGCTGATGTTCATTCTGTTTTGGTCTCGCAGAAAAGGGCTGTTGGTGCCATATACAAAACTAAATTCAAAGAAGTTGAAATTATGACGGTCCACGACCAATACATAATTGAAAACTGAATGATGCCCGCGACTTCGTCCGCGTGGATTTTTGATTCCCGCGGGAACTCTTTAATTTTCCAGGATAAAAAGTACCCTTTATCCTTCCCCGGGTACCCTATGTGTTATTCCAGACTATAACCTATCCCTGTACCAAATTACATCAAAATCGGTTGAACAGATGGGCCGTGAAAGCGTAGCAGACAGACAGACAGACACACTTTCGCATTTATAATATTAGTATGGACTGAATGATGCTAGCGACTTCGTCCGCGTGGATTAAGGTTTTTGATTTCCGCAGAAACTCTCATTTTCCGAGATAAAATAACCTATGTCCGTCCCCGGAATACAGCCTACTCCTGTACCAAATTTCATCAAAATCGGTTGAACGGATGAGTCGTGAAAGCATACAACCAAACAAACAAGCAACCAACAGACACACTTTTACGTTTATAATATTAGTATTTAGTATGGATTATGGATATTATGGATTAAGTATAATATGTGTGTAGTAGGTCTGACGACCTCCGTGCGGCGCGGTGCTTTGCGCAGCTTTAACGTGCGGAGGTCCCGGGTTCGATCCCCGGCAGGGTTTGTAAATTTATAATTTCTGAATTTCCCTGGTCTGGCCTGGTGGGAGGCTTCGGCCGTGGCTAGTTACCACCCTACCGGCAAAGATGTACCGCCAAGCGATTTAGCGTTCCGGTACAATGCCGTGTAGAAACCGAATAGGGGTATGGGTTTAATATAACTGTCATGCCCCTAACAGGTCAGCCCGCTACCATCTTAGACTGCATCATCACTTACCATCAGGTGAGATCGCAGTCAAGGGCTAACTTGTAGTGGATTAAAAAAAAAATGTGCATAAAAACATCAATAAATTCAAGAATGAAAAAAGTAACCATTCAAGAAAATATATGAATTTTTAGTGCTTCCAGACTCTGTAAAATTAGTTAGGTATTCATTTGTCGGTAACAGTATGCGTTTTTATAATAACTCCCAAAAGAAATATTTGAGATGCCAACAAGTTCAAAGTTTTTGTAAAACGTCAGCTATTGAAAAGTCCTATTACAGTGTAAAGGTGTATGATACCTACAGGGCGCGTTTGGAACCGTCGTAGCTTTGATACCGTTGTCCATCACGTCTTATACTTTGTAAACGTGACGTTCATGTGTACTGCGTAGGTACCTACTTATCTATACTTAATATTATAAATGCGAAACTTTGGATGGATGTATGGATGGATGGATGGATTGAAATTCAAATTCAAATTATTTTGAATTTGAATTTTTGTTAGGTAATTAATCACGCCAGAACGGCTGAACCGATCTGGATGAAATTTGACACAGGGATAGATTATAGTCTGGAATAACACATACTACTTACTACTTAATAAAACAGCTACTTTTTATCCCGGAAAATTAAGGGAACCAAAAAACCTCATTTTTTGTTGTTGTTTCCAAATTACATCTGTCGGTTTAGTTGATGGGTAAAATTACAATTATAAAGGTTTGAAATAAATAAAAGAGTACCTTTTATTTATTTAAAACTAGCTGCACTATTGGTAACTATCGCCAGGAAGGCTGATTCAGTATTAGGTAGGTGTAGGCTCTCCTCTTATGACGATAGTGAAGGACTGCCCGCATGCTGATGGGGTCTGACTACTTATCGCCTCTCAAAGACGTCTTATGGTTGCCTAAAATTAACAATGACTAGGAAGGCTAACACATCTTTGAGCGGCCATGTCTAGTGAACGGCCCGATGAATAGCGTCAGTTTTTATACTGTTTACATAGGTACTGCGCATACTTTAATACTGTACAAGAATCAGCCTTCCTAGTTATGGTTCATTTTTGGTAACCATAGTACGTGTTTGAGCGGCCATATCTAGTGAAAGGCTGATCTGCATGCAGGCAGACCTTCACTATCGTCATCAGTGGAGAGCCCTACACCCACCTAATACTGAATCAGCCTTCCTGGCGATAGTTACCAAAAGTGCAGCTATCTCATAGTCAGTAGGTACCTATATGATATTATAAACGTTTTTTTACTGTCATAAAACTTCGGTTTGTCAAAATGTGACAAGGATAATTTTTATTTATATCAATTATATTAGGTACTTTATACTAATAAACTTTATATTGTAGTAATAAATTGCGGTTTTATTTTCCATTTCAAAGTGCTATAAAAGTTTCACATCAAAAACTAAATAAATAATGGAAATAGGTTTTTTAGGATGAGTTGTGTGATTTATGATGAATCAACGGGACTTTACCCAGCTTGAAAAGGAGATTCTACTGAGGAGAGATGACAATAACTCAGCAGTTTATTAAAAAGAAAAAAAATTGCAATAATGTACCTAGAAAATAATACACAACATATAGGGAGCTACATAAATATATGTACATACATAATGTATCAAGTATTACTCTGATTTAGTGGGCTGTTAGTGGATAGTTTCCATGCAACATTAGGAAAATCATCAGTTGATGCTACGTTAGTTGTTACGGATATGTCTCAAACCCACCAGCATCAATTGATTTTCATAGCTTAGCTCTAGGGGAAAGGGGTTCAACTAAGCAACGAAGTTTTTCACATAATGAGGAAAGGAAACACGTCCTTCTAAGTATTTATTACGAGAGAGGGAATGACAGCATGACAGTCACGCAGCTTACTTACGTCCATAATGTTCCCTACATTACACATTATACTAGTTGAAGTATGGAACACAGAAGCTGACTAGTTACTTCTCAAACCACTTCATCTACCTACATCGCACATCTCAGATGGAAATGGAATCTCCTAGTGCTGTCTTACACCGTTTTTATACTATTCATGCAGAACTACTACTAATACTAAGCGCCATTATTAATTTAATTTATTTTTCTACCTAAGCATACAACCTTTATCAAATAAACACCGATCTTTACCTATACTTACTCATAGTTATAAATCAGTTAGCAGGAATCAGCCGGTTGGTATATTATCAAGAAGCACCTCTACAATCCATACTATGATATTAAAAATGCCAAAGACGTGTAATTGAACGGCCCATTATTTCAACCAAGTTGGTATAGAGTAAGGTTACATCCCGAGGAAGGACATAAGTTACCTTTATCCCGAAAAATTGAGAAATTCCCGCAGAAATAAAAAAAAATTAACGAACGCAGACGAAGCCGTAAGTATCATCTAGCTATCAATCAATAAATAATATTATTTGTGCCATAGTGAAATAGTTGATCGCATATTGTGTGCTCCCGTGGTAGGGGCTGAATCCTTCTATGTGTGCCTGCGTAGACTGTGGTTGTATGTGTATAGAAACAATTGACAGCGGCTGACAGCTACGCCTAGATGTCGGCCAAGGGTAGGACCCTTAAGTATTTATGCAATCAATTCCGGAACTGGTATTGACGTCTAACTTATCTATTATTTCAATGATTTATTTTGTTATTGTTATGTTTAGTTTACTAAGGCCAAAGTTAGGATTATTAACGTTAGGTGTTGCATCGGTATAGATTTTGTTATTATGGTACTTTGTATGAATAGCTTCCGCTAGCAATAAACCAACAGTTGAGAAAAAATCATTAAAATATTCGCAAATTTCTTTTCCATCTGTCAATTCCTTATCTCCTTTTTTCAGCTTAGTTGGTATCGAGACTTCTCTTATCTTATTGTTCGTTAAGCTATCTATTAGATCCCACATCTTACATTCGGAAAATCTTTTACAATAGTAATTACTCTTCATAATTTGTATTTCCTCTGAAACTGCTTTTCTTTCTTTTACGAACTTTTTCTCAATATCCTCATCTTTTGAATTACTTTTATGCTGATTCCAAAGTATGTTCTTTTGATTTATTTTATGTATTATGTTTTTATTTACCCAGTCCTGTCTCGGAGGGTTTAGTATTTTAGTTTTCTTGACTTTACAGTGCTGAATATTTTGTATTAATTTGTTTTCAAATTGTTCGTAGTCATCGTTGATATTCTTGGTGTTATTAATTTCTACAGTTTCATTGAGTTTAATATAGTCGATAGTTTCATATTCAATTTTTCGTCTCGGTTCTGGTTCATATTTATCTATTTCAAAATAAATCTGCTTATGGTCTGACATCGAGGATTCAATAACAGCCAAGTGAAACTGGTGGCCCTTGAGATTAGTGGATACATGGTCGAGTAGGGTTTTCTTTTGTGGTGTTTCACGAGTACAGTGTTCAGTGTTGATCTTGTTTATAATTTTGAAACCGTTATCTTTGAGTGTGTCCTTATAATCTTCTACTGAGTTGTCCGGGGCCAGTAAATCAAAATTAAAGTCTCCAAAAATTACTGCTCTTTTCTTGCGATTTAGTTGTATAGAAAGAGTGTCTAGAAAGTTTTTGGCGTTTGTTCGACCAGATTTATATATAGCTCCAATGTCCACGGATAGCTTTTCTAGATGTATCCATAAGTAGTGGTTATCGTCTTGTGAAAGGTCTTCAATTAAACTATATTTTATTTTGTTATTAGCGAAGATCGAGACTCCTCCGCCAATAGCATTTTTTCTGTAATGATAATAGTGAGTGTAACCTGGTATACGAAGTCTTTTGGCCTCTTCATCGCTTTTAATCCAAGTTTCTGTTAAAATTACAAGATGCAACGTATATTTAAAGGAATGCCCTATACATCGTAACTCATCAAGTTATGCATATCTATTGCAAAAAACTGCATACTAATCGGTCCAGTAGTTTTCCAGGAAAATGGCAACTAAAAAGTACACAAACTAACAAACAATCGCACAACCTCTTAGGGCAAACACATAATAATATATACCGTCCGTTCCGTCGTGGGTAAAAAATAGCTCAAGTGTCGCCGCTTTGATGTGATAATGTGTAGTGTTTAAATATCTCCTATTTAAGTTACGAGTATTTTAATTTTTAAGTATTCAAAATAACTTGTATATCAGGCTTAGACCACCTGTGATAATACTAACATAAATCTGAAACATGGAAATTAATAGTAAGGAGATATAATTATAGTTACCAAAAGATAGTTACCATAAATACAGCTGTTATCTCTTAGGCTATAAGTTTTGACATTTGAGTTGGACGAGCCAGTGTAAATTTGTATGAAAAATTCGTATGAGGGATCTTTGGAACCAAATTGTACAAAAACTTTAAGTTGTATTGAAAATATTGTTTAATTAAAGTGTTCCTTGATCCTTAATGATTAATTTGAAATAACTTTTGTTTAAATAAGGTCTCAGATTAAATCACAATAGTCGGAACGCGGTAACGCCTTTTTTGAGTTTTCCATGAATTTCTCGATAATTTTCTGCAGTTACTATACGATTTTATGACCACTTTTTTAATAACGTTACTTCATTTAACTGAGTAGCGAATGGTATTAATTTAGTAATGAAATTTTCATTTTTCCTATCCTAAAACGTCGGAACAGAAAACAATGTTTCAGTACTTGGGCCCTTAACGCATAGATTTTTTATATAAACTGGTCTGTGACTTAACGGGTTCGAGTTACAAATCAAGAAGCATTCAAAGACATCCCTTAGCTTATGCACGAAAGTGAAATTATGTAGTCTTTAGTGTCTTCTTCACGACGACGTTGAAATACGTTTCCCGAATGACTCTATTGCAATGCAAAGGAGAAGAAATAAACATAATATTCTACAAGATAGTGGAAAGATGAAAACTGTATTTAATTAAAAATTCAAACCACCCCGGGCAGGTGAATAATAATTAATGACATATGACTCTATATTATGTTTAAAAAACCTCACATCCCACTGATTACCCACCATTTTCCCACCATGAGTAATCTTGATAAATATCCATAATCAAGAAAAAATTTGTGAATCGAGATTGGCTGTTTCGACTGTTCTTTTTTTTAATTCATCACCTCCCGCAGGAGGGAATGCAGTACTTTCCAGCCGCGATTTGGATGAAGGATATGAGATATGAAAAATGCTAAAGGCTCATATTTAGATAGATATACCACCACCACACACCACCACTACAGCCCATTAACGTCCCACTGCTGGGCACAGGCCTCTACTCTCATAAGAGAGAGGAAAGAAGAGCTTAGACCCACCACACTCCAATGCGGGTTGGCGGGCTTTAACGACTATTTATCATGTTAGTGATAATAATCGGGACCGACGGCGTGCACTCCGAGGCACGGGGGTGAAACACCGACAACTTCCTAACTCCGGGCTTAGTACTGAGAATTTCTGGTCAGAAAATCCAACACTTAAATGGCCCGACCCGGGACTCGAACCCGGGACCTCAAATATATATACCGGGATTGGATAGATATACAGCTTTATTATAGTCAAGTTTTATCACACGCACACTGGTATCGAAATTATCACCTCAATTCTCTGTAGGGTTGTCCCTGCTTGCGGTTTGACCCGGTTTTATATAAAATCAATCAGTTGCAAATACACACCCCTGCCAAATGAAATCGAATAAAAATACGACTTATTCAAGTCCCAAATTCATAAGCTCTTTTTGGTCAAATAAAAGGTCTGTATTTTTTTTTATCAGATCAATCAAAATATTGTGTATGTACGAATATTTTATTCTGTCATAGAATATATTCTGATTAATTTTTATAAGCTTTTTGAGTTTCAATCGTCATTGTTTAGGTCCTCATGATGTGAGTGATTTGAAGATTGCTTCTCTAAGATAAAACCAGATAGAACTCGTTTACCTCGACTACTCGAACCGTACCGGTCGAGACCTAATAAATATTCACTCCCCATATTATAAATCAAAAAGTGGTTTTTGAAGTCAAAACTTCTTTAGCCCTCTTGCTCTTTTTGGTAGGGGGTTAACTTGTAGATTTGCGTCACCGATACCGACACCATCACCGCGTTTTTACGAAGACCAAAGGTCTTAAAAATATATATACTACATTCGTAATTAAACTTTAATGCCTTAGTTTTAAGGTTTATATTTATTTTATTTTTAAATATTTTAAATATTCGTTTTCACTTCTATCGGCAGTCCCTACGACTGCCAAATTATTTTTTGCTTTGTTGGTTTTTTCTTCGCGAGCGTCATCTAGTAAAAATTAGCTCAAATGATGCTCCTGGAATGACAAAAAAGCTGAATTTTGCTTGCATAAATTGTATCTGAAAATGTGAGTTCACCAGATTATTTTCAAAGCTATTATATTTATAGCCAGGCCCGGCTTAGTTGCCACGTGACCTAAGATATATAAACCTACGGCGGCGGAATCCGTCGACGGCACTCGTGTCAGTCGAGTGTCGCGCGCGCACTGTACTAATACGCTAGGGATAGCTTCGAATGTGAAATTACCAGTCGCTAGAAACGCAGAAAAAATTCTCAACAAAGTCTTTAAATACCACAATCTAAATTCTAATTTCCAGTCCATTATTTTGAATTTTCGGGCATAAATCCAGCTACTGTTAGTCACTACTTTAAGTCTTCTTCCTTTAGACTTCAAGTCCAACTAGGCGATTTGCTAAGATTCTGAAATAAGCTGGGCTAATTGGTGTGATCCTGCGGGAAATAGTAACAACAATCTCACGTACTAAAACAAAAAGGCAGCGTTAGACGTTCATTATTTTTAAAAATCCTATTGAGTGGCAACCCTATCAAACTAGCTACGAGTATCCTCGGAAGGGCCATCCATACAGGATTACTGGTAGGTATCTGTTTTATATCGCACGGGTATATTCCACGAAAATCGAACAAATCGCTCCACACCCCTTTTTATGATCTCATAAATAATCTTGATTATACGTGTATTTTTCACCTTTGTACAAGCCGTGAGAGAGCCTTTTTAGGGTTCCGTAGCCAAATTTGGCAAAAACGGAACCCTTATAGATTCGTTATGTCTGTCTGTCTGTCTGTCCGTCCGTATGTCACAGCCACTTTTTTCCGAAACTATAAGATCTATATTGTTGAAACTTGGTAAGTAGATGTATTCTGTGAACCGCATTAAGATTTTCTTACAAAAATAGAAAAAAAACAATAAATTTTGGGGGTTCCCCATACTTAGAACTGAAACTCAAAAAAAATTCAAAAATGATATTGAGGTTTGTAATATCATTTTTTTCTAAACTGAATAGTTTGCGCGAGAGACACTTCCAAAGTAGTAAAATGTGTGTCCCCCCCCCCTGTAACTTCTAAAATAAGAGAATGATAAAACTAAAAAATATATATGATGTACATTATACCATGCAAACTTCCACCGAAAATTGGTTTGAACGAGATCTAGTCAGTAGTTTTTTTTTTAATACGTCATAAATCGAAAACCGCAATTTCATTCAATCAACTCAAATATTTAAAATAAAAATATTTTTAATAATTTAAAAATTAACTACAGGTTTGTACGGAACCCTCGGTGCGCGAGTCCGACTCACACTTGGCCGCTTTTTTTTTATTCTATTCCACTTGTACAAGTGAGCCCTTGACTACGATCACACTTAATGGCTAACCTGTTAGGGATGTCGCAGTTAATGTACTGTAGTGAGTTTTTAAAACGGCGCCACTGGTTATTGCCCAAATAAATAAAGAAAGACATGATTTAAGACTCCCGTATTTAATATATTATCGCGTTATCTAAGTATCCTTTTAGTAGGATTTTTCCGTATACATAAATATGCATATAACATAGGTACAATGTACGCAAGGGTCGAATACAGAAACTCTATTTTTTGAAGTCAGTTAAAAATAAACGTTTTCATGGCACCTACGCTGTAGAGATTTTATGTCGTCGTCGTCGTCGTCGTCAACCGATGGACGTCCACTGCTGGACATAGGTCTCTTGTAGGGTCCTCCACAAGCCACGGTCTTGCGCCGCCTGGATCCAGCGACTCCCAGCGACTCTCTTGATGTCGTCTGTCCACCGTGTGGGGGGTCTGCCGACGCTACGCCTTCCAGTGCGGGGTCGCCATTCCAGCACTTTGGGACCCCAACGTCCATCGGTTCTCCGAACTATGTGCCCCGCCCATTGCCACTTCAGCTTCGCAACTCTTCGGGCTATATCGGTGACTCTGGTTCTCCTACGGATCTCTTCATTTCTGATTTGATCACGTAGGGACACTCCCAGCATAGCCCTCTCCATCGCCCGCTGAGTGACTCTGAGCCTTCTTATCAGGCCCATAGTCAGCGACCATGTCTCGGATCCGTAAGTCATCACTGGCAACACGCACTGTTCGAAGACTTTGGTCTTCAGACACTGAGGTATGTTGGACGAAAAGACATCTCGAAGCTTTCCGAACGCAGCCCAGCCGAGTTGGATTCGGCGGTTGACCTCCTTCTCGAAATTGGACCTACCCAGCTGAACTGTGTGTCCCAGGTACACGTACTCGTCTACAATCTCGAGTGCAGAGCTCTCAACGATCACTGGGTGGAGCGGAACATGAGCGTTAGACATAACTTTCGTCTTACTCACATTCATTTTTAGGCCCACCTGTTGAGAAACTCTGCTGAGGTCATTGAGCATTGCATTGAGGTCTTCCAGAGTCTCTGCTATGATGACTATGTCATCGGCAAACCGAAAGTGAGTGATGTACTCGCCGTTTATGTTGATGCCAAGTCCGTTCCAATCCAGAAGCTTAAAGACGTCTTCCATTGCAGCGGTAAATAGCTTCGGGGAGATAACATCCCCCTGTCGCACTCCCCGCTGCAGTCGGATCGGCCTCGTAGTCTGGTCCTGTATACGGACTGACATGGTGGCGCTTTCGTACAAACACTTCAGCACTTGGACATACCGATAATCAATCCGGCATCTCTGCAAAGACCTCAATACCGCCCAAGTTTCCACCGAATCAAAGGCTTTCTCATAGTCCACAAACGCTAAGCAAAGTGGCCGGTTATACTCCTCAGTCTTCTGTATTACCTGCCGCAGCGTATGGATGTGGTCTATGGTGCTAAAGCCTTTTCGGAATCCGGCTTGTTCGGGAGGCTGGAAGTCGTCAAACCTGCGAGCGAGACGATTCGTTATGACTCTTGAAAACAACTTATAGACATGACTCAACAGCGAGATGGGTCTATAATTCTTCAGCAGGGTATTATCACCCTTTTTGAAGAACAGAACCACAACGCTCCTGTGCCATGCCTCAGGCGTTGTGCCTTGATTAATGACGGAATTGAACAATCGCTGAAAGACTTTAAGTAACGGTTTTCCACCCGCTTTCAGGAGTTCTGCCGTGATTCCGTCCTCACCTGGCGCCTTGTTGTTCTTAAGCTGTTTAAGAGCCATACTAATCTCGTAAAGGCTGACGTCCGGGATATCTTCGGTATAGTGTCGGGTCAGTTTGGCTCTGGGATCTCTCGCCAAATCTTCAACAGACTTTTGTGTTGAGGTGTATAACTGTGCATAGAACTTCTCTACCTTCCCTAAGATCTCAGGTTTACCGAAGAAATAAGACTACCATCATCAGTTTTAAGACGCGTCAGCTGGCTCTGTCCGATAGCCAGATCTCTTGCGAACACTTTGGAGCCCTTATTTCGCTCGATAGTATCTTTAATAAACTCTGTATTCGCATTTCGCAAGTCGCGTGTTTGCGCTTTAGAGATCTGTCTATTAATCTGCCGGTAGGCAGACACGTCTGCTGAAGATTGCAGTCTCATCTCTTGTCTCTCCTCCATGAGCTTGAGAGTTTGGTTTGAGAACTTTTTGGTTCTATACGTACGGTGGGTCTTAAAGAACTTAGACCCCACCGTCTGGACAGTTTCCACCAGCCTGTTGTTTAGCTCATCCACAGAGTCGCAATCTGCTAGGCAATCGAAACGGTTGTGCAGTTCGAGTTGAAAGCTTTCAGGGTTTTGGATATGAGCACAAGAAGGTCGGAGAGTAGACTTCACCAGTCTGACCCGCTCCAGCTTTATGTTGATATTCAATGTGCCTCTTACCATACGGTGATCGCTACCGGTTTTCACCCTATTGATCACAAAGACATCATTGAATATTTGCCGCTTGGTCGACATGATGAAGTCAATCTCATTTCTCGTGGAACCATCAGGGCTCAGACAAGTCCATTTTCTATGTGGCGGCTTCTTGAAGAAGGAGTTTATCATAAAGAGGCCCTCCTTCTCCATAAAGTCGGCCAGCATTTGGCCCCTGTTGTTCCTCCGCCCATATCCAAATTGCCCCACTCTCACCTCTGTACCGCTTCGCTCACCCAACCTTGCGTTAAAGTCCCCCATCACAACATTGTAGTAGGATTTAGAGGCGTGTATGGCTTTTGAGATATCCTCATACAGAACCTCCACCTCCTCGTCGGGTTGTGCCGATGTCGGTGCGTAAACCTGTATGACCTTCAACGAATACCGTTTGGTAATTCTGAGTATAAGGTACGCTACCATGCTCGACACACTCTCGACTTGAACAATATTGTTAACGAGGGACCTGTGGACGAGGAATCCGCACTACCCTGGGACTGTTGGTCACCCTCCCGGTAGTAGAACAAGTTGCCGGATTTCAGGATTATCACTCAAAGTGCGTGCGTTATATGTTGCCAGGTCTAGTCGTCGGGGTTGGCAGCGGAATCTCTGCCGGAGATTCTTAGCACCCCCTGCCCCGCCGTCACCATAACCGCTGCCAGAGCCAGGAATAGCGGGGCCGCCGGGGACTAGGGGCCTTGGCCTTGTTTTCATACCCATACAAGGATATTGCCCATAATGACCGCGCTGGGCAGGCGTGTTGGTCATCGCAGGGCCAGACTATTCGCACCGGTGTCGCTGCTGCCCGACACCGGCCTGTGTCATTTAGACAGTCCAGCCAGTTTTTGAAATGGTTATACCGCCATTTGTCGGTCGCCAGAGCCTCGTTTGTAGACCAGCAGGGGGCACCACGGGCAGGTGAGGTTGGCTGTTGGAGCGCTAGGTGGAAGCGCACTCCCTTACCCCCCGATTTTATGTCATGCGGACACAATTATAATATTATGTTACATCATAAATTTTATAACTAAGTACTTAATGTGCCTTCATCCTATATGGGACGGACGGACGTCATCTCAATTTCCCAAATCAAATTAAGTTATTAATAACACTGTTAGATGACGTATGAACCACACTATTTATGTAAAGAGGCGTTTACACAACGGCAGTCGTGTTAAATAACCCTAGTCCTAATCAGTCCCAATACACATGTTCAGACAAATAAATTCATCATATTCTATTCATACATCTAATCATAACTGTATCACCTATTCAAACATATAAATTCATTCTATTCTTTACTATTCATACCACGAATCGGTTCCAACACGACAACAAACCGAAATCGCTTGGCGGAACATCTTTGCCGGTAGGGTGGTAACTAGCCACGGCCGAAGCTTCCTACCAGGCCCTTCTTAATTTAAGGCCCTAGATAGAATGCACACAGGTGAGATAGCAGTCTCATTTTTTGTTTTTTTAGGTAGGTATACTTGTTTATGTGTGGCACAATTTAGAAATAAAAGGCTTTTTCTTTCTTTCTTTCAAACAAGACTCAAGATCTATCAATTACTAGAGGTCACCCGCGACTTCGTCCGCGTAAAATTTCTGATTTCCTTTGGGATTATAAGATTTTCCCGCTGCAAAAGGCCTACTTATTATAAGCGGTTTTATAGGTTATACAGGTTTTAATTATTTAAAACAAATAACCTAAGTGCTGATTTTCGTGTCTTAAACTTCAAAAACTTAGAACCTCAATGCAAGCCTCCAACCCCAATTTCACCCCCTTAGGGGTGAATTTTGTTAAAACCGTTTTTTAGCTGATGTTTACACTATAGAAGGAATCTACCTTCCAAATTTCAAGTTTGTATTCTTTATAGTTCCTGAGATATCGTGATTAGTCAGTGAGGGGTATTCCGGTTTTATATATATAGAAGACTAGCTGATGCCCGCGACTTCGTCAGCGTGGATCGAGGTTTTGTGGTTCCCGCGGGAACTCTTTAATTTTCCGGGATTAAAAGTAGCCTATATGCTATTCCAAAACATAATCTATCTCTGTGCCAAATTTCAGCCAGATCCGTTAAGCTGTTGGGGCGTGATTGAGTAACATCCATACATCCATCCATCCATCAATCCATCCATACATCCACACATCCATACATCCATACATCCATACATCCATACATCCATACATCCATACATCCATACATCCATACATCCATACATCCATACATCCATACATCCATACATCCATACATCCATACATCCATAAATCCATCCAAACTTTCGCATTTATACTATTAGTAAGATTGTCATCGAAAAAAAAAGTCAACCGCAAGAAACCCGCATCTATGTATACGCGCCCCTACAAAAGTATCGTAAACCCAGTTAAGCCCTCCCCCCCCCCCCCCCCATTACCCCAGTCCTGCACGACCCTCAACGAAGCCTTATGCACATTAATATCACTGCTCTATGTCTACCACCTACTATCCTAATTCAATATGCGCTACTTTACAACGCATTCTTATTATGTCTCCAATACACATTGGCCTGTTTGTCAATTGCCAGTGTATTTTTCTCGGGTGAAAATCCATACCATCTATACTAATATTTTACATGCCAAAGTTTGAATGGATGTATGGATGTTTGTAACTCAATCACGCCAGAACGGCTGAACGAATCTGGATGAAAATTGGCACAGAGATAGATTAAGTCTGGAATAGCACATACCTTCTAATCCCGGATAATTAAAGAGTTTCCGCAGGAACCAAAAAACCTCGATCCACGCGGAAGAAGTCGCGGGCATAAGCTAGTAATATTATAACTGCAAAAGTGCCAGCTGTCCATGCGTATGTATGGCCATCTATCTGTCTGTCTGCTACGCTTTGACGTCCCATATTTTCAACTGATTTTGATGAAATTTTGTACAGAGGGTAGATTGTATCCCGAGGGAGGACATAAGCTACGTTTATCCCGAAAATTGAGGAGTCCCGCGGGAATTAAAAACAAACTTAATGAAAATATCTCCCAGCTGGAGATTAGCCGCCATGACAGAAATTCGGTCGGGAAGACATACGTACTTAATGCTTCTTGCGGATAGGATAGCTACATTTTTAAACCTATCATTTTAGTTCATGTTCAGAGATTGTGTATCTACTTATAACAGAATTGGCCACACTTACTTACTTAAAAAGATAACATATAATAATGGAATTTAATTATTTGAGGCCTTAAGTAATCTGAATAGCGGTCGTGTAACGCGGACCGTTGTCCTATGTCACATGTGTAAAGGTCCAAAAAAGGGTACATACGGGCTAATTATATTAATAATCCCTTTAAAGATAAGATTGAATATGAAAAATGACAGTTTGGTGGATAAAATTGTACGCGGGCTCCTTGTCTACTGACGCGTAGCGGAGCGGTGACGTCTATGGTCGTCGTAGCAGTACTATTATTGCTATTATTAAGGTCCCATAAACTTTGGACCCGATGGTCAAAAATGGAACGAATTTTTATGCCTGTTTAGTTTTTGTTAACCGACTTCCAAAAAATGAGGAGGTTCTCAATTCGGCGCGTATTTTTTTTTTTAATGTAGGTATGTCGGTGCATATCTCCGTGGTTTCTGAACCGATTTGAAATTCTTTTCGTTAGTCGTCTAGAGGAAGCTCTCGAGGTGGTCCCATAAAAAATTCTGACTGCAAATCCTCAACCCTGACACTAAAAAGTTAAAAATAAAAATTATTTCCAAAAAACCGACTTCCAACGCCACTGTAAAGTACAAAATAATTTTGATTTCTACCCACTATGTTGAAGTCGGGCGGGTATAACAAGGATAAGCAAAGTTGACGCATCAGACTACAATTATTTTGTAGGTACTTTACAGTGGCGTTGGAAGTCGGTTTTTTGGAAAGAATTTTTATTTTTATTTAATTTTTCATATAAACTAGCGACGCTGACGCCGAGTCAGATAAGTTTGATAGACTATACTTATTCTGTGTCTCCCTGCAGCTCGCTTGATCTTCTTTCCAGTGCGAGGTCGCCATTACAGCTCATTGGGACCCTATGGTACATTATTTGTTCGAATTATGTGCCCCGTAGGTATATTACAGCATCGCAACTCGAGCTCTGTCAGTGACTCTGCAGTGCGATTGCGTAACTTCTGCATCAATCATTGTTACAGTATCAATTGTTGTGATTGGCTGAATTTATAATATTCTTGCTGCGTCAAGGGATTTTGTCCAATAGTGGAAGAGCACTACAGTGGACAGTAGTAGTAGTAGTATCCTAGGTAAATATATGACGTCATAAATCGTCGCCATTTTTGTACCGTGAGCACTGGCGTTTTCGAGGTAAGGTGCTGACTGCGTTCCGTTTTAAACAGTAACCAGTATAGCTAACTATAAAGGAACGGCTTCGCTGTATATTAAATTGACGTCACACCTTACAGTGCTCGCAGTATATATCGGAACATACCCGTCATTTTTAGCCGGTCGCCCCACTGGTCTTGATTTGGACGTACTTACATGCCCAATTAACGGAAACAATTATGATTGAAAAGTTCAAACTGGAACTTCATAACTCGGTGTTCATAAATGAAATATATTCTAACTAGAAATAGTTTGTTCCAAGTCAAATACATGGAACATAAAATTCCATTTTGATTTATTTGTTAATTTCCAAGTAATTTCAATGTAATTATTTTATCCAGATTTGAAGCACTTATAAATTTCCGTGTAGGTATTTACTTATTTTGATTAACTTTACACGTAAGTAAACTTTCTGGGATAGAAAAAGCATACAATACCTAGTGGTAGACTTTTTAACCGACTTCCAAAAAAGGAGAAGGCTTTTTTTTTTAATGTATGTTACCGCATATCTCCGTGGTTTCCAAACCGATTTGTTTTTTTTTTTTCAGTGCTTAGAGGTAGCTCGCGAGTTGGTCCCATAAAAAAATCTGACTCCAAATCCTCAATCCTGATGCTGTAGGTATACCTACGACTCAAAACTAGGGAGTTAGGCAGTTTTGATCGTGAATTTATATAGTAGGTATCAAGTCACGTGTATACGATTCAACTCCCAACTCCTCAACCCTGATGCTGCAGGGTACAGAACTCCTTAAAAATAGCGATTTAGGATTTTTTTATGGGGAATTCATATTGTAGTAACGACTTCATACTTAAACCCAAGTCCCAACTCCTCGACTCTGATGCTGCAGGGTACTGCACTCCTAAGCCGTGGGGATTGAGAGTACACTAAAAAGTTAAAAATAAAAATTATTTCCAAAAAACCGACTTCCAAAGCCACTGTAAAGTAAAAAATAATTTTGATTTCTACACACTATGTTGAAGTCGGGCGAGTATAACAAAGATAAGCAAAGTTGACGCGTCAGGCTCGCCTCGCCTGACTTCGAACATAGTGTGTAGAAATCAAAATTATTTTTTACTTTACAGTGGCTTTGGAAGTCGGTTTTTGGAAAGAATTTTTATTATAAGTCGATTTGCGGCACGTCTTTGCCGATAGGGTGGCTTAACTAGCAACCGCCTCCCACCAGATCGGACCAGACCAGAGAAAATTCAGAAATTATAAATTCCCAAATTGACCCCGCCGGTAGTCAAACCCGGGACCTCCCGCGGTAAGACAACAACGCTCACAGCGCCAGGGAGGTCGTGAAAAAATGCTACACTAATAGGAAGTATTTTGTAAGCTCTGCACGTTTTCTCCGGGAATCGGGAGCCAGACGAAGACGGGAGTCTGCGCTATATTACGAGCACCACTGCGGCATCGTGTATCGATCCTAATGCAGTTCCTTGTTTAGGATGATAAGTTAGTATAAGTTAAAGGATAAGTTACAGCTAGTAAGTGTCAGCTTTACGTTAAAAATTGAATTGAAATTTAATTTTCCGGGATAATAAGTAGCCTATGTGTTTACTCCAAACTATAATCTACGGCAGCCGTTCAGGCGTGATTGAGTAACAAACATCCATCCATCCATTCATCTATCCATCCATCCATCCAAACTTTCGCTTTTATAATATTACTAGCTGCTGCCCGCGACTTCGTCCGCGTGGTTTAAGTTTATTGTTTCCTGCGGGAACTCCTTAATTTTCCGGGGTAAAAAGTAGCCTATATCACTCTCTAGATCCTCAACTATTCCCATACCAAAAATCACCTCGATCCGTTGCTCCGTTGCGGCGTGATTGAAGGACAAACCAAAAAACCAACAAACCAATAAACCAACAAACCAACAAACAAACACAATTTCGCATTTATAATATTAGCAAATTATAGATTTTACAGACTACAAGTTAGCCTCATGCGATCTCATCTGATGGTAAGTGATGATGCGGTCTAAGATCTAAACCCATACCGCAATTGTTTTCTACACGGCATCGTACCGGAACGATTGTAAGTGAATTATCACCGAGTTTCTTGCTGGTTCTTCTCGGTACACGGATGACATTCCGAACCAGTGGTAGATTCACTTGACGATTCAAAAGTACTTGTAAAAGTTTATTTGAATAAAAAAACATTTGATTTGATAAATTGCTTGGCGCTACGTCTTTTCCGCTAAGTGCTAACTAGCCACGACCGAAGCCTCCCGCCAGGAAAAATGTCAGAAATTCACGAAATTCACCAATCTACAATGTAATACAAAAATTAGTATTATTAGCAATGTGTAATTAAGCCACAAATATTCATGAAGATTAATATTCAGAATATTCAATGATGAATATTAAATATTGTTTGTATTTAGTTTCATTAATTGATGACTTAAGTATTACAAATTATTGTTATTGTATTAATTACTGTGTTATTTTGGTTAAATTAGGAATTTTATTTAGCGTCCATTTTGATTTGCATCCAGATGTAGTCTATTTAATATTTACGACTAACTGCATCGTTGGTCTAGTGGTCAGCATGTTCGACAGCAGCCGACGAGGTCCCGGGTTCGAGTCCCGGGTCGGGCCATATTGGGTTTTACTGACTAGAAATTCCCAGTACTAGAACATCGTACTATTACCTATTCCGTAGTACTAGCCCGGACTTATAGGGGGTGATATTTCACCCCCGTGGCTCGGAGAGCACGTTAAGCCGTCGGTCCCGGTTATTATCACTAACATTATAATAGTCGTTAAAGCCCGCCAACCCACATTGGAGCAGCGTGGTGGGTCTAAGCTCTAATTCCCTCTCTCCTATGAGAGTAGAAGCCTGTGCCCAGCAGTAGTATCTTAATGGGCTGTAGTGGTGGTGGTGGTAGTCTATTTATTTTAGACATTAACTCATGAATGAATTGCGGAATGGGTGTACCATCACTTGCCTCCAGGTAAGGTCGCAGACAAGGGGTAATACAAAAAAAAAACTATATCTTAATATATTACGAGTTCTTAGATTTGCCATTGTTTAGCATTTGTTAAACCGAGGCTATTATACTATGGACAAAGTTGCATGGAAGAACCTGCCTTCGGTTTCAACTGCCCACAAGTCAGTGTAATTCTTGTTACATTAAGTACCTAAGTATTGTGTATTAGTTACATACTTATTGTAACATTATTTTTTTACAAAAGAGTAACTGCCGAGTTTCTTGCCTGTTCTTCTTAGTATTTCCGAACCGGTGGTAGAGTCTTGACATAATATACTTAATTAGTGACACAAGTAGTCTTGCGTGAAATAAATCATTTCATTACATATCGCCACTAAGTATATATACTCACTAGCTGATGCCCGCGACTTCGTACGCGTGGATCGAGGTTTTGTGGTTCCCGCGGGAACTCTTTAATTTTCCGCGACTAAAAGTAGCATATGTGCTATTCCAGGCTATAATCTATCTCTGTGCCAAATTTCAGCCAGATCCGTTAATTTGTTGGGGCGTGATTGAGTAACAAACATCCATCCATACATCAATACATCCATCCAAGCTTTCGCATTTATAATATTAGTAAGTTAAGATTGCTTCGCAACTCATATTCGCTCCATATTAGTTGACCTTCAAAATAAATTCCCATTTTAGTATTCGCCCCTAGGATTCGCCCGTTACGTGAAAAATAACGCCTGTTACGTCATTTTATCTATGTCAGTATAAAAACTAAAAGCAAAACAAAATGCAAAGTTTCCACCCTACCAGAGCCTACCACGTCAAGGTGAAATGACGTCACGTGTAATAGGGTGTGAAAAGAAAAGATTTTATAAGTTTTCCCTTTCAACATACTAGAGTTGCCATTATTATACTAGAGGCGTCGAAGTTACACAAAGCAGCTTCAACCTGACAGGTGAATTATTAACAAGAAGCTTTTTGGGATTCAGCGTAATAATTGGCGTGGGTACTATGTTTGCTCAATCTGTCTATAATGTCGCAACCGAAAGAAATTCTTCCGAAAGCGAACTTCGTACAGTCGGTCGACGGAAACGTCTAGACAGAGTAATCCTGTGGTGCCCGGGGCAAGAAGGGAGACGAATTATACCGACCGGCAGAGTTGACAGAACGTTTTTTTATTTGACTTATTTGTATTTGTCCTTCGGGTACTCTACAGTTCTGTACGTATGTAACTCTTAAAACAAAATTCATACTTCATCAACTTCCAAGCTTCATCTACATCCTCAGAATAGGACGCATTTAAGGCCAAATTAATAAACCAAGCTGGCCAAGTGGCTAAATACACTTGGGAGACTTCACACACCTTATAAACATGCAGGTTTAGGTAATCAGATAAGTATGCAGGTTTTTTCGCGCTTTATTCGTCTTCCATAACTTGGAAACTCTAATCATCTGAACTCAGATCCTGTATAGGGGGTCAATTTCTTAACAAGTAGGCTTTCGCCGCTTCCAAGCTTAGGAGCGCTTTTTTAACGGTCCACACTTCTATGGTTTATCACAATAACTCGATGTTCCACGTGCTATTGAGGGGAAAACGCGTCGGTAAAAAAATAATACCAAGGAATTGGTTCAGGCGTGTGTCGCTGACAAAATTGACAGCTTCTATTTTGGATATAACGTAGGTTCTTCCGTTTTCGTTAGAGATTGGTTTTACTGCCTTTCAAATACTCATTTACAAGCCCGGAGTTAGGAAGTTGGCGGTGATTTATCCCGTGGCTTTGTGAACACGTAATGCCATCGCTCAAGCTCCTGATCTCTCTCCGGTCGTGTCTGATTTTCCGTCCCACCGGGCTGTGTGTTAGCGCACACACTTGTGCACTATATTATCCGCCTCCTATAATATATAGAGATTGACCGCAGTGGCCGGTCCGAAGGAGGAGGTCGATTATGTAAAAGAGATCTTGGAGCCTCTCAATAATACGCAGATGGTGGCCACAAGATGGGTTTCACTAGGTAATAAATCCTGCACAACCCGACTTCTTCCACCTTTTGAGGAATTTGGGTATCTTATGGAGATTTTCCCCTTTAAAAGAAAGGTCGCTTATCGTCAATGTACATGTTTTTATTTAAAAATATATAGAAAAATTTGTTAAATGTCGAAGCCTGATATAAACGTAACTTTGATATTATAAAACGGTCAGGGGGCATACTACCATCGCTTAAAAGCGGTATTGTTTTAATATTGTTTTCATTCGTGTTTTAGAAATTTAGGCCTTAAACATATAAGGTACGTTAGGATGCGTGACAAAACTGTCATTTTGAATTTTGTCATAGTAGTAACCCTCTGGTCGCACTCCACGAACCTTTTAAACGCCGAATAAACGGACCGTTGGGAATCGCCTTTGGCTCATAAAGCCTGTTTTCCACGAAACCTAATCATATCAGAGTCAGAGTGCTAATCAAATTTCGTGTATAAGTATGTAACTTAATACTACTTGACTGATACTTGAGAAACCTTTCTCAGGTGTTATCAGTTTAATAATATGGGCCTAACAGCACATTCGAAGTCTCACACCAGGCAAAAGTGGTTAATATAGCGAGAAGTGTCACGCCGTGCAGCAAACGAGTAGGGTTTACGAAATTCATACATTCCATACTAATATTATAAATGCGAAAGCGTGTCTGTCTGACTATCTGTTTGTTACGCTTTCACGGCCCATCCTTTCTACCGATTTTGATGCACAGAATAGTACAGTGACTGAGGTAGGTTTCATCTTGGAGAAGGCAACTTTACATCCCCGAAAATTAAGGTGTTTCCCCGGGAATTCAAAAAACTTAATCCACGAGGACGAAGTCTCGGGCATCATCTACCTAGTAACTAATATTATTATTATTTTTTTATTGTGAGATAGGCTTGCGCTTGACGACAATCATGCTTAGTGCAAAGCAATGATGAGGTCTAGGTTGGAACGCTCTTGCCTAGAAGATCTTTGTGGCGGTCTTCGCAGTCCGCACATGATCCGATAGATGGCATTACTAGTACGATGCACGCGACCACGAAGAGCCCAACTCACGCTTACGAAGTTTTCTCTGAATTACGCTATATATACGACCTCCAAAGATGAACGGTCAGACCAGTGGTCCCCGAGCACAACACCCGCTCGGAGGATGATCATCCTTCGTTACGGTCGAGCCATATCACCTGCTCCCGTACATCTTAAAGCATCGCCTCGCTTCAGTATCGTTGGTGCACTAACCTTACGCAGTGCTTGGCGATAACATAGTGATGGCAATCGCCCGTAAAAACGCCCTAACGACCTCACTGTTTATTCACGCAAACACTCCGCAAGCGACGATAATGTTATGGAATAAACATTTGATTTATCGGTTAGGTAAAGACTCGTATACCTACATAGTAATACCAACGTACCTACCCTGTGGTAACACTCAACACTCAATTTAGTTATTTCATGTAGGATATACCACCACCACCACTACAGCCCATTAACGTCCCACAGCTGGGCACAGGCCTCCACTCTCATAGGAGAGAGAGGGAATTAGAGCTTAGACCCACCACGCTGCTCCAATGCGCTTTAACGACTATTATCATGCACTACAGCCCATTAACGTCCCACAGCTGGGCACAGGCCTCCACTCTCATAGGAGAGAGAGGGAATTAGAGCTTAGACCCACCACGCTGCTCCAATGCGCTTTAACGACTATTATCATGTTAGTGATAATAACGGGGACCGACGGCTTAATGTGATCTCCGTGGCACGGGGGTGAAACACCGCCAACTCCCTAACTCCGGGCTAGTACTGAGAATTTCTAGTCAGAAAAACTGAATAAGTAGGTACTTAATTATGGCCCGACCCGGGACTCGAACCCGGGACCTCGTCGGCCGCAGTTGAACATGCTAACCACTAGACCAACGAGGCAACTAGATAGGATATACAGGTGTTACATCTCATGTCATGTCATGATTTTGACTCTAATAGTCAATATTTTGTGCAGGTAGACAGAGAAAACTCTACATTTATAGGTCTAGCCCCACTTGATATGCACGGCGCGGCACGTAGCGGAACGTACGTTTCACTTCAACACCGGAGCATCTTCAGGAGATGTCGACTCGACAATTCACGATTGTTTACAATTGTTACACACTGTACCACATAAATTAGTCTATTTGTCGGATCATAGCAAATTAACTTCTGGTAAGTTCCTTCGTGAAAATGAAGCAGATAGACAGCACAAGTTCGCAATTATAAGTCAATATACCTACCGTAAAAGATGGGTGTCGTATGTACTGTATGATTATAGGTTTAATATTAAATTACCTGCGCTGTAATATTGAAGAATAGATTTATTTCGTATTTTCTTTACTTACTTACCATGCTAATTATAAACTTATTATTTATCATTAGAAGTTTCCTAAAAATTTAGCGTTTTACTAATAGAATAAAGTATTTACAACACATTCTAAGACTATCCCGTGTTCATTTGCTGATGTCTGAACTTATTTGGCTTCTGGTCTTTCGCGGAATTCAGTCCGTGCTACAGTCAATTATGGCTTCTACAAATTGTTTTAATTTGCCTACAAAGTGCTCAATTATACGAGAAGGTGCGGAGTTGCTACGGAAACCAGAACATCAAAAGGCAAGTTAATATTCACACACTTTTAAAAGGTTAGAATTATATTTAGGGGATGAGATTTGTCTGAAGTTATATTAATTAAGTACGGTCTAAGTTACTGCTTGTGATGCATAGCCTTAGAGTAAGCTTTGTGGGTTTGATGCAATTAAAACTCACCGAGAAGAAAAACATCTTCAGACAAACTGAATGCCTGAAATTTAATTAAAATGTTATTTAAGTTGATAAAATATATTTTTTTACTAGATGATGCCTGCGACTTCGTCCGCGTAGATTAAGGTTTTTGATTTTCCGGGATAAAACCTATGTCGTTTCCCGGGATGCACCCTATCTCTGTACCAAATTTCATCAAAATCGGTTGAAAAGATGACCCGGGAAAGCGTAGCAGACAGACAGACAGACACACTTTCACATTTATAATATTAGTCTTATGGATTTTGTGGGCCCAGTAAAATTTTTCTTCTCAAAACACAGCGTCGTGGACTATAGTCTAAGGGCTAAGGCTAAGGCCTTCTCATTCTGAAAGGAAATCCATGCCAGGTGCCATGTCATGATGATAAAGGTAGACCCACTACAAAGGCGCGGCGCCGCGTGGCACGTAGCTGCAAGTATTCTTTGTATGAGGTAGTTTGGAGCTGCCCAGCTTCACTTATGCGACGCGGCACGGAGATGCACTGCGCGACGCAGCCCTGTACATAAACTCATACAAATAAAAATAATATTTACCACTATGTGCCGCGCCACTCCGTGCATCTCAAGTGGGGCTAGACCTTTAAATATGACCTTTATTATACTTATTTTCATTTCAATTTTTAAAGGCAATAATTTTATACGAACATTTTGTTACTACTATAAAGTATCGAGAGTTAACTGGGGCAAACTTTGATACCTAATATTTGGTAGGGTGCCAAGTCGATCGCTTCCAGAGTCGCCAACGTGTATAAATCGAACCCGATGAGGCTGGACCCATGTCCGCAATCCTCGGCTAAATGATAAATTGATAACTTACGTAGGTACTGATAGCGGTAAAAGACGTTTAACAAGTGAATATAATTAAAATTATTAAAAAATACGTCCGCTCTGCCGTAGACACACATACATACACGAACCCTGAAAACATAACACTCCTTTTTTGGGCGGTCGTGTAGTAAAAAATCCCCTTCGAATGGAAGTACGGCTACCACTGCTACTACGTAACGATACCACAGTCATTAATTACCTTTGGGATCTTATTCACATTTTTATTAAATTATATTTTTGGTGAATCACGGGATATTGAACTATAGTGTTATATATGTCACCGTAAGATTGCAAAAACCGTTAGATTGTAATCCAACTAGCGATATTGTAAACTGTCGACGGATTGTGAACCGTTCAATGGTCCGAGTGTCAATTTTTGAAATATTCATTGTATTTACGTTTTCTTGTCTTTTTCTTGTAGGTTAGATTAGGGTTCGACATAAATGACCAGGTAGTGGCCGGCCGCGGGCCGGGCACTTAGGTTTTATCGGGTTAATATATCTAACAGATTACAATCTAACGAAAAAGAATGCGTTAAATTGTAATCAGTCGAAAGTTTACAATATCGCCAGATAAATTACAATCCAACGGCCTTTGCAATCTTACGGTGACATATATATTTGGAATCTACTCATCATTTTCTAGATGATGATTATATAGTTAACCTTATTTTCGATTATTTTTTTCAACTTTAGTCTTTAATGCGGAACCATGGTCACCCCATCAATTTTTTTTTAAATTTTACTAGCCTATGTCACCCGGAATAAGCTAGGAATTCTAACGATACCTCATTTATCAAAATCGGTTCAGGCGTATAGAAGTTATGGTGGAATATACAAACTCACATACATACATGAACCCTGAAAACAATATACTCCTTTTTTCAGGCAGTCGTATAAAAAAACTAGTCAAGTAGGTAGGTACAGTTTCAGAGCAAGCATAAGTTAGGGTTCCGTACTCCATAGTCACGCTAATTACTAATAGGATGACTAGTTCCAAATTGGCACAGCGTGCCCGGGGATCGAAACTTAGATTCGACAATCTAATCGAGTCGAGGTAATTATATAAATGAAGATTTTCTTAGTGACAAAGTTACATGGAAGCAACCGGCTTCGCATCCATCAACTCACAAGTTCGTGTTAATAACTTACCTACGTAATGTATATTTTTTAACATTTTTCTTTTTATGAAAAAAGCAGCTGCTGAGTTTCTTGCCGGATCTTCTCAGTAGAACATCTTTCCGAACTGGTGGTAGAGTTTGACTTCTCATAAGTGACACAAGTTGTCCTACGTGAAATAAATAAATCATTTACCTATCATTTAATCAATTCGGTCTTTTCACGCAAGTCGCGACCTTCTTCGACAACACCTCAGGCGGTCTTGGGTTCCATTCTCAGCAGGGGAAATTCGAAAATTTATTATTTCTGGCCTTGGTAGATACGTGGCAAAATTATGAATGGATGAGAAAGACGTCTCGTAACCCGACACTGAAGAAGAAAATAAATATAAGGCTTCTACAGTAGATTTAAGAAACCAGGTGAAACCGCTACATTTATGTGACTAACCTCAGCTTGACATAACAAAACACGTGGGTTCGATGAAACGTGAAACCTGAAAATGAACCTGTGGCCAAGGGGCATACTACTATCTATCGCTTAAAACCGTATTGTTTTAATATTGTTGACGTTCGTGTTTTAGAATTATAACCCTTATTTTAGGAACGTCAAGGTACGTGACATCGAACTGTCATTTTGAGTAATATTGCATAGAAGTATTGCTTTAAGTTATGGTAGTCGTCGTCTCAACCTATGGGCTGCTGGACGAAGTTCTCCTGCATGGATCGCCACAGAGCACGGTCTTGTGCCGCTTGTTTCCAGCGGCTCCCAGCTGCACGTTTAAGATCGTCCGTCCACCTAGTGGGGGGTCGTCCAACGCTGCGCTTCCCGGTGCGAGGCCGCCATTCAAGCACTTTTGGGACCCCAAAGTGCTCGAATGCGTTGGTATCATAAACATCGATATACGATACAACCCATAGATACGGTCTATGCTGCAGTAACGGGCGGAGATATTGGCCATTTCCGTGCACTACGCTCGCCCAACTACAAATCTCAACTTCAAAATCGATACCGAAACAGAATTGGAATACACTTAGGTACCTAACATTATGTCTGTAATAAGTCTTTTTTAGTCTACTTTAGTCTTTTTTAGTCATTTTTAGTCTACTGGAAACAAACCTTTTAATTAAGCCCAAATTAAATGATTATTATACGGCATATTATTTATTATTATTGATGATAAACTAACATTAAAGGTTTGGCGAATAAGAGTTTTAAATAGGTAGGATCTTACATCAAAGATTAGGTACAAATGTATAAAAATACACATTAGTAGGTACCTAATGACTTTTTCTACTTAAACTAACGCGCGAGGGCGCGAGGCCGCTGCAAGAGCGAAGCCCCTCTGGCATGTGGAAATTCTTGCCAAAGACGAATGCCCGGCATGTCTTGCAAATTGCAAAGCATGCTACCTTTATCTTTAACATGCATATACTATGTCAGAAACCATCCCGCAAGTCTCACCAACAACTTTACAAAGTTTCAACCCAATCGGATGAACGAACGGCCGTGTCTACCTACATATAGTCCACAACACTCACTGAGTGTGTGACTTTAGGTTTTTGAAAATCCCGTAGAGACTAAAGATTTTCCGGGATAAAAAACAGCCTATGCCCGTACTATGGTTTATGGATGCAAGCTTATAGGTATATCTGGGTAACTGGGATCAGTTTCATTAATTTACAGCCAGTGCAAATAAGAATCAGCGCATTTCACTTGGAAATGCGACTCGAAGTAGCACGGAAACAATTTATTACTTGCAAGTCGATATTTGATTCAATGCCAAGAAGTTGCCAGGCGATTTACAAGCTCTCATTTCACCTTTAGCTCGAGTGCCGTTGGAACACAGAATTGTTGCATTTTATTTTAAAAAACCGGCCAAGGGCGAGTCGGACTCGCGCACCGAGGGTTCCGTACAAACCTGTAGTAAGTTTTAAATTACTAAAAATATTTTTATTTTAAATATTTGAGTTGATTGAATGAAAGGTAAATTGCGGTTTACGTTTTATGACGTATTAAAAAAAACTACTTACTAGATTTCGTTCAAACTAATTTTCGGTGGAAGTTTGCATGGTAATGTACATCATATATTTTTTTTAGTTTTATCATTTTCTTATTTTAGAAGTTACAGGGGGAACACACACATTTTACCACTTTGGAAGTGTCTCTCGCGCAAACTATTCAGTTTAGAAAAAAATTATATTGCAAACCTCAATATCATTTTTGAAGACCTATCCATAGATACCCCAAACGTATGGGTTAGATGAAAAAAAAATTTTTGAGTTTCAGTTCTAAGTATGGGGAACCCCCAAAATTTATTGTTTTTTTTTCTATTTTTGTAAGAAAATCTTAATGCGGTTCACAGAATACATCTACTTACCAAGTTTCAACAGTATAGTTCTTATAGTTTCGAAAAAAAGTGGCTGTGACATACGGACGGACAGACAGACAGACAGACATGACGAATCTATAAGGGTTCCGTTTTTGCCAAATTTGGCTACGGAACCCTAAAAACCATGGACATTTTTTGTGATAACTACTAGTTGTGTAAGATATGCGCACATTAGCGACGTGTGTGTCGATAAAATGTCGCTATACTCCTAAGTATAATAAAGTCGATAATATTATCCGTCAGAAAAAGAACGTATCTCCTTGACTTGATACATTGGAGGTCATTGCCGTCATTTTAGGTGTTACGAATCCCGTGGGAACTCAGTGATTTCCGGATAAAAAGTAGCATGTTGTCTGGGGTTTATATTATCTATCCATGCAATAAAAATTCTTTTCAAAATTCTTTTCTTTATTTTGTACTTTACAGTGGCGTTGGAAGTCAATTTTTTGGAAAGAATTTTTATTTTTAACTTTTTAGTGTTTTTAGAGTTGAGGATTTGGAGTCAGAACTTTTTATGGGACCACCTCGAGAGCTTCCTCTAACGACTGATAGAAAGATAGATTTCAAATCGGTTCAGAGACCACGGAGATAGGTATGCACCGACATACATTTAAAAAAAAACGCGCCGAATTGAGAACCTCCTCCTTTTTGGAAGTCGGTTAAAAAATCACGGCGATCACTCAGCAGATATTTATGAAAATCCTGTTGAGATGAGGCGACTGGACAAAAGTTGAAACAAAAAATCGCATGTGTACTTACACTAGGTACCTACCTACTATATAAAAATTCGAGAAAAACCGTAATCGAATCGACTATCGAGTCAACAGCTTTTCCGTGCAGAATATGATATCGGTTTGCGGTTGGTTCAAATTAAGTACAAAGAAGTGGAAAAATCCAACTACCGCCCACCTGCACGTGCTGTACCCTGCTAAGTGCTAAGCCATAAGCTGCCTTATGTAGCCACGCTCACTTTGTGCGAGTAGTATGCGAGATTACTGGTAATCATTAATTACGTAGGTAAATCGTTTACTTCGTCCGCGTGGTATAATTTTATTTAATTACCACGGGAACTTCCTAATTTTAATTTTTACGGGTTAAAAAGTAACCTATTTCACTCTCCAGGTCCTCAACTGTACCCATTCTAAAATCAAGTCGATCCGTTGCTTTTTTGTGCGTGATTGAAGGACAAACCAACAAACAAACACACTTTCGCATTTATAATATTAGTATGAAGTATGTGTGACTGCCTCGTTGGTCTAGTGGTTAGCATGTTCGACTGCGGCCGACGAGGTCCCGGGTTCGAGTCCCGGGTCGGGCCATAAAAGAAAATTCTCAGTACTAGCCCGGAGTTAGGAAGTTGGCGGTGTTTCACCCCCGTGCCTCGGAGAGCACGTAAAGCCGTCGGTCCTGCGCCTGATCTCTCTCCGGTCGTGTCGGATTTTCCGTCCCATCGGGTTATGAGAGTAAAGGAACAGAGAGTGCGCCTGTGTAAGCGCACACACTTGTGCACTATAATATCTCCCGCGCAGATGGATAATCTCTCTGGAAATAGGTCGCCGTGGCCGGAATTCGGTCGGGAGGACATTTTAAATGAAGTATGTAGGGTATAGTAATAGTTTCCTGTGATAGTAGTATCAGTCGCCTATCTGGCGTGCGCCCAAAACCGGTGTAGTTTGTAGTTTGTACCTAACATACAGCGGAGTATTGAACTTTAGCCACAGATCGTATCGGCGCTGCAGCGAGCAATTCCGTGTGATTTATGTTGAGATAGCCGCACCGGCTCGTTGCTTTGTCTAATTACAGGAACCACGAAAACAGTAGTTGGAAATACATACTTATTTACTATCATGACTTACTTACTATCCCGCTTCATTGCATTTGCTTCTATAGTAATTAAAGGAATTGTCTGGAGAAGATCACTTTTAGTCATAAGACCGCCTTTGCGCACTTGTTATTTATTTTGCTTGTTAACCTTTTTGTTTCTTTTTTAATGTTTTGTGAGGCATTTATCTATCTATCTATCTGTCTATCTATCTATCTATCATTATTTCTATAGACATCCATCCATCCATTACAGCCAATTAAAGGCAGCTGGGCACAGGCCTCCACTCTCACAGGAGAGAGGGAATTAGAGCTTAGACCTACCACGCTGGTCCAGTGCGGGTAGACAATCTAAAGACATAGGTACTTAGATACTTAATATTGATGGATGGATGTTTGTTACTCAATCACGCCAGAATGGCTGAACGGATTTGAATGAAATTTGACACAGAGATAGATTATAGTCTGGAATATATAGAGATAGATCATGTGGACAATTAAAGGTATTTTGGTTTTTTAAGGCCTACGGGAGGACTTTAAAAACCGAAATTCACCAGGTAGAATTCGCAGCGTCTAGTAAGCAATCGACCAGACAAAATACTTGCCCATAAACAATTCTGTAGAGTTTTTCGAACCCGCTATATTCTATAACATATCTAAGAATATAAAACACGTCAAGATATTGAAACACGCAGCCTCTCGCCAAAAATCTGTACCCCACATGATAAAACGCTCAAGTTTGGAGCAGTACGAGCGCTTGCTGGCAACACTCCAACGGTGAGAATGTACAGTGTTGCCAGACTACTGACGTTTAGATATATTTGATTGTAAGGAACATGGAGCAGTGCCATTTTCTATCTTTCCCTAAAGGAAAGTAATAGAAAAGCCAATCAAATAAAAAGTATTACAATAAAATATGTAAGTAGGTAAGTAAACTCATCTTTTGCACAAAGGATCAGCTGGGCTGTCCAGCGCGGAAGTGCAGCCAGCATTCTTACCACTATTCCACGCGTGCATGATTGATATATATCTAGTAATAATGTTTTACAGACCAAATGTTGGCCAAATCGCTTAACCTATTATAATTTCATGTTCTCAAGGATTTTTTCAATCGTAATTGATAAGTTAACAAACATAAAATGAATCCAGAAAAAGGTTTTATTGCTCAATAATAAAGATATCCATATTCAATATCGTAATCTAAATAATCCCGAGGACCCCTGTCGGTCCCAACCCGCCTCGAATTGAACACGTCTGCCAAATCTGGATAAGCTTTCATCAGCATTTTCAGATTCTGTTTATTTATCGTCCCATTCACAATAATATCCCTGAACGTTTGGTTTTTTACAAACTCTTGATTCATACCACGTATTTCGTTCAATCGTTTCTGCAATGCTGCATCAATCTTTATCAACTCCATTTCATGGATGTCTTTGACAGTCTTTCTTTCTTTAATGTACTGTTTCTTCATCTCTTTTATGAACTTTTTCAGTTGTTTTGTTTTCTTCTTCCTTGCGATAGTTCCGTTTCGGAATGACCTATTCAGTATCTTCTTTATTTCTCTCAATATCTTTTTAATGGTCCTCTTAATCCTACGTTTACGCTTCAACCTTTCTCTAAATCTACGCTTCCTACCCTTTCCTTTCTTGCGGCGCTTACGCTCTTTGGATCCTTTTCCTCTGTTTTTCTTTTCGTCTGAATCAGTTGCAAAGCTGGAATCGGCGAATGATACATCAAATCCAGCGTATAGATCGTAGTTCGTCACCTCTAGAGCGCAGCATATGAAGTTGGTACGTCCACAGAAGTAATCCCCTCGGTAGATTCTGTATTCGGCTTCACACTCCATTGGCAGCATACAAGAACCCCATGGAACATCATGTTGGTTTGGGTCTCCACACGGCACTCCCCATGGCCCTATAAATTTTATGTTGAATTTAAGTACAGGTAGTATTAACAAAGTATAAACAAATAATCAAAAAATTCGTCGTCAACATCGTTTTAACTGATATATATATCCACAGCAGGATATAGCATAGGTCTTTTGACAAAGACCGACATATAAGTTATTGTACCGCTTGTGTCCAACTACTTTTAGCCTTTACAAAGAAAGCCTTTTTCTAGTGACTTGCTTGGAATATTGACCATCCAAATTTTACAAAAAAAACTGAATCCTACGTGTTCTGACAAATAAAATTTTTTGGTCCTTATATTTAAAAACAGAATTGATATGTTAAATATGACTAAAATTCCCCTTTCTCTTTCAAACTAAGCGCAAGGCTTAGGTACAAGCCAAAATAAAAGTATGGCTATGAATATAATTGGAAAGCAACCATCAAGCATTTAAGTGTTTCTTACTTGCCGCAACCATGTTAACCATATCGCCTTTAGGCATAGAAGAGTTGATCGCTTCTAATTTCTTCTTCAGCCAATGCTGTTTCCACTCATCCTTCCAATTCGTGAGTTCTATACTTGAACTAGAAGCTTCACTATCAGAAGAGTCCTTTTTTCTTGCCCTTCTGAAATTCCTCCTTTTCAAGTAGTTCAAAACAGGATCTTTGCGGTACTTTTGTTTTTCTAAGACCGGATCTTTTATCACTTTTCCAATATCTTCTGCCATATTAAGTTTTTTCTCATAATATTTTACTCTTTTCAATACTTCTGCTTTTCTTTTCGCAGCTTCTGCATCTTTATGGTCTTCAATTTTTTTGGCATACCCATAATTTCGGACTTTCTTTACATTAATAATATTATTGGGATCTTCCTGCCCGTATCGTATTGAAGATTTTTCATCATCTCTAAAGTTCATATACGATTTCGTTTGTATAATAAATGCATAAACTACGATAAAATATAAAGCGACTCTCATTTTGGGTCTACATTTCTCTGAATAACGGTAAAGTGAGTTAGGAATCGAATGTGAACGTCATAAAAGTGTTTTATAGTAGCGCCTATAAAATTTCGTAACGTGTGGCTATTTCATTTCCCGTGCCACGCGCATGTATATAACTTGTTAACTATATATAATTTTATTTATCTGTTTCTTTGGTTTTCAACATACTTGCTTCATCATCAACAACCGATAGACGTCCACAGCTGGACATAGGTCTCCTGCATGGACAGTCGACTTCCACACGCCGCGATCTTTCGCCGTCTGGATCCAGCGGCTCCCACTCGTCTGATGTCGCCCGTCCACCGAGTAGGGGGTCTGCCAACGCTGCGCTTTCCTGTATGAGTTCGCCACACTCACACGAATTGCACGACCTTTGGTATAATTTATGAGAGCAGATCGCTACAGACTGCAGTTACAAGAATAATTAATTCTATTTAGCGCTACGAGAAAAAAGTACATAGAGTCCAATAGAGCATCTATACAGTTTCGGTTATATTACTTTACTCTATGGTTTAGCCATCTGTTTGCAAAAAATATATCTAAAAGTCCTGTATGGATTTTAATTTTTACCCGACTTTTTTTTACTTCGGCAAAGCCAAAAGTAGCAAAATCGATATGATGGATTTTACATCCGAAAGTGGGCAGCAGCGCTCACCACTGCGCCAGAGAGGTCGTCAAATCTCCTCTCAGCCTCCTTTTATGCGACTAAGCAAAATATCATACAGATGGATATCAAAAACGAATTCTATTTTATAAACAAAGTGCACGCTTTTGGATTTGATTTATAGCGGCTGGCTCATGCATAATGCAAAAACAGTTTTATCTGGTCCCAGCTCAGGCGGCGGCATCACTGCGGATGACATTGCGTTCACTACATATTGAGTGGCTGTGGATAGCGAAAATATTTTTTGCGAACTGAATTTTAGCTTTTAAAGTACCCTCAATAGTCGCGCACATCAGCTAGTATCATTAATGCGAAAAATTAGATGGATGGATGTTTGTTACTCAATCACGCCAGAACGGCTGAATGGATTTGGATGAAATTTGGCACCGAGATAGGTCTGGAATAACACACAAGCTACTTTTTATCCCGGAAAATTAAAGAGTTCCCTCGGGAACCTATGAACCTCAATCCACGCGGACGAAGTCGCGGGCATCAGCTAGTAGGACCTCAATATACAATATATTTAAGTATTATTTTAGTTCCCCATATGTTGCTCTCACGAAAATGACATGACATCAATCGATGTAGCGTCCGTTGTCGGTAGGATGGTAACTAACCATGACCGCAGCCTCCGACCAGACAAAACCAAACAACTTAATTCCTTGGGATTTTTAGTCATTTCAAAGTACAAAATAGTAGTTAGGACGCACAGCACCGTATGTTACATGTACAAACTGTTTATACCAAAACGATTTTGAAGTGTTAGCTTCTGAATTACAAACGTTCTCTCATCTCATGCATTATGCATAGCACCTGCTAGCCTGCCTGTCGGGCTATCATGGCTATGATCGGTGTGAGTGACGCGGCGTATCGCAAATATTGAGTTACGCTATGGTTACGCTATAAAAACACACTAGGCAATTTGCATATTTTGTGTGGAGTAATAAAAAAGAAAACACTTGTCTGAGTCAATTTACATATTTTTCGTAGAGTGATAAAAGAAAGAAAGATCGAGCACGTTAAGCCGTCGGTACTATTTAGTTATTATAACTAATTCACTAACATTTGATAATAATCGTTAGTAACCAAAAGAGTTGAAATAGATAGTACTCTGAGTTGTATGTAGAAGGACCTGGGATCCCACCGCATTATTATCCCAAGAAAACCCCTTCATAAGTCATTATGTGATTAATATCACGACCCTCAGCAATGGCCAACGCCTTCAGTTGTACATCATCTAACTTAAATGACAGATCTATTTATATTGCTATCCTTCTCATAATACTCTCTGCGGAAAAAGACAGCACTAGATTTAGAGCTGTCATTTTATTTTAGAGATTGTGAACAGAATTGGCCAAGTGTCTCTTTCAACTGTCTTTCAACAGCTCTAGACGAAATTCGGAACGGAGATGGCTTCGTTATCGTCAACCGAAAGACGTCCAAGGATGGTCATAGTTTTCTACTCTTTTGTAAGGAGTTAGGGACTTCCACACACCGCAGTCTTGCGCCACCTGCGTCCAGTGGCTCTCTGGGACTCGTGTGATGTCCTCCGTCTACCTGCATCTGCAAACACCGCGGCGAACGGTGGAAAGCGTTCCAGTGCGCAATACCGTAAAAAAAACCCAGAAGTGGAAAAAATCGCTAAGCAAAACTTTTAAAAATCCATACTAATATTAAAAATGCGAGAGTGTGTCTGTCTGTTTGTCTGCTACGCTTTCACAGCCCACCTGTCCAAGCTATTTTGATGAAATTTGGTACAGGGATAGGTTGTATCCCGGGGAAGGACATAGGCTACTTTTTATCCCGGAAAATTAATGAGTTCCCGCGGGAATCGAAAAAACTTAGTCCACGCGGACGAAGTCGCGGGCATCATCTAGTTTCTTAATAACATAAAAATATTTAAAGGAAAAATATAGGGTACCTAACTACCTACATTGTTTTTCTATTATAAACCCAAAAAGGAAATTATGTAGGTACTCGTATATGGCTTGAGCAGGTGTAAAATGAAATCCGCTTTAGAGGTCCCAATGGGTCCCAAGCAAATAATAAACGTACCGAAACATTATGCGCTTGTTATGTCCGACTATAAAACCCTGCCCATATTGTAATATTAACCCTAGCTATGCAAAACCATGCTATTTTTGACCCGGACATAATACAGTATCATGAAATAAAAATTCCCTATTCCTTGCACAGATTTCAACCCGAGTAGTATCTACGTAACGTAGGTATATAAGCTGCCGACTTCCAAATATTATAAACTAGCTGATGCCCGCGACTTCTTCCGCGTATTTTGTTTTTTTGATTCCCGCAGGAACTCCTTAATTTTCCGGGATAAAAAGTATCCTGTCACTTTCCAGGTTCTCAACTATACCCATGCCAAAAATCACGTCGATTGCGGCGTGATTGAAGGACAAACCAACAAACAAACACACTTTCGCATTTGTAATATTAGTATGATGATAATGCCAAAGTTGGCGAGGACGTATGGATATTATTTTGAATGTTTATAATTTTGACTCTTTCACACAAAAAGCTACAGAACAGATTTTGATAAAATTTTGCATGTATAAAATAGCATTTCTTGAAATAGTGTTAAAGGTATTGAAACTTATGAAAACACAAGATTGTAGAAGACCCTGGTTGATTGACTACTGTATCATATCACAATTTTTTTTTTAAATAAATAGATATGTTAGGTGGCATCCAAGGCAAGTACAATTAAATGAACAAAATTTCTCATGGTAAAAATTTATTTACTTACTAGATACTTTAGCTTATAGGGAAGTTACTCAGTATTCTCATCCTGCTGAGGCCTTATTACGTAAAAGTGATTGCTACAGTGTAATAGCTGCAATAAACTCTGATTTATTTAAATCTCTTCCATTAATTAATTAGCCAATATTTGCAGCAAGAATACAATAAATTCGGCTATTCACAACCATAATAATAATTAAGATTTTAACAATGATTGATCCAGGTTAAACATAATGGGGCTTCTGGGTTCATAGACTTAGAAGTTGCTATTCATCAATTCAACCCATTGCCAGCTGACTTCTGAGCTCTCAGAATGAGAAGGGTTTTGGTTATAGTCCACTTTTCTGGCCAACTGTTGATTAGCAGAGTTAACACACTTTTGAGAAACTTATAAAGAACTCTTAGAGAAGTTCGACCGAAGAGAAAAGCTAAAAAATATTCGTGTAGAGGTTGCTATTAAATCAACGTAAATATTTTTTAATTTAAAACTTCTGCCACAGCTTCTGGCTTTTCCAGCCATACTCTATGATCTTTGCCCTTATCAGCAGGAAATCCCCTCTTTGTACCACAAGTACTGCACATCCATTCAATGTGTTTAGATTTATTTTTATTCTTTATCTTCATTGTTGCCGAAGTCTTATTCACAAGCATCGAGCGGCACTTCTTGCATATTTGCCTCTTTATATCTGGGTGACTGAAAGCAAAACAAGTGAATCTACATTAAAAATAATTAAAAAACAAGACTGCCCTGCCTTTTTTTCATATAATCTATTATATCCAAAGTCACTAGGGAGGTTGTAAGTATTCTAACAATAAACACCCAAATCTGTTCAGGCATTTAGAAGTAATGGTGGAATAAAGATACTCAAATACATAAATACACTGCTTTTTTTTGGCAGTTGTGTAAAAATAAGTTTATTATGATCTGTGATTCAAATGCATGAAACAAAGACAACTGCTAGACACTAACCATTTCAGTTTCACAAGAAAGGAATGCATATTCATTCATTACACATGAAAGAATGGGATAGAATTGCATGACTTTTTGTGCTCTTTGGAACCAAACAAACCCTACCCTAACAGCTTACAAGTACTTTATCCACTATCCCTTTTCAGTGATACTTAGTGGAATTCTAGAGGATTGACATTCTACAGCTATCTTTCGGGAGTAGAGCTATAATTTTATAAGCCTTACATTTTTAAGACATTCTTCTTTGCCACATTAACTATGAGATTTCCGTAGTAAGCTGAAAGCACTGGATTGATGCTGGCCATGTGTTTACTAATCTGTAAAAAAATTGATTTAAGGTTTCACTCGAAAAATCGTATGCACACAAGGCGTATTTAATGTGCAGTCAAGGTGATCCTAACCTGTTGACCTACGTGAGCGACATAAGCAATGTGACATGACGCAATACGACGCCATAGAAAATGAGAAAGTTTCTCATTACCGTACCTGCAAGTTTCCGTACCAGCATCCCGGTATTAGACATTTCAATACTGGTATTGAAAACGAGCAGTGTCAAGTCAGGGCTCCCGGTATCGGAAGCCCTACTTAATCTCCACTCGCTGGAAGTTGCTGTGACCGAAGTCGTGGAATATCGCTGGCACGCTGCACGAGCCCATACGCGACTACGAAGGCCACGTGAAAGGTCAGCTACTGTTTGATATCGTCGCGTCGTATCGAGTCGCGGTGTTGCTAGAACCTTTGATCGTGAGGGTGCGCGCGTAGGACAACGGGTAAGGGCTAGTGCAGCGTGCCGGCAATATTGCGCGACTTCACAGTACGCTGAACGAGCCCTAACGCAAACTATAGGTACGCCCATAGACATAGAATTTTTTCGCTATGGGTATGAACCGAAAACGCTCAGACAAAGACACTGATCGTTCGTGAGTATAATATTGCTAAATGACAAATGCTTACTTGATAAAGATAATTAATTCTTTGGAAAGAGTCGTTTCCTTGTACTTTTTTCATGATTTATTACTAAATTCTAAAAATTAAAACCACAAATACAAATTCGGTTCTTGAACTTTAGGTTCACGATACTTCAGTAGACAGCTCTGAGCGCCTATTTCTTGAGTCATTAATCATGAAGCAATTTAATTATGAACATAAAGTCATACATTTCTATAAATAATGTAGATTTTTCAATTTTTAACAATCAAAACACAACACAGCCAATGAGCCAATGTTTGACAATATGGACAATAATTACAATACAAACAGAAACAGCTGATTTTGAAGGTAAGCTATTCGTTTTGAAACACAATAATTCGGAAATGCGTTTTGAAACACAATGTGAAATGCACTGAAAATGTAGAAGATATTCCATAATGGAATACTTATTACAGATGGGTAACTCAGGAGAGATAGATAAAAAAGATATGTATCAATCCGTTTCCACTAATCACTCTTTGTATCCGTTCACATCCGAATGTATCAGTGTATCACTGTATCTTTACAACTCATTCTCTCACGGCGTCTTTTTCTATCTGTCTCGCAACCGTGACTACTGACTAACTAGCGAGCGCTAGATGCACTCGTGTCTCGTTCTATTATACCACTAAGTTAAATACAAGCGTCTCTTTCGCACCTCCCTCGCTATGACCATAATAAATTGACATACGTCGGCATGACAGGTAAATTGATAACTCTATTACTGGTCGGTAGGGATCAAAGTCCATAAGCGGTACGTGTACATTTAGGTTTTATACTGGTTTTAGTTGTACGTGTATTTGCCTTAAAAAGTTTTAGTAAACTATGTAAACTAATTTCGGTCATAAAACCATCTTAATTAGGATCTATTCTGGATATAAAAAAAATTAAAAAGAGAGGTTTGCGATTTTCAAAATTAAACATAATATTATTATTTAATATTAGTAGGCTTCATTACTTCAACCTTGACCTACGTATGGTATGGTTCGGGATCGGGAGTAATATTAAGGTATTTTCGTAGGTACTTACAGTTAGTGACTGTTTAATTTAAAATTTTAAATGTAACCTACATACTTATGTACCTACTTATCTATCGCTCTCACTGATATGGTATATTGGATTGAGTTGCGCAAGCCGCGAAGCGACAAGTGAGTGGTGTGCGAAAGCGTGAGCTGCTGATACATAAGGATATAAAGATACAAAAGAGTGATACATATCCCAGTGATCGAAAGATACATATCTATCTTTTCTTCTTAGTGATACATTTTGCCCATGTCTAATACTTATTCTTGAATTATACAAAACGTCAATTATTATCTAGTCTATAGTGCTACCGCTGCCTTTAGGCAAGTATATACAGACAGACATGTATGTTTCTAAACATAATATTTTGGTCTGTCTGTGTCTGCGCACTTTGACATTGTTGACCTTTTTTTTCTGGTCGGTGTTGTTGACAAAGACATTGACATTATTGAACGACTGACGCAAGAAATCAAGAATTGAAAGATTTGAAAGGAATTTAATACAGAATCCATCAAAAATACTCAGAAACGTACTTTTTAGTATCCCTGCTTTTTAGTATTTACATTAATTTCCGGCTCTTAGATTATTGATGGGTCTCCGCGCGCGCTACGACTAGATACCGCCGGCGTACTTCTAAAATGCGGCATCAAGTAGTACGCCGAAGTCGGCGTACCCGAGCCAGTCTCGTTGCAAGCAAAGTGCAAGGTGGGCGTGTCGAGTGTTTTAATTAATTTTCGTTATAATCTGAAGTAAAATGCCAGTTTGCGTAGTGAAACTATGTAAAAACAATACTACAAGAAACAAGAAAGACACTGGGATAACATACCATCAGTAAGTATCGTTTAAACATAAAATAAATAAGTGACAAAATATGAAAGACGCCATAATGAACGACGCCATCAGTGTTGCCGTGTGTACAAAAATAAAGTTCCCCGTGATTGAGATTATTTCATGTGACATTATTGTTACTATATTGGATGGCGTAGTGGATAGTGTATTTGCCTGCTACACATATGGTCGCGAGTTCGATTCCCGCACAAGATAAACATTTGTGTGGATGGGTGTTAATATGTATAATATTTATTTGCAATAGAAAATTATAAAAGTATGTTCAATCGTTGTCTAGTATAGTATAAGTTCATCTTAGATTAGGACTAGATGGCGTTGTGTGAATGTGGTAGAATATATTTTTCACCTCATTTCCTCTGAACTGAATTTTTTCTTACAATCTTTTAATAAAAGTTTTTTTTTCTTTTTCTATTAATATAAAAAAATAAGAATGAGAATGACGATGAAGATGGATGATGATGATGGACGATGATGAATGATGCTGGATGGAATATGATGGATGAATTATATATATATATATTATGTTTGCTTGGTACAGATTTCCTGCTGATCCTGTTATTTTTGACCGTTGGACTGCTATAGTACGACTCAGCCGCGAAGAAAGTTGGTGGAAACCAGGAAAACGCAGTGTTATATGTTCCGCTCATTTCAATGAGAGTGACTTGTACTTTACAAAAGGTGGTTTGAAAAGATTGTGCAAGGGAGCTGTACCACAAAACGCGTTATTTTTGTCATCAACACCATCGGACAACATTTCTAACAACAGTACCGTAACTGCAGAACCGAACACAGCTCCTGTAGTCAATTCTTACAACAATGCGGTAACTGCAGATCCAAGCACATCAGTTTCAGTTGTCGACGGAACCATTATAGTTACTGGTAATGAAACTCCACCACTAGAGGACTTTCCCGACATTGATTGTATTTTTGATACACCGAGGAAGACGAGGCTTAAAAAGGAGCTTCACAAGAAAACTATTTTACAATTAAAACATGCGAGAATAATTAAAACCTTGCGTGAAAAGACTCGTCGATTAAAAAAAGCAAATTGTAGCTTAAAAAGTATTATTAAATCTTTAAAACAAGAACGATTCATTGATAATGACATATATAACATTCTCAATAAAAATGTTGTCGCAGCAGATTTATTCAATAATATATACAAGAAGTATAAAAATGAAAAGAAAGTCTTGCCGAAATATACTAACGAACTCAAGAAATTCTGTTTAACTTTAAACTTTTATTCTCCATCAGCGTATAATTACGTGAGGAGTAAATTTAGCACATGTTTGCCACATGCCAAAACTTTAGGCAAATGGTATCGCAACATCGATGGCGCTCCAGGCTTTACTGAAGAAGCGTTCACATTATTAAAACTTAAAGGTGATAAAAGCAATGTTATTTGTGCGCTGGTGGCCGATGAAATGGCTATACGCCAACAAAGTATATGGGACCGAAATCAAAATAACGGTTATGTTGATATGGGCACTGGTGTAAAAGACTCTTCTGTATTAGCATCAGAGGCATATGTATTCCTATTGGTGTGCTTAACTGAGCACTGGAAATTGCCTGTAGGGTACTTTTTAGTGCATGGCCTAACAGGATCCCAAAAAGCGAATTTAATATCGCTATGTTTAAGTAAATGCCATGATGTGGGTGTACGTGTCGTATCAATTACGTTTGATGGACATCCGTCGAATATATCCGCGATGGAAATATTAGGTTGTCAAATCAAGGATCCCAGAAATTTGAAGACTGCATTCAAACACCCGTCTTCAAATGAAGATGTGGCTGTTTTCCTCGATCCTGTTCATATGTGTAAATTGATCAGAAACCATTTCGAAAGTAAAAAGATTTTTCTAGATGACGAAGAAAATGAAATTAATTGGAGTTTTCTAGAAAAACTAAATGAGTTGCAAGACAAAGAAGGCCTCCATTTAGCCAATAAATTAACGAAACGTCATTTAGAGTTTCATAATAACATAATGAAAGTAAAGCTTGCTTCCCAATTATTAAGTAGAAGCATTGCAGTCGCGCTGAAGTTCTGTAGAGAAGATTTATATTTACCGGAATTCAAAGGTAGTGAAGCAACGGAGAAATTCATTTTATTATGGAATAATTTATTTGACATATTCAATACCAGAGATCTGAAGCAACATGGATTTAGTCATCCCATATATCATGGAAATAAAGATAATATACTTAATTATTTGGAACATGCGAAACAATATATTATAGACTTAAATATAAAAACCTCCAGAAAACGTTCCTATAAAGAACACAGCCAACAAAGAAAAATCATTATTAAAAGTTATAAACCTGTTTTAAGTACTCATGCAAATACTGGATTTTTAGGAATGTTAGTGTGTATTGAAAGTCTCAAACACATAACTAATCTCTTAGACGAAGGTTTGACAAAATTCATTTCAACTTACAAATTGATTCAAGATCATATTGAATTATTATTCGGTGCAATCAGAATGCATGGCGGCTTCAACGATAATCCCAATGCTAAACAGTTTAAAGGCATATATAGGAAACTATTGTGTCACTTAGAATTGAAAACGAGCGATACTGGAAATTGTATACCTCTGGAAAATATTGCTGTTTTAAATTGCTCCTCAGCACTTAAATGTATAAATACAACTACTATGAGTGAACGTTTTGAAGAAGAAGATTCAGACTGGTTGACTGCATTAGAAACTGTTAAAGATCAATTTGACGAGGTCACAGAGTTCTTGGATGTGCCATGCATGTCGAATTTTAAAAATCATGTTGTTGGTTATATAGCCGGTTTTGTTGTCAAGTTCTTGACTAAGAAATTAAAATGTATTCATTGTATTGACAATTTAACTGCAAATACTCGTAGTTGGTTTCACAAATTTGTGACTTTGAAAGATAGAGGTGGATTATCATATGCCTCTGAAGATGTATTTTTAATATGCATGGTTTCCGAATCCATAATTCAGAACATAGATAAAGTGTCCAAAATAAATTCAAATTCAACGTATAAAAAATTATTATTGATATCATGAAAAAATTTATTGGGACGGGATCGAGGCGATATTTCGACTTTGAAGCAAGCCATGTAAATGGGGCTATTCATCAAATTAATTTGATTCGGCTAGTAATTGAGAAATATTTACAAATTCGACTTCATTATATATCGAAAAGAGAAAATATGCAAAAATGTGCAAAATCTAAAAGACAAATGTATCGTAAACTTGTACAAGTCAATGGAATGTAATTTTAAATTAATAATAATAATATTACCTAATATATAAAAATCTCGTGTCACGCTGGTTTCACTTCTTACGTGAAATTTTTTATTGTGATTCTACTCGTCAATATGATTTTTTAATGGCTGTGGAACCAACTTCAAAATTTAAAAAAAAAGACTATTTATTCCATACAGACTCGACTCGTTCAAAATATCGAAGGCCTGTTTTTTGCGATTTCCAAAATGGACCCTTAATAAAAGTTTTTCATATTGACCAGTAGAATAGAAAAATAAAACACTATTTTGATTATACTTTATAGCTATATAATTATTTTTAATAATAATTTGTAAATATTAGTATAAGACATGTAAATAAAAAAATTAACTGTTGAAAATGAAGCCTAACCATTAGTATACCATTTTTTTTGAAAAAAAAAAAACCTGTACATCATTTAAGTACATAAATATATTGATACATACGCTAGAAATAAATTGTTCATTTTTAAGTATTTCTTGAGCTACATTCTTACCCAGTAACTATTAGACCATAATATTAAATAATTTTACCCAATAATCGGGTAACAGTTAAACAGCTGGCAACATAATTTTTCACGCACACTAGCATCCTTGCAAATTGTCTTAAACACACTACAATTAGAAGTTGCCGCATTCCCGGAGCTATTGTTTTCAGGTAGCGCGGTATCTAGTCGTAGCGCGCGCGGAGACCCATCAATAATCTAAGTTCCGGCTAAAGTTATCTTTAGCGTATCAATTAACATCAACTCATAAGCTGTAAATTCAATTTTTCGATAACATTACATCAAGACATAACCTTGTTGGTTACCCAGTTAAAAAGTTGATATTATGTTGCCCAAACACAGAGCTATTTTATCGAATTTCAGACCTCGAAGTCGATATAATTGCAGGTTTCTGTCATCGCAAGCCAATGTTGGTGAAATTGAAGTGCCTTTTTCAAACGGGTAAGTTTTTTAATGTTGAGGTTAGGTTCTGTTCCCTAATAGAACCTTTTCACATAAAACGAATGATACAGGGATATTATGACATCGTCGGCTCTTCTCAAATGGAGAAGGGTTTCAGCCATACTTAACCATGCTGTCCAAGTGTGGTTTGGTAGATTTAACATAGGGTAGATTCACATAGATAGATTTCACGCTATAGAAAGAGTGAACCTCAGTTTCATTTAAATGAGGATGAAGGTATAGAGGTGAAGCGATTCTGGGGCCCCATTTTAAATTTCAAGCTGCACAAAAAAATCACCATTAAAGCAAGTTTAATTATAATAATTATATATTATAATAATTAATATATAGGTAGTGTATTTAATTGCTTATAAGTTGCACATAAATACTTTTAACTCTGAACAGTTACATCTCTAGAATTAGATGCCCTGGGGACCTCTACCTCCTAATTAAGGGACCAAAATCTTACCAACTAGACTCTCACTTACTCTTTGAGCCTGTAACATGCATATTACAATATTTTTTTCTGTTCCAGAATCCCACTGAAACTGTCAACAGGCAGATATGCAAGGTTCGCGGATGGTGCATGCGTGGCTACTCTGGGCAATACCAGTGTGCTATCCACAGTGGTGTCCAAGGCCAAACAGAGCTCCAGCAACTTCCTACCACTGCTGGTTGATTACAGGCAGAAGGCGGCTGCCGCTGGAAGAATTCCTACAAATTTTTTGAGGAAGGAATTGGGTGAGGGTTCTAAAAAGCTAAAACTGCAGAAATGATACCTTTTTATAGTCAATCGTAATGGAAACTTTTTACTTGAGTAATTAGCCCTAAAAATTGTTTATAAGGCCTGTTTAGCCCTAGCCTTTAGTAGTTTGGGGTTTATAATCTATGGTCCGATGCAATAGGTCCCATTTTTTTCTTGTCTTAGACTGCATCATTGACTTAGGTTCTTTTTAGGTGACTTAGGTGATTCTTTTCAGTAGAATCTGCTTTCCAAACTGGTGGTAGAGTCCTGCCATATTATCATAAGTGGCACAAGTTGCCACATGAAATAAATATTTCATTTTATTTCATTAGGGCTAAATCGGTGATTATAGTGACCAATAGGTGAGCTTACCAGGTTAGGTTACAATAACCGGTTGACCCGTTACCATTGTTGACTGCATCATCACTTACTACCAGATGTGATCGCAGTAAAGGGCTAACTTGTAGTAATACATAATTATAATAAAATTATCATATTACAGGTCCAACAGAACGTGAAGTTCTAACATCGCGTCTCATAGACCGCTCTCTCCGACCATTGTTCCCACAGAACTACAACTTTGACACACAGATAGTATGCAACATGCTTGCGGTGGATAGCACCAATCCTCCGGAAACCGTCGCGATTAACGCTGCTAGTGCGGCGCTGGCGTTATCTGACGTGCCGTGGAATGGCCCTATTGGAGCTGTTAGGTGAAGTAACTTAGCTAATTCTTATAGTTTTTAATGCTTTATATGACTTCAGAGACAGGTAAGCTGAAGTGAGAATTAATATTGGCTCCAGTTTGCCTCTTTTTGTGTACCAACTCATACTAATTTTCGTTACTATAATAATTTTCATTCTTATTCATATTCATATTCATTTATTTATTTCGATTTTGGCTTGTATAAAGCTCTTACGAATGTCATATAAAATTACAATTAGTTAATGTCAAATAAGATTACAAAATTACAAAATTACAAAATTAAAATAAAATAAAACATAAAACCAGATCATAAAATTATAAAAATTTAAAAAAGTAAAAGAAAAAATTAAACAATTTACAAAATATACAAAATTTCATAGAATTTATAAATTAATCTTGAGTATCGTATCGTCAATTGAGTATAAAAGAGCTATTTACATAATCTTATGTAATCCAAGCTTGTCTATCATCGATATAGTCATCGATTCTATAATATGCCTTACTTATCAACTTTATTTACTGTGTAGGCCAACTTATCTGCTCTTAGGCCTACTTGCATAAGGATTCCCAAATTGATTTAATTAAATATTTTAATGCTGTCCCTCTTTGCCAACTACAATATGCATAATTTGCCAAAAAGAGACAGCATCACAAAATTTAACTAAAACAGTTTAAGTAAATGTTCTTGTACAAGTCCTTAGTCTGCACTAATCACAATATAATACGTATTTTTGTTACACTTAAAAAACACTGACTGAAAGAAATAAAAAATACACTTGCTTCTTGTAACTAATGATATTTTACTGGTTTCTCATTGTTATGGTCTATCAACATAACCTGGCAGATGTTATTGTACAACTTATAAAATTAATTTATAAAGGAAATTATAATACTAGCTAACACAGACTAATTAAACGATAAGCTAATAGATGATAAGCTAAATATTTTTAATACACAACTGACTGGCTTATTTGACATCCACGCGCCCCTGCGGCCAATCAGAATTAAACATCTTCCTGCGCCATGGCTTACCAGCGACATCAGAGCACTTATGTCAAAACGTAATGCAGCCAAGAGTAAATATAAATTAAATCCATCTGATGCCAATCTTTTGAAATATAAAAAGCTTCGCAACCAGTGTAGCAGGATTTGCCGGGACGCCCAACGTCAATACATTCATTCCTCAGTCGATAGCAAGGATTCTGGCAAAACCTGGCAATTCTTGGCCTCATTGGGTATTGGACGTCAACGTCAAAGCATCTCACATACGGCTAATTTGGATGTTCTTAATAAACACTTTACTAGTACGCTTCCTTTCGATGTTTTAACTAAACAAGGTACACTAAATCATCTTAACTCCATTCCTTCACATGGTGGACCTGAATTTCAGTTTAGCACGACGACTAGTAGTGAGGTTAAGAAACATATCTTGGCTGTGAAATCTGATGCTGTTGGTAGTGATGGAATAAGTAGGAAGATGATATTAATTTCACTTGAAAGTGTCCTTCCAGTGCTGTGTCATATTATGAATTATTCGCTTTCTTCTGGTACTTTCCCCACTGCTTGGGCAAGAGCTTATATTATACCTATTCCTAAGGTTCCTAACCCTTCGACTCCTTCTCATTTTCGACCAATTTCTATTCTTCCCTTTTTGTCCAAAGTGCTTGAGCGAATTGTGCATCAGCAATTAAGTATCTATCTATCTAGAAATAATATTTTAACAAATTTACAATCGGGTTTTCGGCGGGGACACAGTACAGCCACAGCCCTTGTCAAGGTCTGCGATGATATCCGTTATGCTGTTGATAATAAACTTCTTACTGTAATTGCACTTTTAGACTTCAGTAACGCCTTTAACACCGTGGACTTTGATTTACTGTTGGCTGTCTTGAATGCTGTTAATATTTCACCAATTGCTACTAACTGGTTTCGGTCATATCTGTGTCATCGTGAGCAGTGCGTTCGTTCAGACGATAAGTTATCGTCGCTTATTGCTCTCAAATCTGGTGTGCCCCAGGGTGGGGTCCTCTCTCCTCTTCTCTTCTCTATTTATATAAACTCTATTTCTTCAGTAATTTCTTCTTCTTATCATTTATATGCCGACGATTTACAGGTTTATGTTTCAGCAGCCATTGATGACCTTGCTGCAGCTATTGATTCCCTTAATGCTGATTTGAATAAGATTAGTGCTTGGTGTCGATCTTATGGTCTCTTGATAAATCCAAATAAGTCACAGGTGACTATTATAGGTAGTAAATATTACCTTTCCTTACTTTCCTATCATAGTATACCACCTGTTGTCTTAGATGGAACAACTATACCTTACACTAGTACAGTCAAGGATCTTGGCCTTATTCTTGATAATTCTTTGTCTTGGGTTCCGCAAGTTACCGAGCTAAGTCGTAGGATCTTTGCTGCTATTGGGTACTTACGGCGGTGGAAACACTTTTTACCGATTAAAACTAAAATCCTATTAGCTAGTACTCTGCTTTTACCCATTTTAGATTATGCGGATGTTTGCTATTTGGATTTGTCTGAGACCATGCTTAATAAACTTGACAGGCTGCAAAATGTATGTATACGTTTCATCTTTGGCTTACGCAAGTATGATCATATATCTGAATTTCGTGCTCAGTTAAAGTGGCTGCCAATTCGTTCCCGTAGAAATTTACACGCTCTTTCTCTCTTGTACTCGATATTATATCATCCTCAAACGCCACCTTACTTAAAAGAGCGGTTCAAATTTCTTGGCAGCAATGACTTGTCTATTTATTTGCGGTCTAAAGATGACAACAGGTTGAGAATACCATCTTGTCATACGGAGGTGTACGGGAATTCCTTCACAGTAAAGACGGTTAAGCTTTGGAACGTCCTACCCAATGACATTAGGCAATCGAAATCTGTAAATATATTCAAGAATCGTTTAAAGGATTATTATTTATCTAGTACTAATATGCTATAGAATATTTAAGTATGGTGTATGTAGGTTTATAGGTATATATTTATGTTTATATGTATTTATAAAATTATTTATGTATTATTTGTATGTAAAGTTTATGTAGTAAAGTTTATGTAGTATATTGTATAGCTGTCTATATTGTTGCACTATCCCGCTCCTATATTAAAGGTTCCTAATTAATGGGTTGTCTGGAGGAGATCACTTTTAGTGATAAGACCGCCCTTGCGCACTTTGTTTTGTTTTGTTTTCTTTTGTGTATTTTTATGTCTTGTGTAGCAATAAAGAATTCATCTATCTATCTATCTATCTATCTAAACGCTTTTGTCGCATTTTTATTTTTCGTTACAAATCTCTATTTATCACTAACTAGCAGACGCCCGCGACTTCGTGAAATAAGTTTTTTTAAATTCCCACGGGAACTCACTAATTTTTTGAGTAATATATAGCAAAGCCTAGCCAGAGATTACCCCCAACAACCTCACAACCTTTACCGCTTTATAATGTTAATTAGTATAGACTAGATGATGCCCGCGACTTCGTCCGCGTGGATTTAGATTTTTTGATTCCCGATGGAACTCTATAATTTTCAGCCTATTTGCTTCCCCGGGATACAATCTGCCCCTGTACCAAATTTCATCAAAATCGGTTGAACATATGGGCCGTGAAAGCGTAGCAGACAGACAGACAGACACACTTTCGCATTTATAATATTAAGTATGGATTTATAGAATATCATGTCCACCTTGTTAGATTTGCTATGACGTCATGCATATGATATGCATAACGTAAACCCATATACAACATTAATTTAATATTCTCTGCAGGCTAGGGCAAATAGAAAATGAAATAATCATCAACCCAACACGCCGTGACCTGGAGAAGTCGGCCCTCAACCTGGTAGTTGCGGCAACCAGCAGCAACCTGGTTGTGATGCTGGAGGGTCACGCTAATGTCATCCTGCAGCAGGACTTGCTCAAAGCCATCAAACTAGGTACGAATGTAAGTTGATTTGTTCTTCACTTTTCACACTGTGACTCAATTTATCAATAACAATAATATATACAATAATGTATGAGGGTAATATATTATAATAAGTATATCAATAACATATGAATAGAAAATGGTTTTTAGGACAAGTTTTTTAATACCCATTGTAACTCATTAATTTTCTGGGATAAAAACCGGCCAAGTGCGAGGCGGACTCGCGCACCGAGGGTTCCGTACAAACATGTAGTAAGTTTTAAATTATTAAAAAAACTACTTACTAGATCTCGTTCAAACCAATTTTCGGTGGAAGTTTGCATGGTAATGTACATCATATATTTTTTTTAGTTTTATCATTCTCTTATTTTAGAAGTTACAGGGGGGGGGGACACATTTTACTACTTTGGAAGTGTCTCTCGCGCAAACTATTCAGTTTAGAAAAAAATGATATTACAAACCTCAATATCATTTTTCAAGACCTATCCATAGATACCCCACACGTATGGGTTAGATGAAAAAAAATTTTTGAGTTTCAGTTCTAAGTATGGGGAACCCCCAAAATTTATTGTTTTTTTGTCTATTTTTGTAAGAAAATCTTAATGCGGATCACAGAACGTATGGGTTAGATGAAAAAAAATTTTTGAGTTTCAGTTCTAAGTATGGGGGAACTCCCAAAATTTATTGTTTTTTTGTCTATTTTTGTAAGAAAATCTTAATGCGGATCACAGAATACATCTACTTACCAAGTTTCAACAGTATAGTTCTTATAGTTTCGGAAAAAAGTGGCTGTGACATACGGGCGGACAGACAGACAGACAGACAGACATGACGAATCTATAAGGGTTCCGTTTTTGCCAAATTTGGCTACGGAACCCTAAAAAAGTACCCTATGTCACTCTCCAGGTCCTCAACTCTACCAATGCAAAAAATCACTTTGATCCATTGCTTTGTTGCAGCATTATTGGAGGACAAACCATCAATAAACCAACAAACAAACAAACACACTTTCGCATTTATAATATTAGTATGATAAACTTCTTCTTAAAATCTTGAGCATTTTCATAAAAATATGATTTGATTTGATTTTCATAATATGTTAATTTATTATCTTCGGGACCAATTTATCGGTTTCAATATCCTTACTAATATTATAAATGGGAAAGTGAGTTTGTTTGTATGTTTGTTCCGCTTTCACGCCCCAACAGCTTAACGGATCTGGCTGAAATTTGGCACAGAGATAGATTATAGTCTGGAATAGCACATAGGCTACTTTTTATCCCGGAAAACTAAGGAATTCCCGCGGGAACCAAAAAACCTCAATCCACGCGGACGAAGTCGCGGGCATCAGCTAGTATGTAATAATCATGATTTTTATTTCAGGTACCAAGGAAGCTCAACACATAGTAAGAAGTATACAGGCTTTACAGAAGACTCATGGCAAAATGAAGAGAGAGTATGAAGTTCAGGTTCCGATTGACCAAAGTGTCATGGATTCCGTCAAAACATTGTCTTCTATGAAGATTAGAGAAATTCTCAGGTAAAATAATTCTATCCATATACCTGATATCTGCGACTTTGTTTGCGTAGATTTTGGTTTTTTAAATATATACACTATAAAAGCATTTAATAACAGTTAAATACGGTCAATTTAATTACGGTTCATCATCACTACAGCCTATTAACGTCCCACTGCTGGACACAGGCCTCCAATCTCATAGTAGAGCGGGAATTAGAGCTTAGACCCACCGAATTTAATCACGGTTATAGTCTGATAAATAAATTAGGTTTTATTAGTAACTAGCTGATGCCCGCGACTTCGTACGCGTGGTTTAAGTTTTTTGTTATTCCCGCGGGAACTCCTTAATTTTCCGGGATAAAAAGTAGCCTATGTCACTCTCCAGGTCCTCACCTATATGACAAAAAAAGAATTAGCGAAATAGGTCCAGCCGTTCACGCGTGATGCCGTGACCAAGGGAATAGGGATTCATTTTTATGTGACTTCGTCCGCGTGGTTTAAGTTTTTTGTTATTCCCGCGGGAACTCCTTAATTTTCCGGGATAAAAAGTAGCCTATGTCACTCTCCAGGTCCTCACCTATATGACAATAAAAGAATTAGCGAAATTGGTCCAGCCGTTCACGCGTGATGCCGTGACCAAGGGAATAGGGATTCATTTTTATGTGACTTCGTCCGCGTGGTTTAAGTTTTTTGTTATTCCCGCGGGAACTCCTTAATTTTCCGGAATAAAAAGTAGCCTATGTCACTCTCCAGGTCCTCACCTATACAACAAGAAAAGAATTAGCGAAATTGGTCCAGCCGTTCACGCGTGATGCCGTGACCAAGGGATTCAATAGATAAATGTTTGCAATATTCTCACTAAAAGAAAAATTGTGAAAATGACCATTTTATAAAGCACTACTTTGAAGTTATATCATTCATTATAAACCAAACCTGCCCCCCGATTGTCTAAAAGTTGCCGATCAAATCGGTATGTACGATACCCTAAACGGATGAGAATGGATACACGAAATTGAGCTCTAATTCAATGCTATTATGGTTTATTTTACTTTGACGCCGAACTTTGACGATTTGATCGGCAATTCTTACACAATCGCACCTCGTAAATGCTGACCGATCACGATTGGCCTGAGCAATCCTCAAAAATACTCAGAGTACTTGGTCCAAAGCCAAAATTTGGATTTTTATTTTAACTATCAAATCTATTGACATTCAAATTGGCCGGAAAATCACTAGGCAGAAGCGTAGTTTTGGCTTTGGACTCACTTCTGAGAAATGCTTAGGCCAATCGCCATGTGCCGGCATTTCGGCTTTGTACTTACAGCAATAACACTAACTTTAGTGATATTCAAAATGTCTACACGAGACAATAAAACGACCATTGATATAAACTTTCGATTCATAGTGACGCAAACCACGACAAAATGTCGCGCGACAATGCGATATCAGAAGTGCGACAAACGGTGCTGAACCAACTCCGCGAAACAGAAGTCGACGTTAATATACTGCAAGACTGTTTCAATACAAACCTACGGAAGATATTCAGGGATATGATATTCGAAACTGAGGTGCGATGTGATGGCAGAGGGTTGGACGAATTGAGGAAGATTTCTTGCGAGGTATGTATAAATTTAGGGGTTTTAATATCTAATCCTTTCTTGCTTGCCATGACTGTTAAGTGTTATGGCCTTTATTTCTCAAGTTTTGAGGGCATCATCTAGTAATATATACAATTTTAATAAAACTAGCTGATGGCCACGACTTCGTCCGCGTGGATTGAGGGTTTTTTGTTTCCACGGAAACTCTTTACGGATTTTCTGGGTTGAAAAGTAGCCTATGTGTTATTCCAGCTATAATCTAAATCCAAATGTGCCATATTTCATCCAAATCCATTCAGTCGTTCTGGCGTGGTTGAGTAACAAACATCCATCCATCCAAACTATCGCATTTATACTATTAGTAAAGATAATAACTGGAAGATTCCTGTAAATTGAAAGTTTTAACTAGAGGAAGCTTTATCTTGTTAGTTTATCTTTAGAGTTTTAGTTTTTGAAAATTATTCTTATTTCTTAACAAAAAAAAAAGTAGATCTTTAACCACACTGTATAATACCATAGGTAGATTAGGTACATGCTGTACCTTAAGTCCTAGCATGAGAAGCTTGGACGGGCCAGATAGTATATGAACTGTGGGAGCTTACGCCCATCACTTAAAGCAGTATTATTTTAAAATTGTTGACGCTCTTGTTTCAGAACTAATATGTATTATCCTTATTTTAGGTACGGCATGGTACACAACATTAACAATATTAAAATAATACTGCTATAAGCAATGGTAGTAAGCCCAAAGGTATTCCTTGTTACCAGGTGGGCTTGTATGAGCCATTGCACGGCAGCGCAGTATTCCAGCGCGGGCAGACTCAAGTGCTATGTACGGTCGCCTTCGACTCGCCCGAAAGTGCTCTCAAAATGGACACCCTCACTATGATCACAAGGTATGCCTTCTTACATACAACTTATTTAAGCATACATAAATGGTGCCCTTTCGATGAGCATAGCGATTTCTTGATTAAGGATTTCTGATATGATAAACTTGTTATAAGGCTTTGATACTATTGTAATATTTAATTTTTTTTATTAATTACATATTTATTCCGTTTGCCGTGGAGACCCTGTCCATGGAGTCTTAGTGCCAAAAAATTTTTACGAGATATTTCACCGCGGTTAATTGCCTCTTCTGGTGACAGAAGGGCTGGCTCATTTTTTGCGCAAAGGATCAGCCTGGCTGTGCAGCGCGGGAATGCAGCCAGTTATTTAGTAATTAGGTTAGGCTAGCTAGCATAAACACTGTTCAGTTTCAAAAACAAAAAAAACAGAGGTAATTGGGTATATGACAATTACTAGTCAAATAAATTCTTTTTTAGTGACGATTAAATAGAAGATTTCCCAAAAGTCGTAATATCAACGTCCTCTGTTAGTTTTATGTTTGAAAACCATTTTGAACTATCGCTTGAAGTAAAAAAAAAGTGTGTCGAATTTTGATGAGGTCACAATTCACCAATACTAAGCGCGCGTTTTGACGTTTGAAAAAAAGTTGCTGATTTGATTAGTTGTCAAATACTCAATTCTTGTCGGGTATTATTGACTAAAAAAAATAGCGACATGCAATTTAAAAACAAATTTTTAAATTGAATTTTAGAAATAAAGTCAATCAAGTAAAAATTATCTTTTTTTTTTTTTCTGCAGTGGTATAAAGGAAAAAAACTTCTTCCTGCACTACGAGTTTCCATCGTACGCGACAGGGGAGGTGGGTCGAAGTGGCCCCCCGGGCAGGCGCGAGGCGGGGCATGGCGCCCTCGCGGAGCGGGGCCTGTTGCCCGTCGTGCCGCAGCAGCAGTGCACCACCAGGCTCACTGCTGAGGTGTTGGAGAGCAATGGTGAGTTACGTCCTACGCGGCAGGAGAGAGGGGGTCGAAGTGGCCCCCCGGGCAGGCGCGAGGCCGCCCTCGCGGAGCGGGGCCTGTTGCCCGTCGTGCCGCAGCAGCAGTGCACCACCAGGCTCACTGCTGAGGTGTTGGAGAGCAATGGTGAGTTACGTCCTACGCGGCAGGAGAGAGGGGGTCGAAGTGGCCCCCCGGGCAGGCGCGAGGCGGGGCATGGCGCCCTCGCGGAGCGGGGCCTGTTGCCCGTCGTGCCGCAGCAGCAGTGCACCACCAGGCTCACTGCTGAGGTGTTGGAGAGCAATGGTGAGTTACGTCTTACGCGGCAGGAGAGAGGGGGTCGAAGTGGCCCCCCGGGCAGGCACGAGGCGGGGCATGGCGTCCTAGCGGAGCGGGGCCTGTTGCCCGCCGTGCCGCAGCAGCAGTTCACCACCAGGCTCACTGCTGAAGTGTTGGAGAGCAATGGTGAGTTACGTCCTATGCGACTGGAGAGGGGGGTCAAAGTGGCCCCCCGGGCAGGCGCGAGGCGGGGCATGGCGCCCTCGTGGAGCGGGGCCTGTTGTTCGTCGTGCCGCAGCAGCAGTGCACCACCAGGCTCACTGCTGAGGTGTTGGAGAGCAGTGGTGAGTTACGTCCTACGCGGCAAGGGGGGGTCAAAGTGGCCCCCCGTGCTGGCGCGAGGCGGGATCGATTATGAATCGAAATGATGATTTGAATGAAAAACATTAATTTATTTGAAAAATAAACAAAATTACACACCAATTTTATGTACCATAGACCTAGAATATAACACAGGCTGGCGTTTGAAAGCAGCCCAAATAGACCGTAGTCTCCATAAGGGCTGACAAAAATGATCGACCGTTTTTTTTAAAAAACATGACAATGTTAACAAAACATACCTAGTTATTCTTTTCTTAATAAACAGTAAATAGTAACTTACTTTTTTAGACTAGATAATGCCCGCGACTTCGTCCGCGTTGATTAAGTTTTTTAATTCCCGGGGAACTCCTTAATTTTCCATATAACAAGTAGCCTATGTCCTTCCCTGGAATGTAACTTACCTCGATACCAAATTTCATTAAAATCGACCTTGTGCTTTTAATATTTTTGACCCAATTTTATTTTTGTTTGTAGGGTCAAGTTCCATGGCGTCGGTATGCGGCGGCTCGCTAGCGCTGCTGGACGCTGGAGTGCCGCTGACGGCACCGGCGGCGGGCGTAGCCATCGGCCTCGTGTCCCGCAGCGATGATACGGGCCACATCACTGACTACAGGATACTGACCGATTTGTTAGTGAGTCCAACATGCAGATGTTACAGCTTTTAGGGTCAAGTTCTATGGCGTTGTGGAGTTTACCACTGTGGAGACTCCACTACAGCCTATTAACGTCCCACTGCTGGGGCACATACCACCACTCTCACAGGAGAGAGAGAATTAGAGCCTAAAGACCCACCACGCTGCTCCAATGCGGGTTGGCGGGCTTTAACGACTACTATCATGTTAGTGATAATAACCGGGACCGACGGCTTTAACGTGCTCTCCGAGGCACGGGGGTGAAACACCGCAAACTTCCAACTCCGGGCTGGCACTGAGAATTTCTTAATTGAAAAACCCAATACCTAACAATTTTTATGCCCGACCGGGAATCGAACCCAGGACCTCGTGATCCGCAGTCGACTATGCTAACCGCTAGACCAACGAGGCAGTGGAGACTAGATGGCTGGAGTCTGTGGAGACTAGATGGCGTTAATCTAATCTATGACACACTGTAGATATCATACCGAAAAGAGAGTCCTACACGATGATGGTGCCACCAGCACAGCTTCGATAGCTTATATCTCGGAAACCTGACGCTTTAGAAGATTTTGTCTCATATAATACTTGCTTGTATTGATGCCAGCTATTGATTAATACAGGTTTTATGAGTGGCTGTTATTTCGAAACAAAATTTAATGGCGGGATGATAAGTAAGCCAGTCTCAGTGACGTGCGCAGTATTCGGAGACCGGGTAGGCATTGGTTACGTAGATACCTACTTTCAGGCAGGAAATGATAAAAATTATGCATTGAGCTTTTTTAATTAGGGTAAGCAGTACCTTTATACCTTTATGTAGTGAACGCCACTGGCCAGACTCCGTACTAAAATATTCACCCTTTTCTTACTCGTTTCATTCAGGGTATAGAAGATTACATGGGTGACATGGATTTCAAAGTAGCTGGCACTAAGAAGGGCATAACCGCGCTGCAAGCCGATGTCAAGTTGCCAGGGTTGCCGCTCAAGATCGTAATGGAGTCCATACAGAAAGCTTGCGACGCCAAGAGCAAAATCATCGATATCATGAACCAGTGTATCGACAAACCCAGGTAACTTACCATGCTTTATTTCTGTTGGTCTTCAAAATTTACAGATGACCTTGATTGAAGGATGATTGACAAACCAATTCGGATCATGATCGGATGTCATTTCACGCCACCAAAAAGGTGGGTAATTCATCTTCTGCGCAAGTTCAAGGTCAGGGTTGGTTATAGGCTTCAAACAAAATGGCGGGAACTGAACCATTGTCCTTGTTGAACGACGAAAGCGACGCGAAGCAATGCGACGCGACACAACTCCATACAAAATGACAAACTTATTAACGCAATAAAGTGAGGCACGTAATGTTACTGATGCGTCGAGTCACGTTGTCGCGTCTGTCGCTGATGTAGGATAGGGCCTAAGAAGGGCATAACCGCGCTACAAGCCGATATCAAGTTGTTTTTTTTTTTTCTAAATTCAACCGCCCAATTTCTTGTTTGCTCTTCTCGGTAGCTGTGGCATTCCAACCAATGGAGATTCACTCGACGATTCAAAAGCAATTATACAAGTTTATTTGAATTTTAAAAAAACATTTGAACTCTAACATTACTCATTACTTAGGTAAAACATTACTCATTACTTAGGTACTAGGAATCCATGAATTTAATGAAAAGCCACGGTAAGCTGTGCTTTTATGCCTTGATGGACATGCACAGTTCTAATATTATATAGTTGTATTTTACTGATCTTTCCTATACTATTAAAAACGAAAGATTGACTGACGAACCAATTTGAATCCGTACAAACACCCTGTTGCTGGTCATTTCACACCAACAAAAAGTTGTACAACTCACCTCACCACGTTTAAGGTCAGAGTCGCTTGTATTATAAGCTAACATTAATATTATAAGCATGATATCCATATCCATAGGCATCTTCAAAAACTACTTAAAATTTACTTATCCTATAAAAACTAAATACTTAAAATACTAAAAAAATACTTAACTAAATACTTAAAATATGATAAAATAATTAAACTGAGGTCACTTCTAGTTAAGATATATCCATGTTTACACAGTTTCGTGGCAGACTATCCGTGTACTTGGTATGTTTTTGTTCAAATCGTACAGCTAATGCCTAAGACTACCCTCATTATAAATTTAAGAGAAACTGAGTTGTATTAATATGTTTAGAATTGTATGTTTGTTGTAAATTATAGTAATATTATAGTACTAATAATAATTATAGTAAATTTAATTATGTGCGCTCGAAATGTAATGTTCTTATTAAGACTAATGTTGTAATTCACTTATTTGAGACTTACAGGCTAACTTATTAGCCTGTAAGTCAAATAAGTGAACTGTAAAATTCTTTCTGAGACAATAAATATCTTCAACCATATCCTGTGAAACGGGATATAATTTGAGCCAGATATAAACAACACGCATACCCCTTATTCCCATTATCAATTTTCGTGATACATAATTTTTTTTCAGACAAGGCCGCAAAGAGAACATGCCAGTTATGGAAGAAATGGAGGTAGAAGTCCACAAGCGCGCCAAGTTACTCGGTATAGGAGGATCTAATCTCAAGAAGTTGTACATAGAGACTGGAGTTCAGGTATTTATCTAGACATGTCATCCATCAGCCTGCATCCATCCACTGCTGGACAAAGGCCTTTTCGAGAGCGCGCCACCAAACACGGTCCTCTGCCTTCCTCATCCATCCGCATCTAGACTTGTATAGTTGTCCTAATTATTTATTTTATAATTTACTAGCTGATGCCCGCGACTTCGTCCGCCTGAAATAAGTTTTCAAGTTCCCACGGGAACTCCCTAATTTTTCGGGTTAATGTATAGCTGACACTTACAAATAATGTGGCACAAGTAATGTCACAATTCTTTTTTTAAATTGAAAACCGATTTTGAAAATTCTGGTATAATTCTGGGAATTCTCAAAATCGGTTCAGTAGATCCAGACTTTACCCCCTGCAACGTCACAAACTTTGCCTCTATAATATTAGTATAGATTTATTTTAGGGCATCCAAGTGGTTACATTACGTTAACAGGAAAAATATAGCTAGATAATATAGTAATATGCATTATTGGAAACCCACTAAGAGATTGCCATTGCTTGCAGTATAATGTTAAATTTCACTATGGCCCGGAGAAAAACGAAATAAAGATACTTAAAGTAACCGTATTTATTTATTTTTATTCAATGACAAGTTAGCTTGACACTGAAAAGATTTGAGGTGTAATCTTAGGCGCTGCGCTAACGTAGACACTGTCACTAAAACCGTGGTTTTCACACTGTTCGGCAATTCCTGAATGCCAATTTGAAGCAAGTCAAATTGGGTATTTGACTAATAGTCACATTCTTCTTTTGTGATTATTAAATAGAGGATCTCCAAAAAGTCGTAATTTCCACGTCCCCAGTCAGTTGCTGTCCTTGATTTCTTGTTGGATTCAATTTTTGGGCCTTTCCGCAGATTTATTATGCATCTTTGGGTCTGTCATAATGACTCTGAAACGTCAATTCCAATAACTCAGGCTGAAACTCAGGCGAGACAAATTCACCGGTTTTGCTAGCGTTCAGCCTAAGTTAGTGGAATTGACGTTTGAGAGTCATTATGACAGACCTACAGATGCATAATAAATCTGCGGAAAGACCGAAATAGCGCCCTCTACCACAAAGTTGACGAACTTTTTTTCTCTAAGGAAAAAATATTTGTATTGCCTGTTAGGACACTGCTGTTTCCCCATTAGGAGCTCTAGGCGAGGTCAATGGGGATTTGTGAAATTTTTTTCGCCTGTGTGAGGAATAACCTTTGCGCAAAAAATTAAAAGTCCTCCAAATCTCATATTTTTCCAGATAAGTCCGATAGACGAGACTCGGTACAGCGTGTTCGCGCCATCTCAGGCCGCTATGGACGAGGCGCGCGTGCGCATTGCGGCCAGCCTTAGCGCCGAGCGGACGCCCGAACTCGAGTTCGGTGCCATCTACACTGCTAAGGTATTCTCCGTTCCCTCACTCTCATAGTGAGTTAGGACCGATGGACGAGAATTCCCCGTTGTCCTAGATGAGCGACAAACGCGGCAAAGCAATGCGACGCAATATTATCAAACATGAAACATTAGGCTTGCGTTGCCTCGTAGATGCGTCTGTCATTTTATGTGGCGTCGTATCGCGTCGTGTCTTCATACAACGTAACTTCATACAACTTCCATACTAGAAGTGCGTTTTTAAGTTTGATAAAGAGTTGCTGATTTGATTGAGTTGCCATCATCCCTATTAAGGATTCATGTACTCCTACAATCGCCGCTGTAACTAACGTCACTATAATAACAAATTTGAATGTTTGTCAGGTGGTGGAAGTGAAGGACATAGGTGTGCTAGTGACTCTGTACTCCGGTATGTCTCCCGCACTGGTTCACAATTCGCAGCTCGACCACAGAAAGGTACCTACTATACTCAGAATTTTAAGTCGATTCCAGATTTGACAATTTCAGTGTTGCCACGTTATGACAAGTACTAAATAGTGACGTTGCGAAATTATTCGATACGGAAATAGAATATTTCCGAACCGATTCCTCTCGTTTATAGTAGTACTAGCTGATGCCCGCGACTTCGTACGCGTGGATCGAGGTTTTGTTGTTCCCGCGGGAACTCTTGAATTTTCCGGGATAAAAAGTAGCGTATGTGCTATTCCAGACTATAATCTATCTCTGTGCCAAATTTCAGCCAAATCCGTTCAGCTGTTGGGGCGTGATTGAGTAACAAACATCCATACATCCATACATCCATCCAGACATCCATCCAAACTTTCGCATTTATAATATTTATTTTTAGTAGTATATCTAAACAACTACTACTTTAATAGAAACTAAGTATATCAAGAAATTAAATATTTCTGAACGGATAATTTAGTTATGACGATTAATTTTATTAAGGATCTGAGAGTTTTCTTTAATAATTGTGTGTGAAATAAATAAAAAAATGTGATCATGAAGAAACATGAGAAATAAAACAAATAGATGTATTATGGTAATATTTTATTTTATAAATCGTCGCCGTCATCGATTTTTGTGTTCATCACTACACTATTATATTATGTGGTATCATTATTTTACAAAATGACAGTAGCTAATGTCAAATGTGGAATCGAATTATAATTCCGACATTAGTATAATTAGCAGTCGTTTGCATAGGGGTCATCCATAAAGTACGCCACACTAATTTCGTGATTTAATGACCCCTCCCCCGTCCTTGTCACAATTGGTCACATTTGTGAGCCCCCCCAGTGTGACGTCACATATCTTGCAATTTTACATCTAGAAATTATTAAATTAAAACAGCACTGCAATTTGGTATTTTTAACGTTGGATTCGGATTTTGAAATGTGACCCCTCCCACCCCTTGTCACACAATGTCACACTTAGTCGTTATATTAAACCCTTACCCTCCATCGGTTTCTACACGGTTTGTCTTTGTCGGTTGGGTGGTAACTAGCCATGGCCGAAGCCTCATGGCCGAAATTTCTTGTCAGCTCTTCTCGAAAACTTATCAGTTGCTCTTTTATAACAAGGTATTTATAGGGTAACAAGTATTTGCACTGATTTGTGAGATGCTTCATGCTGGATGCTAAACCGATTGCTTCCATGCAACTTTGTCATTGAGAAAGTCATCAATCCATACTAATATTGTAATGCGAAAGTGTCTGTCTGTCTGTCTGCTACGCTTTCACGGCCCACCTGTTCAACCGATGTTGATGAAATTTGGTACAGTACAATACAGGTTGTATCCGGGGAAGGACATAAGCTACTTTTTATCCCGGAAAATTAAGGAAATAAATAAATAAGAGATCCCGCGGGAAATTTAATCCACGCGGACGAAGTCGCTTCATCTAGTAGTATAATAACCTCTACTCAACAAATGCTGTTTAACAGTGTTTCAGATCTTGTGTTTTTATCTTTTGCAGATAATGCATCCATCAGTTCTGGGTCTGGACGTGGGATCAGAAATCCAAGTGAAGTATTTCGGCCGCGACCCGGTGTCGGGCCAACTGAGGTTATCCAGAAAAGTGCTGACGTCACCTCCGCCCGGCATCGTTAGGAAACTTGACAAAAATTAAATAATAGATTATTACTTTAAGGAACTAACGTGATAAATCGCTTTTTGAATGTGATAAATTCAAATTCAAAGTATATTTATTCAAAAAAAAGACGCGCCGAATTGACAACCTCCTTTTTTTTGGAAGTCGGTTAAAAATTGGTACCTACATTGTACACTTTCTAAACGTAAAGTTATACAAAGTATAAGAAATGGTGATAATTAACGGGATAAGACGGGAAAGCAAATCCTCGTAGCCATTTTCATTTAGAACTAGACTATTGGGGCGATTTCGTCTGATCGTCCGCAAAAATTCGCTGGAAACCTTTTGATTTTTTGCAATATAAAAGTAGCCTATTTCGGTGTCCGGATTACAAGCTTACTATGTGCCAAATTTCGTCAAAATCGGGTAAAAGTACCAGACACTGATACAGAATATTAATGTATCCATACTCGCCTATTGCGTTCCACCCATTTCGTATATTTTTAGTTCTAATATTGTAAAAAGATGCTTGTTTGTATTAAAACGATTAAAATTTTAAGTTTTAGGTATGTTAGTAAATAAATTGTAAATATTTTTTACCAATAAATGTGTTTTTTCTTATCAGTTCATTTTTGAATGACTGATTTTACCCACAAAAAGTTATCTGAAGAAGGTAAATATAAAACTTGTTATTTTATTTCCATTAAATGTGTATTTGATCAATAGGTCTCTTTTCTACTGAAAAAAAAAACAATATAATTTTACCATTTTTATTGAAAGAAATATTTTTATGTACAATTTATGAAAAAATATGTATCACAAAGGGACGTTTTGTCGAAGGCACTACATTACAATAAAGCTGTATCCACATACAACCTGCAATGCTAGGGATCGGACGGTAACAATAATAAATTTAAGCCTATGGTAGTGCACGGCCCGACTAAGACTGGCATTGCACGGATATGTGTGGATATACCCTTAACCCCGCGGGATCTAAATAACATTTACACAAACAATTTACTCAAAAATGTAACATCGTATCAAAATTATACTTAATTTCTTGTAAATATACATAATGTTACATTTTTAAGTAAATCATTGGAACTCTTATAATTATTATATAATCTACGAACAATTAACTGTCAAAAAATAGAGGAATTAAAGAACACGACACGAAAGGTGAAAGTTCTATTTTGTGATGCGATGCAGGAAATTAAGCAAGGGCATTTCCACATTACATGGAAAATGCTATCGAAGTTTCTCTGTGATAAAATCAGAAATCACAGTTCGAAGAACCGATAGATATTCTCAAGATACTACCTCGAACAAAGGGTTCTCGTGATCGCAAAGGCTTTTTCAAACTTTCGTGGTGGGTACTTTAATAACATTACTTAAGCCGACTACACACGAAATCATAGTTACAAATTCCGGGTGTAAACGGTGTTTGATTAAATATTCAAATATTACAAAAAAAACATCGATAACATAATATTATACTCTATTATGTCAAATTCCACGTTTTAATACTTGCAGTCTTTGATTTCGTTGTGACTACCAGCATTAATATAATAATAATTAGGTAAGTATATTTATTTATTAACATTTAAATATTAACGCTATTTACAATATATTCGATGAGTAATCAATTATTAATTAATAATATTAATAATAATAAGATAATTTAATTCGAATAGGAATACTCTGCGCAGAGCGAAGACTATGAAAACACCTAACACCGTGCGAAGTAAAGGTATACGCCCACTGTAGAACATCGTAACAATGATAAAAAATATCCAAGACTTTTGCATATACAAAGACCATTACCATTGTCAATCTTATACATATTTGGGCGTGCACCCTAATCAGTACCCATACTTTTAAACTCACTTGAAAACAGACAACTATTGTAACAAGTTACATGTCTAAAGTATATATTTACAGGTGTAAAATAAATGGGCACTGTAAAATACAGTGGCAATATGACATGAAAACCTAGCTCTAATGGCGATTTTATATTATTCGCTAGAATTTTTATATATCCACACACAATCCTAAGCGAATCTATCCGCACAAATAAACAAAACTGACAAAAATATTCGAAAAAACAGCTACCAAAAATAAATGATAAGACAGTGACGTCGGTTCTGACGTCGCCACAACTTTGAAGATGAAAAATAATTATTGTTATAAGGTATTTTACCTTACCAAAAAGGAATCAAAAACAAAAAGTACACAAAAGTGTAAAAAATACTTACTGGCAATGGTTATGGGACGTCATTTATTTTCTGTATTTTCTCTTATATTTGATTCTATCAATATTGAGATCATAATGACTAAAAGTAGTCATATATTGCCACCATATTCTATTTTTATCACGTGTATGCTTAGATTATACACTTTGGACTATCATTACTACGTCATATAAATAATGTGATATCATATTATATTGTGATTAGATATTTACACTAAATTTTTGATCACATTTCGTGTCTTGGGTGAATAACCTAAGCGCACACGCATGAATAAAATATATTGTGTAAACAAGAGACAAGTACACGCTACAAAAACAACATAAAAAGCTTACAATATTGAAAATAAATATTGGCAAAAATACCAAAGACAATTAAAAATAATATTATCATAGAGTAAATAAACCTCGTTGCTGCAATATTATGCATCGTTTCTTTCTTCTTTTCAATTTAAAAATTAATGGCATTAGACTCAAAGCGTTCAAGTACGCTCGAAACGTAAACATTTTTTTTTTTAAATTATTGATTGATTTAACAAAAACATTTTTTTTTGTCATAACCTAGTTTATACCTGGCCGACATTTTAGTTTAACTAGAGAGGCACGAATCTTATATTTTATAATAGTTGATGGCAAGAATGTTGAATGCAATATGTTTTATTTATTATTGAAAAAGTCTAAATAGCCTCTTATTTAACAGTCTTAGCAAGACAGGGTATGTGGTCCAATTAAGAAGAAAGAAACTGTCACGTCAAACTTATCTACATGTCAAAAGGGACACCTAACCATCTGAACCATTAAATAAATATAAGTAAATATTATCACATACCCTGTCTTGTCTTCTCAAAAATAACTTTTTACATTTCATATCGTTTAACATGAGTATTTAATTATTTTATCGTTTTGTTTTCGCTTTGTGAATATTTTGACGTCCGAAGAATCAATAAATCCATCTTCAATTGATTGGATAACATAATTATTAATTACAAATTCCTTTTATAAGAAGCATAATAATATAAACTTTATAGTTTTATTATTCAAGGCACATTTAATTTACGTAAATAAGGCCATATTCATTTCGATTCTTATATAAATAATCGTATATTTTTATTTATGTATCGACCTGGAGATGATTGTTTTTGGAACATGTATATAATTTAAACTTTCTAATATCAACATCTTTATATCTTATCATTAGGACGAATTCGTAGATTTGAACGATCAAAACTGGTCTAGTATTTTTTTTCTTTCATTTCCCTACTTGTAAAAGGACCGGATCCACGCCCCATACAAATCTGAACTGTCTCCTTTAAACTGTTAGTTTCACCTTCTAGAATGTTCTTGCCAATGAAAAAATATTTCAAGAAAACGCAAAAAAAACACGAAATTCGCTAAATCTATTTCAGTGAAGTAGATTAGTGATTTTCATGACACCCAAAGAATCGTGAAAAAAAAAATAGTGTTTTCTTATTTTTAACATTGGCAAGAATATTCTTGCTCAAAAGAGCTTTGAAATGTAAGGCCTCAGAAAAACAATTGTTAAGTTTTTCAATAATGAATTACTTGAACTAAAGCGTCCAAAGTCCATTGTGTAAGTATTTGCTCCAAAGCTAATTGTTTTGAAAGAATTGGACATTCTGAGATAACTAAGTCCCCTTTTACTAAGTATTATAAACACAAAAATGTGGTCATACTTTCAATAATTGTAGTGTAAAATAAGTAGTTCCAGGTTCTAAAAGGTGCAATCATCTCCGGGTCACGTGATCTCATTAGCTGACAATTTACGGGCCTGCCCATACAATATCGCTAAATAGAGGTTTCTCAATGCTTATAAACGTAAACATACAAACTCAGATATCGAAAGATATTGAAGTACGCGCTGCGTATCTAACTTTGTTCGAACGCTAAGTTTTGCCTTGCAGTGTAATCACCCAGATCATAAAAAAATATATAACTATGGATGTTTGATTAATTGAGAGTGGAATGAAACGCCACTTTATTATGGTTAGCAAGAAATACGACAGCGCTTGCCGTGTGACGTCAAATTCGCACAACCCATTCTGCTAAAAATTTCTAGCTGAAAAGCGCACTCACTTGGAGGTGCGCAAGATGTTACGAAAATAAAAGTTTTTCTTGTAAATTTTCCATATATCGTTTTGATAACTGTAACTAAACTGCTCAGCATTAAATGCATTACGTTTATACGCACCACGAAGTAATCACTACCTGGCGCTTATGCCCTGATGCTGGTCTTCCCCCAGGGTTACTGGCTGAGTCCGAACAGCTTGAGCGCGTTGAAGGCCGTAGCTAGCGCCACGTCCTCCGGCCCCTGGCCCAGGAAGCCCGCGATCAGCTCCACTATGGCGGGCAGGGCGCACGGCTCGTTGCGTTGGAACGTGCAATAGCGATTCACGAACGTCATGGATCTGCGTAACATGGTTATCGTTACCTATACTAATAAATAAAGAGGTAAAGTATGAATGAATGAATGAAAAATTCTTTATTGTACACCAAGAAATACATAATTATAAAAAATAACAGTAAAACTCTACCAGTACGCTTACTCTTGAGTTTTTACATTGCAAATTCGTTTGACGCAGTGACAGTTCGATCACATTAGCTTCAAAGTAAAATGGACCCAAAAGCTCTTGCTTTAAAGTCACAAATTCAGAAGGTAGGTAGGTAGGCTGTGAATAAATACACGGAATGATGAAATGAGCTCTAACGCATTAAGTTTAAGGTTCATTTTACTTTAACGCTCACCTCACGATTGTCATCAAGCGCAAGCCTATTTCGCAATAATTAAAAAAACTCTGACCCCCAGTACTGAAAAACATCTATAGTCCCACAAACTTATCTGACCCAGTGACAGTAGCTGTTATCACATTTAGTGTTTCTAATAAATATTTAAAACAAACACCTCACAATATTATTATTTTAGTAATTGATAACAAAAAAGATGTCATAACCACACCTAATCAGCTATGAAACACCTAGCTTACATATGGTGCTAAACTGGTAGCGCCTGACAAACATTTCGACATCCTATGGAGTACGGAACCCTTATTAACGATTTTCGGATTTTTTCCTATACTTGTGCTGTGAGACCTTGCCAAATTTCATGATTCAGCCTATTCAGCCTAACATGTCAGCTAGTCATTTACATTATCTTCAACAGTATTATAAGCTTTTTAAGGAGCATTACTTTAATGGACTAAATAAAGGATGCTTATCCAGTATATTGATCTTTTATCATCTCGCTTCATTACTTATCTGACAGTATCTGCTACAGAGGAGACTATCTACGAATATCAATAGATATTCAAAACAAATACAACAATCTTCACCTTGGTTAAAAATCAATAATATTATCCGCGCTTGGGTTTACTAATCCTTTAACCAAAGGTTGACTGTAAGACATCGCTTTAGCAGTAAGACCGCCTGTGCACGTTTCTATGAAGTTTTACTACTTCTTTTTTAATTGTATTACTGTATTATTACAATATGTGTACAATAAAGATAACTAAATTAATTATTAATTATGTAATTTATAAATTGTTAAAGTACACGTATGGTGTAGTATTCAATTAGTGTGCCAAGAAATACATATAAGTTTCAAAACAAATTTTACATTGAAAATCGATTTCAAAAATTCGAAAATAATCTAAAAATCTTTTTCCATGATAATAATACACATAAAAATCCTTCATCTGATAAAAATAATGATTTTTAACCAATAGAGATAGGCTGCCATGGCCGAAATTCGGTCATGGCAGCCTATCTCCAGAATGATTAGCCATCTGTTCGGGAGATATTATATTGCACAAGTGTGTGCGACAGATGCACTTTGTTTGTTCCTTTACTCTTATAGCCCGACGGAACGGAACTCCCGGACGGAAATCCGACACGAGCGGAGAGAGATCAGGCGTAGGACCGACTGCTTTACGTGCTCTCCAAGGCACGGAGATTGTAATAATAACAAAGGAGAACTTTTCCCAAAATTTCCAAGAAAAATGAGATTTGGGCTATTGAATGTTAACCGAATTAAAGGTGAAACATTGGAAATGTACTCAGTAGGATTAAAAGAAACTACATAATCAGTCTACATACCTTTCTGTAAGCGAATCCTTAACGTGCAACGGCAGTTTGGAAGCCCTCATGTTAGGATACATGAACGGAGAGTCTGTCTCAACCAGCAATTTGTCCAAAGGCAGTATCCTTTCAGACAACAACCGTCTAATACCACCATCGGATTTATCCTTACAAATATACCCCGTTATACCCAAATAGAACCCTTTCTCTATGTACTTGATCCCCTGTTCTACAGATCCTGTGAAGGAATGGATCACTACTGGTGGTAGACGGTTGCCGAATTCGTCCAAAATCTTTATCAAGTCGTCCTGAGCTTCCTTCTCGTGGACGAATACTGGTTTTCGGAGCTCACAGGCTATTTCTACCTGTGAACAATAAAAACCTAGATAGGTTACATCCTATAGCGGATTATAGCGAATTAAGTGATTCTCGCGACTTCGTCCGCGTGGATTAAGTTTTTTCGATTCCTGGGGACACTCCCTAATTTTCCGAGATTAAACGTAGCCTATGTCCTTCCCCGGAATGTAACCTACGCTATACCAAATTTCATCAAAATCGGTTGAATAGGATGGGCCTTGAAAGCGTAACAGACAGACAAACACACTTTCGCATTTATAACCCTGTTTCTCGGTTATCACGGGATCAATATCTACCATACCATTTCCAGTCTGCCTTTGCTAACATTTCAAGACGCATAATTTACCACGGATTCCTAAAAAAACTTGAGAGGTGTCGAGGGACAGATTGAACGAAGTTCACACGCGAAGTTCGAAGAAACACGCGCACGCCGCACGGCTTACAACTATAGCAAAAAGTGTCGTTACAACCTTTGGTCTTATTTTTTTCCGTCTAGCCCCCTTTCGTAACGCGCGATAAGGAACTTCGTTCCAAAACCTAAATCTACTCAGACAAGTTGTGGGAATCGGCGAGTAATGTTTTAAAACGGATTACACAGCCTGTCATTACACAGACATGTGTCTGTTTATCGTCAGTGACGCCAAGCCGTCGGCTCGTCCAGTTGAGCAGCTAAATATAGCGGCTGACAAGCTATCGACGTGCCATTGAACGCAGAACGCCTGAACGCCGCGACTGGAGCACGCGTGATAGGGGTGACGAGGCTATTTGATATTTTAGCACAAAATAATTTAATATAAAAAAATCTTTTTAAACAACCGACTTCAAACTCCCGCGCCATCTTTACAACAACAAGCACACGCTATAGAAAGTACTTATTTTATTGTTGATATTTTAAATACTGCTCGACCGATTTCGATAAAATGTACCTATATGGGACCACTTGGGAAGTATGCCCTTTCAAATGAAAAAAGAATCATCCAAATCAGTCCACCCAGTCAAAAGTTCTGAGGTAACAAACATAAAAAAAAAATACAAATTGAGAACCTCCTCCTTTTTTTGAATTCGGTTGAAAATAAACGGAAGGTCGGTTTTTCTAAAACCGAAAACCAGTTCATTTTTTTTATAACAGGGCTAACCTGTAAGGGCTACAGCAGTTATATATTATACTAGCGGACGCCCGCGACTTCGTTCGCGTTGCTTAAGTTTTTTAATTCCCACAGGCACTCCTTAATTTTCCGGGATAAAATAAATATGTCACTCTCCAGGTCCACATCTTACCCACCCATGAAAGAAATCACGTCGAACTGTTGCTCTGTTGCGCCGTGATTGAAAGACAAACTCTCTATTTAACGTCCTTGAGGATAAAATTTTCAAAAACTGTGAAACACGTATTTTTTTATTTTAAACCAGAAGCCCAAATACCAACTTCCATGGCTATAACTTGAAAAATGAAGGAGTTTCATACAAACTTTAACCCCTATTTTACCCCTTTAGGGGTAAAATTTTGAAGAACTGTGACACACGTATTTCTTTATTTTCAACCCGCAGCTCATATACCAAGTTTCGTTGATATAACTTGAAAAATATTTTGAGAAAAGTAGGCCTTTCATAACAACTTTCATCCCCTATTTCACTCCTTTGGGGTTCGAATTTTCAAAAACTGTGAAACACGTATTTCTTCATTTTTAACCCGCAGCTCATATACTTACTAAGATTTATTATCTATAACGTGAGAAATGAAGGACTTTAACTTTCAACCCCTATTTTTTACCTTTGGGGGTAGAATTTTGAAAAAATGAGACAGACGTACTTCTTTATTTTTTAACGAAAGTCAAAATACCAAGTTTCGTTGATATAACTTGAAAAATATCTTGAGAAATGAAGGCCTTTTATAACAACTTTCATCCCCTATTTCACCCCTTTGGGGGTGGAATTTCGAAAAACCCTTTCTTAGTGGATACCTAGTCATCACAAAGAACACACTCTCCAAATTTCATGTCTCTAGGACCAGCGGTTTAGGCTGTGCGTTGATATATAAGTCAGTCAGTCAGTCAGGACTTTGAATTTTATATATTATATAGAAGATTAAAGTTATACCCCTAATCGGTTTCCAACTTTCTAAACGGCATAACGCGTTTGGCGGTACGTCATTGCCGGTAGGGTGGTAACTAGCCACGGCCGAGCCTCCTGCCAGGCCAGACCAGAGAACATTCAGAAATTATAAAACCCGAACTTACGCTACGGAGATCGAACCCGGGACCACCCACTTATAAGACCACTGCGCCAGGGAGGTCGTCAAACCTAGCGACGCGACCATGTATGTCTTCACCGGCAGTACACACAAACCGATAAGTGTATGGATTTAATTACAACTCGTAATAAGCGATGAGCTCTAGCCAGGGCGCGCAAGCAACATTGTTAAAATTAATTCTTTTGCGCCACTGACACAACCCTAGTACCAAAAAGTGCAACGTAGGTGGCGTCTTACTAAATCAATTTGACCTCCAAAGTTCATATCAATGATACACAAGAGTTACTTTACTAATTCGGTCCAAGACGTACGCATGTGTCTACAATCTACATATCCGTCTAAAACATTCCTTCCTCTGGAACTTTCCACACCTGCGGTTATTTCCGTTCTAATATTGGAATAGACTATTTTTAGCGTCGATTTGGAAAATAGCGAGCCCCGAATAGCCGGCATTTAGTTTATGTGAAAAATCGTCCATTTCTAGTTCCTAGTTCTAGTACTCTTTCTAATTTCTTAATACATTAATTTATGAGAATACTATCTGATGCCCGAGACTTCATCCGCGTGGATTGAGATTTTTGATTCCCGCGGGAACTCATAAATTTTCCGGAATAAAAAGTAGCCTATGTCCTTCCCCAGTATGTAACCTACATCCATACTAAAATTCGTCAAAATCGGAAAGCGTAGCAGACAGACGGACACATTTTCACCACATTTTCGCATTTATAATAAATTAAGTATGGATATGGATATGAAGATAATATTAAGTATGGATAAGTATGGATATGAAAATATCTAATATTAAGTATGGATATGGGTCATAGGCATAAAAAAATTATCAAGAAATAATACTCATTAAGGCTATTCGATATCATCCTTTGTTTACATCGCGCGCATGCGTGACTCACTCATTAGATGAGTGTGAACATTCATTATCTGCTTCGCGACTCGCGAGACATGCTAATTAATGGCATGGTAATTTTGCGCCAATTTCATCAGCTACCAAACCGTGGACCTTTTATTTTCGGGTTGAGTATGCAAAGGCCTTACTGGCCGCTACAGGGTTGGACGAGCGCTTGGAATTGCCGAGAAATGAGCCCTAGTACTCGAAGACATCGGTTAGGCAATGTCTACCTAAAGGGCGCCTCCTGTGAGGCTCGGACCATGGCTTGAGATGACGTTGGAAACCTAATAATTGAACATATTAAGGTCTAATCTACTATTATATCTGTTGTGCGCTTTTCCAATTTCTAACGTGACGATATTAATTATCGCGGAAGTCTACGGCATTTCGACGATACATTTACATCGATACGCTCTTTTTTTTCTATCCACGATAAAATTCATGTAACATGAACGTCCACATAATACATTTTTGTCGTAGACGTTAACATCAACTCCGCCCTGCCTTATCATTTTTTATTGATTCTACATCATCTCGCATCAACACTAACCTGTGTTTTGAAGACGTCCTTACACACTCGGGTGCAGCAACCGTGGCGGTCAACTCCGCTCCGCCTTATCATTTATTATTGACCCTACATCTCGCATCAAAACTAAACTGTCGTTCGAACACGCCCCTACATACTCAAGTGCCGCAACCGTGGCCGGCAACTCCGCTCCGCCTTATCATTTTTTATTGATTCTACATCATGTCGCATCAACACTAATTAACCTGTCGTTTAACACGTCCATACACACTAGGGTGCCGCAACCGTGGCCGTCAACTCCGCGCCGCCTTATCATTTTTTATTGATTCTACATCATCTCGCATCAACACTAACCTGTCGTTTAAACACATCCCTCTGCACCTGTGGCTCTGAGAAGTCCTTGGTATAGTTGAGACCGCACTCTCCGATCGCTACACACTCGGGCGCCGCTGCCGTGGCCGTCAACTCTGCCCACGCCTCTTCATCTGTCATTGATTTTGCGTCGTGAGGGTGGACACCTGGGAATAAATCGTTGACTTAAAAACCATAGACTATCTCCTCATCTAGCTAGTTATCTTCAGCTGTTGACTAAGCCTCTCGGAGAATCGGGGTGGAATCACGGAATGAGGAGCCCAGTTTACTATGTTTGGCGATTTTATTTCATTAATTTTACATAAATGACCCCTCTAAATTTGGAATTTCAATAATGAAAATTCCTTTCGTTCGGCGGCCCGGGCGAACCGCCCTACCCTAAGGGTGCGTTTCTACCAGAGATGCGCTATGTTGCTTAGATATTAGATCAAGCATTCCTATTGACACTTCCGTAGCTTAGCAAGGTAGCACTTCTCTGGTGGAAACGCATCTTAATCGCCCGCCACGGACTCTGTTTTCATAATATTTTGTCCCATCAATATTAGTAAAATTTCCTGAAACGTTAGATCCTGGGTAAGGACATAAATAAAACTAATGGTGTAAGGACTTTTTCGAGTTCTGATTCAGTAACTGAATAGAAATGTAACTAAATAAATAATCACTATCCATTTCCATATTCATCATCTTTAACCATGAAGTGTTCCAATGATCAAGCATAGCCACAAAAAATTTAACAAATACACTTTTCAATTATGTATTATGCAATCATACTCCTACCTTGCAATGTTGCATAAAATGCTCACAAGTTTTATGTATGACAGAATTTTTGCTGGATTAACATTTCAAATTATGTATCTATGTAATTATGTAGTTCAAATAAGAAACTGTACATAAAATATTTTTACTTTTTTTTTGTTTTGGTCTTCAAGGTAGAAACTGTGTTACAAACAGAGTATAGTTTATCCAGCAATTGGACGTAAACAGTTGAAGTACTACCTAAAAGAGCCTTTTAAGGATGATTTTTTTTTAATATACTTGCTATAGTGTATAGCGAGCAAACAAGCAGGCCTTATGTTAAGTAATTTCCATTTTTCCAGCCATGAACATTTGCATATTGCAGCACCAGAGGAACCACCAATGCATTGCGGGCCATTGAGAAATTTGTTTATCCACCCTTTGAAGAGTCCTATATTATTAGTAATCAAGATGGAAGCTGGTTTCATAATTTGCAGGTATGTGGCAGAAAAGACTTGGAATAATGGGAGGTGGTGGTGCAGTAATTTCCTTCAAAAGAATTTTGAAATTGTTACTGCTAAGTACACTGCAAGTGTTTTCTTTGCAGGAACTGCTTTGAAAGAGCCAAAGATCTTCATTTAATAATAAATGTTTTAAATAGTCAAACCTGGGAACCTAGTCCACATTATTATCCCAAGAAAACTCCTACCATTATGTGATGAATGGAAAGTCACAACCTTCAGCAACAAGGAATACAACACAGAGAGCGTACTAACCTGCTGTGGAATAAATTGTGCTGGGATATAGGCGAGTTAATCTCAGTGCTTCCTTACTGCTGCGGACCGATGTGCCAGTAACCATGATCTTTTGGACACCTGCAACAATATTGCATTATTAACTATTTGTAGCAATCTAAAGCCCGGTTTCCACAGTGAGCAAAGCAGGCTCTGATAGGACTTCGTTTAATTTGCAGATGAGAACTGCATACAAGCACTTTCATCAACAAGCTCACTTTTAAGGGCTCATGCAGCTGGCCAGAGATATTGTGCAACTTCAATGACGGATCACACACAAGTGTGTCTGTTTGTTTTGATACCACCTACTTAATTCCTAATCAAGTTGCCAAAGCAATCCCAGAGACAGACATAGGCTTATCCCGGAAAATATAAATACCCAAATCCATACAGATAAATAAGCAGGCATCATTTAACTTATGGGAAAGAAAAAAATCATTCAAAAACAAGTAGTTATTACTGAGCCTGAGTATTACAATCATTCAGAAATAGAATGATGTAGGATGTGATTACAAATGCAATTTTAAGTTGTGAGAGTACAATGGACCATTACTTATTAAACTCAATCAATTGGAAAAAGTAAGCTACTAACTTTAAGTACTTCAATCAAAAGGTATTAGTGTTTATTAGTCATTGATGTGTGGCTCATTTTTAAATATTTACACAATACACAAGATTCCAATTGGAAAATTAGTTTGTAACTCATTCATCACTTAATTATGTATGTTATTAAAATAAATGCAGTATCCAAGATTTTAATCTGTTTTTAATTAATTTTCTCGCTGCCTCGAGACAAATAGAAAGGCGCCCAGTATGGCCAAATGTAACAACAAATAGAAGACAAATTAACACAAATATTTGGCACACGAGCAATTACTTCACGCTAGTGCTAATGTATTCCGCTGTTATGTATAATATAACATTTTTGCACGCAACTTTTTGATTAGGAAAAAAAACTTATCCCTTCATAAGAAATACCTGCATCTTTTGCCCTTTGCACCACCGAATCGAGATCACGGCCGTATTTCTTGTTAGTCAGGTTTGCGCCGATGTCGATAACAATAAGGTTCTCGTAACATCCCTTCAATTCCTCGGAAATCTGGATATCTTCGGACGTCATTGTATAATTTTGTATGAACTATGTATGAAGCTTATTGGTGCGGTGTTTACCTGGAAATATTACATAATTTATATCTTGTACCACTTGTTCATGATGTTACCTGTGAAATTAGTACTTACAAATTGTATCAAACACTCTTGCTTAATAAGCTTCTTAAAATTTCTTATGACTATTGGAAATGAACACCCTTTTCACTGAGATGCCACCATGTTTTTGAAGAATGTTTTTTTTCATTTGCAACGAGAATTGCGAACTTGACACTTGCTGTGATGACGTTTGGGTGTTGATATACTGGCTTGTGATTGGCTGTAATTAACCGTAACCTACAATTTAATTGGCTAATATAATACCTATTGAGAGTGCAAAGAAAACAAACATTTAAGCGTTTAGTTCACATTGATGCTCCTTGAGATATATATTGCCATTGTTTTAATCTCAAACTTTTCTGTTTGATTTATTCACAAGAAGTATTCATATTCAAGTACTCATATAGAATATACATGAAATCGAAAAATAGCGTATTTATTAGCGTATCTATAGCGTATTTTTTTGGTATTAATTCTCGTGTATTTCTTTTTATTTCTGGCAATGACTAATTAAGGCAGTAACAAAACGCATTCAGCGATGACTTTGAACATTTGACAGTTCTTGGAAAACATTAAGCAACTAAATTAAAAAGCCCTCATTTTCTTACGTAACAGCTAACTATTAATTACCTTTACATTTTATTAACATTAACTTTGAAAATTTGGACTTCTCGAGTCGCAACTCGCAACTCAAAAGCAATATTTTTTGGAGAAAACAAACAATTGAAATGAGTGTGCGCAATTTTGTATCCAAAAATATTGTTGTGATTGTCATGGTTCCTTTTATAATTGGAGCCCACTATGGCTGGATGAAACTGCAGAACATTGAAAGCCTCGTACCTCCCGAGGAAAGGGAGAACCTACCAGCGGTAGCTAATTTTTCTTTAAATATATCTTTGTTCACTACATCATATTTAAAATTAGATGTTGCCTTCGCCTTCGTTCGCGTGAATTTATGTTTCTTGAAAATCCCGTAAGAACTTTCATATTCCAGGATAAAAACTGTCCTTCCCCGGGATGTAAGCATTCTCACATCATACTAGTATTATAAATGCGAAAGTGTGTTTGTTGGTTTGTCCTTCAATCTCGCCGCAACGGAGCAACGGATCGACGTGATTTTTGGCATGGGTATACTGGAGAGTGACATAGGCTACTTTAACCCGGAAAATTAAGGAGTTCCCGCGGGAATAAATAATACTTAAACCACGCGGAAAAAGTCGCGGGCATCAGCTAGTCGTCTATATAAATAAAAATTAATTTCCGAATGTATGTAAGACGTGTGTCATTTCAGAACAGCTGAACTGATTCTAATGGATGTTTTTGTGTGTTTGAGTGGGTCCCAAAATGGTTTATACTTTATATAGGTACTCTCAATTGGACCTGGAAGGTGGTGCTACAATTGGGTTCTAGGTTCAGGGCTGGACATATGCTGGTCCCAATAGTTTGTAATATCAGGGTACTATAAAGTATTCTGTGATATTAGTATGGATGCTATTTAAGATTAAAAGGTAGGAATGGCATTCTGAACCAGAGGTTTCTTCACTTCACTCATTCACTCGACGATTCAAAATCACTTTTAAAAGTTGATTTGAATAAGTATATGGATAGGTTCATATATTTGTTTGGAATAGCATTTCTATACATTAAATTCAAAGGTCAACAAATAAAATAGATACAAGTATAATCTTTTTGTTGCAGATATTCAAACACAAAGTATGAAAAATAGATAACATGGAGGTGGATTGTACAGAAACTGGGTGTTTATATAATATTATTGAACAAGCTTAAATACTTAGGGTAACTATTTTAACGAAAATATAATAATAGTATGTTTTTATTTATAAGTATATTTAGTTACAGAATGTAAAGAGTTGTATCATTTTTGACGTCTGAATCACAGGTTTGCCATATCTGTAGTGGTAAATGGTGATAAAGTGCTAACCCACCTAATATCTAGCTAGAGAGTCAAAATTTTGCATTAATTTAAACTTTTGCTCCCACTAGTAGATTCAGTAGGGATTTTCAAGTAGGTACTGATGGTCACCCTGAATCATGGAGCTATGAGGATTAATTGTGTATCCTGATATCCCCATTCCCCACTCCTGTTGTAAAGATACCTTCTGGTTTTTCGAGTTGAGTGTTTACCTGTGGTCCCTTTGGGTTGACCCATTAATGGAACCATGGGTATTTTTATTTACCAGTAGTCCCATCACACTGGAGACTATAATTTCTTTAATACTTTTGAATCCTGGCCATATTGATATAATGAAAACCATCAAATATTTTTATAAGAAGTTTTATCAGCTAATGATATTATATATTATTTAACCAAGTTCCAAAAAGGATGAGGAGGTATACAATGAGTTTGGAATGTCACATTCCGAATTTTCAGTCGTTGCGTATCTATGGAGATAAGCGACGACTAGCCGCGGCGATCTAAGGCAGGCAATCATCATCATCAGGATTGTGAAAATGGGGCTTGGAGTTTATTATAAATAAATTTGCCGGGTTCGATCCCCGGCAGGGTCAATTTGGAAATTTATAATTTCTGAATTTTCCCTGGTCTGGCCTGGTGGGAGGCTTCGGCCGTGGCTAGTTACCACCCTACCGGCAAAGACGTGCCGCCAAGCGATTTAGCGTTCCGGTACGATGCCGTGTAGAAACCGAATAGGGGTATGGGTTTAATATAACTGCCATGCCCCTAACAGGTTAGCCCGCTACCATCTTAGACTGCATCATCACTTACCATCAGGTGAGATCGCAGTCAAGGGCTAACTTGTAGTGGATTAAAAAAAAAAAAAATTACCTGTGGTCCCTTCAATGGCTCAAACTGATTGGACCATTGGTAAACGCACTGGGGATAAAGGTAAATGAAACAGGTTATAAATAAGAAGAAACGTTTAATATTAAATCCGCTGTCTCGCGGGCGGCGCTAGTCATATGGTGGGCAGATGGCCGCGCGCCTCCAGCTCGGCCTTCTTCTTGGGCTGTGACCGCTCGGTCACTATTAGCTGTGGCAGCATTGGGGATGATTGCACCTGCAATTAAATCATTATTCCCTATTAATTGTTGATTTTATAAGTGCGAAAGTTTGGATGGATGGATGATTGTTACTCAATCACGTCAGAACAGCAGAATGACTAATTGAGAATGGCGATCTTAAGGGTGGGCAACATAGAGGTAGTATAAGGTAAAGAGTACTACTATCGCACCGCACTCCTTGTGCGCGGCGTAGGCAAGTGAACTATAGCTACTAATATTTATAGACATGTAAAAAATAGGGATGGGCAATAGTGCGCTGCAAGTGTGAAGTCGATAAAATACATCTGAACGGTACGGTACCTATTGTTTGTGTTTGTTTGTACCCTATCATACTAATATTGTTAATGTGAAAGTGTGTTTGTTTGTTGGTCTGTTAAATCACGCCTCAATAGAGCAACGCAAGACGTGATTTTTTGCATGGGTATAGTTGAGGACGTGGAGAGTGATATTTATCCCGGAAAATTAAAGTGGTACCGTGGGAATTAAAAAAAACTTATTCCACGCGGATTAAGCCGATATGTTTTTTAATGATCGATCGTATATCCAAACTAATATTATAAATGCAAAAGTGTGTCTTTCTGTCTGTCCGTTCGTCTGAAGCCCGCGACTTCGTTCAGGTGGTTTTTTTTTATTCCCGCCGGAACTCTTCAATTTTCCGGGATAAAAAGTAGCCTATGTCCTTCCCCGGTGTGTAACCTGTCTCGGTTTAACGTCCTAAAGCTAAACTTAACGTGAGACTGCGCCTTGATAAATTTTATTAATATTATACGATTTAAATTTCTAATAATGAAATACTTCAATTCATGTCTTGTTTTATACTTTTTGGAATCCAAGCAGTCGGTTTTTTGTTTTTTTAAAATTACTTTTTTTAATTTTGGTAACAGATACCTCTTTTGTGATCTCAGGGAACCCTAAATATCGATTTTGAACGAAATCGGCCCAATAACAACTGGCCTTTTTTAATTTTGGTAACAGATAACTCTTTTGTGATCTCAGGGAACCCTATATATCGATTTTGAACGAAATCGGCCCAATAACAAAGAATTTCAATATGGCGCTGGCCTTTTTTACTTTTGGTAACAGTTACCTCTTTTAAGATCTCAGGGAACCCCAAATATCGATTTTGAACGAAATCGGCCTAATAACAAAAAAAATTAATATGGCGCTGTCTTTGTAAATTTTCATCTTTTGTGATCTTAGGGAACCCCAAAATATATCGATTTAGAAGAAAATTTTCCCAACTAACAAAGAATTTCAATCTGGCGCTGACTTTTAAAATTTATGATCTCATGGAACCCTAAATCGAAATTGAATCGTAATTTAAACGAAATCGGATCAACAATAACGAATTTCAAAACCTATGGCGCTAACTTTTTTTAAATTTTGTTAACAATTTTCTCTGTTGTGATCCCAGGGAACGCTGATATCTGTGCCGGCGCCCGAGTCGACTGTATCACATCACTATTCGATTCGGTGAACAGTCGGCTATCGTAGCGGCGTTGCGGGGCGGTGCGGGCGGTATTATGTTACCTTGCGTCCCACGTTTGTATCACCCCCGCGACACGTATTTCTATTTTACATGAAAGTTTAAAAAATATGACTAACCGGTGAAATGTGATGTTGGAATTATGTTTATTATGATAACGAGTATCATGTTTGCATGTTTTTATGACACATTTAACCATTTTTTCCAGTTTAAAAACGGAATTTCGGTCCCGAGTTCGCGATGGGCGCTCTCAGCGCTAGCGTTCCTTTGACTAAAGGGCTTGCTGACGGAACGATGCTATGATCCTACCCGTGCCTACTGTTCTTGCTTAGAAGCACGCACTCTATAGGATATACTACCTCTGTGGTGGGCAAGCGATCGTAAGCCAGACCTCGTATGTAGGGGGGGGGGGGGGGAGATGTATTCTGTAAACCGCATTAAGATTAAAAATAGAAAAAAAAACAATAAATTTTGGGGGTTCCCCATATTTAGAACTGAAACTCAAAAATTTTTTTTCATCTAACCCATAGGTTCTATGGATCTGTCTATCTATGGATAGGTCTTCAAAAATGATATTGAGGATTGCAATATCATTTTTCCCTAAACAGAATAGTTTGCGCGAGAGACACTTCCAAAGTGGTAAAATGTGTGTCCCCCCCCCCGTAACTTCTAAAATAAGAGAATGATAAAACTAAAAAAAATATATGTTGTACATTACCATGCAAACTTCCACCAAAAATTGGTTTGAACGAGATCTAGTAAGTAGTTTTTTTTTAATACGTCATAAATCGTAAACCGCAATTTACCTTTCATTCAATCAACTCAAATATTTAAAAAAAACATTTAATTTAAAACTTACTACAGGTTTGTACGGAACCCTCGGTGCGCGAGTCCGACTCGCACTTGGCCGGTTTTTTGTAATTTTCTCAAAAAATATTAGTGTATGTATTTCCGTTGCCGCTATAACAACAAAAACTAAAAATTAAAAAAATATATATATATAAAGGGGGGTCCCCATACAATAAACGTGTTCTTTTTCGTATTTTTTTGCTCAATATTAAAAACGGTAACAGGTAGACGGTTCAAATTTTCACAGAATATTAACTTGTATATTACCTTTCAAAATAAATAATTAAATATCAATAAAGTAAATATTAAAGGGGGGCTCCCATACAACAAACGTAATTTTTTGATATTAACAGTAAACCTCTACAAACAAAGTTAGTTTTGCGGTTCATTAACAAAGGTAATTATACCTACTTCTTGAGTACGGAACCCTCGGTGCGCGAGTCCGACTCGCACTTGGCCGGTTTTTTGTAATTTTCTCAAAAAATATTAGTGCTAGAAAAACCCCATCTATGGCGAAAATATTCTACATTAAATAATCTGCCAAATGGCATTTAAATCATTATGATAGGACGAATAGTTTTGGAAATATGCCGGCTTATTTTGCGTATTTTTTATTTTTTTTGAAAAATTGTTTAAAATTCTTGTGATTTACACGAAAAGTATAAGAGCTAGGAAAAAAACCACAAGAACAAAATGAAAGTTCATAAAATCGTCTACAAAATGATTTTTGTTTCATTTCAATAGACTTAATACTTTCGGAAATATTACGATCGAAAATGTGCATGACATTTTATTTCAAAATCATCGATGCTATAATACAATAAACTAATAGTAATAATCATGATATCTTTATCTATCTATCTACAAAGCAACACCACACTTCGTAAATAATGGGGGAGGGGGGTTGTGGGAGGGTGGAGGGGGTTGTGGGAGGGAGGAGGGGGTTGTGGGTGATGGAGGGCAAGGGGTTGTGGAGGTTGGGAGGGGGGCTGTGGGAGGTGGAGGGGGGTTGTGGAAGAGGGAAAGGGGTTGTGGGAGGAGGGGATGTTATAAAAATATGTTACATTTATGAGTTAATTTCTATTTATTATGTAGTATTATACTAAGTCTACATGACTACCACCGGTTCTTACACAACAGCAAGGTATATTTCGAAAACTATTTGTCCTATCAAAATAAACTAAACACTATTTTGTAGGTAAATTAATAATCTTTGTACTAAGTCCTGACAGCTTTTTTCCTAACTCTAATACTTTTTCTTGAAATTACAATAAACATTTACGGATTTTACGAAGGTTTAGTTTTTTATTCCAGTTAGGCAGCCATATTTCCGAAACTATTAGTTTTATCAAAATAAACTAAAAACTATTTTGAATATAATTTAATGAAGTTCATTTTTGCTTCTTATGTTTTTTTTCTAGTTCTAGTAGTTTCTGTGAAAATTCAAAAATATAACCGCGGTTGTTGAAAAAGCAAAAAAAAACTTGGAATATAGGTTGCCATATTTCTCGAACTATGGGTCCTATCTAAATTCACCATGACACTTTTTGTGGGTAATTTAGTAAAATTAATTATTCTTCCGAGGATTTTTTCCAGCTCTAATAGTTTTTGTGGAAATTGCAAATAACATAGGATTCTAGCAATTTTTTATTTTTTTTCGTACACTATACATGGATATATATTCTAAATTATTAGTCCTATCTTTATAAACTATTTTTTTTAAATAAGAGGTTAAATGGTGTTTATTTTTATTCTGAGAGTTTTTTTCCTAGCTCTAATAGTTTTCTAGAAATTACAGAAAACATAAAATTTTGAGCAATATTGCTTTCATGTTAACTATGACAGGTATATTTCCGAAATTATTAGTGCTATCAAAATGAACTAAATACTATTTTGTAGGTAATTTAACTGTTTCTTACTGCTTCAATCAGTTTTTCCTAAATCTGTAAATTTTTTTTTCAAAAATTAAAAACAACGTACACGGTATTTGCGTATTGTTTTCTTTATCTTACACAATAGGTAGGCATATCTCCAAAACTATTACTTTTATCTTAATAAAGTAAATATCATTTTATAGCTAATTTAATAGCCTTTCATTTTGCTACAGACAACATTTTTGTAGCTCTATCAGTTTTTATGGAAATCACAAGAAACTACATTACAAAAAGCCATACATGCAAAATATTTTCTTTTCATGCATAAAGGGTTAACATATCTCCGAAACTATTAGCCTTATCGAAATGAACTATATATTATTTTGTAGATAATTTAATGAAGATAATTTTCGCCATAGAAAGTTTTTTTCTAGCACTAATATTTTTGAAGAAAATTACAAAAAACTGCGGTTGGGGAGACGTTTGGCGGGGTGGGGGGAACGCCCGCGGCCTAGAGGGGGGGAATTTTTAAGAGGTACTTCTCAGACCCCAAGGAACACTTGTGCCCCCTTACACCAAAAATCAGCTTTACATTTTTTATTTTAGGGTCAATATTTATTAGTCCCGAATAAGGCGATTCATCTACGTACTTTCATGAGGTGTTTATATCTCATAAGAGTGAGTGTATGTAGTATGTTCGTTTATTTTCAGTTTGTTATCGCAATCTGCAAGAATCTTTGTTTGCGGAGTTCCATAGTTAGTGTCTAATTTCCTGTTTAATAAGTACTTATGCTATTCTATCTTATAGTATCTACATCGCATAGCAAAACTAATAAACCTAGGTACTTGGCTAATCTATCCAGCGATGTATCTAAGATCAATCATAATTTCTACCACCTAGACGGTTCAGGAAATGGATTCCGGAGTGACTAGAGATTTTACGCCACGATAATAGGCTGACCTTTGCACTAAGGCTCTAAGCTGTAACCTTTACCAAAGTTTAACAACAGCTATACAGTAGGGAACAAAATAGTCTTTTCGTATTGGCGCTAGGTGTGTTATAAAACTCAAAAATGTATCATTGTCATATATTGCTATAACACTTTCATAATAATCCCTGCAGAAAGGGAGAGAACTAGATTTAATGTCATTTTATTTTGGTTTAGAGATTGTGTTAAACAGAATTGGCCACAGTGTTTCATGCCTACAACCAACCCAACTGTATAATGTTAAACCGTGACCTTATAATCCACGGCTTAACATTTTCAACCCCTTGACAGGGTAAAGATATGGATATTCATGGCCACACTTGTATGCTTTGTATGGCTGCAGTAATCTCTGATCCATGAAATTACATCGAAAGGTCTTTCTACTTAGTGTTAAACTAATCTATTTAGTTACCTACTTAACTATGTAGATAGGTACCTACGCTATAATATGATTAGCCATTTCCCGCTCATTACCTTTTTGCACTGGAAACCCCGCTTTATGGTAAGGGTATATCAAATGCTCACTTCTAGGAAGTAGGAAGCTTTGTTGGGAAATTGGATAGGATAGGATTGAATTTGAAATGTAGACTAAGTAAATTGATGAAATTGATCCAAAGTATTCAAATTTGCCATTAGACATCTAATTACTACGCGTACAACTTACGGCAAAATATGGCAAATTATAAGTCACCTTCAAGCCCATTATTATTGTAATCCATAGCGACCATGCCTTCGGTTCTCAGGACTGTGCAGTTACTTATTCTTTTTACTCTTCTTTGAAGGCATGTCGGCGGAGTTTGTAATGGTTGACGTCTCAGCTTTGAGGGCTGCTTGCCTCTGGTTTTCTTGCTCTTCGTATTCTAGCTGCGTGGTAGAGGAGGTGGATTGAGGAATAGGATTTAGGTAGGATTAAAAGGCTAAGGAGTAGAGGTATTTTTTTTTTAACTGACTAAGAATATGGCGTCAACTTTGTGGCGTTCGAGGTTGCATATCTCACTGGCCGCTTGACAACGCTGGCAACTTGGATGTAAACTTCTTAATATTTTGAATCAAGTTAAATTGAAAACTCCGGAAGTTTGAATTCCGAGGCCTTCTGTGCCTGCGCTAAAATCAGTCTGCACCCATATTCTCTAACTCAGTGGCCTATCATAATCCTAAATAAAAGCCACCGAGTACCTACATATATTTTTTACCCATTGAAGGTTTACTATGAATTGATAATAGCATTATTTCATAGCAAACCTTCTATTGATAAAAAATATATGTCAGTGGCTTTGATTTTTTGATAGCCGCTGATTTACAGAATAGAGGGGCAGGTCATATCAAGCGTTAGGGCAGGACCTCCTGTACTAACGCCTTGGAATTCAAAACTTGATTGCAGAAAGCAGAAAAAAGTACACAAAGAGAGAGTAACCCGTTGTCCTAGATGGCCTAAGTTGTCGCGTAGATACTATAGTTCGCGCACGACTTGAATGCAGAGCAAATGTATGGTGACACATACATTTAAGGGCAAAACACACAGGGAGCGGGCGCGGGTCGTGTCGGGTGTCAGGCGGGTTGAATTCCTTGTATTTTTATGGACGACATCACACAGAAAGCGGGCGCGGGTCGGGCGCGTGGCGGGTGACGCTGTGTGATGTCGTCCATATAAATACAAGGAATTCAACCCGCCTGACACCCGACCCGCGCCCGTTCTCTGTGTGTTTTGCGCTTTACTCTGCATTCAACTCGCGCGCGAACCATAAGTACGTCCGTCAGTTTCCATGGTGTCGTATTGAGTCGCTTCTGTCGTTCACCTAGGACAACGGGTAAGACTCTACTAAAAAGTTAAAAGTAATCCAAAAATTAAAGCTTACCTGCACCCTCCTGGCCTTCTCGAAGTCTTCGTGGTCCGTGTGAGGCACCGCGTACATGAAGTTCTCGAATATGGGATGCCTCAGCAGCTGTTCGCACGTCCACCGCATCATCGGGTCCTTATCTAGGCATTTCTACACAAATCATCTAGTTTCAACGATCTAAACTCGTCATTCGAAAATGTTCTTACTAACTGATGCACGCATTTCGTCGTGATTTTTCGGCATAAAAATCTATGTCCGTGTTCAGGAGAGATTATTGCAAAGTCGGACACAATTACGCATTTAATATCCTATTAATAAGATGAAATATATTGTGGATTTATACTTAAAAATTACTGGATATTTTGCATCTAGGTTAGGTTTAGGTTAGACCCTGAAATTGGAAACAAATTTTGAGAAATTCACTATTTTACCAGCTGGTAAGAAATGTAAAATTTTCAAGAGAAACCAAGCGGTTGCTATTTTCAGTTTGGTATGGCAGTATCTAAACTGTATGATTGCTAAGCTGTTACGCTACATACTAGATTTTTTTGTTTTGCCTTTAATTTTTAAAGTATGGCCCAAGTGTTGCCATCATCTAAAACAATAAATAATCGACTCAAAGCTTTCACTAGACAGCTAAACCTTTAACCTATCATATCACTATTGTTTTTTTAAGTATTTATAACTTACCTTTATAAAATCTAAAACCAACTCGTTATTGGCGTATCTTTGCGGAATTTTTTTTTCAAGGGGCTCTAATGTCGTAGGTTCTGGCAACGCCATACCCTGGAACAATAAACTCAAATTAAACTCTTCATCTCTTTTCTAATGTCCTTCCGACCGAATTTCGGCCACGGCGGTAAAAATCCAGGGAGAATTAGCCATCTGCGCGGGAGATATTACAGTGCACAAGTGTGTGCGCTAACACAGGTGCACTCTGTTCCTTTAGTCTCATAGCCCGATGGGACGGAAAATCCGGCACGACCAGAGAGAGATCAGAACTTTGTCCGCTTGGTTTTTTTTTTTTATTCCCGCTGTAATTCCCTAACTTTCCGGGATGAAAAGTAGCCTATGACGTATCACCTGTCCTATCTCTGTGCCAAATTTCATCCAGATCCGTTCAGCCGTTCAGCTGGCGTGATTGAGTACTAACAAACATTCATCCATCCAAACTTTCACATTTAGAATATTGCTACGAGTAGATGATGCCCGCGACTTCGTCCGTGTGGATTAACGTTTTTTGATTCCCGCGTCCGGGATGAAAAGTAGCCTACTTCGCTCCCGATCTTACAACCGATCTCTGTACTAGTGCAGCTAGCAGACAGTCAGACACACTTTCGCATTTAAAATATTAGTATGGTAGCATGGATTACGCTCTGCTGCTTCCTTGCTAAAAATATAAGTTTACATTATATCATCAATCAATCAATCAAATAAATATTATAAATGCGAAAGTTTGGATGGATGTCTGGATGGATGTATGTATGGATGTATGGATGTTTGTTACTCAATCACGCCTCAACGTCTGAACGGATTTGGCTGAAATTTGGCATAGGGATAGATTATAGTCTGGAATAGCACATAGGCTACTTTTTATCCCGGAAAATTGAAGAGTTCCCGCGGGAATCAAACAAATGTATCTGTTCAACTGATTTTGATAAAATTTGGTACAGGGATAGGTTGTATCCCGGGGAAGGACGTAGGCTACTTCTTATCCAAGAAAATTAAGGAGTTCCCGCGGGAACCAAAAAACCTCAAACCACGCGGACGAAGTCGCGGGCATTCGCTAGTAATTACATATTTATTTATGTTCCTCACCTGAAAGAATGTGTTCTGTGAGAATATTGTCATGTGCCTGGGCAGCAGGTCACCCAGGGTTTTCCTGATGAGGTACAGCTGATCCAGGTCACTTTTGCCCGGCCATAGCGCTTCGCTTGACAGCAGCTCCGCAAACACGCAGCCTGGGTGATACAATGTGATAATTAAATAACATAATTATTTAATATTTTATTTATTTTAGCCTCACATGTATAATATATAATAATAAGCAGGTATTATACATTATACTGCCTCGTTGGTCTAGTGGTTAGCATAGTCGACTGCGGATCATCGAGGTCCTGAGGGTCGTGACCCCTTTCCAATAATTACATAATGGCAGGGTTTTCTTGGGATAATAATTCGGTGGGTTCCCAGGTCCTTACGCATAATATAAGTAAAGTTTTTGTCTTCGAAGTAAGTCAAATAAAAAGTGTTACCAATAGCCCACACGTCGACAGGAGTGCTGTACATTGTATCGCCGACCAGCAGTTCCGGCGCGCGGTACCAGCGCGTCGCCACGTAGTCTGTGTAGCTCTCACCGGGACCTGGACATGTATGGGGAAAAACCACGTTAGTTACGTACCTAGAGATTACAATAGAGATGATGACAACTCAATCAAATTAGCAACTCTTTAACAAACTTAAAAACGCACTCCTAATATGCAAGTTGTAACTATGAAATTTGCAGTTGTGACGTCATAAAATTTCAACGCACTTTTTTTCTTTAATCTATATTTTAAAATGGTTATCAAACGTAAAACTAACCGAGGATGTGAATTTTAGAAGACTTTTGGAAGACCCCCTATTTAATAATAATCAGTTATAAACAATTTATTCAACCGACTTCAAAAAAGGAGGAGGTTCTCAATTCGACTGTATTTTTTTTTTTTATGTTTGTTACCTCAGAACTTTTGACTGGGTGGACCGATTTGGATGATTCTTTTTTTATTTGAAAGGGCATACTTCCCATGTGGTCCCATATAAATTTTATCGAAATCGGTCGAGCGGTTTTTAAAATATCAACAATAAAATAAGTACTTTGTATAGCGTGTGCTTGTTGTTGTAAAGTTGGCGCGGGAGTTTGAAGTCGGTTGTTTAAAAAGATTTTTTTATATTAATTATTTTTGATATATTGCTTATTATTCTACCGCCGAAAACGACCAATCGCAATCCGCAAACAGTGGAAAAAGCTACGCGTGAGGTGGTGTGCCGTGTGACCCAAAATAAGGAGGCCGAAGACTACTGAAGTTTACGTCTGAATCATCATATCGAGAACTAGATGATGCCCGCGACTTGGTCCGCGTGGTTTAAGGTTTTTTTGATTCCCGCGGGAAATCTTTAATTTTCCGGGATCAAAAGCAATGACCTTTCCCGGGATACTACTTAGTACTTACCCCTGTACCAAATTTCATCAGAATCGGTTGAACAGATGGGGAACGCGTAGCAGACAGACAGACACAATTTCGCATTTATAATATTAATATGGATGCACTACTATTGAAACGAAGAATTCTAGTAGAAATATCTATCAAGCTACTTGATGAATGTGACTCGATATAATATCCCTTTACCGCATGGATTTTTTAAATTGGCCCAAATTAATTTACGGCACTATGTGGCCTAGTAGATGACCTAGAAAATTATGAAAAAAAATAAAAGACCCATAAATTTAGAGAAAAATAAAAAAAACATGTAGTTCCATATTTGGAACATCATGCATTTAAGGGCTAATTGAATGCTGTGCCAAATTTGGGACAGTATGCAGTTACAGCATCTGAGCTCCTATTTATTTATATATTTGAATAAATAAATATATACATAAATTTATTTTTATATTTGAATATATAATTAAATAGGAGCTGGATGCTGTTACATATATATATTTACAGAAAAGGAAATATTTATTATGAATACGTTTTTCTTTGAATTAATGTTAAGTTACTAAAATAAATAAAACAATGTTTAATTTTAAAAAAGTAGTTTGTTTTTTACATTTACACTTAAGAAAAGTTATAAGAGTAAAGATATTATTATTATAATGTTAACATGTGGAATGATTTGAAACAGTTTCTATCCTTATTAAGACACAGATAGCAAGCGCACTTGCTGCAGTAAATAGAAGATTTTAGACTGCAAATTTTGCAGCGCTGACGGTCCTTTGTCCACTTTGCAGTCTTTGTAACGAGACTTTCACTAGGGAAATTAAATTACAAAATAGGCTATCACTATTTTAAAAAACACACAAATCGTCCTATTTTTGATATATAACTATGAAAGGATACTAAATTAAGAGCTTAAAAATACGTATAAAATAAATATAAATAAATATAAAATATAAAATATTTTGCCAATGGAAGTACCATTGCATGATGTTCCATATATGGATAGAAACGTTAATGCATACTGTTCCATATTTGCCCAAGCCTGAAAACCTTTAGTGCATATTGTTCCATATCAGGAACAAGAATGAAGGCAAGTTTAAATTATGATGTGATTGAATTTACTAACATGATTTATGGTAGAATCAATCAGGATATAGTTATCTTTATACTGAAAACTAAAAACTCATTTGTTTGCACTTAAAACACGTAAAAAATCGTCTTGATAAGTTACCGAATTCACCTTCTATCCAAAACACCAGAATGACAGCATCTGTCATTGAAATATTCAACCAGAGACAAGCAAAAGGTACGCCATTGTTATTTTGCGTTCGGATAGTGTATCTAGCATATGTTGTAGTGTACATCACGTAACACAGATATCATTTCGAGAATATTTTTGAATGATTTTGTAGTGTTCCAAATAGGGAACGACATGCGGTAAAGGCATATGACATAGAGTCTTTAATTCTAATGTGCAGATCATTCAAGGAAGTAAGTAAAGTTTTGCGATATGTAGGTACGTAGGGAAACGAATCAGTTAATATTTGGACATCACAATTACATGTCTGTCATTATTCCCAGAGTTCCAACCTCCAAATGTTGCTGTGCCATTCAGTGTACATATAAAATACAGGTACAGGCTCGATTCAGGTATCTATTGGGGTTTTCTGACTAGAAATTCTCTGGAAGCTGATAGTGCAACCCCGTGAAGAGCACGTTGCCGTCAGTCGTGTGACCTCTCCGGTCGTGTCGGATTTTTCGTACTATTGGGCTATGAATGCACCTGTGTTTGCGCAAACACTTGTGCACTATAATATCTCCCGTGCAGATGGCTAAATCTCTGTGGAGATTAACCGTCGTGATCAAAAATTCGGTCGGGAGGACGATACATAATCGCATAAATATAATAGGTAAGTATTAATATTACAAGTAAGTAGGTACTTGATACCTAGCTAGAATATTAGATCTTAGAGCTTAGACGTAGGCAGGTATGTTAGCCTAGTTATTTATAGCGAGGAAAATTACTGTAGTCTCTTAATTGTTTTGTACCGAGTCTATTCTGAGCTGCGTAAACCGTAGTCGGTACTACCGACTACGGTTTACGCAGCTCAGAATAGATCGCCCCAAGCCGCGAAAGCCTCGGTTCTATATTTAGCGATACTTCCAAGGACGGCGAAGTTTCAGTTGTAATCACGTGCGATCAAGCAAATAAGTTGTTTAACTTGAATCAGTTCTGTGAAGCTATTCGTTTGTGTTTTAACTTTGTAATTTAAATACTGCATGAATAGGTAGGTCTATCTAATTACCAAGACGATCTTAAATGAAAATGAAATTATTTATTTCACGTAGGGCAACTTGTGCCTCTTAGGTATGATTTAAGTCGCAAGAATCTACCACCGCCGCGCCGGTTCGGAAATAAACTCGGAACTATTTTCATACACAGAAAAATGTTGCAAGTTTGGTAAATTTATCTGTATATGAAAAGAGCAACTGCTGAGTATCGTGCCGGCTCTTCTCAGTTGAATCAGCTCATTATTTAAGTGATTTTTTTGGCATGTTCCATTATAATCCCTATTTTCTAGACAACTTATCAGTTCTCTAAGCTATTATCCTATTTAAGACATATTACGACTGGTCACTCTACTAGGGAGGTAAACACACTCGTCCCACTTCGGATAAGCGTCGTAACTCGTAGCAAACTCTACGTCGTAGCACAGAATAGGTAATAGTAGGTACAGCTGGTCGTAGCAATTCCTCATTATTATAATATTATTAGTCCTATCTGTGTCATTACATTAGTTAGGGCCGTGACGCTGAAAATCCGTCCGGGCTTCCCCGGCTTTAATGACGTCCTAGTATACGGTGGTAGCGTCTTCTTCTTTTGTCCTGGGCTTCTTCCCTACACTTGGACGTAGGTAGCTAGCCGCTGTCGTGAGTTATCTTAGGATACACACTACGGATATGACAGGATAAAATGTCCGCGAGCAACGCCCTTTTTCGAAGGTTTTACGTTTTATCCTATCGTGGTAGTCAGTGCAGCGCCATATAAAAGTGCGCGCGTGGACTTTTTTGTCCGTAGTGTGGTTGTCGCCCTAATGTGGTGGCCCTATTGGCAAAGAAGAAATAATTTCACTAGTGGGCTTCTAGATACTCCACATGTGATTGCATCGCAAAACAAGGTCATTATCGGATGCCAAAGACCCGAATGTGACAGTAACCTTCAGTACGTCACCAAGGCCATGGTGGCGCAACCAGTGCGAGATTCCAGCGGGCCACGGTATTTATTAACTAAGCGAGCTGGTTGAAATGAAAGTTGTCATAGTTTATTCTATTACAAGAACGTGAAATATAACGTATAGGTATACTTAAATATTACTTGGCCGTGAATTTTGAGCTATAAACTGTATGCAATCATCAACAAATTGTGACCTACATTTATGAAGTGAAACTTCTTTAGAATCGTTGTGATTTGAAAATTCGATGAAACGAAAAAGCGACACCAAAAAGAGACAAACATATTCATAATAGGATTTAGCCTGCGAGAGAATGAGATAGAATACAAGTTATATTTATCTCATCTCTGGTAGGCTACTTTTCGTAGAATTACACTTCTGCCATGGTGTGATATTTTTTTTTAAACCCTTACATATTTTGAATCAAGCGATTCCAATCAAGCATCCCTTCATCATTCTAGCAAATGATGTGTAACTTAATATTAATAGTATTTTTGAATCCATTGATATTGACTATATGATCTTCAAATATCTACCATTATAACCAACGCTACATATTTTTTTATTTAAGTTTTTTTTCGATCGATTTACATGACCGGATCGGAGACTGTTCTAACCTCTAGGTCGGTACTATGAATGGCATTTGTTTAACCTTTTTCTTTTTGTTCTAATTTGTAGTTGCTACACATGCGTACAGTTCGCCTAGGATACTTGACTACATTAACTTAAAAGCTCTACATTTCTTTGGCCGTCGGCACGATATTATCTGATGCTAGATGAAGCGATACGACTCACGAGCTATCCAGGCCGCCGCTTATCCGCGATCGGCCCAGTTCACAACTAATGCCTAGTTCTTAACACAACTCAAACCCTCGTTCTTACTTCCCACTAAGCAACAATCCATGGTTAGATACTGCTCACATAATATATATGTCACCGTAAGATTTAAAAACCGTTAGATTGTAATCTAACGCTTTTTTTTTTCGATAGATTGTAAACATTCGAAAGATTGTGAACCGTTCAATGTTTTAAGGGTCCTACCCTTGGCCGACATCTAGGCGTAGCTGTCAGCCGCTGTCAATTGTTTCTATACACATACAACCACAGTCTACGCAGGCACACATAGAAGGATTCAGCCCCTACCACGGGAGCACACAATATGCGATCAACTATCTCACTATGGCACAAATAATATTATTTATTGATTGATAGCTAGATGATACTTACGGCTTCGTTTGCGTTCGTTAATTTTTTTTTATTTCTGCGGGAATTTCTCAATTTTTCGGGATAAAGGTAACTTATGTCCTTCCTCGGGATGTAACCTTACTCTATACCAACTTGGTTGAAATAATGGGCCGTTCAATTACACGTCTTTGGCATTTTAAATATCATAGTATGGATTTGTAGAGGTGCTTCTTGATAATATACCAACCGGCTGATTCCTGCTAACTGATTTATAACTATGAGTAGGTATAGGTAAAGATAGGTGTTTATTTGATAAAGGTTGTATGCTTAGGTAGAAAAATAAATTAAATTAATAATGGCGCTTAGTATTAGTAGTAGTTCTGCATGAATAGTATAAAAACGGTGTAAGACAGCACTAGGAGATTCCATTTCCATCTGAGATGTGCGATGTAGATGAAGTGGTTTGAGAAGTAACTAGTCAGCTTCTGTGTTCCATACTTCAACTAGTATAATGTGTAATGTAGGGAACATTATGGACGTAAGTAAGCTGCGTGACTGTCATGCTGTCATTCCCTCTCTCGTAATAAATACTTAGAAGGACGTGTTTCCTTTCCTCATTATGTGAAAAACTTCGTTGCTTAGTTGAACCCCTTTCCCCTAGAGCTAAGCTATGAAAATCAATTGATGCTGGTGCGTTTGAGACATATCCGTAACAACTAACGTAGCATCAACTGATGATTTTCCTAATGTTGCATGGAAACTATCCACTAACAGCCCACTAAATCAGAGTAATACTTGATACATTATGTATGTACATATATTTATGTAGCTCCCTATATATTTTGTATTATTTTCTAGGTACATTATTGCAATTTTTTTTCTTTTTATAAACTGCTGAGTTATTGTCATCTCTCCTCAGTAGAATCTCCTTTTCAAGCTGGGTAAAGTCCCGTTGATTCATCATAAATGACACAACTCATCCTAAAAAACCTATTTCCATTATTTATTTAGTTTTTGATGTGAAACTTTTATAGCACTTTGAAATAGAAAATAAAACCGCAATTTATTACTACAATATAAAGTTTATTAGTATAAAGTACCTAATATAATTGATATAAATAAAAATTATCCTTGTCACATTTTGACAAACCGAAGTTTTATGACAGCAAAAAAACGTTTATAATATCATGTAGGTACTGACTATGAGATAGCTGCACTTTTGGTAACTATCGCCAGGAAGGCTGATTCAGTATTAGGTGGGTGGGTAGGGCTCTCCACTGATGACGATAGTGAAGGTCTGCCTGCATGCAGATCAGCCTTTCACTAGATATGGCCGCTCAAACACGTACTATGGTTACCAAAAATGAACCATAACTAGGAAGGCTGATTCTTGTACAATATTAAAGTATGCGCAGTACCTATGTAAACAGTATAAAAACTGACGCTATTCATCGGGCCGTTCACTAGACATGGCCGCTCAAAGATGTGTTAGCCTTCCTAGTCATTGTTAATTTTAGGCAACCATAAGACGTCTTTGAGAGGCGATAAGTAGTCAGACCCCATCAGCATGCGGGCAGTCTTTCACTATCGTCATAAGAGGAGAGCCTACACCTACCTAATACTGAATCAGCCTTCCTGGCGATAGTTACCAATAGTGCAGCTAGTTTTAAATAAATAAAAGGTACTCTTTTATTTATTTCAAACCTTTGTAATTGTAATTTTACCCATCAACTAAACCGACAGATATAATTTGGAAACAACAACAAAAAATGAGGTTTTTTGGTTCCCTTAATTTTCCGGGATAAAAAGTAGCTGTTTTATTAAGTAGTAAGTAGTATGTGTTATTCCAGACTATAATCTATCTCTGTGCCAAATTTCATCCAGATCCGTTCAGCCGTTCAGGCGTGAAAGGGTAACAAACATACATACATACATGCATACATCCACTCATCCATACTCACAAGCTTTCGCGTTTATAATATTAGTAAGGATAAGGATTTATACCTAGTTTTGTAATTTACCTACCTTTTAGTTATTTTTGCCGAATGCTTTTTACCTTGCTGTTCAGAGCTCTCCAATTTATATTCTATAACTTGATCATCGTTTAGAATTTCAAAGCTGCAATACGTAAATAACCAAAATGTTTAGATAGGAAAGATGAATGTCTTTTGTTGGTATAGTCTACTAATTATAAATTAATATTTTTTTACTAGTGTACAGACTATGGTGAGAGTAGGTACATGAAATGGTATAACTCTGATGCTATGATAATTAGCGGAAAAGTGTTGTAGGTACAATGAAATGAAAATTTAGTTGATTTGTATTGAGAAACGAATAATTGCATTTTGCGATAAAGCGCGAAACTTGTACAGAAATTATGTAGGTAACTAATGCATTTATTTGCTTCTTCTCTGCAATCTGCATGTGATATTATGTGGAAGTGATATGGGATGACAGCTTTCAAGATTTCAGGAAATAAGAGTATACTTTTTGTTTGTTTTTTTCCAATGCAACGGCTTATTTTCTTTTTTATAATAGGCAGACCTTCTTTTATGTTTTTCCATCTGCAAAAATAATGAATCACAATAAATCATTCTAGATCATGTCTAGATAATTTAAAAAATACATGGACTGATGAACTTTGCTGAGCTTTGATAAAAGCCTCAGGTATGTTTACGTCATTATGTCAAAAAATTAAAGTGTCGGTACATGGGTTTTACTGGCATTGCACTCTCCATTATATTATGCGCTGGCTGTAAAAGTACGTGGTGACGTGTCTGTAAAAGTTTTACTTCAACAAACGTCAAATTTGAAATCACACAATTATACAAAACCCAACAATCAGCGCAACAATACGAAAATCACCGCGGCCGACGCCATATTAATTTTTTTTTGAAGGGATCTTTTATTTCAAATATTACAAATAATCACACTGACTATTACTGTAGGTAACTAATAAAACAAATTATACTTACTTTTTTACAATAGTCACACACTGCAGAAGTAAATTGTTTTTGTACTCGACAGAAAGCAAGATTATCACTTCAGATCAGACGAAGCTATTTTGACAGCCTACGTGCGACTGAAAACTGCGAAGCAAGTTCTGCGCGTTCAGTAAAATATTGAATGAAGCTAGGCGGCGTGCGCACGTTTCTTTGTTTTATACAAAACAATAGAGAGGATTGGAAAAATTGTGCCTTTATGAGGACTTTTGTTTTGTTTAAGTTATGTTTCATTCTATCTATCTATATAGGTACTTATGATTGTCAGCTTTGCTTTTAAATTAGAATTGAATTTTTAGAAAAAATAAGAAGTTGCATATTTATTTATTGACGAATGTTTAATTAAGTTGATATTTGACTCATTCGATGTATTTCACTCGGTTCGTTCTTTGGAGGGAATACGCCATATTGGAATAATTAACATAAATACGAGTACTTTGACGTTTGAAAGTTAGTCTCCTACCGGCAGACTCAGCGATTATTGAATACCTTTGTGTTTAGATCGCATTTTGATTTAGAGCTTAGCAGTAGCAACTGCAGCCTGATCAAATGATTAATTTATTGTTGTTGTGATGCTTTGGCCAAGTTTTATACTTAACTGTTTACATTAAATCTCTCGTGAAACCGCTACACGTTGTGACCATTCGCTCGTGCAAGTCTCAAAGAGAGTACAAACATATTTTAAAAGTAATTTTAATTATTTGCCCACTTCTGGAATTATGCTTACATGATAAATCTTTGGAGTAATGTTTATTAAGTATACAGACCCCAAAAATATTTATATAGAACTAGATGATTCACGCGACTTCGTCTGCGTGGATTCATATTTTTGGATTCCCGCGGGAACTCTTCAATTTTCCGGGATAAAAAGTAGCCTATGTCCTTCCCCGGGATACAACCTATCCTTGTACCAAATTTCATCAAAATCGGTTGAACAGATAAATTTTTTTGATTCCCGCGGGAACTCTTTAATTTTCCAGGATAATAAGTACCCTTTATCCTTCCCCGGGTACCCTATGTGTTATTCCAGACTATAACCTATCCCTGTACCAAATTACATCAAAATCGGTTGAACAGATGGGCCGTGAAAGCGTCATCCAGTTTTCAATTATGTATTGGTCGTGGACCGTCATAATTTCAACTTTTTTGAATTTAGTTTTGTATATGGCACGAACAGCCCTTTTCTGCGAGACCAAAACAGAATGAACATCAGCATTAGGTACCCCATAGACCCGAAATTGATATTTCGCCAGTTTCCCCCTTCGGACGACTGTTATAAAAGAAAAAAATCTACTTAGACTGAGCTATAAGAACCAAAATACCCATTCAAAGTTAGTTTTAGTGGAGTTCGTGCACAAAACAGGCAAAATAAGACAGAGAATAAAATACCGTTTTGGGCTCAGTGAATAATAAAATAACCACCAATTAAATTTTCAAAATAAATATTTTATATACAGAAATCGTCCAGTAACATTTTTTTTATACGTATAAATATCGATGATTAGTTTTGTTCAATGGTAGTGGATGCATTGACGTTTGTGTACGGATACTAACAGTGACAAACGTCAGTTCAGGAGCAACGGGACGCAACCTCACGCCTTGAGAGCCCGCAGGCGTATGGGAAATGACTGCCGTATTTCATGAATATATAACGAAATTTTGTGATGCGCGCGCCCGTACTAAATTTGTATGAAAAATTCGTGCTGTAAAAATGAGGGATGTTTGGAACCAGATTGTAAAAAAACTATAAGTTTTATTGAAAATATTATTTATTTAAAGTGTTTTTTGATCTTTTACGATCAATTTAAAATAACTTTTGTCTAAATAATGTCTCAAATTAAATCACAATAGTCGGAACGCGATAAGACCTTTTTTGAGATTTCCATGAATTTCCCAATAATTTTCTGCCTTTACTATACGATTTTTTGACCACTTTTTTTAATTACATCATACTATATCTCAATGAGTAGCGAATGGTATTCATTCGATAATGAAATTTTAATTTTTGCTATACTAAAATGTCGGAACAGAAAAGGATGTTTCCCCCTATTACAGTACATCCGTCCTTAAGTGTCAATTTTTGAAATATTCATTGTATTTACGTTTTCTTGTCTCTTTCTTGTAGGTTAGGTTAGGGTTCGACATAAATACCTAATCAAGTAGTGCCCGGCCTGTGGTTAATAAACCTAACAGATTACAATCTACCGAAAAATAATCCGTTATATTGTAATCATTCGACAGTTTACAATTTCGCGAGTTAGATTATAACGGTTTTTACAATCTTACGGTGACATAACCATACTAAACATTTGACTAAACAGTTTTATGCATAATATCTACTTTTTGAATTCTCAATTGGTAAAAGCTACTTTTACTATGTATCGGCTGCTTTCGCTATACATACTCAGCTTTGTTTTTTTAATTAATAAAATTTTTACTGACCCGGTCATAAAGGTAGGGTACTTATAGTTTTTTATTTTTTTTCTCACTTTAATTGTATCCCATTTGGAAATTACAAGAGCAGTATCCTTTTGATTAGTTAGTAGGTACTAGGTATACCTACTAACTAATCAAAAGGATAATAACCCGCAACCCGCTCATGGTTCACTCGTGCGGGATGTTTCCTTTAGGGTTAAATTACCCAAAAACTTGGAACAAACAAGTATTTCTTTACTAGATGATGCCCGCGACTTCGTCCGCGTGGATTAAGATTTTTTGATTCCCGCGGGAACTCTTTAAATTTCCGGGATAAAAAGGCCTATGTCCTTCCCGGGATACAAACTATCCCCATACAGACACACTTTCGCATCCATACTAACTCTTCAATTTTCACGGATAAAAAGTAGCTTATGTGTTATTCCAGATTATACATACTAATATTATAAATGCGAAAGTGTGTCTGTCTGTCTGTCTGCAACGCTTTCACGGCCCATCTGTTCAACCGATTTAGATGAAATTCGGTACAGGCATAGGTTGTATCCCGGGGACGGACATAGGCTACTTTTTATCCCGGAAAATTTAAGAGTTCCCGGGGGAATCAAAAAATTTGGTCCACGCGGACGAAGTCGCGGGAATCATCTAGTTTATAATATTAGTATGGAAGTATGGATTTTAAACTGAAAGCCCAATTAACTAAATACCTACCAATTTTTATAGAAAAAACTTGAAGAATGATGGATATGACGTACATCCATTTAGCCCATTCGGGGTAGAATTGTCAGCAATACTTTTCGTTAAAATTTCAGTATCTGACTTATTTTGTCTATCGTTACCGTGCTTCTGGCGTCACGCGTTCTGCCTGACCAGAGCCTTACAGATATGCAACTGAGATAATAATTTGAGACCAAACACGAGCGACCGTGACATGCTTGCTTGGGTTCGAAGCCAGAGTCTTCTCAAATGTCAGCGATTGCAACAAATCTAAGTGGACTGACATTGCTCAATACTTACCCACGCAATTTCAACACCCGAGCCGGTTTTTCGAGTTTTGTAGCTAACAAATCTTGCACATGCAGTTTAGAATGTCAACACGTCTACCGATATGATAGACCGGAGATCTACCAGACAGGACTCGTAAATTATATGACAAGGTTAGTCGGAAAACTTTTTGGGTAAGGATGCCTAATTTTATCTCAATTTAGCTGAATCCCGCGACTTCGTCCGCGTGGATTGAGGTTTTTTGGTTCCCCCGGGAACTCTTTAACTTTCCGGGATAAAAAGTAGCCTATGTGCTATTCCAGACTATAATCTATCTCTGTGCCAAATTTCAGCCAGATCCGTTCAGTTGTTATGGCGTGATTGAGTAACAAACATCCAGCCATATATCCATCCATCCAAACTTTCGCAAGTAGGTATATTAGCATAGATGAGTATAGCTGGGAGCCGTAGAAAACAAGCGGCACAAGACCGTGTTCTGTAGAGATCTATGCAGGGGATCTTCGTCCAGCTGTGGACGTCTATTCACAATTGGTCGAGACGACAACGGCAACGACGAAAGTTCACGAAACATATTAAAGTACTTTTTGCATCTGAAATAGCCCAATTTTAGTAGCTGGGAGCCGCTGAAAGCAGGCAACACGAGACAGTGTCCTGTAGAGATCTATACAGGGGATTTTCGTCCAGCTGTGTTCGTTTATTGATTGAGACGACAACGGCAACGACAAAAGATTCACGAAACCTAAAAACTACTTTTTACATTTGAAATGGCCCAATTTCGAAAAATAATTTCGCGGTCGAAGCCAACTCGGCTTGGCAGTTTCGGCCAGGGGGCAAGTCATCTATAGTTAAAATAATAGGTCCTTACATATGAAATTGCCGTTTTGTCGTTCTGGCCACTTTGATCTCAAATATCTCCTCTTTGGTTAGGAATTTCAATTTCAAATTTATACAGGCTTTTGTGTTTGAAAACCCTCATTCATTTGTTTCCATCATGGCACCAGTGCTGCAGAAACGGCTCGAAGGATTAATGATGTGTACGGCGGTGGTGTCGCAAAAGAAAACACAGTCCGTTTTTGGTTCCAACGTTTTCATTTTGGAATTTTCGACCTGCAGAACAAGCCCCGTGCACGGCCGGAGACCAAAGTTGATAATGAAGAAATGAAGGCTATTGTGGAAGCGGATCCATCGCAAACCACGTCCGAGCTAGCTGCAGGCTGCGGTGTTAGTGATAACTGTTTTAATCCACTTGAAGCAAATTGGAAAGATGAAAAAGCTTGAAAAGTGGGTACCTCGTGAATTGAGTGCAGCAAATCGACAAACGCGCATCGACTGCTACGTTACTTTACTCAACCGGCACGATAATGAAGGGATTTTAAATCGAATTATTAAACTCCGATGGGACAGTCCGAAGCGCCTTCAAAGATTTTATTGATTCCCGTCCGAATGGTTTTTTTAGTAAAGGGATCAATGAACTACCTATGAGATGGCAAAAGTGCATAGATAGCAATGGTATATACATTGATTAAATAAATATATTATGTTTAAAAAAAATCGACTTTATGTTCCTCCCATAAAAAACGGCAATTTCATATAGGTATAAGGACCTAATAATATACAATATGCGTGCATAGACTATGTAAACCTATAGGTAGGTGGGTTAGCTACCGTTATACAAGTACAGCTACCGTCACAGGTACTACATCAATTCGTTCTAACACATGTACCTTTACCTACGTTCACTGAACTTTAATCTACAACCAGCTGTACTAGTTATACCTATTCAGTGCTACAGCCTACAAAGTACAACCTCGATTTGAGTTTAGTTGGTTAGGTCGAATTATAGTTTGAAATATTCCAGATAGACATCTAGGTACATAATAATACTTCAGGCACCTAATAATATTACGATTTGGCACGCTAGTCCTCTAGAATAATGCTAGATCAATATCTAAGTAATTCTATAAAAGTTAGGCGTACAATTCAAAATAAAAATAATTTTATGATATTTTTTTTTCTCCACTACAAGTTAGCCCTTGACTGCGATCTCACCTGATGGTAAGTGATGATGCAGTCTAAGATGGTAGCGGGTTAACCTGTTAGGGGCATGGCAGTTATGTTAAATCCATACCACTATTCGGTTTCTACACGGCATCGTACCGGAACGCTAAATCGCTTGGCGGCACGTCTTTGCCGGTAGGGTGGTAACTAGCCACGGCCGAAGCCTCCCACCAGGCCAGACCAGGGAAAATTCAGAAATTATAAATTCCCAAATTGACCCTGCCGGGGATCGAACCCGGGACCTCCGCACGTTAAGGCAACAGCGCTACACACTGCGCCACGGAGGTCGTCAAAAATTAATTATTTAATTATTAATTTATTGCCACAACTATGCCTGGAAGAATTTTCTTTATTTATTTATGTTTCAAAGGCAAAAGAAGAAAGCAAAATTATTAACTAACTAGATGATGCCCGCGACTTCATCCGCGTGGATTAAGATTTTTTGATTCCCGTGGGAACTTTACTTTAAGTACAAACTATCCCTATACCACCGTATACCCTATACGTGAGAATGACTCCATCGAGCGCCTCGTCGTGCAGGGCAAGGTGGAGGGCACCAGAGGGCGAGGAAGGTCGCCTATGCGATGGACCGACCAAATTAAGTCCGCTGTTGGCGGTTCATTGCACGAGTGTACCAGGCTGTCGGCTAGTAGGGAGAAGTGGCGGATGCTCGTGAGGCGCATAACATCTGCCACTAAAGCCGACACTTCGTGATGACCACGACCACTCTGGCAACAGTGTTACGACGAAGAAGAAGAAGATGGATAAGTACTAGGTATACTATAATTGAAAAGGAAAAGTAACTTTCTACCTACTTTCAGATTATGAATGATTTTTATTCTCTCTATTATAACTATAAACGATCTAAATATACGTAACTGGTTATCCGAACATTTGACTAAACGACTGGATAATTTGATGAAACTAACTAATATACCTATCAATAGATAAATCGGTTTAAATAGTTACTAGCTCTCCTCCGCACATCTATTCCGAAAGGTATCATCGTATGGACCGAGTACTCCGAGGAACAGCTACCACCTGGATAAAGGATAATCAGGGTTTAGGATGAGGATAAAACAAGTGCACATAATAAAAAAAACACAACTGCCCTTCCATATTGAATTTCACTCGGGATGATGTAAGGATTCTAACGATACATCCAAATATGTTCAGACATTTTGTGGAATAAAGAAACTCCCACACATACATGAACCCTGAAAAATTACACTCCTTTTTTTGGGCAGTCGTCTACTAGGTACCTACTAGTCGCAATGGATGTTTTTTACAGAGTCCATTTCACTCCATACAAAAAAATTAAGTTAATCTGACACCGCTCTAAGTTTTGCATGACTTTTCATTACTATTATGACAAAATATATTTACATATATATTTATATCATTAGTATGTACCTATATTTGTGTGTTTATTTAAGTTTATGATATAATATCTCGTTTCATTCTATCTCATATCTTGTTGTAGGTCTATTCTTCCTCCACAACCTTTCTCACTGCCAAGGGTCACTGGTAGAGATCTCTTATAGAGATTAAGTGCTTCCTTATCCACTATGTATCTTTTTTTCTTTTTATTTTATCTTTTTGGTACTAAATAAATAAATAAATTGTAAGTATTCATACGCACTGATCATCCTCGCGAAGCCGAAGTCGCAGAGTTTGACAACACCGTCGCTGGTCAGCAGGATGTTCTCAGGTTTGACGTCCCGATGTATGCAGTTGTGTCTGTGGCAGTAGGCGACACCCTGAAGTGTCTGCCAGATGATCTGCTTTGATAGGAGTTCTGGGCAACCCTGTTGAAAAAAGTTATCATCATTGTTGTACTACATCTGTGATTGTTATCATTTAAATTTTCAACCATTTTCATTTTTGACTGCCTCGTTGGTCTAGTGGTTAGCATAGTCGACTGCGGATCATGAGGTCCTGGGTTCGATTCCCGGTCGGGCATAAAAGTTAGGTATTGGGTTTTTTCAATTAAGAAATTCTCAGTGCCAGCCCGGAGTTGGAAGTTGGCGGTGTTTCACCCCCGTGCCTCGGAGAGCACGTTAAGCCGTCGGTCCCGGTTATTATCACTAACATGATAGTAGTCGTTAAAGCCCGCCAACCCGCATTGGAGCAGCGTGGTGGGTCTAAGCTCTGATTCCCGCTCTCCTATGAGAGTGGAGGCCTGTGCCCAGCAGTGGGACGTTAATAGGCTGTAGTGATGATGATGATGAAATTTTCAACATAGGTGTTTGACTAGTCAAATCAGCAACTATTTTTCAAACGTCGAAACGCGTGCTTAGTATGGGATTTTGTATGAAATATTGAATAGTGACGTAATCAAAGTTCGACGCACTTTTTACTCGATACTACTTTTTTTCGATAGTTTAAAATAACTGTTCATCATAAAACTAACAGGGGACGTGGATATTACGACTTTTGGGAGATCCTCTATTTAAATAGCTGTCAAATAGGTACCTACCCAATTTTGCATGGCGCATGCATACATAAACCACGCGGTCGAAGTCGCGGGCATCAGCTATTGAATAAGTATATACTGACTTACGCTGTGGTAGTACATATGTAATAACGCGCTTCTTCCACAAATGAAGCGAACATGCAAATGGCAGGGACAAAACATGGCAGTTTTTTTAAAGGGACCGACATTGGTAAAGTCACGCGATGTGATATACCTGGCATCGATTTGCAGTTAGACTGCATAATACATGGTGATATTTTTAGATGTTCTTACTTGATAACAAAATAAAGTTAGCAACACAAGAAGGCTAACAAAGAATCACGTGATTGTCGCATAGCGATAATCGCAATGATAGATATTTAATTCCACTACAAATATAAGCCGCTCGACTGCAATCTCACCGGGGCCATACTACCAATGCTAAAGACACATTGTTAACTTTCGTGTTTTAGATTAATAATCCTTATTTTAGGAACGTCAAGGTACGTGACATAAACTGTCATTTAGACTAATATTGCTTGATTATTATGGTCAAACGTAAAAGTGACGACACTGTCTCAACTTAAGATGGTAGCGGGCTAACCTGATAAGGGTATGGCAGTTATATTAAAACCATACCCCTTATTGGTTTAATTAAACAACAGCATCGTACCGGAACGCAATAATACGGCACGTTTTTCCCGGTTGGGTGCTAACTATAGCCACGGCGGAAACCTCCCACCAAACCAGAGCAGAGAAAATTCAGACATTATGAATTCCGCACCGAGGATTGGGATTAAAATTGACCGCGCCGGGGATTGAACCTGGGACCTCCCAATTGCCTATAGCGCTCACCAAGTCACCACCGCATCCGGCGCGGTGGTGAGCACCATGTCGTCAAATAAGCTTCTTTATATTTAGCGTAACGAAGCGTTTGTGTTGTATTGTTTACCTACTTATTGTACAATTTTTCTTGTTGAGAAAAGAACAACTGCTGAGTTTCTAGCCGGCTCTTCGCAGTAGAATCATTTTTCCGAACCGGTGGTAGAGACTTGACGTATCGTGACACAATTTGTCCTACGTGAAATAGGTAAATAAATCTTTTATCAGGAGCTTCTAGCAATTTCTGTCGATTATGATGTAACGATATGTACGATCATCAACTTCGCTGCTATATGTCTATAATTAAACCATTGCCAAACGTAAACGATGATATCAATTAATAAACCATGGCTCAAGTAAAATGCGCAAACGCTATCAATTAAAATCACAGATTTAAAGTTAACAGTAATAATTAGTTAACTATAACCACTTTTACGTTTTCGCCATGATAGTACGCCCTTGGCTTAATTATTTCAACACTAATATATATAAATTGCATGAAGGTAAGCATAAATAGCAACTAGCAAGCAGCCATGCCATGTTGCGCAAACTTCGGCGCTTATATCTACGCAAGGGCGATTTTTTTGTATCAACTATCTATTGCAACTACATAATTAACTTAGGTATTAGGTCCAACTCGGACATGATAGGTAAAAGTTGATTTTGACCAAAGGTACGTAAGCTCCTTCTGTCACCACACCATCAAATTCTCCTTGTGCGAGTATCATATATTCCTCCCGACCGAATTTCGGCCACCACGGCGGCCATTATCCAAGTCCAGAGAGATTAGCCATCTGCACGGGAGATATTATAGTGCACAAGTTTGCACTGTAATAAAGGCTCTTTGTTCCTCTTTTGTTCCTTTACCCTCATAGCCCGATGGGACGGAAATCCAACACGACCGGAGATAAATCTGGGGACCGATGGCTTTACGTGCTTTCCGAGACACGGGGGTGAAACACCGCCATCTTCCTTCAGAATTTCTTGTCAGAAAAACTCAATAGGTACTTGATTACGGCCCAATCCAGCATTCGAGCCCGGGACCTCGGCGCGTCGGCTGCAGTCGAGCATGTTAACCACTAGACCAACGAGGTAGTTAAGCAAACAGGTACTGAGCATTATTTTGCTGTTAAGTAGGTATGGGCTGTAGTATTTGGCATTAGGCAATTAGGTAACTACCCTATCATTACTTCCATCGATAAGATTCCAAAGATAAGATATTTTTTTAATTTGTGCATAAGACCGGTGCACGCGCATCCACGCGTAGCCAAGCTGCCAAGGTTACCACGTGTTGGCACAGCGGTTGGCAAATCCCTCGTTCACAAACAGATTTTATGCAAATAGGTACCCATGAATATATTATATAATATTTTGAACATGCGATCCACGGCCGTCTATCTGTCTGTCAGGTTTTTAGAACTAACTACCTATCTACCTATCTATTCTAGCAACCTTGTCAGAACTAAAGTTCAGCTCTAAATAGGGGTACGTTCAATGTACATGCTGTAGAACAAAATTCAGGACCACTACTACCTACGTCGACTATAAATTTCCCACGCGGAAAAAGTCGCAGGCACCAGATAGTTAACAATTAAATTAAGGCATTAGTATTCCGTGGGCTGGTGGATTGACATTAAAAATATTGGTTCAACCTTGGAATTCGTCACACCTACGCAGTTTTAATACAGGATGTTTCGCTTTTTTGATTAAATGGGCAGTTAAATCGGTTAAATTCAAAAAGGAAGCCTCAAGAAAAGAAAAGAAAGAAAAGCTAATCTGAGTTAAAGTTACAATATAGTGTTTTTTGTATTTCATAGTACAAAAAACACTATATTATATATAAGCCCGCCAACCCGCATTGGAGCAGCGTGGTGGGTCTAAACTCTAATTCCCTCTCTTCTATGAGAGTGGAGGCCTGTGCCCAGCAGTGGGACGTTAATGGGTTGTAGTGGTATTTCATAGTAAACCTTCTATGGATAGAAAATATACGCACCTTCGGTAAAACAAGGGCACAGAAGGTGCGAATTTATTATGTCAATGGCTTTCATTTTTTGATAGCCAGTGAGTTACAGAATATAGGAGCAGAATTGTAACTTTAACTCTGATCAGCTTTTATAGCTACTGACATATAACAAGTATAGCCACAGAGTTAAAGAATAGGGGTGCTGATGCCCTACGGTCATCAGTCGGTGTGTGAAAGTCTAGTAAAATCTTGAACTGGTTTCGAGCCTTCGCAAAGTTCCCTATCACATCCGATTTTAGGCCCGTATTGATAAACCGACATCTGCTAAAAACAGGCTCTCACGTGTCGATCAATCTATTCTTATGACCGGTCTTGAGCATAGATTGACTGAGACTTGAGTACCTGTTCCTAGTTGATGTTGGTTTATTAAAACAGACCTAAGTCTGCGGTCCAGCTGAGAGCGTGTGCGGGCTGCGGAGCGGGGAGCGGGCGCTTCCGAGCGCCAAATTGAGCCACCTCTAGCTCAATTTAGTCCGAGAGCTGGCAATAAAAATCGGCAAGAATTTCTTAATGGCCCATAATTTCGTATTCTAGTAGTAAATGTTTTAGTTTCTATTTAATAGATATTTTATTAAATTAGATACGTTTTATTATAATTATTGCAGTCAATTTGGAAACACATATCTTTTTAGAATTTATTTGTCTCTCTCAAATATATTAAAGTTTATACTTACCTACTTAACATAATCAATATTTAATGAGACATCAATAATGCCAGTTCTTAATTATTTTTATTAATATAGGTAGGTAGGTTAATTTAGTACAAGTAAACGCAAAAAGTAAATTGGTCAAAGTAAGTTAATACCTACCTATGCTTAAATATCATCTCTATTTATTCACACATATAATATTTAAGACAAACATAATCCATAACGTAACTTAATATAATGTTAAAGCCTCCGGTACACAATGGCCCGCGTCGGCTTCGGCGAGTATCGGTAACTAGGTAGGTACCTACTGCTTGCGAATTGCGTGAAGATTCTTCGATGTTTCTATGAAAACCCACAAAAGTCGGCAAGCAATCGCTAGCCTACATTCACGTAGGACGTACCTACCTTGGCAATGTCGACGGCCAGCGCTGGCCGCACTTTATTAATTAATATTATCAAAGTACCCCACAGTTGGCAGAGTGCATTGGCCAAGCGCGTTGGATATACGTCGTCTTGCATTGCACGCATATATTATTATTTACACGTGAAAGTCTCACTGCGAAGCGCTACGATGAGCGAGTTAAAATGGCATATAATATTATTGCTCGGTTTAAATTATAAACTAGCGGTCCGCCCCGGCTTCGCATGGGTGCAATTCAGATTTGTAATTTTATCGTGAAAAAAAAAAACAAAGTAAACAATTTACAGATGAAGTTTACACTGTTAAAGTTACATAATTTCTATTATCAACCGTCGGTTGAAAATATTGGAAACCATAATATCAAATACACGACCATAATACTATAATTTCAATATAGCACTGCATTAGTAAGTTGCAATATTAGTACTTAATTGTATTAAATGATTCAACCACGTTTTACTAAAAATTCGAAAGTCAAAACCGTGCACGCATTGCGTTTTGGCTCCGTTTCGCCTGTGTAATTAAATAGCGCCAAATTGTGCAAGTGTGTCCATCGACGCGTGAGCGTAGCTAATCTTGAGCCTCAACGGATTAATAGCGGTTAATTCAAAACCCATAACCAGACAATATAAAGTAAAGTACATATACTTCATATTGCCTGATGGTTATGGAAGACCAGAATAGAAGACTCAAGTCTTCTTAAATTTTTGGGTTCATCACAATAAACGTTTACCTAAACTCGCCTAACGTGTGAGATCAATGTGTAGTAGTACCATTAAAGAAGCCTCATTTGAAAACTTAGATTTCCTAAAGCCGATTTAGTGGATAGCGAGACTCTGAATGGAAGTCAAAATTTTCATAAAAATTGCGTTTACCAAAATTTAAGCTAAATCATCATCATAATATGAATCCATTGCCGGCTCACTGTTGACCACGACTCGCGAGTCGAGAGTCTCCTCGAGCGGAATTAGAATGGTTTGGCCATAGTCCACCACGCTGGCAAAGTGCGGATTTTCAGACTTCACACACCATAGAGAACATTAAGAAGAACTCTCGGACATGCAGGCTTCCTCACAATGTTTTCCTTCATTGTTTGAAGCATATTTAATTTCAAATAACTTAAAAAAGTTATAGGTCGGAGTAGAGTGGCCCCGGGCCTCGAACCCGCGACCCCGTATACGAGGCCGGGTGTCTAAGCCACTAGGCTATCACTGCTTCAGGCTAAATACCTACCTACCTAAAATTTTTCAACACATACTAGGTTGGTTGACCATTTATAGAGTAACGTTATTTTATATTGCTAATAACTACAATAAATTGCTCCTAACACGCAAATCAACATCTTTTAAACTTATTCGTTATCTAGGTACCTTAATCCACGAGGACGAAGTCGCGGGCATCATCTAGTATTTAATAGTACTAGTACTATTATATTCAGGCAGTAAATACGACGTATTTTCGTGTGCTTTCGTCCTTCACTTTTACCGTGACCTAGGCTTATTAAACGCAATGATTTAACTAGATATATCCGCGACTTGGTTTAGTAAGTTTTTTTAATCCCCTCCCTTTGATTTACCGAGATAACTAAGCTCGTGCCCGTTTTTAGGATGCAGTCTCTGTATATATAAAATATCCAAATCGATAAGCGATGGGCCATGAACGGGTAACACACTTTCGAATTTTGCGCATCGAAACCACGAAACGCACGATGTTCCGAGTAGTCATAAAGTTTGTACCTCTATGCTCATAACCATAATTTATGGTTACACGTTACGAATAAACCGTTGAATGCGAATCTGGTTAATTCTGCTGATGATGTGTTTATTGTTTAGCAAAAACCATGTCTATAGGTATTCCTCGTCTAGGTCTACGTCTATCAACGTAGGAAGTTATTAAGCAGGTAGCTGGTGTAGAGCTAGTTTTTGTGACTGTACGCGAGACAACATAATATATGCCTATTTATAATAATAATACAATTGATTTATTATTAAAAGTATTCTTCCTTCTACGTTTTTTTTGTCCGTTTATCGTTACCTAGTCGAAACAAAAAATCGAATTGGCAATGTAAAAACTAATTGTACATAAGCATAAGCATGTATCTTGTGTTATTCCGACAAAACACGTGAATTAGCAACCGTTTACATTAATATATATGTCACCGTAAGATTGTGAAAACCGTCAGAACGCAATCTAACGCTTTTTATCTCGATAGATTGTAAACTGTCGACAGATTGTGAACCGTTCAATGTTCTGCATGTAAATTTCTGAATTTTTCATTGTGTTTACGTTTTCTTGTCTCTTTCTTGTAGGTTAGGTTAGGGTTCGACACAAATAATCATGCAGTGCCCGGCCGCTATCGGGTTAATATGTACTAACAGATTACAATCTATCGAAAAATAATGCGTTAAATTGTAAGCAGTTGTTACGGTTCACAATCTATCGAGATAAAATGCGTTAGATTACAATCTAACGGTTTTAACAATTTTACGATGTCATAATAATATATAATATAATAATATACCTATGCCTATCACTCACGATAGTTTTAAACGCTAAAACATAGGCTAGACTCACTGCTGGATATTTCTCAAGCTCGTGCAGCACCGTGTGGTCGCAGTATTCGAACACGAGGTGCAGTTTACGTTTGCGACGGAACACCTCGATCAGGTTCACCAGGTTGGGGTGTTTTAGATTCTGTAACAAAAGGACTCAGTTTACACACCAAAATATTTTAACAAGGGTTAGGGTTAGCAAACTGAAGTGGCAGTGGGCAGGTCATGTCTGTCGCAGAACCGACGCAATGGCCGTTGGGGCAGACGTGTTGAGACTTGCCGCGTACCGGCAAGCGCAGCGTATTACGACCTCCAGCTCGCTGGTCCGATGGCCTAAAGAAGGTGGCGGGAAGCGGATGGATGAGGAAGGCGGTGGACCGTGTTTGGTGGCGCGCTCTCGAAAAGGCTTATGTCCAGCAGTAGATGCATACAGGCTGATAGATGGATGGATGGAGTATTTTAACCATTTTAGGAAAAGGTTTTTTTTTAAATATAGGTATATACATAAAGCAAGCAAACTAGCAGGCTGGTCACCTGATGGTAAGTGATTACCGCCACCAATGAACATTTGGAGCACCAGAGGAACCGCCAATGCGTTGCCGGCTTTTGAGATATTTGTTTATCCGCCCTTTGAAGAAGATTGTCAATGTTCAAGAGAAATAATTCGGTCGTATATTACCTATCGCATAATATAACGTTTAAAGGAAGGAATATTATTCCTAACCAGTGGTAGATTCACTCGACGATTCAAAATCACTTTTTTTATTTGAATGAAAGTTTATTTGAATAAAATAAGGTTTTATTTAAAACTATTCCAAATTCCAGTCTGTAGCTAGTAGTTACTAAAATATGCAAATATGTGAACGGACGGACAAAGTCTGGTCACAAACCTACCTTTTAGTTACGCAACCCTAAAAACATGAGTTTGAGTTTGAATTGATAATTTCCTACACTACATTTAGTTGGAAAAGTTTACCGACTTGATACCGACCTACCCAAGTGCTGGAATCCGGGCCTAGTAGGAGATTTTTTATCTATTCAAGATTCGAGCTCGCTTCGCTCGCGCTATTTCAATCACAACTTCTAATAATAAAACAAAGACCCACCGACAAGTTTGTTATCTATTTGGGCACATACGTCAGAAACCACGACTGTATTTAATTTTTTCGCAAAATTGTCTCAAGGGGCGCCAATTCGGTAACTTAATTCGCGTCGGGCGCAAAGTTTGGCGCTGTTTGGTAGCAATATTCAATGGTTCTTGAATCAAACGGAAGTTACTGAGATTTATGTATGAACACAAGAAAGTTTCTCATTTCTTATCCAACCCTGTCTTACCTAATACCTAAGTACCCAGTACTTTACTGTGGCCTTCAAAGGTGCCGTGCCTTTCAAATCTTATAGCCATAGCAATCTATAATCTATAGGTTACAGGCAGGTATCTACTAATTTTAATTGAACTTTATAAACTGTTCAATGTTCATTGACTTGACATATATAAGACATATCATACATTAATATAGGTAATTATCCGTAGTATGAAGTATCCTGATTCCTGGTGCGTAGTATTGACGTTTTCTTTGTTCTCTGAAATTGCCCGTACTTTCTTTCTTTAAAAGGTCATCTTTAATTAATAGGATAAGACACATTATTTATGAGATATTGTATCGGTCTTCCTGATGCGTAAAATTTATAATAAATTTAAAAAAATTGCCATTTTTTTACAACAAGGCGTGAACCTTGAGCCACCAAGAATGCGGCAGCGGGTTAACAATAATATATGGTTCTAAGGCTATAAGTTATGAAAAATCTAAAACTGTTAATTAAAAGTTTATTATATTAATATTATTTATGGGCTTCATAAAACTTATTATATTCTAGCGGAGGAAATCTTGATCATACAAAAATGCGATATATATATTGTATACAGACTGCCCGTCTGTCCGTTGCTAAATTCACGGATTTTTAAGCCGATCTTGATGAAATTTTGCACAAAATAAATTCAGATTGCGGGGACAAAAGAAACATTAAAATCCCGGATACATTTTTAAATTTCGGATAATCACAGACCATTTTTTCAACGTTTGCTTTGTTATATATGTCACCGTAAGATTGCAAAGGCCGTTGGATTTTAATCTAACTGGCGATATTGTAAACTGTCGACAGATTACAATTTAACGCATTATTTTTCGGTAGATTGTAATTTCTGTTGCGTATCTTAGCCCGATAAAACCTATGCATACCTATACCTACCGGCCACCGGGCACTACCTGATTGTTTATGTCGAACCCTAACCTAACCTACAAGAAAGAGACAAGAAAACGTAAATACAATGAATATTTCAAAAATTGACACTCGCAATTTGTCAACCGTTCAATGTTCTGATTTGTCAACCGTTCAATGTTCTGAGTGTCAATTCTTGAAATATTCATTGTATTTACGTTTTCTTGTCTCTTTCTTGTAGGTTTGGTTAGGGTTCGACCACAGAGTGGGTTCGACATATATAATAATAATACATAAAAATCGGCCGGGCACTTAGTTTTTATCGGGTTAATATACCTAATACCTAACACATTTATAATCTACTGAAAAATAATGCGTTAAATTGTCGACAGTTTATAATATCGCTAGTTAGATTACAATCTAACGGTTTTTGCAATCTTACGATGACATATATATATTAGTTACCTTGAGCATGCGTATTTCCCTGAGCGCAATCTTGCGTATGAGCGGGTCGTCCTCGTTCTCGACGAACTTCTTGACGGCGACGATCTCGCCCGTGTCTCTGTTCCGGCACTTGTACACGAGCCCGTACGAGCCCTCGCCGAGCTTCGCGAGCTTTTCGTACCGCTCCATCGCGCGGCTGCTTGCGCGCGATCTGTTGATACACCATACAAGGTATTTAAGAATATGTAGATAAGGCATTATAATTTATGTTTCTATACATGATAGCAGTTAGATAGCAGCAGGACAGGGCCACTGTCCTCAATTCCGTACAGTATCGAGCCCGCTTTTCAGTTTTAGTTTTTACGATGTTTATAGGCCAGAGAACTAGGACTAGGATGCCTTAGCAAACGTTCCCGATGTTTTTCTTTACATGTATTGATTTCTTCAGTATTTGTTGGCATTTCTAGGTTTTACGTGTAGTCCCGTGAATTGCGAGGAGCATACTGTTCTGGGCCCGTTGACCAGGCTAACATCTCGCAAAGTTTTGCAAACAAAATAAAGTGAACATTAAACCAATTGCAATTTCAAAGAGCGAAGACCCGACCATATACCTATTCGTCCTAACAAATTTTGACTTGTTTCAGCCCTTACAAATTAAAAAATAAGAAAAAAAAGCTCTACCTTGCAGGAATAACATACGGCGATACAATGGCAATATTGATTTTTCCCTTCATATTGGAACCACTGTAATTTCATCTTTAAGCCAATTAAAATAAATTATGTTTTACGTTGCGAACAAATACCGACCCACCAGCATAATTTATGATGAGGAATATTGGTTAAAAACCGGTAAAGCTATCGTTAGATTAGCATAACCAAAGGAAGAAAATCGGCGGATTAGATAAATGGTCTCTTCTGTTTTCTGTGATAAATGTTTGGTTGTCATATTGGAGATGACAGTTTTATGATTTTAATAAGAAGCAAAAAATATAATCGAAAACTGTAACCTTCTTTGCGGGTTTGGGTGTAACTTTAATAGGCTCGGGTCTCCTTCGCTCCGCCTTAAGAAAGTTCGAAGGTCGTTCGTGGAATGAGCTTGTCTTTTTTTTTTATAGTCCGGTGTTTGATGACTTTGATCCCCTGGCAGTGGGCACGCTCGACACTGCGCCAGGGAGGTCGTCCAATATGGGTAGGTACCTAGTAGTTCTTGGCTAGGCTGGTGGACTATAGGTAACCCTTCGCATTCTAAAGAGGAGACTTGTGCTGCAGTGCTGATAATGATCATGTGCGAAAGATGTCTGACACAATGGCGGCCATTGGGGGTGGTAAGCAGGGCAACCGCCTGGGCCTCGCTCTTGCAGGGGCCTCGCGCTCTTGCGCTACAGCCCTAGTAGAAAAAGTCATTAAGTAGGTACTATAATGTCCTCCTCCTCCCGACCGAATTTCGGCCACGGCGGCCTATCTCCAGAGAGATTAGCCATCTGCGCGGGAGGTATTATAGTGCACAAGTGTGTGCGCATACACAGGTGCACTCTCTGTTCCTTTACTCTCATAGCCCGATGGGACGGAAAATCCGACACGACCGGAGAGAGATCAAGCGCAGGACCGACGGCTTTACGTGCTCTCCGAGGCACGGGGGTGAAACACCGCCAACTTCCTTACTTCGGGCTAGTACTGAGAATTTCTTGTCAGAAAAACCCAATACTTGCTATGGCCCGACCCGGGAATCGAACCCGGGACCTCGTCGGCCGCAGTCGAACATGCTAACCAGTAGACCAACGAGGCAGTAAGTAGGTACTAATGTGTATTTAATCTCGCACCTTACAAATATCTACCGCCCAGAGCCTGGAAATTTAGCTAAGGCCGCCCCTGGTCAGACATCAATTTGCACTTTTCAGGCGTGCAAGGGAGGTGTGCGGATGACGGAACGTGGTCTCACTGCCTTGTATTCAGTTCGCGCCAAGTTCGCGCGTAGGTGCTGTAGATCAGATGAAGTTACAAATTACTTATCTATAGGTACTATTACCCATAATTTAGGACAATCGGCTATCGAGAGTCAAGACCTCAGTTATAAAGCATCTACAATTTACATACGACATTGTCACATGCACTTTACTCTCAAAACAATAGTACCTACCTACCTACCTATTACAATAATTACCTACAAAGTAAGTAGCAATAAATACCTGCTAAATGTCAATTACGGAACAATTACGGAACATAAGATAAGAAAGAATAATTGTGCGATTGTTCACATAATCACATCCTTTTTCACATCATTTTTTTATTAGTTGGATCATTGGATGTACCTAAATAACAAGAATTACAGAAACATTGTTAGGCCATTGTTAGGCGACTAGACCCGACACGACGTGACTGCATCAAACAGAAGCTGGCCTTTCAAGTGACCTATACGTTGTCGCGTAGATAAGTTTTTAATTTTCTATGTAGTCGTATCGCGTTGCATTGCGTTGCGTCGTTTTAACATCGCAAAGTCGATTGATCGTAATCGAGCATTCGATTACGATCAATCATTTTACTTAGACGCTAGGTCTAAGTAAAATGAACCTTATCACTGTTTCCTTAACGCTCTAACTTCGTGTATGCATTCACGGGCGGCAAGCGCTCCAAACGGAAACGTTTCGTTATTAAAATAGAAGTACTAAATTTATGACTTTAAATCAAGGGATTTTGGGTTCATTTTACTTTGACGCCAATGTGATCGAACTATCAATTGAATTTGCAATTTGGTAAACTGGTAATTAATAAATCTGATGCACTTGGCCCTTTTTGAATCAAAGTTTTGAAGCAACTTCTTTAGGCGAGACTAAAGCAACTCAAATCTTTTCCGGACGAAAGCATACGTAGTGTCCGAAAAAAATGACCACCAAACTGAAAAGCTATTTCGAGGTCGCCATCTTTTGTCCAAGTGGCACCGAGTATATATACTTAGTGAACATTGAAATAAAAACCATCTTAGTTGGATATCAATGCTATTTTGAACTTAATATACCTACAACAAGAAAATAGTACCTACTTAACAGTAAAAAAAACAGAAATTTAAGTCATGATTGCAGCGCAGCTTGGTGGAATTTGGCCGTACAACACATCTAAGAATCTTAACTCATAAATCTATATACGTTTAATGCAAAAAACCGCATTATAATTGGTCCAGTAGTTTTCAACGAAAATGGTAACGATAAGAAGTGCACTAAGCAAACCAACAACATCTGGCAAACACATCTAAACCGTCACCGTTCCATCGTGTGTAAAAACCACGTAAAAATCTTTAGCTCTCGATTTCAAAAATGGAATCCGAACGAGGTGATAACGTCGTGTTGAAAAAGTGTGTCAAAAGTGCTTTTAGGATGGATTGTGCTTCTAGGTTCTAGGTCTAGCGCAAGTAGTTCTGGCTGTGGTTTTAAGTACTTTCAAAAGGCTACAACCCGAAGCTTTAGCCAATAACAAAAAAAGTCACCAACCTCCTCGGCAGCAACGGCAGGTTGTTACCAAATAACCACAGCCGCTTATCACCGAACCATTTCTCCATGCAGGACGCCACGTTGTTCCACAGTTTGAATTTCGAATGATTCCGATCCCGAACCACGGCACTATTCATTCGCGTTCCCGAACGAAAATCAGCATTTCCCGCCCGAATCACTGCTGAAATATTTCCCGCCGTTTATTTTATTTTTAATTTCAGTTTTTCTTTTTACTTTTTTTTATAAGTAAGCTTTTTTTTCGAGAGATGCTTGTTCGGCGAAAGCTGCACGGCTTTTACTTTGGAGTATGGAATAATATCGATCGGTTGGTTTGTTTACAGTTTCGGTTGGCCTGTGTACATGACAACCGCAGAGGGCGGGCCTTAAACCAATGGCTATCGGATTTTTATATCAAATTAGGTACCTACATAATAAGCAAGCAAGAGTAATACTTAGGTACGTAGGGTTTTACGTTTTAGTAACTACCTCTGAAAGGTACTTAGGTAAAAAGGTCGGTCAGTCGTCAGTACTATTATATTATTCTGTGGTACAATATAATATTCTATGCTACTGGCTATTGCCTAGCTGCCTCGTTGGTCTAGTGGTTAGCATAGTCGACTGCGGATCACGAGGTCCTGGGTTCGATTCCCGGTCGGGCATTAAAGTTAGGTATTGGGTTTTTCAATTAAGAAATTCTCAGTGCCAGCCCGGAGTTGGAAGTTGGCGGTGTTTCACCCCCGTGCCTCGGAGAGCACGTTAAGCCGTCGGTCCCGGTTATTATCACTAACATGATAATAGTCGTTAAAGCCCGCCAACCCGCATTGGAGCAGCGTGGTGGGTCTAAGCTCTAATTCCCGCTCTCTTATGAGAGTGGAGGCCTGTGCCCAGCAGTGGGACGTTAATAGGCTGTAGTGATGATGATGATGATGACTGGCTATTTATTTTTAATAGGAAATCCGAGCCCAATTTATAAGCCCAAGTATCAACTATCACTTTCGGTATTAATGGTATTTGATCGTCGTATCGTATTTAAATTCAAAATCGTTAAATTGCTTTTAAATTCGCTATGTCGTTAAACATTGCCATTAATTGCTGTTTTACCATCAACCCAACGCCGGACTCACTATAACAGCTGAGCACAGGTCTCCAGAATGAGAAGGTTTTAGACCAAGGTCCACAAAAGCTGCTGACCAAGTGCGGATTAAGAATTCATACATCTTTGAGAACATTATGAAGAACTCTCGCGCACATGCACGTTTACTCACGAAATAATGAACATGGCACTGCTATAGAACGCACATACATACTTAGTTAACTCGGAAAAGTTAGGTGCGTGCCCGGGATCGAATCCCGGACGCCCAGAGTGGGAGGTTCTAACCACTAGGGCTAGGCTATCTCCACCTATTTGGCTGTTTTAAAAATGACTAAGTAACGACAATGCAGTCTGTAGTTCTGTACAAATGATTACGGGCAATAATTGTTTTTTTTTAATGCTTGGCAGGCATCGATTGGCAGGATGCCGGAGTCCGGAACGCTAAGTTCCTGGACGGAGCACGACTTTACTGGTACCTACTGTACCTACTACCCAGGAACCCAGGCCACGGCCAGAGAGTTTAAAACTAATAGGACTTTTATCGGCAGTTTGACTTGTTGAAGTTCGATCCTTTTCGGCCAGAACCATTAGGTACATAAAAGTACCAACTGTCTACTGTCTACCTATCAAGCTAGAAAACAATCCAGTCTTGGAGAAAACCGGCACACTTGCCGCTGTCTAAGAATTATGAAAGCCCTGCCTTGCTAGCATTTGCAACAGATTTTATAGGTCATAAATGTAAAATAAATGTAAGTTACATAACTAAATATAATATTAGTTTTATATTACATAATTTTGCATTAAAAAAAAAAAATTGAAATAGTGGTGCCATCTTGTATCTTATAGCTAAAAGTTGATCTTGTATCGTAACTAAAAGTTGAAATGAAATGTCACAACTCACGTTATGTGTCTATGGAAAATGTCTATTTCACTCTAACAAATACGGAGCGACGGTACGTTCTGTCTCGCTCTAGTTGACGTTTTTGTTGAAATCATTCAAATTCAATCCTTCACCTTCAGTTTCTTTCAGCCTGTCATCCAGCAACCTTTCATTTCATTTTTATCATTCTGTTAAATTACGTTCCACGGAGCGGTGCGTCGCAAGTTTTATTTTCGATCAATGTTTTTGTTATGATTAGAGTCGCAAGAAACATTATTTAGAACGATCTGTTATCGGCGAAGTTATAGCCATACAGCGGGTTATTGCTTATTGCAGCTGCGTGGAACAATTGGGCAATAAAAACCCTCGCGATTCGTGAATTGTTGACGAAATTCGCAAGATAAAATTGGATGGAAAGAATAGATTGTTCTGAGCTAAAAATGTGAAGATAATAGCGTGTGTGTGTATTTTTGTGCTCATTGTTGTGATGTGAACTGATGTGTCCTTTAGTTTTTCGTACTCTAGTGCGTGTAATTTTTGGTTTGTGATCTATTTGAGGGTGAGAAATGGGCACGACGGGAGTAACTTTGGCAGACTTGCCAAATATATTTATTATGATTGGGGCCCTCGTTGCCCTATTTGTGATGCTAGTCATACTCCTAAGGTGAGTTAGATATAAGTTTAATGATATTTATAGTTCCAAATTAGCCTAATATCTAAATTAGTTTGGTTAGGTGTTTGTTTTGAACCCAGCTGGTAGATGTCAATTGAGTGTATTAGTAACATTAACTAAAAATACATGAGTTTTTGTATTCAATAGGAGACACTTACAAGAACAATAAAATATAGGGGTAACTAACCAATAGCAATCATGAGTTTATTATCAGATATCAATAAAGTTGTCAATAGTAGCTCAATTATACATCTATCTATCATTCTATTATCACTTCTCAATGCCAACAACAAGTTATAACTAACTATGTTAATCTCTACTGTCAACTCTTGCTTTCTAAAACTTTGTTATGAACACAGGATGGTTATTTGTGTGAGAATAATATAATAGGGATTAATACTACTTATGCACGTTTTTTATTTTGTTTTTACAATAAAACTTTTATGTCTAGCCTTATCTTATTACTTACTAAAAATCATGCCCAAGTGAAATAGTGCCAAGTATGGCACAGACAAGTATGGAAATGATTACATTTCAGCACTGAAAAGCAAGGCTGATCATTTGCTCAAAAATGAGCCAATTGTCAATTCACTAGATGAGCCCTATTCCTAGTGTGTGTCATGGAAGTAGTCCCTAGAGGCAGCACTAATAGTGATAGTCATATGTTTGTGCAGTTATTGAGACCAATTCTGTTGTTCACCATCTCTAAATTAAACTAAAATGACAGTTTTAAGTACTTAACTTGAACTTTACTTACCTTTATTTAACTTGAACTCAATGTTTCCCCTTAAATTGTGTTCCACCTGTCTTTGTCTCATTCCTAGATTTATAGATGTTCCTTTGCTGTACGTTTTGAGTCCAGCAATTTTATGTGATGTTTGTATGTAAGACTATATTAATTACTAGATGAGTCCCGCGACTTCGTCCGCGTGCATTAGGATTTTTTTATTCCCGCAGGAACTCTTTAATTTTCTGTAGCTTATGTCCTTCCCCGGGATACAACCTACCTCTGTACCAAATACCAAATTTCATCAAAATCGGTTAAACGGATGAGCCGTGAAAGCGTAGCAGACAGACAAACAGACACACTTTCGCATTTATAATATTAGTATGGATGATGCTTGTGACTGTGTGTAAGATCTATAGAGCGAATTTTGACTTTGCTTAGACTTAAGGCATGGTTTAAACAAGACAGATTTATGTTACTCACATAAGTCCATCTCGTTTTAACTCTAAGTAAAGTCTAAGCCAAGTCAAAGTACGCTCTATAGATCTCAGCATGTATCCGCATAGTTAGATATATGTGTGATCTTGTCAGAACTCTTTCATTTTCCAGGATAAAAAGTAGCCTTTGTCCTTTCATGGGAATCTATCTCTCTCTGTACCAAATTTAGACAAAACAGTTCAACAGAAGGCCTTGAATGTGTAGCAGATAGATTTTTGCATTTATTATGCTAGAAATACACTACTGTGATGTCTTCTTCTTCTTCTATCTCTGGACTTTTCCGCACTTAAGCACCGGTGCCCCCTGTGCGTGAGACCTCTGGTGCGACTCCCCGCTGGATCACTCCAGCCAGCCGAGCTCACTCCAGAATCCAAGCAGGCCGCCCAGGTCGGCGAGGACTTCCGGGAGTGTTGCTGGGGAGCCAATGTAGGCTTCTCGTTGAGTGGTTACAGCACTGCATTCGAGCAGCACGTGTCTCGGTGTCTCCTCGCTCTCCGTGCAAGCTCTGCACAGAGGGCTGTCGGTTATACCTAGAACATATAGGTGTTTGTTAAGTGGACAGTGTCCTGTTATCATGCCTACGGCCGTCCTGAGTTTAGCTCTGTTTAACTGCAGTAATTTCTTAGTTAGGTGTTGGTTTGGGCTGGGTATAGCCTCTTTTGTTTGTCTACAGTTGGTGGTGTTTGCCCAAAGTTCGGCATGTGTACCTACTGTTTGTTGTTTTAACCAAGTCTTGTACTCACTGAATGGTATTGGAACGATCGGTTCAGGTCCCATTACCTTCAGGTTTGAGGCTCGTCGAGCTAGTTCGTCTGCTGCGTCATTACCTATGTTTCCGCTGTGACCTTTAACCCAGCCGAGTGATACCAGGTTTTATTTTGTTAGTGTTTGTAGTGCGTTATGACAATCTAATACGAGCTTAGATGAGGTTGTACTTTTGGCTAATGCCCGTAGGACTGCCTGACTATCACTTTGAATGTTAATATGAAAGTTTGTTACCTGTCTGTCGGCCACTGCCATGGCCGCCGCAGTGATGCCGACGCACTCCGCTTGAAAAACAGAGTTATTCTTACCGAGCGCGCGAGCAATATGTATGTTTAGTTCGGGACAGTACACTCCTGCACCGGTTCCCTGGCTCGTTTTTGACCCGTCTGTGTAGACGTCTATCGTGTTTTTGGTAGTTCTGTGTATTTCGGTATCTGAGATGTTGATCTTATAATCTTTCTCGATTATGTGTTTCTTCTGTGTTTTGTCGCAGATCCATCCTAACAGTGGACACTTCATGTTCTCACCTGACAGTATCCGGGTGTGTGTTGTGTTTGTATCTTTCCACAGCCCATAAGTTTTAATTCTTAGAGCTGCGAGGGTAGCTTCTTCTTTTATGTGAAGATGTAGGGGGGGGATTCCCAGTATTACCTCTAAAGCATCTGTTGGGGTGGTGCTCATGCAGCTAGTAATCGCTAGGCATGCTTGTCTTTGGAACTTTTGTAGTTCCTGTTGGGTTGTCGTCTGAAGCGTTCTGGGCCACCATACTAGTGACGCGTATGTTAATGAGCTTCTTACCACTGTCAGATACAGCCAAAGCATTATCTTTGGCTTTAGACCCCAGGTTTTCCCGATCATGCGTTTGCATTGGTTTAGGATTATTGTTGTTTTTTGTATTTTCATGTCTATGTGTTTCTTCCAGTTGAGCTTGTTATCTAGAGTTACCCCTAGATATTTAACTTCTGTTGATAGTGTTAAATTCGTACCGAAGAGTGTTGGCATTCTTGGTACATCTGGTTTCCTTTTGTTTGTGAACAGTACTAGTTCGGTCTTTTTTGGGTTCACTGTTCATTGTCTTTGCACCATTTCTCTATGAGTCTCAGTGCATCTTGCATTATTGCACAGAGTGTGTTTTCGTGTTTGCCACTACTGTGATGTGTCACAAGCATCTCTCGGTTTCATACATTAGATATAAATTAGAGAGATACACAACACAGGTAGTATCTCGAAGCCTTGTGTTATGTATCTGTCTAACGTATGTCTAATGTATGAAACAGATGTGCTTCTGATGGAGCTCAGTAGTGTATATGTATAATTAGAGGTAAGTTAATACTACATTTTAGTAACCAGTAGTAGATTCAATGATTCAAAAGCACTTGTCAGAGTCTAATTGAATAAAAAAGATTTGAGTTTGAGTATGTTTGCATGAGAAACTGCTCATCCCAAAAGAATCAGAATTTTGTATAATTTGTTGCAGGAACATGGAGTTTATAGGCATAGTAGGGGAAGGTCGGGAGGACACATGGCCCCGATCGATACAGCCACCCCGCCTGCTGATGCAGCGGGTCCACATACCGTTCACCTTCAAACTGCAGGAGAACCAGCCTATTGGATACAGCAGTATGTATGAATTAAAATAATTTCTAGATGATGCTGTGGCTGCCTGGATTTGGGGTTTTAATTCATTGGGAAATCCTTTAATTTTCTGGCATAAAATGTAGTTAATTTGTTTATTCTGGATATGGGATATTTTCCAAATTAGTTACATCCAAATTGGTTAAGTCATTGTGGCAGACTCACTCGACGATTCAAAAGCACTTGTCAAAGTCTACTTGAATAGAGAAGGTTTGAGTTTGTGGTGTGAATGAGTAACAAACATCTAAACATATGAACTTACAAGTATACAAACTACATATATTACATATTTCAGTATACGAAATAATATTATAGTAGGATTAAGTAAACTACAGTGTTGTTACTCATAGTTAGCTAAATTATATTTGAAACGCTCTTATCAATTGTGTAATTAAGATTATGAAGTAAAGTACTTACTAATAAGCAAGTACATATGTAATTACAATTTAACCAGTTGTAGTAACTGCTTGCACTATTTGGTGGTTGTGTATAAAACCGTGATATTGTAATGTACCTACTTATTTTCTTATGTAAGTACTTTTAATAAACTAGAATTCAGTGGTTTTCAATCTGTGGGTCGCGACCCCTAGGGGGGTCGCAAAGCCTTGATCGGGGGGTCGCAGGCAAAAAGAAAAAGACAAGGTTCTACACTACAATAGAACACAATGATAGTGAGAAGGATAGGTTTGTTTATTTTTCAAAAGTTTGTCAAATCGTGGTGTTATTCTAGAACTCTCGTCAACACCTTCCTTTGGATAGCCACCTGACCTCTGTGTGATAAAGGAGGCTTTGATGAAGCGAGCCCATATCTTCACAAACGATTCTGAATAACCGGGTTTGTAATGCTTTGCCTTTGATATAACTCGCGGCTTCTTGCAGGGCGTAAGGTCCATATCCATCCATACTTATTATTATAAATGCGAAAGTGCGACAGACAGACAGACGTCTGTCTGTCTGTCTGTCTGTCTGCAACGCTTTCACAGCCCAACTACTTAACCGATTTTGATGAAATTTGGTACAGAGATAGGTTACATCCCGGGGAATTACTTTTTATCCGGAAAATTGAAGAGTTCTGCGAAGAGCGGGAATAAAAAAACATTGATCCACGCGGACGAAGTCGCGGGCATCACCTAGTAATATTATAAATGCAAAAATGTGTCTATCTGTCTGCTACGCTTTCACGGCCCATCTGTTCAACCGATTTTGATGACATTTGGTACAGGGATAGGTTCTATCCCGCAGAAGGAATACTTTTTATCCCGGAATATTAAAAAGTATCCGCGGGAATCAAAAATCCTAATACACGCGGACGAAGTCGCGGGAATCATCTAGTATTGAATAAATTTATCAAAATATGTTAAATCATTAACGCATATAGTCTTCTAATTTAATTATTTCTTTGTACTTACATTTTAAGGGGGTCGCCAGAATTTTTAAACCTTTAAAGGGGTCGCGAAATCAAAAAGATTGAAAAACACTGAACTAGATGATGCCCGCGACTTCGTCAGTTGTTTCCGATGTTTTTTGCTTCCCGCGGGAACTCATCAATTTTCCGGGATAAAAAGTAGCCTATGTCCTTCCCCGGGATGTAACCTATCTGTGTACCAAATTTCACCAAAATCGGTTGAGTAGTTGGGCCGTGAAAGCGTAGCAGACAGACACAGACAGACAGACAGACACACTTTCGCATTTATAATATTAAGTATGGATATGAATTTATTCAAATGTGATCCTTACTAATATTATAAATGCGAATATGTGTCTGTCTGTATGTTCTGTGGTGTTTGTAGTTGGGCCCTGAAAGCGTATTTCACGGCCCAACTACTCGACCGATTTTGTTGAAATTTGGTACACTGACAGGTTACATCCCGGGGAAGGACATTGAGGACGGGGAGCTACTTTTTATCCCGGAAAATTGAAGAGTTCCCGCGGGAATAAAAATAAACAATCCACGCGAATGGAGTCGCGGGCATCATCTAGTATGTTAATGTACCTAACAAAAAAAAAGACTAAATAGATATCATCTCGATCGAAATACTTTTTACATAAGATAACAAATAATAAGATGATTTTTCCTTATTACATCAATGCAACTTTGAAACTGATCTAGTTATATAAATTAATTTGCACTGATCGAAGCATCTAAAATATTATTGGTAGAATCTTCTTACTTACTTAAGCGCGCTCCACCTTAGGCTGCATCACTAATTCCAGCAAGTCTGTTTGCAGGCAAGTGCTAGTCTATAAATAATTTAAAAAAAACCGAGTTAGGTAGTAACTAACTCCAAAAAGGCATACAATTAAATGAAACGACCCCTAGGATACAGATTAGTCCGCTACGATCCTAGCATCATTACTGGTAATAGGTGAGATTGCACTAATCTATTTGTATAAAAATGTACTGGCTGATGCCCGCGACTTTATCCGCGTGGAATAACTTTTTTAATGACCACGGGAAATTTCCGGGTTAAAAAGTATGCCACTTCGGATCCCCAACTATACCCATGCAAAAAATCACGTCGATCCGTTGCTCTGTTGCGGCATTATTGAAGGAAAAACCAATAAACCAACAAACAAACACACCTTCGCATTTATAATATTAGTAAGATAATATTATAAGCAAGTTTCTAAAACCTAAAATACCTACATATTAAGAATAGAAAAGAAAAGGTCAAGATGGTAAAATAAAAATTTAATGTAGATAATTTAACCTACAGTTGAACCAGAGAGCCGCCCTTGTCATTGGCAATATACCGTCATATTATAATTTAACTTTTATATTGTACTAGCAGATGCCCGCGACTCCGTCCGCGTGGTTTAATTTTTTTGATTCCCGCGGGAACTCCTTAATTTTCCGGGATAAAAAGTAGCCTATGTCACTCTCCAGGTCCTCAACTATACCCATGCAAAAAATCACGTCGATCCGTTGCTCCGTTGCAGCGTGATTGATTGAAGGACAAACCAACAAGCCAACAAACCAACAAACAAACTGACTTTCGCATTTATAATATTAGTATGATAACGAAGGAACTTGTAGCAGTTATTTACATACTTAACAAGGATTTTCCTCTGTTTTTTTTTTTTCATTTTACATACCTACTTAATATTTAAGATCCTAATTACCCACCTTTTTAGGGTTCTGTTGTAGCATTTATTTTAAATTTAGCTAGGTAACTACCGTTGCAAAATTTGAGAGCAAAAATTACGTACTTCTTTGCCTGCAATAAGTATTTAAAATATAAATAATTTATTATTTTACTAGATGATGCCCGCAACTTCGTCCGCGTGGATTAAGTTCCCGGGGGAACTCCTTAATTTTCCGGGATAAGAAGTAGCCTATGTAGCCTACGGGATGTAACCTACCGCTATACCAAATTTCATCAATACCGGTTGAATAGATGGGCCGTGAAAGCTTAGCAGACAGACAGACATACAGACAGACATACTTTCGCAATTATGATATTAGAGTGGATTACATTTATGCAATAAGATTTTTTTATTTTATTTAGAAAATGTGCACACCAGAATTTGCCTATAGAGTTATTAGTAAGTTTCTATATAAAAATAAATCTATGTAATATGTATACACGTTAAGTAGTTAGTTACGTAAATCTTTATTATGTCATTTGTTGTGTAAAAAAAGTTCAACGTTTTCATGGCCAATAGAATATATTTTATAGCCGCTATGTAGTGTGATTGATTACTTTTTGAACCTTTAACCTCACAAGAATACGTATTATATACCTAATACAGCTGGTAGGTTACTGGCCTACTGTACTTAAACCTGTAATTATTGAGGTAAATAACCCGTGACACTTGGCCCGTACTAATGTACCGACGTCAACTAAGAACACGTTCTCAAGTATCAATCTTAAGATGCAGACTAATAATTACAAGTAACTAGATAAGGATATCATAATTTCAACACATCGCCAGCCCAATAATGAGAACGAGTCTCCTCTCGGAACGAGAAGGGTTTGGCCATAGTCCACCACGCATAGTGCGTATTGTAACACACTTTACACACCTTTGAGATCATATTGAACAACTCTCGAGCGTGCAGGTTTCCTCACCATGTTTTCCATCACCGATTTATCATGCCTTCTGCCTAGTTGGTCTAGTGGTTAGCGTGTTTGACTGCGGCCGACGAGGTCTCGGGTTCGAGTCCCACGTCGGCCCAACGGCACGTTTTTCTGACTAGAAATTCTCAGTACTAGCCCGGAGTTAGGAAGTTGGCGGTGTTTCACTCCCGTGCCTCGCCGTCGGTACGACTATAACTACTAAATCCCGCCAAAACGCAGTGGAACAGCGTTGTGTGTCTAAGCACTAATTCCCTCCAATGAGAATGAAGGCCTGTGCCCAGCCGTGGGACGTTAATGGGCTGTGGAATTAGTTTTTCAATTGCCCCGGGAACTCCTTGATTTTCCGGGATAAAAAGTATCCCCATGTCACTATCCAGGTCCTCAACTATGCCCGTGCAAAAAATCTCCTCGATCCGTAGCTCTGTTGCGACGTGATTCAAGGACAACCCAACAAAAAACCATACTTTCGCATTTATAATATTAGTGTGAAGTATAATTTCCGCACATAAATGTTAAGTATAGTTTTTAGGGTATTATCTGACAGTGAAAAACGATAACTATCTATCAGAAACTAATTTAAGGATTTCCTAGTCGAAGTTACATCAACACTTGGGAACTTTGGTACTTGTAATTATTTACATCTTTTCAGTTATTATTAGTTACAATTTATCATCTAATAAAAGTTTATTTTTTATAGCTGTTGGATGAGGGAATACAAATAAAATTAGGATGAGAGTTGAGACGCTACTTTGAAAGGATGAACACGGAATCCCTTAATCCTACTAAATGATAAATTATAAATGACTAGCTCATGCCCGCGACTTCGTCCGCGTGTTTTAAGTTTTTTTGATTCCCGCGGGAACTCCCTAATTTTCCGGGATAAAAATAGCCTATGTCACTCTCCAGGTCATCAACTATACCCATGCCAAAAATCACGTCGATCCGTTGCTCCGTTGCGGCGTGATTGAAGGACAAACCAACAAACAAACACACTTTCGCATTTATAATATTAGTAGGTATGGTATAAGTATATTTTTTATATAAACTGTTGGATGGCTCATCCAACCACAAATAAAATTAGGATGAGAGTTGAGACGCCATACTTTGAAAGGATGAACACGGAATCCCTTAATCCTACTAAAATAAAAATGATTTATTTATTTCACGTAGGACAACTTGTGTCACTTATGATACGTCAAGACTCTACGAGAGACGAGAAGAGCCGGGAAGAAACTCAGCAGTTGCTCTTTTCTTAAAAAAATCTGTCCAAAAAACCGACTTCCAAGAGTTCAAAGGCCACTGTAAAGTTAAAAATAATTTTGATTTCTACTCACTATGTAGAAGTCGGGCGAGCCTGATGTGTCAACTTTGCTTATCCTTGTTATACCCGCCCGACTTAACATAGTGTGTAGAAATCAAAATTATTTTTTACTTAATAGTGGCTTTGGAAGTCGGTTTTTTGGAAAGAATTTTTATTTTTAACTTTTTAGTGTCAGGGTTGAGGATTTGGAGTCAGAATTTTTTATGAGACCACCTCGAGAGCTTCCCCTAACGACTGATAGAAAAAAAAATCAAATCGGTTCAGAAACCACGGAGATATGCACCGACATACATTAAAAAAAAAAACATACGCGCCGAATTGAGAACCTCCTTTTTTAGAAGTCGGTTAATAACGAAAAATGTTACAATAAGTAAACAATACAACTCATACCTACGATACGTTACATGTATTACGGAATGATATTTATGTCTGCGTGCCTAGTGGGAAATTAATTTTCTTTCCATTTGAAAACGACAACGTTGGCTAACTACGATTTGTATGGAATTGTCAAACGCATGACAGCTGACGCTCGATCATTTCCATGTAAGGAGGCCTGTGCCCAGCAGTGGGAGGTTAATAGGCTGTAGTGGTGGTGGTGGTGGTAGTCGAATACGTAAAAAACTTCCATCCGGCCTGCTGCACCAAATTTCGATGCCATAAGTGATGGGGCCGTGAGAAAGTACCTACCAGACTGACAGACACACTTTCGCATATTAGTATGGATAGTAAATAGGTACATATACCTAAATTTGATCTAGCACGCTAATTGCAAGTGTAAGTCTAACATTTAACAAACCAGTTAGCCTTGGTAACTTAAAAAAAGTTCTTCCTCGTGCTTTACTGCATCTAGTCGAGCGCATAAAGCATCGTTTGTATATAATTACCTATATCAAAAACTAGCGATCGCCCGCGACTTCGTCCGCATACAATTTCTGATTTCCTATGAGATTATGAAATTTTCCCGCTGCAAAAGTCTATCTTAAGAGGCTTTTATATAGCTTATACAGGTTTTTATTATTTAAAACTTATGCATAACCGAAATGCTTCATGTCTCTTTCTACAAAAACATAGGGCTTTCATACAAATTTTCAACCCCCATTTCACCCTTTGTTGGGTGGGTTTTCATAAAATGGCTTAAACAGGTTATTATCATTCAAAAATAATAATATAAATCCCGATTTTCAAGTCGCTATCTTCAAAAACATAGAATTTTCATAAAAACTTCCAACCCCCATTTCACCCTCTTTGGAGTAGATTTTCGGAAAATTGCTTATACAGATTTTTATTATTTTGAATTATTAACTTAAATTCCAATTTTAACAAAGGACTTTCATATAAACTTCCGAACCCCATTTCAACCTCTTAGGGGTGAATTTTCTCAAAACCGTTTCTTAGCTGACGTCTACACCATAGAAGGGATCTACCTTCCAAACTTCAAGTCCGTATGTTTTATAGTTCCTGAGATCTCGTGATGAATCAGTGAGTGACCTTTCGCTTTTATATATTATATAGATTTAGTAACAATCAATATTTTTATAAAGTAAATAATGAGCTGGCTCCTTATAAATCGTTTACAAAGTAAGTACCTAGAATTGTCCGCGTTGTCGTCGATATTCTGTAATATAAAGTAACCTATGTCCCCGGGATGAAACCTTATCTTTGCCTCTTAAATTAAAAAGTCATAATATTAAGTTAGCATGGATAGGATTCTAACATCTGAAGAAGACGTGTGCTATTTAATAAGGGGGCTTATTACGTAAAAATGATTGCTACAGTGTAACGATCGCAATCGCCTCTGATTGGTTAACACTGTTCCGCTATTGGCCAAAATTCATTGTCCCAGCAGGAATACCATAACTTCAACCAATCATTACAATTGGGACTAACAATGATTGATGCAAGTTTTACATAATAGCCTACCTATTTCCCCAAAAAAAAAAGAAACGCCAGAAAAAAAAGCCATTCAGAGTACCGACCTAGAACAGTCTCCAATCGCCAAGAAAAAGGTAGGAACACATTTAAAAAAAAAACCTATTTCCCCCTTCAGGGCAGACGGCAGCCGCTATTCTCAAAGCCAAAATATTATAGAATCCTTTTTATTTAAATTACCTCTACAGCGATCTTTTATGCCGTTTTAGCGTCATAAAAAACAGTATACGCCACCAAGTTCAAGTTCTGTTCGTAAAGGCTTTCCTTTTGCCTTGCATGCTTGACATAGTGTAAGACGTAGACCGTACTAGGTATCTAAAGAATTCCTTGCAAATTGCAATGGTTATATTGTTCTATTTTATTATGTCAGTCTTATGAGTCTTATAATTACTTTATAACGATGTATAATATCGAAACGATATCATACTTCATACTAATATTGTAAATGCGAAAGTGTGTTTGTATGTTGGTTTATTTTTTTGTTGGTCTTTCAATCACGCCGCAACAGAGCAACGGATCAACGTGATTTTTGCATGGGTATAGTTGATGTGCTGGACTACTTTTTATCCCGGAAAATTAAGTAGTTTCCGTGGGAATTAAAAAAACTTATTCCACGCGGACGAAGTCGCGGGCATCGGCTAGTATATTATAACCGATACCGATTTTATCGAAAAGCAAGTAGGTAGCCACGCATCAACCCACGCAAGAACCTCAGAAATTAATTCAAGCGACAATTTGGATTCAAATCCCGGCTGCTTATAATAAACCTTCGGCATTCGAATATTTGCGCGCAACAAAGCCTTACAACATTAGCATAGTACAAGAAAATATGCCCTTTTTCCCTATTGTTTTGGTATTCAATAAAAAACGGTAATAGCCTAGTGGTTTAGACATCCGACTACCTATATACGGGACCTATATACACTTAATACTGGGTCGCGGGTTCAATCCCTGGGCATGCAGCAACACCTTTTGGAAGTTAATGTACGTTTTAAGAAATTAAAATCACTTGCTTCAAACGGTGAAGGAAAACATCGTGAGGAAACCTGCATATCCTTTCTTGCATTTTTTTTGTGAGAAAAATGTATAATTACGCATCCCTCACAAGGTGGGTATGTGGGACTCAAAGATGAAGTCTGCTTCATCTTTGAGTCCCACATACCCACCTTGTGTGCTGGTTTTTTAGTGGGTATTCTGATACCCACATAAAAACCAGCAGCACAGTCCGCGTCTAGAAAGAGAGGTCCCAAGACGTATTGGAAAACCTACATGCCCTAGAGTGCTTCATAATGTTCTTGAATGTATGAAGTCTGCCAGTCCGCACTAGGCCAGCGTGGTGAACTAGCTATGGCCAAACCCTTCTCGTTCCGAGAGGAAACTCGTGCTCAGTAATGAGTCGGCAATGGGTTGAATAGATAGATATAGCTCTCAGGACTGGTATACGCTAACAAAGGATTTTTGAAAATTCAATCCCTAAGGACGTAAAATAGGGGTTTGAACCGACCCCCTATGGTCCCCCCTTCAAGGCAGACGGCAACCACTACTCTTCTCCAAGCCAATACCGGGCACCATTTTAAGTACTTAAAACACCTGTAGAGTGATTTTTTTTCCGTTTTTGCCTCATCAAAATATTAATACTAAGTACGCCAACAAGTTCCAAGTTCTGTCCGTAAAGACTTCTTTTGTCTTGGATCTATATAAAAAAGAATTATGAAGAAAATATATGCCCTTTTTCCCATTCTTTTGATATTCAAATGTCGGATTATTTCGGAGTTCTTGAAGCCGACAAATGCGTTCCAATAAATTTCTAATAAGGCAGAATTGAGGTGCGTAATCCGTGCGTAGGATCTGGATACTGGAACGAGCCGAATCTTTTATGAATAGACATAAGTCCACCCACGTTTCATAAATCTAAACATATTCAAGATAAAAGTTTCAATTGCTACTTGGGTGTCAAATAATGCTGCATTGTCTTCTATAATATTACTAGTTCATGCCCACGACTTTGTCCGCGTGGTTCAAGTTATTTTTTATTCCCATGGGAACTCCCCAAATTTCCGCGGTAAAAGATAGCCGAATATCACGTCGATCCGTTGCGGCGTGATAGGACAAACCAGCGAACAAACACACTTTCGCATTTCTAATATTAGTATGATGTGCGCTTGTTTGTTAAAAAATTGTTTTGAACCACAGATTAAATACTCCTAAACCAACCTGACGATAAGATTCAAGATTCAATGTTGATTTAGTCAAATTAGGTACACTGTACATTTTTTGAACGTCAATAAGTATGAGACGTGATGGTGAAAATCAATTACGGTATCTTACTGCTTACAACTAGAGCTACGATGGTTCCAAACGTGCCCGTCTGAGAAGAACCCGCAACAAACTCAACTGGGTCGTTTTCATTATCACCATCTCACAAAAGAACTACCTATCTGAGCCGTTAGAGCAAATTATTGCCAAGGTTCCTTGTCATTTATGTAATCCTTTACATTGTAGTGGATAAGTTCTATTTTGTTTCAAATTAAAAGGATTGAGATTCAGTTTTGATGAATATAATATGGACATTAGACATACAACGAAAGGGTAGAGTCCAATTAATTGTATAATTCTTCCTTTTTACCCGACTACGGAACGCACAGGATTGTGTGCTCATCAGTCTATAACGTATTTATTATGTTTGTTTGTTCTTTGCAGGAAAGTTAGACTAAACGCGTGGACCGATTTTGATAATACTTGCACCAGTAGATTCGTCTTAATATTCCGAGTAGAAGCCATATTGGGACAATTAAAAAAATGAAAGAAAAATGAAATAAAGCAAGTGGGGTATCGCTGAATCCTTTAAAATAACAGGTTATTTTAACCATTCGTTTTAACGATCATGTGAGGAGCTTCTCATAAGCATGTCCAATAGGAAACGAAACGTTCTTATAGGCGTAAGTTCTTTAAGAGTTCCCGGGGCCTCTCATTATGAGCTGAGGACGGTCACCGAGGGGGTTTTAGTGGGTAGAAATCCCACATAACCCAAACTCATGTGGTCGGGTACCTCTGGAAGATTCCACCCCCGATATAACAAAAAAAAGAGGAAACGAAACGTTGAAAATTTCAAAAATATTTACAATGGAAACAGGCATTAAACGGAACGTTTGCTCAGGCGTGCTGGGGGCGACGAAGTGGCGTTCACCTTTGTCAACAAAGACTTTATTGTTAACGTAAACCTTTTCATATCTACAGATATAACTACATGAGATAATAGGTGTTCAAAGACAGGAATTTTATTTCTATTTATTTATGTCAGTCAATAAAGCCCCTGCCCAAAGTATCTCTCTGCGTCGTATTCCTCATTACTCAGGGTCGTGAACCCTTTCCATTAATCAAGGTACGATTTTTCTTGGCATAGTAATGGGCCCAAAGTATAAAACACATAAAATACAATATAACAAATAAAATACTAATAATGTATGCCTCTGATTGAAATACGCACATTTTGGCGTCATAAAAAAATTCTAATAAGGTGATATAATATTATTAAGGTGCGTCTGCCGGGTGCGTGGGATTTTGGCACAAACAAAGGCCGGTGTACGAACGTGACTTGCCTCGACGTACTGCCAAGCCACCCACATATACCTACGCATAAAAAATAAAGGGTACCAACTACCAACAGACGATCTTATAGTTCCCATACCGGTATCTAAATCGTGCATTCTTGAATTAACTGAGTGGTAGTGTCAACAACCATAGTCGTCAAGGTACGCGCTCACAGAATTGGCAATTCGCTTCTTAATGCCTGCTGCGACCTAATATTTGACATTCCACGGTAGTGGGACAGTAGTGGGATGTGTGATGGGTCATGTGATTGGTTGAAATGAAAATGATGGTGGTGAATGAGAGCGATTTTGCTATCGAAGAACGCGTTCTCTAGCTTCAAATTGGCCATTTTTACCCCCCAGCGGGGATACATTGGTAGGGACTAGTGGAGCAGGCCGATTTTTTGTATGGGTATAGTTGAGGACCTGGAGAGTGACAGGCTCCTTTTTATACTCGAAAATTAAGGAGTTTCCGTGGGGATTAACTAAACTCATTCCACGTGGACGTATTGAATAGTTCTGCCTATTTAGACCTAGTTTTGAACTCAGGACGTTTGATCATCTGATGATATATGATTTGCTCTAAGTATGCAAGTAGCTACCTACTTAAAATTATTGCTCTATACACATTAAACAATTTAATCCAATAATTTCGATCAGATTGGATAGAATTAAAAGATGGGGAGACTAACTACCTTACCTACCTATATTTATCTACGAAAGTTTATCCGATATGATTCACAAGCAAGCAATAAAAAATACCAAATTAAATAGTACAAACTCAGTATGGTTTACTCATGGTTTACTATTTTGTAAAACAACGAAAGGCCTATCCCCTTCATTCTGAGAGGCAACTCGTGCTCAGCAATGGGCCAATGACTCTATGCCGATAATGCTTTGGGACTCGGACTGTGACTAAAGGTCCGAACAAACAAAACGCGTGAAAGCAATGTACCCAATGAAGCTCCTGTAAATTATTTATTTAGCAGTTGTATTTATTATTATCCAGCTTTGTGTACTAAAGGTCCCTAGCGGGAAGTTATACGTTAGCTTTATTTTTCCGTTGTATATATAATATTTTGGGGTCCGGATAAAACTTGTAACGGCATAAAACCATGCTCTAAGGAACGAACGTCTGTCAGATGAAACGATTACGAAGTCACGAGTGTAAACTGGTCTTGCCTTTTACATAATTTTTAATTATCACGTCATTATCACATTTAACTGCCTCGTTGGTCTAGTGGTTAGCATAGTCAACTGCGGATCACGAGGTCCTGGGTTCGATTCCCGGTCGGGCATGAAAAGTTAGGTATTGGGTTTTTCAATTAAGAAGTTCTCAGTGCCAGCCCGGAGTTGGAAGTTGGCGGTGTTTCACCCCCGTGCCTCGGAGAGCACGTTAAGCCGTCGGTCCCGGTTATTATCACTAACATGATAGTAGTCGTTAAAGCCCGCCAACCCGCATTGGAGCAGCGTGGTGGGTCTAAGCTCTAATTCTCGCTCTCCTATGAGAGTGGAGGCCTGTGCCCAGCAGTGGGACGTTAATAGGCTGTAGTGATATCACATTTGTAAATAGATAACTAGATGATGCCCGCGACTTCGTCGGCGTGGATTGAGGTATTTTGATTCCCGTGGGAATTCTTCAATTTTACGGGATAGCCTATGTCCTTCCCCGGGATACTACCTATCTCTGTACCTAATTTTATCAAAATCTCTTAAACAGATGGGCTACGAAAGCGTAGTAGACAGATACACAGATAGTCGGACAGACAGACACACACTTTTGCATTTATAATATAAGTAAGTATGGATCCACGCGTGATTTTGAATATTGGTCCGAATATAAGCCTGCATGTAAACAATGCATATGTATAACAATCGCGTGACTATCCGCATTTCGTGTGTTCAAGTAGGTAGTTATACTGGATTACGTATAAAATAAGTGGCATTAAATCTGTTATGACTATAATTTGGCCAACTAGTTTGGGTTTTAGATTCTGTAAATATATGGTATTGATCCTTGTTTTTTTTACAACATTATCAAAGCAGGATGGAAGAATGCTTTGAGCACTAGCACACCAATAATCCAAGGATTAATCCCTGGATTGGGTTGGTAGACTTTGCCCCACCAGGCAAAGTCTGATTGGTAACATTTTGCTCCACTTTATTATTCTAGTGGGGCAAATTACGTTGAATTTAATTCCTTAACATTCCTTGATTATCTTGGACTTCCGCAGAACAGGCGTGCTTCTATCAATCATTTCAAAAATGTTTCTTTTCTTGCAGGTGTAAGATGCTACGTATCGTCCACAGTGCGCTACTGGCACGCGAGCTGGTGGGGAGTGCCCGTCAGAGACCTGCACCAGACTTTATGGGGAACTTTACCAGAAATCCTTGCATCAAGGCATCTGTGTTTCACAAGGTAAATACCTACAACAACAGTCAACGACAATACGTTCGATCAAATACACCACCCCAGGCTCTTATGAGTCGTTATTTTTCCTTCGTTGTCGTCTGAACCGATAAACGTCGTGTCCACTGCTGAACGAAGGTCATGGATCTCCACAGCCTCACAGGATAAGGTCATCTACCGCTTGCTTCCAGCGGCTCCCAGCTACTTGGGAATTGAGATGGTCAGTTTCGTTAACTACTTATATCTCGTGGGAACCTATTAAACCCGACGCTATAGACTTCAAGTCTTCGTGATAAGTCATCTTGATGTTATCTGTAATCTGTCGCTTTTGGTTGGTGCTTAGTATTCCAATTTCCGATGCCATCTTTGATCGTGCTCTGCAGTGCTACGCGTTTCATACAATCCCAGATTGTATTGTACAGCTGGTTCGGATTCATTTGTCTTCAAAGCCTTGAACCTTCTACATTCTGGAACGAAATTTGTTATTCAAATTAGTAAATGTTTATTATAGTCCCAGGAAGAAATATATTCAGCTGTGTTCAAGCTGACGTTACTCCACTTCCACTCGCTATGTGCGTTAATATTTAATCAATTTAATATTACTTGCTTCAAACGGTGAAGGAAAACGTCCAGAGAAAACCTGTACCTAGAGTTTTTCATGTTTTCGAAGGTGTGTGAAGTCTGCCAATTCTTGGCCAGCGTGGTGGACTATGGCCAAACTCTTCTCATTTGAGAGACTCGTGCTCAGTAGTGAGCCGGCAATGGGTTAAAATTATGATGATGATGATGATGAAACTAGCTGATACCCGCGACTTCGTCCGCGTGGATTGAGGTTTTTTTGGTTCCTTTTCTTTTCTTCAATTTTCCGGGATGGAAAGTATGTCACTTCGGATCCCCAACTATACCCATGCAAAAATCACGTCGATCCGTTGCTCTGTTGCGGCATTATTGAAGGTGTTATTCCAGACTATAATCTATCTCTGTGCAGAATTTCATCCAGATCCGTTCTGCCGTTCTGGCGTGAAAGAGTAACAAACATCCATGTACATCCATACTTACAAACTTTCGCGTTTATAATATTAGTAAGGATATTTCGCTTTTGTATCTACATTTGGGCTTATTAATAGCAGTAAGTATTGGATAACAATATTTTATTAGTGCCTGAATAGAAACATATTGCAATCAATAATAAATATCCTCATGACATACATGCGGGGAAATAAATAACGTCAATATGAAATTCATTGATGATTTTGTTGACGTAGAAGGAATTAACCACGTATGCGTAAGTATATCACAGTGAGACTTAGAGGAAAATACAATGTAAATCTTTAGCTTCTTACCGAATTTGTAATTGCCTAAGTAAATGGTCCCAAAATTTACGTACATGTTTGAAAGATGTTATAGGTAGCAACCAGTTCAAAAATACCGTGTAATTATGTCATACTAATATTATAAATGCGAAAGTGTGTTTGTTTGTTGGTTTGTCCTTCATTCACGACGCAGTAGCAACGGCTCGTTATAATTGAGGACCTGTAGAGTGACATAGGCCACACTTTTTATCCCGGAAAATTAAGGAGTTCCCGCGGGAATAAAAAAACTTAAACCACGCGGACGAAGGAAATTTGGCATACAGATCGCTCTTATGTCGTAGACATCGGCTAAGAAAGGTTTTTGAAATTCAATCTATCTCTGTGCCAAATTTCATCCAGATCCGTCAGCCGTTCTTGCGTGAGTGACTAACAAACGTCCATTCATCCATCCAAACATCATCATCAACATCCATTTATAACATTAGTATAGATTCATCAAAATCAGTTGAAATAAAACCGGCCAAGTGCGAGTCGGACTCGCGCACCGAGGGTTCCGTACTCAAGAAGTAGGTATAATTACCTTTGTTAATGAACCGCAAAACTAACTTTGTTTGTAGAGGTTTACTGTTAATATCAAAAAATTACGTTTGTTGTATGGGAGCCCCCCTTTAATATTTACTTTATTGATATTTAATTATTTATTTTGAAAGGTAATATACAAGGTAATATTCTGTGAAAATTTGAACCGTCTACCTGTTACCGTTTTTAATATTGAGCAAAAAAATACGAAAAAAACACGTTTATTGTATGGGGACCCCCCTTAATATATTTTTTTTTTTTATTTTTAGTATCTGTTGTTGTAGCGGCAACGGAAATACATCATTTGTGAAAATTTCAGCTTTCTAGCTATCACGGTCTATGAGATACAGCCTGGAGACAGACAGACAGACAGACAGACAGACAGACAGACAGCGGAGTCTTAGTAATAGGGTCCCGTTTTTACCCTTTAAGTACGGAACCCTAAAAATGGCTCGTGAAAGTGTAGGTTACAGACGGACAGACACACTTTCGCATTTATAATATTATGGATCTTATACTATCATACAATCTGATATTTTTGACGCCTCAATAACTAGGCGACTGTACGGTGCTTCCAAACTAAAAGTTACAATCATTCTAACACCACAAATGAAAGTAAAAGTTAAATAAAACTACTTTCGGTAGTAGGTAGAGGCACACAAGTGAGAAAAACCGGCCAAGTGCGAGTCGGACTCGCGCACCGAGGGTTCCGTACTCAAGAAGTAGGTATAATTACCTTTGTTAATGAACCGCAAAACTAACTTTGTTTGTAGAGGTTTACTGTTAATATCAAAAAATTACGTTTGTTGTATGGGAGCCCCCCTTTAATATTTACTTTATTGATATTTAATTATTTATTTTGAAAGGTAATATACAAGTTAATATTCTGTGAAAAGTTGAACCGTCTACCTGTTACCGTTTTTAATATTGAGCAAAAAAATACGAAAAAAACACGTTTATTGTATGGGGACCCCCCTTAATATATATATTTTTTAATTTTTAGTATTTTTTGTTATAGCGGCAACGGAAATACATCATTTGTGAAAATTTCAGCTTTCTAGCTATCACGGTCTATGAGATACAGCCTGGAGACAGACAGACAGACAGCGGAGTCTTAGTAATAGGGTCCCGTTTTTACCCTTTGGGTACGGAACCCTAAAAATAGGTTTATTTACTGTAGTGCAAGAAAGAAAGAGATGGCATATAGCAAAAAAGCAATGTTGGACGCGACGCGCGGGTGAAACACTGCCATAATTGGTCGGCAACACAATTTCATGACGTTTTTGGAAATTGTCATGATTCACGTATTATAAAACAGAAACGGATTTTACGGACCTTTTTCGGTTGAAATAAATAATAGGTAAGCCTTTAGAACAGTGTTTTTAGGGTTCCGTACCAAAATGGTAAAATGGAACCCTTATGGTGCGACTTTCTCCGTCTGTCTGTCCGTCTGTCCGTCTGTCCGTCTGTCCGTCCGTCACACTCGATTATTTCAGTAACTACCGAAGCTATCGACATGAAATTTGGAATAGTTGTGTATATTAGTGGCCCAAAGACACTGGAATTAAAAAAAATTGGAAATTATTTTCGTTCTTATTTAAAAAGGGGGGAAAATCTGAGGGTTGAAATTTAAAAGTGAGATAACTGTACTGTGTGGGGTATCATATGAAAGGGTTTACTTTGTACATTCTAAAACAGATTTTTAATTATTTTTAGTTATGATAGTTTTTGATTTATCGGGGAAAATGTCTAAAAAAATACCGTTCCCCCCCCCTTATCTCCGGAGTTTACCAATCGAAAAATTTGAAATAATTATGGTCAATAGGAATTTACGTATATTTTACAGGAAAACTATAGCCAATGCTCTAACTAGCATAGTTTTTTTGATATTAACAATAAACCTCTACAATCAAAGTTAGTCTTGCGGTTCATTAACAAAGGTAATTATTTATTAATAATGGTACGGAACCCTTCGTGCGTGAGTCCGACTCGCACTTGCCCGGTTTTTTTTAATTCAATAAACTCAATTTACTTATAACATGTAGGCATACAGGTGTCTCTTATGTTACGTTATATTTGACTCCACCAGCAGTTCGGAAAGTAGATTCTTAAGAAAGCAGATACTATCAAAGATTGTATCTAATTCATTTAATTGCGTGATATATCATAACGATTTAAATTGAAGACCCTAAAATCACATAGGTATAATTGAAACGTGAAAGTTTATAAGTAGGTATTTATTATTTAATAATTTAAACCAATATTTTGATTTCAAATCCACTATAAAAACATAAACTAAAATCTAAATAATTACTTACTTAAATCTGTAAATCCTCATCGAAACTGCCGCAGCGAGTGCTGCCACCATGGCCTCTTTGGCCAAGGCAGTTACCAGCTTTTGGATCCCTTGTTAATTTTCTCGCCATTTCGCTCTTCGTTCCGCTGCGCGTTACGTGGTGGCCAAGCCTTCAGTTGACCCCCGGTCACGGGCATTTGATGTGGTAATCGAGTGTGCAATTGTTTAGTGTTTTGATTTTATTTTTAAATTGCCTATTCAATGCGTACTATTGTTCAATTGTTAGTTCGTCGTGCCATTTGAAAATAACCGTGTTAGTAGAAATATAGATTGAAATGCGTTGGATGTTTGTATGTTTGTTTATTTGTTACTCCCTCTCGCCGCAACGATTCAACCGATTTGTCTGAAATTTGGAATGGAGATAGCTTATATTATAACCTTACCGAATACATAGGCTTTTTATAAAGACTTAAGTAATACATACATTTTATTCCGGAAAATTATCTGCATTTGAAATTTCAGCCAAATCGGTTCAGTCATTGTGGTGTGAAGGTGTAACAAATAACAAACATCCTAACTTTCACATTTATAATACTAGTGGTTCGCTCCGAACTGAGACCTCGCGGCGCCATCTATTGACATCATTGTGAAGTTTTGTTGTACTACTAAGGAATACTGTCTGTATACTAAGGATCATTAAAAATTAAATTATTACGTTTCCATATAATATTTATCTAATTTTAGTATTTGTTGTTCAAGTACAGGATATAATTCAAATAATTGATCAAGTTTCAGGCTCAACATTTCAGAAAATTTAGAGTTCTGAGGTCAACTTTGGACGTTAGAAAATCTCCACTTTGAAAGCCCCCCATTTTAGTCAATTTAGGGGAAAAATTAAAAAAGTATATTTTTGGACTCTATTCCTAATTATTTTTAAAATGATATACCGCAACCCTATGTAACGCTATAAAAATATTTTTTCTTCATATTTGCTTCTATAAGAGCCCCCCTGAAATAAAGATTTTTATTACTTGGTTCCCGCGAGAACTCTTTAATTTTCCGGGATAAAAAGTAGCCTATGTGTTATTGCAGACTATCTATACATATAATTATGAATATCTCTGTGTCAAATTTCATCTGTATCCGTTCAATCGATCTGACGTGATTAAGTAACAAACTTCCATCCATCCAAACTTTCGCATTTATAATATTAGTAACATATTAATAGGAAGTACGATTGTAAAAATTCATGTATTCTGTACAGCTGTGTTTCGTACCTTTCCAAGGGTTTTTTATCTACATAATAATTCTGAGTCATTCGCAAAATCTCGAGCCTCGAGTCCTCTTTTTGTCTAGACGCTTTTTTAATTATTTGTAGAGCGTAAAGTGACTCAAAATCATTAACTAACTATCGGTATTTTGTGCCTACCTACTTATGAGTCACTGCGGAACTAAAGTTAACTGAACTTAATTTATGTTCCTATCATGTGTGTAAAACGTAAGCACCTATATAGTCTTTCCAACCATTTATTTTACTTTTGACATAAGCACGCCTACGAAGTATCATAATTATTGACAGACAACGATCGACAAAAAAATGCAATACGTGAAGCGACGTGCTCTTTTATCCGATATTTCGTGACTCGTATAGGTACTCATTGTTCAACCATTTATTTCACTTTTGACATAAGGACGCCTACGAATTGTCATAATTATTGACAGACAACGATCGACAAAAAAATTCAATACGTGAAGCGGCGTGCCCTTTTATCCGATATTTCGTGACTCGTATACTCATCTAGTAATTACAAGCACGACTTTCCTTTTCAAAATAGTCACGGAGCTTTAACATTAGCTCTCTTGATAGTCCTTTAAGGCCTGTCTTATGTAAGGGTCTTGTGACCTGACTGATTAATTTAAACGCTTGGGTATGTTTATAAAACAATAAAAATATTTAGCTTTGATCAACATTTTTATGTGTCAAATCGATTAAAACATCTTCATAACGAAAGTCGAATGTTATCAAAAATCGAATCAGTAACGCAGTAACATCATTGAATCGAGGTGCCAAAAGTAAAGTAAATGATTGGACAGAGAATAGTTGATTGTATTCTGCAGGCATAATATGTACCTACCTATTCGGCATGTAAGTATAATCAATACAACCTGTTTTGCAATACTTAATCCGAATAATTGATTTACCTTTCTAATAGTCATTAATCATTCGTCTGAGAGAAATCTTATTGTTACTCAGGAGCGTTGTGTTGTATATAAAAGCTAGATGATGCCCGCGACTTTGCGTGGCTTAAGGCTTTGCACACGTGATGACTATTTCACGTCATCTATCAATAATCTGATTGGTCAGCTAAACACATCTTCGATCTTCTCTGCTATGGTGGGCTTTTAGGGTGTTTCATTATGCGGGCGACCGTATCGAGTCCCCGTTGCCTGTGCTCGTCTCCGAGATGCAAGTTATCTCTGTACTAAGTTTTGTCAAAATCGGTAAAGTGGATGGGCCGTTTAATGGTATCCGACAGTAAGTGTCACATTTGCAATGTTAGGTATCTTAAAGCAAATAAATTTAAGAGCTACTGTAGCATTACTGACTACAATTTGGATTGTGGCAATATCTGAGAGCTCGGCGTGGCAAGGAATTGCAGTAGATTTAGCCCACTCCAATTATAGGTTAAATTATGGTTTAATATAACTGTCATACACATAACAGGTTAGCCCGCTACCTTCTTAGACCTTATCATCGCTTACCATGAGAGAGAGAGAGAGAATTACCTGACTATTTATGTCAAACCCTAACCTAACCTACAGTTCGCGCGCGAGTTGAATGCAGAGTAAATGTATGGTGACACATACATTTACTCTGCATTCAACTCGCGCGCAAACTATACGTGGGTTACAAGCATTGCAATCGACCCGCTAACCATGTCGATGTCGGTTCGTTGCCATTGAATCGTAGCGCCTGTGTTTCGCAACTGTGCCACGAGGTTTCCGCGGCTAGGGTTGCCTCGACTGCGCTACCACAAGCGTATTGAAGAGGTGAACTAACCGCAGAAACCCTAGCGTAAGCGACATGGATTGCCCGGCGCTTAAGACGTTCTTGAGTTTGGTTTTTCACTCGTTTCACGATTTCATTGTGAGTTCGCGGTAACAATGGCCTCTCCAAAATACAATGTTCGTCCCTCACGCGTTTCAGCGAGAAACTACGTGTTAACTTTTTTTTCTAGTGAAGGAAAAACAGTTTGTTTATCGTGCTCTCCGAGGCACGGGGGTGAAACACCGCCATATTGAGCCATAGCATAGCTGTAATTATTGGCGGGTGGCCGAAAAATGTCATGGTTACCCTATGCCTATTTACTTAACTTTCTATCATGACGTGCCGGCAAAGGAAAGAAAGACAAGGTGCGGTTTTGTTTGTTGTGTTGAGATATCTCATACATATAATTATTATTGATATTGTATCTAGTATCTATCCGTTTTCGGCAATTTTTTATGTAACTTGGCGTCTAAGAATGTATTTTTAGGACTGAAAAATTAAAAACCAAACAAGTTTACTGTGTTTAAAAGAGAGTGTGGGTGTGCGAATGTGTTTTTACTTTTGCCAAGCACACGCTATTAACTATCTGACGTATGAACCATCGATAATATGTCTCCTGTACTTAACTTTTTTTAGCAAAGCCAGTTAATAAGTTAGTAAGTTAAGTGCAGGACTAAGTGTATTTCTGAGTACGGAACACTATAAATAAATTCGATTGACAACCCTGAGCTCAACGTGAACGCATTCGTGGGCTAATCACTTGGAAACAATGCTTGAGTGCAGTTCGCTGTTATGTAATTTGTTTTTTTGCAAAGAATTATTACTATCAGCTCGAACATAACATCGGATACAATAAAAATGTTTTTTTTAAATGTTTATTTCTAGGAAACTAGCTGATACCCGCGACTTCCAACTACTTAGTAATTTTCCGGGTTAAAAAGTAGCTTAAGTCACTCTACAGATCCTCAACTATACCCATGCCAATAATCACGTCGATCCGTTGCTCTGTTTCGGCGTGATTGAAGGACAAACCAGTGAACCAATAAACAAACACAATTTTGCATTAATTATATTAGTATGACTAGATGGTGCCCGCGACTTAGATCGCGTGACATATCTAAGGTTTTGATTCCCGCGGGGAATAATTTTCCGGGATAAAGTACTTAGCCTACGTCCTTCAATCTATGTTCCCCCAGACGGAACCTTCGTCGTTCCAAATTTCGTCAAAATATTTTAGAATATATCTATAAACCTACTATATTTTAACTCTATGGGTTAAACAGATGGCCCGCGAAAGCGTAGTAGACAGACAGACACACTTTCGTATTTATAATATTAGTCCCAATCTGGAGGTTACATAGCTCTACATTACTGGTAAAGGTGGATACACACTTGGATCTAGGATTGGTTTTTGAATAAGAAATCATTCTTGACTCATGAGAAATGTAATTTTTATAGTACTGTAATATATAAGTGCCTGGAAAAAGCCAGAGAAATTTAATATTTATAGTTCTACTAGCTGATGCCCGCGACTTCGTCTGCGTGGTTTAAGTTTTTTGTTATTCTCGCGGGAACTCCTTAATTTTCCGGGATAAAAAGTAGCCGATGTCATTCTCCAGGTCCTCAACTATACCCATGCCAAAAATTACGTCAATCCGTTGCTCCGTTGCGGCGTGATTGAAGGACAAACCAATAAACCAACAAAAAAACACACTTTCGCATTTATAATATTAGTATGATAAAATGTATATAAGTACCTAAGTAGATAAAGTCATTTCACTAGAGGTTCTAGGTATTTTGAAAAAAAAACTAACAATCTAGATCTATTATTGAGTAAGTAGTAAGTACGTAAGGTATTACTAACGCAATTGATTATTTTTTTTAATCTACACATATTGCTTATGCATTAAGGAAACCTACAGTAGTTAGTGAACATATTGTTTTCACAAAAGTTAACTATCTACTTATTATTATCTTTCGACAGTTCACAGTTCGACACCTAAAGATAAGCACAAATAATTTGTAACATATGTTTTTGCATAATTGATTACATTATTGTCGTTCAGAATTCACAATCAGTATACTACGTAAAAGTCCAAAACAAGTATTATCTGTTTCGAAATTTTATCGATTCCAAATAGTTACGTAACGTAATCTGATATCAAGGTGAAATATTTTTATTATAATAATTTTATATTGTGATTTGTGATGCAAACGTATGAGATAGAGGTGTAAGCAAAAAAACCGGCCAAGTGCGAGTCGGACTCGCGCACCGAGGGTTCCGTACTCAAGAAGTAGGTATAATTACCTTTGTTAATAAACCGCAAAACTAACTTTGTTTGTAGAGGTTTACCTACTGTTAATATCAAAAAATTACGTTGGTTGTATGGGAGCCCCCCTTTAATATTTACTTTATTGATATTTAATTATTTATTTTGAAAGGTAATATACAAGTTAATATTCTGTGAAAATTTGAACCGTCTACCTGTTACCGTTTTTAATATTGAGCAAAAAAATACGAAAAAAACACGTTTATTGTACGGGGACCCCCCTTAATATATATATATTTTTAATTTTTAGTATTTGTTGTTATAGCGGCAACGGAAATACATCATTTGTGAAAATTTCAGCTTTCTAGCTATCACGGTCTATGAGATACAGCCTGGAGACAGACAGACAGACAGACAGACAGACAGACAGACAGACAGCGGAGTCTTAGTAATAGGGTCCCGTTTTTACCCTTTGGGTACGGAACCCTAAAAAACAATGATTTTTTTAATTGCTAGTGTACAGGAGTGAAGAGGCCGTTTACTACCGTTTTCAACCGTTAACCATTAACCGTTTAGCGATAGTTTAACACGTCTAGTATGAAACAGCGTTGATTTACGTTTTTACTTTTTATCCTGTGGATTTATTTTGATTTTCCAGGATACATAGCAGGAAATATGAATTACCCCTTCTTGGGTGGGCGCAAAAAGTCTAAAGCAAAAGTTCGTCTATCGATAGGCGAACTTATAATAAAATGGATGATGTCCGCGACTTCGTCCGCGTGAGTTAAGTGTCCTTTTCCGGGATAAAAAGTAGCTCTGTACGAAATTTCACCAAAATCGGTTGAAAAGATAAGCCGTTAAAGCGTAGCAGACATACACACTTTCGCATTTATAATATTACTAAAGAATATTAGTAGGTCGGTATAGTCATAGATTATAATACTAGATGATGACCGCGACTTTGTCCGCGTAGGTTCAAGTTTTGAAAAATCCCGTGGGAACTCCCTGATTTTCCTGGATGAAAATATATCTACTCTAACTTTTTTTAAAAAAGAAACCACTCTAAGCAGCAAAGAATACATATAAAATTGAATTAATCCCTAGGATATGATACCATAGCAGGTATAATAATATAATCCTCTAGAGACTTGAGACCTAATTCCATTTTAAACCCTTTCTTTCATAGTAGGTACTTAGAACTTTTGATATGTGCTCCATATTTTGCTAGGTGAGAACGCAACGGACCCAGGGTCTACCTATGTATGTAGGCAAAATCTTTATCGGCTCTATATTTTTTATAACCCGGTGTGATTTTATGGGCCATAAACATAATCGAATTCGATAGCTATTCCTTTAAAGGTGGACGCACATTACCCACAGCGCCTGTTATCGCGGACCGCATCACTACATAATCCGTAGGATGCAAAGGGGCATACGAGTATGTACTAGCAGCATTGGGGGGCAGAGACTGACCCCCAAGTCACCGTATATCCTAGTTTGGGGGTCCAGGGTAATTTAAGGAAATTGTACATTTTGTTTGAATAAATAAAGATTTTTATTATTATTATTTTAAAATGTCAGTTCGTATGACGTGTACTCAGGGTACCTCAAATCGATACTTAATAATTATTATACATGCGGAAGTGTGTCTGTCTGTCTGCTACGCTTTCACGGCCCACCTATTCAACCGATTTTGATGAAATTTGGTATAGGGATAGGTTCCCGGGGAAGGACATATACTTTTAAATAAAAAAATTATGGAGTTAACGCGGGAATCGAAAAAAGTTAGTCCACGCGGACGAAGTCACGGGAATCATCTAGTAAGGATTATAACTCTGAACCAAGAGCGTCAACAGTATTTAAATAATACTGCTGCGATGGTAGTAAGCTGAAAGTGCTCTTTTGTTCAAGTGATAGTGCAGACCGGATAGGATCAACAACGATATTATGCTGTTGATGAACCAAGTCTGCTAAAAAAATCTTAGCCCTCTTTACTTAGTATGAATGTAGATTGTAGACTGTAGAGACATAAATCTGTCTCTGAAGAGAATATAGATCATTAAACCACAGATTTTAAACACGAGGGTGTCACTCCTTCATACCTTTGCTTACCACTTCCTCACTTGCTCACTGTCTGTGTGATGGCCGGTTTCTGAATTGAGAATTTCATGTTGAGTCTGTCTCAAAGACTACTTAAGGACTAATTAAGCGAATTTTTGTTTCTGAATTGATATTGGGCCGGTTTCTGAATTAAGCATTCAAGCAAAAACAGCAAGTTCCAACTTTCAAACCTTACACAATATCAATTCAGAAACAAAAATTTGCTTAATTAGTCCTTAAGTAGTCTTTGAGACAGACTCAACATGAAATTCTCAATTCAGAAACCGGCCGGGCCGAAACACTCCTAAATGCAGTTCGCAAAATCTCGCACTGTAGACAGCCAAAAATATTTTATGATTTCCTCCAAAAATTGAAACTATTGGTTGTATTGTGTTGTAAAGGTTAGCACTTACCTGCTTAAGATTTGTGTGGTGTGGTGTTGTGGCGGTGCGTATTGCTTGCTTACTATCTGCATGTTAAGAAGCCGGACGGTGAGCTGTATACATAGCGCATGCTGTATTTACCACATAGATTTGTCTGTTTTAGGCTTTTAGTGGATTATAGAGCGAATTCAACATCTTGCTCCTTGGTTACTGCAAGTTATTTTATTATACTTAGCATTCCCGTGCGCAGTGATTATACGATAACTACGCACATAAAAGGCCGATCACATGAAAATGCGGCCATTAAAGTTCCATTTAGCGGAAATATATATTTAAAATATTTAATCGCCACGCCATACTTGCGGTGTTTTTAAATGCTTCGAGCATTTCTCGGGATGCCGGCCGGCGCGGAATAATTCAACGGCCGTTCACAGTAAATTAGAGATATAATGGGGCTGATTCTCTACTGCACAATCTCTAAAGTAAACTAAAATGAAAAGCATTATAAAAATTGCTAACCCTTTCATAATACTCCCTGCGGAAAGGGACAGATCTAGATGTAAGACTGTCATTTTAGTTTAGTTTAGAGATTGTGACAGAATAGGCCACAATATGTACCGGAAATTTTAATACAGCTCATTAAGACTGCTTTGCTACAAGAATACTTGGAAATTATCAGTAGCTTGGTGACGAATGGAAAGCTAAAGTAAAGGGTAAATAAAAAACCGGTCAAGTGCGAGTCAAAATCGCGCACAAAGAGTTCCGTAGGTACTATCACACGATAAAAATTATTTTAGTAAATAACAAGAAAGATGTCATAAAAACACGTATTCAGCTGTGAAATAACCGTCTTACATACTAAGGCGCTAAGCTGGTAGCGCCTGACAAACAATTCGTCACCCTATATGAGCACGGAATCCTACTTATTGTTTTTTCCTATACTTGTGCTGCGAGACCTTGCTTCTTGCCAAATTTGCATGATTCTAGGTCAACGGGAAGTACCCTATAGATTTTGATTTATTGGCGGGTGTTACAATATGCTCCGCCTCGTTGCTCTAGTGGTTGGCATGTTCGACTACAGCCGACGAGGTCCCGGGTTCGAGTCCCGGGTCGGACCATAATTGAGTATTGGGTTTTTCTGACTAGAAATTCTCAGTACTAGCCCGGAGTTAGGAAGTTGGCGGTGTTTCACCCCCGTGCCTCGGAGAGCACGTTAAGCCGTCGGTCCCGGTTATTATCACTAACATGATAATAGTCGTTAAAGCCCGCCAACCCGCATTGGAGCAGCGTGGTGGGTCTAAGCTCTAATTTCCACTCTCCCTGTGCGAGGCCTGTGCCCAGCAGTGGGACGTTAATGGGCTGTAGTGGTGGTGGTGGTGGTTACATTATGCTACATAAACGGTCGTATCTTTTGATTGCGTTGTTAGAAGCTTGATTTTTTACAGCTCCAAGGATCCGTAGACCTAAGTATTTGATATTAATTTCAACCTAATAACTATATACGCGTTCCCGAGAAAATGGTGGTTGACCGACAGACAGACGGACAACGAAGTGATCCTTTCGATCCGTGGTTCCTTTTTTCTTCTTGAGGTACGGAACCCAAAAAAGTGAAGGCACGCGGGAAAGAATGCCTTACGTACTCCGTGACTCATCACTTAGCTTCTTCCGCGTGGCACGGGAGACCTCTGGGTTATTTTTTGTTTGTAATATAACAGCTGAATCAGGTATTTATTTAATTTAAGGCTTCATTGCCTTACTGTTAGTACAAACTAAAAACCAAGAGCAAGAGTGAATATAGGCATCTTCTAGGCAAGCGCGTTCCAACCTAGACCTCATCATTGCTTTGCACTAAGCATGATTGTCGTCAAGCGCAAGCCTATTTCGCAATTTAAAAAATAAACATGATGTCATACCATCATACTAAAATATTATAAATGCGAAAGTCACTTTGTTTGTTGGTTTGTTGGTTTGTCCTTCAATCACGCCGCTTCAACTATAACCATGCCAAAAATCACGTTGATCCGTTGCTCCGTTGCTCCGTTGCGGCGTGATTGAAGGACAAACCAACAAATAAACACACTTTCGCATTTATAATATTAGCATGATATCATCTAGATATTAATAAATTCTTATACTAGCTGATCGACTCTGTGGCGATCCATGCAGGAGACCTTCGCCCAGCAGTGGACGTCTATAGGTTGAGACGACGACGATACTAGCTGATGGAGTCCTCATGGATCTAGGATACATGCTCGCAGCCATGGATTAAGGCCATGATTTAGGTTTTGTAAAGATTTATTGGGAATTTTGTGTGATTTTTACATGGCTTGCATCATTTCTGTATCCATCCGTATAGCGTGATGCTGATGACGCATATTTTATTTAATATATTGAAATTATAAGAAACTGGCTGATGCCTGCGACTTCCGCGTGGAATAAGTTTTTTAATTCCCACGGGAACTCCTTAATTTTCCGGGATAAAAAATAGCCTATGTCACTCTCCAGATCCTCGACAATACCCATGCAAAAAATCACGTCGATCCGTTGCTCTGTTGCGGCGTGGCCGAAGGACAAACAAACACACTTTCGCGTATATAATACTAGCTGATGCCCGCGACTTCGTCCGCGTGGTTTAAGTTTTTAGTTATTCCCGCGGGAACTCCTTAATTTTCCGGGATAAAAAGTAGCCTATGTCACTCTCCAGGTCCTCAACTATACCCATGCCAAAAATCACGTCAATCCGTTGCTCCGTTGCGGCGTGATTGAAGGACAAACCAACAAACCAACAAACCAACAAACAAAGTGACTCGCATTTATAATATTAGTATGATTAGTATGATGAAGGAGAATAAAATTTGTTGCAGAAGTAACGCGCACGACGAGAAAGACATGAAACTTTCGTCGGAGCCGCTACAGCTGGGCGCGCCGCCTCGAACCTGCTACCCCCTCGTGGTGATCCTGGCGCGGGACCAGCGGGACACGGCCGAGCTGAGGCCGGACGATACGGTGATTACTGAGTAGGCCTTGACTTAGCCCGGACTGATTTTTTTTATTCCACTACAAGTTAGCTGCGATCTCACCTGATGGTAAGTGATGATGCAGTCTAAGATGGTAGTGAGCTAACCTGTTATGGGTATGGCAGATAAATTAAACCCATACCTACCCCTATTCGGTTTCTACACGCTAAATCGCTTGGCGGCACGTCTTTGCCGGTAGGATGGTAACTAGCCACGGCTGAAGCCTCCCACCAGACCAGCCCCCCTATTCTGTAACTCAGTGGCTATCGAAAAATGTAAGCCACTGACATATATTTTTTGTCCATTGAAGGTCCACTATGAAAAAATAAAATAATGTTTCATAGCAAACCTTCATTGGATAAAAAACATAAGTCAGTGGCTTTTATTTTTTATAGCCACTGAGTTACAGAATAGGGCTGCTGACCAGAGAAAACTCAGAAATTGTAAATTCCCAAGTTAAAGCTGCTGGGAATCGAACCCGGGACCTCCCACGTTAAGGCGACAGCGCTCAACACTGCGCCAGGGAGGTCTATAATAAGCTATCTACTACGGGACCCTAAAAAAACAACAAACCAATCTGATATCTGGAATTATTAATTAGATGATGCATCATCTTGTTCTCTGTATCGAATGTGTATTTTTTATTACAATAACTAGATTATGCCCGCGACTTCGTCCGCGTGGATTTAGGTTTTAAAATTCCTGTTTCAACTCTTGTTATTCCGGGATATATTGTAGCATGTGTCTACGGACGGGGACTCCGGCCCCGGGAGGCACCCATCTCCGAAATATCGTCAAAATCGGTTGAAAAGATGGACCTTGAAAACATACAGACACACGTCTTTTTTTATTATCCACTACAAGTCAGCCCTTGATTGCGATCTCACCTGATGGTAAGTGATGATGCAGTCTAAGATGGTAGCGGGCTAACCTGTTAGGGTTATAGCAGTTATAATTAACCCACACCCCTAATTGGTTTTTTCATGGAGAGGCGGCTATGCATGGGCTCGTGGAGACCCAGTATCACTTTGATCGTTGCCGATCTACAGTGATCGCCGTCATCTTTACATAGTTCCTGACTAATACCACTGGGGCCATACTTAAAGCAATCACTCACACTCACTCACTACAGCCTATTAACGTCCCACTGCTGGGCACAGGCCTCCACTCTCATAGGAGAGCGGGAATTAGAGCTTAGACCCACCACGCTGCTCCAATGCGGGTTGGCGGGCTTTAACGACTATTATCATGTTAGTGATAATAACCGGGACCGACGGCTTAACGTGCTCTCCGAGGCACGGGGGTGAAACACCGCCAACTTCCAACTCCGGGCTAGCACTGAGAATTTCATAATTGAAAAACCCAATACCTAACTTTTCATGCCCGACCGGGAATCGAACCCAGGAACTCGTGATCCGCAGTCGACTATGCTAACCACTAGACCAACGAGGCAGTCAATTAAAGCAATACCTAAGCAATACTACTCAAAATGACAGTTTGATGTCACATACCTTGACGCTCTTTAAATAAGGATTATAGTTCTAAAACACGAAAGTCACCAATAATGACACAATAATATTATGGCATTAAGTGTGGACAGTATGACCCATGATTCTTGGCCGGGATGTTCAGACATACTTTCGTATATTATTATGGATTCTGTTCTTGAATCTCCCATATTATAATGATTTGACTCATAAAGCACATAAGCTAACATTTTGATAATTAATTGTGTAACTGACCTAACCGACTATATTATAAATATACTAGTTTTTTTGTCGTCGCTATCAATTCATCTTAATTATAATTAATTAAAATATTATAAAATTTAAATTCCTTAAAGTCTATATTTTAATACGTCGAGAATTTTAATTTTTTAATTTTGAAACAAAATTGCGAAGGTCGACTAAAAAATCATAATTCATGCTAATATTATAAATGCGAAAGTGTGTTTGTTTGTTGATTCGTAGGTTTATTGGTTTGTCCTTCAATAACGCCGCCACGGAACAACAGATCGACGTGATTTTTGGCATGGGTATAGTTGAGGACCTGGAGAGTAACATATTTTTATCCCGGAAAATTAAGCGGCAATCAAAAAAAACTTAAACCACGCGGACGAAGTCGTGGACAACAGCTAGTAATTATTTAATAACCGAGACCAATTTACTTCTTAATTACACAAAAACTTAAATGGAAGATAATTGCGATTAAGATAGTATTGAAACAATTAGTCAAAGAGGGCCATGATTAAAAGAGACGGTTCCTGGTCTTGTACAAGTAGAGAAATGAAGGAAAATAAAATACTAGACCAGTTTTAATTGGTCAAATCTACGAATTCGTCGTAATTTCAGTGGCGAAATTATTTAATCTTTCCACGATAAGCAACACTAAACATGAGTGGGTAACAATGGCGGATTCATATTTTTTGACGTTTTCAAAAGAAAAACACGTTATTTTGACAGCGACTGTCAGAAATGACATTTGATACATTTCGCGCCTACTGCCTTCTCTATGGCTGAAGGTTGCTATCTTGGAAACGTATCGAAAACTTGAAATACATTTTTAATTTTTTTCTCGTTATTTACTTTACTAAATTGTTATATTTTTAACACATATGTATTTTCTAATCTATGTATTTTCCTCTATTCATGGTAGAGTGTACAAGAGTAGGCCTAAAATGAACCTTTTCCTTTAGACAACCTCCTTGGCGCAGTGTTGAGCGCTGTGGTCTTATAAGAGGTTCCTGGTTCAATCCCCAGTCACCACACTACCGGCAAAGACGTGCCGCCAAGCCATTTAGCGTTCCGGTACGATGCAGTGTAGAAACCGATTAGGGGTGGGTTTAAAATAGCTGTCATGCCCCAAATGCATTGGTTAGATGCATTTAGCTTACCACCAAGTGAGATCGCAGTCAAAGGCTAGCTTGTAGTGGAATAAAAAAAGTTATAGTCCTACAAACTTATCTGACCCGGTGACAGCGTCGCTAGTATCTATGAAAAAAAAACAAAAACTAAACAGGCATAAAAATTAGTTCCAATATCAGCCACCGAGTCAGCTAAGTTTGTGGGACTATACAAGCTCCTAATTATACGCTTTCGGCCGGTTTCTGAATTGAGAATTTCATGTTGTCTGTCTCAAAGACTACTCAAGGACTAATTAAGCAAAATTTTGTTTCTGAATTGATATTGGGCCGGTTTCTGAATTAAGCATTCAAGCAAAAACATCAAGTTCCAACTCTCAAACCTTACACAATTCAGAAACAAAAATTTGTTTAATTAGTCCTTAAGTAGTCTTTGAGACAGACTCAACATGAAATTCTCAATTCAGAAACCGGCCGTAGGTATACAAGCTCCTATAGACGATTTGTCTATGTGAAACTAATTTATTTTTCTTGCTCGTATCTAATTCGAACTGCTAGAATTTGAGATGCCCCAATACTACCTCTGTGCCTTCAGGCTTCCGTATTTCCTCCCATTTTTTGTGTCGGTAATCAAATAAAAAGTAAACAGGCATTATACAAGCACACCTTAGACTGCACCTTTATTCATGACTTGCCAGCAGATCTCCATAGTTAAATTAAAAAAAAAAAAAAGAATTAAAATAATTATATATCAAAGAAGGATATAGGTAGTTAGTGATAAAAAAATATTAATTATACTAGATGATGCCCGCGACTTCGTCCGCGTGAATTGATGTTTTTTAGGGTTCCGTAGCCAAATTTGGCAAAAAAGGAACCCTTATAGATTCGTCATGTCTGTCTGTCTGTCTGTCTGTCTGTCTGTCTGTCTGTCTGTCTGTCTGTCTGTCTGTCTGTCTGTCTGTCTGTCCGTCCGTATGTCACAGCCACTTTTTTCCGAAACTATAAGAGCTATACTGTTGAAACTTGGTAAGTAGATGTATTCTGTAAACCGCATTAAGATTTTCTTACAAAAATAGAAAAAAAACAATAAATTTTGGGGTTCCCCATACTTAGAACTGAAACTCAAAATTTTTTTTTTCATCTAACCCATAGGTGTGGGGTATCTATGGATAGGTCTTCAAAAATGATATTGAGGTTTGTAATATCATTTTTTTCTAAACTGAATAGTTTGCGCGAGAGACACTTCCAAAGTGGTAAAATGTGTGTCCCCCCCCCGTAACTTCTAAAATAAGAGAATGATAAAACTAAAAAAAAAATATGTTGTACATTACCATGCAAACTACCACCGAAAATTGGTTTGAACGAGATCAAGTAAGTAGTTTTTTTTAATACGTCATTAATCGTAAATCGCAATTTACCTTTCATTCAATCAACTCAAATATTTAAAAAAAACATTTAATTTAAAACTTACTACAGGTTTGTACGGAACCCTCGGTGCGCGAGTCCGACTCGCACTTGGCCGGTTTTTTTTTTTAAGATTTAAACTATCCTATCTCTCAAGTTGGATCGAACTGCACATGGTGTGCGAATTTTATTATAATCGGTTAAGTGGTTTAGGAGTCCATTGAGGACAAACATTGTGACACGAGATTTATATATATTAAGATTAGGTAAAATAATAATTTATCAAACAAGGATAATGTACTTCGCTCGACTGGAATTATTGATAATCGGAGAGGAAATTTTTGAATTTCCTATTATGTATCATACTAATATTATAAATGCGAAAGTCAGTTTGTTTGTTGGTTTGTTGGTTTGTTGGTTTGTCCTTCAATCACGCCGCAACGGAGCAACGGATCGACGTGATTTTTGGCATGGTTATAGTTGAGGACCTGGAGAGTGACATAGGCTACTTTTTATCCCGGAAAATTAAGGAGTTCCCGCGGGAATCAAACACACTTAAACCACGCGGATGGAGTCGCGGGCATCAGCTAGTAGTAGATAACATAAATTGATATTATTTAACATAATTTCCTATTATTGTAAAAGCTATTACCTATTATTGTAACACCTATTTTCCTAATATTGTAAGTTAACCCAAGTTCGCAACAAAAACAGACTGAATTTGAGGAAGAGTTAGCGGTGCGTGACTAGAATTTGATTCCCGGATCCCCCGGATTATAAACTAAGTTTAAACGACTATGCTATTTAAGACGTAACAATATAAAAACTTAATTATAACCCGACTAATAATACCTACAGTAAAATTGCATTTCTGCCGCTTGCTATATTTTAATATTGCACTATATTCATATGTATGAATTCAGAATTTTCTCCTCTTTCAATTGACACCCTACTCGATACAATACCATAAAAAAAATAATGAGGCCCGATTTTATTGTATCTGTCTGATGGATAGATCTGATTTTCTTCGTATTTAGCCTATAATATTGCCCGGGCCATAATTACGTATCGATTGACACGTCTTTCATCAAAATCGGCTGAGTAGTTTTAGCGCTGCGGTGGAACATGCATACATACATAGACTGCTAAAATCATAACCCTCCTTTGCAACAGTCGGGAAAAAGTTAACAAACAGACGAACCATAAACAATGGAATACGTGTGACTAAAGACAGACACACTAATTGCACTTATCATACATGTGTGGATTGCACAATGTTGGGAAGGTCACTTTAATAATATTATGTTGTATTTTTTTTGTTTAAACTTGTTAATTTTTCTTGGCTAATAATATAGTCAGGTGCAGGGGTACGATAAGTTACCACGCAAAAAGTCCGGTTTCTATTCCTAAGAATTAAGATCTTTTTTTTTACTAAATGTTTTTATTGATAGACGTGCTGATCCTCGACTTCGTTCGCGCGTTCTTGGAAAACTATTGGGCCGATTATAATGCGGTCTTTTGCATTAGATATGCATAGATTCTGAGAAGGTTCTAATATTATAGGAGATAGCGGCACTTTTGATAACTATCGCCAGGAAGGCTGATTCAGTATTAGGTGGGTGTACAGTGAGGCGTAAGAAATAAGAATAGGCCATTAATTAATTTTACGCCTTCATAATTTTTAATAGCAATCAACGTGACGACATAATAATTATTTATAGTTTGTAAATTTATAACGTCTTTGAGAGGTGATATCTAGTGAAAGGCCCGATGAATAGCGTCAGTTTTTATACAGATGAAACTTTTTCACACAGATCAAGTGTCAATAGGCCACAAAGGAGCTCTGCAGTCAACGACTTCAATTTACATAGACGGGCCCTGTCAAGCAAAGAATGTGAACCTATTTTACTAACGCCATCTAGTCTGAAAAGCGGGACAGCGCTATGGGGGGGACAAGGACAGGGCTATACAGGTGTGGAGCGTGCTCTACAAGTTGGACGCCCAATTTTTTTTATTTTTTATTTTAATCTTCCTACTAATTGTCACTGCAGGTGGCGCTAATAACCGTGGTGCACATACAAGACGAGCAATGCCGCCTGCCCAGCGGCATCATAGCACAGTATTTAAAGCAGGCCAACGGCCACTTGTCCTGTTTGAAGGTATGTACAGTCACTACAGCCTATTAACGTCCCACTGCTGGGCACAGGCCTCCACTCTCATAGGAGAGCGGGAATTAGAGCTCCCACCACGCTGCTCCAATGCGGGTTGGCGGGCTTTAACAATTATTATCATGTTAGTGATAATAACCGGGACCGACGGATTAACGTGCTCTCCGAGGCACGGGGGTGCAACACCGCCAACTTCCAATTCCGGGCTGGCACTGAGAATTTCTTAATTAAAAAACCCAATACCTAACTTTTATGCCCGACCGGGAATCGAACCCAGGACCTCGTGATCCGCAGTCTGACTACTAGACTAGCGAGGCAGTTGTATGCACAGTATGTACAGTACCACCAACTTATCTGGCCACAATTTGAATTAATCTTTTATATATTTTATTTTTAACGAGATGATACCCGTGACTTCGTCCGCGTGGATTAATATTTTTTGATTCCCGCATTAATTCTTTCTCAGGGATAAAAACTGTCACCATACCAAGTTCCATCAAAATCGGTTTAAATCTGCTCAAAAAGCGGGCTGTGAAAGCGTAGCAGACAGACTCACTTTCGTATTTATAATTTTAGTATGGATATTTATTAGCAACTTGAAATGTGATAATAGCGACGCTGTCACCGGGTCAGATTAGTTTATGGGACTACTAGCTGATGCCAGCGATTCCGTCCGTGTGGTTTAAGTTTTTTTGATTCCCACGGGAACTCCTTAATTTTCTGGGATAAAAAGTAGCCTACGTCACTCTCCAGTACCTTAACTAAACCCATGCCAAAAATTACGTCGATCCGTTGCTCTGTTGCGGCGTGGTTGAAGGACAAACCAATAAACAAACACACTTTCGCATTTATAATATTAGTATGATATTATGTTCTTTAAAAAAACTTTTTTTATTTGCAATATTATCCAGATCCTGCGCCTTCGTCCGCGTGGATTACATATCTCTGGCGTGTATTTTTGTTCCCGTGGGAACTCTTTACTTTCCAGAATAAAATGTAGCCAGGTTATCATACTGATATTATAATTGCAAAAGGAGTTCCCGCGGGAATAAAAAAAATCTTAAACCACGCGGACGAAGTCGCGGGCATCAGCTAGTAAGTTTTATATCCGTCGAATCAGTTCAGACTTCCATCATTGTGGCGTGAAGGAGTAACAAACATCCGCAGGGTAGGGTAGTGAAGTAATCACCCTTCTGCGTTTGTATGAAGAAAACATTGGCTTTTGCCATTTTAATATATTTTCCCCTATATTTTCCACGGAACACATTTTAATATCGTTCGTCCCACGGCAAGTGGCCCTACCGGGAATGGACATACCAGAAAATGGTCATAACAGGAAGTGGTCATATTGGGAAGGGGTAGCCACGGAACAAAATAGAAAATCCAAAGGTAGCACTTTAATACGTCCCATGGAAAGTCGGCCTATCGGGAATGGACATAATAGAAAATGGTCACGACAAGAAGTGGTCATATTGGGAAGGGGTCGCCACTCGCCACGGACAAAAATAGAAAATTTAAATTTTGGCGTTTTTACAGTGTTTAGTGAGTTCAATTTTTTTTCAGCAACTATACGTCTCCAGCGAAGCAGGCGATCCCTGCGAGTCCGGCGAGATGAGTGAAGCGGGCGGCTACGCACGGGGCGAGGCGCTGTGCTGCGTGTGCGCATCCGCGCCGCTGTCCAGGGCGCTGCTGCCATGTCGCCACGCGTGCCTCTGCGCGAGGTGTTTACGTGAGTGTCGCTGTAGCTGTAGAGCGCTAGTGAAAACTGACGAGTGATACCGGCGAGATGAGAGAGATAGGGCCTAAGTATGTTCACTCCGCTCATCTCCATTCCCAAACTCATAATTTTTTATGCAAATAAACTTATTAAAATTGCTTTTGAATCGTCGAGTGAATCTACCACTGAATGTTCTGTTTGGAACGCCTTTCCTACCGAGCAGAACCAGCAAGAAATTCGGTGGTTGCTCTTTTTAAAAAAATCTTTTATAATTACTATTTGTATGAACGATAATGTGACTAATTCTACATAATTATCTAAACTTAACTAAAAGGACAGCTCTAAATATATTGCTAATCCTTACATAATGTTCCCCACATGAAGGGACACCACTAGTTGTCGTAGTGTAGTAGTGTAGTTGAGTTTAGAGAATTGTGTAGGTACAACAGAATTAGCCCCTGCAATGGTTATAGAAAACTAATTTTAACCAGGCCCCCTGTTAAGGTAATGGTCAAACGCTAGCCGTCCATCTAATGCGAATAAAATCAATGCGTAAATCTTCCTATAGTTGTCGTTACGGACTATCAATACGCCGTTACGTATTCTCCTCATGCACGGTACACGGCGATCTGCATCGGCCAACGACAATTACAAGGTTGCGGTCACGAATACTGATCATTCATGCGTAGACACGCGTAGACGTATTTGCGTGGATTTGGTCAGCTATTGATTTTTTTCCAAGGGAAAATAGAATTTTTTTTTGTCATTCAGCGTGCATCACTCATACGTCTTACTTATATAATAACTATCCCACCCCTCTTCATTAGAAGGAAAATCTGAAAATCCTTTCTTAATGGATAGAGCATTAGTAGAGATTAGGCTATTTCTTATTTCTGTCTTTCCGGCCGCATGTTACGGGTCTCTATCTCGTAGACTGAATCCTTTCGGTTTGTTCCACTTTCCAATATGACAACTCCCTGTTGCGACCATTTCCCGGTATGGCCACTTCCCGATAAAACCATTTCCCGATATGGCCACTAATAGTGAGATCACTAGACCACACTAAAAATGGCACAAAGTGTATTACTTTTCAGTCACACTAATATTATAAAATATGTAAGTGTGTTTGTCTGCGTCTGCTTTGTTTTCCCGGCCCATCTCTTGGACCGATTTTGATGAAATTTGGTAATGATGTAGGTTGCATCGTGGGGAAGGACATAGGCTATCTTAGATAGTTGAAAACATCCCTCAAGGATCAAAAAACTTTAGTCCACGCTATCTATATTTATACATATATCTAGTAACAATTAGTCAAGTGAATTAACTCGACCATTGCATAACAATTCACGTTTGCCTCAGTCATACATCTTATGGCCTCATCGGCGCGGGCGCACGGATCACGTAGGGTCGCGATCGGTCATTATCTGAGCCATACGCAGCGCCAGAGGTCGGCGGGAAGGTCCGGAGCTTACGACATTGGCACCGATGCGATCGGATGTACAGCGCATGATCGGAATAATTATATCTATTATCTTGATATTATCTAGCTAGTGGTAAGGTTCGCAGAAAATAACATCAAAGTTTTTATTTTAAACAATAGAAAGAGAAGTCTGTGAGTGCTTACTATGGTTCGAATAGTAGGTAATTAAAAACAAACTTTATTAGCCGGACATAAAGTTGCATTTTCAATAGAAATCAACGGTTTCGAAAGAGAACACTTCTACAAGTTGGTGTCTCTCTCGCACACTTGGCTACTTCCATAGATAAAGAATATTATTAGAGTGGCCATGGCATGGTATACATACAACACCTGCTATGCGGCTTCTGCATACTATGCGGAAAGTAAAATGATTACTTTAGTATTTTACTCTGTTTTTTACTGTCTCTATGGTCTCCATCAACCCTTTGAAGTATTTAATAGGCTGTGGCCTGTGGCTGAACCTTGACTAACTTACATTTTTTTTCTTTTTCAGCAAAATTGGACAAGTGTCCAATATGTCGAAGCGTAATAACCAGTTATTTCTGCATTCGCAACGAAGAAGAACCGATGGAGCTAAAACAGCAGTTCCCGTTGAACCGCCGGCTCCTGAACCTGTTCCACTACCACTAGCAGTAAGATACTACAAGCAGTCATATTTATAGTCCAAGAGATATGCCCAATATGTCGAAGTGTAATAACCAGTTATTTCTGCATTCGCAACCAAGAACTAATGGAGCTAATCTTGATTCTGGCAAACTTATCTGTGCATTAGTCGAAGGCGCCACTGTCTATTAAAAATCAACATTTTAGTGTTCATAATTTCGCCACACGCACATATTAAATAAGTTTGTCAACATATAGATTTTGTGTGGGACTGAATATCTTGTATATTAATGATAGAAGCATGAAGGCTTAAAAGACGTTATGTTTGAGTATCTTTTATTTTGATTTAAGTAGGGTACACATTTGTTTTCTTGTTTCTTATTCCACTACATTTGAATCTGTATTACGAGATAGTACAATCATTTATTCACTGGAGTAAACTGACAGATGCTTGTAACTGTGAAAAATAATGTAGCCACTGACCATAAGTGATGTTCTAGTTCGCAGTGCAGTGAGTGAATTAATAATCGTACTCTACATTTGAATCTGTTTTGGTCGCTTATTTATGAATATTGCAAAGTGACTTTTGGATGACGTAGCGTACCAAGTATCCACTAACAATAAAATTTGCCAAAGTAAGTTCTCTTTGCACAACAATTTCAATGAATAACTTGTATCAATTGATTATGTTATACAAACTCTCTAAATTAAAATGACAGGTAGATATGTATTGCTATTTCTTTCACAGTTATTAAGTACTATCTTATCGAAAAGTACCGCTTTTTATTGACATGAGAAATTAGAATTACACTTCAGCAGGGCGACCGCGTATCTTTTGCATCAATCATTGATACATCGCAATAACCTCTGATTGGTTAACACTCTTCCACTATTGGACGAAATCCATTGAAAAAGCAAGAACACCATAAATTCAGCCAGTCGGAGGTGATTGCGATGTATCAATAATTGATGCAAAAGTTACGCGGTCGCCCTGCAGAGCTAACTTCTGCAATAAAACTTGCCAGTGAACACTTGGCCTTTGATTGTGAATGTGAATTGACCGCGGAATAATAAAAAAAAAACTATTACGATTATCGCTAAATGACAATCAGAACATCCGCGTTTACCCCCTTTGTTTATTATTGTGTGTAGAAAAGAAAATTGTTCTCATAAACTTTTGACTAGTCTTCTTTGCTTTTAATTTTAAGATTGTTCTTCAAGTATTTTGTGTTAATAGAAAATGCGAAATTATTAATGGTTAGATTTATTATTTAATCGACACTAGAATTAGATTTTATTTTATAGTTTTTGTTCCTAAAATTGCTTGGATTTATTCGATTTCAATTCTCGGGTAAGCTGAGTGCATATGTATGAAAAGTCAGTTTGGGGATGGAAAACGCGTTCTATCGTGTCAGGCATGTCTGAGCAGCTCCTTATAAGAGTGGGCACCGTCGCGTCCTATTGTGTAACTTGTAATAAATAAAGTATGCAATTTGATTTAAAAATATTCAACAGAATGCATTCGGCGTTATTCTTATTGTTACTTTATTTATTTTTAATTTGCTAACCTCAGAATATTGTAGTCTCGTTATTTTAGAGCGCATTCGAAATATGAATTAGTTGGTCCGTAAGTTTATAAGTCTAGGTACTTGTGCAAAACAAATTTTAAGATGAAGATTAAACTAATTTAATCGCAAGATTCCATTGATCTTTTATTGGAAACAGTAGGAAAATGTCCATGCAGTTTAAATCGTGTAGTCACAATACGTTTAGTAAATTCTGAATCATGTAGTCTCCTTATTTTAGAGCGCATCCGAAATATGAATTAGTTTGTGCGTTCAACAATTCTCAAAAATTATAAGCACTTGTGCAAAACAAATTTTAAGATGGAGATTGAACTAATTTAATCACAAGATTCCATTGATCTTGATTTTTGTTTGGAAACAGTTGGAAAATTTCCATGCTGTTCAAATCGTGTAGTCACAATACGTTTAATAAATTCTGAATCAAATTACTACAATTTCTCTAAATAAATAAATTTCTTCTGATTAAATTCATCTCTACTTACTCTAACGTTAAAGGTGCCCTTAATATGAGTACGTGTTTCGAGTATTCGATCGTAAAATATCCTATTTATTTCATCTTTCATCTAAGTATGAATATGTCACCGTAAGATTGCAAAAACCGTTAGATTGTAATCTAACTCTTTTTTATCTCGTTAGATTGTAAACTGTCGAAAGATTGTGAACTGTTCAATGATCTGAGTGTTAATTTTTGAAATATTAATTGTATTTACGTTTTCTTGTCTCTTCCTTGTAGGTTAGGTTAGGGTTTGATATAAAGAACCAGGTAGTGCCCGGCCAGTTACCGGGTTAATATACCTAACAGATTACAATCTACCGAAAAATAATACGTTATATTGTAATCTTTCAACAGTTTACAATTTCGCGAATTAGATTATAATCTAACGGTTTTTACAATCTTACGGTGACAAATACAACTCATAATGGCGTGTGGCTCTATATTACGTGCGTGTGCTTGCAAATACACATCACTAGCAGATGCCCGCGATTTCGCCCGCGTTGTTAAGGTTTTTTCAATTCCCGCGTTATTTTGTCGTTTCCCGGGCAACAACCTACATATGTGGTGAAGAATAGAGAATTGGGTATTTGACAAAAAGTCAAATCAGCAACTGTTTTTCTAACGTCAAAACGCGCGCTTAGTATGGGATGTTGTAAAAACACTGAACAGTGACGTCATTAATATTTGACTCATTTTTTACCTCAATTGATAGTTTAAAATGGTTTTCGAACGTAAAACTAACAGGGGACGTAAATATTTCGACTTTTGGGATTATTTATTTATTCATATAAAAAGAAAAAGTTACAAAGTTACGGCCGGATTCTGAATTGATAATTTCATGTTGAGTCTGTCTCAAAGACTACTTAAGAACTAATTAAGCAAATTTTTGTTTTTGAATTTATATTGTGTAAAATATTTGACTCATTTTTTACCTCAATTGATAGTTTAAAATGGTTTTCGAACGTAAAACTAACAGGGGACGTAAATATTTCGACTTTTGGGATTATTTATTTATTCATATAAAAACAAAAAGTTACAAAGTTACGGCCGGATTCTGAATTGATAATTTCATGTTGAGTCTGTCTCAAAGACTACTTAAGAACTAATTAAGCAAATTTTTGTTTTTGAATTTATATTGTGTAAGGTTTGAGAGTTGGGACTTGCTGTTTTTGCTTGAATGCTTAATTCAGAAACCGGCCCAATATCAATTCAGAAACAAAAATTTGCTTGATTAGTCCTTAAGTAGTCTTTGAGACAGACTCAACATGAAATTCTGAATTTAGAAACCGGCCGTTAGTCTATTTGGTGTAGCCATAAACTTACCTGAGTTTTCTGAGGAGATCCAATTATTTAAAAATCACTAATAAATAATTTATTTGAATAGTAGTCAAATAATCATTTGGAGCGATGTCGTGGACAAAAATATTGGCATCCATCCATAGATGTTATCATCAATAGCGGGTTTTACAAGGACACGTAAACACAGCGCCGAGATGAGTTATCTTATATCTATGTATAAGTAATTTTAAAGATAAATACAAAATTATATGAGTTAAGAGCAATTAAGAGTGTGGGTGCAATGTATGCAACTGTGATATCGAAATGCTTTGTGAATTTGCTATGTAATTATATAATGTAAATAATATTTAATTAAGTAGATTTTAGGAAGCCTAGGATTGCACTAACGACTTTGTCAAATCGTAATATTCCCGCCCCGGTCAACAACTGCCCGTGGGTTTTGACCTTTAGGCTGCCTTTCCACCAGAGATGTGCTACGTTGCTTAGCTACGGATATGTGTCAAACCCACTTAAAGCTATCGATCTAACATCTAGAGAATTAAGCTATGAAAATCAAATGCTCCATTGGTACATCTCTGGTGGAAAGGCACCTAAGCATCCTAGGCTTAGCCGCAAATGATAAAATATGAAATTTCGGCCGGAATATCAACCTAAATACGACTAGTTTAGAATTCTGGCATAGTGTAGCTTCTGGAGGCACTAGACAGTAGATAATGCATCATTATGTATTCTATTCGGTAATAGTCATAGTTATCTATCTCTATAGATTAAGGCGGAAACATACTCGTAACATGCGTCACGATATAAAAGACTTCACCTGCAGCAAACCCTAGTAGCGTAACCGCTGATGTTTCGTCATGCAAATTACGCTTGTAAGACGAGCTAAACAGAAGCGAATTTCATTGCACTCGGTGGGCGACACAAGCGACGCGAACCGATACGACGCCATAGAAAATAACAGACTATCTACGCGACTACGTAAACCACGTGAAGGGTCAGCTACTGTTGATACTGTCGCGACGCGACGCGTTACGACGCCATAGAAAAAGACAGTCGTTGTCGCGTAGATACGTCTGTTTTATGTGGCGTCGTATCGCTTGGCGTCGCTACTATCGCTCACGTAAGGCAGCGGGTTATATGCAACGACCCCAATTTACATAGACGGGCTCTGTCAAACAAAGATTGTGAACTTATTTTACTAACGCCATCGAGCCTGAAATGCGGGACAGCGCTATGGCGGGGACAAAGACAAGCTTATGACGGCTTATGACAGGTGTGAAGCGCGCTCTACAGGTCGGACGCCCAATTTTTTTCAATGAAAGGGCCCATAGTACCTATATATCAATGGTTATATGTACATTGTACGTGTCATGCGTATGTTTTCGCACATATATTATATCTAAAATAAAGGAATAAAGTTCACATCTGCCTTCAAACAACAAATGTGTCATTATCATTGGTCTTCCAGTTCAGTGAAAAGAAATACAAAAAATATACCACAGATATTTTTTTATAAATTGACAAATATTTTGGATAAAAATATGAAAAAAAAACCACAAACCTGACATGTGATTTTAGTTTTTAAAATCAATTGTTTTGCCATGCTTTGAAAATGTTAAGCTTTGACATTCATACACTATACCGTCCAATATTAATTCATTATCTATCATTTAGGTTTCAATTCTATAAATTCAGTCAAACTAGAGGTCTAGATCATAGATGTTCAATATTATAAGAGGTGATATTCGCCTTCAAATCGTCCGCTCTAGTCAAATGTTACATAGAGTGAAAACATAGAACTACTCGTAGACCTCTTGCCTTGGATCGACTTTTTACATTTATCAGTAGGGTTAATTTACATTAAATCCCTACTTCTCAGTTATTTTGGCCTAATATTATCTACTTGTCTTTCTCTTATTGCCTAAAATGCTTTTCACTATTGACGTATAAATAATTAAAATGGGACCGTAAAAATGCACTTACATCAAACACAAATTAAAAATAATAGCAAGTACCTAAGTTATAAAAATAGGTACCCCCTCCAGTTTCCTGCTGAGATCATCCAAGAAGTAGAATTTAAGTTCGATTTTCATACAAATTTCAAACCCCTTGTTTCGTTACCGTAACGTCATCTTATCTAATTCCTTACCTCGCACCACCGATGAACGATGGTTGGCACTTGTATTTAGTGCAATGGCAACACGCAGTTCTAATCAGCTGTCATGCACGACGTTCTCGTCAAAATTTGGAGCGAACGCAAGTGTCACCTGTCAACCGCCAAAAAAAAAAAAAAAAAAAAAAAAAAAAAAAAAAAAAAAAAAAAAAAAAAAAAAAAAAAAAAAAAAGAGGATCGTTGCACTGAAATCATCGCGCGCGAACATCTCATAAAATAACAAAATCTACCCAGCGAAAATCCCTGGAACGTGGTGGAAGTCAGCGAGTGCAAGTAGCAGTCCAAGGTACGTACGTGCATTGTATTGTTATTGCCTATTTCGAGTGTAATAATTATCGTCATCGCTGGACCCTACCGGTCTTTCCCAGTGTAGCCCGGGCCACCAAGTTGCGAGTTGGCTACATTTTTTGGTGCCGAAACCCGGGACTTCCACCTTTTTAGCGATCAATTTGTGTATGGTATTTCTGGTTAATCGTATCCGCGTCGTAACTTAGGTCATTCAAATCAACAAGTTTTTGTTCTCGCGATCTAAGTTGCTCCAGTCTAACCCTATTTACCTAACTATCGATATTACTTACATAGATTGGACCATATCGACCAGGGATTTATCGCAGTTAACGTAAAAGTATTGTCGTTCCTGTAAGATCGAATAAACAATCACTTCAACTTATCGGTGTTTATTCTCCACTCGGCTTGCAGTAATTCAATCTTTTATCTATATTTTCCCCCGTATTATCAATCATTCCATCGTAACAAGTGAATATAAACACACATTTAACGTTTTAATAGCGAAAATAAAGGATTTATATTATTATAATTTTGCATGCAGAAAGAGAGCGGGTAGGTCGGACGTTGAATCGCTCGACTTACTTCGGTGCGTACAGCTCACCTCACAAGTTCACGCATAGCTAACGTACATTTTAATACAACGTGCAGTAAAACTTGTGTGGCGTACTGTATGCGCAGTTGATCGCAGTCCTTTGAGTACGGTTCACCCCACAAGTTACGCGTTCGTCACATACATTTTCATACAAAGTGCAACAAAACTTGTGTGGTGCACTGTACGTCATACGATTTGAACTCGTTTCGAACTTTGTTTGTATTCTTACTTTATAAATCTTATTTGTACGTTATATAATCGTTGTTTTAACGTAACTAAAAACTAAACATTAGCAAGATGTCTCTTTTAAGGAAATACTCCACTCGCAAATCGAGCATTCTTAAAAAGTCGCGATCAAAATCTCAAGACGTGGAGTACACTGAACAAGATTTACCGTCACTACGTAGGCAACGTACGATCGCTTATAAGCGGATGTGTAAGGCACTAGAGGTCGGTAATTCGGCCGTTACTGATCACAGTCAGCGAGACATGTTTTTCTCATATCATCAAGATATTAAGAAAATAGCCTCTAATTTTGAAGACGCACACTTTGCGATTTTAGAAATTCTAGACGAGCCGGACAGTGATGATTCTGGAATACAGGAGCGTTTTGATGAAATGTATTACAAGGTCATCTCAATTTATCGCAACTTAAACAAAGGTGAAGCTTGCGCGTCTCAGTCGCAGTCTAGTTCGTTGTCGAATGTTCGGTTACCGAAAATACAGCTCCCGACTTTTGCTGGAGATATAAAACGCTTTCCTGAATATTTCGATACCTTTAATGCATTGATACATAACTCTAACTCACTTAGCGACACCGAGAAGTTCCATTATTTGATTTCTTCTCTGAGTGGTGATGCTTTAACAGTAGTGAAAACATTTCCGCTAAGCAACGAGTATTACAGCGACGCGTATGCTGCACTTATCGCGCGGTATAAATGCAAGCGAGAATTAGCCTTCACTTGCTGGAGGGAAATTCTAAAAATGAACTTCAATTTCAAGGACGCTCATGAATTTCGGAAGTCACTTGATCTATTCGATGAAAATTTGTGTATCCTAAAATCAGTACACTTACCGGTTGATCATTGGGATTTCGTGTTAGTTTATCATATTTTGTCAAAATTGGACACAAACATGCGCCGTGATTTTGAGGAGAAACATTCAAACACCGAACTGCCCTCTTATGCTCAGCTCAAAGACTTCTTACATTCTAAATGTGAGGCTCTATTGCGCGACACACATTTCACTGATCAAGATAAGCAAAACAAGACTACACATAAATTTATATCGTCTCAGTCAACTCATTCAAAACGTGTACCTACGTCGCACGCCCTCATAGCAGCTGATGAGGGTCAAACAGAAGTGAGTAGTTCGATAGCTGTGACACGGCCCGTAACCTGCGCCTTTTGTAACGAATCACACAGCATTTCGTCATGTCAGGAATTTCTTAAAAAATCTATTGAGGAGCGCATGCAAATAGCAGCTGACCGAAACTGGTGCTTCAACTGCTTAAAATCGTCTCACCAGTTGAGGAACTGCACCAGCGTTTTCTCCTGTCGCACTTGTAAGCGCAAACACCACTCACTGCTGCACCGCCATGCGTCAAACGAACCGAGCAAAGGCGCCTCCGCGTTAGTCTCAAGGTCACCGTCGAACACAACCGTGTTGCTGGCTACTGCTATCGTGCAGGTCAAGGATGCATCGGGTAGACTGCAATCTTTTCGTGCGTTGTTCGACACTGGTAGCCAAAGTAACTTTATTACCGAATCGGCAGTTAACCGATTAAATTTAAAACGGTCACAGACGACTGCAAGTGTTAGTGGGCTAGGTGAAACAGCAGCTTCAATCTTGGGAAATGTCACGTGTTGTATAGCTTCTAATGAAAAACCATTATTTGAGTTGGAATTACACGTCTTGTCGAAAATATGTGGCGATCAACCTATCGCGAATCTTAACACATCAGGATGGTCACATATTAAGGCATTGCCGTTGGCTGACCCTGGCTTCGACATTCCCGGACCAATCGATCTTTTGTTTGCCGCGGATGTATTTGCTGAGTCTTTGCTGGATGAACGCATAAAAGGAAGCTTCAATCAGCCAACTGCCTTCAGATCCGTTTTCGGATGGCTCCTTCTAGGCAAAACGCGATTAGCTTCGACCACACTATTACAAGCATCAGAATCAGACATCGAGTTAAACTCACTAGTACAGCGTTTTTGGGATTTAGAGTCGTTACCTAACGCTCGACTGTTGACCCCAGATGAATCTCTATGTGAGCAGAAATTCATTTCTGATCACTCGCGTGACAGCCATGGTCGATATATATTACGTCTACCATTTAGGGAAGACTCCGAGCCTCAGTTTGTTGGATCACGTGATGTTGCTCTTCGTCGATTTCATGCAATAGAACGTCGACTATCACGAGACCCAAGCTTACACAGTCAATATACAGATTTCATGGCGGACTACATTGAAACTGGACATATGTCACTCGTTCCTAATAATGAACTAGACCAAGGAAAATACTATATCCCTCATCATTGCGTCTTACGTCCTGAATCTGCCACTACTCGCCTACGCGTTGTGTTTGATGCGTCCGCTAAAGATCTCAATTCGCGCTCGTTAAACGATACACAGTTAATCGGCCCGAAACTGCAACCCAATATCGTCGAAATCCTTTTGCGTTTCCGAGAACATAACATCGTTTTTATCGCTGACGTCCGTCAAATGTATCGGCAGATTTTAATTTCTCCGGAGCATCGCGATTACCAACGCATCTTTTGGAGAACGTCACCTCACGAATCCCTCAAAGAATATCGCCTCAATACAGTAACGTACGGCGTAGCTTCGTCTCCGTTCCTCGCCTGTCGTACATTAAAAAGACTTGCTGAAGATGAAGGAGAATCCTATCCGGTTGCCAAGAAAATAATATTATCGGACGTTTATGTTGATGATGTGGTGACAGGATGTGACACATTCGAAAACGCCCAAGTAGCGAAGTCGCAAGTTATTGCCCTGTTCAACAAAGGAGGTTTCCAACTCAGAAAATGGGTTAGTAATGACTCTAAACTCTTGTCTGACCTCCCCCCCGAAGACTGTTTAACTGGAGCTGTCACTCTGGATGACTCAGAACCGTCAATCTTAAAGGTTCTCGGTCTAAAATGGGACCCAACTTCAGACACATTCCTTTTTGAAATTAAATCGTTAGATCTAACTTGCACCAAACGATCTATTTTGAGTGAGCTCGCGAGAATATTCGACCCTCTAGGGTTTCTATCGCCGGTAACTATACAAGCAAAGGGTCTCATACAGAAACTTTGGATCCTCGGTGTTGGTTGGGACCAAACGCCATCTGATGAGATAGTTCGCGCGTGGAAAACCTATCGAACTCAACTATCGCAACTATCGGAACTTCGAATCCCGCGCAGGCTCACTCATAAAAATGCCAGTTCACATGAACTGCATGGTTTCGCCGACAGTTCCGAAGTCGCATACGGTGCCGTCATCTACTTACGTGTAACAAATGCGGATGGTCAGGTTCAAGTTTATTTGGTATGTTCCAAGGCGAAAATAGCACCTTTGAAGCGTATATCCTTACCTCGATTAGAACTCTGTGCTGCTGTTCTCCTATCAGATCTATATATATTCGTTCGTGACACGTACCTTCATCATATCTCGTTCGACACGGTCTACTTCTGGTCAGACTCGACAGTCGTTCTCTCGTGGTTGCGTTCCCCCTCAACTCGATGGGCAACATTTGTTGCCAATCGAGTCAGTCACATACAAGATATTACCCCTACCGAGCGCTGGTATCATATCTCATCAGGTGACAATCCTGCAGATATATGCTCGCGAGGGCAATTCCCAAGTGAGATCCTACACAATCCGTTATGGTGGGCGGGGCCTCAATGGCTTCTGGACTGTCACAATACTTGGCCTCTGAATCAAGGAGCTATATCTCCGGAAGAAGAAGAAATTGTAAAAGCCGAAGCACGCAAATCTGTTACTTTGGTCACCGCACAGACGCAGGTCAATAAAACGCATCAAGCTGCCATAATAGATGACCTACTTAATCGTCATTCATCTCTACAAAAAATCATTAATATCCTTACTTACATCAACCGCTTTATCGGCAACTCGCGCAATCCGGTTCATGCTAATCGTAACAGTTTTCTAAACAATGTTGAGAGACATAATACATTGATGCAAATTGTAAAACATGTCCAGAGCCAAGCATTTATAGCAGAAATCTCTAACATCAAAGCTAATAAACCATTACTTAAACCATTCCGTAAACTCAACCCGTTCTTGGATGGTCTGGGTATTCTAAGAGTGGGTGGCAGAATTTCGCGATCTGGTTTAGAATATGAGCAAAAACATCCAGCTTTCTTACCGCCTGATCATCGACTTACCGAATTAATCATCGAGTTTATCCACCGTCATTATTGTCATCCAGGCATAAACACTACGCATTTCCTATTATTACAGCAATTTTGGATAATTTCCGCTAAACGCGCTGTTCGTCGTAGTCTTTCTAAATGCGTACAATGCTATCGAACAAATCCTCAGCCTTTGCAACCGTTTATGAGCGATCTACCGTCTTATCGTGTGAACCAGGTGAAAGCATTTTCAATTGTAGGCGTTGATTTCGGTGGACCATTCCGCATTAAACTTGGTCCACACCGTGGAGCCAAAATTGACAAAGCATATTTATGCTTGTTCATTTGCTTGGCAACTAAAGCGGTCCATCTGGAGGTAGTGTCAACACTGTCAGCGGACGGATTCATAGCTGCTCTCCGACGTTTCGTTGGACGCAGAGGTCGGTGCAATATCATTCATGCGGATCGAGGAACGAACTTTACTGGCGCTCGTAATCAATTAGTGTCCCTTATGCATCAAGCTTCTAGCGCAGAGAAAATTGAATTCAAGTTTAACCCGCCTTCCGCTCCGCACTTTGGAGGAGTATGGGAAATACAAATCAGGGCCGCGAAAACGCACTTACACCGTGTCGTTGGTGATCAGGTCTTGACATTTGAGGAGCTTACAACTCTTTTCATTCAAATCGAAGCTGTTCTTAATTCAAGACCTTTGTGTCCAATCAGCTCTGATCCAAACGATTTGTCAGTATTAACACCTGGACATTTTTTAACGTTGGAACCTCTAACAGCTGTTCCCGACGAGGATCTCACAAATATTAACAAAAATCGGCTTAGTCGATGGCAGCTGTTACAGGCATTTCATCAGAACTTTTGGTCCAGATGGAAACATGAATATCTAAATTCGCTTACACAACGCGCCAAATGGACCAAGGACTCCAAACCGTTGCAAATAGGGTCGATGGTTATCATCAAGGATGAGAATCGCGCTCCACTGCATTGGCCTCTCGGACGGGTCACAAATCTTATCCCTGGTGCTGATGGAGTAATTCGGATCGCAGTTCTAAAGACAGCAACGAGTAGTCAGATACAACGACCTTTAGTGAAATTGTGTCCTCTACCAATAGAAAACTAACTTATTATTGTTTTATCGTAGGTTTCCTTTTCTTGTTATTATTATTCTTAAAATTTTGTCATATCATAGTTAATTTTAGCTTTAAGTTTTGCTTCATCAATAACACGTAGTTTATAGCTTTTCTTTTCTATTTTACCGTTTGTATCGATTATCTATCATCATTTTTAACCAGAAAATACCATAGGCATTTTGGTGGGCGGTATGTTTCGTTACCGTAACGTCATCTTATCTAATTCCTTACCTCGCACCACCGATGAACGATGGTTGGCACTTGTATTTAGTGCAATGGCAACACGCAGTTCTAATCAGCTGTCATGCACGACGTTCTCGTCAAAATTTGGAGCGAACGCAAGTGTCACCTGTCAACCGCCAAAAAAAAAAAAAAAAAAAAAAAAAAAAAAAAAAAAAAAAAAAAAAAAAAAAAAAAAAAAAGAGGGTCGTTGCACTGAAATCATCGCGCGCGAACATCTCATAAAATAACAAAATCTACCCAGCGAAAATCCCTGGAACGTGGTGGAAGTCAGCGAGTGCAAGTAGCAGTCCAAGGTACGTACGTGCATTGTATTGTTATTGCCTATTTCGAGTGTAATAATTATCGTCATCGCTGGACCCTACCGGTCTTTCCCAGTGTAGCCCGGGCCACCAAGTTGCGAGTTGGCTACACCCCTATTTGGGGTTGAACTTGCAAAAATCCTTAGCGGATGTCCTCGTATGGATTATTCGTGATTATCTCAGTTAATATTATTTTTACAGAATTATATTGTGGATTAGGAAAGGTCCTACATAAAAATGTATGAAGGAGTTCCTTTTTAGGGTTCCGTACCCAAAGGGTAAAAACGGGACCCTATTACTAAGACTCCGCTGTCTGTCTGTCTGTCTGTCTGTCTGTCTCCAGGCTGTATCTCATAGACCGTGATAGCTAGAAAGCTGAAATTTTCACAAATGATGTGTTTCCGTTGCCGCTATAACAACAAATACTAAAAATTAAATATATATATATATTAAGGGGGGTCCCCATACAATAAACGTGTTTTTTTCGTATTTTTTTGCTCAATATTAAAAACGGTAACAGGTAGACGGTTCAAATTTTCACAGAATATTAACTTGTATATTACCTTTCAAAATAAATAATTAAATATCAATAAAGTAAATATTAAAGGGGGGCTCCCATACAACAAACGTAATTTTTTGATATTAACAGTAAACCTCTACAAACAAAGTTAGTTTTGCGGTTCATTAACAAAGGTAATTATACCTACTTCTTGAATACGGAACCCTCGGTGCGCGAGTCCGACTCGCACTTGGCCGGTTTTTCATACACGTAAGACTGCCACTTTGGACCCCATTATTTCATTAACGGTAATTCGTCTGGATCCTTGGATGCTCTCGGCGTGAATCTGGAGGCCGGTGTAAAGGTTTAAAAATATTGTAAGACCGTGGAAATATGAAAAACAAATAATAATTTGTACAAGCTTTGCAAACTTATCCGTGCGTTTGGCGGAGGCGCCACTGTCCGTTAAAAAAGCAACATTTTAGGATGAAGACAGAGAAGCTACTGTTAGTTTCGAATTTTGCCACACGCATAGTGCCCTAGGGTTTTAACATTGCAATTTCGATTGATAGTATTCGAGTGCTCTAACACACTGGCGTCCGATTGAAATGAACCGTAACCGCATTGTTTTAGAGCTCAATTTTAGAGTAAATTGAGCTTACGAAAAAAATTACGAAATAAAAGTGGTTGTACTGAGTTTGTGACTTTAAGGTTTTTTGGATCCGTTATACTTTGAGGCCAATGTGTTCGAACGCTCGAAAACGATCAATTGAAATTGCAATGGCAAAACATAGCCTAAGATAAGTTTCATGTATAGTACGTCAAACTTAATTGACCCGGTGTCAGCGTCTCTAGTTTTAATGAAAAATAAAATAAAAACAAAAGTAAACAGGTATAAAAAATAGTTCCAATTTTGGCCACCGGGTCAGATAAGTTTGTGGGACTGCAAGTGGCGAGTCAGTAGATTATGAAGAGGCTCCGTGTCCCGAGTGTAAATATTCGAAGCTGAATTATATCTTATAATACGTGGAAGTTGAATGTAACGTCACAATAGAGGCTAAAGGGAGTACGTAGTGGATGTATATTTTTGTCTAGACTATTGTAACGAAACGAATATTTGTAAATAAACATTTGCCAAAGTATTCGATTGTTTTTATGGTGCATATTTTTATAAGTTACCCTTTTTACTAAGACTATTTTTAACTTCAAATAACCAGCTGATACCGCGTATTCGTCGGACTTTAATAAGTTTTTAATTATCAATGGAACTCGTTAATTTTCCGGCATGAAAAGTAGCATACGACACTCTTCAGGTTCAAATATGCCCGGGCAAAAAATCACATCGATCAGTTGCTCTGATGCGGCGTGATTGATGGACAAAGACACTTTCGCATTTATAGTATTAGCATGATGACGGAATGCAAAGGCCTGAAATATGGAGGGGAGAGGAGGTTTTTAATACGTACGCCGCCGCTGGGTTACATCCCCAATGGAGTCGGGCATGCCTAAGGAGGATTTTCCTCCTCCCCAGAGTAAAAAACAAAAAAAGGTATTTAGTATGATGTTCTTTCGAACCGGATCAGAGTTAATTTTGTGACATGTGTAATTAATATTATAAATGCGAAAGATTGGGTGGGTGGACATTTGTTACTCAATCACGCCAGAACGGCAGAACGGATCTAGATGAAATTTGATTGAAATGATCTGGGATAACATAAGCTACTTTTTAACCCGGAAAATTAAAGATTCTCGCGGGTACCAAAAAACAGACCCTGCGGACCAAGTCGCGGGCATCAACTAGTAGAACGTTATATAACTATCGATAAAATATTTTAAAAATACCTAGTGGGTAGAGTTCTTAATAAAACAGTGTTTATGAATATTCATTTCATTTATTTCCATTATATTGTAATCCTACCTTAAATTATCACAAATCCATAGCCTAAATTACCCCCCTACCTTTTCTTTTTCCCTCTCGGCATACAACTGCGAGTTTTTGACAGCTGAATACAGATTAAACAGCAAATGCAAAGCCTGTATCCTGTCATTCAGCGTGTCACCTTGCACGGGAATGTCGAACAGAGCACAGACTAAATCAACGTATTGGGACAGCGTGCAGTCTATGTTGGCTGGGGGAAAGCCGACCTCGTTGAGGGTATCTTCCATTGTCTCTGGCCATTCTTCCATTAGGCTGTCTATGTCCGGCATTTTACTAGAACCATTTTATTTTTATTAAACTCTTGATGGTAAATTAAATTAAATGAATTTACTGTCTGAATATGTGTCAGTACTATTATATTATTCTGTGATATGTGTTACAATGATGATTACAGTATGAAGAGGCGCAGCATAGGTACCTATCTAGTCAGGCAACCCTGTAGAAATTTTGAAGGACCTATTTAAATAACATAGGTAGTACAAGTACGTTCTATATATATATATATATATATATCATTTGTATATACATATTCGTATATACATATATCATTTGTATTATTATAACATTAAGATAATATCTCTGCACTTTCTCGCGCTTACTCATACCTAGGTAAGTATATATACGTTATAATATAATGAGTTAACATTACATCGTATAAGCAGGAAAAGAATACAATTATTTTGCTATAATCCGCCAACAGACATCGTATAACGTAATACATCGTATATATTACATCGTATAATTATTATTCCACTAACGAAGGAAATAACTTCGCGGCATTGTCTGTCATGGCGCGGGAATACGTAAAACCTTATCTGTTACTTTTTTTCACTTTTCTTTCATTATTTTTATATAAAAAAAAGCTAAATCGCGAATACTGAACCTGTCTAACAAATTCATTTTGTGATTGAATTAATTCTCGAATAATACTTATAACTTTACTAGCTGATGCCCGCGCCTTCGTCCGCGTGGTTTAAGTTTTTTGTAACTCCCGCGGGAACTCCTTAATTTTCCAGGATAAAAAGTAGCCTATGTCACTCTCCAAGTCCTCACCAATACAACAAAAAAAGAATTAGCGAAATTGGTCCAGCCGTTCACGCGTGATGCCGTGACCAAGGGAAATAGGGATTCATTTTTATATATATAGAAGACTATAGCTGATACCCGCGACTTCGTCCGCGTGGATTGAGGAGTTTTAGTTCCCGCGGGAACTCTTTAATTTTCCGGGATAAAAAGTACCCTATTATTTAATCCGGACTTCTAACTTTACGTCTGCAAAATTTCAAAGCAATCGGTTCAGTAGTTACGGCGTGAAAGCGGAACAAACAAACAAACTCACTTTCCCATTTATAATATTAGTAAGGATAAATAGTTGAAGCAGAAGCCTAGTCATAGTGGTTTAGACACCCGACCTCCTATTTGGGCGGGTTCGATTAAGCGCAGTATATAAGTAGGACGACCTTAACTCCTCCTCACTGGTCCGATGACCTAAAGGTGGCGGGAAGCGGGTGGATGAGGAAGGCGGAGGACCGTGTTTGGTGGCGCGCTCTCGATAAGGCCTTTGTCCAGCAGTGGATGCATACAGGCTGATGGATGGATGATGATGGATGAGTTCGATCCCCGGGAACCTCTTACTTTTTCTTACGGAGTTATGTGCTTGCTTCAAACGGTGAAGGAAAGCATCGTAAGGAAACCTACGGCTGCATGCCCGAGATTTCTCCCCAATGTTCTCGATGGTGAATGAAGTCTGCCAATTCGCACTTGATCAGTGTGTTGGATTATGGCCAAACCCCTCTCACTCCGAGTCAGTCGTACGTACCTATTTAAGCACGTGAGCTGTAGAAAATTACGCGACTCATAACTCAAAAATCCCATGAAAAGTATCTCTCTGCGTCGTATTCCTTATTGCTGAGGCTAGTGATCCCTTTCCATTAATCACATAATGGTAGGGGCTTCGTTTTGCTCACTTAAATTGATTTTGCTCTGACTGCTTCAACCCAGTGAGCAAAAATTAGTTTTTCTCACTGGTTGTAAGCAGTATAAAGGTGCGTTTTTCGAGCTATAGAGGTGAAAAAATGTTTTACCATGAATACGTGAAGGTAGGCGGTGGTTTGGCCATGTGCAGCTCGCTCACATCTTTGATCCACCGCTCGATGGCCTTGGGAGTCTTCTCGGCGTTTTCAATCTTCCTGGTCAACTGAAATAGGTAATAGACCAGTCCTTTGAATAGATAGATTTTATTACAAACAACCTAAGTATTCAATTCCCGTCGAAAATAGAACCTGATTCCTAGTGTCAAGTCGGTAGCATTTTTTCGCATCGCTGCCCTCGCCTGGTAAGTTCATGGAGCATAAAATATTTAAGGAGTGTAGGTTTTTTGATTATTTAACTTATTTTTTATCCACTACAAGTTAGCCCTTGACTGCGATCTCACCTGATGGTAAGTGAGGATGTAGTCTAAGATGGTAGCGGGCTAACCTGTTAGGGGCATGGCAGTTATATTGAACCCATATCCCCTACTCGGTTTCTACACGGCATAGTACCGGAACGCGAAATCGCTTTGCGGCACGTCTTTGCCGGTAGGGTGGTAACTAGCCACGGCCGAAGCCTCTCACCAGGCCAGACCAGGGAAAATTCAGAAATTATAAATTCCCAAATTGACCCTTCCGGGGATCGAAACCGGGACCTCCGCTCGTTAAGACAACAACGCTCAACACTGCGCCACGGAGGTCGTCGAACTAGGTACAAGTTAGCCCTTTAGACTAATATCTCACCTGATAAGTTATGATGCAGTCTGACATGGTATCGGGCTAGCCTGTTTAAGGTATGGCAGTTATTTTTAACTCGTACCCTTATCGGTTTCCACACAAAATCGTTCCGGAACGCTAAATCGCTTGGCATGTCATGTGGCTTGACCAGACCAGAGATTCAGAAATTATAAATTCCCGAATGGCCCTGCGCAAAAGGGATCTAACTCGAATCTCCCACTAATAATTATAAGCCCACAGCGTTCGTCTTTACCATAGCTGGTACTAGTAGGGCCCTTTACATGAAGATAATATCCTAACGACCACGAATTCACATAGGTACGGGCTTCTGTCCAGGTCAGACATTTTGTAGGTCCGATAAATAATAATCGGGCCGACCGTAATATGACCGATTTTGTGACCGACTCAACGACCGAACCTTTCATTTTCCATCAACAATCGAATCGAAGGATTTTGTTTTTGCAGGACGCGTCACGCGAGCGCTTCAATATTGCAGTCTGTATATGTTTCTTTTTCTGCTGATGAAAAACCAGCCACCGAGTGGGCGGTGCCCCTATTGCAGCGTTACGCAAAAGTAAAATGGCGTTATGCTGATAAAGTTTGATATATTGCTTGATCGCCATCCAGAGTTTAAATCCGGCCATCCCTGACCTATTTTAAAACACAAATATCGTAGACTTTCATTTTGACATTTGTAATTAATTTAAAAGTTTAAATAAAATATTTCGTAGACTTTCTTTTTGATCTACCTAATTAATTTAGATAAAAATATATGGACTCTCCTGTTTCCTTCTTTGTCATATTACTCATTATTAGGGATGACCCCTTTAAAAAAAATCACGTAGACTGCCTGCGGAATGTCTTGGGTCTATATCAATCAGGTGGACTGAGGACTCCCAGATTCTCACGCATACGCAATAGGTATATAATACAGGTTTTCGAATATAGTTGTCGCCCACGGCTGGACACACTACCTAATCTAAATATAGGTATAAAAGGAAAAAGTGACTGTCGGAATCTATCAAAGCACAGCTCATACTACTGATCGGATCGGGCTGAAATTTTGCATGCATTATGACGGAGAGACATCCACTAAGAAGGGATTTTTTGAAAATTCAACCCCTAATGGGGGTAAAATAGAGGTTTGAAATTTGTGTAGTCCACGCGGGCAAAAGCTAGTACACCATTAAAGTACCTACTTAATATCTTAGTGGAGATTTGTCGCAGTATCTGAAAATCGATGGGAAATTTGGAAAGGTATACCGTATAGCTTACCACAGTGGACTTGGCGCTGGTGGTCTTGGAAAGAGCTCGCAGTTGCAAGTGCAGCAAAGCTGAATCGCTCTGCTCGGCTGACGGCTCGTCTAGGACTGTTAAACCTGAAACCAAATATCTTATTACAATCTTACTACGATATTGATGAAGAAGATGGTGTCTTCCAGCGTCTATATATTATAGCGTGGACGGTGGAATAATTATACAATTATTAGGCCTTGTAAAGCTAACCTTAGGCCCAATTGTCTAAGCAAATCATTATCATTTGACAACTTGAAACGTATTACTTGAACTGTTTAAGGAGTTCAATACATGCTTTTTGACGTGCATGCATCCGTTTGACAAATGATTACGATTTCCTTACACAATCGGGAGGCTTGTCCTGAAGACGCGTCTTAAATAGCACAGTAGAGTTGGCCAGCGGCTCTTGTGCTCTTCAAGTTAACCACGCTCTACGGGACTGTTACCGTTAAACTTTGAGAAATTTAAAGAAAAGTGGATTGCATAATTAGTCATAAGTCAGTACTTATAGGTATACTTGCCTTCATGATTTTTTGATCCACAGTTACCAAATCATCTGCTAACTTAGGATCAACAAATAATTTGCTTTTATTGGAATTCCAAGTGAATGAGACACAATATCATGGAGCACGTTAAGCCGTCGGTCCCGGTAATTATCACTAACATGATAATAGTCGTTAAAGCCCGCCAACCCGCATTGGAGCAGCGTGGTGGGTCTAAGCTTTAATTCCCTCCCTCCTATGAGAGAGGAGGCCTGTGCCCAGCAGTGGGACGTTAATGGGCTGTAGTGGTGGTGGTGGTGGTGGAGACACAATATTAGATGTACATTACGGGTCTGTCTTCTGGATGGATTTCTTCAGAACATGGTCTTGTGCCGCTTGCATCCAGCGGCTCCCAGCTATTCGCTCAAAAATATCGTTCCCACTTGTCCTAGTGGGGGTTCGTCTGACGCTGCACTGCGTAAGCGTATGTACCTAACTTAGCTAGGGGGGCTGGTTACCTAAGTTGTCGATGTGTTCGAGAGCGCGCTCGGCGAGCGGCGCGCCTCGCGGCGCGGCGGGCGGCGTGCCGACCTTAAGGAACGCGTCCGTGTCGCCCACCGCCGGCACGAACTCCGGCACGAACGGCGAAAGCTTCAGCTGGATGTCGATCTTCTGCGGCGTGTACCTTCGTCACGTTTTTAAATTATATTTTTTAAAAATGGCAGTCGTGACTGCAGATAGTAGTGAAAACGAATATTTAAATTTAAAAAAAAACGTCGGTCACGCGTTTCCACAAATTTACCCGCTACCAAAAAGTGCTCAACGCGGCCAAAGACATAACCAATAAAGACTGTTCACTTCATACATTCAATCAAAGCTCGCTAAATGCGCATTAGAGTCGCCGGTACCTTGTAGTTCTTCGCACAATCTGAGATGGCGTAACTGTGCAAGCTGTTTGTTAAAATTAGTTGGATGTAAATTTGCTATTTGCTTAAGTGATTTTATCAAATTTTTGTATTTTGATCATTTTACATAAATAATTAATACAAATTGAACCAAGAAAATACGATATTTCACCGATTTTACTAATAATCATATAAAGAGCGAGCCTGGTAGCGCCATCTAACGATGGTATTAACCTAGAAAAAAATTTATAAGGGAGTTTGCAATCTATACTTGGTATTATAATTAATCTATGACGCGGCTAAAGAAGTTTTCACTTCAAAAAAAATTTTATCACCTCTGAGCATAATATTAGCTACTAACTACATATTATACTAAATCATACTAATATTATAAATGCGAAAGTGTGTTGTTTTGTCCTTCAATCACGCCGCAACGGGGCAACAAATCGACGTGATTTTTGGCATGGGTATAGTTGAGGACCTGGAGAGTGACATAGGCTACTTTTTATCCCGGAAAATTAAGGAGTTCCCGGGGAATCAAAAAAACTTAAACCACACGAACGAAGTCGCGGGAATCATCTAGTAGGTAGGTACCAAATAATTGAGGGACGAATGGCCGTCGATTGCGATTGTTAAGCAACGTTGACCCAAGTCGATAACTGGATGGATGCCTTTGGTAGTCCGAATTTGGCCTCCGTGCCTCGCAGAGCACGTCAAGCCGTCGGTCCCGACTCCCGTTTATTATTAGGTACATCTGATAATAACCGGGACCGAGACAACCTGTCCTAGTTTAAGACGTAGATTTTAGGTTTACTAACAAATAGGTTTAAATTATTTATATTTACTAACACATATGATCGCTAACTGGTGCCTGCGACTTCGTCCGCGTGGTAAAAAATTTTGTATTCCCTCGAAATTTTGTACTTATTTGAAAATTAAGGAGTTCCCGTGGGATAAAAGCCTATGTCCTTTCCCGAGATGCAAACTATTTCTATACCAAATTTCATCAAAATCGGTTGAAAAGATAGGCCGTGAAATCGTAGCAGACAGACAGACAGACGGACAGACAGGTATTAGGTAGTATCTTGGGAATCTTTGGTACTCACTTCATGATATACTGGAACACGTTCTCCATCTCAGCAGGCACCTTCAGATCCTGGTACTGCTTAGGGTCGTACGCGCCGTCCGCCAGTAACACGGCGCCGCGCCGCCGCCCGCTGGTCACAGCCAGGGGCTCCACGCGCTCCACGATATCCAGCCCAGCCTCAGCGCTGTCTGTGTCTACGTTCAATACAAACGCAACCGTTGAATATTTTTTTGGCGTGATAACGTCTTATAAATCGATAAACACCGGCCACCACCGGCTGCACGCACGAAAGTGTCACGTTCCGCCTGAGCCTGAGCGTGGAAGTGAGAGCGCGGAACGAGTGATAGAGAGGCACGATCGGCCCAAGCGTTGGCTTACATTTATCTCTCTTCTCGCGTGACGTCAGAGCTAGCAGTTCGAATAGTTCTGCTACTGGAACGCCGCCACGCGAACTTCTAGTTAGTATAAAACTATCGTCCGTAAACCGACTTTACAGACAACCGTATTTTGTTTAATTTATAGACTAGCACTTGGCTGCGATCAAAATTGCTGGAAGTAGTGCAACGCAGCTTACGGAGCGCGCTTGCCAGGAAGATGCATACTTATTCAGTGACTGAATAGCATAGAGTTAAACTATAATAGGTAGGTATATTCTTACTGAGCTGAATTGGCATCTTGATCATAAATGCAAGGGACATATTTTATTTTATTTTAAATATATGCAGACCCTGACGATACTTTGCGGTACGCGGTACGTATTCAAAAAACTTTAACGATGTGTGGTATTGAAACGTCAAATGATTCTAGCACTCGTTAGCCGTAACCGAACCTGTGCTAGATCTAAGCTTCCTTAGTTCACTCAGATTCTAAGCTGGTGAAAGATTCGTCATGGACAAAAATATCTGCTATAAGTTCTACCTACCTGAATTAGAAGAATCGCGGTTTTTGCTAGATTGTCTCGACACCTCGCTGGTTCCCTTTGCTTTCAGCTTTGGCTCTTCCTCTTGATCTGATTTTCTATCAGGAGACTGCAAAAAAAAAATAGGTAGGTACTTATGTAGGTCTCTCTCTTCTTTCGTTACGCTCTTGTCAGAGCGATCGTGGCCATCATTTTTCAGTCACACGCTTGACAATCCGTCTCCATTCCTCCCGGACAGCTGCTTTTCTGAAGCACTCATGTAGAGGGACGTCCACTGCAGCCTTTACTTGGTCCGTCCATCTCATAGGCGATCTGCCGCGAGGTCTGGTTCCCTCTACTTTTCCTTGGACGACTAGACGTTCGATGGAGACATTGTCACGCCTAGTCACGTGACCAAAGAAAGTGAGAATTCGAGCCTGAACGATGGAAGATAGACGCTGCTTGATGCCGAGTTCCTCCAGAATGGACTTCGTTGGTCCGGAATTGGTTCCAGGACACTCTCAACATTCTTCTCCAGCACCACATCTCGAGAGCGTCTATTTTCTTTTTCTCACTTTCTCGCAGGGTCCACGTCTCCGAAGCGTAGAGGAAAATGGAGAATACCAGTGCTCTAACTAGCCGGGTCTTAGTGGCCTTGGTGATTTTACGATTCTTCCATATTTTTTGCATCTTATCCATAGCTGATCTGGATATCGCCATGCGCCGTTTGATTTTGTCTATACAGCCTTCGTTGTTTGAGATCAACGCTCCTAAATAGACATAAGATTGCACCACTTCGCAGTTCGCTATCTGTGTCACTTCTGGCGAGTTGTTGTTAATGCGGTCGACAATCATTACTTTAGTCTTGCTGCGGTTGATCTTGAGGCCGAATTCAAGACTTATGGCTTCCATCTTTTGTAGAAGTTCTTCCATATGGCAGATACTAGTAGCGAATAAGGTAGTATCATCCGCATAACGTAAGTTGGAGATTTTTAAACCTCCGATTGCTGCTCCATCTGTCCAGTTCTCAAGAGTTCGTCTCATTATCATTTCTGTGTAGATGTTGAACAGAATTGGGGAAATAATGCACCCTTGTCAAACACCGGCACTAGGATGAAAGTTAGCCGAAAGCTTGTCGTCAGTCTTTACAGATGCAGTAGGTACCATCATCGTATAACCGCCGGAGCAAATGAACAAGGTGCTTTGGTAAGCCCATGTCCAGTAGAGTCCTCCAAAGTACAGGCCATTTGACTTATGTAGGTATGCCGGCCAAAATTTCACTATTGGTACCTACAGTAAACGTTTAATCAGACAAGCCAGATTGCAGGAATTGAGCGTTGTGGGGCCGGCATAGCTTATTTTAAACTCTTGCAGCCAAGCCTAAATAAATCTACAAATGGCATAAAGATATGATCTCTATAAGTAAATAGGTACCTACTCACACCACACAAATGGCATTTACTAAAGATATTATCTCTATACCTACCTATTTACATAGGTACTCAAACCACCTGTTTACGTCACGTAGTTTTTGCGTTACAAAATAATTGGCACATCATATCGGCCATCCTACACATTAATAACTCCTTGTGAATCGAATTGATAGGTACTTACTTACATTGTAATATACCTAAATCCCGAATAGTTACCTACTTAATCCACATTCTACACGAATCCATGGTATAAACCATGTATCATATCCATGGTATCCATGAATCATTATACTAACTACTCGTAGGCCGTACCTACCTAAGTAGGTGATGCCCGCGACTTCGTCCGCATAGCTTTAAGTTTTTAGAAATCGTGGTCTTTGATTTTCCTGGATAAAAAGTAGCCTTTGTCACTCTCCAAGTCCACTAACTTGTACTACGTTTAACCATGCAAAAAATCACTTCGATCCGTTGCTCTGTAATTGTAGGACAAACCAATAAACAAACACTTTAGCATTTACAATATGGGAGTTCGGAGTAGGCACTTGTCACAAACAAGTACCTAGGTACTCCGAATAAAGGTATTCTGGTCTCTTTTTCTAGGGTCAGTAACTAATCCTACCTGATCTTCCTCGGAAAGATTCCCGAACTTCTCAACTTCGGATTCACTTTCGCTCTCGGAATCGAAGTCGTGTCTCGCTGTGTGTCTCACTGGGGGGTTGAACTTTGCCATGGCGACCTTCACAGGTTCCTCGTCTGAACTGGGCGGGCTTTCTATTTCTGATGCATTCACCTCCACGGTCTCGTCGTACATTCCTTGGGGCACACCAGAAATATCCTGTCTTGAGTGAGACAGCGTCTGACAGTGCTTGTGGTGTTTGTCGCCGGTTGCCATGGCAACGACGAGCACCCAGTTACCTTCGCCCTTCGGATGAAGCGGTGGAATAGCGAGTAAAGTCATGTGTCTTTGGAAGTGCATCTAAGTGGGGCGTCCCGGTTTTTGTTTTTCTGTAACTCCTCGCCTGGTACTGGAAGGCACGGGCCTCGCGTGTGTTTTGACACATCAAAACTACTTATATATATTCCTGTATGTATGTATGTACTTATAGAGGGGACGCCCGCCGTCGCCAGGCGGGTGATCGGTCCATTAATTGAACCATTCCACCCATTTCCCGGTGTTAGGACACAGGTTACTGGTGTCCCGGCAGCCTACCCTCCCCGAACCTACCTGTAGCCTTAGTGAACCTTACGATATCCCCTATGGAGAGATGTCTTAGGTTTTCTTCACTGATCCTGTCCGTGCCTATTAATTCCCACCTTACCAATGAGTACATGGGGCACTCAGCTATGAAGTGAAAGCTGGTCTCTTCCTCGCCGCACTCTGGACATGATGGGTCATCTTCTATTCTCATTATTGTGAGATGTCTATTTAGCAGACAGTGTCCCGTTGTTATGCCTGCTATTAGTGCTATGTTGTTTCTACTTTGCGACATAAGTTGTTTTGTCTTCTTTTTATCGAATGATTTCAAGAACAACTTCGATTGCCTATATTGTGTAGAGTTGTTCCATCTTGAATTCGATTCTCTTTCTATGATCCCTTCGAACACTTTCTTAGTGATCGAGTATGGAATGGGTAAACAAGGTTCGGGGCCACAAAATGGAGTGCTTGCTCCCATTCTTGCTAATTCATCTGCTTTTTCATTTCCTTCGTTTCCTTGGTGTCCAGGAACCCAGGCAATTGTGACTTTTGTCCTATCAGTATATATTTCTGTAGGTACATTAGGATTCCCGATGTATGGCTATGGGAGTAGACTAGTACCTATAATACGTATTAAAATACATATGTCCTTGCTACTTCCTACCAAATTGTAGGGCAAGAGCACATAATGTGTTAAATTTTATATGCTATAGAATGGCTTTAGAAAATATGTTTTTCTGTTCGCGCATCCAATTGAACTGCAGATCCTTTGTACAGTTGTTGCTTGGATTTGCGAGAAGGATTATTATTTATTTAAGTATATTATATTAGAGTAGGTAGATATTAAAGATAATATTTTCTAAATAATAAATTACGTGTGAGTTTGCATCGCTAACACAGACCACTTTAAAGAACCGGACCCGGATTAAATAACCTGGAAAATAATAATTTTCAAAAACCCTAAGTACATCCATGGACAACGAAGTCGCGAGCAACACATGTCTACAATAATATCATTTCACCATTACTGGTCGCGACCGCTCTTCCCACAGGCTTGCCCCATCAGTCGAGCAAGGGAGTATTCCTATTTACCCCTCGCCCCACTGAAAGAAAGAAAGAAAAACAAGTTTATTCACCAGTGAGTGGTGTCACAGACAAATCTGGTGAATAAACTTATTATGATTGGAATACAATTTAAACATATATGTCGATAGGTACATTGTTATTATTATCCATTAATTAGTATGTTCCTGTAGCTGAATCATCTTCTGGTCTAATATTTCATGAAATGAAAAGCTTCTTTCGTCAAAACAATAATTATTTATTAATATACAAGTATGTCTAAAGTTTAAAACCAAGGAAGTAATACACTTCTGTTCAACCATAAACAGGATCTCACTGACATACCTATTCAACTATTCGAGTGGAATTTGTGCACACTCCTTTGTATCCCTAGAACGAGTTTCAATAGTTTGCAAAAACGAAATTCAATATTGAGATCCTCCATAAACTCAGCCGTCTACTCCGTTGTTATATACTGAGTTGCGATTATGTAAGAATTGTCGATCTAATCGTCAAAGTTCGGCTTCAAAGTAAAATAAACCATGACAGCATTAAATTAGAGCTCAATTTCGTGTATCCATTCTCATCCGTTTAGGTTATCGTACATACCTAAACGTATACGATCGTAGCTTTAGTTTTAAGATACCGTTACTGATTATCACCATTATATATTATAAAAAACTCGACGTCAATAAGTGTAGTATACCTACCTAAATTGAATAAACGTTATTTTGACTTTGACTTTAACAAAGAGAAAAGAAACTCTTAGAAGTAGGAGCTAGGAGGATTACAAACAGATAAGAAATATTTCTTCTAAGAATGCCGTCAATGACTATTAACTTATTAAGTAATACATACAGGATGTTACTTTGAGAGCAGCAGTTAGGAGCGTTACGAAATGAAATATAAACAACTATTTAAATACATGACGAAATAGGACTTGGAGGAATAGTCCAAGAAGCGTGTCTTCACTGAAACACATCTTATAGATAAGATCTATTATCATAGAATTGGTCTGTCTCTCTGCAGTTTTCTTATAAACATTTTACATCAGTCAAAATTATTACAAAAATATTTTTCTTTAAACATGCAGTCTAAAACATGATTTTGCAGATCTGGGCTAAATTATTTAGGAGTTGAATTTTAACAACTTAATTATAATCGATGGTTTTTACTTAGCTAATTTACGAATTTTAATAGTTCCTAGGTATAATTTGTATACAAACAACTTTAAACTACATACATCTATTTAACTCATTTTAAAGATATACAAAAATATTGTTTTTGTTAAACCACACAGATCTAAAAATATGTAACTTTTTTACAGTAAAAATCTTTAATTTGCTCTTACAAACACAACATTTTACAGTCATATAATTAGTTTTTAGTAAATAATGTAGTCATGATATCTTGTAATGTCATACATACATATATGAAATTTAACTGTACATTTTTTTTTACAAAAGTTAATAGATATTACTTTATATTAGAAATTTGTTAGCCATTAGTTGCCAATTGCCATTAGCTCAAGTCTTGCTTCGCCCAGAACTAGGGAAAACTGTCGAGTCGATTATTTAACGTTTGTAGATACTGGGACCATATAAAACCTAAGGCTAAAAAAATATTGATGCATTTAGGAATTCCCATCCATTTTTTTTCCTGCCATTTTGCACTCTGAGCTAATAAGGTTTTACTAGACAAACTCTTAAATATATGACCGGACCTTATGTTACTTTGTAACCATTACAGATAAGTAAATCAGAAGATTGAATATGTTATGCATGATAATGAATTGATATGTTAGACGAACAAATTAACGAATTTTTGAAAGAAAGTGGGTACATGTTAATGTAAGTACAATAATTACAAGACATATTATGACCAGCATAATGCACTTGTAATATTACAGAAAACATTTAGGGTTACTTCTAGTCTAGTTATCTTGAATATTAAAATGTCACCATGATAAAAATAACTAGAAAATCACAATTTAAATACAGCATTTCTTGAGAACAGAAAATAAGCCTCAAATATTAATGAATCAAGTCAATCACTTGTGATAATTATGTATCATTGGTATCAATGAAATAAGACGTGTTACAGGATGTTTCCCCTTTGAGTTATAAGAGTTACTATAGAAATTCCGAGGTCTCTACCGACTTTGTGTAGGTAGGTATTTAAAATCAAGTGTAATTCATACTTGCAGGAGTGTTAAATGTTAACTTATTGAAGCTCATGAAACCAGTCAAGTTATTAAGATGTTATAAGATGTGACCCATACATGTGGTCCTGAATTCATTTTTATGAATTCTTTTACTTCTAAGAGCCACATTATTCTCTCTTTCTACTGTGCATTTGAATAGATTGTCCATAGTTACAAATTAATATTCGATAGTAGTGTGACGGTTTGGATTTATTTGTAGACTTGTTGGTTAACTTCAAACTTAATGCAACTTATTGTCAGATAAGTGCAGAAGTTCAAGTATAAGTCGAGATCACTGGTCTCTACATTTAAGTGTCTACTCATTCAGTTACTATTAATAGTATAGTTCACCCAACTTTGTTGATGAGTTCGTCACATATTGCAGCCAATTCTTCATTAGCTTTACTCTTCTGGGCGAGAGATTCTTCTAAAGACGTTATATGTAAATCCTTGCGTTTTATAACAGAGGTAAGCTTTAGTACTTCGGCTTCATGCGCTTTGTTCATTTTTTCTAGCTCCTGATTTGCATAGTTCAACTTGGATGTTGCATGCTGTTTTAGCAAATCGTAATTCTTTTGCATTTTAAGCAGATTTTCGTCGAATTCTTTGAACGATTTCTTATAACCATCTTCATTTGCTTTCATGTTCATTATAATTTGTTTGCATTTCTCGTATTTGCTATGCAAATCGCTGAAGGATCCCTCCATACTCGCTAAATGGGCTGTTTGCTCATCCCTCTCAGTGATTAACCTCATCCTTTCTTCAGCATTCCTCTTCTTCTCTTTCTCCTTTTCGGCGATTAAACTAGCTATAGTTCTCTCATACTCCTCTACAACAACGGCCATGCTCTTATTAATTTTCGTCTTCTCAGCTAAACGTTCATTTAACATGTTGACTTTATTTAGTCTTTCCTGGCCTTCGTTCTCTAAACTTCTCACTTGAGACTCTAACGTGGTTAAACGCTCTCTTAATTCTTTACTTTCACATTTCAAACTGTGAACATGTAGTTCCTTCTCTGCTAGAAGTTCTCTAAGTTGGACGAGAACAATATTAGCCTCGTGGTTTCTATGCACATCCATTGTAGTGTCCTGGTCTAATAGCGATGTATTACCACTCAGAGATAGAAGCCTGTCGATAACAACCATGGCAGGAGATGAAAAACTTAATGATTGCCTATTAGTCCTAGGAGTGAGTGATATTCTTGGAGTAGCAACTGGCTGCTTGGCGATAGCAGGATTTACTACCATCATAGGTTTAGACACAGTACTTATTGCTTCTTCATTAGATACTTCAGGTATAGGTGCAACATCTGACGGACCTGCCATAGGCACTGTAGGTGTTTCCTCTCGTGCTAATTTTACTAGAGGCGCTCTAGTTAGTTTTTTAGGTGTACTTTGTTTCTTTTGCATACTACTCAAAGCAGCAAGAACACCATCTGATGAGACTCTTTTAGCAAAAAGTGGATCAAATTTAAGGAACAAGCTTTCTTTGCCACTGTCCGCTACAACATTGCTTTTATTCTGATTTAGTAAGAATTCGAACGCCTCGGCATCGATGAAAAGTTCACCCTTATCTATGTCATCATTGTTTGAACTTGTAGGTAGATCTTCAAGTAATTGCATCGTGTCTTTTTCAATTTCGATTTCCGGTACTTTGACAACATCCTCCAAATCTTCAGCCTCGAAAAATGGTCCTTCGATGGTATCTTCATCTTCAGTGTTGACTTCACGGACAGTTACATCTTTGTCTTCAGTGTTTATCGATGACGAAGTTACATTGCTTGCATTAGAAGCAATTTTAACTTCATTTTGGATACTAGATTCCATGCCAACACTCGCGTTTTCATTCAGGCTATTGATACATACAGTAGCGTTTAGTTGTTCAGCGTTAAATTCGTTCTCAATTGTGGGATCTGTCAAGATTTCAGTATGATTTCTGACGTTTAAAGCATCGTTGAGTTTTGTTGGTGGTGGTGTTACACAAATTCTTGATTTAGCTGCAAAGGGATTGAAATTCATATCATGAATTTCTGGTATATTAAAAACGCTTCTTGATTCTTGATTATTATTTGAATATTCTTTAGCTGAAACTATTTTTTCATTTGATTTATGCAAAACAGTATGATTTTCTGAATCTGACAAAGTTTTAACGGATGTTGAAATGTGGGAATAATTATCCTTACTTTGCATAATATATGGATTGAAATCTTTTTGAATATCTTCTGCAGTCGATGCTACACCAATTTTAATATCTTCATTATGTACATTGTCTAGTTTATTGCTAGATTTTTTGTTCTTATAACTATTATTATTAATCTTTACTCTATCTATGGATGTGTTAAACCGCTTTTTATTACCATCTGGTTTCTTACCTTCAGGTTGAGACATTCGTCTATTTGGGGGTCTTTTTTGAATATGTATATTTTTCTGGTTATTATTTACTGGTGTTAGGGATCTATTTGATATTTCCAGTGGTGGTGACATTCTTATGTTAGTTTTTGTTGCAAATGGATTATCAATTTCATCAAAGTTAATGTTATATTCTTTTCTACACAATTTTGGAGAAACCAGAGGAGAACCCACTATGTCAACTACTGGCTCAGGCAGGATTTTTGATTCATCAGCTGGTACATTACAATTTGAATTCAAATCCATTTGACTAATGGATTCATAAGGACTACTATTTGCAGATGACATAATTTCTTCATTAAAACCTTTTGCATTATCTTTATTTATATTTTCTTCCATACATAATGTTATGTCTGATTTGTTTTCTTGAGTACTAAAACCATCTTTTTCTCCATCATTTAATGCTTGTACAACATCAGGGAGCGGAGTAGCTGTAGCTTTGATATCTTTTATTAACAAAACCTGATTAACAATTTCTGAACTAGAAAAGTTGTTGTTCAAGTTAAACATTCCACTTGTTCTTGTAGACATTTGTAGCGGTTCTTTATTTGAATCTAAATTCAAATCTTGTAAACTTGACGTTAGATTAGTCGATAATTGGCCAAATGGTGTATTTTGAATATTATTTTCTACTGTAGCCATTTCAACATCAAAATCGACGTTAGCTTGCAGATTGTCTGGAATGGATGGATCATTAAATGGTTGTACTAGTTTTAAATCAGCATTAATATCAAAGTAAGTAACTTCGGTCGCTTTTTCGATTTCATATTTAGATATCACTTCATCATTTTTGTTATTACTTATACATGGATCTAATAAACCATATTTTTCAATATCGTCATCACTTGGAAGCGGGACATCTAAAGGCAGCGGTAAATCGATAGATGCATTGTTTTTTAGCTCATTCGGTTTATAAACTCCTGATATAATGTTAATATTATTTGGTTCACTGCTACTATAGTCTACCTCTGTATGATTGTCTGTTTTATTAATATCACACGTTGGCTGATCAACAATTAACTCTAAATTGGGTTCTAAGCTGTCCATAGTTATGTCTTGAGAACCTTCAACATTTTGTATGTTTGACATGTGGTGGTTGACATTTATAAAATCAGAGATAGGTTCTACATTCGTTTCAGCTTCAACATTATGTAACTCACATTCCATAACAGAAATGTTTTCTTTTACATCAGCCATGAGTAGAGTATCATCAGTGTTTAAGTCGACATTCGTTTTCAATTCAGCAGTCTTATTAACTACAACATTTTGTATATTGATTTTTTCAATTTCATCAGTATCATTCGTGCTTGTTGTATTTAACTTACTATTTTCGTCTGCATTCTTATCAGGAACAAATGTATTTTCATTTAATTCTTCATTAATTTCATTTGAGTATGCAATATCTTCATTCATTGTATCATTATTTGTTATAACTACAGTTTCATTGATTGCTCTACTTTGATCTGGTAAATAATCCTCACTGGTATTTAAACTTAAATTTTCTGATGCCTTTTTACATTCTGTAGCAGAAGAATCAGTATTATTTGAAACAATATCCTTTTGATTGTTAGCTAATTTTATTTTATTTAATAAAAGTTCATCAATTTTAAATAATATTCGAGTAGTATTGGTGTCATCTGTATCTAAATTAATTGCGTTTTCACCTTTCATAATCATGTTATCGGTAGGTAAATTTGGTACATGAATAGGTACTTCAATTTCAGATTCCTTGGACCCTTTAATATCATTAATTGCTTCAACACAGGATTCATGAACTAGATTATTGGTTTGAATTATCATTTGTAATGTATTGCTATCTTCTACCAACTGATGTGAGTATGATTGGATTGTAGTTATTGCATTTTCAGTCAAATTTGGAATACAGTCAAGAGTATTTTCTTCAGGAGTAACATCATTTTCTATATACTGATCAAGAGATAGGCTATTTGTTTCAATGATAAGTACTTTATGGGTTGCTTCATTAGCTTCTGTAGTGCAAGACTTCTTTGTAGGAGGAACAGAATCGACTACAGTACCAACATTACGATCATCATTGTGGGAGTCTTTAATAGAAAATTCAGAAAATGGATTAGGCGTTTCAATGACATCTGAGGATACTTTATTATTAATTTCTATAGGTGGTTTACTTGAATCATTCATTATGGTTAAACTTGAAGCTGCAGTATTTTTGAACTCATCCGGAGGTTTTTCAGATATCAAATTATTTGTTTCAGACTTATTAACAGGTTCAATGTACTCTTCAAGGCTAGCCTCATGAGGTATGTTATCAAATTGAAATGCTACTGGTAAAATCTTATTTTCTTGGGCAGTTTCAAGTATGTAGGATTTGTTTTGAGTATATGTTGTCTCACAGTCTACAAATTCGTTGTCCGATTCTACACAACTCATTTCATTGTTATTAATGTTAATAATATCATTCAAAGTTTTATCTTCTAAAATTGATTTATTTGAAACATTAGCATTAGAAACATCCATATACTCTACTGTAGTATTTAATTTGCCTGTATCATTATCTTTTATGGATATTTTTGGTTTAGAATCAATGTTTGATGTACCAGTTTGAAATAATAGCTTATGTATTGGTATTTTTTCATTCTTAAAAAATATTTCAGTCTCTTCTTGCCATTGAAGTTCCCTCTCCAAATCTTCATTAAAAACTATACTTTCTTTTAAGGGACTGTTTCTTTTCGATGAGTCTTTTGAGTCTTTCTTTTTGCTGTTAGAAATTGGTGTGGAAGCTAATACAGGGTTTGATTGACCATCTTGTAAAGGTGTAGTAACATGATCTAATGGTGTAGAGCATACCAGTTGAGGGTTTATTAAACTCATTACTGCTGTTTCTTTAGCTGGTGTCTCAAAGCAACGATTTTCATTAATGGGATCAACTTTTGAAGTTTGTTTTGAGGAGCTATTGTCTTTTTCAGGGCTGTCATGCAACTTAGAGGCTATTATGAAGGAGTTTGATGAACCATCTTTTGTTTTCTCCTCATCGCATACATTTTCATCTTTAGGTGGCACAGGACTGTGTGATGATCTGAACATATTTAATACACTTTTCAATCCTCTCATTATAGGTGACCCATCACTTTTGGGTATTTCTTTAGTAGGTGTTGTAGCTTCTGGTGTTTGCACAGTTGATGATGATGTACTCGGCAACGAGAGATTGTCATAATTGTCAGTTCCTGAGATTGTCACGGTTGTATTACCTAAAACAAAGAATCAGAAGTGAGTAAAATGTACAACTACAGATGTATAAATGACTATTCAAACCCTTTGTTAATTGTATTATCCTAACTTCTAGGGTAAAAGAGTATTTTAATTCATTGGAAGTATGAATTGAACATAGTAATTATAATATTATACAGCATGTATCATAAAGTCACTATACCTAGATGTGGACTAAAACCTGAATGTGGCTTTCAACTTCCAACCAAAGTTAATAGGTGTGTTTTTGGGTTTAGTTAATAGGTGTTTTTATAAAACAAAGAAAACTACAATGTAAATTATTATTTACCTTCGTTTTCACACGATCCTCTGTCACTATTTGTGTACAGACTTGTTGGCAGAGCCTGCAGGGGTAGCTTGGGTGACTTGAATACATCTGTTAATGTCACTGTAGAGTTTAGTGACCGGGTTAAGTTATTGTCAATAATAACCACAGTGTTATTCAAGCTGTTAGGACCCGAATCTCCTCTGTAGTTGGCTGTGTAGCTTCGCGACATAGGAGAATTGGCTGGAGTGATGGAGTACCTTAACTTCATATTGAGTTCAGAGACATCAAGTTCCTCATACCCTTTCTCCGTACTGGGGGTTTTAGGGAGCACATTGCTGTTGTGCAAAGAGTTCTCCTTATCGTCAAAATCACTGGCTATGTTATCAACGTCCATAGGCTCCGCTTGAGCCATTTTACACACTGTTTACCTACACTCTACACATGCAAGAAACAAAATATAGGCTTATATCTAATACAAGGCACACCACAAAAAATCAGTCCAATGTTTACAGCAACTGATTTTAGTTCACAGTTTTCACTTGATTTCTAAAACGCAAACTGAACGAGTGAGGCGATGCGGTATGTATGTCATTTGAAAACAAAAATGTCCAAACACGCAACTCACTGTGGAAATCTATTTTTAACTTTTTACTGCACTCCGTATGCGCCGTTCATTTTATGTAACGCGCGCCCGAGGGAATCTTGCCAAAAGGAAAATAGGCTCAGCTCAACTTTGAATACAGTCGTCGGTTACCAATTTAAAAAACGGTTTAAAAATTCTCACTTCTCAGTCTATCAGCAATGTCAATGTCAAATGAGAGATATCACCGTTTACTTGTCTCTGATCACCGTCCCGTTTAAAAAGAAATATTTTATTTTTAAAACAAAATCATTACTATCGTCATGAAAGGATACTGAGATTTCTATTTTTTTAAATGTCTGAAACTGTGAATAGGTATAATGAATAATTTATGGAAATCCTTTTCTGCGTGAATTTTTTTATTATCTGTACTTCAAACAGCAGGGCGACCGCGTATCTTTTGCATCAATCATTGATACATCGCATTCACCTCGGATTGGTTAATACTCTTCCACTATTGGACGAAATCCATTGACGCAGCATGAATACCATACATTCAGCCAATCGGAGGTGATTGCGATGTATCAATGATTGATGCAAAAGTTACGCGGTCGCCCTGCAGTTGTTGATATGTCTAATGTCAATTTCAAACGTCGTGCTCTTCAAAATTTCTAGGTTATTACTGTCTATGTTGGCAAATTCAAAACAAATGTATTTAATTCCTTTTTTCTATACTTTATCTCTCTGTTTGTTTTTTAGATTCATGTTCATAGTTTTGGTTTCAATACGTGAGCCTTTTTAAAATGGTAAAGTATAATCGCTACAATAAATAATATCCATAATTTTATAGATACTTAACAAAATACGCCTTCCTTCAATGAGCTAATTTTAAAGCTACAAAAAAATGCCAATATAATTATTTTATGTACTATATAACTTATATTTTTTGAGTAAGTAATTAATAACTATATGAGAAGAAAACATTGCCAAATTGCATACAAATATATACTTTCAGTATATTCAGTATATTTAATTCTTTTGGTGCTTCTTATGTGGGATAACTTGTTTACTACATTATTAAAGCTGTTCCCAAATAATTTTTATTACATTTGGCAACTGCTATTCCTAAACATAAATTTTGAAACAATATGAAAATCCCGTGAACATATTTACTACTGTTGCATGGTTGTTTTATCAATATGTCAGTGTTATGTCACAGTCAAATTACAACAAAGTGTGTCCATGAAATACCAATTATAGTCTGTAGACTGTATTATCTATGCCAGTTGGTCTGGTACATTACTGAGCGAATGGTGTGTTACAATTTTTTTTGTTAACTTATTAATAAAACCAGTTTATGAATAGTTTGCCGACTTCCTTTCAATCCATACTAATATATTATATAATTTAGTGAATGTAAGTCTGAAAGTGTTTTTAATTACTATTTGCTTATACAAAATTTTAGTGTTAATTATTTGGATATATTTTTTACCTTAACTATAAAAAAAATTGGTTGGTTGTGACAGACTTGTACCTCAAAAAAAGTTTAAAAAATATATTCTGATCGAGACTACGTTATAACTATCAGTGCAACAAAAAGAAAGATCTTGTATTGCTTATTTATCATCATTAATTGATCCACCAATTTTTTGTATTTATAATAAATTCATTTTATTCATCTTTCAGGATAGAACATGGAAATTGAGTATGACATACCTGTAAAACTAATATTTTTTGCTCAATCTAAAGAATTAGCAGGTGTAAGAGAGACAACCCTGAATTTACCAAAAAAAATCTCATATGAACAACTATTAAAGTTGATCTCAAAGAATTATAATTTGGAAACGATAAAAAATAACATTTTGTTAGCAAAAAATGAAGAAGTTTTAGCTGAGGACAGAGATATAGAAATAAGAGAAAGTGATAATATAGCTGTGATCCCACCATTGAGCGGTGGCTAAATATTATGAAATAAAAAACCAAACAGTTGTCTATGGTTTAAAAAAATAAAGCTATAGGGTTGTCATTAATTTAGGAATTCAAAATATTCAATGGTCTAAGAAAATAGGGAAGTCAAGAGTCCAGAAACTAAGCAATGGATCATCTCAAGTTAACTCCGGATAAACTGTCTGTTGAAGAAGTGAGTGATTTAGTTCTGGACAGTCGCTGTGGTGCAGTTTCAGTATTTGTTGGAATCACTAGGGACAGTTTTGATGGGAAGAAGGTATGACATTTTTAGTGCTTGAATATAATTTAAGACAGTCCATCTTTCACCAATCTGCTTGTAGTTCACTGGGCTGATAGTCAGTTACCTACTTAACATGCAGAACTTGCCAAATTCATCAGTCACAAAATCAATACAAGCCAGTGTTATATGCAACGAAATCTTGATTTTAATATACAATACGTGATTATAATATAGCCTTTTAAATGGTACCATTTTTATTCATCTTCATTACTCATTTAGTTTTTAAGATTGATCGTAGCAAATTTTAAGTAGGTGATTCCATAGTTTTGCTTGCGAGTGTAGATGATTCCCGCGACTTCGTAAGCGTGGATTAGGATCTTTTGATTCCTGCAGGAACTCTTCAATTTTCTGGGATAAAATGTAGCCTATGTCCTTTCCCGGGATACAATCTACCCTTGTACCAAATTTCATCAGAATTGGTTGAACGGATAAGCTGTGAAAGCGTAGCAGATAGACAGACACACTTTCGCATATCTAATATTAGTATGGCTTATAAAGTATGACAATAACAATGATTGTGAACACAGGTGGTGCGGTTGGAATACGAGGCATATGACGCCATGGCATTGAAGGCCATGCAGAGCATATGCGATGACGTCAGAGACAAGTGGCCAGCTGTGCATGCTATCGCGATGTACCATCGGTATGTATTTGGATTTGTTATATTTTATGCACCCCATGATATATCAATTTGTAAGGTTTGCTGAGAAGAATAGGAAAAATAAAATGACGTCATACTGAATTCAATGTGGCGGACGATAAAAGCTTTTTTTTTTAAATATTAATTAATGTTTTGAGACTTATTTTCAATATCGTCTCTTTGGCCGAATTGTGATGGTTGCTTAGTTCGCTTATACATATAGGCAGACAGAGGCTGATTCTGTGGTGCACAATCTCTAAACTAAAATGACAGCATTAAAATATTGCTAACCCTTTCATGATATTCCCTGTGGTAAGGGACATAACAAGATTTAAAAGCTGTCATTTTAGTTTAGTTTAAAGATTGTGTTACACAGAATTGGCCACAATGACTATGACCTCTTGACGTTCAATAGCTCATAGTAAGTTATCAATAACTATAAAATAATAGATTTTGTAATTACTCAGTTTGACAACCACACAGTGGGTCTGTGATATTATAATAGATCATAGATACTTAAATCGTCCCTACGCACCCACGTAGTAGTAGGTACTTCGCCTGAAATACAAGTCAAAAGCCATTTATTCAAAGTTGATAGCTATACTATTTGAACGTCAATCTAATAGCAAGCGGTGATAATTAATTTTAACTTTAAATATATACCGACTACAACTCACGTGCTTTGTCGGAAAATGCCGTACTACTTCAACCAGTCCGGGGCCCTTATTTATGAGCCTATTCGCGCGACGCGGCAGCTGAACGACTGCGGGCTGCCTGTCTGAGTAAAACTCTGCCAATTAATCTAAAGCTACGCGGATTCTAAATGCACCGTTAAAGAAGGATATTCTGTCAAAAATTCTAACTTGCCTTTGTTTACCAACTGTATTGTTGCTAAGCTGTAACGTTAATCAGCTTGGCACAAAAACATCTTGAGTACATTTACATTGTGTTGTACAAGGTCGTTTTCTTTTATCACACAACATATCAAGCAAACAAATTAAAAATAAATATATTACTCGTATGTTCCATTGCAAAGCAAATAATCAATTTTTGTAAGTAAAAGAAACAGTCGTTTAAAATAGATAGATATAAATTCTTTATATATAACATAAAACTAAATTTTAAACAAAATACAGAAAACAACGCGTGCGCAAGGGCGGTCTTATCACTAAAAGTGATCTCCTACTCCTATAGACAATAACGTACACGTACTACGTATAACGTAACGTTAAGGTCTCTAACTTCAAACAAAGCGCGAGTCTCCTCCCAAAATGAGAAAGGTTTTGCCATAGTCCACCACACTGGCCAAGTACGGATTGGGAGCTTTCACACACCTTTGAGAACATTATGAAGAAATTTAGGGCATACTGGTTTCGTCACGATGTTTTTATTCACCGTCAAAGCAAGTGATAAGTAATTTCTTTTATCGCACATAACTCTGTAAAGTAGCAATTATGTGGCATCAAAAACAGGTTTTACCTAATTAAAACAATGAGTATACTCAAACGACTTTATAGAATGCTAATTGGTACAAATTATTGCTAATGCAATATCAGCAAAAGTTAATTCAATGTTTTTGTTTTTTAACTACTCTTATTTCAATTAGGTACTTAGGTAGGTACTTACGCCAATTTATAATTGCGCATTTTGATGCAAGATAATGAACAATTCCATTTTATTAGAAACGATCGATCTATAACAAAAGTATTCTATCCATATTAATATTATAAATACGAAAGTGTGTCTGTTTGTCTGTCTGCTACGCGTTCACGGCTCATCTTTTCAACCGATTTGGATGAAATTAGAATGAACGTAGGCTATTTTTTATCGAAAGTAAGACGGGAATAAAAAACATGATGCACGCGGAAGAAGTCGGGGGCATCATATTCTAGTTACTAGCTAAAGCCAAAACTTCATCAACGTAGCTTTTAAAAATCCCTCCTTGTGATAATTATTCTGAGTCTCCAAGAGACAAGCTATCTCTGCGCCGAATTTCTTCATTATCAGTTCAGCAGTTTAGGCGTGAAAAGGTAATACAGACAGGCAAAGTGGCTTTCGGATTTATAATATTGTATATCTAAACTTATTTACTAGAATTTCTATTTAGTTAGGCATGTCGATGAGTATACAAATCAGTGTCCATCAGTATTTATCAAATACCGTAGTATTACTTTACTATTGTTCGTGTAATATATAACGTATTAATGGATGTCCAGTGTATTCCTTCAACGGAATGTGATCTTAAAGTATTTTATCATATACTGATGGACCACAGTATTTATTGAACGAGTAACCTTCCTAACAATCGCGCAAATCCCCACTGTTATTATAGCATAATAGGAAATGGTATGCAATGTATTACCTACTGCAGGAAATCGTACATTATACTAAATTATTATATACCAACTAGAAAAGGCCTGGCAATCGCATTATGAAATACGACACCCACGCCACCTATCGTACGTTGATGGCACTCGATATGTGACGTAAACCTGCCTGCAAGTGCCTACAACAAACGTACAAAATTTTCGCTCAACCGGGAGAAGGATTATTTTTTATATGTAAACAGGTTGTTTTTTTTAGAGCGGAACGGGGCTGATTTTTTAAAATATAAATAAAACCGCATTTTGGTCAAAATGCTTTTATTTTTCTTGGGAATTGGGTAACATAATATTATGTTTTTAATTTCAACCTTAAAACTAGGAAAAACGTTGAATATATCTAATCCGTCATCCTACGTGAGCCAAAAACGCGACACCGCGACTCGATACGACGCGACGCGACAGTATCAAATAGTAGCTGACCCTTCACGTGGCCTACGTTGTCGCGTAGACAAGTTTATCATTGTCTACAGTCTATGGCGTCGTATCGCGTCGCTTCTTTCGCTCACCTAGGACAACGGGTCAGTATTTTTGATTTTACACCTCCCTCATCCCTGGTTCAAAACAACGTAATATTAGTGTTTATATGGAGGTTTAAGCTTGATGTATCTTTCTTCTCCAGGTTAGGCTGTGTCCCAGTCAAGGAAGCATCAGTTGTGATAGCAGTAAGCAGTCCCCATAGAGTGGACTCCTTAGAAGCGGTGTCGTATTGCATAGACCAGCTTAAAGCCAGCGTGCCGATATGGAAGAAAGAGGTCTACGAGGACCAGCAGCCGGTGTGGAAAGAGAACAACGAATGTGCGTGGTCCAGTAAAAGTAGACCTTGCGATGGGAAGGGCGGTTGTAATGGGAAGGTTTAAGTTATACTGGCCAGTTGAGGATAGCGGGAGGGAGGTGTTGTTTGAGTATGAATTCCTTGTTATGGGATGGTTTGAGTAACACTGGCCAGTTGAGGGTAGAGGCGGGAGGTAAACTGTTATTTGAGTTAGAATTCCTTGTTGTCCAGTTGGAATTGACCTTTACATGGGTTGTATTGAGGAGGAAGTTATAATATTTAATAATTTAATTTAATTTAGGTTTAATAGTTTAGCCATCGCATATTTCTGTCAGAGGAAGTTCTGTCTTCACTTTACGAACATCAAAAGCGTAGCGTAGGGTTTTTTCTGATAGAAACTCATGAAATGGGACCCGAATTAAAGCGTCGTCCTAATGGGCTAAAGATCATACGAGTAAACGATCCGATTTCGCCGTACGACGAGATCAAATATCTTAAAAGTGTCCTAATGAAGCTCGCAAGTTATCATAGAACATGTTTGCGATCATTTTCATTGCGCGGACCGAATCGTTTGATCGTACGATCATTAGCGAATTAAGATGACACCTAATGGTTGCAGCAGGAAGAAAGGGAAGTGTTGGTTGAAAGCCTTGCAATGGGTAGGCGGTTGTAATGGGAAGTTTTAAGTTATATAGGCCTGTTGAGGGTAGAAGCGGAAAGGAAAATTTATTCCTCGTTGTGCGGTCTTTAAGTAGAGGGGTTGTCTATAATCTATCTATATCCAGCCTATAATCTATCTCTGTGCCAAATTTCATCCAGATCCATTCAGCCGTTGGGGCGTGATTGAGTAACAAACATCAATCCATACATCCATCCAAACATCCAACCGTCCAAACTTTCGCATTTATAATATTTATTTGATGGGGTGATTTAAGTTATGGTGGGCAGGGATGTGTTTAACAGGCCAATCAGTTGCCCTATCATCAATGTTAGTTATTGCTGTGATTGGCTGAAATTATAGCATTTCTGCTGCGACAATGGATTGTGGCCAATAGCGGAAAAGTATTAACCAATCAGGAGTGATTGCGATCGCTACACTGTAGCAATCATTTTTATGTGATAAGGCCACAGATTATTGATTTCATATCATTTATTAAAATTGTTTGACTGTTACATAGTTAAAAATCTTAAAATAGTAATAATTTTACGTAGCAGGAACAGTCTACCTCTAACAGGCATACGAAATATTACGCTTAGAGCAGTTAATTTAACATGAAGTCATAATATTAATAATTGATCCAAACAATTATTAATCTGTATAACAGATTATATTAATTAGTAAGAACAGATTATGGTTGTAATTATTATATGTCTGAATAATTTTCCCAAGTTAATTTTTAAAGTAAATTCCTTAGTTAATTAATGTGATAAAGTGATAATTAATCTGATGGGCCCGCTAACCTCATCTCTACCTATGGTGCATAGTCATACCGGGCCTAAAGTGGAAGCGGGAAGGGAAATCTTGGTGTTTTGAGAGCTTCTCTAGTGCAGCATATTTTTTTTTTTTGGTGACGGTGATCATAATTATGATATCATAAGGTGGACCCGCCACCTTGTTTACTATTATAACTAGTTGAAAATATATATGTTGTTTTTTTCTATTTGTCGTACGTATGTCATATTTGATACTGGAACAAATCCTGTTTAGCACAATCTCTAAACTAAAATGACAGGTCTAAATCTAGTGCTGCCCCTTTCCGAAGGGAGTATTATGAAAGGGATAGCAATATAAAAACAGCTGTCATTTTAGTTTAGTTTAAAGATTGATCTAAACAGAATTGGCCTCACTGTTATGTTTTTCTTTTTTTTCTACGAGTGTTGATTTGATCAGATCAAAGTTATGTATTTTATGTGAAAATCTCTTATGTTATAAGTAAATTCAATTATTTTAGTTAAATTCGTGCGTAGCTTTAGGTTGTACTGAATTATTTTTAATACTTTTCGCTTTTAGTAAATATATGTATGAAAAGTACATATTTTAGTAACATAATAAATAATTATCTAGGAAAATCGCAATGCAAAGCAAATGCAAACTACAGTGTAAACTCTTTATAACGCTATCCTTTATAACAATAAACTCCCAGTAACGCTGAAGTGAGCCCAACTTGGTTGGTTTGCGTTAAAACCCACATATTGAAACACTCTTTATAGCGATACGCCATTCTCTATTACGAAGAAATGTGTTCATATTTGTAGACAGTAAATATTTATTATCGGTATTATTGTTTATGTTATGTTATCAGGTAACAAAAGACTTTGAAGCTCCGAAACATCCGAGGTCGGTCTAGCTTTTGTTATCCTTAATTGCCTTGAACACGTGCAGTATGACGCATTGTTTTCTCGGAAGTAATGGTCTTCGACCAAGCATACTGGGTACCTATCGTATTATCAGTCGTAAACCTACTTTGAAGCTGTTAATTTCTAGTTAATTCTTGTTAATTTGGTTGTTTTTTTGTTCACTCCATATAACGATAACTCTCTATAACAACATAAAATGCTCAGTCCCTTGAGTATCGTTATAAAGAGTTTACACTGTATTTACTATTTTATATTAGTAAGGGTACGTATGCGACCTCTTAATACATAATAATACTATAAAGGTTGTTTAATATAGAGAAACGAAGTAAGTGTGTGTGTGCTATTCACACACGGCAGAAGTGAAACTTCAAAAAATAGCCTACGAAAGAATGAGATAAATATTAGAACAAGTGAAAATAATAAAAATTATTAAAAAATACGACTGCTCTACCGTAGCCCGTATTGAATTTTTCAAAAATTTATAGCCTGTGTCACTCGGGATATTGAACTATAGTGTTATATATTTTTGGAATCTACTCATCATTTTCTAGATGATGATTATATAGTTAATCTTATTTTCGAATATTTTTTTTCAACTTTAGTCTTTAATGCGGGACCATGGTCACCCCATCAATTTTTTTTTTAAATTTTACTAGCCTATGTCACCCGGAATAAGCTAGGGATTCTAACGATACCTCATTTATCAAAATCGGTTCAGACGTATAGAAGTTATGGTGGAATATACAAACTCACTCAATATGAGCTCCTTCAACTTATCATGCAGGGAAAAGTGGAAGGCAGGAGGAGGCCTGGCCGCAGAAGGATATCGTGGCTTAAAAACTTACGCCAGTGGTTTGGAAAGAGCACAAGATCACTGTTTACAGCAGCGGTCTCGAAAGTTGAAATCGCCCTAATGATTGCCAACCTTCGCAAGGAGACGGCACACTAAGAAGAAGATACAAACTCACATACATACATACATACATACATGAACCCTGAAAACAATATACTCCTTTTTTCAGGCAGTCGTATAAAAAATATAGAGAAAATATAGAGAATACAAGATTCTATCTCATTCAACCGCAGGCTAAATACTATTTATGAATATGTTTCTCTGTTTGGTGTCGCTTTTCCGTTTCGTTGAATTTTCAAGTCATAACGATTCTAAAGAAGTTTCACTTCAAAAATCTCGAATCTTATCAGAGAACTATATTTTATGAATATACTATTATATATAATTTGTTTTCGTTTATTTATATTGCATTTAATCTGATACCATAAGTATGATAAAAAGTTTAGTAATCTTTTTTATGTACACTCAGTGTATATTATCATTTATTTAGCTGTTAGCTGTTTTCGGAGCTTTTATCAGGTATATTATAGCGCACAGCTCTTGAATCTTTTAAATATTAAATGTTGTAACCATGGCGCCAGTTAAAAGACTTTTAACATTGGTGATTCATCGATATATATTAATTTGTTACGAGTTTAGGCTCGACGGTGAGGTTATTTGTTCTGCCGCATTATTGGTTCGTCAGTTCCCTTTGCTTCACGCGCTGTAGTAAACTACAGTACTTACTTTGCTTTTTTACCTGACGTCATCAATACTTTTAGATGAATTTATTTCGTAGTTCGTAGAAACTGTTTTGATACCAATAAACATTTTACCTATTGTATAAGTTGTTCATATTTTTGGTCCTTCAAACCGGATACCTTGAGACTTACTTCTCACCTTTTCAGGTCTATTGATGGAACAACCAAAAATAACAGAAAATCCCATTGATAAGAACTTAGTGCAAATTAACGTATCAAGTGAAGAACTAGAGAAAAGAATAGAGAATTTCATCGAGAGAAAGAGGGAACAAATTAATATAAGTAACATACATGACTTCATTCCGTCCAAAGGCGAGAATGAGACAGAGGATATGGAGACATGCGCTAGAGTGAGAACGCAGTTCGTTAGGCGGAGCGATTCAAAGGGACATTTGAAAAGTAAGTGTCGAAAAGTAACTAATGGGTTAAAGGTATCTAGTTAGCGCTTGAAAATAGGTTTTACTTGAGTTAATGATGATCTTTTGATAAAATTGTCTTTGTCTTTAGATATATCCGCCTAAATCTGAAAAAATGCATGAATGACGCCTTAGGTGCCTATTTAGTTTTCATGGCAATATTACATTGCCTTTCGACCAGAGACGCGCTAAGTTGCTAAGCTAAGGATGTGTGATAGGAGCACTTCATCTAACATCTAGAGATATAAGCTATGAAAATCAAGCACTCCTATTGATGATTTAACACACATCCTGAGATAAGCAACATAGCGCATCCCTGGTGGAAAGGCGCCCTAATACTTGAACTACGAACAGTAAAAACATCATCTTCTAAACTGGAATATCTTCCATTAATACCTAACAAAAGATACATGAAAAAGTATTCAGAATATGTCCTAATATCTATTACCGGTTGAACCGATCTTGAGATTTAGCACAGGGGCCATAGGTACTGCCAACGCTTAAAGCCATATCGTTTCATTATTGTTGATTTTCGTGTTTTAGGATTATAATCTTTATTTTAGGAGCGTAAAGGTACGTGACATCAAACTGTCATGTCGAGTAATATTGCTTAAGTATTACTTAAAGCGTTGGTAGTATGGCCCCAGAGAAAGTGTAAGGTTTGGATACTTTATCCCTTATCCTTATACCTACTTGCATCTGAGTAATAGGATACTTTATATCTCGGAACATCAACAGTTATCATTGGATCTTTAAAGAACCTAAATCAAGGCGGCCAAAGACGCGGGCATTAGCTACTCCCACAGTTATTTTGCAAAAAAGCATACAGTATGCTAAATTGGAACACATAAACTTGTATAGTCCGGCCGAGGTTTCATATTTCAGACTTTTGTAATATTACTTAATGCGAATGTGAGTTTGTTTGTTACGCTTTAGGCCCCTCTTTTCAACCGATTTTGATGTTGGTACAGACTTAGATTGTATCATATCAGTAATATAATATGCTACTGCTTGTCCCAGAAAATCAACGAGATCCCGTGGGATTCGGGAATTTAAAAATAAATAAAAAACCCAAACCACCGCAGTGTTCAATAATTCAGAAATTGTATCTAGATATGACAAAATAATCTAGAATGTATTTTGAGCATGTGTGTAAAATTATGTACCTATATCTTATTTGAATGGTCAAGGTCGGAATACGCGCCAAATATGCTGGTGACGTTTACATTTTATATTTGTGTTTACACAGCTTTCTAAAGCAATTGAGCCGTGAAAATATGTAGGTATGTAAACATTACATAAATTATAATGTACCACTTATCAAGTTGCCAACAAATACCTGTGGCATTGCTGCGTAAAAATCATTGTTACATTGTAAAGATCGCAATTATAATACCTCTGATTTGCTAACACTGCCGCTATTGGTATGAGTCCATTGTCGCAGCAAAACCAGCCACTCACAACAATTGAGACTGTAATAATGATTGATACAGATTTCGCATAAAGACTACAGCAGGGCGTCCGCGTATCTTTTGCATCAATCATTAATACATCGCAATCACCTCTGATTGGTTAACACTCTTCCACCATATTGGACGAAATCCATTGACGCAGCAATAATACCATAAATTCAGCCAATCTTCACGAGCACGGTCTTGTGCCACTTGGTTCCAGCGGCTCCCAGCTGCACGCTTGAGATCGTCCGTCCACCTAGTGGGCCGTCGTCCAACGCTGCGCTTTCCCGTGCGAGGCCGCCATTCAAGCACTTTAGGACTTTAGGACAACGCCTATCGGCTCTACAAACTATGTGCCCCGCCCATTGCCACTTGAGCTTGGCGACTCTTCGAGCTATGTCGGCTAATCTGGTTCGGCTATACGGATCTCCTTATTTCTGTTTTTCTTCTTAGCTCTCTTCATCGCCCGCTGAGTGTCCCTGAGCCTTCTTATCAGGCCCATAGTTTAGGTTTGTGAATAACAAAATTGAACGGATACGTCTTTTGTAAAAAGTAACTAAATTACTTTTTACAAAAGACGTTATTATAAGCTAAATTTCTTGCAGGCTGTTAGAAGAATCTTCTTTCCGAATTCGTGATGGTCTTGTCAAAAAGCTAGCCTACATCAAATATTTTAGAGAATAACTTTATTCGTACAAACGCGATACAAACGTTAAAGAAACTTGTTCTGTAGCCTAGGCTGACTTTATAGTGTTCTTGCGAATAGCGAAAGAGTGTACAACAATCAGAGATGATTGTACTGTACACTGTAGCAATCATATATAATAGGTAAGTTTAAAAAAACATATTTTTCAGTTCGCAGAGTATACAACGAATGGGGTCCACAGACTGTGCCCAGAAACCATCCTTACATCAAAGAAGAAAACGCCCACAATCTCCCATCCTCCATAGCTGAAAGAGTGCTAGCTATAGAGTCCTTTCTGAACACTGGGCCAGTTGCTCCCGACATATACAAGCGACTCAAAGACATGGAGGACAAAATCGCCTATTTGCAGTCTATATCGCCTGAATATTCCATGTTTTGGGTAAGCTTTGCCCATTGTGGTATCAACGTAATTTTTATGTTTCGTGGAGAGGAATTCTGGCGGTAGATCTTTCCAGCACTTATATAGTATCATCAGTAATGTAATCATTATAATTTGACTTTAAATAAGCTTGGGTAAGTTATATGGCGATATATTTTCTTCTCATCATCATCATTTCGACTTTCAAAGTTACAGGATCGAACACGTGCCTTCTTACTGGGTTGCCGATGCACTACCACTAGGCTATTATCCCTTTTTAATATTAGAAAAACAAAAAAAAATTTAGCCCGTTTATTAATTTTTCAGAAAAACAAGAAATTAGAAGACGACGACCAAGAGACGCCAGCGGAATACACGTTCACTGCAGAAGATATAACTAAGAGAATTGAGTTGCTGGAGAAACAACAATAGACTGATAAAATAGCTGGAATTATTATGCCGAATCGACTCGGAATTATTATGATTCGACCGAAACGCGTCGAATTGAATCGAGTCGCATTTGTTCCGTATTTGTCGACTCGACTCGGCGCAATTCGGCACGCCGCTAATCGATGCAATTTCATAACTATATATTTACTATGAAATTGCGTCGATTAGCGGAATAAGGGAGATTCGATCGACTCGACTCAGTGGTCAGTAGTCAACGCGGAGTATGAGATTTTAATCACCATCGTTGATAGAATAATTCTAGCGTCGAAACAATAACGTCAAAGTATGATGAACCTAAATGTGCTTGATATAAATTTGCAAATTCAATACCATCGATTTAATTGCTTAATTCTGCTAGCAGGGCTGGCAGTAAATGTATGGCCGAACTTGCGATTTAAAACAAGACAGTTAAGGTTCATTTTACGTTATTGCCTAGAGTTTCAACGCTTAAATACTATCAAAGCTTTGTCTAAGTTTTAACATAGCAAATTCGATTGATCGTATTGAGCGTTCGATCACATTAGCTTCAAAGTAAAATGGATCTAAAAGCTCTTGATTTAAAGTCACAAATTCAGTACAACCGATTTTAATTTCAGAACGTATCGTTTGAAGCGCTGGCTGTGAATGCATACACGAAATTGAGCTCTAAATCAATACTCTTAAGGTTCATTTTACATAATCTTAGACTAAGCGTTCACGTCTGAATATCTCATGGATAGGGGTGGATCGACACTGTTTAAATGGTGCACACATTGATAAAGCTTTTCCACAATCGACCAGCTGATTGGTTAGTCTAAGAACTTACTACTTTATGGCTCCACTCTACTTCAATCGAAACGCACCCTTACCATTTTAAGTATTCTTTAATACTGTTAAATACTTGTACAGCTTATAATTAAGGTACTGTAAGTATAAAATGAAACTAAAATAAACCTTATAAAATCTATATTTCATTTTATTTACAAAGCGTATTATCACACGATCAACTAAATAGTACAATCAACATTGATTTCCTGTGTCACTCACTTGCATTAGATTTGATGGCGTCTTTCGGGGCTATCTAGCGACTAGCTTAACCTAGAACTGATAAAATGCCTATGCGAGCACAATAATTTGAGACCTGTATATGCTGCCGATTATACATCAATTTAATAACAATTTTTACTATCGGACCGCAAGGCATCGACAAGGTCTGCACCCTTACGCAGTCGAAATTCCGCGGGCTCGTACGAAGCGATTTGCTTCCTCGTTTCTAATTCGAACCGCTAGGATATGGAATGCCCTCCCGGCTTCCGTTTTCCCCTCCTCTTTTAATATAGGTACCTTCAAGTCAAGAGTGAATAGGCATCTTCTATGCAAGCGCGCTCCACCTTAGGCTGCATCACCACTTGCAAGCAAGTCTGATTGCAGCCAAGCGCTAACCTATATATTTAAAAAAAAAAATTTATCCTAATACTCCTATTAATGCGCACTTTATTATACAGTTTTACACAAACGTGTGAGTAAAAACAGTAATTTTTTTTGAAAAAACCCCACTTTATATTATAGTAACCAAGTTCAAAGGCGCGCAAGTACTTCGACAAAGTACTTCGGCATCGAAACAGCTGTGGATTTGTATGGCGGCCATTACGGCCACACCAGTGCAAATATGACCATTACATAACTGTGTGGTATTATGTTTATCGCCCAAGGGTTGAAAAATATAGTTCAAATAGCGGTGAAGTAAGAGCAACTTTCCGATCGAATATTATATTGAAAAACCTTTTTAAAGATGCAGTTTGAGTTTACGTTGGTATGTCAGCCAGTCAGTTTCTCTTGTAGTAATGACGTCGTTAAATCTAGGTCTCCTTTTATGGTGCTCAATCAAATGGTCAGGTAAAAGTTGCTAAATTCGCATCACAAAGTTGCTTAATCCATACTAATATTATAATTGCGACCATCTGTCTGTCTGCTACGCTTTCACGGCCCATCTGTTCAACCGATTAGGATGAAATTTGGTACAGGGATAGGTTGTACCCCGGGGAAAGACAGGCTACTTTTTATCCCGGAAAATTAAGAAGTTCCCGCGGGAATCGAAAAATCTTAACCAACGCAGACGAAGTCGCGGGCATCATCTAGTATTGAATATATTATGAACAGTTCTTCAGAACACTTTCGCCGCTTACACACTCAAAATAATAAATTAAATTTAACAATTTTTCCAGTCAATTTCACAAATATATTGCACTTTTTACACTACCCCGAAATGTATTTCATATGACCCGGCCGATATAATCATTACGAATTGGCCACAATTGGGTCATTGTTGGGAATTCATTTATAACCCTTCGAACTAAGAACGCGTTCGTAAGGCAATTTCAATGGAATTCAAACTTCACGCGAATTCGACTGAGGATGCCGTACGATACGCTACTTTGATACGCTGATTTTCATTTTTAAGCCCGTATTTATAATGCGACATCAGCTAAGAACATGTTCTCAAGTATCTGTCTCATATCCATAGATTGATCGAGACGTACGAGAGTACTCTTTACAACAGTAAAAAGGTTGTTGCATTAGTTCATTGCCGCAGAATAATAGGCTCATATCTAGCTTATTAGCATTTCTATATTTTTGAAGTGGAACTTCTTTACAATCTTTGTGATTTGAAAATTCGATGAAACGAAAAATGTAAACGAAAAAGAGACAAACATATTCATAAATAGGATTTAGTCTGCGAGAGAATGAGATAGAATACAAGTTATATTTATATCATTCTCTCGTAGACTACTTATCTGAAGTATCACTTCTGCCGTGTGTGAATTGCACACACACACACTTTGTTTTGACACAAAAACACAAAAGACTCGAACTTTTTTCCTTGTGTTTGTAACTTTTATTTTGTGATTGTGTTTAATCTGTTGGCAAACCATTAAATAAATAAATAAATAAGAATTGATAATTGATACGTACGGATACGTCTTGAGAACGTGGTCTTAGCTGGTGCCGATTGATCAATACGGGCATTTTGAGTCAACTTTTTGTATGTATAATATTTTGTGATATCCCTATTTGGAATAAATTCTTCGAACCTCGAATTCCTTGCAAAATTTTGTCCTAAACTTCAGTTGGCGGCTTGCGGAGGCCTGCGCAGGTAGACGACGACACCCAGGGCTCCTACTAGCGCCGTGATGAGGTAAATGTCCCAGTTGGATAGCAACGGGGATTCCCCGCTCAGGAAGATAACTGCGAGTGGACTCTGCCAAAGAGACTATAGATTATTGCGATTATAGCGCGGCTGTAATGTGAACACTACCTTACCAACTACATTAGGGATGATGGAAATTTTATCAAATCAGAAACTCTTTATCAAACGCGCTTCTAGTATGGAGATTTGTATGAAATACATAGTTATGACGACATCAAATTTCAACACATTTTTCTTTAATCTACTCGTATCCACGCACAGCTAAAATCACTGGACGAATCGGGCTGTTTAGCATGAAGATAGCTATTATTATTTTAAACAATAGACATCTAGCTAAAAAAGGAATTTTGAAAATGAAATCTGTGTAGTTCACGCGGACGATGTCGCGGACAAAAGCTAAGTACTAAGTAGTAACTAAGTAGTAAAGTACTAAGCACGCGTTATGACGTTTGAAAAAAATGAAATCCATGCTCTTTTATCATTTACGTAATCTTCAACAGTATTTATTAGGCTTTTTCAGAAGCATACTTTTAATTGATTTCTAAAACTTGTTTAAAGGCAAGTTAAAAATAGGTTATGGAATTTTGTTATAGAGTAGAATGCTCATTCTATAACAAAAACAGCGCACGTGTTTCCTGCCACATATAACTTACGTACCTTCAAGGCAAGAGTGAATAGGCATCTTCTAGGCAAGCGCGTTCCAACCTGGACCTCATCATTGCTTTGTAAGCATGATTGTCGTCAAGCGCAAGCCAGTAAAAAAAATCGGCCAAGTGCGAGTCGGACTCGCGCACCGAGGGTTCCGTACTCAAGAAGTAGGTATAATTACCTTTAGCAAGAAAAGAATACAATTATTTTGCTATAATCCGCCAACAGTCTGTTGGCGGATTATAGCAAAATAATTGTATTCTTTTCTTGCTAAATCATGAACTTCCGCAAAGTAACGCCTGATTCCATTCAAAATAATTACCTTTGTTAATGAACCGCAAAACTAACTTTGTTTGTAGAGGTTTACTGTTAATATCAAAAAATTACGTCTGTTGTATGGGAGCCCCCCTTTAATATTTACTTTATTGATATTTAATTATTTATTTTGAAAGGTAATATACAAGTTAATATTCTGTGAAAATTTGAACCGTCTACCTGTTACCGTTTTTAATATTGAGCAAATAAATACGAAAAAAACACGTTTATTGTATGGGGACCCCCCTTAATATATATATATATATATTTAATTTTTAGTATTTGTTGTTATAGCGGCAACGGAAATACATCATTTGTGAAAATTTCAGCTTTCTAGCTATCACGGTCTATGAGATATAGCCTGGAGACAGACAGACAGACAGACAGACAGACAGACAGCGGAGTCTTAGTAATAGGGTCCCGTTTTTACCCTTTGGGTACGGAACCCTAACAACCACGAACGACCTTCAGACTTTCTTGAGGCGGAGCGATGGAGTCACGAGCTTATTGCTCTAGTTTGCCTAGCATGTATATTTATACTAGCTGATGCCCGCAACTTCGTACGTGTGGATCGTGGTTTTATGGTTCCCGCGGAAACTCTTTAATTTTCCGGGATTAAAATGCCTATGTGCTATTTCAGACTATAATCTATCTCTGTGCCAAATTTCAGCCAGATCCGTTCAGCCGTTGGCGCGTGATTGAGTAACAAACATCTATACATCCATACATCCATCCAAACTTTGGCATTTATAATATCAGTAAGATAGTAAGATAAGATGTACTAGCGACCCTGTCACCGGGTGAGATAAGTCTGTGGGGCTATAGTCTGTATGGTACTCACCTCGAGCATGTTCTCTATGGCGGAGTGCGCGTGCAGGCGGGCGAGCGCGAGCGCGGCGGGCAGGCGCGCGTCGGCGGACGCGTCGGCCGCGAGGTCGTAGCAGCGCTTGGCGAGGTGCAGGTCGCGCGCCAGCCCCAGCCCGCGCTCGTGCATGTAGCCCAGGTTGAACGTCGCCTGCGCGCATACATTGCGATCATCATACTAATATTGTACATACATATAATAGTCATCAGAAGAGAGCGTAGCACCCACCTATTACTGAATCAGCCTTTCTAGCGATAGTTACCAAAAGTGCAGCTATCTCTTGGTCTATTAGATTTGCTCTGTGTGTTCTTCGACATAGGCCTCCTCTAAATGTTTCCAAATGATTCTATAGCTTTGGCTTATATTGTCCACATACTACCAATCAAATTTCTTATGTCGTCCTCCAATCTTTGCCATCATACCTACTTAATATTAAAATAAAATGGCTTTTATTATTCCTTACATTTCTAATTACATTATTCAACCCTGATAATGTTACCTGATAGTGTTATAAAAAAACGGCATTAAACTAAAAATTTATTCGATCTTATTTATGATCGTTTGGCGGTATTTGAGTTAGTCTTTATCTGTTAGTGAAAGTGTAATCATTATTATCGCCAGTAATTGTGATTGGTATTCCGGGTTAACTAAAACGCGTTACAAGTATTAAACGCCTATAATAAGTGAACATGGAATTATACAGTACGTAGCATCCTCTGTGTAATATACACAGAGGATGCTACGTACTGACTACTCGATATTTCTACGATTATCTTGCCTGCGTACAACACGAGAGAATTTCTCACCTGAGCGTTGTGCAGTTGCTCGGAGGCGATTCGATAGTGATGCGCGGCGCTGTCGAGGTCCTGCGGAGTACCGAGCCCGTAGTAGTGGTAGTCCCCCAGTTTGACTCGGGCTCCGGCACAGCCCTGCGCCGCCCCTCGCGACCACAGCTGTAGCGCGCGCGCCCAACGCTCTGACTCGGGGAATAAACGAGTCTCTCCTGCATAAGCAACAAGAGCGACTTTATAAATAGTCTTCTTGAGTCACTTAATATCTAAATAATATTTGTACGCGCGTCAGTCTGTCAGAACTTTATAACTTCTAAATTAGTGAACGCAAATATTTCTTTAAACATAATATGCAAACCGATAGTCTAAAGTCGAAAATTGCTTAAAAAGTTATAAAAAACTTTATTTGAGAAGCGCTTATGGGAATGGGAAGTAAATTATTTTATGGCGTAACATGAGTATCTTTTTCAAGAGGATTTTGAACAGAGTACAAAAATATATTTTATTTACTTAAAGAAAAACTTTAAGTAAATTTTCTTTAAATTAAATAAAATATATTGCAATTACGGTATCTTCAAACTAAAACTACCCTCGTAGTTTTAGTTTTTAAATACCATAATTGATTATCAGCATCATCAATCAAATCAAATATCAAATAATCAAATCAAATAAATATTATAAATGCGAAAGTTTGGATGGATGGATGGATGGATGTATGGATGTATGGATGTTTGTTACTCAATCACGCGCCAACGGCTGCACGGATCTGGCTGAAATTTGGCACAGAGATAGAATATAGTCTGGAATAGCACATAGGCTACATTTTATCCCGGAAATTTAAGGAGTTCCCGCGGGAACCAAAAAACCTCCATCCACGCGGACGTAGTTGCGGGCATAAGCTAGTGTTTCATAAGTGTACCTAAATTGAATAAATATTGATTGATTGATTGTTTCACTCACCCTCGTCTAGAAGGAAGGCGGTATTGCTCTGCGCGACTTCGTAGCCTCGCTCGGCCAGAGACAAGTACTGTAGGAACGCTGAATCCGAGTCCCTAGCGCGGAAGGCCGCGTGCGCTAGCATCAGACGAGAGCCCCACGGACCCCTCTCGCACACGTTTTTGAATAACTGAAAATAATAATAGTTATGATGATATACAAAATTTCTTTATAAATTCTAGTTTATTACAAACTACATACATGATTACGTGTTGTGCTATACGTACATGAATCGTGTTATAATCCTTATTTTAAGGACGATAAGGTACGTGACATAAAGCTGTTATTTTGAAAAAATACTGCTTTAGATGGTAGTAACCCCTGGGATAGTTCTTTAGTTTAAAATGATTTGTGAAATGATATTAAAAAAGAACCCGGCTGAGTGTGAATAAATAAAAATTGACTTGAATTGAATAATGTATGTACAGGCGGGTGCAGCTGCCGAATCTGCTCAGTTGCTTAAGCGTTGCCATTCAACGAGGTAATAGCGCCAGTGTTTTGGGCACCATACCCATTAACGATCAGTTGGACGGCATGTATTTTTATTTGTAAATATAAAAAGTTTTTTAATTTAGATTTTAATTTTAATTTATTTCTTAGTTTTAATTAAAATAACACATGTAGGTACACGCGGACGATGTTGTGGGCATCATCTAGTCTATACTAATATTATAAATACGAAAGTTTAGATGGATGGATGGATGTTTATTACTCAATCACGCCAGAACGAATGGACGGACCTGGATGTAATTTGGCACAGTGATAGATTATAGTCTGGAATAACATATAGGCTACTTTTTACACCGGAAAATTAAAGAATTCCCAAGCACGCGGACAAAGTCGCGAGCATCAGCTAGAATAAAATGAACTCACCTCTACGGCGGTGGTGCACGAGCGCAGCACGCCGAGCCCCTGCGCGTGCATCTGCGCCAGGTGGTACAGCGCCAGCACGTGGCCCGACTGCGACGCGAGCGAAAAGTACTTGTTGGCCTTCTTGAAGTCGCGCCGCACGCCGATACCGCCTAAGGGAGCACGCACATTACTAGTCAAAATCAAAAAATACTTGTTGGCCTTCTTGAAGTCGCGCCGCACGCCGATACCGCCTAAGGGAGCACACACATTACTAGTCAAAATCAAAAAATACGTGTTGGCCTTCTTGAAGTCGCGCCGCACGCCGATACCGCCTAAGGGAGCACGCACATTACTAGTCAAAATCAAAAAATACTTGTTGGCCTTCTTGAAGTCGCGCCGCACGCCGATACCGCCTAAGGGAGCACGCACATTACTAGTCAAAATCAAAAAATACTTGTTGGCCTTCTTGAAGTCGCGCCGCACGCCGATACCGCCTAAGGGAACACGCACATTACTAGTCAAAATCAAAAAATACTTGTTGGCCTTCTTGAAGTCGCGCCGCACGCCGATACCGCCTAAGGGAGCACGCACATTACTAGTCAAAATCAAAAAATACTTGTTGGCCTTCTTGAAGTCGCGCTGCACGCGGATACCGCCTAAGGGAACACGCACATTACTAGTCAAAATCAAAATCGTTTTTTAATCAAATAAACTTTTACAAGCGCTTTTGAATCGTTAAGTGAATCTACCACTTCGGAATGCCATTCCTCTGGCACTGGGCTAGATTAAGAGAAAGCTGCACTTTTGGTAGCTATCGCCAAGAAGGCTGATTCAGTATAAGGTGGGTGTAGGGCTCTCCACTCATGACGATAGTGAAGGTCTGCCCGCATGCGTATGGGCCTCTCACTAGATATGGCCGCTCAAAGACGGTTTATGGTTACCAAAAATGAACCATAACTAGGAAGGCTGATTCTTGTACAGTATTAAGATTTTGATCCACTTCCATGCAAACAAAGTCGCGTGTTCATCATAATCATTTATTTGCTGATTGTAGGTAATACATAACAAGTTGTTACAATAATAATACTTATTATTATAGTTCCGAGCCACAATCTACCAAATTATTCCACATACAATACAATTACAACACTTATACATACTTAGACATATTATTTTGATAAGAATTATTCATGCATTCTACCACTAATTATTATTTTATTATCTTCCTCGATCTAGAAATCATAGTTATTATTATCACGCAATCGTCGCATCTTGTGTCCTAACAAGTTCAAAACATTATAGAATCGGGAGAAAGAATGACTTACCAAAGTACATAAATCCGAGATGCAACTGGCCCTCAACCCAGCCCTGATTGGCGGCGAATGTGAAATACTTGAACGCTGCCGCCGTGTCTTTAGGTACGCCGCGACCCTGAAATGCAATTTCTATACTAATATTATAAATTCTAAAGTTTGGATGTGTTTGTAACTCAATCACGCCATAACGGCTCAAAGGATCTGGATGAAATTTGGCACAGAGATAGATTATGGTACGGTATAACACATAGGAGTTCTCGCGGGAACCAAGAACGCCTCAATTCATGCGGACGAAGTCGCGGGCATCAGCTATTTATAAAAATAAACGTAATACAGACCGGGGCGGGGTTATTACGTATCACGTAAACGATTCGCGATAGCAAAAATTGTACAATATTTGCTGTCTAATCGCAAATTCGTATTATGTATCGTCGATACCTATTACGAATTTGCGATTAGACAGCAAGTATTGTACAATTTTTGCTATTTTAGCTATCGTTTTGTTATCGCGAATCGTTTGCTGATACGTAATCAGCCTGCGGGTTTAAAAATCGTACGTTAATGTTGCCATGGCATGATCAATTAAACATTGTTTATTAGTCCGATTCAAACTTTATGACTTCTCGGATCATAGTGCGTTTCGATGCGCAGAATACAATATTAGGTATCAGGGGGACCGGACGGTCTCAGTTGACTGTACCTGCAAATTATGGAACCAGCTCCCATCTTCTGTGTTCCCTCATGATTACAATATGGGGCTCTTCAAAGGGTGGATCAACAAATATCTCAAAAGCTGGCAACGCATTGGCGGTTCCTCTGGTGCTGCAAATGTTCCCATGAACTCTCTCATGAACCATGAACACGTGGGCGGCGGTAATCACTTAACATCAGGTGACTCGCCTGCTCGTTTGCTCGTATATGTCACCGTAAGATTGTAATCTAACGCTTTTTTTTTTCGATAGATTGTAAACAGTCGAAAGATTGTGAATGGTTCAATGTTTTAAGCACCGAGTAGTAAACCTATTGAGAGCTAATACACACATTTTCGCTTTGAAACACATCTCACCACTTTCAGGTGGGGGACGAGGTAATAATAGCATTTCTTATTGGCTGGCTCAAGGTCAACTTTACACAGTTATAAGTACAAAGTATATGTTACCGCGGCACTTAGGCTGCCGCTGCGCGACAAAAATATATCGATAAAAATTACAATTGGAAAATCAATACAAATAATTTTATTCAAACAGCAAAAGACAACCATATGTATGATTATAGATAATTATCTGATATATAATTTTTTTTAAATTGCCCAAGTGCCCAAGTTCCATACTAAAGAACTTAAGTTTTCAACAACAACTTTTAATCAAATAAATAATAGACATCTAACCTGTTCTTCTACTTCAGAATTGTTCGGAATTTAATGAAATATAAGTTTTTACTCAGTAAATTAATTTATTGGCATTCAAGTAGTCTAAGGCTATCGATATAATTTATCGATAGTTACACGGGCTACACTGGGCTATGCGTGGAAGAGACGGAGATATGTAGAACTACATGTGAAAGACAAAGAAAAACTGAAAGACATCAACGGGTTCTTTTCATTTTGGTAAATTTTTTTTTTTTTTTTGCGTATTGATGATTTTCATTTATTATTACAAAACTACGCTTACTTATGTAATGTTATCCCATCCTTTACATAGCTGGAGGTATTGCTTCTCATTCCACGTCATTTAATGCTACAGAGGGGCCTATTTTTCGTTTTTTACTCGATCAATTTCCGAGCACGGTCGAACACGGACTGAGGGCGGCTATAGGCACAAAACGTAGCGTTAGTACTGATACTGCTAACGTTTGGCTGGTGAGGGGGCACGCTATGCTCAGTCAACTGGTTGTATGGTCTGTGGTTTTAAGTGTCAATTTTTGAAATATTCATTGTATTTACGTTTTCTTGTCTCTTTCTTGTAGGTTAGGTTAGGGTTCGACATAAATAATTAAGTAGTGGTAGTGTAGTGGTAGTTAGGTTCTATCGGGTTAATAAACCTAACAGATTACAATCAACCGAAAAATAATCCGTTATATTGTAATCATTCGACAGTTTACAATTTCGCGAGTTAGATTATAATCTAACGGTTTTTACAATCTAACGGTGACATATATAAACAAAAACCTACACTCTCCCATCACCCTACACACGCGGCTAACTTCTGAGTGTACATACCTGTAAGTACATAATGCCTAAGCCACTCTGCCCTATGGGGTTGTTGAGGTCGGTTGCCTTCTTGAAATACTGCAGTGCAGTCTCGTTGTCTGGCTTGATGCCATTACCACCCTCTAGGTATATCTGGAGACCAAATTAGAGTTTTTTTTTTTATTCCACTACAGGTTAGCCATTGGGGCCAATTCTGTTTAGCATAATCTCTAAACTTAACTAAAATGACAGCTCTATTTATATTTCTCTTTCATAATACTTCCTATGGAAAGGCACTGGGTTTGGGGTGTAAAATATAACTAAACTAACTTCTTGCATAGGCTACCAGCCTGCGGAAATGTTAAAATTGCGAATTCATAACATTATTTATTTTCATTTATTTAATTTTAGGACACCCAACAGGTTAAAATACATTAACAAAAGAAATATAATATACAGTAATGTAGTAAACATAATTAAATATGCATTAGTATGAAGTATGGATTCTTTCAACTCACCTTCCCAAGGAAAGCATTGGCAACGGCGTTCCCAGTCTTAGCGGCTTGCTTAAAGTAATGCAACGCTTTGTTGAGATCGAGAGTAACCCCGCGGCCGCCTTGGAAGTGCAACTGACCTAGACCGACCTGTTTAACATTAAAATTAAATTTAAATAATACCTAGTATAAAACGCATAAACGATTTAATCTAGTTTCCGAAGGCAACACTTGACAATTACGTTGTACGCTCTGTCAATACAAACTTACCCGTTGACCTAGGTGAGCGACGCGATACGACGCCATAGAAAATGACAGAACGTAGAACTTGTCTACAACGTAGGCCACGTGACGGATCAGCTACTGTTTGATACTGTCGCGACGCGTCGAATCGAGTCGCGGTGTCGCGTTTGTCGCTCGCGTAGGAGAACGGGTTAGACCAAGCGAAGGTCTACCTATTTACTTTACGTATACCTTATCACGTACACGAACGATAACGTAATAGGAAGTTTGACTTACTTTTGTAAGCAAATATTGTAAACTAGATGATGCCCGCGACTTCGTCCGCTTGGATTAAGTTTCTTTGATTCCCGCGGGAACTCTTTAATTTTTCGGGATAGATAGCTTATGTCCTTCCCCGGGATACAACCTGACCCTGTACCAAATTTCATCAAAATCGGTTGAACAGATGGGCTGTGAAAGCGTAGCAGAAAGACAGACTGACACACTTTGCATTTATAATATTAGTATGGATTGTTGTTTTCATGGGCAAATAAACCGATTACTTATCTATCTATGTACCTGTGCCTGCACATCTCCCTTCTCCGCTAGTAGCTGGTAATACTCGATGAGATCAGTGTCGAGCGCCGAGCCGGGGGAACCCCCGTCCGCTTCGTCCATCAGCCTCACGCGTTGTACCGCTGGCCCGCCGCTCAGGCTCACTTGGCTTGCCACTGGTAAAGAACAACACGATTTTATAATCTACCCCCCGATTGTGTAAGGAAATCGAAATCGTAACCGTTTGCTAAACGGATAATTCGACCTGTTTAAGGAGTTCATAGATGCCTGCAAAAAAAGCATGTATTAACTCTGTAGCGGTTACCACAGTGCAAACTAGATGGCGCTAATTGTATATACGCCGCAGGATAAGATATTCGACTGAAAACTTAAAAGTTACATACAAGCCTAAATCACGATATCGAAGTTTCCTGAGAATAGCGCCTATATATAGACTGTTCAAATTCACAACAGTCTGACCGGAAGGGTCCACGGGCACGACCCCAGCTCGGAGAAAGATGTTCGTATAGGTGCGGAGGAGTACATATCACTCACTCGTCCCACAACTCCATACAGTTCGAGTAATACGTTTTAAGCTGTCAAATGGAGGAATTCCAGGGGAGTTTTCTTAGCAGCGTGATGTCGAGTGACCTAGTGACCTACCTTTGTTGGCGACCTTCATGTAAAGATCCAGGGCTTTGGGGCAGGAGCTAGTGAGGGTGACGCCGGCCCAGTAGCGGTAAGCGAGCGCCATCTGCGCATAGTCGCTGTCTCCTAGCGCGCCCATCGTGTAGTGCACAAGCGCGCGAGCCTGCGACACGGGCACCGCTATACCCGTGGCGTATAGGAAACCCATGCCCTACGACAAACAATCACTGACACTATAATACAACCATATTTAATCGACTGTATGTAAGTTGACCCAAAATGGCAGTCGTCTGCGCACAGAGCCGAGCGGAGCATGCGCGGGGAACGAGGAGCTCGTGGCGCCCCTCATACCGCATTTCGTTTGACACCCGAAATGTGTTTCTGCACAGGGTTAAACTTACGCCGCGGATATTATACCTACATCCCTTAATAGTGAAGTTTCTATAGAAAGAACCCATAAACGGCAGACCTACGGTATAGTATTAAGACTGGCCAAATTTCTGTGCTACACTACTGCCTTGGAATACCATCATACTATAAAGTGTAATTTTTCTATATGTTATACAGAATACTTTAAGAATAAGATATCACGCCATTCATTACCTACAACTTTGGATGGTTGTAACTTATAACGCTCTACTTTTAATTAACTATAGGAATCGTACCATAGAAAATCAGAATTATATGTTTCTTGGGCAACTATTTAAAGTTGTGTTCCAGTTTTGAGGATACTAATTCCTCGTTCGACATTGTTTATAATCAGCTAGCTCTTGACTGCAAGAAATTATAGAACAAGATATTGTGAACAATGAATTGTAATTGAATATTGAAAATTTTAATGAAATAGTGTGAAAAATGTGGACAAAATTTATTAAGTGCTTAATGTTGATGTGGTTAACTGCAAATTTGACAAACACCTTGCGCTCGCTACGCTCATGCTATCCGATACTTACCGCATGGGCATCAGCATTTCCTTCCGTAGCCAGCTCTTCAAATATGGTCTTAGCTTTCTGTACATCTAATTCCACGCCCTCGCCATAGATATAGGACCAGGCGAGTTTGATCTTAGCCGGCACGTAGCCTTTGTCGGCTGCTTGTTTGACTTGTAGGATCGCGCCGCGCAGGTCGGGGGATCTACGGTCTAGCTTAGCTACTGCCGCTTCGTACAGGTCTTTGGCTGTGAATAATTATTTAAACTAAGCAAAAACCTAATGATGATTTATATTACTAAAACAAAATATTTTTAAGAGACAAAAAAGGAAATTTTCATCTGTTTTATTAAAATGTAGATATGTATTCAGAGCTTTCTGGTTTGATTTGTGTAATTTTTTTCTCATGTTTAATGTTTATCATGCTACAACTTCAACATTCAACATTGTTGCATATAATTAAAGCCACTATAAATAGAGTGCTACTTTTAAAAACGTATTTATGTATTACAAAGTAGCATTGCTGGCATCTTTTATTTTTTTATAAAGCCCAGACATTACAATGGTGCTGCTTATTCTAGTACGATGATATTTTATATTATGAAACACTAATTCTTAACTTCTATACCATTTTGTACTGCCTCGTAAGGTTTGAGAGTTGGAACTTGCTGTTTTTGCTCAACTATTGAGAGTCTAACGGCCGGTTTCTGAATTGAGGATTTCATGTCGAGTCCGTCTCAAAGACTGCTTCAGGACTAATTAAGCAAATTTTTGTTTCTGAATTGATATTGGGCCGGTTTCTGAATTAAGCATTCAAGCAAAAACAGCAAGTTCCAACTCTCAAACCTTACACAATATCAATTCAGAAACAAAAATTTGCTTAATTAGTCCTTGAGTAGTCTTTGAGACAGATTCAACATGAAATTCTCAATTCAGAAACCGGCCGTTAGACTCTCAATAGTTGAGGGCATCAGCTAATAATTATTATTAAAAATACCTTCTAATAATTCAGGCGTCAGCTCAGGCTCCTCTTGTTCAGGTAGAGGTGGTAGTGTATCTAGAATATCCTGAGGATTTTCTTCTGGACTCTGCAACAAAAGGCAGGCGAAATAGCACCTTTACACATGTCTGTCTGGTAGTTTACAGCTTGTCAATCTTATCCAAACGAGTGGCGGAGGCGCGACCGTCAATTTTAGATCAATTTTAGGATCAGAGGCATTTTAGGATCAAGACGGATACCTATCATTCTATAGTTCGAAAATTCGCCACATGCATGGACAAGTTTGTCTGTCAGAAGCATGCCACAGATAACACAAGTTTTAACCCAGAAGACATGTTGAAGATGTCTCTGAATAAATTCAAAGTTAATGTAAAACGTAAACTCATTAAAAAATCTTATTACCATGTAAAGGATTACTTAAATGACAAGGAAGCTTGGCAATGATTTGCTCTAACGGCTCAGATAGTCCCTTAGTTAAGATGATTTGTGAAATGGTGATAATAATAAAAAAACCAGCTGAGTTTGTTGTGGGCTCTTCTCCGACCAGGGCGCGTTTGGAACCCTTGTAGATTTAGTTTTAAGATACTGTGACTGATTATCACCATTACATTTTATAAATAAGTGGACATCAATATGTGTAGTATATCTACCTAAATTGAATAAAACATTATTTGATTTGATTTGATTTGATTTCAACCAAACAAATTAATAAGTAATGCAACCAAAACGTATAAGAGATGTAATAATAAAAAGGAATGGTGATAATAAATTATTATTACTCACAGCAATATCTTAAAACTAAAGCTGAGAAGATAGATAGATAAAATTGACACACTTAAAGTGGAAACAATAAACAAAAAGGTAAAAGATAATACAGAAGGGTGCAAAGGTGGTCTTATTGCTGCCAGACAACCTTTGGGGAGAGGAGATTATCATCAAGAGCACAGGATACTGCAACAGCCCACAACAAAGCTTTTAATCATAACTCTCTGATAAGAAATGGCAGGACATCAAGACTAAACTTTGTAGAACTTGTAACCTGTAGTACTTTTATTTAAAACCTACATAAACAATTGTTACAGTTTCAATTCAACCAATGTCAACATTATTTGGATGAATTATGGATTTATGGCCAGCGAGTGTTAACAAATCAGAGCTCATTACAATTAACACACTGTAGCAATCACTTCTACATAATAAGGCTTCAACAAAAATTAAGAGACTGTAGGTGTATACACACAACGCAAACATGTTAGAAAGAGAAAGACAATATTTAAATTCACCTCATACTCATTTTCATGTAAGACAACACCCTTGGCATCCTGAATCCAGTTACGTTTCATCTTGGTTAGCAACCTCAATGTTTGTTCCATTGGATCTAGACTGCTTTCTTCTTGTACTGGGTCTGTATCTAAAAAAAAATATTGATTAATTACTACTTAAGACTTAATTTAACCGTACACTGTTCTGTTCAATGGTAGATTCACTTGACAATTCAAAAGTACTTGTAATAAGTTTATTTGAATGAAAAAATATGTGTTTGAAAAATATGAGTTTGAGTTGTTGAACTAAAATTAGTTCTAATTTGACTACAACTGTAAAACAAGAACTAGTCACAGCTGTCATCAAATAAAAAAGTATTAAAATATAAAAATTATGTGTCTAGACTTCCTTTATACAAAGTACAGTGTAAGCCTGCAACTCCTGAACTCTGTTTGGTATTTATTGAATTTTTCTACTTTGATTTGGGACTGCAATAATAATCTGTTTCCTGCTAGAAATTGGGTTTTTTCTATTTTCCCATAGAATTAAGACTTTTCCCTGATAAGAAGTATGTCATGCCTATCTTCGGGTATACATTTCTACTCAGCACCAAATTGTGTGTTTAGATTGGATCAACAGGTAGTACCTAAGAACTCAATTATATATCAAAACACTTTTTCATTTATAATATTGGTAAGTATAAGATAAAGTATAGAACAAACAGTCAATACTCTTATAAAGACAAACAAGTAATAATTAATGTAAATAAAAACAAGACGAGAACCTTTATTTTCTTCTTCCCCTTTAAGTAGTCCTGCTGTTTTCCTTATAGCTTCAGCATACTGTCTCATTTCCTCCATTTGTTTGAGCTCTTTATTCATAGCCTCCGATATTTCATTATAATACTCCGGATCGCTATGACCCTCTTCTTTTATATCCTCCAAAGAGGTATCGTCATCCTCTGACTTCTTCCGAGCCTCAGGGCCCAATAGTTCACCGGCCGATAACGCGAAACACAGCCAAACGAGGTACAGTTTTAAATTCTCCATGTTTACATTTATAGTCTTCGAGATTTCGAGATCAGTGTGCTAAAACATTCGACTTACGTGTCCCTAAAATAGTGCAAATTGTGTTGCAAGAAATGTTCGTGTGAGCTTATATTTTAATATACACGGTCGCTCAAGACCACCAATTACGATATTACACGTGTACTTTTAGCTTTAAATTGCATGTTTTTATAAAGAAATAAATATTCTCGTATTTTCAGGCATCAACAATAATTTTCGATGAATTTTATCAAATGTCATTTGTCAAAGTTTTAGTCAAAGTTTTTTGTCAAACTATCACTGTCAATCAGTCAATCACGTTCACAGAATACCTGCTAGACTTTCTGCTAGACTTGTCTCTGACTAGTGACTACGCTAGGGCCAGTGGTGTTGGCAGTCAACGACCTCAATTTACATAGACGGGCCCTGTCAAACAAAGAATGTGGGCGTATTTTTACCACTTTTTACCAACGCCATCGACGCCATCTAGTCTGAAAAGCGGGAACTTGCTTGCAACATATATTGAAAACGTATGACTCGGTCATAGATAATATAGGTCATGGCCATAGAAGCCGTAATGCCAGTTAGCCCTAAAAAAAAAAAATTGCCGCGGAAATTAAATGATTGCGTAATGGATAAAAATATTAAATAGGAAGATTAAATAACGTTTTTTTGGAAATGTGAAATTGTGACTTGAAACACTTACCTTAAAATAAAAATTGTACAGTGCCAAGCTAATAAGACTTTAGATGTTAACCTAAGAATAACAAATTATCTACACGAGGAGCGACCGTGACAGCGCTACGATGGGGACAAAGACAGGTTAGGAACGCGTTCTCATAGTCGGTCGCCAGACCTTTTTCTATGAAAGGGCCCATCTAGTACCTACATGTATATCGATGTTGGCAGTATCTAAAAGCGGCGCTCGGACTCTTTCTATAACTTAAAAAAGGATAATTTAATTAAATCCTTTTGCAGCGGGATGGATGATATTTTTAATGTTTAGTTTTTAGTTTTTAATTTAGTTTTTAATTTAGATTTAATTTAGATTTTAATTTTATCTACTTATATATTCTGTTATCATTATTTTAATTAAATGCTACAATCCTTTTATATCAATGATATTTTTTTGAGTTAAATATTCTTTGATTATGTATATCTAGAGAAAATATTAATGTCTAAGTTTTTTTTACTGTGTAATCCTCAGATCAATGACCTCAGATCAGATGAATGGGTATTTAACACAGAGTATTTAAATAGCAATAAGGATTCAACACGAAGTTGTATGTAAATCCGTGGGATTCAATGGTTCCATTTTTAATTTTGAGATTTGACAAACTATTGACATTAAATTGTCAAAGTCAAAGTCAATTGTAAATTGGTTTTAAGTCAAGCCATGCAAACTCGAGGGTCAAGCAGATGTATCAGTCTGTCCCGGTCATTTTGTATGGCATAACCGGCGCCATCCCTTTCTAACAAAACTGAATTCTAATTGGTTGAATGAATTTTAAACCAGCCAATAAGAAAGCAACCATTTTTTTTATCTGCCAATAAGAAGCCAGCCACCTAATATGAAAATAAAAAACATGGCGTTCAAAGCAAAGCAATTTTTCTGTTGCGAGATTTGTAATTTTTGTGGGAGAATTTCAACGTTGCAAAAGAGTGATTTTATTTTGATTCTATTTTGTTTTATTTTAAATATGTATACCTAGTATGTTATATGCTTGGTATTCTGCTGCAATATGATCTTACATACTTACGAGTTTTACTGTTAAAATTTTCAAGTGCTGAAATACTTAATTTATCCACGATGAAGCGGTATTGTGTTCCTGGGTGTTAAAACACCTTCAATTTACGCATGGTACAGTTTACAAATGAATCTAGGTGAAAGGTGTGGTTAATTGGATCTCCATTTCTCCGCAAATATCCTTAGGTAAGTCCATTTAAAATGTTAGGATGAAGGAAAAAAAGAAGTTCACATTCTTTGTTGGATCATCTTGGTTAAAATCATTAAACATCAGACGCAATCCCTTGCTTGAACTTGCAAAACAAACCTATGTGAAGTTCATTTTTAGAAGTATTTCATATACAATCAGGTAAGGAGGAGTTCTAAATCAGATCCTATCAGTCTCCTCGCTTGCAATAAATAAGCCATTGATGTAGAATTTTAGTACCCATTCTATTTCGATGCACTAAACAGTCTGATCCATCTAAGAATGATCAAGTCCCACATTACAAAGTCTTCTCAAAAAGAGGTAATTCTGTATCTGATTGTAACTATAAGACTTTAGTTGCCCCTACAAATGAGTCCAATGTGTGATGTGAGAGTTCTAAAATAAGTACAAATCCTACTGAACCTGATTGTAACAACAAGACTGTTGTACCTACAAACGAGCAAGTCCTATGTGAGGCTATAAGTAATGAAAATACTGAACCTGGTTTATTAGAGCCAACTGCGACTCGACTGAGCCCTATTCCATCTTATTCCATGCCTTCTGATATTGCTGCTTTACAGAGCACTCCGGTACATGTAAAATCACGTTCTAGACGTCATAAGACACGTGTTAAGTCAGATTTAGTTCCCAGAGTTCGGTTAGGTGAAAATGAGACCTCTCGTAAGCAAAAGCTATGTGTGGGAAATCAAATGTTAAAAATGAAGTTGAGGAATATGACTCTGAGATATAATAAATTAAAATCAAAGTCACTCTCATGGTCTTCTAAAGTAAAACTGTTCATTTAAAAGTATCCTCTTCTGAGTAATTTTAGAAAAATATTATTGGACTCACAATTAAGATTAACTGGTGTAAAAGTAAAAGGTTCGAGATACACAGATGATGAAAAAGTTTTTGCAGTTTCTTTATATAAATTGAGTCCAAAATGTTACAGATTCTTACAAAAACACGGGTTACAGTTACCAAGTAAAACTACTATAGGCTCTATGTTAAGTGACATCCCATTGAGACCAGGTATTAATGAATTTATATTTCAACACTTGGCAGATGCAGCTAAGAACCAAAATTCAATGGGGTTGCAGTGTGTATTGATGTTTGATGAAATGGCAATCAATAAAAATTTGTTTTTTAATTTTCATACTGGGGTCATTGAAGGTTTTGAAGATCTAGGAGGTGGTGAACGCACTAGTAATATTGCTGACAAAGCTTTAGTTTTTATGTTGCCTGGTATTTTTTCATCTTGGAAAATACCAATAGCTTTTTATTTTGTTCGTGATGGAGTAAAAACTTTAAAATTGAAAAATATCTTAAAAGAGATAATTGTAGCAATGTTTAAAACAGGATTTATATTGAGATGTACAGTATCAGATCAAGGCTCGGCCAATGTTGCTGCAATAAATTCATTAATAGCTGACACACGGGAAGAAATACTTCGTAATGACAACGGAGATCCAAATATCTTTCATTATACAATTGACAAGAAATATAAGTTATACCATATGTATGATGTTCCACATCTACTCAAATGTTTTCGCAATAATTTCCAGAAAAAACCCCTGCTGATTGGAACTAAGCGTGCTGAGTGGAAGTTCATTGTGGACCTGTATGCTTCAGATGGCGCAAGGGGCCGTGCAAGAACTACCAAATGACAGACAAACATATTAATCCAAGTTCTTATGACAAGATGAAGGCAAGTATATTTAAAATCCATACTAATATTATAAATCTGCTTTCACGGGTCATCTGTTTAACTGATTTTGATGAAATTTGGTACATAGGTAGGTTGTCCTGGGGCAAGACATTGGCTACTTTTTATCCCTGAAAATGAAAGAATTCCCACAGTTCGAATGAAAAACATTAATCCACGTGGATATGATCTAATATAATAATAAATCCAGTATAATATAATTAATAGAATTTTTCAATGTTGCTGCATCAAATCCATACTAATATTACTAATGCGAAAGTGTGTCTGTCTGTCTGTCTGCCTGCTACGCTTTCACGGCCCATCTGTTCAACCGATTTTGATGAAATTTGGTACAGGGATAGGTTATATCCCGGGGAAGGACATAGGCTACTTGAAAAAACTTGGTCCACGCAGAAGAAGTCGCGGGAATCGTCTAGTTAATAATAAATTGAATATTAGTTGTGTACCATGTGGGCCAAGCGTAGGTCTAACAAACCTAGACTTCACAAACCTTTGTTATGGAGAACCTGTAGGCATGCATAAAACAAAACTCTGAAAAGTTAGATGTGGGGATCAAATCCCAGACCCCGACTAGTAGGCTGAAGTAGGCTATCGCTGCTTTCAATATTGATATTTCTGCTTTTTTTTTCAATTTTAATCAAATTGCAACTTTCTACTTTACAGGTCAAATTAGCTGCGCAAGTCTTCAGCAGAACGGTGTCCACTGCCTTGACGATGAAGATGACGGCATATGAAGATCTGCAAATAGTTCATAATTATTGTGTTCCAGATATTAACATTGATAATGGCTTTTTCACAGCAGAGGTTATCTTATTCATAAACGATTTGTCCGACAGCTTGAACTGTTCTGGCCATACTAGAAGTGAATTATGTAATTCTTTGTCCTTAAATTCAACTCATTTAGAGTTTTGGAATAACGCATTGAAGAAATTACAATCAATGAAATTTGACGCTACAGACTCTAGAGAAAGTAACCCGATCTCGTTACGAAATTTCATTCATGATATAAAAACTGTTAAGCATCTTTGGGCAGATTTAATAAAAATTCTAGGTGTTAAATTCTTAAGTCTGAACCAGGATCCTCTGGATTTTTTTTTCTCTCAAATAAGAGGTCAGGGTGGTGCTAGCACACATCCTGATTCCTGACTGTCATAATTTTGTTTCATTGTTCAAAACATTGTTAATCAATAATATAACGACTGGACAATCTTTGTATGCAATTGCACCGCCGATAATGATAAGATGCTGGGTACTTTTAGTCGTTTAATTAATAGACCAAAATTAGACATTCAGTATAACAACTTTACTTCTGATGTTGTTATACTTTTTGTGAAAATTTTAATTTCATTGAAAATTGTATTCCTTCAGAAAACGTTTTCCAAACTCAAGCTGTCTTATATTGCTGGTGCAATTTGCAAACATTTGTTTCCAAAGCTTAATTGTGGTGATTGTCAGAATTGTAAAAGTACACTATTGTCCAATGAAATTGAACCATTTCATTCTTTGATAGAATTGAAAGAATCTTCTTATTACTCAAGTAATAAGAAGTTATATTACCCATCCAATAATCTCTTGTCTCTGGTTTGGCATTGTATATTATATACTAATTGAACAAACATTGCCAAAAATTTGTAAAGTTTTCATTTACACGGATTTAATCAATAAATTTGAATGTTTATATACATCTTTTTTAACATGCCATGAGCATAAATCAGATTTTTTGAAAGCTTTTGGCTATTTGTGATTAGAATGCAAGTTAGACAATGGTGTATTAACTTCAATAGAAGAATGCACAATGTAGATTCTAGACAAAAAGGAATGGAAATGGAAGATATGCTAAGGACAAAAGTAACTAAGGGCGCTAGCTAGAGAACTGCACGACGCCAAAGTCATTGATATCCGTATACTATTTAAGTGTGTTTGTATGTTTGTCAATTTACTGTTTCAGTGTCCGCGTGGATTAAGGTTTTTAGATTCCCGCGGGAACTCCTTAAACAAGCCTACCTATGTCCTTCTTTAGCGTACAAACTATCCTTATGCCTAATTTCATAAAAATCGGTTGAATAGGGCCGTGAAAGCGTAGCAGACCGACAGACAGACAGACAGACACACTTTCGCATTTATAATATTAATATCGATTACTATCTTTAGCTGTCAACGTTGCCGTTTCCATTCTCAATAGTGTTGAAATAATATTTCTTGTTGATCAAGTTGCTCTACTGTAGCAACCAAGTTTTTTATAAAACTGTTTGATGTAAATTTTGCATGCTTAAAGTATTTATACACATATTATTGATTTGGAATTTTTTTTTATGATATAGGTAGTTGGTTGCTACAGATTTTATGTGAAATTCTTCTATTGTTATTGTTTTTAACTTTCTAATAATTAGCTTGCAATGTAGTAGTATCACATTTTTATCATAACTGAAACAGGTCTGTAATTTATTTTATTGTAGGTAATTGATTGTACATAGTAGATTGTATTTGAGGTAATGGTTTCAACAATTTTCATGTTCTTAATTTTGTTGGTTTCTGTGCTAGAAAGCAAAGCTCCTGAACCGCTTAGATGTTTTTTTTTGTGCATTGCATAGGTAATTCCGCGCTTCAAATGTATACCAGAGGTGGTGCATTAAATATCTTGCGAAAGTTTGGATGGATGTATGGATGGATATATGGATGGATGGATGGATGTATGGATGTTTGTTACTCAATCACGCGCCAACGGCTGAACGGATCTGGCTGAAATTTGGCACAGAGATAGATTATAGTCTGGAATAGCACATAGGCTACTTTTTATCCCGGAAAATTAAGGAGTTCCCGCGGGAACCAAAAAACCTTAATCCACGCGGACGTAGTCGCGGGCATTAGCTAGTATTAATCTAAAAGGGCAAGATTTCTTAAGTATTTTTGAAGTGAAAACTTCTTTAGGCGCGTTGAGCACTTTTGGTAGGGGGTAAAAATGTGGAAAACGTGAAATCGACACCGTTCTTCTTAAGAAAAAAGGTCTTAAGTATAATAATATAGGACATTCGTAATTAAACTTTAATGTCTTAGTTTTAAAGTTTATAGGTATTTGAAATTATTTTATAATTATTAAATATTTTTTTTAATTAGAAAAAAATATATTTCAATATTCGTTTTCACTACTACCGGCAGTCCCTATGACTGCCAATTTTTTTTTTCCTTAATTTCTACAATTTTTTTTCCAATTCAGATTAAATTTTATGCATTACCTTCGTTGATTACCTATCACCTCGAAGCTTAACAGGTTATGAGAGGGTACATTAGGCGTACATTATTTTCAAAATTGTTAAAACTTTCCCCTTGTTCACAGTCGAGGTCTTGATAAGAATGAATAGATCTTGATATTATAATGGCTATTTATGTAATCACTTTCATCATTGCTTTATTTAGAATTTAAAATCGTCATAAGGCTGTGAAGAAGTTAACTGTGTTTTGTAGTACTTAACAGAACAGAATTGTTAGAAATCTAATCAGCGACTGCAGTTGGTACAAAATTTCAGTGTTAACAAAGAATAAAATTCAAAATATTACTCTTTGATATCGCTGAAATTTTGTATATTATAATATACTAGAGGTCGCCCGCGACTTCTTCCGCGTATAATTGTTCATTTCTTATGAGATAATGAAATTTTCCCGCTGCAAACAGCCTATCTATAGACGCTTTTTAATATAGCTTATGCAGGTTTTTAATTGTTTAAAACTGATAACTTAAATGCTGATTTTCATGTCTATACTTCAAAGTCATTAAATTTGTATGTAACTTTTCACCCCCATTTCACCCCTTTTGGGGTGGATTTTCGTAAAATTGCTTTTACAGGTTATTATTATTTAAAGCTATTAAACTAAATCCCGATTTTCAAGTCTCTAACTTCAGAAACATAGGACTTTCATACAAACTTACAACCCCCATTTCACCCTCTGTGGGGTAGATTTTCCTAAAATTGCTTATACATTTTATTATAACTTAAAACTAATAACCTAAATCCCGATTTTCAAGCCTCTTACTTCAAAAACTTGGAACCCTTATGTAAGCTTCCAACCCCCATTTCACCCCTATTGGGGTACGTTTTCGTAAAATTGCTTATACAGGTTTTTATTATTTATAACTATTAACTTAATTGCCTATTTTCAAGTCTCTAACTTCAAAAACAAAGGACTTTCATACAAACTTCCAACCCCTATTTTAACCCTTTAGGGGTGGATTTTCTCAAAACCCTTTCTTAGCTGGCGTCTACACCATAGAAGGAATCTACCTTCCAAACAAGTCTGTACGCTTTATAGTTCCTGAGATATCGTGATTAGTCAGTGAGTGAGTGAGTTGTATTTCGCTTTTATATAAAGATTATTATTGAAGTGAAACTTCTTTAAAATCGTTGCGATTTGTAAATTCGATGAAACGAAAAAGCGACACTAAAAAGAGACAAACATATTAATTATGGGATTTAGCTTGCGAGAGAATGTGATTTTGATGCTCTGATAGGCAACTTTTATGAAGTTTCACTTCTGCCGTGTGAATTGTACACATACGGTTTTTTTAATGAGGAGTGGCTATGTATTTTGTAATAAAAATTTAAAAAATAAAAGCTGTTGAGTTTCTTGCCGGTTCTTCTCAGTAGACTGCTTTCCGAACCGGTGGTAAATTATTGAAATAAAATTCTTATTATTATAAATATCCCGATTTTGTTTTATTTTTCCATTAAATCTATTTTTATGGCTACCAGTATATATAAAAACCGCAAAAATATAGCAAAAATCGGTAAAAAAACCGGTACGTATCGATTAAAATATTGCTGTCAAAATTATACCGTTTTTCTAAATTATCGATTCGAACCCAGAGCCGCACCAGAAAAAAATTGTTACTACATCCGCTTCCGATCTCCCACCACTAGATTTGATCTATATATACATAGTATTAGAAAGAGGTCACGTCGGGGAGACGCATTATATAATGAGAGAAAGCGGGACACAAGATAAATTAACAATGGTCAAAATTATATATATTCCTTGCCTCCCCCAACGTCTGCGCTTCATTTTAGTAAGCTATCTTTAATCTATGGACTTGCCGTCTTCTTTTTTTTCTGGTCGGTGGTTTAAGTTTTGTTTTGCGAAATTTTGCACCATCTAAACATTGCAAAAAGTGTAAATATCTCAAAATTAAGTCCTAATAATGCGTGTAAATATTCTATCTTAGATCAACACTTGAAGGCTTCACCAAAATAAAATATTTATAAGATATTCCTTTTCTTCACGAAATTATGTTACGGCTACCAGTTTTGAGGTGTACAATCCGGAAGAACTCCCAACTAAGGAGGAAATCGTCGAGCAGCGATATAAGAAATACATATATTGAGTATTTCGTTGAGAATCATGAACATAAACACGTAAAATCAAGTTCTGTTGTGCCCTTATGTGATCCTACTGTGCCCTTTGTAAATGCCGGGATGAACCAGGTACCTTTAACTTCTCACTAATATGCATAGTAAATGTTTGTAGAACAAAGTCTGAAGTCTGAACCTTTAATGCTGACAGCATATTTGGCGAGAATTCATAAACAAACAATTTATTTATATGATTGACTAACTGAATCGTGCAACATCGTCCGCGTGGATTGAGGTTTTTTGGTTCCCGCAGGAACTAATTTTCCGGCTTTAAAAGTAGCCTATGTGTTATTTTAGACTATAATCTATCTCTGTGCCAAATCTCATCCAGGTCCATTCAGCCATTCTGGCATGATTGAGTAATAAACATCCATTCATCCATCAAAACTTTCGCATTTGTAATATTAGTATAGTAGATTTATCCATTGAATAACAAGATCAATATAAGCTGTCCACTAGAGCCTGTGCTAAACTCAAAGCTTGGATAAGGATTATAGCCATATTACAAAAGATTGGATATAATTGAACAGCACAGGAATGAAAGGAACAGTATGACATTGTGGCCAATTCTGTTTAACACAATCTCTAAATGATAGCACTAAATCTAGTGCTGTCCCTTTCTGCAGGGAGTATTACCAAAGGGAAGAAAGGGTTCAGTTCAATTTAGAGATTGTGTACAAAAGAATTGGCCTATTTAACTGATTAACTTTATAAGATGGACTGAAAGTTTATAGGTAGATCGATTAAGATCACCTGAATCATGGCTTTAACTAAATTGAGAAGCAGAATAGGCATGATGACTGATTTTGAAAAATGGTCAGATTATGTTCGGAAGTATCTAATATTTCGAAAAAATATCTTATTTCAGCAGAAAAATAAAGTTTGGTAGATAAAATTAGCATTTGAAATTTAAATTTTAAAATTCACGCCAAAACGTTCGGCGGTGTCATGGCGGCGTTGTGACGTCACTATTGTTATTACCGATGTACTCTGTGCAGTGTGCAGTAAGCAATGGTGTGATTTTCAAAGCTCGAAAACAAACAATTGTGATGTCATTCGCTTCTTGGTGTTTTACCAAACATGGCGGATTGCTGTATTTTATAGTTTTATTTTATCAAAATAAATAGCAATCTCACTAGAAATAGAAAAATAAATACATTTTTTATAATCCATGAATCCTATTTCATTAGATAAATTCATAATTTCATTGATTCTTGGTTACTGTCATCATGCCTATTAAACACTTTTTTTGTCCCATTTATTTGTATACTGACTTTTATAAAATTATTTCAAAACACGTTTTACATAAATATATAAAAATACTACACAAAACATGTTTAAAAATAATCCTGCAAAACTTCCACTCACTGCAGGGCCCTAAGGACCCAAGAAGCCGGTGGTCAGGGCTCCAGAGATAGGAACTTCCTCACAATTCCTATTAATAAAATAAAATAGCCTTTTATTACAGAGCTTTTACACAATTATAGTTTATACAGATTGATCACAAAGAATCCTATTAATAGTACCTACTATATATTTTTTCAGTTCAAAGGTGTGTTCCTTGGAGTGGTAGACGCCCCATGCTCCAGGGCAGTGAACTCTCAGAAGTGTGTGAGGGTGGGCGGTAAACACAATGATTTAGACTTGGTGGGCATGGATGGACATCATCATACATTCTTTGAGATGCTCGGCAACTGGTCTTTTGGAGATTATTATAAGGTTTGTCACAATCTTAAGAGATTGCAGTGAGATTTTTGAACCCTATTTAAATCCCTTAAATAATCTCACTGTGTATCTCAAGCTTTTATTCTTGTAGTGTCATAACTGCCATATATTGGATTTGTTTTTTTTTAACCTATAAATACTTAATTAATTACAGAAGGAAGCATGTCAAATGGCCTGGGACCTCCTGCTGGGTCCGTATAGGTTGAAGCCCGAAAATCTGCTGGTGACTTACTTTGCGGGTGACGCAGTGATAGGGCTGCAAGAAGACAAGGAGTGCAGGGATATTTGGAAGCAGATAGGGTAAAACTGTTTTAGATTAAAGATTTGTCCAATCTGCGTCATAGTCAAGTCATTTGAAAAAATCAACTGTAAGAAATTTGGTACAGTTATCAAAAACTATTAAAAAAAGAAATATGGACCTCCTGAACATGAAAATCGAGAGTCCAAAAGTATTTTGGTTTACCCATAACACACGAACACACATTTTTTATAATTATAATATGTGAACATGGGTTGATCATTTTTGTCAGCCTTATCACAGATCTGCAGGCCGAGTGGGAGTTCTTTTACGTATTCGATTACACACACCGTTAACTACCATTTTTAAGGAATTGATCGAGTGTTAGCTGTCAAGCACTTGACATTTCCATAAAAAATCGTAGTTAACGTTGTCGCAATCGAATGGAAAGAAATTGTCTTACTGGCTCACTGGGCTCTATTTGGGCTGCAAATTTCAAACACCAACCTCAGTTTTTTTACCCTAGCGATTTGGTCTACAATAATGTGGTGTCATCCATCCATCCATCAGCCTGTATGCATCCACTGCTGGAAATAGGCCTTTGCGGGAGCGCGCCACCAAACACGGTCCTCCGCCTTCCTCATCCACCTGCTGCCCGAAGGCAATAAAGTTCAACTCACGACAGAATCAAGTCAGGCGCGCCTTATATTTTTAAGGATGATTACACAAGGATTATGACCTACCATTGACTACCCATCCAGACACGAGCTCTTTAACAAATTTTTTTTTCTCCTGTCTTTTTCTGTATCTCAGCAATCTGTCTTGCAACATTGAGCCGAGCGATTGTGGGTGGCGGATTTGTATTTTAGAGCAAGGTAACCCCCTCCACTGTCGGAATTCCCTATTTGCTAAAGAATCTACAGGGCAGATCCGAGACACTATTCCGTTTCAATCGGCAGAGTCGGAGGCTGCCTTCTCCCTCCAATTTATTTGCCAGGTCGTTGACACGAACCGCGAGTCACTCTTGATATTTTTTACTATTTGCCTCAATTAATAAATCAACAAAATAAATAAATATTCTGGCAGGGTACCAGCAAGCCGCATTAAGGCCCACGGCGCAAGAGACAACTTCTGGGAGATGGGCCCCACTGGTCCGTGCGGGCCGTGCACCGAGGTACACTACGTGCATCCCGACGGAAGCCTCACTGAAATATGGAACATTGTGTTTATACAGTGCAACAGGTATGTTAACACTAGCTGATGCCCTCCACTTCGTCCGCGTGGATTGAGGTATTTTGGGTCCCGCGGGAACATTTTAATTTTCCAAGATTAAAAGTAACCTATGTGTTATTCCTGACTATAATCCAACTCTGCCAAATTCGATCTAGATCCGTTCAGCCGTTCTGACGCGATTGAGTAGCAAACATTGATCTATCCAAACTTTCGCATTTATAATATTAGCCGCGCGAGTTTCCACCCCTATGTCGTCGACGTTCCATCCACACGTACGACACGCTTTGCGTCTTCATTCCTCATTCGCATGGCTAGGGTCTGGAATACTCTACCTAAAACTGTGTTTCCCACCAATTACAATCCGGGTATCTTTAAATCAAGAGTGAATAGGCATCTTCTAGGCAAGCGCGTCCCATCTTAGGCCGCATCATCACTTCCCATCAGGTGTGATGTGGTCGAATGGTAAGTGGTAGTGAATACAAAAAAAAGTATAGATACAATGGATGATATTAAGCTATTGCATAGCTTCTATCGCGGGCCTTGAGCGTGGAGACCGAATCCAGAAATTCCGTAACGAAAAAACCTAACACTTTGGTTGCTATGACTACTTGTGTTGTTGACTTCAAGTTGTTGAAAATAAAAAGACTATTTTTATGAAAAGATGATTTTGGTTGCTATGACTACTTGTGTTGTTGACTTCAAGTTGTTGAAAATATAAAGGCGAAATAATTTTAAAGAATTATGTTTTCAATAGTCCGGGTGTCCAAGGGGAATCAAAAAACCTCAACAACTTGATTTAATTTGCGTCATCAATATGATTTTATTGCGCTACGGCCTGGCTGTAATTAGAAGTAAGAAGTAGAACTAAGTAACAAGTAATTAGATCGCTGGCTCACGTTATTAGATAGATAAGAGTTAAAAAACTGATAGTATTACTGATGACCTCTGAAACATGGTCGCTAACTATGGGCCTCATAACAAGGCTCAGGGTCACTCAGCGGGCGATGGAGAGAGCTATGCTCGGAGTATCCCTGCGTGATCAAATCAGAAATGAGGAGATCCGTAGGCGAACCAGAGTAACCGACATAGCTCGAAGAGTCGCCAAGCTTAAGTGGCAATGGGCGGGGCACATAGTTCGTAGAACACATAGGCGTTGGGGTCCCAAAGTGCTTGAATGGCGGCCTCGCACCGGGAAATGCAGCGTTGGACGACCCCCCACTAGGTGGACGGACGATCTCAAGCGTGCAGCTGGGAGCCGCTGGAAACAAGCGGCACAAGACCGTGCTCTGTGGCGATCCATTCAGGAGACCTTCGTCCAGCATTGGACGTCTACAGGTTGAGACGACGATGACGACGACGATAACTGATTGTTTCATTTGTTCATCAGAGAAGCGGACGGCAAAGTGTCAGGGCTGCGCAAACAACACGTGGACACCGGTATGGGGCTAGAGCGGATGGCAGCCCTACTGCAGGGCGTGCCTTCCAACTATGAGACTGACTTGTTTAGACCGCTCATCGATGCTATACATAAGGTGAGGCTACGTTGATACAAGTATAAATTAAAAATTACCGACATATTGAAGTATCAGAATACCAATTTCGATTTGTTCAGACTTGTGAAAGTTGTTCACAATGCTTTGTCAACTAAAAAAGAGCAAAATAAGTAGTAAGTAAGTTTAGAAAAGAGCGGATGGATTTCAAAATGGTTGAACCGATTTCCTTGAATCATAGCTAAGAACACTCTCAATCAAGTCACCTTTCAGACAAAAGAACTGAATCAAAATCGGTCCATCCGTATCCATCCAATCACATCCTTATGTGGTTGATGTCCAATCTGCACAAAACTTTTTTGCTCAACGTTTCTGACCCGAACCGCTAGGGTGTGGAACACCCTTCCAGCGCACGTGTTTCCTGCCACGTATAACTTAGGTACCTACAAGGCAAGAGTGAATAGGCATCTTCTAGGCAAGCGCGTTCCAACCTGGACCTCATCATTGCTTTACACTAAGCATGACTGTTGTCAAGCGCAAGCCTATCTCACAATAAAAAATATAAAAAAACCGTTTGGGAGCCACAATGCCACAGACAGACACAGATGCGCACGTTACTATTGAACAGAATCAGAATAATATTATTATGGATATGGTTCGCAGCAGGTTTTAGGAGAACTGATTTTAGGAAATCTATACTAATATTATAAATGCGAAAGTTTGGATCGATGGATGTTTGTTACTCAATCACGCCAGAACGCCTGAACGTATCCGGATGAAAAGCACAGAGATAGATTATAGTCTGGAATAACACATAGGCTACTTATTATCCCTGAAAATTAATGACTTCGCGCGAGAACAAAAAAACTTCAATACATCCAAAGTCGCGGGCATCAGCTAGTTGCTTATATTTTAGGGTTGACACATAGCATAACACGTCTCATTTAATGTGGATTACGATTGAATTAAGATGTCAAAATGTTCTCTAGAACAGCAAGGGCGTGTCGGCATACAGCGGCAGTTACAGCGCTGACGCGGCGCTGGAGCAAGCGTACCGCCGGCTGGCGGACCACGCGCGGATGATCAGTATTTGTTTAGCCGACGGCGTTTTCCCCTCCACTAGGTATGACACCTTTTACCTTTGCCTTTTAGAACACAGCTGAAAATAAGCCTTATCAACTTTCGTGTATACGGTCATTTGGTTGTTGTACGTGGAAAGTTTCTCGGGAATTTTTAAAATTGGTTTATAGGTTTATAGATTTCGACGTGCTCTTTCCGAATTTTCACTTTGCCACCTCGTATCCTTGCCGCTCGCGCCGCCATATTGGAAAAATGGCGCCCATAAAAACAGTTTTTTGACAACTCCTAACGAACTGATCCCGCAAGTTTTCGTTTAGGTTATCGCCCAGTTTGCAGTGGCGCGTTAATTTTTTTAACTCAGCGACGTAGCTGGCGATGTTTTCGTCTGCTGCCTGTCTCCTCTGCCTAAATTTGAACCTTTCCGCCAAAACCGACAGCGCCGGTTGCAAATGCCGATGCAATAGGTCGATGGCGTCCTCATACTTCAACTCCGACGGCTTCTTTGGGCTGGACAAGTTAACTCGAAGTTCGTACGCCTCATCTCCCATCACTGCTATTAACGTGGGCAGTTTGAGGTCACTCTTCACGTTGTTGACCGTGAAATACATCTCGAGCCGCTCGATATACGATGACCACACCCCCGTTTTCATATCGAACTCCTTCACTTTCCCGATCGACATGGTGCAAAAAAAACTAAATAAACTACGCACGCAATATCTGTACACTGTAAATCCAATCCTCGTTAGCCACTGTGATATAGATAAGGTTTATAAGGTACAATAAGACGCAGACGATGCTCACTCAACGGTCGTTTATTCCGAACTGCCTTACCGAAAGTCCTACCCACATCACAGACTATTAAATAATTAATTGTTTTCTTTTCAGTCTCAATCTAAAACAAATCATGCGCAAATCGTACAAAATAAGCACAGACGTGTTCCAAAACCCCGACTTACTTTCGATCCTATACAACGAAGTAAGAAAGACACTAGGTGATACTTACCCCGAATTGGTAGCAAAGGAGAAAGAGGCAAAGTTAATAATAGAGCATGAGAAAGAGAGCTATGCCAAATTGAGGACGACTCTGAAGAAAAAGTGGAAGGATTTGGTTAAGGGCTACCCTGAAGTAGAGGCTTTGAGAGATGTCGAACTAGCGGGCTTTGCGCTTGGATACAGGGAAATGAAAGAGGTACGTATTCCTTGATTTTTATAGAGTACTTCATGCCGTTTCCGGCTCACTATTGAGCACGGGTCTTCTCAGAATGAGAAAGATTTAGCCATAGTCCACCACGCTGGCCAAGTGCGGGTTGACAGACTTCATACACCTTTGAGAACTGCACCTTTGGACATGCCCAAGAGTACTTCTCTCTCTCTTATTTCTTAAAACGCACATAACTCAGTAAGGCTAGTATCGCTTGTATTTAACTTTTCGCTAAATGTAAGTTAAACGCGATGATGATCTACTTCGAAAAAAAAATGAATTGAGCATAGAAATGTGTAGTCTCACAAACTTATCTGATCCGGTGACAGCGACGCTGTTATTTGTTGAAAATAAACTCAACAGTCATAAAAATTTGTTTCAAATTTAGCTACCAGGCCAAATAAGTTGGTGGGACTATAACAGGGACTAATAACAATATATATAGCTTAATAGACAATAGATATAGCTTACTAGACGAAACCACGAAATCTGAAGTTGCCGTAAATATTGAAAGGGGCAATTCTAACATTAAAGCTGTAAATATTTTACTAAAGTTATTTAAACTAAATGCATGAAATATTTTATCCATTTCAGACAATGACGAAGTTAAAATCCAAAATAATGCCTGGAGAGTTAGTATTTAAACTATACGACACCCACGGTTTCCAAGAGGACATCATCCAAAGGATAGCCAAACTGAACAACTTCGAAATTGACAAGAAAGGCTTCTGGAAACTCCTGACCGACCACAAGATGAGACACAAAACCGCCTTCATAGAACAGACTTCAAAAAAAGGGATGCTATTCGACAAAGCCATAGAAAAGTTGTACGAAAATGGCATAAAAAATACTGACGATACCCCCAAATACGACTTAGTACAATCGAATAACCAAATCACCTTTAAACCTTTAGAAACAAAATTAGTAGCTTTATTAAATGAAGACTTAGAATGGATAGACTTTTCCGAGCCGAGCGAAAATCGACCTTATTATCTAGTAACTGAAAGCACGAATTTCTACTGCGAAGAGGGTGGCCAAATCGCTGATGATGGACTAGCATATTTCAGCGAAGACATAGGTTTTAAAGTAGAAAGCGTTTTCAAAATACGCGACATCGTTTTCCATAAAGGCTATTTCGTTTTGAATACAGATAAAGATGAAAATAGTTTGTACAAAATAAGTTTATATGTTAATAGTGGGCAAAATTTGACTTTGGAAGTGGACGGTGTTAAAAGACTGAATGTAATGAAGAATCACACTGGGGTGCATCTATTGAATGCAGCTATTAGGAAGGTCTTGAGGCACAGTGTGATATGTCAAATTGGTTCGAGTGTGACGGAGAAGGGGCTGTCTTTGAATCTGTCGGTTTATGGGGAGAAGCTAACTCAAAAGGTTGTTTTGGAAGCTCAGGAGCTGGTACGGTAAGTTTCCTTACTTTCTGACGTGCAATAGCATATTTTCGCGTGTAGTATGGAACTGACTTCGACAGTTTGTCCGAGAGCTGCGCAAACACGCACACGCACCTCTCAGCTCGGGGACAACCTCTCAGCTCGGGGACGACAATTTGATTGGCACTAACTATACGGGTTTAATTAAAAACATACTAATAATCTCTTAAGTGTAGTTTTTGTACGTAATCTGAACAACTTTTATTCTGCGACTTATACATTTTTGGTGAAAAAAATATTTTTTGACGCAAAAATAAAAATATTTTAAATGGCTGCTCTAAGACAGCATTACTCCACGCGACACGTGGTCGGCGGGCGGTGAACCGGTTATCGTTATACTAATCGATAACTGCCTAAAAGATTTTCAGTATTACGTAGAGAAATGTCCTTGATTAAATTAACTCAGTATATTTGAATTTTAAAAAATCCTATTATTTATTATTGTTGTGGCCCGTTTCAATTTCTTATCGTTGTTCGACAGTGAGGCGATCAGATCAAACGCACCAATAGTGACTCAAGTTCTGAACAGCACTCAGCTGTCGATGCAACTGCCCAGCGTGCTGACGGTCCCCGGGGAGACATATCCGGAAACCGGTATCCGATTGGTGTCCAGCGCGCCACCTCTGATCTCTAGGTGAGTGTCTGCTAAAAATAAATATTAAAATTGGCATTCATTGGGCCTGCCCGCCTGCCGATAGAAGTGAAAACGAGTATTTAAATATTTTTTTAATAATTAAAATATAAACCTTAAAACTAAGGCATTAAAGTTTACTTACGAATGTAGTATATTTATATTTAAGACCTTTTGTCTGCGTAATAACGCGAGCATATTGCCGTTCGCGAGCATGTCTGTCACGCGAATCCACAAGTTTACCCCCTACCAAAAAGTGCTTAACGTCAAAGTTTTCACTTCAATAATATGAAATGACTACTATCTTCGGTTTACCCTTATATGTTCGCTCTGTCAGAGAGTTGTGTTGCGGCACGCACGTGCCGTCGGCGGGCGCGCTGCAGGAGTTCTGCGTCACGCAAGTGAAGGGCGCGGGCGGGAACACGCCGCTACTGTACGCATTGACAGGCGAAGCGGCGGCGCAGGTACGAGCTTATATATCCTACAAACTTGTGTGACCCGGTGACAGCGACGCTGTTACTACATTTTATATTATACGAGATAGCTGCACTTTTGGTAACTATCCCCAGAAAGGCTGATTCAGTATTAGGTGGATGTAGGGCTCTCCACTGATGACAAAAGTGAAATGCTGCCCGCATGCGGATAAGCCTTTCGCTAGATATGGCCGCTGCAAAACGGTTTATGGTTAAGTACCAAAAATAAACCATAGTTATGGTTGGTTGGTAGAAAGGCTGATTCTTGTACAATATTAACGTATGCGCAATACCTATGTGAACAGTATAAGAACTGACGCTATTCATCGGGCCTTTCACTTGATATCACCTCAAAGACGTTATGAACATACATACTGTAAATAAATATTAGCAATTATTGTCGTCACGTTGATTGCTATTAAAAATTATGAAGGCGTAAAAATTTATTTAACAGCAATCAACGTGACGACATAATAATTGCTAATATTTTTTTGCAATACTGAAGACCTTTTCTAAAAATTTAGTAATTCATTTGTCTGCAACAGTATACGTTTTTATAATTACTTCCAGATGACATATTGGAGATATCTCTCAACAAGTTCGAAGTTTTTGCATTTCTTTATTAGCCCTCGTATGGGGCAAGTTTTCTCAAAATTTTCCCCTTACACGTAGATTGCACTACACTACATAATGGATTAAATATTCTTCGTTTTATTAAAATCGGCTGTCTACTTTCTTTTAACCGACTTTAAAGCGATTGGCGCTGTACTTTGTCTAATTTAGGATGATAATTATGACATATGAGAGGTGTATAGCAATAGTGAAGGACTAGAGTGTGACAGACTGAAGCAGTACTATTCAAATGGCTTCTGCCTAAATTATCTTCCTTTACTTTATTTAAGTTTTTTTATTATTTATTTTTAAGTTAGACAAACAATAATTTTAAGTAAGATATTTCTGTTGCTAGGCACGCGAGTTGTTCTGTCGCGCTCAAAAGCTAGCGGAGGTGATAGAGCTGGCTGACCCTGAGCGAGTAAAGGACGAGGTGTCCGCAATCAAGCAAGAATTGTCCGCACTGACCGGCCCGAGCGGCGCGCCGTGCGGCGAATACAAGGACTGTCTGGAATTACTGGACAGGTTGACGAAAACGGCTACCACGAACAAGAATGATTTGGCTTTACAGTGAGTATATTACCTTGTGTCGTCGTCTCAATCTACAGACGTCAACTGCTGGACTTCTATAGATTGAGGAGACGCTCGTGCATAGATCTCCATTCTCCACATAGTATGGTCTTGTGTCAAATTACTTAAATCTTGTTTAATCTTTAAAACTTTAAAATCAAAATAGTTCTCTCTCTCCAGTCTATCCTTCATTGCTGAAGATCGTGGTCATGGGGAATTTGCAACCTTGTGCGGATTAAATTTTTCCATTGGGTTCTATCAGAGGCCAGTCTTGCACTTGGAATCCACTTAGCTGGTCTGACCATCTGGTTGGTGAGCGGCCTCTCGATCTTTTGTCCTCGGTGTTGCCCGTCACTATAAGCTTTTCTAAGCAGTCGTTCCCACGTCGCATGATGTGACCAAAGAAAGAGAGCAGGCGTTGGTAACTTAAGTTATATAAGCTACAAATTAGCTTAAATAACTATTTTGTTTTTAAAGTTTAAAATATCATATTCCAGCTTCTATTGATCTGTTTTTGAGAAAACAAACTATTTCAGAGCAATAGCCAAGGCGGAAGTGGCGGAGGCCTGCGAGGAGGCGCGTCGGTCGGGGCGCAGGTTCGCGGTGCATTTCCTGCGATGCTCCTACCTCATGCAGAGCGGGAGCGTGCGCGCCACTGTCGCCGCTGAGCAGCCGCTGCCCGCGCTGCTGCTGGGCTGTGCGGGCGGGACCGTCGTCGCCGCTGCTAGAGTGCCACAGGTGACTAGTCTCTCTCTCTCTCTCTGCGTCGTATTCCTCGTTGCTGAGGGTCGTGACTATTAATCGCATAATGGTAGAGGTTCTCTTCGGATAATAATGCGGTGGGTTCACAGTGAAACCTGACACTTTAGAAGTCCCAAACTCTAAATTTGAGTCTCGCTAACAGCTCACTTCTTAAGTGCATACAAAAGAACCTCGAAAACATCATGCATATTTGTTTCAGGATATGGTAACTCCAAGTTTCACGGCGGAAAAGTGGCTCTCCTGTCTGCTGCCCATCTTTAAGGCCACCATGCTACCACCTACTGCGGATCGCTCTACACTCACACACGCCGAGATGACCGACACTAAGGTGAGACCAGACTGTGACGAGCCGTGAAATCCAGACTTGCAATATCTCTTAATAATATTTTCAATAATTGTGAAAGTCGCACTATCTGCAATAAGTGCTCTACTAAAACCACCTAGTTTTTGATTCAGTTTGATTTAATGTAAAAAGTGCGATACCATAATACCAGTCCAAAATTATCATAATTAGGGTTCCGTACCCAAAGGGTAAAAACGGGACCCTATTACTAAGACTCCGCTGTCTGTCTGTCTGTCTGTCTCCAGGCTGTATCTCATAGACCGTGATAGCTAGAAAGCTGAAATTTTCACAAATGATGTATTTCCGTTGCCGCTATAACAACAAATACTAAAAATTAAAAATATATATATATTAAGGGGGGTCCCCATACAATAAACGTGTTTTTTTTCGTATTTTTTTGCTCAATATTAAAAACGGTAACAGGTAGACGGTTCAAATTTTCACAGAATACTAACTTGTATATTACCTTTCAAAATAAATAATTAAATATCAATAAAGTAAATATTAAAGGGGGGCTCCCATACAACAAACGTAATTTTTTGATATAAACAGTAAACCTCTACAAACAAAGTTAGTTTTGCGGTTCATTAACAAAGGTAATTATACCTACTTCTTGAGTACGGAACCCTCGGTGCGCGAGTCCGACTCGCACTTGGCCGGTTTTTTTTTATTATAGGAGATAGCTGCACTTGTGGTAACTTTAAATAATTAAGCAACTAGATGATGCCCGCGACTTCGTCCGCGTGGATTAATGTTTTTGGATTCCCGCGGGAACTCTTCAATTTTCCGGGATAAAAAGTAGCTTATGTCCTTCCCCGGGATGTAACCTATCTCTGTACCAAATTTCATCAAAATCGGTTGAGTAGTTGGGCCGTGAGAGCGTAGCAGACAGACAGACAGACACACTTTCGCATTTATAATATTAGTATGGATTATTAGATCGTCACGATGATTGCTAATAAATATTATTAAGGCGTAAGAATAGGACAGCAATTAATTTTACGCCTTCATAATATTTATTAGCAATCAACGTGACAACACGTCATAATATTATATTATACAATCTAATAATTGCTAATAAATATTTAAAGTTAGTAAGTTTATCGAGTCTTTAAGAGGTGATATCTAGTAAACGGCCCGATGAATAGCATCAGTTTTTATACTGTTTACATAGGTACTGCGCATACTTTAATTCTGTACAAGAATCAGCCTTTCTAGTTATGGTTCATTTCTGGTAACCATAACACGTCTTTGAGCGGCCATATCTAGTGAAATGCCCATCAGTATGCGGGCAGACTTTCACTTTCATCATCAGTGGAGAGCCCTACACTCAACTTATTCTAAATCAGCCTTCCTGGTGATAGTTACCAAAAGTGCAGCTATCTCTTAGTCTATTTCTTGTCAAGACTTGGATCGGCCAAGTTTGTCGAAAGTGCAACGAAATCACTGAGACAACACAACAATAACTGAAAATGTTATTTCTTATCCATTGATCAGAAATATAATATGTCAGTGGCTAAGTGTTATAAAAAATAGGCCACATTGTCTAGCAGTCTATAGGCTTTCTGTGTTTGCATCAGGTGAGTCTCATCAACTGCGAGCAACTGGTCCAAGACGCTATGCGCGTGGCCATCAAATATGCGCAGGCGCACTATCCGCACGCGGACGACGGCGCTGACAAACCCGCACAAAACAGACAGCAAAACTGACACGCGACGAGACAAATACACTAACTCATCTTAGTTATACGGACAGAGTTGTGGGGATAATTAACTTATACCCACAATTGGGTATTTGACAACTATTCAAATAAATTATTTTTTAGTGATTATTAAATAGAGGACCTCCCAAAAATCTTAATATCCACGTCCCTTGTTAGTTTTATGTTCGAAAACCATTTTAAGCTATCGATTAAAGTAAAAATGTTCGTAGAACTTTGATGACGTCACTATTCAATATTTCATACAAAATCCTATACAAACATCCCAGCGTCGCGTTTTGACGTTTGAAAAAAGTTGCTGATTTGACTAGTTTTCAAATACCCAATTATATGAACTTATCTTAATTATACGGACAAATTTTGTCCGTATTGTTTATGAAGGTCCTGTTTGAATTTCTCTAAATTCTTTGTATATCCATATGATGCTTGAGTAATATTTCCTCCCTTAGGTCCTTTACACGAAACGCAGCCTAACAGACATATTAAGGTTCACTGGTGTATTGTGGCTAATTCATTCAATTAAAAAGTTGTAATCACTATAATATAGAATCAGTCGAAACTTTACTTACCAGCGTTATCTGTCAAAAATTAGTTCATGTAATCCTGGTATTTTATAGGTCTGTGTTCCAAGGTGGTTAAAAAATAACCACGGAGACACCGCCTAACCTAAACCAACTAAGAATTTCTAGAAGCAATTTTACAGGTTTCCTAGAAAAATTAATATCTCATTTTACATATTGTATCCTAAATTGGTTCGTTATTAGGTTACTTCGTTTTGTCGTCCTATTTAGTAAAAATTTTGTACGTCTACCTCCTTTATTTAGGCCCACTTGCACAAAATTGATTTGGTTAAAAAAAAATTAAAATTAAAAACTAGCAGATGCCCGCGACTTCGTCCGCGTGAAATAGGTTTTTTAAATTCCCACGGGAACTCCCTTTTTTTCGGGTTAATATAATTATAGCCTATGACACTCACAAATAATGTGGCTTTCTATTGGTACCAGAATTTTCAAAATCGGTTCAGTAGATCCAGAGATTACCCCGTACAACGTCACAAACTTTACCTCTTAATAATATTAGTATAGATAAAATATAAACTAAACAGGCATAAAAATCAGTTCCAATTTTGGCCACCAGTCCTGATAAGTTGGCGAGACTATACAAAACTTAACTGAATCAGTTTAAATGTCCTTGTGCAAGCGGCCCTTAGATTTTAAGCTCAAGACAAATCGAAGAGAAGCAAGGTGACTTTTCTAAAAGTAATATGAACTGTTACTTACTAGGTAGTGTTCTGTTAGAAGAGTCACGAAAATAAAATAAAACCCCCGCAAATGTGCGGATCAACGCATTAACAGCGCATTGCTTCGCTAGATTGCGCACCAATATGCCTATAGCTTGTAAATTAAAAATATGTCATTGTAGTTAGATAGTTGATTTTTAAAAATACAATAAGTATTTCAATAAATTGCGTGTTACGAATAGTATTGATGTAAATTATTTTTCTAGTCGTTTATGGTAAATTGAATAAAACAATTTAATTTTTATATAACAACTCTTTTATTTACATAAAATTACGCAAGTCTTATCATCATATTTACATTAACCCTAATGTTGTTGAGATAACGATCGATTGACAAACACACAGTGGTCAGAATAAATTCTATCTTCAGACAGAAAACCAAAAATATAATCTTATTTCAGTTCAATTTCTTCCCTTTTAATACAATTTTTAGGCAGGGCAGTCATGCATTTTTAAAAATAAATTAAAATAGCTTGTTTTGTACATGTATACGCATTCTTTTAGTTGAAGCTGAAGACACATATAGCATACATCTCCATAGAAAACGTAAATGTATGAATAGAAGCTGAGGTTAAATGAAAACTACTCGGGGAAAATCAAGGATAGTCAAATAACTTTGAATAAAGTGTAAGTTTAAAAGTCTCTAAAAAAAATTAATATTAACCTTATGACTATAATATAAAAAGATACAGTCATAATGAGTCATTCATAGTCTCTGACCACGACGGTTATTAATAATACCTTATCGGCAGGGTGAAAAGTATAGGTACTCAAATGCCGTTAGATGGCACTGTTAACTATAATTACGATTTTAACTGACATTCCTTGTTTTTCCCGTGTGGTCTTCAACTAGTCCCTTAAATTGCGGTTTCCCGGAACAAGTTCTCGTGGTCCCGCTATATAAAGTACATTGCTAGTGGTTGTCCATATACTGCAGGTCGGAGAGTAATAGAACGGTGTTTGGGAGCGGGCGCGGTTGAGGTGATAAGATTGTCAGCGTTTGTCGCTCCGTGTCCACCGCAGTACTGAAACAAAACGGAAAATCATGGGAGTATATACTTTGGGAGTGTGTATAGGTACTATACAAGCTTCGGCCGAAATAGCAATTCACGGCCTCGTTTTCTTAAAAAGGGCTCGCCTAGCGCCTCCTTTTTTGGCTTCGCCTGGTCCTTCCAATATTACTCAGCGGCAGGCCTGTGTCACTCTTGGTACTTGCGCGACGAAAATACCGACGATCGCGCTCATTCCCGGAATGCTTACGCAGTCGGGGCTGGCGCGTTATAAGCGCGCGACGTGCTAGTGAATTTAACGCTGTTTTCGTAAATAGTTTTTTGAAAATATTTGTTTAATAGTTTAAGTTAAGTGTTTAGCATATTAATTATTTGTAGGATAAATAGTTGTAGACATTTAAACTCATGTATATATAATGGTCTATCGATCTTTAGAATTATAATGGCAAAAAGTCGCTGCATCCATAATTATTGTTGCGTGGAAGGATGCTTAATGAGCACATAAAAGGATTCAAATTTATCATTTTTTACGTTACCAAAGGATAGTGAAAGGTGAGTTTATTTCATGATTAAAATTTTGTTAGATAGGTACATAAAATGACGACGGATGGCGACGAATGACCTTGCAAGTTGCGTGCGTAGTGAAGAACTCACTGTGTAGCGACACACAGTAAACACAGTCGATCATAGTCAGAGTAGGTACCTTACTTACCAATTCGAAAAACCTACTGTATTGTTGTACTGTTTGCTGACAGCCCTAGACAAGCTCGCAATGTCGTCTGTGACGTAGGAAAGGGAAAACATGCAAAGCAATACGGACACTCGCGCGCGGCGATAAAGTTTAATTTAGCTTGCGTGCGTGATTTATCTTTTTAATAATAATTATGTAGGCTATTAAAACGTCGGCAAGTAGTCAACATCAAAGGAGTGAGACTTCTGTACGTCAGTACTATTATATTATTCTGTGTCAGCGGTGAATTGCTTTATTTCCGACGTGTGCAGTAATGTACTATTATTGATCGGAGATAAAGTTTCTTGAGTAATAGATGTAGGTACGAAAAAGCGGTCTCGATAAAAGAACTTTTACGAGTTGGTGTCCTGCTCGCATACGTCATGGCTACTACATGTGTGCGACCGATTTTTCGACATGAGTAGTTGTATTATGTATAGTCCCATAAACATATCTGATCCGGTGACAGCTTCACTATTACATTGGTAAACTAATCAGCAATATTTAACAAAAATCAGATCTAAAAAATATTATTTATTACAGCTACAGCGTTAAAAAAACTGATTTAGGGTTAAAAAATGGACAAACTAAATAAAACAGAAAAACTTGGTCACCCTATGGGTTTTTAATACAATTCTCCCTAATTTTTCGGGTTAATTTATAGCCTATGACACTCACAAATAATGTGGCTTTCTATTGGTACCAGAATTTTCAAAATCGGTTCAGTAGATCTCTGGATCTACTGAACCGATTACCCCCTACAACGTCATAAACTTTACCTCTTTATAATATTAGTATAGTATTAGACTAAGAGATAGCTGCACTTTTGGTAACGATCTCCAGAAAAGCTGATTCAATATTAGGTGGGTTAAGTAAATTCTTACGTCTTCATAATTTTTAATAGCAATCAGCGTGACGACATACTAATTGCTAATATTTTTTATAGTATTCACGAGTATGTTCATAACGTCTTTGAGAGGTGATATCTAGTGAAAGGCCTGATGAATAGCGTCAGTTCTTATACTGTTTACATAGGAACAACGCATACTTTAACACTGTACAAGAATCAGCTTTTCTAGTTATGGTTCATTTTTGGTAACCATAAACCGTCTTTAAGGGGCCATATCCAGTGAATGGCCCATCCAAATGCGGGCAGACTTTCACTATCGTCATCAGTAGAGAGCCACCCATCTAATACTGAATCAGCTTTTCTGGAGATCGTTACCTACCAAAAGTGCAGCTATCTCCTATAATATATGTAGTAAAGTTGTACTCACACACACACAAACCCGGCGAGGTTGCAGTGCAGCACGTGTTCGTCGGGCCCGCCCGCGAACGACACGGCCAGCACGCGGTGCGCGAGCGCCGCTGAGGGCCACACGCTCACCAGCTTAGTCAGCGCGTCCGCCGCGCGCATGCCCAGCGGCATGCACGAGTCGGGCAGCGACGGCGCGCCCACCTGGCAGAATTGTTAATAAAATTCAAAATTCCAATTCAAATGTTTTTTATTCAAATAGACTTTTTACAAGTGCTTATGAATAGTCAAATGAATCTACCACTGGTTCGGAGTGCCGTTCCTACCGAGAAGAACCGTCAAGAAACTAGGTGGTTGCTCTTTTGAAAAAATATATGGTATGTTTACAATAATAGGCATGATGACAGTAACCAAGAAAGAAACATGATGAAAGAAACCATCAATGAAATTATGAATTTATCTAATGAAATAGGATTCATTGATTATAAGAAACGTAGGTACCTATTTATTTTTCTATTACGAGAGAGATTGCTATTTATTTTGATAAAATAAAACTATAAACAAGTATAAATTACAAATTTAAAACAACCCCCGACATAATATGGAAGTAACAGATTAAGAAAAAAGTTGATGACCTTCAGACGGATGAACAGATTTTCATGAATCAACAATACAGCAATCCGCCATATTGGTTATAACACCAAGAAGCGAATGACGTCACAATTGTTTGTTTTCGAGCTTTGACAATCACACTATTGTTTACTGCACACTGCACAGAGTACATTGGTAAAAACAACAGGACGTCACAAACGACGCCATGACACCGGCGAGCGTTTCGGCGTGAATTATAAAATGTATATTCAAAATGCAAATTTTATCTACTAAACCTTATTTTTCTGCTAAAATAACATATTTTTTCGAAATAGAAACTTCCAAACATAATCTGAAAATTATTCACAATCAGTTATCATATCTATTGACAATATGATGGGGTAAAAGTGACATATAAGCGGGGGTAATGACGACGTTATATTATGTTGTGTGACGTTGCCACGATTTTTGAAGTGAAACTTCTTTAGAATCGTTGTGGTTTGAAAATTAGATGAAACGAAAAAGCGACACCAAAAAGAGACAAACATATATTCATAATAGGTTTTGACCTGCGAGGGAATGAGATAGATATAACCTCCTAAATATGTATTTTTATTTACCTTTTATTCAGGTGAAAATAGGTTTTTCCAAATTACAGCTTACACTTACAAGTTCTTAAACTCTCTTGAGTTTATCTGGACGTTGCAAATTCCTCTTAAATAACTACATAAAAAGAACTTGTATACAAATCAATACATTAAACATCACATAACATAATACTTAACGTAACATAACTATTCTAAGTAAAAAAGTGGGTAGATAATAATTATTAGCGCATTGCAAATTACAATGGAGCGCACGGCTACATTTGAGTTACATCATATCTTTCAACACTATAGATATAGCGCCAAACTGGTGTTGTGCATCGAGGAACGCCCCAGCGTTATGCGGGTTGCAGACCTAGAGCTAACCTAAGTTAGTTTAGGCTAGCTCGCATAGCTTACGCAGTTTTTCTTACTTGTGTGCAGACTGTAAACTATGCAAACCAAGCTATTATTATTATTATTGTATTCTTTATTGCACACAAGAAATATAGAAACATATAATTACAAAAAAAAAAACTATGCTATTAAGCTATGTGAGCTAACTAAAATATGCGAAGCTAAGTTAGTTGTGTATGCCGATGCGCAGCTACACGAGCTAAGCTAAGCCCCTCCTGCCTACCCCGCATCCCCTTCGCACATCCTCCACAAGGTCTGGAATGTATTTTTTATATAATAAGTCAGTATTAATCTTCTTTTTACCCTCGACGAAGCGGAGACGGTATATGTGTTTGCCCTAAGAGGTTGTTTGTTTGTTTGTTTGTGCACTTTTTTGTCACCATTTTTCTCAAAAAGTACTGGGCCGATTGAGATGCGGTTTTTTGCATTAGATACGTATAGCTTGTGAGAAGGTTTTTAGATATATTTTAGGACCATAGACAACCAAGCTGAGCTGTAGTCTATGATTTTAATATTTCAACATGTTACCATTTTTCACAAAAAGTACTGGGCCGATTGAGATGCGGTTTTTTGCATTAGATGTGTATAGCTTGTGAGAAGGTTCTTAAATATATTTTAGGACCATAGACAACAAAGCTGAGCTGTAGTCTATGATCTTAATTTTTCAACCACTGTAGCAATTTTTCACAAAAAGTACTGGGCCGATTGAGATGCGGTTTATTGCATTTAGGACTTCGTGCGATTACAAAACAGGAAACTGGTACCAAAATTTTAAAAAATCAGCGCCATTTTGAAATTCTTTGTTAATTGACCGATTTCGTTCAAAATCTATATTTAGGGCTCCCTGGGGTCACAAAACAGGAAACTGGTACCAAAATTTAAAAAAATCAGTCCCATTTTGAAATTCTTTGTTAATTGATCGATTTCGTTCAAAATCGATATTTAGGACTCCCTGGGGTTACAAAACAGGAAACTGTTACCAAACTTTAAAAAAACAGCGCCATTTTGAAATTCTTTGTTAATTAACCGATTTTGTTCAAAATCGATATTTAGGGCTCCCTGGGGTCACAAAACAGGGAACTGGTACCAAAATTTTAAAAAATCAGCGCCATTTTGAAATTCTGTGTTAATTGACCGATTTCGTTCAAAATCGATAGTTAGGGCTCCCTGGGGTCACAAAACAGGAAACTGTTACCAAAATTTTAGAAAATCAGCGCCATTTTGAAATTCTTTGTTAATTGACCGATTTCATTCAAAATCTATATTTAGGGCTATATTCACAAAACAGGAAACTGGTACCAAAATTAAAAAAAAAACAGCGCCATTTTGAAATTCTTTGTTAATTGATCGATTTCGTTCAAAATCGATATTTAGGACTCCCTGGGGTTACAAAACAGGAAACTGTTACCAAACTTTAAAAAAACAGCGCCATTTTGAAATTCTTTGTTAATTAACCGATTTTGTTCAAAATCGATATTTAGGGCTTCGTGGGATTACAAAACAGGAAAGTGGTACCAAAATTTTAAAATAATCAGCGCCATTTTGAAATTCTTTGTTAATTGACCGATTTCGTTCAAAATCGATATTTAGGGCTCCCTGGGGTCACAAAACAGGAAACTGGTACCAAAATTTTTAAAAATCAGCGCCATTTTGAAATTCTGTGTTAATTGACCGATTTCGTTCAAAATCGATATTTAGGTCTCCCTGGGGTCACAAAACAGGAAACTGTTACCAAAATTTTAGAAAATCAGCGCCATTTTGAAATTCTTTGTTAATTGACCAATTTCGTTCAAAATCGATATTTAGGACTCCCTGGGGTTACGAAACAGGAAACTGTTACCAAAGTTTTAAAAAATCAGCGCCATTTTTATTTATTTTGTTATCACCATAATAAATGAATTCAGTTTAGTACAGTAAAATCTGTTACTACTTGTAAGTCTAACCACAACCCGTGAGCTGCTTTAGCAGCTCGCGCACAGGGCGAAATACTAGTTAGATATATATAGCTTGAGAGAAGGTTCTTAGATATATTTTAGGACCATAGACAACTAAGCTGAGCTGTCTCTATGATTTTAATATTTCGATATGTTACCATTTTTTACAAAAAGTACTGGGCCGATTGAAATGCGGTTTTTTTCATTAGATGTGTATAGCTTGTGAGAAGGTTCTTAGATATATTTTAGGACCATAGACAACAAAGCTGAGCTGTAGTCTATGATTTTATTTTTTCAATATGTTACCATTTTTCTCAAAAACTACTGTGCTGATTTAGATGCGGGCTTTTTGTTTTAGATATATTTAGCTTGTACCTAGATGCTGCCCAGGGTATCATGATGGAGTCAGGAGGCGATCATGGGAACTCCTTAAATTCTCCGTCGCGTTTGGACTCTTTTGATTTGTCCATTTGAAAAGGGTTTGGCCATAGTCCACCACACTGGTCAAAAAACCTACTGAGCTGTCAAAGATGCAGTTTTGTGTTTTAGATATTATGTAATATATACGTTTGCTACGTTCTAATTGTTGTTTCAAAGTTATACAGGTCAAAGGTATAATGGAGCTCTGCAGTTCGTCGTGGGTTTTTTTAAAATTTTTAATTTTATTGTTCTATGTGTAACGTATTCATCAGCGGAACTTTCTTCATTGATTATATTCATGGTGAGCGACGTCCGTCGAACTAAACTTCGCAACACTGACTGAGTTTTCGTTTAGTTCTTGGTGTGCACGGGACATATTTTTAGTTTATCTTAGCTTAGCTTAGCTTGTTTAGCTTCGAATAGCTTAGTTGTTGGTCTGCAACCCGCTTTACCAACCACAAGAAGTGGGGTAATACTGATATGGTTACAGAGGAACCTTTGAACTTAAAATGAGTAGTCATGGTTTACTAAACATAAAATTTATTAGGGACAGATTCTCACCTTATAAATCTTCAAATCAGTGAATTTGACATCAAACGAGTGCGGATAGTAGGGAGTTCGCTTCCCGTAGAAGTATTCTCTGATTCGCGCGTCTCTTGCTTCTGCACGCTGACTGGACGATCTCTCTACAACCTACAAAACATTCACATGTTAATATTACTTAATAGCTGATGCCCGCGACTTCGTCCGCGTCATTTAAGTGTTTTTAATTCCCGTGGGAACTCCTTAATTTTAGGGGATAAAGAGTAGCTTATGTCACTCTCGACTTCCTCCACTATGTCCATGCAAAAAAACATGTCGATCCCTTACTTCGTTGCGGCGTGATTGAAGGACAAACCAACAAACAAACACAATTTCGCATTTATAATATTAGTATGATGTTGCTTCCACTACCTTTTCTCATAAACTTGCATTCGCTTCAACTCAAAAAAAAGAGACGACAAAAATAAATTACAAAGATGTGCTGCAAAATTCAAATAAGTAGGCTCGAAAAACTTTTTTATGGTAATTTTTGTTTTTATAGAGGACTTTCTACCAACTGTGAAGATGACAGTAAATATCAGCTCTGGAGTTACACTCAGTTTAATAACTAGTGGTTCGCCCCGAACTGAGACCTCGCGGTATCCCTAAAACGAATAAACTTTTACAGATCGCCATCTATTGACATCATTGTGAATTCTGTTAAACTGACTGAATACTGAAGCTCGTTAAAATAAAATAATTTCGTTTCCTTATAATATTTATCTAATTTTAGTATTTGTTGTTCAAGTACAGGATATAATTCAAATAACTGATCAAGTTTCAGGCTCAGCCTTTCAGAAAATTGAGAGTTCTAAGGTCAACTTTGGACGTTAGAAAATCTCCACTTTGAAACACTGCCCAATATTGCATAGAAAATAAGTAATACTAGACAATGCCCGCGACTTCGTTTGCGATAATTAAGGTATTAACATTCCTGTGGGAACTATTGAATTTTCCGGGATGAAAAGTTGCTTATGTCCTTTCCCAGGATACAAACTATCCCTGTATCAAATTTCATCAAAATTGATTGAACAGATGGGCCGTGAAAGCGTAGCAGACAGACAGAAATACTTTCACATTTATAATATTACTAGATGATTCCCGCGACTTCGTCCGCGTGGACAAAATTTGTTTCGATTCCCGCGGGAACTCTTGAATTTTCCGGGATAAAAAGTAGCCCATATCATTCCCCGGGATACAACCTACCCCTGTACCAAATTTCATTAAAATCGGTTGAACTGATAAATTTTTTGATTCCCGCGGGAACCTTTGAATTTTCCGGGATAAAAAGTAGTCTATGTACTTCCCCGGGATATTATCTATCCCTGTACCAAATTTCATCAAAATCGGTTGAACGGGTGGGCCGTGAAAGCGTAGCAGACAGACAGACAGACAGACACACTTTCGCATTTATAATATTAGTATGGATATGGATAATATGGATACAATTAGTTTCTTACCCCTCCACTCTTGGGCAGGTATACAACTTTAACAAACTTTGGCATGTCCCTTTTCAGTTCATTGTACAGTCTTTCGTTGTCTAATACTAATATCACATCCACCTGAAACAAACAATTTATATATAGTACAAGTGGGGGAATCGAACCTTTGAATCTTTTGATGAATAAGAATTTACTTACTTCGAACGCTTGTGCGGCGTGTGTCAAAACTTTGTACCCAGCACCCTTTACCCAACCGCACGTGTTGATTATAACACCTGATGTTGAGGCTGGGCAGAGAAATCAACTATTAATTACTGCATTGCATACTACATCATTTTTACTATACATAATCTTTTAAATATATAAAAGGAAAAGTTGACTGACTGACTGATTGTTTCAATGCACAACTCAAACCACTGGACATATCAGGCTGAAATTTAGCATGAAGATAGCTACAATACGTAGACATCCGCTAAGAAAGGATTCTGGAAATGCAACCCCTAAGGGGGTGAATAGGGGTTTGAAACTTGTGTAGTCCACGCGGACGAAGTCACGAGCATAAGCCAATAATATGAATATTATGTTGGTAATCTCTGCTTTTATGAATATGAAAGCCAGTGGATACGAAAGTGGACATGTGATTCACACTTCACGGCATCTCATGTTATGTTGGATTTTAATGTGACCGAACCATGATTGGTAGTCAAAACATGATGTAGCATAAGAGACACCTGTAAGTCCTATATAAATAAACAAATTCAGTATTGAGTATTGATTTGGCAAGTTGAAAAAAAGACGGTTTCGGGTTGAAAACTAGCTAGTATGCTTCCGCCCTAATAGCAATCAGTGGTCCACTAATACTCATCAAAACTTTAATCAATTTATCAATAAGAAGCATAAAAAGCCAGAATTGCCAACAAAAAGTTTAAAAAATTGCTTATTATGTATTATTATAATATGTAAGGATAGAAGCTTTAACACTTTCATTTAAGACATACGAAAAAATAAAACAATCAGTAGTCCAGCTGTATGGATATTTGTACCTTTCTTATTATTCTCACAGCGTTCGGCAATGACCTCAGCGAGTCGTGAAACTATAGTATTGTAGAGCTCCAGGTTCTCACAGGGGCTCTTGTGGCCAAAGTGGTACACCAGTGGCGCCTGTTGGCTGAAACCTTCCTCTATGGACGCAGGCCGCTCTACAAGCAATGCCCCTAGAAAAGATAGACAGATTTGTACTCATTACTTTTTTATAGTTAGTAGTTTTTTATAGTTTTAATGGTAGCCTGACTTAAGTTATTAGTGGGTCCACAGTGTAAGGCTGAGTATTTTTGATAATAAATAGGAATAAGTTAAATAGCATATCTTGCAAGTAACAACGATTCTGGCAACACATACCAGAAATTAAAAACACAAAAAAATACAATAATTTAATATAAAAAATTCTTTTTAAACAACCAACTTCAAACTCCCGCGCCAACTTCACAACAAGAAGCACACGCTACACAAAGAACTTATTTTATTGTTGATATTTTAAAAACTGCTAGACCAATTTCGATAAAATTTATATGGGACCACATGGGAAGTATGCTCTTTCAAATAAAAGAAGAATCATCCAAATCGGTCCACCCAGTCAAAAGTTCTGAGGTAACAAACATTAAAAAAAAAAAAAAACAGTCGAATTGAGAACCTCCTCCTTTTTTTGAAGTCGGTTGAAAACAGGCTAACTCCAAATAAGACTCATACTGTTTCATACATAGGTTCTAAGCTATCAACTGTCATTTGTCATCATTTGAAATAAGAGCAACTGCTGAGTTTTAGTCCTGACATTTTATAATCAACCCAACCTGTCCCAACTTGTACAGGAAACAAAAAATTTAATTTCATCATACTTGTATAAAAACTAAACCCCACTCAACATAAAAAATCCAGTAATCCCATTTCATACTGCTCCTTATTTTCTAAATAACTAGCTAATGCCCGCGACTTCGTACGTGTGGGTTGAGGTTTTGTGGATCCCCCGGGAACACGTTAATTTTCCGGGATAAAAAGTAGCCTATGTGCTATTCCAGACTATAATCTATCTCTGTGCCAAATTTCAGCCAGATCCGTTCAGCCATTGGGGCGTGATTGAGTAACAAACATCCATCCATACATCCATCCTTCCAAACTTTCGCATTTATAGTATTTACTAGCTGATGCCCGCAACTACCTCCACGTGGATTGAGGCTTTTCAGTTCCTGCTGGAACTCCTTAGTTTTCCGGGATAAAAAGTAGCCTATGTGTTATTCCAGACTATAATCTATCTCTGTGCCTAATTTCATCCAGATTCGTTCAGCTGTTCGGGCGTGATTGAGTAACAAACATCCATCCATACATCCATACATCCATCCATCCAAACTTTCGCATTTATAATATTTATTTGATATATATAATTATATCCTAAATAATAAAAATTGCATAAAACTCACCAACTGTACCCGGTACACTGATATGGCCCTGGCCAACATCCAAGTCCACAAATATTGGCCGCCTACCCATCCGCACTGCATAGTTGAGTAGGATCCTGGTCAGGGTTGACTTGCCAACATCACCAGGGCCAACCACCATGGTCACAGGGCCTCTAGTGTTCTCCTGCTCTGCTGCAACCCTTTGTTGTTCTAATGCTGCATGTACATTAAGATATACTACCTAGAATTAATTGAAGTCAAACTTACAAATCCATAGTACTTAATATTATAAATGAGATAGTGTGTCTGTCCTTTTCACAACCCATCCAATAAACCCATAATTAAGATGAAATTCAATACAGACAATGTTTGCATCCCTAGGGCTGAAACAGATCACTTATTATCCCAGAAAATCAGAGTTCCTTTAGCTAATATTATAAGCAGTTAAGTCACTATGAATGCATCAGGGTCTGCATACAACCCTGCTGAGTTAATTACACATGATAGTTGGGATATTTTTTCCACATGGATTCTTATATCTCAGATTCATGTTTTTTATTAATATTTTATTTTATGAAAATAAAAAATACCATTGGAGTTTCTTTAGCGATATAGCTAACTTCTGTACGTCCTCGAAGTTCTACCGTGCAGCCGTGCCACGTAAAAACGGCCACCTTGGCACCCGTGTGAAACTCGTAGGGCTTTCCTTTGACCAGTTCGGTGCCAAATAATTCCGCGTAGCCACTCTTAACCTAAAAAAGGTTGGGCTATAGTATACTGCCCGCGACGGAGGGGGAAGGGGTTGGGGGAGGGGGGAGGGGGGGAGGGGATATACCCCCCCTCCAAGTAAGACGTTCCGAATTTTAGTAGTTTCCGAGATATTAATTTTTTAAAATTTTGAGGTTAGGTTTTACTTTTATACCTTTTAATTAATTATACCAACTTTAAACTACCTTACCTTTTGTTTTAGGTAGTGGAAAAGGTTAATTTCTTAGTTAGAATGGGCTACGCCAGAAGACTCGCTTCGTCGCCCCTGAATGAAGCTTCGCCTACTCGACCTTCGTTTCGCTGCGGAGGTCGCCGGCTCGCTTCGCTCGCCTCCTCCCCCCTTCGCTCCACTCGGCCTCGTAGGCTCGCTTCATTCAGGACCTCCTACGCGAGCTTCTGGCTACGCGCTTAAAAAAAACACTCTAGGGGTAGGGCAGACAAGACTGCGTGGAGTCGGGGTGTGCCGATTCGGTTTTGTGTATCATATGCTCAAGTACCTAAATAACATATAATAACCTACCTTTATACCTTTTTAGTTAAATAATTAAACCTATACCCTTTAAACGTTTTTTTTTAACCTTTTAAACTGAAATACGCGTAAAACGATGACTCATAGATTTGAATTTTGGCGCCAATGCACGCGTTCCATTTTTCCAATAATTGGTACACATATATGATTATTAACATTTTGTAATACTTTTTATGTTTGGAACGGATTAAAATACGTAAAACGAAACTTTACCACGCCAACTAACCGTCAATGAGTCTGTAATCTATGGCAAATGTCGTAAGAAATAGTCAAAAGTGGTAAAAATTTGCAATTTTCAAAAAATTATATCTCGAAAAGTATTAGAATTCGGAGTAAAATATTTTAGTGCAAGGCTCAACACATCAAGGTCTTTCTGTAAAAAAAATATGAACGTCCAACTCAGCGGGCAGTATACTATAGCTGAGCCCCTAAAAAAACATATCATATTATTTTGTTCAAGTCGAATATTTATAATATTTTTCATTTTTTCATGCAAATTAAATCAAAGATTTTGTATGATCTTAGTTCAATTCTTACCTCCAAAACAACTTTTTCGTTCTTAGATTCAACTTCGAAACGGAGTTCGGAGTCTGGCTCCAATTTAAATTCTTGTAACTGCACTTCAGTCATTGTGACTGTTTTATTACTAATCTAAATTCTAATACTGTACTTTGTTTTCCTATGCAAATCAAGTTCTTTTTTTCAATTTTCAGCACAGTTTTGAGGTTTCAACTTTCTAGATGTTTTGAAAAGCAAATAAACAACGTAGCATTGACAATAGACGTGGACAACGAACTGCAGCAGGGCGACCGCAGACCGCGTAACTTTTGCATCAATCATTGATACATCGTAATCACCGCCGATTGGCTGAATTTATGGTATTCTTGCTGCGTCAATGGATTTCGTCAAATAGTGGAAGAGTGTTAACAAATCAGAGATGATTGCGATGTATCAATGATTGATGCAAAAGTTACGCGGTCGCCCTGCTCTTGTCTCTGACGAACAGCAATGATTAACATTGACGGTTGGGTACACTTGACACCATTATCTATGGTTGACACAGACAACTAGCCAGTAGCCATAGTGAATAGAGCAACATCAGTTAACCAGCAGGGCGACCGCGTATATTTTGCATTAATCATTGATACATCGCAATCACCTCTGATTGGTTTATACTCTTTCACTATTGGATGAAATCCATTGACGCAGCAAGAATACCATAAATTTAGCCAATCGGAGGTGATTGCAATGCAACAATGATTAATGCAAAAGATACGCGGTCGCCCTGTGGGACTCAGAAGGGCCTCTGATTTTGACCATGAAGGTAGGAAATTAGTACCTTCATTTCCGTTCGACGCTTTGATTAAGTATATACAGAAGGATGTGCCCTAACATATTTAAATGGAAGCTTCCTATAACCTTAAAATGGCGCATGGGCGGAGCTTAATGCGGGCATTAGGGCTGAAATTATCGATACCTTTGATTATGTCGATACTTAAGTATATACTCGATATAAAATTAACAAAATATAATTAATAAATAATTAAACATAATTTTTGAAATACACCAGTATTCGTATTTTATAATGAACAAGCTGATGCCCGCGACCCCGTCAGCGTGAATTGAGGTTTTTTGTAAGAAAAAATTTTGTATGAAAAAAAATTTGTTTACTCATCGTTTCGTATAGAAGACAAAAATTCATTTGAAGGAAAAATACGGAGAGAGCTGATGATTGAGGATTTCGAAGACGGATGAAGAGCACAGCCAGGATATTCAAGATAGGTGGGGTGTGCTCGACCAAATGTAACACGAAACTTCATCCAATTGACAGTGTGCTGAAAAAAAATTCAAAATGGCGGATTTAAGATGGCCACCATACAAATTTCGTCGGTGTCTATCTCGGAGAGTATAAAAGATGGAAGAGTGGTTTCGTGGCAAAAGATGTTCAGGACATGAAGGTCTACTTGATGAACAGGAAAAAATTCAAGATGGCGGAATTTATTTTTCCATAGAAAATGTATGGCGAATATTGAAGAGGCTTACAAGTGTAGAACTATGCAAGACTTTGATGCGGTTTTTTTACAAGATTTGTTCTGTATGGAAGAATTATCGGTTTGCTGTTAGGAAAGCCAAGATGGCGAAGTTCAATGGCACCCAAAGGTACCCGATCGTCAGTGGTATGATATTAATATTAATCAACTAAGGAAGGTTTCTTTGTGTTTTTACTTCAACAGTCTCTTACACTGTATGCATGGCTGGAAAGTTTATTTACATTAAAAGGTCCTTTTAGATATTTAAGGGGTCTCTGTTTTATGTTTTCTTATGAGAATTTTTTTTACGTCTGTCGGATGCGTGGCACTCTGGCGCTTCCACTGTGCTCGCTAGCATAGCAGTGTGTTGTTTACTTTAGAACACGTAGGCAGAAAACACTAGGATAGAAGGAGAGCAAGTAAGTAGACAGTGGGCCGCGCGGTCTACGCGGGCGGGTGCGGTTCCATTTCAAAATTTGTTTTTAAAGAAGAACTCTCCATAAGTTTTCGGAGAAAAAATCTATGGAGGTGTTTATTTCAGAAAGTACCTATACAAAATGGAAGAGTGGAGTGAAAGTACCTATACTAAATCGTTAAGGGATCAAAGCACAGCCTAAACCGCTGGGGTTAGCAACTTGAAATTTTGACAGTAGGTTCCTTTTGTGACGTAGGCGCTCAATAAGGAAAGATTTTTCAAAATTACACTCCTACGGGGGTGAAATAGGGAGTGAAATTTTGTATGAAACTCCGGGTTGGCACTGAGAATTTCTTAATTGAAAACCCCAATACCTAACTTTTATGCCCGACCGGGAATCGAACCCAGGACCTCATGATCCGCAGTCGACTATGCTAACCACTAGAACGAGGCAGTAAAAAATAGTAATTAGTTAAAATGATACATAATAACTGCAATGAAGGGACCAAAAACCACTTGAATAGACACTGTAATTTTCGAATACGAGACACCATCCCGGAGATCGGGTGTCTTAATCACAAGGTTATCATCGCTACAGCCTAAAATGAGTTTGGCAATATTATAAGTAGAAGCTGACTGTTCAATTTCATCTCTCTACCCCTCTGAGTGAGAAACAGTAAGAGTGATATGAAATTTTAATTTTATCGATACTCAATTTATTTGTAAACAATACAATCCCCACACTATATAAACACTCAAACAAAAACTAATGAAATAATCCAAATTTTCAGGGATAGCGCAAAAATTGACGTGTTTTGGATTCAGTAAAGAAGAAACTAAGCTATAATTAGTTGAAATATCTTAAAATACTCGCCACAAAAAGAAAAATAAAAACAACTATGTCACAAAAAGAAAAATAAAAACAACTATGTCTCTCTCAACTCACTTACGAAATGAAATTCCTGGGCGTTTTACAATACTATTATTACGATACCCCACAACTGAGCACTTCACCATTGTTGATTACACAAAACTAAGCAAAAACACATAAAAATATTATGAAAATATTCACAAAACTGGTAATTAGCCACAACCAAAACGCCGGAAGCAATACAGACGCCATATAAAGGTACATAAAAATTGGCTTCAATAGCAAAATTTGATGACGTCATATGACAATTGCCTGACACGTTCACGCAATAACATAATACACCTGTCTCATTCTAAAAACGTAGCTTTCAATAAGTAAGACTAGTCAAAACATAGTAGTACATGTTTTATTAGTTGTAGATGGATGTGTTACATTTTACTCAATTATAGTTATACGATGCATTTTGTTAATAAAACATGTACTACTATGTTTTGACTAGTCTTACTTATTGAAAGCTACGTTTTTAGAATGAGACAGGTGTAATATGTTATTGCGTGAACGTGTCAGGCAATTGTCATATGACGTCATCAAATTTTGCTATTGAAGCCAATTTTTATATGACCTTTATATGGCGTCTGTATTGCTTCCGGTGTTTTGGTTTGTGAATATTTTCATAATATTTTTATGTGTTTTTGCTTAGTTTTGTGCAGTTTTGTGTAATCAACAATGGTGAAGTGCTCAGTTGTCGGGTGTCGTAATAATAATATTGTAAAACGCCCAGGAATTTCATTTCATAAGTGAGTAACAAAGTTGTTTTAATTTTTCTTTTTGTGGCGAGTATTTTAAGTTATTTCAACCAATTATATCTTAGTTTCTTCTTTACTGAATCCAAAACACGCCAATTTTTGCGCTATCCCCGAAAATTTGGATTATTTCATTAGTTTTTGTTTGAGTGCTTATATAGTGTGGGGATTGTATTGTTTACAATTAAATTAAGTATCGATAAAATTAAAATTTCATATAACTCTTACTGTTTCTCACTCAGAGGGGTAGAGAGATGAAATTGAACAGTCAGCTTCTACTTATAATATTGCCAAACTCATTTTAGGCTGTAGCGATGATAACCTTGTGATTAAGACACCCAATATCCGGGATGGTGTCTCGTATTCGAAAATTACAGTGTCTATTCAAGTGGTTTTTGGTCCATTCATTGCAGTTATTGTGTATCATTTTAACTAATGTTTTACAATTGTTTCAGATTCCCAAAAAATCTTAAATTAAGGATGAAATGGCTAAATGCTATAAACAGACCTGATTTCAAGCCTACAAATGGAAACATAATATGTAGTTATCATTTTGCGGAGAACGATATTAATTAACCCTCGGTGCGCGAGTCCGAGGGTTAATTAATATCGTTCTCCGCAAAATGATAACTTTTTCTAAGTCGTAGAATTCTTGAAATTTGGCTATGTCTTTTTTCTATGTAAATTTTCTAAGTGCCAAATTTTTTCTAAGTCTTTTTCAATGAAATTTTTCTAAGTCGTAGAATTCTTGAAATTTGGCTATGTGCATATTCTATGTAAATTTTCTAAGTTCCAAATTTTTTCAAAGTCTTTTTCACTACGTTATTTGACTAAGTGTTTTTAATTACGAATTTTAACCAAGTCTTTTTCACTAGTAAATTAGTTAGAGTCTTTTGCACTTTACTTTATAATTTTAATGTACTCACAGTTTATCCGGCTCGAAGGACCAATGTTCACTCACCGCACTTAAATAACACTGCACAACACTGATTGGTAAAAACTTTATTATGAGACATTACTATTTCCTATATAACATGGGCCATACGAAAGTATAGCGCGATACAGAGTATATGTGGTGCCATCTATGAAGCACCAAGCAAACTAAATTAACTTGGACACAAACAGCTGTACTAAATTTCATCAAAACCGGTCAGCCGTTCTGGTGTGATTGAGCGTCACTCGTTCGCGTGGCATGAGTTTTTTTCAATTCCCGCGGGCACTCCTTTATTTTCCGGGATAAAAAGTAGCCTATGACTATCCAATCACTAACCAGTTCCTCAACTATACCCATGCAAAAACTAACGTTGATCTGTTGCGCGTGATTGAAGGACGAACTATCTATTAAACGTCCTTGGGGATAAAATTTACAAAAAACTGTGAATCAGGTACCTATTTCTTTATTTCAAACCAAAATTCCAAATATTAAGTTTAATGGGATAAAATAGGGGTTGAAAATTTGTATGAAGCAAAGTTTCAACCCCTATTTTATCCCTTTGGGAGTGAAATTTTGAGAAACTTTGACACACGTACTTTATTTTTACCGTTAGCCAAAGTACCAAGTTTCGTTATTATAACTTGTAATATATCTTGAGAAATGAAGGCTTTCATACCAACTTTTGTCCTCTACTTCACCCCTTTGGGGGTCGAATTTTCAACAAATGTGAAATATGTATTTCTTAATTTTTAACTCGCAGCTCATATACAAAGTTTCATAGCTATAGCTTTCATACAAATTTTCAACCCCTATTTTACCACTTTAGAGGTTGAATTCTGAAAAACTGACAAACGTAATTCTTTATTTTTTAACAAAAGCCATAATACCAAGTTTCGTTTATATAACTCGAGAATATCTTGAGAAATGAAGGACTTTCATGCAAACTCTCATCCCCTATTTCACCCCTTCGGGGGTAGAATTTTTGAAAACTGTGAAACACGTATTTCTTCATTTTCAACCAGTAGCTCGTATACCATGTTTCTTGGAGATAACTTGAGAAATGACGGACTTTCATACAAAATTTCACCCCCTATTTCACCTCCGTAGGGGTGGAATTTTGAAAAATCTTTCCTTAGTGAGCGCCTACGTCACAAAAGGAACCTACTTTCAAAATTTCAAGTTGCTAACCCCAGCGGTTTAGGCTGTGCGTTGACCCCTTAACGATTTAGTATAGGTACTTTCACTCCACTCTTCCATTTAGTATAGGTACTTTCTGAAATAAACACCTCCATGTATTTTTTCTCCGGAAAATTATGGAGAGTTCTTCTTTAAAAACAAATTTTAAAAGGAACCGCATCAAAGTCTTGCATAATTCTACACTTGTAAGCCTCTTCAATACTACATTTTCTATGGAAAAATAAATTCCGCCATCTTGAATTTTTTCCTGTTCATCAAGTAGACCTTCATGTCCTGATCATCTTTTGCCAAGAAACCACTCGTCCATCTTTTATACTCTCCGAGATAGACACCGACGAAATTTGTATGGCGGCCATCTTAAATCCGCCATTTTGAATTTTTTTTCAGCACACTGTCAATTGGATGAAGTTTCGAGTGACATTTGGTGGAGCACACCCCACCTATCTTGAATACCCTGGCTGTGCTCTTCATCCGTCTTCGAAATCCTCAATCATCAGCTCTCTCCGTATTTTTCCTCCGAATGAATTTTTGTCTTCTATACGAAACGATGAGTAAAAAAATTTTTTTTCATACAAAATGTTTTCATACAAAAAACCTCAATTCACGCGGACGGGGTCGCGGGCCAGCTTGTTCATTATAAAATACGAATACTAGTGTATTTCAAAAATTATGTTTAATTATTTATTAAGTAATTATATTTTGATAATTTTATATCGAGTATATAAGTATCGACATAATAAAAGGTATCGATAATTTCAGCCCTAATGCCCGCATTAAGCTCCGCCCATGCGCCATTTTAAGGTTATAGGAAGCTTCAATTTAAATATGTTAGGGCACATCCTTATGTATATACCTAATCAAAGGGTTCGACGCCACAAATCATGTCGGGTTGGGGAATGCAATAGAGGTAGTTCATTTTATTGTTACTTTTTGACTTGTGTTATTAGTCTGTGATAAAACTACCAAAACATCAACTTTAGAAGGACTAGAATCCAGAGTCGTTAAACTAGTTAAATAAAAAAAAGCGTCAACAAAAAACGACATTATTGTTTTCAAATTATCGAGAATCGGTAAACATAAAAACTTTGTTTTATGATTTGAAATTTCGGTTTATTGTTTTTTAATAATATTTGAATGATGGATAATTCATTTTTTGAATACCGCAACCATACGGGCGCTGGAAGTGACTCCGACAGTGAAATTATTGATAGTAGTTTCAGCCAATCTTTCGTCCCAAAAACTCCAGCGAAGAAGAACCAAACAGTTTACGTGCCTGAATCAGATGATTCAACTGGAGGTATACCTTTCATAGATCTTTTACGTTCTTCTCCTCATCCTGATCTTACGAGTACGCATTGATGATATTTATGTTAGTATAGTACGTTATTATGTTAGTCCTTTACCTTCGTTTATAGCGCTAGTTTTTATAAATTAAAATATTAACAAAGCTTAGTTAATTTACTTTCATTCTCAACAAGGTAAAAATCAATTCAATGAACTTACTTCCTTGCATCATACTAAGTACCTAAGTACTTAAGTAATAACAAAATAAGTTTGTTGTTTCTTGTCTGTTCTGTGTTTTTATTATAAAAAGGTACTTATTTAAAAAAATTATTAAGGATTTGCTATGAGGGGCTCCAAGATGCACGCACACTTATGCAATGTGCATAACTACAAGTAAAGTTCATGTCTCACACTGTAAGACCTATACCCAAATTTCCCAAAAACAGTTTAATGAAAAGGCAGACACACTCAATATTATAAATACAGTTACTATCACTTAAGACTAGTTGATGCCGGCGACTTCGTCCACGTGGATTGAGGATTTTAATTTTTTAATTTTCTAGGGTAAAAAGTAGTATGTGTTATTCCAGACTATAATATATCTCTGTGCCAAATTTCATCCAGATTAGTTCAACTATTGTGGCCTGATTGAGCAACAAACGTTCATCCATCCATGCATCCAAATGTTTGCATTAAAATATTCATCTATAAAACTTAATTAACCTGTAACCTGTGTACAATGTTTCATTTTTTTAATATTTATTTTAGATGAATCAGAAAAAGAGAATGACTCCACAAACATATCCAAATCAGTTGCTAGAAGGAACAGTGTTAAGCTACATCATGTAGTTGTGAGTAGTGATGACGGTAAGTTTTCAATATACGGGGTGGAAAAAACGAAAAGTACATTAAATATTGAAGATAAAAAATTTCACTCCAAGGAAACATTCTTTTATATTTAAAAAAAATAAAAATATCTGCATTCACCCTTTTTTTTTTAAAGTTCACCTGAGCTAGTAATCAATCCTACTAAAGATACAAAAAATAAACAGTCACTATTTTAATGAACCATTTGATAGAGCTTTAGTTAAGGATAACATCTCTCAAACAGACATTTAATCTTACAACTAAAGAAGACCATGAAATCAAACAATTGGTACATAAACTGTTTATTTATTTTCAAACTAATTTTTATCATTTACTCAGAATACCTTGAAGATAATATAGTGTAAATTTATTGTAACCATCATTAAACACTTACTCAATTTGTATCAATAAATATAATGTATGAAGTATTTCCAAATCTTTCAAAGAGTTGGGTAAGTAATATAAATCTACTGTCAATATTTAATGTAGGTACTTTTATTCTATGTCCCGTTTATTTTTTCCACCCTGTATAAGCATTGCAATTTATATTATACCTGAAGGAAAGAGGAGGACCAAGGAAGGGACAAAAGATCAAATGTGTGTGCCTTAGTTGAGGAAACGGCCTAGACAAGCAACAAAATGAGTGAAAGCATAAAATATAAATACTGAATTAAATATGACTATTGTATCTGATAAATATGTGAAAAAAAATGTAAGCATTAGTTTTTAGTAAAGAAATTCTATCTTTTTCTGTTTGTAGACAAATCCAGTAGGGGAAGCTTACAAAGACAGCCTGAGTCTTCCAATAAAGAAGTTATTATTTCTTCTGATGATGAAGGTGAGATTAAATGCATGCCCTAATTTATGACTGTTTCTTAACAATTTTTTAACAAAAATTTGGTATTATTAAGCTTCTGTACAGAAATTATTAAATCTCTTTTAGTCGACCAACAAGTATCTCCAGAAATAATACCCAAACGTCGCCCCCTAGTCAAACCTTCTCCAAGATCTTCAGACTCATTCATTGGAAGGAAGAAGAAGAAGCATATGATCCTCCTAGACTCTGAATCTGACAATTCATTCATCAAAGAACACGCTAGAAAAAAGAAATGTCTTAAAGACACACCAGTCAAAATTGACTCAGTACAAAAAAATATTATCTGTAACATTCAAAATATGAGTATACAAAATGATAGCGTTGTTAGTGAAAATGACAATGAACAGTCTGATCAAGATGAAAGTCAAAATAGTGATGAAAATGGCGAGAGTGATGACGAAACTGAATCACAAGAATCTGAAAATGAAGTTAGTGATAGTGATCAGAAAAATGATGACAGAAGTCACAAAAGTGGTAATGAGAATAAACAAGATACTAAAAATAAGGATCCAAATCACAAACAATCTGACCTAAGTGATGAAAATACTTCATCTAATGAAGTGAGTGATAGTGATAATCAAGATTATAAAAATAAGCACGATGATAAAAAACACTCAGACCAAAGCAATGCAATAGAGCCTTCTATAAATGAAAATAATATTACTGCACAAAATGATATAGAAACTTCTAGAAATAAATTAAGCAATTATTTAAATGAAAACGCTGATGAAACTAGTTCTAGTGGTATAAAGGATAGTGTTGCAAGTGATGATGGTCTTGAGGAAGAAAGGATGATGATGTCTCGTGCTACAAGAATGAGTATCATGGGTGTCATACCTAAGGAGAATGACAGTGACGAGTCAGATTATATTGAGTCTGATGATGTAAGTACTATGATAATTTATTGTAAACATACGAAGGTTCCAAGGTTTTAACTGAGTTAACTTATTTATTTATTCATTTGGATATACCTACCTAATGTCGTGAACAAAAATGTGCTTTTTGATTGTTTGAATTTAGAAAACAGTAGCATATTAAAGTGGTCATAAAGCTTTTTACTATGGCAGTAATTTTGCTTTTTTTTGCAATTTAGTTGGTACTGTATTGGGTATAGTTGGTACAACTAAATTGCAAAAAAATCTTAATTATTTGTAATTATTAAATCTCTAATAAAGTAGCAGCGTGGTGGGTCTAAGCTCTAATTCTCTCTCCTATGAGAGTGGGGGTCTGTGCCCAGCAGTGGGTCGTTAATGGGCTGTAGTGGAGTGGATATGTAATAAAGTAAGTTAATATTTCAGACTGCTCAGTCCTCTCGGACAAGTTCTACAGGTAACTTATATGTGGGACATGACATTGAAGCTCAGACTCCTGAAATACCTGCAAAAGCTGACGATAGTGATACTTCTAGAATAACATGCTCACCTATCACCAGTCCGTCACATGATCTAACCAATGAAATAAACAATTCCATCGATAAAAATGATGACATAAATAATTCATTGAATAAAAATGATGCAAAAGTCACAAATGTTAATCTGTATAGCCCTGAAGTGTGTAATTTGAAGAATAAAGTACTGAATATGGTTAAAAAGGAACCCCAAATGTTCAAAGAAAATGTAATTGACGATGATGTGACGATAATAGATAAGGAGCTGGAAATTATTGCACTCAGCAGCGATGATGAAGTTGAGGTAAGTCATAACAAACATATTAATATTATAATTTTAACATGCACATTTACAGATAGACAGACAGGCACACTTTCACACTCTCAAATAAAATAAAACTTAAAGTTTGCGGGCGAAGCCGGGCCATCAGCTAGTCCACATATAAATTTTCATTGATATAGAATTACGGACTGTAATACAAACTTTAATCCCCTATCCTCCACCTGCTCTCCTCTTTCATCTAGAACTTTAGGGGTGGGATAACATGGCAGAAAAAAGGATTCTTCATTTAAAAAATTTCTAACTCTAGTGTTTTCAGGCTGTACATTGATAGATCAACTGTTAGTCACTCACGGCAAGTCATTACTAATTACATTAGCAAAATGTAATTAGTAATTCGTTTTTTTTTTTAAATTTACGTGTAAAAGAAATTCAACGTGATCCCTGGGGCGTGGTCCAGATAAAATCATTTTGAGTACATCAACAAATTGTAAACAGCAATTTACAGTACTAAATTATTTTACAAAGAAACACAAAAGATCGACAATCATATAAAGTCATTACGACATATTATTATTCTTGAACAAAAACTCGCTAAGTAGCAAGTAAATCGTACTGCCTTCATTATTTCTTCTTCTTTTCTAATTTCTTGGTTTTATATATTACCTCTATGGTTTTATGGCTTTCAGTAGTGCCAAAACAACACAATGCACTTCGCCATTTTCAATTTTCCGCCGTTATCTTGTCTATGCCGTAAACGAACGAAAAATAAAACAGTATTTGATGGGTACTTTTAAAATAATTATTCTGACAAACTAAACGATCAGATGATGCGGTAGAACTCCGATGACTTTGTGATGTGCTTTTAACTTCTGTCGATTCATGCGTCTATTATTTCGGAAATAATTAGTAATTTCATGAAAATTGTGATTATAGTAATCGTGGGGACTTGAAAAAATGCCAAAACCTGTGAGTAATTTGTTTTTTATGTATCGTTAAACGACAAAAAATACTAAGAAACATTTCGTTGCAATATTTTCGATACTTCTTACTTAGTTAATAAAATTGATTTTTTACAAGTCTAGTGTGTATATTTTTCGCAGTGCGAACGTAGCCTAAAACAATTATACGGACACCGGCTTTTCACGAATGATACGAAGTTATTTACGACTAGCATTTATTGTACCTATTGCGGCGATTGTCTAGTATTTAAGACTTTAGCCTCATATTCGGGGGGACCGTGGCTGGGTGGCTGGAATCCCAGGCCCCACACTCAAACTTTTCGGAGCTGTGTTTACAGCTTTAAAACATCGTAAGGAAATCACATGTCTGAGACTTCTCCGTAATGTTCTTAGCTGTGTGAGAGGTCTGGCCAATCCACACTTAGCCAACGTGATGGAATATGGCCTAAACCATTCTCATTCTGAGAGGAGAATGATTGACTCCGCTATTGAGGCTTAGGGCTCCGTGCAGCGTGCGAACTGCGGGCATCACGCGACTTCGGACGACTTCCAGTGACGAATCAAAGTGCAGTATTAGATAACTAGCGTTCGCATACTGCACTGTGATTCGTCGCTGGAAGTCGCGCCAAATCGCAGACACGCTGCACGAGTATAAATACTCGTGCAGCGTGTCTGCGATTTCGCAGCCTGTATCTCTAATATCCATAGTCCAAACGCTCCGGTGCTCTGTACTTGTACGTCGTGTATTGTTTTTCTGAAATACCCTACAACTTTAATTTATTATGTATGATGCTTTTTGTTTACTTACCTTTATATTACTTTTGGTTTACTTGTTTTGTATACTTTTTTACCTAATTGTTTATTTGTGTTAATGTTATTTTATTTGTCCGCATAGTACTTGTATTTTTGTAATAGATTTAAGAGGAATGTGCAGCCCCCAGACAAGTCGACAAGGCTTAAGGGGTGCTAAGAAACCATGTAATTATGTAAAAATTTCTTTGTTAATAAATATATTGGAAATTGGAAAATTGGAACCCTAAGAGTTACATGACGATGTACAATACTTTAGATACTTGTAGTTCATGAACTTCCCCTTTTTATTTGTAGGTGAAAGATGTTAAAGAGCCTAACATCAAGAAGTCTCCTAGCGTTAAGAAATCGCCGCGGTCGATGAAAAACGATATAAAGAAGTACTTAGCACCACCTAGCTATCCGAACCAGGGTATAGTTTATGTGAAGAAACACGTGAGAGAAAATGAACTCAGTAAACTCAATGGACTCCGTGAGGATTTGCAGAATGTTAGGGTAAGTAGACTATACATAGATTAAAAAAAGACTATTTTAACGTTTAACCTTTTTTGAGGGATGTTAATTACAAGCTGATGCCCGCGACTTCGTCCGCGTGGATTGAGTTTTTTGGTTCCCGCGGGAAAAAAATCCGGGATATAAAAGTAGCCTGTGTGTTATCTATCTCTGTACCATTTCATCCAGATCCGTTCAGCCGTTCGGCGTGATTGAGTAATAAACATCCATTCATCCATCCATACTTTCGCATTCGCGTAGATAAGAAGTGAGTTACAACCGGTGATACAGTTATAAAGAAGACTATCTATTTCACATAGGGCACGCACTTTTCTGAGTTATGTGCGTTTTAAGAAATTAAATGAATAGAGAATATAAACTCGCCGGCATATTTAGCGGAACATAAAAAAAGGTCCATAATTAAAAAAATATGGTTTTATTTTCAAATCTACTTACTACACTTCTTTTGTTATTTAAAGTTTCATTTGTTTTACTTAAAATGAGATCACATTAAGAACAGATTTTGCGAGTAAAGGCTATTTGTGAAAAATGGTACATTTTGAACTTTTCATGTAACCGGGAAAAGCGAAATTTAATATTAAAAAAAAAAAAAAAAGATACGCGCCGAATTGAGAACCTCCTCCTTTTTTGGAAGTCGGTTAATAACAATTAATTAAATTAGAAAAATGGTGATTAATATCGCGTATTTCCTCCACGTGCTCTTAGTAAAGTTTCTACCCGTCTAGGCATACTGAGAATGATGTTATCGATGGTCTCCTGGGATAGTCTCCGCCATTTCTCAACTACGACGATTCGCAGTTCACCCACGTTGGCAGGAGCTGGAATTCTGGACTTAACTTTTCTTGTCAGCAAGTCCCAAACGTGCTCTATTGGGTTCATATCCGGTGATCTCGCCGGCCACTCCATAACAGTGATATTCATATCATTAAGATAAGCTTGAGTTACCCGAGCGGTATGCGGGCGAGCATTATCCTGTATAAAAACAAAATCGTCACCGATATATGGGGCAAACGGTACGACATTTTCTTCTAAAACTTCTCTGATATAGCGGTCTGCAGTCAGACTTCCTCTGTCAATCACTACCAAGTCTGTGCGAGCTCCCAAACAAATGCCCGCCCAACCCATTATTGATCCACCACCGTATGCAACTGTAGTTTCAAAATTTGTCTGAATGTATCGTTCTCCTTTGCGTCTGTATATTCTTTGCCTGCCGTCAATTTGATTTAAGAGAATTCTGCACTCATCACTAAACAATACCTTACTCCATTGGTCCGCGTTCCAAAGTCGATGTTCCTGAGCAAAAGTTAACCTGTTTCTACGATGATTTACCTCGAGCCTTGGAGCCTTGGCGGGCACGAATGAACCCAAACCAGCTTCTTCGAGCCTTCTTCGTACCGTACGCTCACTTACGGTTACACCCCGCACTGCTTCTAACTCATGTCGGGCTTGGACGGCCGTCAAACGGGGGTTCCTACGTACACGAAGCCGAATGAAACGATCATCCCTACTCGAAGTGCGTCTTTTTCTGCCTTGTCCTGCTCTTCTCACATAAGTACCGGTCTCCCTGAACCGTTGGATACTGCGATGGATCGTTGAAACTGGTCGACGAAGATCTCTGGATATCACTCTGTAGGTTTGACCATTTCTTCGCATTTCGAGTGCCCTGGCAATCTCCGTTGGGGCTAAGTCAGGCATAATTCAGTCATCAACTCCAGAAAGATACGCGATTAAAAAAAACTAACAAAAAACAGTATTTCAATGAAATTTTAAATCAAACTCAGAAGGAAGAAATACTCGAAGTTCGCTCCAGATAAGGTGTATTTGAATAAAATTAAAACAATTGCATAAAATGTTATGTCCAGTTGTTTTCTTAATTTGAAAATATTTCTTTTTAAATTAAATGACGTATAAACCAGCCAGCAACCTTATATGATACTGATATCAAACCTTTTTTTATGTTCCGCTAAATATGCCGGCGAGTGTAGTTCGGCAGCAGTCATCGTGAGAAAACCTCCTTCCCTAAAGCTCTTACGCTCATCTGACCTAACACTTAGTTATACAATAACTAATTACAAAATATATAGTACAAAATATATTAAAAACTAGATGATGCCCGCGACTTTGTCTGCGTTAAATAAGTTTTTTATTCCTGCGGGAACTCCTTAATTTTCCGGGATAAAAACTAGCCTATGACCTTTACCGGGATGCAACCTATCTCTATACCATATTCCATCAAAATTGGGTCAAAAGGCCATTAAAACGTAGCAGATAGACAGACAGATACACACTTTCGCATTTATAATATCAGTATGAAAAGTTTATACACCTTTTTTTTATTGTGAGATAGGCTTGCCCATGCTTAGTGCAAAGCAATGATGAGGTCTAGGTTAGAACGCGCTTGTCTAGAAGATGCCTATTCACTCTTGCCTTGAAGGTAGGCAAGAGTGAATAGGCAGGTTATACGTGGCAGGAAACACGTGCGCTGGGAGGGTTCCCACACCCTAGCGGTTCGGATCAGAAACGTTTCGTGCGAGCAGATTGGACGTCAACCATATAAGGATGCCAACGCTGACGGTTTCTCGCTGTTCTGTGGTAGAACGGACAAGGAACAAGGTCGTGAGCACACTCTCCATGGTATATCTGATAAAAAACCGATAAGTGGGCGACATTGCGTCGGTGTTGTAAACACATTATAAATATTTCAGTACTTAATGGAGAACATGGACGTGGAAACGCTCCCGGACCGCGGCGCGAAGCTGATCGAGCGGCTCGACGCGCTGGAGAGGGACGTGCAAAAGCAGGGCAACAAGGTGGCTAATATGGTCGTGGAGCCAGGTAATAAGCCTGAAGACGAAAGTTTTCGAGCAGTTTCGAACAGCATGCATGCCATGTCCTCATCTAGAAGACACAATTGTATAGTTTATATTTTTATTTATCATACTTTTTTTAGCCTCCACAATTGTAGTCAGTTTTGAGGACTAATAAAAAAAGGATGTCCTTATTTTGTTTCAGACATGCCCACGCAGGAACAGATGTCGCGAGACGGCTTCGCACCCGGAGACAAGGGCCTCTCCTGGGACGACATACAAAAGGCGAGCAACGCCGTGCAACCGAGGATGTTCGGCAAACAAGGTAACAAATAATAATTTAAAAATGTTGACCAAATGTATAAAAACTTATTAAACTCTCATAGATGTAAAACTGACGTACCATCTCTTAAACTGTTACTTCTACTTGCTGGAATTAAAAGAAAAATAAATGGCAGTAGTCCCTGTTTTCACAGTACCGCCCCTGTGTGCAACTTGGCGCTTGTTATATGTGTGCGGTTTTGATATTTATGAACAACTTGATTTTGCCCTAAGTTTACTTAATTTTCTGGGATAACTCCCAGGAAAATCCTTCCCCAGGATTCACTTTACCTCTATAACAATATATAGTATAATTTATATAGTATAATTTCATCAAAATCTGTCGAAAAGATGGTGCATTAAAAAAGACACTCTTCCGTATTTATCATATTAGTAAGTATGGATAACTAGAACTCACTGATCGTTCCTAGTGCGTTCGTAGAACAAAATTTGTTCGGTATCACGTACCGAAGCCCCTTAAGTTGTTATTAGTATTTTTGCATGAACCCTTTATAAATAAGGGATTAAAACTACGGCTGTGGCTACAATTTCAGACAGATAAGGCAGAAGATACTAATAACACCCCTCGTTTTGTGTTACAGAACAAATCTTTTTCTTCCTACTGGGCAGGTTTCCGCACTTAAAACTCCAGTTGGAGGTCAACAGACCTACAAACGTACAACCGTACATGAGTTTATAATTTTAGTATGTTTCCTCTTGTGTGTAAAGCAATGGCCACCCACATGGCGGAGCGCAGCCTCATCCTGGACCGATTGCGCGACTTGTACGAGTCGCTCGCTTCTCGACCGTCCGAAGAGTCGCAGGCCAAGCAGCCCGCCAGCGTCAAGAGCGAGCTGATGGAGCACCAGCTGCACGCGCTCGCCTGGCTCAAATGGCGGGAGACGCAGAAACCGTCCGGGGGAATACTGGGTGAGTGGATAAATAGCCCGCCAACCAGCATTGGAGCAGCGTGGTGATTCTAAGCTCTAATTCCCTCTCTCCCATGAAAGTGGAGGCTTTTCTCTTTCCTTTCAACATCCTTTCAACAAAAACTTTCCTGAGAGTCGCTTGCGTCTTCTGAATAAATTAGGCAATAAATAGCCTATTTTATTTTGTCCAAGGCTGACGACATAATTACCCTATTGTCCATATTTTCAAGGCTGACAACGTAATTACCCTGTTGTCCATATTGTCCAAGGTTGACAACATAATTATCCTTTTTCAAGTCCCACACTGACGACATAATTATCCTTTTGCCAATTTTGCCCTCAGATGACAACATGAAATACCCTATTGGCAATGTTGTCGTCGGGTGTCGACGTAATTACACTATTGTTGTTAGTATTGTACCCAGCTCACGTAATAATTACCAGATCTCCAATCTTGTCTGAAAGAAAGAATAAAGAAAGAAATCTTTATTCGGGGATACAAGTACAAGAAATAACTAATAATAAAAATCGCGAAATGTGACTTAATCCCCAAAATGGTCTTCACTCAGCATGTGCTATATCTGTTAGGATATAGCGTTGATCTTCCGTATAGCTATTGGCAACTTTGTCCCCAGCTGACGACATGGGTCTGGGCAAAACGATCACCATGATTTCTCTGATCGCGGCCGACAAGGAGGGCTCTATCGATAATGATGAAGACGACGATGACGAGAGAGGACCGAGATGTGAGTTTGATTTCCTCATCATGATTTTTTTCTTATATTAAATTTTAGGATCTTTAAATATTGTGTACATTCTTGAAGTGTTATTATGATTTAGCTATGTAAAGGTTTCTAATTTTTACTATTATCCATACTTCCACACTAATATTATAAATGCGAAAGTGTGTCTGGCTGTCTGTCTGCTACGCTTTCACGACTCATCTGTTCAACCGATTTTGATGAAAACTCTGAGTTGAGTTGAGAAACACTCAAGTCTGAAAGTTTTATTCCTGAACTTTAGGGATTTTGATTTCCTTTTATCTTTACTATATTAAGCAATACATAATGTACTATTATATGCACCTCCAGTATGATTGGCATCAAGTAAAAGGATCTCTGGGATCTGAACAATGACAATATTTCAGAGTTACTTTAAATCATTTCAAAGTTCCCTTCAATTTAATTAGTTATTTTAAGATTAAAATACTCCTTTTTTCCACAGCGGCCCGCGGAGGTACGCTTGTGGTATGCCCAGCCACTCTTGTGCAGCAGTGGGCAAACGAAGTGGGCAAACACTGCAAGTCGCACGCTATATCAGTTTGTCTGCATCACGGCTCTTCGCGCGCTACTCACCCTCACCGTCTCGCAGCCAACGACCTCGTCATCACCACATACAATATCATGCAGAGAGAGAGCGTGGTAAGCACAACCCGTGTTTTCACAATTCCTATCACCAAAGGTTGTCTGGGAGAGTTTCCTTTAGCGATAAGACCTCCTTTGCAAGCTTTTGTAAGAATAGGCCAGCAATTAAATTAACGCCTTCATAATTTTTAATAGCAATCAACGTGACGACGTAATGTTTCCTAATAATTATTTATAGTATGTAAGTTTATTACGTCTTTGAGAGGTGATATTATCTAGTGAAAGGACCGATGAATAGCGTCAGTTTTTATACTGTTTATTACTGTACAAGAATTAGCCTTTCTACGAGTAGTTATGGTTCATTTTTGGTAAACATAAACCGTCTTTGAGCGGCCATATCTAGTTAAAGGCCCATCCGCATGTGGGCAGACTTTCACTATCGTCATCAGTGGAGAGTGTAGCTCCCACCTAATACTGAATCAGCCTTTCTGGCGATAGTAACCAAAAGTGCTGCTATCTGGCAGTCTATACGTGAAAACTAAAATAATTTGATTTCGCGTTTCAATCGCCAACTTTTTAGCCCCATAAGTAACTGCTTTTCTTATTGTAAATGTGGGTAGTCGTGAAATATGTCATGTTTTCCGTGTTACGCCATGTGCTCATGTTTATTTTGGATGGCATTTTTGTCATTTTATAGAGCGGCGTATTGTCGCGCATCCGCTGGCGCCGCGTGATCCTAGACGAAGCGCACGTGGTACGAAACTACAAGTCCGCCACGTCGCAAGGCGTGTGCAGCCTGCACGGGCGGCGGCGCTGGGCGCTCACCGGCACGCCGCTACACAACAAGGACTTGGATCTGTTCGCGCTGCTCAAGTTCCTGCGCTGCACGCCGTTCGACGACCTCACTGTGAGTGCAGTGTTACCGCACAACACAAGTCCGCCACGTCGCGTGTGCAGACCGTAATACTCAATTACAAACCATCACATTTCCTGTGCTAACACCCTTAACTTTATTTAATCTTTGCAGATGTGGAAGAAATGGATCGACAACAAAAGTCTGGGCGGCTCAGAGCGCCTCAACACGATAATGAGTTGCGTGATGCTGCGGCGCACAAAGCTGCAACTCCAGGAGAAAGGGCAGCTCAAGTGCTTGCCCGAGCGCAGCGCGCATGAGGTCAGCGTCACCTTGCAGCAGGAGGAGATGAATGTGTATCAGAAGGTCAGTTTTCACTGTTTTCTTCCCCCAAAGACATTTTTTTTGTTTTTGTAATTTGTTTGGCTTTCAAATCATTTATCAATGTCATCAAAAGTGTTATCCGCTTGGTTACATTTGGAAAGTTATAGTTTAGTCCTTTTCATTAATTTGGCGCTGTCTCCTTTCAACTACATCGCATTAGGTAATCTTCCGGCAACCATTCCAAAAATAAGTAAATAATAATAAAAAAACAAGCTCTTCTTATCATCCACCATATTGAATTTAGTGTAATGTAATTCGTATTTTTCGTATTCTGCTCAGAAAACCCTTTTAATTGTGTACCCATGTCATAGGGGTACATACAAAATGGCTAGTCCACAATCTTTGGACGTCCGCCATTTTTATTTATTTATTTGGCAACCAAAACTGATTTACAATAAATGTCATATTGGATTTAGAATGACGTCTACTATTACTATTCCCACCAGAGAAAAGCCCTACAGGCCTACACCCACTAAATATTGAATCAACCTTCCTAGCGATAATTACCAAAAGTTCAGCTATCTCGAATAATATTGCAAGTTATTAAGTAAGAGTTAAGTAAAAGCTTGTAATAGCTGTGAAAAATCACGAAGATCAATTCACAAAGATAGCTCTTCATCCTCAACGTTGTCTCGCCAGGTGCTGGTGTTCTCCAAGACTCTGTTCGCGCAGTTCCTGCACCAGCGCGCTGAGCGTGCGGCCGGCACGCAGGGCCTGGCGCCGCCCAAGAAGGACAGCGAATACGCCAAGATGCACAAGAGGATGATTGCTTTGCAAGGTGCAGTTACTACATATTTATGTCACTTGCACAGTCTTGGTTTCAATCGTGAATTTTTAATCATAACCTTTTTTGTGTGTTAAATTTATAGTCCCACAGTATCTGACCCGGTGACAACATCGCTAGCAGCAGCTAGCAGATTCCCGCGACTTCGTCCGCGTGGATTAAGTTTTTTGTAATTCCCGGGGAAACCCAACCGTGCAAAACATGTCGATCCGTTGCTCTGTTGCATCGTGATTGAAGGACAAACCAACAAACAAACACACTTTCGCATTTATAATATAGGATGATATTATGAAGAAAAAAAATAGACAAAAAATAGTTTCAATTTTGGCTATGGGGTCTGATAAATTTGTAGGACTTTAATTTAAATTGGTCAAAAACAATACCCTATACATACGTTACAATAGCCCTGACGCAACTTGTGACATTTGGAAATGAATAAAGAATCTGGTCGGGTTCGAAAATCTAAATAAATTACGTATAAACAATTTTACATTAACATAAGAATCTTCTGTCGGGAGTTCTACAAAACCTCACGTCTTTTTAGGGTTCCGTACCCAAAGGGTAAAAACGGGACCCTATTACTAAGACTCCGCTGTCTGTCTGTCTGTCTGTCTGTCTGTCTGTCTCCAGGCTGTATCTCATAGACCGTGATAGCTAGAAAGCTGAAATTTTCACAAATGATGTATTTCCGTTGCCGCTATAACAACAAATACTAAAAATTAAAAAAATATAATATATTAAGGGGGGTCCCCATACAATAAACATGTTTTTTTCGTATTTTTTTGCTCAATATTAAAAACGGTAACAGGTAGACGGTTCAAATTTTCACAGAATATTAACTTGTATATTATACCTTTCAAAATAAATAATTAAATATCAATAAAATAAATATTAAAGGGGGGCTCCCATACAACAAACGTAATTTTTTGATATTAACAGTAAACCTCTACAAACAAAGTTAGTTTTGCGGTTCATTAACAAAGGTAATTATACCTACTTCTTGAGTACGGAACCCTCGGTGCGCGAGTCCGACTCGCACTTGGCCGGTTTTTTTTTATCAGGCGCAAAACCTGTCAAATCCCACGAGATCCTGGTTCTCCTGTTGCGACTGCGCCAAGTGTGCTGCCACTGCGGCCTAATCGCCGCCATGTTAGACCACGACAACAACGCGGAGCTGGCCGAGGACGCCGGCAGCGAGGATCTGCTCGCCGAACTCAACAAGCTCACTCTAGAGGACAACAACTCCTCCAGGCGACGAGTGAGTATATCGCCCAGTGTGCGCCACATCTCATCGCCGCCATGTTAGACCACAACAACAACGCTGAGCTGAGCGAGGACCTACTCGCTGAACTCAACAAGCTCACTCTAGAGGGCAACTCCTCCCGGCGACGAGTGAGTATATCGCCGAGTGTGCGCCACATCTGATCAACAAAGAATGTGAACTTATTGTACTAACGCCATCTAGTCTGAAAAGCGGGACAGCGCTATGGCGAGGACAAGGACAGGCTTATACAGGTGAGGGGCACGCCCTACAAAGTGGACACCCAACTTTTTTCTATGAAAGGGTCCCACTAGTACCTACATAACATATCGATGGTTTTAATGAGTAAATATCTCACATAACCTGATTTCTTTTCCAAGAATTAAGGAATCTTATGAAGATTTCCCCCCGATACAAAAAATAGGCTCAATATTCTTGGTATCTCAAACTATAAATGATTTGTATAACGCAGAGTGGCGGTAAGCGGGATGAGGAAGAAGAAGAGGAAGCACAAACCGGTGAAGGCACAACCGCGGCGGAGGCGATCAAGTCTGTGCTGTCCTCCAACAATCCAGTGTTTAACCTGCAGAGGCAGTCCTCCAAGATAAAAGCCGTTATGGAGTGCCTCGACAAAAATGTATTTAAGAATAAAGGTGAGCGACGTCATGGTTCGTCATATAAAACTGCAATATTATTAAAATAATACTGTAGTAAGCCTCGTGTACACATTCGTTTTTATTTTTAAGTACAGGTCCCCCGCGACTTCGTCCGCGTACAATTTCTGATTTCCTATGAGATTATGAAATTTTCCCGCTGCAAAAAGCCTATATATATATCTTATGCAGGTTTTTATTATTTTAATACTGTTGGGGCTTCAACCTGGTCCAATGCTACAACCCTAAGACGCTGTTCCAGGGGCCCATCAGCTGGATTCGAGCCTCTTAGACCATTGGCTCAGGGCCAAATGCGGACAGAACTGTTTTACGGGTAAACTTAGGTGGTAAGACAATAATGAAAACTATACTACGTACTTACGGAGTCCAAGTGCCTACTGAATGATGAATCTTCGATAAGGAAGAATGTGGGTTAAAGGTTAGGAAAGGTCAGGAATGAGAAGGGACTTGCTGTTCGGCCGTAGCTTCTTGCTTCAAGACGGCACTAACACACAACACACACAACACAGCACTAAAGTTCGTCTATAAGCTACTTAGATTAATTATTTACTTAAGTATATAATTGCACGGCCAGCAGTGGCGTCAACGTGGCACACAACAGATTGTCACTCAGTACAACAAGTAAGTCTTTATTTAGTACCGAAATAACTAGAAGCTAATTTCTCGCGGGAACCTGCTATAGCGAGGTTCTAACAATACGGATTACAAAAAAAGGCTTATATTTACAATCAACAATTCGACCGCGGCCCGCCCTGCCAAAAACAATCTTGAACTCTGTCGAACTGTCAAAACCAAAAGTTTTATCAAAAAGCGCGGCAAGCTAGCTTCGTTCACAAATTCATCTGTCACAGCGACCACAGACAACTAATACATGGGTGGCGCGAACAATCCCCCGCCCGTGGACGCAAGGATTTACGTCCACTCACTAACAGATGGGGACGTGACAAGGTGCAAACGGCTCGGTGCAAGACCGAATCTCCGACCATTACCTCGGCGACTCTGGGAACCCCATCAGACCCGTACATTAGCTTAACAATGCGTCCACGACGCCAATACAAAGGTAGCAAATTAGATTCCTTTACCAATACAAGATCACCAACCTTAGGGGGGTCGGATTTGTCAGCCCACTTAACACGTTGCTGCAAAAGGTGCAAATACTCGAGTGACCAACGATGCCAAAAGCTCTGAGTCATTTGCTGCAACAGTTCAAACCGAGACAAACGTGAGGTTTTCGCGTCCCTGAAGGGGTATTCGGGCAAGGCGTTAAGGGGCTGACCAATCAAGAAGTGGCCGGGAGTTAAGACCTCCAGGTCGTTTGGGTCAGACGAGAGGGGGCAGAGTGGCCGAGAATTGAGTATGGCCTCAATTTTACAAAACACAGTGGCGAGTTCTTCGAAGGTCAAGATAGTTTCTCCTATAACGCGTCGGAGATGTGTCTTGGCGACCTTGACGACAGCTTCGAAGATCCCACCCCAGTGGGGGCAAGCTGGAGGGTCAAACTTCCAGGTTATCCCCATCTTGGACATTGCAGTACTTAAACTAATCTTATTACTAGACAAAAATTCAACAATTTCTCTTAAATATCTATCGGTACCCTTATAATTAGTACCGCAATCGGTGCGAACCAGGTCAGGCAATCCTCGACGAGAGACAAATCTACTTAGTGTGGCCACAAAGGCCTCAGTGCTTAAGGCACTCACCAGTTCCAAATGGACCGCTTTAGTAGAGAGACAAACAAAAACGCACAGATAGGCCTTGAGTGACCGGGCGTTGCGGAGGTTAGAGCTCTTGATGGCGAAAGGGCCTGCAAAATCAGTGCCAACTCCGGCAAAAGGTCGAGTGGCCATGACGCGGTCGGGGGGCAAGTCACCCATCATCGGCTGCGCAGTAGGGGCCTTCAAACGGTAGCAAGGGATGCATTTGAAAATGACGCTCCGGATTGTGCGTCTCCCTGCCAAAATCCAAAACTCACGCTGTAAAATAGCCGAGAGGGCATTGCAACCAGCATGGGCATTTTTCAGGTGATAAGAGGTCACCAGCAATTTAACAAAGGTGCCGTCCTTAGGGAGCAGCAACGGGTGACGAGCACCATAGGGCAACTCAGCATTCCTAAGGCGTCCGCCAACGCGTAACAATCCGTCATCGTCCAAAAAGGGGCTTAAGCGAGCAAGCGGGCCTTTCAAAGCTAAGCCTCCTTTTATGGTGTCGATCACGGACGCAAAATGTTCTGCCTGAACCACACGCACCCAATGTGTCCGGGCTTCTCGACGTTCAAGAGGCGACAAGACAGGATTCAAATTTTTATTACCTGGGTTCCTTCCATTATGGATGAAACGTCTAATCCAACCGGTAACACCAATGAGTTTATCAAGGGAACTGTATCGTTCCAAGAGGAAGTTGGAGTCTGGGATCAGTTTATCCTCCACGACTCCGACTCTTAAGCCCGGCAAAACTTCCGGAGCGGAGAACCGATTCTGAGGCCAAGTCGACTCAGGTTGCGTTAACCAACTTGGGCCCCACCAAAGGGGATGGTTGACAAGTGAAGAGGCCTCGAGACCGCGAGAGGCACAATCGGCCGGGTTCAATTCTCCGGGTACGTGTCTCCAAATCAACGGAGTTTCAGAGCACTGAATTTGGGACACCCGATTCGCGATAAAGACCTCCAAGTTGTGAGGGGCGGCTCGGAGCCAACATAGGACAATTTCACTGTCCGTCCAAGCGTACACGTCGGTCAGTTCGACCACGGATGCCAAAGATGAACGGACGTGGTTAAGAAGGCGCACCAAAAGAGCAGCGCCAGACAATTCTAATTTAGGGATCGTCAAGCGTGACCGAATAGGGGCCACCTTGCTCTTTGCCAAGACAAGATGTGTCGCGACCTCACCGGTGACATCGACAGTACGCATATATACCACGGCAGCATAGCCTCGTTCGGAGGCGTCACAAAATCCATGGAGACTGGCGTGGCACCTTCCTGGTGGTAGGAAGCGTCGAGGCATCGCAATTCGGTTGACGTCCGGAAGTGCAGACACAAGGGAGTGCCACTCCTTCAATAATTTCCCTTGGAGAGGATCGTCCCAACCGACTTCAGCAATCCAAAGCTTCTGAAGGAAGCATTTGGCCAACAATATTACGGGAGTGATCCACCCGTTTGGATCAAATGTGCGGGCAACCGTAGACAAGACGGAACGCTTAGTCCAGACCTTAGGAGGTGGGTCCAATCTGACCCGGTAGGTGAAAACATCCTGGACGGGCTGGTACTGTATTCCAAGGACCGTCAACAAATTAGGATTTTCAAGGTTTTCAAAAATATGAGGGTCCTGCTGATCCTCTCCCGGGAGATCCTTCAAAACGTGAGGGGAGTTGGATAGCCACTTTCGCAATTCATAACCTCCGGACTTCAGTATTGCGATCAATTCGTCACGCAGGGTCAAAGCTTCTTCAACACTAGAAGCTCCTGTGCAGATGTCGTCCATATAGACTGACGATTCCAAGGTGGCTGATGCACGAGGATAATTCAGCCGCTCGCGGTTAGCCAATTCCAACAAGGTCCTAATAGCAATATAGGGGCTTGATCGGAGTCCATAGGTCGTTGTGTTCAATTCAAAGACCCGTATCGGCTCATTAGGACTCTCGCGCCACAAAATCAGCTGATACCTCCGATCATCGCGATGCACCACCGACTGTCTGAACATCATCTTGATGTCAGCAACAAAGACAATTTGGTGACGGCGGAAATGCGTGAGGATGTCGGAGATATCCTTGATCAACTTAGGGCCAGCGTGCAGACACTGGTTCAAAGTCAACCCGTTAGACGTAGCCGCGGAGCCGTCAAATACCACTCGAATCTTACCCCCAGGGGTCTTCAAGACAGCATGGTGGGGTAGGAAGTAGTGCTCGTGCGAACGCCAATCAAAATTGGATGGTGACATGTGTCCAAGGTCTTCGTACTCGCGCATAAATTCAATATACTTGGTGCGGAAGGTAGGGTCGCGCCGCATGCGCCGTTCCATAGACAAGAGCCTCTTCTCAGCTAAGGCCCGTGAATGACCAAGAGGGGGGCGAGAGGCGAGGAAGGGCAAGCGAGTTACGAAGCGCCCGTCAGTACGGCGGCCTGTGTTATTTTGATAGAACAACTCGCATTCAAGGTCAAGAGGATTAACCGGTGCAGCGTGTGGCGGCTCCTCGACTTCCCAAAAACGCTGGACTACATCCGACAACGTTAAGCCGGCTGCCTGCAATTGGTCTAGCACCGGTGGGTCTGAAGACCACAAAACGGGTCCAAGAAAGCTATGACCAAATATAGTGGAGATGGCGCAAAGTCCATCTTTCTGCAGGACCCTAATTCCTCCTGACAAGATCAGACCTAGGACATCAGAACCCAACAAAAGATCCATGGGACCAGGTTCAGTCCAGTGAGGGTCGGCAGGGGTCAGACCTGCCGTACAGGAAACCGCAACATCAGCGATTCTTTCCTGTGGTAGAGGACCCAAGATATCGTCAAGGACTGACACCTTGACCAAGACGCGGAGATCGCCCTTAATTGGGCCAAACATCAACTCCGCTTCACCCTTAGGAGTCGAGGGTTCGGCACCACCGATACCTATCATCCGAACCGCATGAGGACTCCAAGGGAGCCCTAGCTTACCCACCAAATAAGAAGAAGCAATACAGCGCTGTGAACCCGAATCCAAGAGGGCACGAACTATCAAACATTCACCTTTCGGGTTGTACACCTTCACTGAGACAGTCGGCAAAAGAACGGTCTGACAGACGGACTGCTGAAGATTAAGATTCTCAGGAGATGTGGCTGTGGTGGGGGCTAGGGCGGCGACTACCTAGCATTGGTCACCTTCATCAAACCGGTCCTCGAACCGGGGAATCTCGAATCGAGATTCATGCGGAACCTCCAGAGGCGGAGGAGACGGACCTCCATTTGGGTAAATCCACGCGCCATCCCGCGGCGGAAGCACAGGCCTAGTCAAGCGGGCAGAGGCCGGCACACCATAGTGAGGTTGGCGACCCATACGAGGTGGGCGGCGCTCTAGTCGCGGCCACTCGTGAAGCGGGGGTGAGTAGCGAGTAGGACGGCCCGTCGCCGTGGCGGCAGCAAATCCCGCATCAAATTGGCGCAGGGGGGTCGAAATCCCCCCGCGGGGGGGTGAAGCCCCCCCGGGTGGGGGCGAAGTCCGGACACACCGGGGCACCTGACACGGTGCAGGAGAGCGACGCAGATTAGCAGGGGAGCGATTAACATAAGCACCCCCGCCCGTGCGGGGGGTGCTCTCCCCCACCTGGCGGCCAACGCCATTTTGGTTGGCACACAAGATCGCCAGGTGGTTGCCCTTACAAATAGGGCATGGCTGCTGATGTGGGCAGTCTCGCTGCCGGTGAGCTTCCAGGCAACTATAGCACCAGTGGCGGTCCCTGGCGATGCCCCTCCGGTGGTTAATCGTCTTGTCCAGGAACTGGGGACAAGAAGGTACCCTGTGGCCCGGACGCTTGCAATATTTACAGGGGGTGGCCTCAGTGGCAGCAAGCCCCCTGTAGACTGGCATTGGCCTTCGCTCAGAGGCCCCCTTACCAGGGCTGCCAATCTGACCCCTTCCCTTCCTCGGCTGGGCAGGTTGCTCTGAGGTCCTTGAAGGACCAGCAACACCAGAGTTGTCAGCCTGCCGGCACTCCTCCTCGAGGAACTTTAGCAAATCTGAAAAGGGGGGCAGATAGCTGGCACCGTCCCCACCATACCTCTGTTCAAACCGCAATTTTAATTCGGGAGGTAGGCGGGACAACACTATATGCAGCAACAGAAAAGACCACTGGTCCACCGGGAGCTCTAGTCGCCTAAGTGCATTACATGCTACAATCAACGGGTTTAACAAAGATTCCCTCAAACGAGCAACCCCTGAGACACGTGACAGAGACAAAATTTGCGCCACGTGCGTGTCCGCTAATCGGCGCACGTTGGCATACCGCCGGGTGAGTAGTTCCCGGGCGGTAGTATAGCTCTCCTCGGAGAGGTCCAGGTGGCAGACCACACTCAGAGCCTCTCCCTGCAAGGAGGACAGCAGGTAGCTCAGTTTCTGGCAGGGAGACAGATCCTTCCTAGCATGCACCAGACTATCAAAGAGGCCGAGGAAACCTAACCACTCACTCAAATTGCCAGAAAATTTAGGTAGGTCTATAGTGGGTAACCTACCTAGTAGCGCAGGTTGAGTCGGAGGTCTCAAAGGAGACTCGAGAAGAGAGCTTAGTCTCGCCTCCTTCTTAAGCTTAGAGCTTTCCTCCACAAGGCCGTCCGTTAGTTCAAAGAACTGCTCATAGTCTCGCTGAGCGGACTGGAGCAGTTCCTCGGGCGGTTCCAAAACCACTAGGTCCCTAAGCGCTTCCTCGACAATTGCCTGTCTGGTCGGCACCTGTTCACATCGCTTGAGCAGTGCGGATGCTCTGTCCTCACGGCCTATCAAGGTACGAGCTGTAGCCTCCCATCGGAGTTCAGCTTGTATCGAGCCAACGAGCCTTTTATGAGCTGACATCTTGTATGCAATAGGTATTGCAATTTGCAATTAAATAAATTACTTTATGATTCACACTTACAATTTAGGCTGGATTGAGGTGGCAACCCTAACTAACAATTAGCCAGCTGTGTGAATTCACAACAAAACAACAACAGTATAACAACACACAAAACAGCAACAAACAACAAACAAATAACAGCAAATAAACAATGTTCAAATTCTATTGTAAACAATGAATTTATATGTTAGGTTGTTACACTGTTGATTGCTACAATAATCAAAGTAAAGAATTAAAAATAAACAAGAATAAGAACTACAATTAAAAGCAAGTTAAACTTACATAAATGAAAATTATCAAACTATCAGGGGTTAACCTTCAAATACAGACAGACATACATGTAAAAACAAAAAACAAGTTATGTGTATAGTTAACCCGAGACAAACAACAATATTATGTAATTATAATAATTATAGTATAATCTTAAGCATAAGTTAGAAATTACAAATTCAAGTTTTTAAACAATTGCAAAGACAGGCAAAGACAGGTGAGCAACTATATATGTGACTGAAAACACTGTGTAATCAATGATTACCGTTCAATAATTAAAAAACAAGTTTTTAATTTGCAACTACTTAGTAGGGGACAAAACCAAAGGTAGTGGTTAAATTTACAAATCCAATTAATAATAAGTAATTAATTCAAGACAACAAATTCATATACAGTCACAATCGCAATGCAGACAAGCAATATCAAACCTTGTAATTAGCAATATCAACATATAAAGGGTAAATAATGTATACATAATACCCTTTATTACAAGTTATTATCTGTACACAAATTCAGTTAAAGTGTTGAACAGCTGTTGGCCAATTAATTTAGAAGTTTGCCAACAAATCAATAAGCTGCTAACAAGCTAGTATGTATTTAACAAACTAATTACAGTTTGCAACCTTTTCTCAATCTCAACTACAAACTTTCAAGATAAATAAGTACTTTCATAAACAAACAATTATTTAATTAAACAGACACCAAGTACAAGCTTTGACACCACAGAAGTATAGTTTGTGCGGCAAGAATCAAACCTAATGTACAAAATTCTCTTATGCCGCTTCAATACATTTAACGGAGCATGTAGGAACTATAGCTAAGTAATCCAAAGTAAAAGTTAAGCTTGTTTTAATTTACCCAGCTATATCCCACAATAAATACCCCACTAGCTTACACTATTAAACCGGTACAGACCTGTCCGCAGCGTTTAGTACAACCACGCTCTGCTACCAAATGTTGGGGCTTCAACCTGGTCCAATGCTACAACCCTAAGACGCTGTTCCAGGGGCCCATCAGCTGGATTCGAGCCTCTTAGACCATTGGCTCAGGGCCAAATGCGGACAGAACTGTTTTACGGGTAAACTTAGGTGGTAAGACAATAATGAAAACTATACTACGTACTTACGGAGTCCAAGTGCCTACTGAATGATGAATCTTCGATAAGGAAGAATGTGGGTTAAAGGTTAGGAAAGGTCAGGAATGAGAAGGGACTTGCTGTTCGGCCGTAGCTTCTTGCTTCAAGACGGCACTAACACACAACACACACAACACAGCACTAAAGTTCGTCTATAAGCTACTTAGATTAATTATTTACTTAAGTATATAATTGCACGGCCAGCAGTGGCGTCAACGTGGCACACAACAGATTGTCACTCAGTACAACAAGTAAGTCTTTATTTAGTACCGAAATAACTAGAAGCTAATTTCTCGCGGGAACCTGCTATAGCGAGGTTCTAACAATACGGATTACAAAAAAGGCTTATATTTACAATCAACAATTCGACCGCGGCCCGCCCTGCCAAAAACAATCTTGAACTCTGTCGAACTGTCAAAACCAAAAGTTTTATCAAAAAGCGCGGCAAGCTAGCTTCGTTCACAAATTCATCTGTCACAGCGACCACAGACAACTAATACATGGGTGGCGCGAACAAATACTAATAACTTAAATGGTGATTTTCATGTCCATTCTTCAAATCATAGAACTTTTATGTGACCCTCCAACCCCCATTACACCCCTTTTTGGGTGAATTGTATAATTGCTTATACAAGTCATTATTATTTTCAAACTGATAACCTAAATCCTGATTTTCAAGTAACTTCTCTTACGTTAGTAAGTAGTTCTGACTTCAAAAACATCGGGAAAGCCCGATACAAACTACAAAAATACAAACTTCTAACCTCCATTTCAGCTTCTGTGGGGTGGATTTTCGTTAAATGCTTATACAGTTTATTATAATTTAAAACTCGTAACTTAAATCCCGATTTTTTTAAATCGATTTAATTTAAACTTGTCTTATTTTACCAGGTGAGAAGGCAGTGGTGGTATCTCAATGGACATCGGTCCTGGGCCTGGTGGAACGGGAGCTAAAAGCCGCCCGCATACGCAGCGTTACCCTGAGCGGGGAAGTGCCCGTGTCTGCGCGCGCGCCGCTCATCAATGCGCTCAACGACCCAAAGTCTGATGTGCGGGTGAGCTACTGACAGCTGTCATTATGTTACTGCTTCAATAATATGAGATAATACACGTATTGCGAAGGACAGGCCTTGAAACGATTGTAACGGGAACTAAAAGCTGCTCGCATACGCAGCGTCGCTCTTGCTGTTGGTTGAAAACCGAATACGGCCGACGCATTCGGTCACCAACCTAATATAAACGCGCAATATCTAGTCTAAAATTAAGATTTCAGATTTCATTCAATTGTAGGTCTATAGCGGCTCTGTGAGACATAACATTTTTTTCAAAGGAATCATTTTTATTCCGAAAAGCTCTAGCTACAGGTTTTTTGGATTCGTATATAAGTTAATTTAATTAATTTTTTAACTATACCTATGCATTACAATAATTCATTTATTTATTAGCTTAAATTGAATCATAATGTAATTTTAAAATATTTTAAATCACCCACAATATTTGCACGCCGAAACGGCAGACTATGTTGAAACTGTTACATAATAATTATTGTATCTATTTACTCGTACGTAGCGTACGAGTACGTACGTCTATTTATTCGAGCAAATCAAACTTATCTTTATCTTTTATCTTTATATTTACTCCACTAATAAAAACAACAAGTTTTACAACAACAATACGGTGTTGTTAAAGGTAATGCTGTTGTCGCTGTGCGCGGGCGGCGTGGGACTGAACCTGTGCGGCGCTAACCACCTGCTGCTGCTGGACCCGCACTGGAACCCGCAGCTGGAGGAGCAGGCGCAGGACCGCATCTACCGCGTGGGCCAGCGCAAGCCCGTGCACATCTACAAGTAAGACGCCGTCTCAGTGCTGACTCCACCTGCTGCTGCTGGACCCGCACTGGAACCCGCAGCTGGAGGAGCAGGCGCTGGACCGCATCTACCGCGTGGGCCAGCGCAAGCCCGTGCACATCTACAAGTAAGACGCCGTCTCAGTGCTAACTCCACCTGCTGCTGCTGGACCCGCACTGGAACCCGCAGCTGGAGGAGCAGGCGCAGGACCGCATCTACCGCGTGGGCCAGCGCAAGCCCGTGCACATCTACAAGTAAGACGCCGTCTCAGTGCTGACTCCACCTGCTGCTGCTGGACCCGCACTGGAACCCGCAGCTGGAGGAGCAGGCGCAGGACCGCATCTACCGCGTGGGCCAGCGCAAGCCCGTGCACATCTACAAGTAAGACGCCGTCGCAGTGCTGACTCCACCTGCTGCTGCTGGACCCGCACTGGAACCCGCAGCTGGAGGAGCAGGCGCAGGACCGCATTTACCACGTGGGCCAGCGCAAGCCCGTGCACATCTACAAGTAAGACGCCGTCTCAGTGCCGACGGCCTGGACTCATCATCATCACAGAGATTAACTACGATAACATGGCGCGCCCCTCCAAATGACTGAACCTTTGCGGCGCCAATCACCTGCTACTACTTACTGCTAGACCCTTTGGGCTATTCGTACACTCAGCGGGACTCAGCCCTATGGGATTTCAATCCAAAACCCTGGAATCGAACTATCACGATCACAATATGCAGCCTATAATTGCACTAAATTCCCTGAAGGATCAACGCCATTTGCTTTTGTTCCTAGTTATATACATCCAAGTTCTTCATTTCCTTTTAATGATTCTTACTTTTGTTTTTGTATACAAGCATAATATCTCATTCATTAATCATTCATTCATTTCCTTTAAAATTAGCAGTTTCTTGACCTCCAAGATTAATAATATTGTATCGCTGCTCTCTGACGTCGTATTCATTCATGACAATTGACAAGTGTGTCATATTCACGTCGCTACTTGTTCATTTCTTTATCGTGCGTGCCAAGTTTTTTTCACATCCGCCGTTAATGATCGTTTGTTTGTTCATTTTACCATCTCAAATTCTTATTGATTTTTATTTCTAAAACATTACATAATTACGATTTCTTTTCACTACTATAATACAAATGATCAATTCACCTCTCCTATTATATAATACAACCAACGCGCGAGATGTAGGGTGCTTTAGGCAGCCTTCAAGAATTTTTTCGGCGGCATATCACAAATTCGCGTGTTGGTTTCTTTTAAATTTGTTTAAATAATGTTTTATAGGCTATCGGCCGGTTTCTGAGTTGAGAATTTCATGTTGAGTCCGTCTCAAAGACTACTTAAGGGCTAATAAATTAATATAAAAAATTCTTTTTAAACAACCGACTTCAAACTCCCGCGTCAACTTTACAACAACAAGCACACGTTATACAAAGTACTTATTTTATTGTCGATATTTTAAAAACCGCTCGACCGATTTCGATAAAATCGATATGGGACCACTTGGGAAGTATTCCCTTTCAAATAAAAAAGAATCATCCAAATCGGTCCATTCAGTCAAAAATTCGTCGAATTGAGAACTTCCTCCTTTTTTTGAAGTCGGTTGATTATGCAAATTTTTGTTTCTGAATTGATATTGGGCCGGTTTCTGAATTGAGCATTCAAGCAAAAACAGCAAGCTCCAACTCTCAAACCTTACACAATATCAATTCAGAAACAAAAATTTGTTTAATTAGTCCTTAAGTAGTCTTTGAGACAGGCTCAACATGAAATTCTCAATTCAGAAACCGGACGTATATGCACCAAAATTCGATTTTGAAGTAAAATGTTTACTAATAATATTTGGAAATCTAAAACACTGGGAATCCTGTCAACTCGGTGTACGAGACGATACGACGTCATTATCGGTCACCCAAAGTCGTCTAGATGCGATCAGGCTGCCAACAGCGAAAGATCCCACCGGTTCATTAAATTTCACCGAGACCCAAAGTATTCGGGGAATTTGGCGACATCGCGTCCGATGTGTCACGCCTGGCATACGCTTGTGACGTCGGCTGCCAAGATTTTACGATATTAATGCTTTATAGCTAATTTACTTTTCCCCAAATTGTGTGTATGATTTAAATGTTGATGATTACTGCGAATTTCTGTTATAAATGTTTTCCTGTATACGTAAAATGTGTGGAAAGTTCAGTCACCGGTCCAGTTATATACTTTGTCTTTCTTAAACATGACTGATGTTCCCATTTCCTGTGAAAACAGGAAGACAATAATAAAATAACGCCCTCGAGGAATGCTATGACTAAGCCCCGATTTTGCGGTGTTATATTGTCAGGACATTTTATTCGGTTTTGTTCCGGATTGTTAGTGCCAATTTTCATCCGCCTAAGTTATTTTCCCGCGAAGAAAAGTTACTTTTATCCTTCACCTTTCCGTGCCAATTCTATTTAAAAACATTTCGGTAATTTTGCCGTAAAACGAGTAAACACATTTTCATACTAAAACATTAGCATAGAAAATGGCAATTGTTATACCATGACTGTTCACATCGTTATATCCACTACTCCATACTAATATTAAAAATGTGAAATTGTGTCTGTCTGTCTGCTACGCTATTACGACTCATCCGTTTAACCAATTTTGACGAAATTTTGTACAGGGGTAGTTTGTATCCCGGGTAGAGTTCCCGCGGGAAGCAAAAAATCCTAATCCACGCGGACAAAGTCGCGGGAATCATCTAGTTATATCATATATTTTTAGGTAGGGGTTCCATGGTGTGTATGAACGCGGCGCACGCGCCGTTTAACACAAAGTCTTTATAATAATTAAACTCCTTATAATAATATTGCGTTATTCTTGTTTTAGCGATCTTAATAATTTCCCAATGTAAACTTGTGTCAATTATGTACGTCTTTTCCTAAGTGCATAATGTAACTACCTATAAATTGAATTGCGAACTTGTAATTCTATTGGTAGTTCAAATAAATAAAATAATTAAATAAATTATTTCCAGATTCATGTGCGTGGACACAGTGGAACAGTCCATCAGGCAACTGCAAAAGGCGAAATTAGAGCTGGCGGAGAACGTACTAACCGGCGCTAAGAACACCAACGGCAAACTCTCCGTAGAGGAACTTAAGATACTCTTCAACATGGGACCGCAGGACGGTTCATAAATTAGATACAAAAAGAATATATCGAAAGTTTTTTTTTAAATGTTATTTTATGAGTTATGACAGATGTTGATTTTAGGTATGGTGCAGAACTTTTAAACACTATCTACTAGCATCATGGTGCGGCAGCCGACCGCTAGAAGTAATATAATAAATCTATGTAGAATAACCCGCCAACCCGCATTGGAGCAGCGTGGTGGGTCACCTAGCATGTAGATTTTAAGCCTGTTTTAAATATTATTGAATAGGAGAGTTGGGAAAAAAGAGATCAATAATTATAACATTCCGAACTTTGCATTTAACTTGGTTCTCTCAATTTTAAGGATTTTTAGACGTTTATGAAGGACATTTTTTTTTCACAAGGTCATATGCAACTACCCAAAAAATATTCAAGGAAGACCCTTACAATGGTCTTCCTATATTTTTTATGTCTTCTCTCATCTAATTGTATCTTATTGTACTGGATAATAGAGCCATAAATGACATTATTATCTTAAATATCTTTTTATACAGATAAAGTTACTAAAATGCAGAATTTTTATTTTATATTAATTAAAACTAATAAAAGCAGATTCCTTTCGACGTATAATGTAATATTAAAATATAATTTTGTATTTAAATAAATAAATAATTATTTGTTTACAAAAAGCTTCTTTTTATTTTTCTCAACTTAGTAATACTTTAGTTGCATTATATTAACTGCTTTACTCAAAAGTACTTACTTTACGTTTAATCCTTCCTTGTTCCAGTAATGATTTTAAGCGACTAAGCAGTTTAGTAGTGCGATCTGGGACACAGAGACCAAATAGTGTAACACCCGTTACGCACCTAAATGGTTCTATATCTTTATACTGCTAATAGGCATATTAAATTCAATACAAAACAATAAAATTAACAGTACGTGGAGTGCATTCATGCTATAAAATTGGCTTGTTTTCTTAATAATTTAGTGTTTTTTTGGCAAGTTAAGGTGTGCGAACTGTAACACCCGTTACATGGAATTACCCTTTAGATAACTAAACATAAATAAATAAAAGGTGTTTTCAAAAATTTTAAATTATCTACAAAACAAATTGAATAGAGGAACTTTTAAACACAAACAATGTAACTGCAGTATTTCTAAAAAAACGTTTTAGGTGCTTTGCCAAAAAATTGTTAAAGAAAACAAGCCACAAATTTTCATCGTTACGGAATGCTAAATGATTGAAAAACATTCGCCGTTTAAACTAACTGCAATAACAATAACACCGTTTAGGTCTGGCAGTGTGTCAAATCGTGAGGTTGAATATCTGACCCTGACTAAGGCCGGGGAAATGCCGGGATGTATCCATATATTCCAGTAACTACTTCGCTTCAGTGATACTTCTTTGAAAAAGTATACACATCACCACCCAGTCACAATATGGGACTGGCTATAAATAACTCAGGATTCACGGCCGAGTCGCGGTTACGAAATGGATAGATGGCCATTGCACGCCGAAAGGCTGACGGAAGCATACCTATATTTTTTGGATTATTTTTCCTGTGATTGGGATTTAGATTTGAATATCTGTGAGAATGAGCATAGAGCGTACAAGATCGTGCACGGGCTCCGACCCGCACGTCACGAAAAGGTTGTGTGCGACGATGATGTTTTTTATTGGTGTACTTTGTGTTTTTGGAGGTAAGACGCGTTTGTGTATTTACTAACACATGCTTTTGTCGTAAATCTTTGAAATTGCATAGTGCGAAGTCTGAATTTAAATTCGTATCGAACCAATGAAGAATTAAATTATTCTGAGAAATTAAATATCTTTTGGATGCAAGATTGTAGAGAAATTAGTATAAAATGCTCATGCAAGTTCCCAAATATTTTTTACTAAGTGTAGCCTCTAATATGTTTTTTAAATCACTGAGTAGCTTACATTTTATTTTATTTTATTCATAAAATGAGCAACAAAAAAGCGACTTATTTTTTCTGTATGTATGTTCTACTTACTATTAAAATATGCATTGGCATATTATATAAAAATTATAGAAACAGAAATAATATAATTTAAATTAGTTATTGTAATGAAGATAATTAATTAAGTAAATAAATAAAATTAATTATGCTCATTCGTTCACAGTTTACAAAGTACATTGGACCCTAATTTGACCTAGAACTATTAATAGATATAATCTCAGAAAAATGTTGGATCTTTTTTCTATGTTGAGTGTTGACTTCATAAATCATTCAGAATATTGTGATAATTTTCCAGGCTATTTATTAGGACGTATGGCTCGGAACGAGGTGCGACGGACCAACGACATCGTGCCCATCAATCTTACAGTCGCAGCTGAAATTCTGTACAAAAAGGCCAAACGCATATCACCCAAAGCCGTACACCACAATGATCCAGAAAAAATAACCGCCAAATTGATGGACACATTCCATTGCACTGCGTACGAGTGCGGTTTACACAGTATAACAAATTACAATATCGCCGGCTTCGTAAAAACTTCGATACATTACCACGTAGCTAAATTGATTAGGTCAATTAACAACGCAACCGTTTATTTGGATTCATTGAGGTGACATTGGTTTAAATTCACCTACCTTGCTTAATGCTAGGTACCTTGTATTCCTTAAAAGAAAACGTAAGAAATTACATGGAAGTTGGGACTTAGTAGGCTCCGGTGGTAGATCAAACAATATTGAAAATAATTTTGCATTAATGTTTAAATTATTCTGTTTTCTATTTATAATTTAAATGTGATTTAACTACTTACTGATATGTATGGAATAAATGATACACTTATTCATATATTTTTTATCTCTCCACACTAATTTTCATTTTATTTTTTCCGCCAATTCTAATTTCCCGCCATCACTACCTCACTTCCTTTTCATAGACAATAATGTTGCCAGATAACTTACAGTCCGTTTACACTATAGAGTAAGTATCATATCTCCATGGACGTATTAGTATAATACACAGATTTATAAAGGTATTATGTCTGTGGTTATAATACGTCCATGCATATCTCTTAGTATAGTGTCTCTTAGTATAGTATTTGTGATTTACAATTTTTTTATTTTTTTTATCTGGCTTAACGGCTCTGTTGTGATTTGCAATGTGTTTGCAATTAACATGGAAGCACCGACAGCACCGTAGCAGCTTTGATTTTATATATTTTGATTTTATCTCTTTATACATAATCAAAGACTAGCAGGAGGTACTTGTCTCTGAATACTAGTAATCCAGAGACAATACCTATGTACCCTTTGATTAGGTATATACAGAAGGATGTGCCCTAACATATTTAAATTGAAGCTTCCTATAACCTTGAAATGGCGCATGGGCGGAGCTTAATGCGGGCATTAGGGCTGAAATTATCGATACCTTTGATTATGTCGATACTTAAGTACTTATATACTCGATATAAAATTAACAAAATATAATTAATAAATAATTAAACATAATTTTTGAAATACACTAGTATTCGTATTTTATAATGAACAAGCTGATGCCCGCGACCCCGTCCGCGTGAATTGAGGTTTTTTGTAAGAAAAAATTTTGTATGAAAAAAAATGTTTTTACTCATCGTTTCGTATAGAAGACAAAAATTCATTCGGAGGAAAAATACGGAGAGAGCTGATGATTGAGGATTTCGAAGACGGATAAAGAGCACAGCCAGGGTATTCAAGATAGGTGGGGTGTACTCGACCAAATGTAACTCGAAACTTCATCCAATTGACAGTGTGCTGAAAAAAAATTCAAAATGGCGGATTTAAGATGGCCGCCATACAAATTTCGTCGGTGTCTATCTCGGAGAGTATAAAAGATGGAAGAGTGGTTTCTTGGCAAAAGATGATCAGGACATGAAGGTCTACTTGATGAACAGGAAAAAATTCAAGATGGCGGAATTTATTTTTCCATAGAAAATGTATGGCGAATATTGAAGAGGCTTACAAGTGTAGAACTATGCAAGACTTTGATGCGGTTTTTTTACAAGATTTGTTCTGTATGGAAGAATTGTCGGTTTGCTGTTAGGAAAGCCAAGATGGCGAAGTTCAATGGCACCCAAAGGTACCCGATCGTCAGTGGTATGATATTGATATTAATCAACTAAGGAAGGTTTCTTTGTGTTTTTACTTCAACAGTCTCTTACACTGTATGCATGTCTGGAAAGTTTATTTACATTAAAAGGCCCTTTTAGATATTTAAGGGGTCTCTGTTTTATGTTTTCTTATGAGAATTTTTTTTACGTCTGTCGGATGCGTGGCACTCTGGCGCTTCCACTGTGCTCGCTAGCATAGCAATGTGTTGTTTACTTCAGAACACGTAGGCAGTAAACACTAGGATAGAAGGAGAGCAAGTAAGTAGACAGTGGGCCACGCGGTCTATGCGGGCGGGTGCGGTTCCATTTCAAAATTTGTTTTTAAAGAAGAACTCTCCATAAGTTTTCGGAGAAAAAATCTATGGAGGTGTTTATTTCAGAAAGTACCTATACTAAATGGAAGAGTGGAGTGAAAGTACCTATACTAAATCGTTAAGGGATCAACGCACAGCCTAAACCGCTGGGGTTAGCAACTTGAAATTTTGACAGTAGGTTCCTTTTGTGACGTAGGCGCTCATTAAGGAAAGATTTTTCAAAATTACACTCCTACGGGGGTGAAATAGGGGGTGAAATTTTGTATGAAACTCCGGGTTGGCACTGAGAATTTCTTAATTGAAAAACCCAATACCTAACATTTATGCCCGACCGGGAACCGAACCCAGGACCTCATGATCCACAGTCGACTATGCTAACCACTAGACCAACGAGGCAGTCAAAAATAGTAATTAGTTAAAATGATACATAATAACTGCAATGAAGGGACCAAAAACCACTTGAATAGACACTGTAATTTTCGAATACGAGACACCATCCCGGAGATCGGGTGTCTTAATCACAAGATTATCATCGCTACAGCCTAAAATGAGTTTGGCAATATTATAAGTAGAAGCTGACTATTCAATTTCATCTCTCTACCCCTCTGAGTGAGAAACAGTAAGAGTGATATGAAATTTTAATTTTATCGATACTCAATTTATTTGTAAACAATACAATCCCCACACTATATAAACACTCAAACAAAAACTAATGAAATAATCCAAAATTTCAGGGATAGCGCAAAAATTGACGTGTTTTGGATTCAGTAAAGAAGAAACTAAGCTATAATTAGTTGAAATAACTTAAAATACTCGCCACAAAAAGAAAAAGAAAAACAACTATGTTACTCACTTACGAAATGAAATTCCTGGGCGTTTTACAATACTATTATTACGACACCCCACAACTGAGCACTTCACCATTGTTGATTACACAAAACTAAGCAAAAACACATAAAAATATTATGAAAATATTCACAAAACTGGTAATTAGCCACAACCAAAACACCGGAAGCAATACAGACGCCATATAAAGGTTATTCATAAAAATTGGCTTCATTAGCAAAATTTGATGACGTCATATGACAATTCCCTGACACGTTCACGCAATAACATAATACACCTGTCTCATTCTAAAAACGTAGCTTTCAATAAGTAAGACTAGTCAAAACATAGTAGTACATGTTTTATTAACAAAATGCATCGTATAACTATAATTGAGTAAAATGTAACACATCCATCTCTATATACCTAATCAAAGTATGTACCCACAGAACTATAAAGTATGATGTACCATCTTCCTCTTAAATCAAAGATCAATGAATAAAATCTACGGAATAAAATAAATTATTCATTGTCAAAGATCCAAAGATAGTCGCCGTAACTTTTGATGGAGGTAGGAATGTCACAGATTACATAAAAGCGAGTGGCCGACAAAAACCCGCCATTTTGAAGCGTCAAGCGTTCATTTTGACATTTCATTTCACTTCTATAATCTCTTGTCAATCGGGAATTCGTGAATCAATTTTTGTGGCGTTGAATTGAAGATTAATTTGTGCACGTGCTTGAGATTATAATATTAAAAAGAGGAAAAGTCAAAAGCAACACAAAACAATCGTAAAGCAATGGTTGCGGTATGTATAACGTATTTTTTATACGCGAATATTCACTTTTAACATTCTAACCGCAGCATCAATAATGCCGGACGCGCCGTTTTTCAGCAAACAAAGGTGTTCGTGGGGCGATTGCCCGAAGATGCCAAGCCGGAGGAGTTGAGGAAACTGTTCGAGCGGTTTGGCGTGGTTACAGAATGCGATATCATGAACAGATGTGGCTTCGTGCACATGGAGACCGAGGATCAGGCCGCGGCGGCCATTCGCGATCTTCACAACACTACGTTCAATGGGAGTGTGATTACGGTGGAAAGGGGAAGGATCAAGGTTAACTTCATGTTTGATTATTTTTGGTTAGCGCCATCCCCATATCAAAGCGGCATAATGATTTATGACCCTCATAATCAGCACGTAATATTGATTAGATTAGTAGTAAATACTTGATTTGAAACCTGCTGAAGTTGAGACCTGTGGGAAATAAAGCAAAAGCTGTTATGAGTGTTGAGTAGTCAGTCTACCCTGGACTTTGTTTTGGGAGAGGCTTTGGCTCAGTGGCAGACTGGATAGGATTAAATTGACAGTCTGCCTTGGGTCTTGGATCTATAACTTAAATAGATAATCCTGATTAACTTTCAGATTGCTTTGTGATAGCTCTATCCGCTAGTAGTGTGCTGCACTGTGTCAGATCTATCCAGCCGCTAATCGACCCATTGCCCGTCGCATTTTTATGTGATTTTAAGATTTATTTATGTACATATAGAGTATAAACTTCCTTGAACATGAATCATAAAGAATTAAATAACCAAGGAAACTCATTCATTCAAACTTTTCATGTCACTTTGAAGGTCATATATGAAATACAAAATCAGTTCGCGCGCTACGCCCGCCATGGAACGCGGTAGTATGGCGGCCCGTATCTGAGAAATCTGTTATTTTTAACAAAAGTAACAAACGAAATTTATTTAAATGTTATGTAATAAATTTAGAAGCTGTTAAAACAAATTAAATAAATAAACTTCGCATAATTTTCGAAAATTCCATCAATAAAACCGATACTTCCGGTTACCAGAAGTGTCGTTCTTTGTCAAATATTTTTTTACATTATAATCTCACAGAATTATGTAATTCTCTTTCATTTCAGTAAATAAAGTAGTAAATAACATAAATTAGTTATCTAAGTTTCGATATACATATATAGCCGGCAGTTCATAGCACATCAAGGAAAGTGGAAAAATACATCGAATTGCACCAAAGCTGGCGTGATCAGATAAAATTTCGCCTAGGTCACGTGACCTAATGGCAGCAAAAAAGACCATTTTTTAAAACAATTTAGCAGCCTAAAGGTTAATCAAATCCTGAATAAGAATTTTTATATCCTATCCAAAAATAAACCTTTTAGGAAACTAAAAGTTGTTTACCTATATAGGAACGAGGTCAGCGCGGAGGCGGCCGCGGCATGCGCGGAGGCATGCGGGGTGGCATGGACCGTCGAGGGGGCATGCGTGGTGGTATGCGGGATGCCCCATATCCGATGCGCGATCGCGGCATGGGACCAATGCGTGACCGAGGGATGGGACACATGAGGAACTCTGCTCCTTATGATAGAAGTATGGATCGGGCACCAGTGGGCGGTGGTGGTGGAGGTTATGATGATAGGTATATATTTTTTTATTTAACCCTTAATTATACTGAAAATATAGCATCTTTTTAAATATTTAAACAGAATTAAAAATAACTCAATAAATGTGTTATTCTAAGTTACTGGTAAAAAGATACAACAATCATTTCCTCAATTTTACTCTCATTCTCATTGTTACTTCCTCAATCAGTTGTAGATTCATTTGACCAGTTAAAACTACCTTTAAAAGGTCTTTGAATTAAGTTCTTTTCGTAAACAGGTACAACGGTTACGGAGGCGAAGATCGCCGTGGTTTTGCGTTGATGGACAACCGTGGAGCAAGAGACCCATATGCGGCCCCACCACCCATGTACGCGGATGACAGACAGAGCTATGGCGCCCCAGTGGACAACATGTACCCTGATGAAAGGGATATGATGGACCGACGAGCCCCCATGCGGAGTGCCCCTATGCCTATGTCATCAGGGTATGATAGGGCGCCCCCTCGAGCAGCGCCCATTACCACTGATATGTACAGCAGGAGGTCTGAACAGACTATGTGAGTAAAATCTATTTAACTTTTCTAACATGATTTGGTTAGCCGGTCAGTCTAAGGGACAAGAAAACTTTGGACCAAATTTATATAATATGAGTACCATATAAAAAACCTTATTATGATGTTGACTCATGTAGATGAACATACATAGCTCATAGAGACCCAACTTCTTCTTCTCTCACTGGGCTTTTCCGCACTTAAGCATCCATAGAGACCCATAGAGACCCATACACTGCACCTTAACCACTAACTAGTGTACCCAGATAACAGACAAAACAGATACAGTGCACTTGTGAACTTTCAGCCTAGGGCAATCTAAAATTATTAATTACTGTCAAAAATATCTGCTTTGCTGGTACTGTGTAGAAACTAATAAGGGATATGGGTTTAATATAACAGGTTAGTCCGCTACCATCTTAGACTGCACAATCATTTATCATCAGGTGTGATTGCAGTCAAGGGCTAACTTGTAGAATAAAAATAAAAATCTAAATTTTTCTTTGAAATGCTTTGTAGGAAATGCTTGTGCTAGCACTAGCCCAAGTTCATACATAGCATTTCAGTGCTAGCACTTCTTTTAGCAGAACTTGTTTAACTTCAATATAAATAAAATAAAGAAGCCTTTTATTTCAGAGGTTTTACAGTGTTGGTTTTTCTAAATATTTAATCATAAAACGTCCCTTAACTCCATGTGCCTTACGGCTAAGGCTTACTCTCCATTGCATGCAATTCTGTGCCTACCTTTGCCAGAATATCCAGCTGATATATCTTTGATATACTAACACTTGAACATTTAACAATTTTAACTTGAATTATGTATTATCAATTCAATCAATCATACAAAGAAGTATGAATCATTTATTGCAGTTTCTCTAGTCTTATTATGTTGTTTTAATCAAGTAATATATTAATTATTTTTAGGTGGGGTGGAGCGGCGGCTGCGGGTAGCTATGAGCGTGACCCATACGCACAACAGTACCCCAATGCGGGGAGGTAAGTCACCTAACACCTTACACCCACATATGACAAGCAACCAGAAAGAATCACACATTTATGTGAATTGACTTTCATGGCATTAAATAGTCAAACATGATTTCACAAAAACTTTGCCTGTCTTATAATATAATATTATTATACTTTCAACATAGACAGACAGACTTGACTATGTGTATCTCATTTCATTTAAAATTTTCATACAATTCTCATCTTGTTTGACTTACTCTTCATTTGCAAAGGATGAAAAAGGACAGTTATTTTTTTTTCTACTTTAGTACAAGAATTATTATTTTGTTTATTTTTTCCTACCTTGCTGTATCATCGGTTAACATTTTTCTAAATTTGCGTACACATGCGAATGAAATTGCGATATACGATCATGGTACAAGTACTATACTATAATCGCGAGCGGTTTTCATGCTGGTTCGGCGCATTCTTGATGTACGAGTGAGGTAGATGTAGGGTAAAGGTGTCAATGTACGGGTTACGCTAGTTACGCTAGGCGTGCTAAGTTGCGTTTGCGGGCTCTAGGTGGTGAGGCGTCCGGAGGCAATGCGCGGCGAGGGCGCGGGCGACGGTGACGGCGCGGCGCGGCGCTACTAGTGACCTCGCGCCCGCTCTACAGGCGGCCAACACGAACCGGCACGATTCGGTACCGGTACCGGCCCGCCCTCGATCCGATTCGATGCGTAATCGCGCGCGTGCCTAGTTTCCACAAATGCCTCGTTTATATGTCTACTTTACATGAATATAATAGAAATCATTGCGAAACATCTGTTCCATTTTTAATAAAGGACTGTTGAATGAAAATTTGCATTACATAATAAAATCCATTATTGTCGTTCCTTTTTATGACATATCCCTGCAGTAGTCTTCGATTAGATTTATATAAAATGCGACCGCGTTTTTATTGATAAGTCTTTTTTAATGTAACAATATGGTTTTCTAGGGTAAATGCATACATTTTTTTATATTAGATTAAAATTAATTTTGGAAATCATTAGTTTTTTTTTTATTTTACTTTCAAAACTCCAATAGCTTGATACTCAATTGACATGTCCAATCCTACATCCACGGCCCTTTCAACAATTTTCTATAGTAATCATTTACTCATTCTTTGTGGATAAACATAGTCTGAAATAACTCAGATCGAAAGAGAAAAATTGGTTTCCTTATTCATCAATTATCTATAAAGCTGCGGTAAGCGAAATGCGGAGTCCAGAATTTTAACAGCAATTTATCTAATAGAATGTGCCCTAACGTCAATGCGTCGACTTTCACATTAGAGAGTGCGTGCGAGTCCTTTCAGGATTTAGTAGCGGCTTGAGGGTGCGTACAGCGTAACAGGCGGTGCGTGTCTATGGCGAGGCATTTAATCTGCTTGTCTAGCGGCCAAAGACGACAATGCGGCGTATATTAGGCTCCAGCGAACAGAAGAAACAGGATTGCGAAACTTAACAATCGTAAGTACGGCAATAGACGGCCTTACCCTATAGGCAAACTGCGGTATACAATTTGTTAAGCTTTCTAATATTATAATATTGCGCATACTCAAACAATGCATATTTAAAATCGAGTATTTTTTACTATTAAATATATAACTGCGATCTATACATTTCGTGAATATTTTTTTTATCTGCGGTGCATATAGGTATTTGCGTTGCGGATATTACTTTCCATTATGATACTGTTTATTGCGAATACTTAGTTCAACGGAAAGCTTATACAAATAAAATACTATAAGGTTGTGTATAGGTTTACTCATTTAAAGCGTTAACAGTGACTTTGATTACAGAAATGACAATAATCATATATTTTGCTCTTAAAATGGGAAAAACCCATTTTTCCTATACTTCCTATATTTGGTATGCTTCACGACCAAAGGATAGTGACATTTGCTCCTTTATTGGACACACTACAGTAGCAGTCTAAAACAGAATTTTAACAGTTATAGACTTGTATATTTGACCTGTGAAGCACGGAAGCTATGATCATCATGTTACGATTATTGGATTATTTGGATGAATTTACAGTCCCACCTACCACCTACTTATCTGGCCCGCTGGCCAAAATGGAACTAATTTTTATGCCCTTTTATTTTTTAATTTATTTTAAATATTTACTAGCGACCCTGTGACCGGTACAGATAAGTTTTTGGGACTGTATTTTATTATGTTCTACCCAGCCGGCAGCCCGCATATTAGGTCAAATTACTCCTACAGTTGATCACAATCACCTCTGATGTGTAACATTCTTCCACTATTGGCCAAAATCCATTGCCGCAGCAACAATACCATAAATTCAGCCGATCACAAACAATTGAAACTGTAACAATGTTTGATGCAGGTTTTACATGAAAGGGCTACAAGATGATCAAATCATGTAGTTGTAATTTTTTTCTAATATATTTTATGTTTGACAGGATTATTGCGCCAGGCTGAAATGGGATAACTGAATGAAGAAGTCTTACAGTCAATAATAGGAACATACCAACAGAACATGCGATAACGTCGGGAGATTGTCACAATATAATATTAATTATTATCCATATCCATACTAATGTATGTCTGTCCCATAACGTTTTAACGGCCCAGCTTTTCAACCGATTTTGATGGTATAGAAATTACATCCCGGGGATGGACATAGGCTATTTTTTTCCAACTTTTATCCCGGAAAATTTAGGGAGTTCCCACGGGAATAAAAACCTTAATGCAGATCATCTAGTAATTCATAAGAATAAAGAATTTCCTAATAAACGCTTGTTTTAAAAGTAACACTTAGTTTTTATTTTTTGCTTCTATCCTAGTACTCTGAGCTTACATAAAGTAACATAGTTTAAAGATAGGATAAATTAATATGAATTTTAAATCATCCAATATTCAATGTACTCTGTGCCCAATGACTAAGGAAGTACCGCACCTCTGGAGTAGGGTTGCCACCCGTACTTTATAAAATAAAGTATTGTACGTTATTTATACTCTATACTTTATGAGAACAATATGGTACGCTAAAATACTTTATTTCGCATGATTTGATTTCTCCGGGATGAAAAAAGTCTGGCCGTAAGCATTTTTGCGTAAAACGGAACGTTATCGTTTGGTGTCGAGGTCGCCAGGTCGCCAGCGCCACTTGAACGCTTGTTTTTGATAATTTTTGAACGCAACCTAGGTACCTTCAATGTCAATGACATTGTTAATTTTGAATTTGACACAACTTCTATAAAAACAAAAAAGTTTAAAAAACTTTTTTTTTTATGTTTTTACTATTTGTTTGTTTAGTGTAGAGCAGTTGGAGTGCAAAAAAATCGGTTTTATTTTGAATAAGGACAATTTCAGTAAACAAAGTACTTCGTGTACACGTACATAACGTTTGATAGTGAAACGGATCAAATAGATAGTGAATAGGTAATATTATGTTACACCGAAAAAGTGCGCCAAAAAAAAAATGATACGGCGAAACAAATTTATACGAAAAGCAATAATTTTTTTTAAAAACAATATAAAAAGAATTGTACTTTATTTTGACACTATGTACTTTTTAGGGTTCCGTACCCAAAGGGTAAAAACGGGACCCTATTACTAAGACTCCGCTGTCTGTCTGTCTGTCTGTCTGTCTGTCTGTCTGTCTCCAGGCTGTATCTCATAGACCGTGATAGCTAGAAAGCTGAAATTTTCACAAATGATGTATTTCCGTTGCCGCTATAACAACAAATACTAAAAATTAAAAAAATATATATATTAAGGGGGGTCCCCATACAATAAACGTGTTTTTTTCGTATTTTTTTGCTCAATATTAAAAACGGTAACAGGTAGACATTTCAAATTTTCACAGAATATTAACTTGTATATTACCTTTCAAAATAAATAATTAAATATCAATAAAGTAAATATTAAAGGGGGGCTCCCATACAACAAACGTAATTTTTTGATATTAACAGTAAACCTCTACAAACAAAGTTAGTTTTGCGGTTCATTAACAAAGGTAATTATACCTACTTCTTGAGTACGGAACCCTCGGTGCGCGAGTCCGACTCGCACTTGGCCGGTTTTTTTTCTTACGTTTAATAACTTATGTAGGTACTTTAATAGCAAAAAAAAAGGTGGCAACTCTACTCTGGAGCCTCTCACCGTGGACCTTACCTTACCAATACCGAAATGTCAGACGCAAGCCCTCCAATTTACGATACGACCAGCAGTGCGACCGCGTATCTTTTGCACTGCATGTGATATATCAATGTTTGATGCATAATTTAAAAAGAACAAAAAACCCGACTGCTTGGATACGAAAAAATATATAACAAGACATGAATTGAAGTATTTCATTATTATCAATTTAAATCGTATAATTTTAATAAAATTTATTAAGGCACAGTCGCACGTCCAATAGCTAACCTTAACGTGCGACTGCACCTTAATAAATTTTATTAATATTAAACGATTTAAATTGATAATATTGAAATACTTCAATTCATGTCTTGTTTTATACTTTTTCGTATCCAAGCAGTCGGGTTTTTTGTTCTTTTTAAATTACTTTTTTATTTCAAACTTTTTAGTTAAGCATTTTCCGTAAACAGGCGACGTTTTATCGGCTCGAAGTAGCATCGATTATCTATTCTGTGGTAGCACCAAAGGTACTAATAAGTATTTTGTATAAGAAGTAATAATAAGCAGCGGATTAATTTACTCGTAATGACGAGCGGTGATCACCATAACCATCATCAAATTTGCATATGTTATAATGCCAATATTAATTTGGTAAAGTTTGTAAATCTGCTATTTTTTCCTAAAAATGAGCTCATCTATTTTCGAGAGTCCTATCGCATCGACGTCACGAGACCTCGGCAATGAACGTCGGCCACTTACGAAAATGCCCGTAGACAATGCAAAAAAGTATTTTTAAGTATTTTCAAAAACACAACGTGTACGTATTTAGTACGTAGTGTGCGTATTTATTTATTTAGTATTTAGATGATGAGATGATTTTTTCAGACTTAACTAACATTATTGCAATTTTCGTAAGGATCTCTAATTTGTGTGGAAATTAAATATAGCCTATTTTACTTGTTAATAATGTAGCTTTCTGTGATATAAGTTTTAAAATCGGTTGAGTGGTTTTTGAGATAATCCACCTAGTTTGATAGATATCGATGATATCAGTAGGAACTTTAAACATTTCCTTTGAAACCTCGTAAATCCTAAATTATCATTTAAACGGAAAAATGGTTTGAGGAACCTAGGTGTGATTGCACTCGTGCACTTGAACCTACTTATCTTGCATAATGTTCCGTAACTGCTAGCAACTATGCTTGTAACATAGAGGGAAGTTCCTACTTTTCAAGATACAGTTTATACTAGTTTGGAAAGTGGGAGATCATAAAATCATCACACCATAATTGTTAGCACACTATTAGTTGTAATACCTTTAAATTAGTAATTAACGCATTTAGTTCATTGATTGTAATACCTTGTAGTTCGTAAGTATTTTGCTGTGCTATGTATGTATGTTTAAATAAAAAAAAATAAAAAAAGATTTTAAAAGACCTATCTAACGATACCCCACTTGCTTATAGCCTATCGACTTTCATTTATTAATTGACTTCCAGTCGACGCCATTTTGTTTTTCTCAAATTCGGCCTCCGTTGTGACACTCGGAAGACTTAAACAAATCTATTAGTGCAATTACTATCAAAATTGGTTCAGCCGTTTTTTCTATAATGTGACACAAAGGAATACAACCTTTGAAACCTCGTAAATCCTAAATGATCGTTAAAATGAGAAAATGATCAAGGAAACCTAACTATGATTTTGCAAGACCTTTTCATCGATACCCCACTTGCCATAGTCCATCGACTTTTATTTTTTAATTTGTTACATTATGGCTTCTAGAGGGCGCCATTTTGTTTTTTCTCAAATTTGGCTTCCACAGAAGAAGTGCAAGAATCATAAAAATCGGTCCACACGTTTAGGCTGTAGCTGTCCTGCAAGGAACATACAAACATATATAGACTGATGAACACATAACCCTGTGCGTTCCGCAGTCGGGTAAAAAGTTACGCGGTCGCCCTGTCGGTTTCGCGGCTTTTTCAGGAATGTAGCAATGGGTCGCAAACCACAGATTACTAGTCACGAACGCTGACACCAATTTTCAACAATTATTTTTATCGATAGTTACTGCATCAATTTCAAAACGTTTTTTTGTCCTCCCTAAATTATAAGAGATAACTGCACTTTTGGTAACGATCGCCAGAAAAGCTGATTCAGTGTTAGGTGGGTGAAGGGCTCTCTACTGATGACGATAGTGAAAGTTTGCCCGCATGCAAATGGGCCTTTCACTAGAAATGACCGCTCAAAAACGGTTTATGGTTTCCAAAAATGAACCATAATTAGAAAAGCTGATTCTTGTACAGTATTAAAGTATGCACAGTACTTATGCAAACAGTACTAAAACTGACGCTATTGTCCGGGCCTTTTACTAGATATCACCTTTCAAAGACGTTATGAACATACATACTGTAAAAAAATATTAGCAATTATTATGTCGGCAATTTTTATTAGCAAAAATTATGAAGGCACCTTCATAATTTTTAATAGCAATCAGAGTGACGACATAAGATTATGCATGATGACTGATTTTGAAAAATGGTCAGATTATGTTCGGAAGTATCTACTATTTCGAAAAAATATCTTATTTCAGCAGAAAAATAAGGTTTGGTAGATAAAATTGGCATTTGAAATTTAAATTTTAAAATTCACGCCAAAACGTGCGGCGGTGTCATGGCGTCGTTTGTGACGTCACTATTGTTTTTACCAATGTACTCTGTGCAGTGTGCAGTAAACATAGTGTGATTGTCAAAGCTCGAAAACAAACAATTGTGACGTCATTCGTTTCTTGGTGTTTTATCCAATATGGCGGATTGCTGTATTTTATAGTTTTATATTATGAAAATAAATAGCAATCTCACTCGAAATAGAAAAATAAATACGTTCTTACAATCCATGAATCCTATTTCATTAGATAAATTCACAATTTCATTGATTCTTGGTTACTGTCATCATGCCTATTGCTAATATTTTTTTAAGCCCAAAACCATGTTTTGGCATTGATGCAGTTCTTTAGTGATTGATGCAAAAGATACGCGGTCGCACTGCTGGTCGTATCGTAAATTGCAGGGCTTGCGTGTGACATTTCGGTATTGGTAAGGTAAGGTCCACGGTCAGAGGCTCCAGAGATGCTCCAGAGGTACCTTAGATTCAGCCAATCACAACAATTGATACTGTAACAATGATTGATGCAGAAGTTACGCAATCGCACTGCTGCTGTGTACAGCATGCTCGACTTGTAGTCGTTCGACTGGCCACGTGATGCGTCGAGCACGAAAAGTAGACTGCTTCCTATTATTCGTATCGTTAAAAAAGTAAAATGATTTGATTGAATTAATGTTGTTTGAATGACGAATTTAAATTGTCGCAATATCACTTTCAAAAAAATCCATGAGGATCGTATTTGTTACAGTCCAGACTGGCTTCGCGTAAGCTTTTTCAGGAATGTAGCAATGGATCGTAATACGAAGCTATTCTAAAAAATATAAAAGTAAGTGGTAAATAAATTATTTTGTGAAATAATAAATTTGTAAGTGAATGTAATAAACATTCAGCAATTTTGTAAAGGAAAACATTTGCGAATTGAATATTTGTCAAACGATCTTTTATAAAATGATATTTTTGCAGAATACGTTGTTTCTCACCTGAATAGTTTTTGAAACGTTTTTCTTTGTGAAACATTAGTGAACATAATGTCCCAAAAATCAAAGGTCCCATCACTTTGCATAAATCTTTACTCTATGATTTGCGTTGCTTGATGGTTGATACATCCATGGACGATGCATGGTTTCAAGTCTCCGGTATATATAGTGTATTATCTATGGTTTCAAGAATCAAGACTTGTCAAGTCAATGTCCAGACATTTTATGAATTCAAATTTCAATTTTGATTTTTATTTGTATTGATATTTGAACAATAAATTCTCTTTGTTTGATAATTATAAACTACCCATTTGGATAACTTGTCTCTGTTTGGTACAAACCTATGCCATAAAATCAAGAATTGAATTGATTTGTGTTGTTATTTGTTTGGTTGCATTTTGCAATGAATTTGTAAATTTTTTAGGGTATTCGTTTTAAGAAGGGATTTCTACTAAAAAAGATAACAAAATATTTAATTTATCGCAATGGCTCATCGCGAGCGCCGCGCCAATGCCGGCAATCGCATGGCAAAGTTGCTAGATGAAGAGGAAGAAGATGATTTCTATAAAACTACTTACGGTGGTTTCCAAGAGGCAGATGAGGATAACGATTATGTGTAAGTTTTTAGCACTAAAATATATTGTTTCAAGTTCTTTACAAGGTGCATAAGTCTTTCTGTATGTGCTAATCTCTATATTACCTATCGTAGAGATTTTCATTGTTCTCATCCGTGGATAGACTGAATCCTGGAGAAGATTTAACAAAGCATTCGTGTAGAATTGACTATGAAAATTACTTTTAATCCTTACTATATATATATATAATATTATAAATGGGAAAGTGAGTTTGTTTGTATGTTTGTTCCGCTTTCACGCCGTAACTACTGAACCGATTGCTTTGAAATTTTGCAGACGTAAAGTTAGAAGTCCGGATTAAATAATAGGGTACTTTTTTTCCCGGAAAATTAAAGAGTTCCCGCGGGAACTAAAACTCCTCAATCCACGCGGACGAAGTCGCGGGTATCAGCTAGTAATAATATAAATTATCATATTATTCCTTATGTACCTATTGTAAATTGTTTTAGTAAGCTTATCTAACGTCTTAGATTACCTGTATTTTCTCTCTCCTTCTGAAAGTTTTCCTGGCGTATAATCAGAAGTTACCTGTTATAGTGGGAAAACTAATTCACTAAGTCAAATTGGTTAAAACATAATTTCCTGCCATTTGGTACTTATGTAAAGAGCTAATGCTGACTTTAACAACAATGTGGCTACTTTGGCTGCCCGTGAAAATGAGGATTGTTGCTATAGTATACCAAAAGGCTAAACTTCTGTTACTCTCTGAATGTTGCAGGGAGGAGCGAGAAGCTGATGACATTGTGGATTCTGATTTTGACATTGATGAGAATGATGAACCAGTCTCAGACCAGGAAGGCGACACTATAGAAAAGGAAGAAAAGAAAGTCATTGGTAAAGTTTACAAGGTAAGAATCATTTTCTACACAGTGCCATAGTGGAATGTTGAACAGTTTAATAGTATTATTCTATAGAACGGGAACTTGTTGTAACTGTAAGTAACTAGAGTAAAACAGTTGCATGATTTCTTAATTATGAAAAGGTCTGAAGTCTCAAGGAAGCAACACATTTTCTCAATTTACTCATAATATGAGCTACAGAACATGCTGCCAGTAAAAAGCAATCAATTTCAACAAAAATCTATTGAGTAATTATTTTAAAAATAAATAAATTATTTATTGTTATTCTATAACCTATATCCATACTAATATTATAAGTGCGAAAGTATGTTGGTCTGTCTCACTGTCTGCTATGCTTTCACGGCCCTCCTTTATAACTGACTAGATGATGCCCGCGACTTCGTCCGCGTGGTTTAAGTTTTTTGTTATTCCCGCGGGAACTCCTTAATTTTCCGGGATAAAAAGTAGCCTATGTCACTCTCCACGTCCTCAACTATACCCATGCCAAAAATCACGTCAATCCGTTGCTCCGTTGCGGCGTGATTGAAGGACAAACCAACAAACCAACAAACCAACAAACAAAGTGACTTTCACATTTATAATATTAGTATGATTAGTATGATTTTGATGAAATATAATAGCTAAATGCCCTTACCCCACTTTTATCTCTGGAAATTATGGAGTTCTAGGGGAATTGAAAAACTTAATCCAGGAGGATGAAATCACGGCCATTATCTAGTGTTATAATTTATATGGTTAAAGTAAAATTACTTCTTAGACAAAATGTCAGGCTAGTTTGTAATTACATTGAGCACCTTTTCAATGGTTGACTACCAATGAAAAAAGAAATCTATGATTATATGTAATTAAGGTAATGATGAGGACCTGCTTTCCAAAACCTGGGCTTGATTTCCTACAAAATATTTCCAGGATCCTCTCAGAAAGAAGAAAGAAAAAGCAAAGAAATCAATAACAAGGAAACCGAAGGAACCAAAACCCAAGGAGGATGATGAAATATCTGAAATACTTGACAAATCATTAATAGATACATCGATAGGTCTGTACTTCTGTCTCCTAAATCATGTGTGTGTTTGTCTATTTCTCTTACCATTTTATGTTTATGTAAATAGTTTGTAAAATTACAAAAATAGTTAGGTATGATAGCCTAGTGTTCTAGATACCTGATCTCTACCATTTTGGAGTTATGTGGCCTTTAAGAAATTTAGTATCGCTTGTTTCAATTTGACTCACTCGCTCCAGCAATACTAAGGACAGCTGTTACTTATGTATTCTACAAATTAATAAAATTGTAAATTATTTTTTCAAAAGAGCAACCGCCGAGTTTCTTGCTGGTTCTTCTCGGTAGGAATGGCATTCCGAAACAGTGGCAGATTCACTCGACGATTCGAAAGTACTTGTAAAAGTTTATTTGAATAAAACTCAATTGAATTTTGAATTTCAAACTGAACCTGCACGCCCAACATTTATTCATAATGTTCTCATAGAAATTTAAACAATTTATTCTGCGGACGAAGTCGCGAACAGCTAGTTTTAGACATACATTTTATGACTATTTCTCACTGGAAAAGTCATAAAAAGTGATAAACTTACATAATTCATAGTCAGAAGGGTTTGAATTTAAAAATTTGATGTAATTGTGTACATTTTAGAAAGGAAATCCATAAGGCAGAGCACAGCAGTAAAATCAGCTGAAACACTACAAAGGATCAAAATCAGGTCGGAATTGAAAAAGAAGAAACCAAAAAAAGTTGAAGAGAGACCTCTGACACAGGAAGAGTTACTGGAAGAAGCACTTATAACGGAGAAAGAGAATATCAAGAGCTTGGGTAGGTGTACCTTATCAGATTTTATTGGGTAGGATTTAAAAGTATGCCCATGGAAAGGCTTATTATACTGTTGAACATTATGTAAACGATAAAAGACCATGGATTTGACTCGCTCCAGCTATGCTTGGGACTGTAGTCACTTTGATCCTTATAATGACTGAAGTTTTTGAATGAAGAGCAACCACTGAATTTCTTGTTGGCTCTTCTCCGTAGAAATGGCATTCCAAACCAACAGTATATTCACTCGACGATTCAAAAGCACTGTTTATTTGTTTAAAAAAGATTGAAGTTTGAAGTCCTCAAGTTTCGTCCTTAGTGGGGATTTATCACTATTCACTAAGATTTTTAGGGTTCCGTAGCCAAATTTGGCAAAAACGGAACCCTTATAGATTCGTCATGTCTGTCTGTCTGTCTGTCCGTCCGTATGTCACAGCCACTTTTTTCCGAAACTATAAGAACTATACTGTTGAAACTTGGTAAGTAGATGTATTCTGTGAACCGCATTAAGATTTTCTTACAAAAATAGAAAAAAAACAATAAATTTTGGGGGTTCCCCATAGTTAGAACTGAAACTCAAAAATTTTTTTTCATCTAACCCATACGTGTGGGGTATCTATGGATAGGTCTTCAAAAATGATATTGAGATTTGTAATATCATTTTTTTCTAAACTGAATAGTTTGCGCGAGAGACACTTCCAAAGTGGTAAAATGTGTGTCCCCTGTAACTTCTAAAATAAGAGAATGATAAAAATAAAAAAAATATATGATGTACATTACCATGCAAACTTCCACCGAAAATTGGTTTGAACGAGATCTAGTAAGTAGTTTTTTTTAATACGTCATAAATCGTAAACCGCAATTTACCTTTCATTCAATCAACTCAAATATTTAAAATAAAAATATTTTTAATAATTTAAAACTTACTACAGGTTTGTACGGAACCCTCGGTGCGCGAGTCCGACTCGCACTTGGCCGTTTTTTTTATTTACCTTAATATTTTCTGCTATTGGCTTTAAAACATCAAAATTATTCCCTAAAAGTAGTGATAGCCTAGTGGTTGGCTCGCCCTTCTATTAAGCCTGCCGGGAATCGAACCCTGGGCCTCCCACGTTAAGACATGCACCAGGCACCACCAGAAATATCCTCTCCCTTGTGTAGATTATTATTGAATAACTTTATCTCTCGTCCAGTTTTAGTGGCATCATAATATGTGCCGTCTATATGATGTAATATCAAAAAAAAATAGCAATACTTATTAATGATACAAAAAAGAAAATGCTCCCCATCCAAGTCAAAGAAAACGTGCAATCGGATAGCGTAGTATTCTCCACTCCGTCAAAAACGAACAAAACAAAAAAATTGGAACAAATACACCGCGTGAGTCTAACTCACTCACTATTTTGGGTAAAAAGTAGCAATTAAAAAACTAAAAGAACCGGAACCCTTCTCCAAGCCGACCGGTCATCGTGGAGAAGTACGACCACCACCCTGCAAGAAATAAAACTACAAACAAAAATTCGCTATATCCGAAAAGGGTCAAACAATCTCACTAATCCAGGCATACGCTCCAACAGAGAATCATGATGATGACGAAATTAGCAAATTTTACTCAGACTTAACATCGGCTCATGATCAAGCAACTAAAACAGTCCTAGTGATTGGAGATTTTAACGCGAAAATCGGGCAACCCAAACCGCATGAATATCAAATTTTGGGAAAATACGGATACAGTATAATTTTTTTCTGTGGGTAGGCCTTAAATAAAGTACACATAATTTTATCTGCTCTGCTTTTAATAATCTTAAAAATTATAAATAGTGCATTTAAAGGAAAATAATATTATGTACCTTTAGTTACTTTAAGTCTGCCAGCAATCCCACAAATATTTGTGCAGAAATAAACCCTACTAATAATTGTGTCCACTGTGTATTACACTTAACCTCACTTTTTGCTGTCACATTTCGCAATGGAATCTTTTCAAAGAACTTTGAGTGAAATAACTGACCACTTCAACACCAGAATGACGGAATTCCAGAAAGAATTGAAGACTTCTATTCCTGCCACAAGTCCAACTTCAAATTTAAATTCTCAGTTTGGTGCTTTCCGTACATTTGTTCTGACTGCCCTGGAAAACCTGCAGCTGCAGGTTGAGCTCCTGGCTAGGCAGCAGGACGAGCTTGAGATGAGATCCAGGAAAAAGATTCTTCTTGTCCATGGAGTTCCAGAGGTGGAGAAGGAAGATCCCGGCACAACCGTTTCTAAGTTGTTGTCAGAGAAGCTCGGGTTATCACAGCTTTCGCCGGACTCTATTGCTCGCTGTCATCGGTTGGGTCGGCCTAGTGACAAGCCCCGTGCGATGCTCGTCAAATTTAAGGAGCTGCCCTTAAGGGATAAGGTCTGGTCAGCAAAGACAAAATTGAAGGGTACCGGGGTGACACTATCTGAGTTCCTCATAAGAAGTCGTCATAAGACATTCCTGGCGGCGCGACAGCGATTTGGCGTGACGAAGTGCTGGACCAGGGATGGATACATTATGGTTATTGACTCTGACGCTAAGCGGCATCGTATATCAACTATGACTGGGCTGAACGCCATCCCGACTTCTGTAGCAGATGTATCTCGGCATCCCGTTGCGCCTGGAACAGCAGCTGTAGCTTCGAAAGACTCCAGAAGTGCCAACCCTCGAGTCAAGAGGGTGATTAAAAAGTAGTGGATGACATTAATTCATTAGCTCCATGATAAAGTGTCCCTCCTTGTGTGTGCCGTAGCTGTAATTACCTACTCTTTTTGTTTTGTTTATTTCGGATATGTAGTTACACTGTTTTAGATTTGCATTTTTTGATTATCAGTAATTATTGTAACTTGAAGGTAAATTAGTTATTTATTTTTATTTTAGAAAGTTTGACAAATGACAATAAAATTAAATCGCTACTGACAGTGACGTTTGGCATTAGCCCGTCATATTTTGGCTTGACACTTGACAGCTCGTTCAGGAATCTTAAGTTGCAAGCGACAAATAAAGCTTGCGGCACATACACAATATAGGTTTTTGTTTAATTTGACTTTGTATTGTTGTTATTGTTTTTTTTGTAAGTTTTAATTTAATTAGCGTGCCTTTATTTTGTGTTCTTTTTTTTGTACAAATATTTAGTTTTCTTCTTGTCATATTTATTAATCTATTGGGCAGCTGGCGGATTAGGATATTATTGTAAGTAATTATTTAAGACCTTTTGGTCCTTACTACTAGGTATTTTATTAAGTATATTTATTTATATATTTTATATATTTTTATTCTATAATAATAATTATGCTGTCGATCAGTTTGGATGATATGGATAGCGATCTTTTTCTGTCTGCATCTAGTGGTGAATTGTCCAGTGATGTTAGTTTTCACAGTACATCTTTCCTTCCGCTTGATGTCTCTCTTGATTCTTGTTTCTCAGACTGTGTGAAAAATTTCAATGTAGTCCATATTAATGCACAAAGTATCCCGGCTCATTATCCCGATATGCTTGCGTCTTTTGAATCACGTAATTTACATGCCATTCTGGTCTCGGAGTCCTGGCTTAAAACCTGCTTACCGTCAACTTCTTATTCGCTGCCAGGATTTCGACTTATACGCAATGACCGTACTGGTAAAGGGGGTGGTGGAGTAGCGATCTACTTACGATCTCATATTCCGTTCACTGTTGTTAGCTCGTCTTCGCAGCCTCCAGTACCAGATGCGGCCGAGCACTTACTAGTTGAAGTTTTCCTATCGCACACTAAAATCCTTCTTGGTGTATTTTATTCCCCTCCCTCTCATCTTAATTACTTTCACTCTTTTGAAAGTTTACTAGAAAAGATAGTCCCCTTGTACAGCCAGACCATTATTATGGGAGATTTTAATACCTGTTTACTCAAGGATGATTATCGTAGTAAGAAACTATTAACTGCAGTGGAATCTTGTAACTTGCATGTCCTTCCACTTTCTGCTACGCACTTCTCTCCTGGCTGTACTCCCTCTCTTCTTGATCTAATCATGGTCTCTTCTCCTGATCTTGTCTTTAAACACGGACAGTATCCTGCTGACGCATTTTCTTATCATGACCTGATTTTTCTTTCCTATAAAATTCGTCCTCCAAAAGCGAAATCGAGAATTCTTCTGCAGCGTAACTTTGCAGGGATTGACAAGGATCGTCTTTGCGATGATGCTAGGCATTTAGACTGGAATGCAATCAGAGATGTTGATGTTATTGATACTAAAGTCGAAATATTTAATACCTTGATGACACAACTCTTTGATACTCATGCACCCATAAGACCAATTAAGATGAAACACCTCCCAGCTCCTTGGTTATCAGACGAGATAAGAATCTTAATGGATAAAAAAAATTCAGCTAAATATAAATATAAGGTTAAGGACTCTAATGCCAATCGCTTGAAATACCACAAAGCCCGAAATCGCTGTAATACATTGTGTAGAGATGCTCAACGACGCCACATACATAAGTCAGTTGAAAATGGTGACCCTGCCAAAACCTGGAAATTTCTTGAGTCCCTTGGAGTTGGTAAATCATCCCAAAAACCTTCTATTAATATTGATGTTGAACTCCTTAACAAACACTTTTCTACTTCCGATACAATTGATAGTGTCGATAAGGAATATACTCTTAATATTCTTTCATCCTCCTCAACTCCGGACTTTTTACCGTTTTCTTTTGAGTCTTTCACTGAATGTGATGTTAAGAAGAACATATTGTCCATCACGTCGAATGCTGTTGGCACAGACAGCATCAGCCGTAATATGATCGTACCCATTCTTGATATTATAACTCCTATCCTAACCCATATTTTGAATTTTTCTACTAGCACTAGCAAATTCCCCGAAGCTTGGAAATCTGCTCAAATTGTTCCTATTCCTAAAAAGTCTAACCCATCCTCAGTTAATGATTTCCGTCCCATTTCTATCTTGCCATTTCTTTCAAAAATCCTTGAGAAGTTAGTTTACCATCAGTTAAATATTTTCCTTAATAAGAACTTTCTTCTCAGTCCGTTGCAGTCGGGATTTCGGCCCGGTCATAGTACGGTAACAGCGTTGGTCAAAGTTACCGATGACATTCGATGGGCGATGGACAATAAACAGCTCACAATTTTAACCTTGCTTGACTTTAGTAATGCGTTCAATACCGTTGATTACGATATTTTGCTGAGTCTGTTACGTTCTATTAACATAGCTCCATCAGTAATTGACTGGTTTCGGAGTTACCTCCGAGGTCGTCGACAGCGCATTAAAATTGACGAGGCTTGTTCGTCATGGTGTGATGTGACGGCCGGGGTACCTCAGGGTGGTGTGTTATCTCCTTTACTGTTTGCTATCTTCATTAATTCTATTACTCCGTACATCTCTTCTCTCTACCACATGTATGCAGATGATATCCAAATTTATCGCTCTGCACCCCTAGAAGATCTCGGCGCTGCTGTTGCTGCCGTTAATAATGATCTAACTGCTGTCGCTGAATGGGGTAGGCAGTATGGGCTTCGCGTTAACCCAGTAAAATCTCAGGCAATCATTATTGGCAGTCCAGGATTTATAGCAAAACTTAACCTGCGAGGACTACCCCCGATCTGTTTTAATGGGGTCTTGATTCCATATTGTGACTCTGTTAAAGATCTAGGTATATTTTTAGACTCACAACTATCCTGGTCTGTGCATGTTAAAGAGCTGAGTAGGAGGACTTTTGCAACGATGAACTCTTTGCGACGGTTGCGCTCTGTCCTGCCAATCCCTACCAAGGTTATGTTGGCACAATCTCTCCTTCTTTCTATTCTCGATTATGCTGACGCAAGCTATCTTAATTTGACTGAGGAACAACTTAACAAGCTTGAGCGACTCCAGAATCTTGCCATTCGGTTCATATTTGGTTTGCGCAAATATGACCACGTATCCGAATTTCGTCAAAAGCTCAAGTGGCTCCCTATTCGCCGTCGCCGGGATTTGCATGTACTTTCTCTTTTGTACTGTGTGCTGTTTCATTTAAAAACTCCGTCCTACCTCAAGGAGAAATTCAGTTTTTTTGGAGTGCAATCTGATTTAAGGCCATGTCGAACCTTGACGCTGAAAACCCCAACACATAAAACGAAGTTTTATAGTAATTCATTCAGTGTACGAGCTGTTCAGCTGTGGAATGCACTTCCATTGACCATACGCCAATCTAAGTCTCTGGACATATTCAAAAATTCAGTAAAGAATCATTATCTTGCAAACTAAAGACGACAGCAAAATTATTCCTTAAGCTGAGTCAAATATATTAAGTATATTATAGCAGTTGAGGCAGTGAAGAAGCCCAAAGGAGGGGGAAGGCTATATAAACCCGGGATATAGGCCCGCTCGTCACTTTCCGTTCGAACGTCGTAGTGTTTGCATGTAGTGATAATAAGTGCTGTATTTTACAAGTGTGATTTTTTTTACGAATAAAATTGAACAGAAGTTTTTTTCTTTGTGAATTAGTCTTGCATTCTTTTTAAAAAAATAGTTTTCCTTTAAAACTGTAAAATCAGAAGTGGGATAGGATACATGCGATCCTATCTTGCTTACTGGCTATTCTGATTTTTGCCTTAGATTAGAGAGTGCAAAAAAAAAAAAAGAGAAGAAAAAATGTCTGATCATCATAAAAGTCGGCGTCGCGACCGGGAACGCCGACGCGGTAGTAAGCATCGCGATCGTACACCGGAAGATAGTTGGAGAAATATGATAAGTGCAGTGCTAACGCGTCTTACAACGTTAGAAAATAAGGTAGGCGCGGAAAACGCGTCGCCAGCACCGCATGCCGCGGACCTTGGTTCGCCGCGTCGTAATTCTGACAAGCCAACGCCGGCGCGGTCCGCGCCACCGCTGCCACGTGCGCGTGATCCCGACACACCCGCGCTGCCGGACACGGTACGAGAGGAGCACGAGCCGGGATCTGGTGTGGATTGCGCAGCGAGTGAAGGTACACCGCCGTCTACAATCACGAACCGGATTGTAGATGCCATACGATCCATCGGTTCGGTAAGATCCACCCAACATTACTACATTTCAAATTTTGACCAAAATCTTCATAACATTGATGATTGGTGTGCGGAGGTAGATCGCGCAAAATCTCTTAATAAATGGAGTGATTTCGAGTGCCTTTCACGTATCGGAAATTGTTTAAAAGGAGATGCCAAAACATGGCTTAACGAGTGGGTGACGTCAGATCGTAGTTGGAGTAATTTTAAAACGGAGTTTAAATCGTTGTGTCCTAAAACGCCTGACATTGCAAACATCTTGTTCAAAAGTAGAACCTTTGTGGGTACCGACCGGGTACAAAAATATTTTTGTGAAAAATAGGTGACTCATACCCTAAGTTTGAATACATAACTTGAAACCTCTAAGTTTGCTGAGTTTTGAAACATAAAGTAATGTTTTGCTAAAACATGATGTACGGATAAATTGTTTTTGCGTAATTTAGTTTTTTGTTTTTAAAATGAGGGTTGTTATTTAAAACTCTTGACCTAGTTACGATCGGATACCAATCATCCGCAATTTAGAAAGTTTTGTGCGTCAAATACGTAATAAATGCGTGATGGTTAAAAGTCAGATTATACCCACTTTACGATTCAATTGTTTTAAACATGCTGTGTTTATAAAAAGTGTCTCTTAATAACGCTCACTGTGTTTCGAATGATGCGATGCATTCGTGATGTTAGACAGCGGTTTAAGAAAACCTGTTAAACCCGCTAGTATCCCTTGGGGGTTGTTAATGCTTCTGTGATACTTTTACAAAGGAATAGTGCTTGTACACAAAACAATAATTGTTGAGGTCAGGTATGGACGAGCAAACATATTTATAGTTCTGATAAACGTTAAAATTAACTTGAGTTTTACAGGTTAATATTACCGAACCAGGTTACGTAATTTGTTGTTGAATGTTGCATTCTATTTTGATTAGAGAAGTTTTGTTTTTCTACTTTCATGGATAGAAAGTTTGTTTTCGTTTCACCTGCGGTCAAGTTTTGGGTGGATCGATTACGAGTCTACATACCTACCTGTCCTGATAATATGAAACCGTTAAGGGGTTTTTATGAAGTTAAATTGCTCGATAAGGTTCATTTTCTGTTCTATGTTCCTTTCGTCTTCGGCGCTCACCACGTGTGAGGCGTTCTGGTCGCGCCGGGCTGCGCGCCCGCATGCCGCGTGTGTGGAGCACGTCACTACGCGTCTGCTGGTCGCGCAGGGCTGTGCGCTTGTCTAGTGCGCGTTTCTGCGCACTCGCCTGCCGCGCTTAAGGCGTGACACTGCGTGTCCACTGGTCGCGCAGGGATGCGCGCCCACCTAGTGCGCGATGCTGCGCGCTCCTGGTTGCGCATGGCTGTGCGCTCGCCTAGGGTGCGATGCTGCGCGCTCGCATGCCACACTGTGAGGCGTGACACTGCGCGTCTACTGGTCGCGCAGGGTTGTGTGCTTGTATAGTGCGCGAGGCTGCTCGTTAGCCTACCCGATATGGTTGAACATAACTGGTATGAGTAAACTTTCTTCATTTTCTGTGTTCATCGATGATGATGTTTGATGTTTTGAATGTTCAAAGTTATTTCGACATGGTACAACTGTGAGTTTGTACTATGGTTGAGCGACCTTTAGTGAGAGCTCTACCGACTCTATGAGCTCTACTGACTCTTTGTGCTCTACCAGCTCTACCGACTCTTGTTGCTCTATGAGCTCTACTGACTCGTTGTGCTCTACCAGCTCTACTGTCTCTTGTTTCTCTACGAGTTCTGCTGTGTCTTGGTACTCTACCAGCGCTACTGTCTCTAGGAGTTCTACCGGCTCTATTGAGAGCTCCACAGGTTCTGTGAGTTCTATCGGCTTTGTATGTATGAGCTCTGCTGAAGCAGTCAAATAATTTTGTTGGTACCTGTGCTGGTACTGGTAACTGTGCTGGTAATGAACTTTTAAGTCAAGAGAGCTTGTGAAGGTAATTGACTATGCGTTGACTACCTGCTATGTATGGATAGTCACGATGATCACGTCGTTTCGTGATAACGATTTGGTTTTAATTTCTGTTACATGTTTGGCGCCATGGAGTGGTGCCCTGGATCGGGGCCCTGGAGGTGTGCCCTGGAGTGGTGCCTTGGAGCGGGGTCCTGGAGCGGTGCCTTGGAGTGGTACCTCGAAGTCGTGCTTAGGACTACGCGGCACGTTCTTCGGTGACAGACACTTTCAACTTAATTTGCATAAACATTGCCTATGGCTCTGCTTGTTGTCATCCAATTTAGTTACATGCTTTCTCTAGTAAAGTTAGGTTAGTCGTAAATCAGACGTTAGGTCAGTTCTTAGGTCAACCGTTAGGCTACTTATTAGTTCAGTTGTTAGGTCAAAATGTAAGCTTACATGTTAGGTTAGGTTACTTTAGGCTCTGTTAGGCTAGTGGATGACAGCGGACAGCGTTGTATGTAGTGGGCAGATTGAGAAGAAGGTTATGTCGGCAGACCTGCGAGGAGTGTAGCATAGCACTCTGTCAGGTGGGTGGTAGAATGGCTACCACCGACAGGGAGATGCAGCACGAAAGTGTGTGTCGAATTCGGGTCCGGTGTGGACCCGGTTCATTGTGAAAATCACAATGGTACCCATGGTTTTGGGTAGGTGCGTGAGCGCACTAAAGACTTCTGCAGCTCAGTACATGGTTCCTTGGAAAGGAGAATGGTGTCCCGAGGTGTGCGCTGCTTATTTTGAAAGTGAGTGTAACACCTAGAATGCAGACTGAAGTGGTCGCCATACCTGCGATCTGCCGACCTGAGTTAAGTTTCAACGTCTTACCGCTGACTCAGTGTTGATGTGCGTCGCCTGAGTTATGTTTCAACGTCTTACCACTGACTCAGTGCTGATGTGTGTTGCCTAAGTCATGTTTCAACGTACTACCTCTGACTTTGTGCGAATATGGGTTGACTAAGTTATGTTTCAACGTTCTACCACTGACTTAGTCTGGGGGAGATGACAGAGTCATGTTTCAACGTCCTACCACTGACTCTTGATCTAAGCTAATTGAGCTATGTCACCGTTCGTGTGTAGCTTAATTAGCAAATATGTTGCATTCGCATCTTATCAATACGGCGGACGCGTCTATTATAAGATGTGAAGCTTTAGTTTTTATTCCCTTTCTGTTATTAACAAATTGTTGTTTCTAACGTTCAAGTGCAGACAATGAAAACGAGGAGTCCGGGCGTCCGGTGCTGAGGCTGAGCGGAGCCAGGGTCCACGCACGCTTGCGGAGGACTGTTCGCCGCAGCCGTGTGCGTCTGGCTTGACGAGACCTACTGGTGCTTCTGTTCCGCCTGTCGCCGAGGGACAGGACGTTGTCCCGCCTGCGTCGGTGCAAGATCCATCAATGCCGCTACTTGATTAAGAGCATATGAGAGGGAGTCCGAGGGCGGTCTCCTGTCAGGAGAGGCCGTATAGCAGTTGAGGCAGTGAAGAAGCCCAAAGGAGGGGGAAGGCTATATAAACCCGGGATATAGGCCCGCTCGTCACTTTCCGTTCGAACGTCGTAGTGTTTGCATGTAGTGATAATAAGTGCTGTATTTTACAAGTGTGATTTTTTTTACGAATAAAATTGAACAGAAGTTTTTTTCTTTGTGAATTAGTCTTGCATTCTTTTTAAAAAAATAGTTTTCCTTTAAAACTGTAAAAATATATTATTATACATATGTATTAGTGTATTTTATAATTAGCTATATTATATAAATTTTTACATCTTTTTTATATGTTTATTATTGGTTTATGTATTAGTATGTAGTTATCTGAATGTAAGTAGGTATATTATAGAACCACCTGCAGTCTATTTTCCTTTATTTTCTCCTTTTCCTAAGGTTGCCTGGTAGAGATCGCTACCTAAGCGATAAGGCCGCCTTTTGTATCCTACTTCTGTGTTTGTTTTATTTCTAATTTTTGTTTTTGTTATCTGTACTTGTTGTGGTGGTACAAATAAAGCGTATTGTATTGTATTGTATTGTATACGGAGACCGAAACACAGAGGAGAGAGAGTACTACAATATGCAGCTGAACACAAATTAAGCGTAATGAACACATATTTCAAAAAGAAATAAAGCCGTAGATGGTCTTGGATCTCCCCTGATAAGAAGACAAAGAATGAAATTGATTTTATACTGTGTAAAACCCCTAAATTAGTAACAAATGTAGAGGTTCTAAATAAAATCATCCACTCCTCAGACCATCGTTTACTAAGAGCTACACTCCTCATAAAGCTACCTAAAAAGAGCCGAAAAGCATACAAATTCCTACCTCACACACCAAAACAGGTACTGAAAAATCCATTTATTTACAAAAACTAGCAGAAAATATGAGTCTATTGAATGAAATAGCAAACACAATAAACTAGTAGAGGTAATAACAAAAAGCCTGAAAAATATTAACAGCCAGAAAATCCAAAAGAAAGAGAACTTACTCAGTGAAGACACGAAAAACTAATAACCAAACGCACAGAAAGTTAATTAAAAAAGAACAAAACCAAGAAGGATAAAAGAGAACTCTCGAAGCTGTTTAAACTTACAAACAAAGCTATCAGGAAAGATTACAACAAACACAGAAATACAGTTATTGAAAACAATCTACCAAAATACAGAAGTTCAAAACGAGCGTACAAAGAACTTAGCTCTCACAAAAATTGGATCCAGAAAATTAAAACTAGTGAAGGAGGAACTAAAAGTAGAAATTACATCATAATACATGCTACGAAATACTATTCAGAACTTTATAAAAATCCAACAGAAGATCTAACTAAGAACGAACTCCCCTTCAACACCACACATACAATTGGAAACCAAAAAGAGGTCGAAGAAATATCCATACATGATATAATGTTACATATAAAGAAGCTTAAATCAGAAAAAGTTCAGGAGCGGACCACATTTATAACGAGGCCCTAAAGCTAGGCGCACCTATAATAATAAAAAGTTAAGCAAAACTTTTCAATATGGTTCTAGAACAAGAAGAGGTCCCTAGACAATGGTGTAACTAAGATATAATATTACTATACCATAGTATTATTAAAAAGGAGATCCATTAGATATCGGAAATTATAGACCAATAAGCTTATTCAGCAACATATACAAGTTGTTCGCATCAATCCTGAATAGCCGATTATCACCTACAATTAAGTCGGGAAACAACCCACTGAACAAGCTGGTTTCAGATCTGGTTTCTCAACAATTGATCACATCCATGTACTAGGTCAAGTGATTGAAAAATACACAGAATTTAACCAAATATTGTATACAGCATTTATAGACTACTCAAAAGCATTTGACAGCATAACACACACATCAATATGGAAAGCACTGGAATCATGCGATGTAAGCCAAAAGTACATTAACATATTAAAACGCATCTACTTGAAAAGTGTAAGCAGAATAAAACTAGACAAGTTTGGCGAGTACTTCCCAATTGAAAAAGGGGTCAGACAAGGAGACCCTCTGTCGCCCAAGCTATTTATCGCTGTACTAGACCATATATTTCAAAAAGTAGACTGGGAAAACAAAGGCATCCCTATAAGAAACCAGAGACTAAACCATCTAAGATTCGCAGACGATATAATACTTTTCGCAAGAAGTGCACAAGCACTAGAGAAGATGATCCGCGAGTTGAACTTATAAAGCAGGAAGGTGGGACTGCAAATAAAAAAACTAAATTAATGACAAACGGCTTTGAAATTCCTATCAGTGTAGAAGGGAAGAAGATAGAATACGTAAAAGATTACTTATATTTGGGTAAGAAAATGTCATTCGATATAAATAATAATGATGACGAAGTAGAAAGAAGAATCCAAATTGCTTGGAACAAATTTTGGTCTCAAAAGGAAATTCTAAAATAAAATAATGAACTGCACTTGAAAAAAACTATTATAGGCGTTCTGCCATGTCTTACTTATGGTAGTCAGACATGGGTATGTACCGAAAAAGTCAAGAACAAGATTAGAACATGTCAAAGGGCCATGGAGAGGAGTATCCTCAAATTAAGAAGGATTGATAAGGTAAGGAGCATGGAGATCAGGAAAAAGACTAAATTGGCAGACGCACTGGAACAGGTTTTGAGATTGAAGTGGAGGTCGGCCGGTCATATCGCAAGATAGGGACCAAAGGTGGACAATAACTGCCACAAAGTGGAAAGGTCCACTGGGTAAAAGAAGCGTAGGTCGGCCCAAGACGAAGTGGTCTGATGAAATTAAAAAAAAATTGTCGGAGAAGTTTGGATGCAGGTGGCAAGGGATCGAAGAGCATGGCAGTCAATGGAGGAGGCCTTTACCCAGGATATGGGATCCATCGCGGGCTGAAGTTACTAACTAACTAACCACCACCACCACCACTACAGCCCATTAACGTCCCACTGCTGGGCACAGGCCTCCACTCTCATAGGAGAGTGGGAATTAGAGCTTAGACCCACCACGCTGCTCCAATGCGGGTTGGCGAGCTAACTAACTAACACTTTAAATATGTTTACTAATCCAACTAACAAAACTAACATGTAATAAGTAAATATATTGTTTAAAAAAATGTAACAGATGGAGTAAATAAAGCTTTATTATTATTATTATTAATGATAAATACTATGATTTTGCATTACAGAAAAATTTGAACAGATTGAATTAGAAAAGAAAAAAGTTAGACCGTCCAAAAAAGCAATAACTGGACCCATTATAAGGTAGGCTTATAAACACTACACATTATTTTTTATGTTTAATCCATCCACCACTACAGCCTATTAACGTCCCACTGCTGGGCACAGGCCTCCACTCCCATAGGAGAGAGGGAATTAGAGCTTAGACCCACCACGCTGCTCCAATGCGGGTTGGCGGGCTTGAATCCATATTCGTACTATAATATTTTCGTGTTGGTTACCTTTTACGTAATTTTATACAGATATAACAAATTTTTATCCAAGTAAATGAATTATTATCATCGAGTATTACTTATTTATGTTATTATATTTATTTTATTACTTATTATTGTAATTTACCAGAGTTTCAAGCACAAAAATTAACCATTAAATTTAAAATATAATTAACTAGCTGATGCCCGCGACTTCGTCCGCGTGGTTTAAGTTTTTTTGTTATTCCCTCGGGAACTCCTTAATTTTCCGGGATAAAAAGTAGCCTATGTCACTCTCCAGGTCCTCAACTATACCCACGTCAATCCGTTGCTCCGTTGCGGCGTGATTGAAGGACAAACCAACAAACCAACAAACCATTTTATGTTATTTGACAGATATCATTCTTTTGCCGTGCCCATAATATCGGAAGCAACACCCGAGGATAAGCCTAGTATAACACCAATCACGGAGCTCAATCTTAGTGACATCATGAAAAGTGAAGATGGTAAGTTTATGGGTAATCTTCGTTTACGATAACCGCACTTTACATCACAGAAACAAATTTAATCTCCACCACCTGAATGCTTGATTTTCTTCCACCTTGACACTTACTTCATTGCTATCAACACTGTAAAGTAGACTTTTACCACTCTTGGACTATAAAAATATTACCCGTTAATTATTGGCCTACATAACAGTGCGGTATTGTTAATTTATTAAATAATTCACACTAGTGCGGTAATATTATGGCTGACATAAAACAATGGCTGTTTCTTTGTATGTTGACTGTTCTATAGTAATAAGTACTAATAATTAGTTGTTAGTACAGTAAAATATTAAAAACTATTTTTTCACTAACTACATGACATGGCTAAACTCTCTCGCTGTCATATTTTCAAGATGAAGTGGGGAAAGTGGCACCTTTTCTATTTTTACTCACAATAATATTTTAAATCTTTAGAGTTATTTAAAGCTATTTGTTCAGCCATTCTGGAGTAATTGAGTAACAAACATCCATCCATCAAAACTTTCGCATTTAATGTATCAATTTAAAAAAAAATTGGCTGTAATAGGGACTACCGATAGAAGTGAAAACGAATATTCAATTTATTATTTTTTTTTTTTTTTCTAATTAAAAAAGATATTACAAAAATAATAATAATGATAAAAATATTTAATAATACTGATGTACTATTTATACTTACGACCTTTTTTCCGCGTGACCGACATAGTCCCACATTTTACCCCCTACCATAAAGTGCTCATCGCGCCTAAAGAAGTTTTCACTTCAATAAATAAATAACTACTAGCGAATGCCCGCGACTTCGTCCGCGTGGTTTGAGGTTTTTTGGTTCCCGCGGGAACTCCTTAATTTTCCGGGATAAAAAGTAGCCTACGTCCTTCCCCAGGATACAACCTATCCCTGTACCGAATTTTATCAAAATCAGTTGAACAGATACATTTGTTTGATTCCCGCGGGAACTCTTCAATTTTCCGGGATAAAAAGTAGCCTATGTGCTATTCCAGACTATAATCTATCCCTATGCCAAATTTCAGCCAGATCCGTTCAGACGTTGGGGCGTGATTGAGTAACAAACATCCATACATCCATCAAGACATCCATCCAAACTTTGGCATTTATAATATTTATTTGATGATTTCAGGTTTACTAACACCGGTTGATTTAAGCGATGCAAACATGTCGGTGAGTGAACCGAAGCCTGAAACTGAGGAGCCTAAAACCGATGCCAACAAAATTGACTTTGACGTGATCGGACCAGATGAAGACATTACTATTGAAGATGACATTTCCATGTGAGTTTAATTAAAAGTGCAATTCTGTGGTGAGGGCTGTCTTAATGGAAGGCTCGAAGGTCGATTTCCGGCGGGGGCAATTAATAATTTCTAATACCCAATTTAGAAATTATAAATTTTCTTCTGCCGTGAATAATCTGACAAATAGTCAAATCAGCAACTTTTTATTAACTAACGTCAAAACGAGGGCTTAGTGTGGTAGTTTACATCCATACTAATATTATAAATGCGAAAGTGTGTCTGTCTGTCTGTCTGCTACGCTTTCACTATTCACGGCCCATCTGTTCAACCGATTTTGATGAAATTTGGTACAGGGATAGGTTGTATCCCGGGGAAGGACATAGACTACTTTTTATCCCGGAAAGTTCAAAGGTTCCCGCGGGAATCAAAAAATGTATCTGTTCAACCGATTTTAATGAAATTTGGTACAGAGGTAGGATGCATCCCGGGGAAGGACATAGGCTACTTTTTATCCCGGAAAATTCAAGAGTTCCAGCGGGAATCGAAAAACTTGGAATCATCTAGTCTAGTCTAGTCTAGTAATATTATAAATGCGAAAGTTTGGATGGATGTATGGATGGATGGATGTTTGTTACTCAATCACGCCAGAACGGCTGAACGGATCTGCATGAAGTTTGGCACAGAGGTAGATTTTAGTCTGGAATAGCACGTAAGCTACCTTTTATCCCGGAAAATTAAGAACTTCCCGAGGGAACCAAAAAACCTCAATTCACGTGGACAAAGTCGCGGGCATCAACTAGTATGAAATACAACATCAATATTCGACGCTTGTTTTTACTTTAATCGATAGTTTAAAGTTGTAATCAAACTTAAAGCTAGCATAATTTGACGTAGGTTTTTTGTGTGGAAGACCTAATAATAATAATGGCGATATAATTAATCTAGCTGATGCCCGCGACTTCGTCCGCGTGGAATGAGCTTTTCGTAAGAAACGTTTTCGTTCGACCATTTCTTCTCCGACTTACTTTGCAAATCCGACTACCACCGACACTTTTGGTTTAATTTACAGCCTATGACACTCACAAATAATGCTTTCTATTGGTAACAGAATTTTCAAGATCGGTTCAGTAGATCCAGAGATTACCCCCTACAATCTCACAAACTTTACCTCTTAATAATAGTAGTATAGATTTATGACATAAACTAGCCGATGCCCACGACTACGTCCGCGTGGTTTAAGTTTTTATGATTCCCGCGGGAACTCCTCAATTTTCCGGGATAAAAAGTAGCCTATGTCACTCTCCAGGTCCTCAACTATACCCATGCCAAAAATCACGTCAATCCGTTGCTCCGTTGCGGCGTGATTGAAGGACAAACCAACCAACAAATTAGTATGATTATTAATCCACGTTCCTATTTTATTCTAGGAAAGAAGAAAAGCCACCGAAAGTGAAAGAAAACGTGAAATACTACGAAAGAACTCTGTTGTCCTTTGAGAACGACATCAAAGACGAGGCATTCAATGCTTGCTTCCCGCAGAGGAAGCCGAAACGACGACGGGAGTTGCTGTGCGCTGTCACTAAGTAAGATTTTATATCGTTTAACTAGCTGATGCCCGCGACTTCGTCCGCGTGGGGAACTCTTTGATTTTCCGGCATAATCCATACTAATATTATAAATGCGAAAGTGTGTCTGTCTGTCCGCTACGCTTTCACGGCCCATCTGTTTAACCGATTTTGATGAAATTTGGTACAGGGATAGCGTGTCCCGTGGAAGGACATAGGCTACGCAGGAATAAAAAAATATCTCTTCAACTGATTTTGATGAAATTTGGTATAGGTATAGTTTGTATCCAGGGGAGGGACATAAGCTTCTTTTTATCCCGGAAAATTAAAGAGTGTCCGCGGGAATCAAACAAACTTTATCCACGCGGACGAAGTCGCGGGAATCATCTAGTATCTTAATCTCGATCCCCCTCGTTGGAAAGATCTCTTGTCACGATAGAGGCAGTTAGTACTTAGTAGTTCATCTGTATTAAAATATATTCCGTCACTAAACCCAGCGAGGTCAATTTGGGAACATTTATTTATATAATGGCTGTTGCCCGCTACTTCATCAGCCTAGTCTCTTTTATTTTGTAGAACTCTTTAATTTTCCGGGATAAAAGTAGCTGTGTTATCTTTCCAGAATATAAGCTATCTGCCTGCTGTCATTCTAATGCGGTTCAATTAACGTTCAATTCTTTGCATTTTTATTATTTCTTTATTAAAAGATTACTAATTCTTAGGTGCATAAGTCTTAACTAAAAATCAAACAAACCTACAATCTTCAGCTGTGAACGGATGTTATGTTTGTAAATAATTGATTCTGGCATAGTTCTTATTAATGTATTGTTTGTTTTTCAGGAGACCAGCGCGTTACATAGATCCGATAACAAAACTGCCGTACCGAAGCGTAGACGCGTTCCGCATCATCCGCGAAGCGTACTGCCAACAGTTAGAAGCGCGGGGAAACCGCAACGACCCCACACTCGCCGCGTGGCTGAAAGCGAGGCGAGCGCAAGCCACTTCGTCTTACGTGCAGATACATATTAAATAAATGTTTTATAATAATTTTAATAGTGTAATTATAGTTTTATTATTATATGCTTTATTTGCACCACCACAACAAGTAAAAATAACAAAAATAAAACTTGGAAATAAAACAAAAACAGACAGAAGTAGGATACAAAAGGCGGCCTTATCGCTAAGGTAGCGATCTCTACTAGGCTAGGAAAAGGAGAAAATAAAAGAAAATAGACTGCATGTGGTTCTATGATATACTTACATTCAAATAACTACATACTAATACATAAACCAATAATAAACATAATAAATTATATATAATACTAGTATGGCGCGTGGATGCGCGGCCCGCTGAAGCGGACCACGTAGTAGACCGCACGGCCCACTGTCTACTTGCTCTCCTTCTATCCTACTGTTTACTGCCTACGTATTCTGAAGTAAACAACACACTGCTATGCTAGCGAGCACAGTGGAAGCGCCAGCGTGCCAAGCGTCCGACAGACGTAAAAAAATTGTCATAAGAAAACATAAAACAGAGACCCCCCCTAAGAATCTAAAGGGGCCTTTTAATGTAAAAAAACTTTCCAGACATGTATAGTGTAAGAGACCGTTGAAGTAAAAATACAAAGAAACCTTCCTTAATTGATTAATATCAATATTATACCGCTGACGATCGGGTACCTTTGGGTGCCATTGAACTTCGCCATCTTGGCTTTCCTAACGGCAAACCGACAATTCTTCCATACATAAAAAATCTTGTAAAAAAAACCATATCAAAGTCATGCATAATATTTCCTACTTCCACTCTTCCATCTAGTATACTTTCTGAAATAGACAACTATGAAATTTTGGCCGTGCTCCTCACCCATCTTTCAAACCCTCGATCATCATCGCTCTAAATAAGTACCTATATTTTTTTCTCCGAAAAATTATGGAGAGTTCTTATTTAAGAACAAATTTTGAAAATGAACCGCATCAAAGTCTTGCATAGTTCAACACTAAATTGTAGCCTCTTCAATAGTCGCCATATATTTTCTATGGAAAAATAAATTCCGCCATCTTGAATTTTTTTCCTGTTCGTCAAGTAGACCTTCAAGTCCTGATCATCTTTTGCCAAGAAACCACTCATCCATCTTTTATGCTCTCCGAGATAGACACCGACGAAATTTGTATGGCGGCCATCTTATATCGGCCATTTTGAAATTTTTTTCAGCTTACTATCAAATGGATGAAGTTTCGAGTGACATTTGGTGGAGCACCCCCCACCAATCTTTAATACCCTGGCTGTGCTCTTCATCCGTCTTCGAAATCCTCAATCATCAGCTCTCTCCGTATTTTTCCTCTGAATTAATTTTTGTCTTCTTGAAACGATGAGTTAAAAAAAAAAATTTCATACAAAATTTTACAGGAGAGGTGATCAATCAATGAATCAGCACGAGCAGCTATATATATATATATTAATAGCAAATAATAGTGGAAGAGTGTTAACTAATCAGAGGTGATTGCGATGTATCAATGATTGATGCAAAAGGTACGCGGTCGCCCTGCGGGTTAATATACCTAACAGATTACAATCTACAACGGTTTTTGCAATCTTACGGTGACATAATATGTCACCGTAAGATTGCAAAAACTTACATATTATGTAAGTTTATGAATTTTAGAATTTATTTTGACGACCTCCGTGGCGCAGTGTGTAGCGCTGTTGCCTTAACGTGCGGAGGTCCCGGGTTCGATCCCCGGCAGGGTTATTTTGGGAATTTTAATTTCTGAATTTTCCCTGGTCTGGCCTGGTGGGAGGGAGGCAGGAGGCTTCGGCCGTGGCTAGTTACCACCCTACCGGCAAAGACGTGCCGCCAAGCGATTAAGCGTTCCGGTACGATGCCGTGTAGAAACCGAATAGGGGTATGGGTTTAATATTACTGCCATGTCCTTAACAGGTTAGCCCGCTACCATCTTAGACTGCATCATCACTTACCATCAGGTGAGATCGCAGTCTAGGGCTAACTTGTAGTGGATAAAAAAAATAGTTAGAAGTACCGTAGATGGGGACCGCCCAAAATTGTGGTCCTCATCCTCGCACCTTGAAGCGCAGTGTTGGGCGAAAGGCCCCAAAACGAAACCTATGCAGTTCAAAAGCTGCTATGGTTTGTTTAATTTATGCTAATAATTTAGAATTATAATTTTAACAGATGAGAGGTGTATAGCAAAAGCGAAGGGCAACAGTGAGGCAGTCTGAAGCAGTATTATACAAATGGCATAGCTGCGTAGACAGAGAAAGATATAATTATTATGCTAATTATTACTCTACTAGCTGATGCCCGCGACTGCGTCCGCGTGGATTGAGGTTTTTTGGTTCCCGCGGGAACTCCTTAATTTCCCGGGATAAAAGTAGCCTATGTGCTATTCCAGACTATAATCTATCTCCGTGCCAAATTTCAGCCAGATCCGTTCAGCCGTTGGCGCGTGATTGAGTAACAAACATCCATACATCCATACATCCATACATCCATCCATCCAAACTTTCGCATTTATAATATTTATTTGATTTGATTTGATTTGATGCATAGCTGCCAAAATTATCATCCTAGACAAAAAACTGCTTTTGAACTGATACGTTTTCTCTCAATGGGCTCAGTTGTGTTTGCGTGATAAGCAAACCCAATAGAATAGATATTACATGCTTCAATAATTATGCTCGGCGAGCACGTTAAGCCGTCGGTCCCGGTTATTATCACTAACATGATAATAGTCGTTATAGCCCGCCAACCCGCATTGGAGCAGCGTGGTGGGTTTAAGCTCTAATTCCCTCTCTCCTATGAGAGTGGAGGCCTGTGCCCGGCAGTGGGACGCTAATAGGTTGTAGTGGTAATAATTATGAGAGTTTTGAAATCAAATATGAACAAAATGACTGAATGATGCCAAAAGAAGAAATAATAAATGGACTTCTACGTAAGTTATCATTCAAGTTATAGAGAGGGTATAAAATACCTATTTTGTGACATAATATAGATTCGGTCGAGTACCTAGTACCTACTTAACTCTCGTATCATTCTAGTGTCATTGAGTTCGGTGTAACCTTAGACTATAGAAATAAAATCGGCCAAGTGCGAGTCGGACTCGCGCACCGAGGGTTCCGTACTCAAGAAGTAGGTATAATTACCTACCTTTGTTAATGAACCGCAAAACTAACTTTGTTTGTAGAGGTTTACTGTTAATATCAAAAAATTACGTTTGTTGTATGGGAGCCCCCCTTTAATATTTACTTTATTGATATTTAATTATTTATTTTGAAAGGTAATATACAATTTAATATTCTGTGAAAATTTGAACCGTCTACCTGTTACCGTTTTTAATATTGAGCAAAAAAATACGAAAAAAACACGTTTATTGTATGGGGACCCCCCTTAATATATATATTTTTTAATTTTTAGTATTTGTTGTTATAGCGGCAACGGAAATACATCATTTGTGAAAATTTCAGCTTTCTAGCTATCACGGTCTATGAGATACAGCCTGGAGACAGACAGACAGACAGACAGACAGACAGACAGACAGACAGCGGAGTCTTAGTAATAGGGTCCCGTTTTTACCCTTTGGGTACGGAACCCTAAAAAAGGGTGTAACGGCAGGGCGACCGCGTAACTTTTGCATCAATCATTGATGCATCGCAATCACCTCTGATTGGTTAACACTCTTCCACTATTGGACGAAATCCATTGACGTAGCAAGAATACCATAAATTCAGCCAATCGGAGGTGTTTGCGATAAATCAATGATTGATGCAAAAGTTACGCGGTCGCCCTGCAGATTTATGAGATTACAAAATAACATGCATTCTCAGAATACAGAGTATTCTGAGCATGCATTTTAGTCACGCTGTAAAATGAAATTATTCATGCGTGAGACGAGAAATTTGGAAGTAGCTCTATATAATCGTACCTACCTGACTTAATACTTATAGCCTTGAAACTTAAAATAATAACAGCTAAAACAGTTTAAAATAATCCTCGCCAAACCTTATTGCAAATGAAAGAATTCTAAAATAATTATAGTAAGTAGGTACTATTATAATAAAAAGGGGCTGGAATGGAAGAGGTGAAAGAGTACTAATGGATCGAGTCACAGAAAAATACTTCATTTGAAATTATTTTATTTTATACATTTCTAAGTATGCTACTTGCCATCAAAAGAAATATTAAAAGTTATTTTGAAATAAATAACTTTCACAGTGTGCATTTAAAAATACGATTAAGTAATAAACACTTGCAAGTAACTAGGTAGCTGTACATTATAGGTACTGAACAACTTTTGTTCAACGAAATAATAAAATTCTGAATTTTGAATTAACTATTTATTTTTCATCAAATATCAATCAATCAAATCAAATATAATAATATATAATATAAATATTATAAATGCGAAAGTTTGGATGGATGGATGTATGGATGTATGGATGTTTGTTACTCAATCACGCCCCAACGGCTGAACGGATCGGGCTGAAATTTGGCACAGAGATAGATTATAGTCTGGAATAGCACATAGGCTACTTTTTATCCCGGAAAGTTAAGGAGTTCCCGCGGGAATCAAAAATCCTCAAACCACGCAGACGAAGTCGCGGGCATTCGCTAGTACAAAATAAAAATTATCAACTTTAATAAATAAAAACCCTTTATTTATTGAAGTTGGTTAAACATTAAACTCACGTCAATAACTAATTTTATCATATTATTACAATAGCATAATATTGCGTCTCGGAAGGTATTAATGCCTACTGTCCGTTCTGCCCATCTATGCATTAACTAATGTTGGTTGCATTTTTTTTATCGTACTGGACTGGACTATTCTAGGGCTGGAACCCAAAGCCGTAAGGCCAGTTAGTAAAAAAAAATATCATACAGTTTGCCGCGGAAATTAAATGATTGCGAAATGGATAAAAATATTAAATAGGAAGAATAAATAACGTTTTCTTGGAAATGTATAATTGTGAATTGAAACACTTACCTTAAAATAAAAATTATACAGTGCCAAACTAATAAGACTTTAGATGTTAACTTAATATCAAATTATCTACACAATGAGCGACCGTGACAGCGCTACGACGGGGACAAAGACAGGCTAATGACAGGTTAAAGCGTAGACAGAGAAAGTAATATAGACCCAGCCATATCTCCTTTTCACTCCCACATGAAAGAGATGCAGTGTTGAGATGTTACGCAAGATAGAATGAGAACAAAATATGATTTCTTCTATCCCTTTCTGCGTGTCACGGGTTAACTTTGTTTTGTTCATAAAGGCACATTATGTGCTTGGTGCATTGCAGAGTTTTACCTATTATTACCTATCCCTTTCGGTTACACGCTGGCATTGATTCTAGAGGTTTAATTATTCTATGGGTTAAAGGAACGCGCTCTCATAGTCGGTCGCCCGCCATTTTTCTATGAAAGGGCCCATCTAGTACTTACATATATATCGATGGATGGAACTTATAAAACATAGGTACAAAAGTAATATGGTTCGGATATAGACAGAATGCCAAACAATTTGTGTAACTTCTACTTGCAAATGCCGCCAGTCGTCCGTCAAACTTATCAGGTGCGGTGATTAACTGATTAGCTCTCTGCAGCAACTAAATTGGAACGTCTAAAATAGCTTTAAGCAATAGACAAATATCATAGAGCACTGAGGTACTTTGATTAGGTATCTATATACCTAATCAAAGCTGAGGTAGGTATCTTTCATTTTAATCAAAGTGAGGTATGTTGACATCATAGAGTTAGTTTTTTCAAAAGGTTCCTTTCTTTGTGGTTCTTTCGTGGTCCTTTGTCTGTCTACGGTTGTCAATGACAAAATTTAAGCATTTATAATTTTATCGTAGTTTTCATTTTTCCCCTTCGCCCTTGCCCCCGTCCTCGGCACTAGGGATCCGCAAATAAAAGTATCGTTTTCAAAAGGTTCCTTTCTTTGTGGTTCTTTCGTGGTCCTTTCTCTGTCTACGGTTGTCATAGACAAAATTTAAGCATTTTTAATTTTATCGTAGTTTTCATTTTTCCCCTTCGCCCTTGCCCCCGTCCTCGGCACTAGGGATCCGCAAATAAAAGTATCGATACCTACTCGATGCCAAGTATCGAACAAAAAGTATCGATACCGATATAAGTATCGAATCAAAAGTATCGATACTACTTGGTATCGAAAAGGTATCGGGTAATATTTTTATGAAATTTGAAGTAACAAAAAATAGCATTATCAAACTATGATTTAGTTAACGGAACCGGAAATGATTTCGATACGTTAGAGTTCGAGTTTTTGCGTTAATTAGATGATTAAAGAACACTAGGTACCTAGGAATAGTCAACATGGTCCCTCCATCGTTAAATTGCGAAATCATAGAGCAGAATTAATAATTTCAAATAATCAACTATATTATTGAATGTTCATAGTTTTCATCAAAAATTATCACCAAATTATTTAAAGATATTATAATCAAACGTCTGGCTTCGCGCTTTACACAAACACTTTACGTGTAAGGCAGAAAAGACTATGTGGGGTGGGGTTATGCTGATTTACATTAACAGATTTCAAACTTGGCTGAATTTTAATCAACTTTTGTAAAACTTTTTCACACATCACTTGATCCAGGTGGCCTTTTGATAAAATATAATTATAAATATTCAGTGTTTTATCAGATAATATTAATAATATATAATTTATATATTTGCACTTCCTGACCGCGCTGCGGCTATGTATCAGTATTCGATATTCTAAATAAGTAACTAAACTAGATAGAGCCAGACCTTATTTTAAACTTAAAAACCAATCAAACTACAACAACAAGTCAATTTTGCCATTTAATTTAATATATTTTAATATATAATGATTAAATTTATCAATAAAAAAATAATCTCATCGTGAATTCAGATGTTTTGCAGTTTGATTCGATTTAAACGATCACCATAAAGCAAACACTTCATTAAGCTACTTTTACTTACGGGAACGGTCACACAAGCAATCTATAGAGCCTATATAAGTATAGAGTATAGTAGAGGTTTCCCCGAAAGCTGTAGCCCGTGCTACATCGAGGGAGACAACGCTATTCGCTATTCGTCGAAAATAGAAGTAGTATAGAAAATATAATGTGTGTAATCCAGTGATATGACAAAAGTATCGAGTAATTGGGAAAGTATCGATACTTAGTAAAATACTAGCATAAAAGTATCGAGTACAAAAATACTAGGTATCGAAACCAAACTATCAATTCTACTCAGGTAATTCAGGTCTAGATACTTTTTGCGGATCCCTACCCGCAAAGAGTGCCTACCCTACCCGGCAAGTACATCCTACTCTATGCCCGGCAGTCGGCAGGAGTATAAGTGTTCTGTGCAGTCGGCACTCTCAGCAAAAAGCGGGACTGCCATTTTGTCAAATTGTCAATATAAATTGAATTGAAAAAAAGCACGGGGGTTGATTAAAATTAAGTGTAAATGCTGTTATTAAATCAGTGAAAGCAAAACACTATTTACTATACAAAATGGTTGCGGTATGTACACAGTTTCAAGCTTTATTTAGATTACGTAAGAGATTCAGATTGTTGTATGAAAAAACTACGTCTTTCAGCAAACGAAAGTGTTCGTGGGAAGTTTGCCGCAGGGCTCCAAGCCGGAGGAGTTGAGGAAGCTATTCGAACGCTTCGGCGTGGTCACAGAATGCGATATCATGAACAGATGCGGCTTCGTGCACATGCAGACAGAGGAACAAGCCGCTGCCGCTATAAGGGATCTCCACAACTCTACGTTTAACGGTGGCGTGATTACTTTAGAACGTGGAAGGATTAAGGAGCGAGGAGGAGGTCCGAGAGGTGGCGGTCGTGGCGGCATGCGGGGTGGCATGAGAGGCTCGGACCGGCGCGGGGGAATGCGCGGCGGCCCGCCTAGGGACGCTCCATACCCTCCTGTGCGAGATCGTGGTATGGGAGGATCGATGCGAGGACCTCCAATGGGAGGCGGCATGAGGAACGGAGGTGGTTCCTACGACCGTGGCATGGACCGGGCGCCTATGGGCGGTGGAGGTTATGATGACAGATACAGTGGTTACGGCGGAGAAGACCGTCGAGGTTTCGCCTTAATGGACGGCCGGGGCCCTCGCGATCCTTACGCAGCACCACCTCCGATGTACCCAGATGACAGGCGGCCGTATGCAGCCCCAGTAGATGACGTGGCAGCTATGTACCCGGACGATCGTCGCGCGCCTGTGTACCCGGATGATAGAGATATGATGGACAGAAGAGCTCCCATGCGCAGTGCCCCTATGTCCTCAGGCTATGACAGAGCGCCCCCGCCACGTGCAGCGACCATGGGAAATGGTGACATGTACAGCAGAAGGGCAGAGCCAGCCATGTAAGTACTGTCTGATATTAAATTGAGTCATAATTTAATAGAGAAAATATCTCTATAAAATGAATGGTATCCTCGCTCCTACTAGTTAAAGTTCCTAGTTCCTAGATTTAATACAGTTTTTGACTGAATTGAATAGCTTCCTACCTATTCTACTGACTGTTGTACAAAGTACAAACTATAATAAATAAATCATCACTGTTTGTGTAGACTATAAGCATGCAATTAATGTTGAATCACAATAATATAAATATGTTCAAATGAAAGAGTTTCACATACATCCACCAAATGAATAACATCTATAGTTATTAATAAACCAGTGGGCCTGGCAGATGTTGTTCTGGCCTGAACCTAAAACCCAATTGCAGCACCCCCTAGACCCCCCTTGGACCCAGGTCCAATTAAGAATATATAAACCATAACACAGTCAGACAAATAAATTCTATTATATTCTATTCATCCCTAGACCTACTCAAACACACACCCATACAATTCCATCCATTCCAGTTTTAGCAAAACTAACAACTATGCCTTGTCCAACAATTTATTTTACTTTTGGCATATGCACGTCTATGAAGTGTCATAATTATTGTCAGGCAACCATCGACAAAAAAATTGCAATACTCCATAGACGCATATCATATTTTCCAATAGTGAAGCGACATGACATTTTATCCGATATTTCGTAACTCGTATACTCATCTAGTAATTACAAGTACGACATTCCTTTTCAAAATAGTCACGGAGCTTCAACACTAGCTTTCTTGATAGTCTTTTAAGCACCATAATCTTTGGCGATGGATGGTTTCTATGACCTGACGGATTTATGTAAATTTAGGTATATACATGATTTATTTGAATACATACTTTAATATACTCAGTCATTTGAACGCTTGGGTATGTTTATAAAACAATAAAAACTGTTGAGCAAAGGTAAATATCAATGTGTCAAATCGATTAAAACTTCTTCATAAATAAAGTTGATTGTTATCATAAATCGAATCAGTAACGCGTTAGAACATCATTGACTCCATCTGCCAAAAGTAAAATAAATAATTGGACAGAGAATAAATCATTTTTATATATTCTCAAATCTAATATTCATTTATTCAAATTAGATAGATATATAACCAGTCCTCTACGGATCGGTCTTAATAAGCGCTGTCAACTATACCCGCCTACTGCGGATCGATCTTAATAAGCACTGTCAATTATACCCTCCAACTGCGGATCGGTCTTCTTCTTCTTCTTCTTCATTTCCTGGGGTTATTTTCCGCACTTGAACGTAGGCATCCGCTGTGCGTGAAAACCGCTGGTGCGACTCCCTGCTGGATCACTCCAGCCAGCCGAGCTCACTCCAGAATCCGAGCAGGCCACCCAGGTCGGCGAGGACTTCCGGTAGTGTTGCTGGGGAGCCAATGTAGGCTTCTCGTTGGGTGGAAACACGGATCGGTCTTAATAAGTCCGGTCCTGTTCGCACTTGACCAGATGTGGCAAGTTTATATTTCTTACAAATACAATATTGTCTCAATATTCAAACTTATGTAAAACCTACTATGATAGACAAGGACACAGTAGGAATTTTTTGACGGCCTTACTCTATGCAATAAATTTATGGGTAGAAATTTCATGCGAGGACACAAACTTTAAAAAAAAAAATTTTTGTTGTTTTTGATTTTGTTCTAGAGTAAGAATTATGGAAAAGAGTCTTTATTTCGTGTGTTTTTACTCTAAAATGACTGACCATAGAGCACATCAATCAAAAAAACGACAGATACGGGTAATTTTGTTTATTTTATTGGTACCAAAAAAAGAGGGTCTTTTTTTTGTTATTTTTCTGTGTAAACCATAAAGAAGAGCGATTACCTTTTAAACTTTAATCTATAGCTATAGTTCGTAACAATTGGTGTGACGTACTTTGTTTATATAGCTTTAGTACAAGTAATACAAGTTATATTTATTTATATCGCGCGGGCCGCCGGCGGCTCGCGAAATTCGACACCTCTCAAGTGGTCGTTCGCAGATGCGGGGGGTAAGGGGGTCGCACAGGACCGGGTAAAGGCCGTCGCAGAGCAAAGGCTAGGATATAGTTCACTGACAAAGCCTCTTTTATATTAACACTAGACGATGCCCACAACTTCGTCCGTGTGGAATAAGTTTTTTCCATTCCTGCTGGAACTCCTTAATTTTCCAGGATAAAAATAGTCTAAGTCCTTCCCCGGGATACAACCTATCCCTGTACAAATTTCAGCAAAATCGGTTGGGCCATGAAAGCGTAGCAGGCAGACAGACACTTTCGCATTAATAAAATATTAGTATGGATAGTAAACATCACTCTTCTCAAGTTGCTAAGTGCTAGTCATGATGTGACTCACAGTAAACAGAAAATCTCTTAGTAAGATTTATTTAAAGCTTGTTTGGATAATTTAGAATTCTAAAAAGGCTGTAAGGTTCCAAACATGCCCGATTTTGAAAACCTTTATTGTTATAATGATGCCCACAACTTCATCCACATTGTTTGTTTTTTTTTAATTAAAACTACTGCGGGAACTCCTTCATTTTCCAGGATAAGAAGTCCATACACATATATTACACATACTAAATTTCATCAAAATCAAGTTGAAAAAAATGGGACATGAAAGTAACAAACTCACATTTGTCTGTTAATACCAAAACTTATCTATTCATGAACAACCTGTTGGTAGTGATGTCTTTGAGCTCTTGTATAGTCTTCCACAATTATTTGTACTAAAGTCCAGTCGCGGAACAGGAAGAATTTCGTACATTAACCTGTTACAACCTGTCTCTGTCACTCCCGCGTCAAAATAATGCGTCTCGTTCGCACAGATGCAATGCCATTACATCTGTGCGAACGAGACGCACTGTATTTACGCGAGAGTGACAGAGACAGGTAGTAACAGTTCATTGTACGAAATTCTTCTTGTTCCGCGACCGGACTTTATATCGATCTACATTTATTTGTGCTATATCAATCTACAATTATTGTACTATATCGATCTGACTTTCGTAAGCACTTTTTATAAGTCTATGCGAAGAATAAATAAAAATAAATATACAAATACAAATTCCAGGCGAGCCCCCGCTGGACCAGCAGCGGGCTATGACCGAGACCCCTACGCACAACAGTACCCTCCTATGGGGCGGTAAGTCTCTCTGCATTTCTTACACATTGGCAACCAGAGAGTACACAGTTTAGTGACTGTGTGTCCACTGTCCATACAACGTGCTTCAGCAACACAAAGTACTTGAATTTCAGAGAACTGGATAACCACAGACTGTAGTTTTTGAGATGAGTGTGTATAAACTTGGCAAAGGGGCATTATCTTTAAATTTTTTTAAGCATACAATGAGGCTGATTCTATTGGCACCAACTTTACTATATTGCGATCACTTTCTTGAAGCTTCCTACGGAAAGGGGATGAACTAGATTTAGAACTGTCATTTTTAAATGACTTCCAAAAAAGGAGGAGGTTCTCAATTCGGCGCGTGTATTTTTTAGTTTAAACAGATTGTGTTAAGGGTCCAAGTACTGAAACATTGTTTTCTGTTCCGACGTTTTAGCATAGGAAAAATGAAAATTTCATTACCAAATTAATACCATTCGCTACTCAGTTAAATGAAGTATGACGTAATTAAAAAAAGTGGTCATAAAATCGTATAGTAACTGCAGAAATTTATCGAGAAATTCATGGAAAACTCAAAAAAGGCGTTATCGCGTTCCGACTATTGTAATTTAATCTGAGACCTTATTTAAACAAACGTTATTTCAAATTAATCATTAAAGATCAAGGAACACTTTAATTAAACAATATTTTCAATACAACTTAAAGTTTTTGTACAATCTGGTTCCAAAGATCCCTCATACGAATTTTTCATACAAATTTACACTGGCTCGTCCAACCCAAATGTCAAAACTTATAGCCTAAGAGATAACTGTATTTGTGGTTACTATCTTTTGGTAACTATAATTATATCTCCTTACTATTAATTTCCCATATTGTCCCTTAGTTTCACCAATATAGTAAAATATATATCATCTTTTTCTTCAATACTTTCTCCCATTCTGCGAACTTCACATAGACCTAGGATATCCCATTTTATTTTTTGTAGAGCTTGTTCTAGTTCCATTAATCGTTCATCATTTCCTAATGTCCTTACGTTCATACTCAAGATATGGAATTCCCTATCCTTTTTTGATCTTTTTTGTTCCTTATTATTATTTTCAATTGTACTTTCCGCACGAACGACTGGTGGGTGGTGGTCTAGCTCTCCCGCGGTGACCAACCGTATTGGGAGGCTGTTTTTGAAAATGTTTTCTTTATCATTTTTAGATTTATTTTGTGTTGAGTCGGTAGAAGAGCTATTTAAATGCTGGAGGGGCCTTATTGATTGTTAATCATCGGATTTCTCGTAGAAAGTGGCAGGATTAGATGTTTTTTGTACTACATCATCGCTACGTTTTTGCAAAAAGCTATTCATCGAACTTTGACCGTTACTCGGGGTATATGTCTTATGTTTATTCTTCTTTGCCGTATGGTAATGGGATGAATGTTGACTTCGCTGTACATGTGTGTTGCTAAATTGATTTGGAGGGTTAGACTCTAACTCTCTTTTCCGAGAGTTTTGGGCGTCTGTACTTTCCGTTCGAGTTTTATTTGGTTCGTGTACTATTAACCTATCTTGACGTAGATATGCGATCTTTCCTTCCTTTCGTGCTTGTAGTAATTGGTCTTGAAGCTGTTTTCTTTTTTCCAATACTTGTTGTGGGTAGTCTTCCTTCAGGTAAATAGATTTATTTCGAAGTAGTTGTTTATTTTTAAGAATAGCCACCTTTTTCCCATAGGTAGTAAGGGTCACCACAATAGGTCTTATTTTATTTTCTGTTTTTCTCCCCATTCGTTTTGTTATTTCTATTTCATTTCAATTGCAATCCACTTTCATTTCCATTTTAACTATGTTAATTATTTTACTTTCTAGTTCTTCATAAGAGTTTTCCCCTTCTTCAACCCCAAAAAATATTAAATTTCTACATCTTATCTGCTTTTCTATTGTAAGAATCCGTTCGTTTTGCTCGCTATTGTTTTTCTTTATTATTTCTATCTGCGTCTGAATATCTTCGAATTTTTTGTCTATGTTTTCATTTATATTTTTGGTGATTCGCTCTTCTACAATTCTGAGTGAATCCTCCGAATCTTTTTTGATATCACACCTGAGTTCGCGTAGTAGTTGCTCTAAGTTCGACATTTTGCACCACTATTATATTTAATTGGTTAAATATATATATTATTATTATTTTTTTTTTTTTTTTCTCAAATCTCTTGAAATAATCGAAAAGATTTATCTCATTTCATTCAAGTTATAATTCCGAAAAATTTTCTTCTCCGAGGCAGGATCCGATCCTGCGACCCGATCGATATAACCCAAGGCCTATGCTGACTGAGCTATCGTATCTGTTAAGGTGGTTGCCGAATATTGTCACTGTATTTATCGATTTTACAGGTTTAACTACGTAATTAGTATTCGTATTGTAATTAGGTCAGGGTTTATTTTCAATAGCATAAACTGTGTTCTTCTTCCTTTTCACTATTAAGTTAGATTTCTAAGTTTCACTACTCGCTGGTAGGTGGCGATATTTTTCCAATAACGTTAATTCTACCAGGTTCGATCTGCCCAATTAAAAACATCTAGAAGTGTAGCACTAATGATACATGTTTTGCCGTCTATCGGTATTTCGTTGTGTTACTAGGTTCGTAGGATTGTCTTACTTCGAAGTTTCACTACTCTCTGGCAGGTGGCGATATTTTTCCAATAGCCGTTAATTCTAGATAATATTATATATTGCCCAATCAAAATTATACCGATAATGTAGCACTAATGAGACATGTAGTGCCATCTATCAGTATTTTGTTGTGTTACTTCGTTGTGTTTCTAGGTTCGTAAAATGGTCTTACTTCGAAGTTTCACTACTCGCTGGTGTGTGGCGTTATTTTCTAATAACTTTTCAGGATTCTTGATTAAAAAATATCTCAAGAAAAACATCAAAGAATTCGTAGGAGTATCAGAACGCATAGCTGCATTAAAAGTAGACCTTCCAACATTGGGAACATCTACAATAATCCAAGTACATGCACCAACTGAGGATGCAGATAAACAGAAAAAAGACGATTTTTATACAAAGCTACAAGAGACGATAGAGAATTTATCAGAGAAAAACATCTTCGTAATGGGTGATTTTAACGCAAAAATTGGAGTAGCTCTGCAAAAGGATGATAGGATAATAGGCCCATATAGTTATGGTGTTTGCAATGACAACGGAGAAAGAATAATTCAGCTAGCACGAAGTAATAATTTGCCGATAATAAATTCATTTTACAATAGAAAACCGCAACGGAAATGGACTTGGATTTCGCCGGATGGCAAAACAACGAACGAGATAGACTATTTCTTGAGCAATAATAAACAACTAATTAAAAACTTCAAAATAGTCAACAGCTTTAACTTTCATTCTGATCATAGATTGATTAGGGCCGAAATAAGCTTAAAGCACCAAAGAATAACTAGACGGAACTATTTAAACAACACCGCAACGTATGGAAAACAAGAAAGTATACGTATTAACCAAGAACTACAAAAATGGAAAAAGGAAAGTAATTTAGATAAATTAATAATAGATAGTAAAATAGACATACAGGAAACCTATAACAATTTTGAGGAAAAGCTTAAATTCATACAAAAATGTGTTACCCAAAAATCAACTAATGGAAAAGAAATACCAAAAAGTATTAGTAACCTCATGGAAAGACGGAAAAATTTAATACAGGACAGAAAGAAAAACAGAAAAGAAATAAATGAAATTAGTAAGAAAATCAATAGGCTATCCAGGCAAAAGAAACGAGAAAAAAGATCAATGCTTATTCAAAAATATATTCAATCCACAGGTGCTGTTAAAAAAGCGTACAGAAAATTGGACAGGAAAATTCAATGGATACCCAAAATTCAAAATAAAGAAAAGAAACAAGTCGGTAATAGAGAAAAGATAATATTAATAGCCACAGCTTTTTACGAAAATTTATATAAATGTAGCAAAGATCCGACCGAAGACATAAACATAAATAGAGAGGAGGAAACGATACCAAATATTTTGCCTAGAGAAGTAGATTATGCCTTGTCAACGCAGAAAAGTAACAAATCTCCAGGCGAAGATGGCTTCTCAAACGAATTTCTAAAATCAGCTGAACCTGTAATTAGTGATATTCTGTGTACAATTTTTAACGCGATTTTACAAAGTGAAAAGATACCCATGCAATGGACTCGGTCAATAATTAAACTCCTCCATAAAAAAGGCGATCCTAGTGACATAAATAACTATCGTCCCATTAGCTTAACTTCAAACATATATAAAATATTTTCTAAAATAATTCTTAAAAGAATGGAAAAAAGCTTAGACGAACATCAACCTTTAGAGCAAGCAGGTTTTCGAGCCGGTTTTTCAACCATTGATCAAATACATACACTCAACCAAATAATCGAGAAATATAACGAATATAATAAGACCATTTACATCATATTTATTGACTATTCAAAAGCTTTTGATAGCTTAGAACATAATGAAATATGGAAGGCGCTAGTTGCGCAAGGCATATCTATGAAATATATCAACATACTAAAAAAATATATATGCAAATAGTACAGCAAAAATTAAACTAGAGAGTGAAGGGAAATGGTTCAAGCTGTCGAAAGGAGTAAAACAGGGAGATCCCTTGTCGCCAAAAATATTCACCGCAGTACTGGAGAGCGTGTTCCGAAATTTAAAGTGGAATGATCAAGGAATTAAAATAGATGGCAAATACCTAAATAACTTGAGATTCGCGGATGACCTAGTATTATTATCTGAAAACCCTATCACGTTAGAAAAAATGCTAAACGAACTATTGGATGAGAGTAAGAAAGTTGGCCTTGACATGAATATACAAAAAACAAAGGCAATGACGAACGGAAAACAGGATCCCATTAAAGTAAACAATAGAGAAATAGAATATGTCGATGAATACATATACCTTGGTGAAATCGTCTCAATGAAAGATTCGATGACAAAAAAGATAGAACGTCGAACTACAATGGCATGGAACAGATATTGGATGCTAAAAGAAGTAATGAAGTCAAAAGAAATGCCAATAAAATGCAAACAAAAGGTATTCGATAGCTGCATACTCCCTATCTTAACATATGGTGCTCAAACCTGGGCCCTAACACAAAAATTAGAGAATAAACTCGCAATTTGCCAGCGTGCAATGGAACGCAGCATGCTACATGTTAGACGAAAAGATAGAATAGCAAATGATTCATTAAGAAAAGAAACTAACATAGTAGATGTGAAAGGAAAAATAAGGAAACTTAAATGGAAGTGGGCTGGACATGTTGGCAGACAAAACCAAGATAGGTGGGCTAAAAGAGTCACAGAGTGGTACCCAAGAGATGGTAAAAGATCAAGAGGGAGGCAAAGAATTAGGTGGAGTGACGACTTTGTTAAAAGAATGGGAGCAACATGGCAACGGCTGACACAAGACAGAGAAGTATGGAAACGACTGGAGGAGGCCTTCGCCCAAAGGGCGTACTGAAAATAAGAGAAAATCGTAAATAAAATGTTAAATGTATGTATAGAGTGATAAGTAAAATAAGTAGGATAAGTTATTTTAACAATTAAATTAAGTTTTTGTATGTAAAATAGTTTATAAGTATCGTATTTTTTCAGTAATAAAGGCTTTATTATTATTATTATATTACTATTAATTTCCATGTTTCAGATTTATGTTAGTATTATCACAGGTGGTCTAAGAGGTGATATACGAGTTATTTTGAATACTTAAAAATTAAAATACACGTAACTTAAATGGGAGATATTTAAACACTTCACATTATCATATCAAAGCGGCGACACTTGAGCTATTTTTTACCCATGACAGAACGGACGGTATATATTATTATGTGTTTGCCCTAAGAGTTTGTGCGATTGTTTGTTTGTTTGTGTACTTTTTAGTTACCATTTTCCTGGAAAACTACTGAACCGATTAGTATGCAGTTTTTTTGCAATAGATATGCATAACTTCTGTCAAGGTTCTTGAATATGTTTTAGGGCATAGTCCACTAAGCTGAGTTGCAATCTTGATTTTTATTTTTCAATATGTTTCCATTTTTCTGAAAAAGTACTGGCCTATTGAGATTAGGGCATGCAGTCGATACTGCTTCTGAGTACCGGGAATTTTCGGACCGATACTGGCATAGAACCGGGAATTCCCGGTACTTTCGATACTTTCGATACTACCATAAATTATCACAAAACAAGGCAAATACATTACAGTAAGCATGAAATAGACCAACTATTTGACATAATATATAAAATGTCGCGTAATATCACACAATCGCGTAATGTCACAGGATCATAAATTCATGATTTTTAATGAACTTGTGCAATAATTCGCATCGTTCCAAATTTCAAACTTTTATTGTACAACGCGAAGGGCCGGCGTATAGGTTTTACAGTGATAGCGTGGGACATCTTGTCTGAAAATACACTTCGAAAAGCTGTTTTTTTGTATCGTGATAAGCTTATAATTAAAATTATAAGCTAAAAAAAAAAAAATATTAAAAATAAATTTTTATAGCAATTAAATGCCTCAATCAATTTATTACTACAAGCAGTTTCTAGAAAAAAGCCTTGAGGCTTGGTCAGAGGGACAACAAAGTGATCCTTAAAGGGTCGTTCTTTATAATATGGCATACGCAGTAACCTCACCTCAACGAATAGCAAATATAAATCTATCAATTGGTCAATTGGTCAAGGCTTTTTTCTAGAAACTGCTTGTAGTAATAAATTGATTTAATTGCTATAAAAATAAAATTATAAGCTTATCACGATACAAAAAAAACATCTTTTCGAAGTGTATTTTCAGACAAGATGTCCCACGCTATCACTGTAAAACCCGCCCTGTACTGTCACTGTATCGCCGGCCCTTCGCGTTGAACTACAATAAAAGTTTGAAATTTGGAACGATGCGAATTATTGCACAAGTTCATTAAAAATCATGAATTTATGATCCTGTGTGGAAATATTACGCGACATTTTATATATTATGTCAAATAGTTGGTCTATTTCATACTTACTGTAATGTATTTGCCTTGTTTTGTGATAATTTATGGTAGTATCGAAAGTATCGAAAGTACCGGGAATTCCCGGTTCTATGCCAGTATCGGTCCGAAAATTCCCGGTACTCAGAAGCAGTATCGACTGCATGACCTAATCGGTTGGTCGATTGGTTGGTCGATAGGTTGGTCGATTGGTTGGTTGATCGGTTGGTCCATTGGTTGTTCGATCGGTTGGTTGATTGGTTGGTCGATCGGTTGGTCGATTGGTTTGATCGATCGTTTGGACGATTGGTTGGCCAATTGGTTGTCCGATTGGTTGGTCGATTGGTGGGTCGACCAGTTGGTCGCTCAGCTGGTCGATTGCTTGGTCGACCGGTTGGTCTATCGGTTGATCGATTGGTTGAACGATCGGTTAGTCGATTGGTTGGTCGATCGGTTGGTCGATTGGTTGTCCGATTGGTTGGCCGATTGGTTGTCCGATTGGTTGGTCGATCGATTCATTGGTTGGCTGATTGGTTGGTCGATTGGTCCCCACCCACCCAGAATCGACTGGGTTCGATTCTGGGTTCTGGGTGGGTTGGGGATACTGGGTTCGGTACCTCTTAGTATTTCTATGTCTCCAACCACCGTCCTCTCCGTGCGTGTGGTTCACTATAGGATCTTCCTATCATGTTTCCTATCAGCCACTAAGAGCCTCCAGTTTACTGTCCAGAATCCAGTTCCATACATCAAGATTGGACTGACCACAGTCTTGGTTTTTTCACTAATTATCTTGGTATATAAGATTTAACGGAAAAACGCTGAGCATTTTAGAGAATTATGAATTATTCCCCTCTGCCGTTGGTGTCAATGACAGTGGAGTCAAAAATCAAAATTTAGCAGCCATAATCCTAGTGCTTATGAGGTATATTTTATATTACAGTAAACCCAGTCATTCAATTTTCTTTCTTTTTTTTTTGAAACTAAACTTTGAACTGAAATACGATTATCAGAGTAGCATAATTAATCTACTGTAACTCATTAAAGCAGAACAAATTTTATTGGAGTGACAGATTCATCAATTAATTGATCTTCAAAAAAGCTGGTAAATAATATTTAGAAAGACTAAGTATAAATACTCAAAGTAAAAATAGGATTTTTTATACTAAAACCTCGAATTTGTGATCATAAAATACAGTGTAGTGAACGAAGTTCTTGTTACATTCAGAAATATCCGCACTTAATTAGAGAAGTAATCTATTTAATTCGAGTCTCGAAAGTATCAAAAGTACCGGTTTTGTGGTGTGGAGAACCGGGACTGAAAATATTCAGAAGTCTCGGGAATTTCCGGTACTTTTGATACCGGTAATTCCCGGTAGCATGCCCTAATTGAGATGCGGTGTTTTGCATTAGATATGTATAGCTTGTGAAAAGTTCTTTAGATTTAGATATATTTTAAGTTATCGAGCTATCGTGCGCGCTGCTATCGTGTTTTTTTTATTATGTTACCTTTTTTCTGGAAAACTACTTTGCTGATCCAGATGCGGTTTAAAAAAAAATATGTTTAGCATCTGAGAAGGTTCTTAGATATGTTTTAGGGCCATAGTCCACCAAGCTGTGCTGCAATCGTGATTTGGTAGGTGGTCATAGGAACTCCTTCTCATCGTAAACCCGTCGTGTTTGGACTCTTTTGATTTTTCTTGACAAGCGCTAACCTAGATGCTGTGGTCACAGGAACTCCAGTTTTTTATCCTTTATATTTTTAACGTATTTTTGAACTGATATATTTTAACATTTATTTATCAGAATATTAAAATTTAACACAATTTGACACCTCTACTCATTACCATTTGGCCATAGTCCAACACGCTGGTCAAAAGAACTACAAGAAGTTTTGTGTTGATAAAACTACTTCTGCGAAGATCTAATTGTTGTTACAAAGTTATAAGGTCACAAATTATAATGGAGCGCTGCAGTTCGTCGTGGGTTTGTTTTTAAAATTTTAATTTTATTACTTGACGTACTTAATGACGTATTACGTCTTTGAGAGGCAATCGGCCGGTTTCTGAATTGAGAATTTCATTTTGAGTCTGTCTTAAAGACTACTTAAGGACTAATTAAGCAAATTTTTGTTTCTCAATTGATATTGTGTAAGGTTTGAGAGTTGGAACTTGCTGTTTTTGCTTGAATGCTTTATTCAGAAACCGGCTCAATACCAATTCAGAAACGAAAATTCGCTTAATTAGTCCTTAAGTAGTCTTTGAGACAGACTTAACATGAAATTCTCAATTCAGAAACCAGCCGAATATCTAGTAAACGCCCCGATGAATAGAGTCAGTTTTTATACTGGTTACCTATGTACAGCGCATACTTTAATACTATACTAGAATAAGCGGCGATAAGTAATCAGGTCCCTAGCCAGACCATCAGTCAGTGACTCGCAGTCAGACCATCACAAATTCCACCAGACGATAGTTACTGTTGTGGATGATACGAGCACTTGATGAGAACTGACATTTATTATTACTGAAATACATAACAATATTATATAAAATTCACATCATCTTTCCCTTTTATTTTTTAAATTAGATTTATTATAACTTTATAATTGGCTTAGATACGTAATAATATTTAAACAATACGTATCTAATCCTAATATATTATGACTGAAATACCAACATAACAATATTATATGAAAATCACATCAGCAGCTATCTCTTAGCCTACATATTTTTTGAAAGCTTGCCCCCTTATACTGAATTGGCCACAATAACAGTAAAGATTGGAATAATAATCACTATTTTTCTTAACACACTCCAATAATATAGCAAACCTTTTGTGAATACATTAATTAATAATTATTATACCTGCCTGTAAAACCACCTAATCAAAATAAAGTTGAAAAAATATTTAAAAAAATTATATTGACATATTACAGTACCCCACATTTTTCTTTATTCGTAAGTTTCTTGCTCTCTGGTTGCTTCTCTAAATTCAAATTATTTATTGAGTCATTTATACTTTTTAGTGTTCAATTACACGAATTTAACCATCAACAAGAAATCATCTTAATAATATTGCTTAGTTTTCAAAATGAGTTTAATTTTAAATGAATATAATTTTATACTGCAGCTAATATTGAACCGGACATAATAAGGTGGCAAGGTGACGAATTATTTATTTTAAATACAGTTTATATTTGTGTATTGATGTCATTCGGTCCGCCGCTATCGCCTCTCGAACCCCGCGCTTCACCCTCCAGCCAGCTAAAAATACGGACTACGGAGGGGAGTGACGACTTTATTCACTTTGACGTATGGTTGAAATTGGTATAACAAAAACAACACGGTGTGACGTGCACATTAGTGGACACATGATGCGAATTAATAAATAATTCTATCACAGAAATGAATTTTCTCAATAGGTACGATTGAGCGCGAAACAGCAGGTGTCCATGGTACGAATTTGGAACAAAAGAACATGAAAACGTACTACTTAAGTTTTAGGTAGAACTCTGTACCGTTTTAATAAAGAAAAACCATGAAGATTCGCGCGAGTTTTTATTGCGTGTGTCTGTGTTATGGACGACATGTGAAACAGTCAAGAGCGGTAAAGATAGGATAGGGCGTTTTGAGATTGAGGGTAGGCGTTATGGTGAACGTGCTAAGTAGCGCGGGCGACAGGCGATGCGCGGCGACGCGACGGTGACAGGCGGTGACTTGCGTGTTCTGTGTAGCGGCGGCGGTGCGGCGCGGCGCTACTAGCGACCCCACGGCCCGGCCCGACCCGGTGCGATGCGGACGCGTACCTAGTATTAACCACGAGTGAAACGGTCACGATCGCAAGCCCGTGCTCGCATAGATTTAAGATAGCTTATAGTAACATACATGAACAAGTGTAACGTTGAAATGGAAAACTCTGATTTGTATTACGATCCGCTCTCGTTGATCTATGACATATCTGCAATGACGTTTATAAAAATTTTTAGATCTAAATAAAAATTATGATTATACGTTTTATTGATAAGAATAAGGTAATTTAGATGTGAAGTTTCATCATTTTAGATTAAATTCCTTTTTTTTGGACTTATTTCTTTTTTGTTTCTCCTTGTCTCCTCGATTTAATTGGCACGATCCACTCCTTAGCCTTTTCGCGCTTCCCTCTGCTTTATCCTGTCGCGCGGCCCTGTTGGTACATATGATTCAATTGGCATAGTCACATAGGCTGCCCGGCCTCAAAACTTAAGTTCATACCTATGGATGCAGAACGGCTGTTAAGTAAAACAGTACGGTCGATGGCTCACTAGCCTGCGAAATCCTCTGCTCATCTGATTTGATATGTCCAAAAATGTGTCCTAACGTTGCTCCAAGCGTCAACTTTCGTAGAGAAAGTGCGTGCGAGTCCTTTCAGACGTTAGTAGCGGCTCGAGAACGTATCGCTGCTGCCGACGGTGCGGCAAAGCGCAGTTGACTTGCGACGTTCGGTCACGACACACGGCACTTGTTAGGCGACACGACAGCACCACGAAGACCAGCACTGCGATCGTAAGTACGGCAATAGACGGCATACGTTAACGGCAAAGCGCTTGCGGTCACAACGAAACGCTTTGAAAACTACTAGCTTACTTATAAAGTTATCCACGCAACAAAATGCGTCTAAATACATGTTAACGTTGAATTTTGAGTGCCTGGACGGTGCATATTGAGGTATGCGTTATACCTATTGCGCACAACGTAACGTTATTTTCACTATGACAAGTGGATATTGATTTGTTCCGATATTAGCGAAACTTTTCTCATGCAACCTAAAATGTCCCACGAATGGGCAGTCTTCCAAAAGTTCGATCTACCCTCACATCTCTGTTTTTAGTCGTCAGTCCCAATGGATGTAATAAGTTATGACAAATCGACAGACCTACGAAATAAAAACTATGGTTCTATTCAATTTAATTAAATTTGCATAATGTTTGACAGGTACTGGTGCCCACCTGGTTGAGGATTTCAGCAATGTCTGAAGAGGACAACGGCAAAAGAAGCATCGCTTTGCGTTGGATTGTGGCCTTCGTGACCAAATTATTGAGATTCAAGTGTTACGAAAGAGGTGTTTACGAAATAAAATATGTTTATTAATGTTTGTTTTTAATTAAATATTGATCTTATTGGTTAGTTCAAACAGCTGAACCGATTTTGCTGAACCTTCAGATGTATAATAATTGAGGAAGGTAGTTGGTAGTAGGCAATTTCGAATTGATGACATAAACTAAAGAATGAAGATGGCGGACGTCTAACGTTCATATGGCCAAAATTAGAAACTGCTGTTACAGGCGAATGCTACTATTATATCCAGTTGTTATTAGGATGACGGTGAGTATTTTATCCTTTTCTCTTGAGTGACTGTTATCATAAGAGGAAAAGGGAAAACCTAATTTTAGTATCCTAATAGCATTAGCATCTGGGATGAGTTGTCTATGGCACTACCTAAGTAGTATACCATAGAAAAGCGTAATGGACTCGTCAAACAGCCGTGTTTCATTTCACTCACAAATAAAACCGGGATCCATTTATATATTCCTACATCCATGACATCATCTCTAAACTAAAATGACAGCACTAAACTGCTATCGCTTTCACAACTCCCTGTGGAAATGGGCAGCACTAGATTAAAGCCTTTAATTGTCATTTTGGTTTAAGAGATTGGTGTTTTAACAGAAATGCCCAGTGTCTAAAATTTTGTCGTAGGTACTTTAGTATAAAACTTACATCCAGCATTCTTTACCAGTTAAAAACTTATTGAGCAGACTAACGGCCGGTTTCTGAATTGAGAATTTCATGTTGAGTCTGTCTCAAAGACTACTTAAAAGGACTAATTAAGCAAATTTTCGTTTCTGAATTGATATTGTGTAAGATTTGAGAGTTGGAACTTGCTGTTTTTGCTTAAATGCTTAATTCATAAACCGGCCCAATATCAATTCAGGAACAAAAATTTGCTTAATTAGTCCATAAGTAGTCTTTGAGACAGACTCAACATGAAATTCTCAATTCAGAAACCGGCCGTAAGTCATGTGCATTATCAAGTAAAAGACAAAATATCTGTTTTTATCATTTATTTCAGCGTATTGAAAATATATTATTTTTATAGAATGAGATTAAAATTATCACACCTCGTATATGATTCGAGCGAAGCTTATGACGTCGACATTCAATCACTTAAGCATAAGATTTGAACACTGCGCTTTGTTTTGCTTAGAGCACTACTTACGACTAATAGGCCTATTACACTGCACTTATCACAGGGACCCTTACCCTGTCTTAGTGTAGTGTAATAAGATTTAGGAAGGAAGGGTCTCTATATTGGTCCTTATTGCTGTTTAATAAGCGTCGCTTTAACGTCCACCCTTACCAAAGGGCCCTGTGAAAAGTGCAATGTAATAGGCCTATAAGCCATGCCGATTTTATAATAATAATTCACCATAAACTCCTATTACACAGCCAACATAACCATGCACTAAAGGAATTCGTTTATCCCTTGCTGAATTACTCTTATTCACCTCTCGCTCACTCGCATTGTCATCATAGACAGGTGCAGAGTTAAATTGGCAGAGTAGTAGTTATGAATCTTCATAAAATTACAATACTATAAAAAAGAAAACACAAAGTTATACTCCTTTGAACGCAATTGATCCACGAAATCTGCGCGATGAAATTTTGTTTCTAAAATCTAAATAGTTACTATGAGATTCAAAAAAAAAGATGAACGCAACCGTGGCAACTTTACTCAATATTTTATGTAAGTAGGCATATAAAAAAACTTGAGAAAAACAAAATTTACTTACGAAAAAAAGAAGTCCTTATAACTTTTAACAAACAAGTTTTATTTATTTAACTAGATATCAATAAAAAATTAATACTTAGGAGGCCTTTCATCTTCCTGTTCATAATAACAACACAATTTATATTAAAAAAATGGTTAAAAAAATTGGTAAGTAAATATAAAAAAATCTCAAACCAGCTTAGCTGTCAACAAAAATACTTTGGTTTGTTTAAAATTATATAAATTAATAATTGAACAGTTTGAAGATTGAACCTTTTTTATCTTTTATTACACTTTAAAAGTTTTCAATATAAATTCATTTTTTAAGCCTGACGCGTACTATAATAATTGCCTATAAACATGCTTCATATTCACAGTGTTCGAACATAATATTGTACTATTTCTATTCTAATTTTATTATTGTGGTTCAGAAAATGGCAAATCTAAATATGTTGCTATCTTTTACTTATTAACGCTCCCTACGGAAAAGGATAGCACAGCACTAGTTTAGACTTGTGGATTTACTTTAGAGATTGTATACAACATAATTTGCTACTATATCGGTCATTGCACGAACAGTATAGTAGCGATTTCTATAAGCTTTTAAAATTATGTTCCTATGAAAACTCAGCACTCTTCAAGATTACAGATAAAATATGAAAAAATTCGAATTTGAAAAATTAAAACTATTTTAAACCAATCAACATTTTCATTGAATAATCATCCATGCATTGAATCCAATAAACCTATTTACAATTAATAGACTGAAAGAACAAGATATCGCTTTTCTATCCATCTCCTTTTTAGGGTTCCGTAGCCAAATTTGGCAAAAACGGAACCCTTATAGATTCGTCATGTCTGTCTGTCTGTCTGTCTGTCCGTCCGTATGTCACAGCCACTTTTTTCCGAAACTATAAGAGCTATACTGTTGAAACTTGGTAAGTAGATGTGTTCTGTAAACCGCATTAAGATTTTCTTACAAAAATAGAAAAAAAAAAAAATTTTGGGGGTCCCCATACTTAGAACTTACTACTACTTCGTCTAACCCATAGGTGTGGGGTATCTATGGATAGGTCTTCAAAAATGATATTGAGGTTACACTTCCAAAGTGGTAAAATCCCCCCCCCCCCCCCCCCCCCGTAACTTCTAAAATAAGAGAATGATAAAACTAAAAAAAATATATGTTGTACATTACCATGCAAACTTCCACCGAAAATTGGTTTGAACGAGATCTAGTAAGTAGTTTTTTTTTTATACGTCATAAATCGTAAACCGCAATTTACCTTTCATTCAATCAACTCAAATATTTAAAAAAACATTTAATTTAAAACTTACTACAGGTTTGTACGAAACCCTCGGTGCGCGAGTCCGTCTCGCACTTGGCCGGTTTTTTTCAGTTTATGAGATAAAAATATGACGGCTGGAAAACATTTTAAGTACATACATATCACTACAGCTAGCTCAGTCTACGTTAATTTTAACTAAAAATAACTAGCCAAAGATCTCCCAAAAGACGTTATATCCACGTCCCCCGTTAGTTTTATTTACCAGTTTATAAAATCGATTAAAGTGCGTCTTTCTTAGTTAATAAATTCCCAAATTATTCCAGCTTAGGATCGAACCCGGGAACTCCCACTTATAAGGCCACACTGCTATCACTGTGTCAAGGAGGACGTCAAGTTGATAGATCGGGGTCATTGATTTTCCTTTTCTTATTGTAAACACATTATACACATTAATATTATATAACGCAGGTAAATACAATCTGTATCTTTGGTGCCTAAGTTTATTGCTATGTTAACGTTAATATTTCCAATCTGCGAAGCCTAATTATTGTTTGTACATCAATTATTCGATAAACACTATCATGAGGCACTCTTCACATTTTATTCGACAAATCATCCAGCGTAGGGTTTTCGACAGTTTAACTAATGACAGTTGAGTCATTTTCAGTGTTAGAAACTGGCAACACTCCTTTTCATTTTTTGATAGCCGCAGTGGCTTATTTGACATATATTTTCTTCCATTGAAGGTTTGCTATGAAATGTTATTTTTATTTCACACAGTAAAGCAGCAATGTATATCGAAGTAATTTGGTGGCTTTCATTTAGTGATGATTCACTAAATTAGAGAATAGCCTCCCCTATCAACGTCAAATATAACGAAAATAAATCACGTGGCTTTAAATTATTTTGTGTTAAACAAATTACCTGTTATTTTATTTTCCAACCTTCTTTACTCACAGCTTTGATTAGACTAGCGTTTGGTTTCTACAAAATTATTCTGCAATTAATGTTTCAGTACTTACAACTTTTGCTTTCTTAAAACCTTCCAATCTCTCACAGTCTTAGACAGAGTTTAAGATTTAAGTATTTGGAATTCGACTAAAGTAGGTATAAGTGCAAAGAATTTAGCTAACAAGGAACTTTTCTTATTTAATACTCTACGTTTTATTTACTTAACCTCTTTTAAATTAATTTGTGTTCATATCTAACTAGAATTTGGTAACTTTAGTTCATAAACTTTTTACTAATTCGATTTAATTTAGCCTCGTTTTTTAAGCGCATTTTCGTGACAAACTCTAACTTTTATAATTACTTAAAACTAAGCTTTATATGTTTTGATATAACGTCGAAATTGGTATATTAGTGGAATACGACTTGGGGCGCGTCATTGCCGTACGCCAACGATAATAAAGTTTAGTTTACAAAAACTGATGTGCGTCACGTCTTCGACATAATTCTTTTGTATAAAAGCTGTGGGTTTTGATTATTATTTTATAGGCAGTTATGTATGTTATGAAAGAGCAACTAATTTACTTTGATAAATGATTTATTTATTTCACGTAGACAACTTGTATCACTTATGATATGTAAAGACTATACCACTGGTTCGGAAAGTTGTTCTACTGAAAAGAGCCGGCAAGAAACTCGGTAGTTGCTCTTTGTTTTATCTGATTTCTTCAGGAATTAAATTTAACCATGAAAGTAGTCATTTAATAGCGATTTTACTTAATGTAGGATTTATTTTGTTTGCATTATTTTCTATTAGTGAAATCTGATATACCTAATTACCTATTTATTAAAAACTGATAGGTTGTTATTGTTTATTTGCCTCATTTGTTGAGCTTTCCACATATTGCATTATTGATATTTTTCGCATACATATTTGTGAAATATGGCCTAAAGTATTTTTTTTTTAGGGCTGACATACCTCGTCCTGTTAAATAAGGCTAGATCTGTACTAAAAGGTATTTAGGTTTTAGAATTTAAAACTTTGGCAATGTAAGCATATTATATTGCTCAAGATGACTGAACGAGTCGCGCGCAATTCGCCGCAAATTGCGTACTGTACGCTAACGTGTCCGCTACATTGAAAGGGTTATTCTTATTTATAATGACGGAATTATCTATGGTATTTATTTGTTTAATCTGGAGAGAGTGCGCAAATACAAATATTTAGGTACTTGGCTGAATGAAACATGGAACAGCGATCAGGAAATTAAGACTCGGATTGAAATATCTCGTAGTACCTTTCCCAATATGAAGAAAGTTCTCTGCAATCGCAAACTTAAGATCTCTCTGTGCATTCGACTCCTACTGTGCTACATCTGGCCCATACTTCTATACGGATATGAGGTGTGGACGATTAAAGAAGACCTCAGGAAACGGATAGAAGCGTTTGAGATGTGGGCATATAGGCGTATGCTGGACTCATAAAGTCACGAATGAGGAAGTTCTGCGACGCGTCAATCAAACACGCAAACTTTTGCAGACTGTCAAGATGAGAAAAGTCGCATATTTGGGGCACGTGTTCAGGCGCGAGAGATACGAACTACAACTCATCATGATGGGAAAAGTTGCTGGAAAGAGAGGCGTTGGTCGCAGAAAAAAGTCTTGGCTTAGCAACATACGGGAGTGGACCGGAATCGCAAGTGCCGCAGAATTATTTCGCCTTGCGAAGAACCGAAAAGAGTATAGGTACAAAGCTGACTGCCAACCTTCGTTGATCGGAGAGGCACCCGAAGAAGAAGAAGAAGATTTATGTTTACCTGTCATTCGGGCTAGCGACTGTAACGTGTAAGACGAGTCTAGAGTGTAGCTTTAGTCATATAAAACGAAGTTGTTTAGACACCCAAATACGGTATAACCTGACCCCTGATTGTGTAAGAAAAATGCAATCAAGTTACGTTTGTAAAACGTATAATTCGAACTGTTTATAGAGTTATGGATGCCTGAATGTCAAAAAATATGTATGCAGTATGAACTGCTTGTTTAAGGAGTTTGAGTAAGTACCTAATGTTTTAATTATGGTGGTGGTTTAAAAGGCTAAGTTTGTTGTGGTCTAAGAGTTAACACTCAGACCAGGGCGCGTTCAAAACGTTCAAGATACTGTAATTATCACCATCACGTCTTATTTTATTGACGTTTAAAAACGTCTTAATAACGTCAACAAAATAAGTAGGTAACCAAATAAAAAAATAATATTTAGATTGCTCTTCACTGAACCCCCCCCCCCCCCCCCTCTCTTTCACTTAACTGGAAGAGAATATCTCTAGGTGTTAAGGTTACCTTTGTAAATTTTATTTTAAACACGTCTGTGGCGAGGGTTGGGGCCTCTAAGTAAATCAACTAAACTCAACTCGGGTAAAGTATCTACCTGGTGCGAAGGCGGCCTTACAGTGTTGTTCGCTATGAGCGCGCGTATTTAAGAGCAAGGTTGAGGGGCTTCTCCTCTTTGAGGGAGTCCTTGAGCACTAGGTCTGAACTGGTGAAGGGCGGCGGCGGAACGCTGTCCGTGGTCGAGGATTCATCCGGCTCCGAGCGGCTCGAGGTTTCCGTTTCCGGTCTGCAAGGAAAAATAATTGTTTGTCACAAAAAGCAAACAAAGGGGGGGTCGCATATGCGACTTTTCGAGTGATACCAGTATGATAACAGTGCGTTGTTGCCGTGACGTTGGTCGTCACTACGTACGCAGGAGTATAGTTCTTGCAATTCAATATACTTGTAAATGTGTGTACAGTCCAGTTTTCCTTACTTGGCTATTCGAGTAAACAATAATGGCCGAATGATAACCATAGGCAAAGTAAAGGGTTGGGAAGTTATCGCATGAACGAATGAACGAATGTGAAACATCATACAATTTAATAATTTTCATCACAACTGCAATGGTCATGGATGTGTACCGTTACTAAAAATTTGACGTTTAAAGTAATATCTTTTTCGTAATGTGATTAAGATTATCTTTATTTTATTTCGATAAAACATCCGATTTTATTTAAGCTAAGTATTATAATCATTTTCTGTTGGTGATTTATTTTATTTATCATTTATTTAATTTAAACGACTCATATTATTTTAAACGTTTCTAAAGTTACCCACCTCTACTACTGTAACGATCATTCAATCTATTTTAGGTCACTCATTCGCCTTTGCCCACCTCAACGATTCATAGACAATGAAATGACACTTTCTCTTAATCTGTGCAAATGAGTTCTGCTATTATTTCGTTTTTGAGAAAATAAACTTGCTAAAATGGTAAATTCGAAGCAATTTTTGGTGTAACTCGTAACGTATGTGTTTATTGAACAGATCTAGACAGTTACAACTAATTCAAAATATGTGATTTATGTGTAATTATGTGATATTTATAAAATGAGGTGTTTGTTTACTCGAATAGCCAAGTAAGGAAAACTGGACTTTATGTGTGTGTGTGTGTGTGTGTCTGTGCGTGTGCGCGTGTGTGTGTCTGTGCGTGGGCGCGTGTGTGTGTATGTATGCACGCGCCACCTGTCGGCGGGTCGAGGCGTACGACGTAGATCCGTAGCCTACAGGGGCCCGTAGCCTACAAGGCAGGCCCTAGCCGGCTTACTCGGCTTCAAGATATTCACCGGAGCACAATGTTGCCCCGCGCCCCACCCGGGTAAAGAGGCTCTGCCTCGAAGCCCGTACCCCCGCCCCGCTAAACGGAGAAGACCCACAACACACCTGTCGACGGGGCGCCTGCGTCGACGGACCGGGACGTAGCGCTGGCGCCTAAGGCTGTAATCACACTCACCGGTACTTTCTGCAGTTAACGGGCGCGAGCGCAGCCAGGTGCTTTAACAGAGTGTGTCGCGGCGGGTCGGGGTCGCGGCGCGCGGGCGGCAGGTCCACGCACAGCGCGCCGCCGCGCCCGTCGCGCCCGTCTCGCCCGTCGCCCAGAAACGTCGCCACGTAGTTTTCCATGCGCAGGAGTAACAGCAATACGTCTTCCAGGTCTGCCTCGCTGGCAATACAAGAAATGGGGATGATGACAAGTCAATCAAATCAGCAACTCTTTATCGAACTTAAAAACGCACTTCTAGTATGGAAGTTGTATAGAATTCACAGTTGTGACGTCATCAAGTTTCAAAACACTTTTTCTTTAATCGATAGTTTGTAGTTATAAAAACTAACCGAGAAAGTGAGTGAAAGTCTTTTAGAAGACCCTCTATTTAGTAATCAGTAAGAAATAATTTATTTTTAACTAAATCTTCTAAATAATAATTGTGTAAGGTTTAATTTAGAAACCGGCTCAATATCAATTCAGAAACAAAAATTTGCTTAATTAGTCCTTAAGTAGTCTTTGAGACAGACTCAACATGAAATTCTCAATTCAGAAACCGGCCGCTAGTGGTTAAATTCATAAAAATCCTTTCTTAGCGGATGACTACGTCATACTAACAATTTTCAGCCTGATCCGTCCAGTGGTTTAAGCTGTGCGTAAATCGATCATTCAGACAGTCAGTCACTTATTCTTTTTATATATTTAGTTTTATATATTTAGAAGATAAAAACATTAATCTTACTGCGAGTGTGTTTTGTCATACAAAGTTCCTTTGCAGGGATAACACATTAAAATATTTTGAAGTATTGAGTTGTTGGGTAATAACATGTGAGCGTAACAACTGTTGGACGAGCGTAGCGAGCGCATATTTCGACTCACCTGGCTGAGTAGAGGAACTGCGCGAAGTGAATGTTAGACACACATCCGGCTCGGTCCTCGCTGTCGGTGTAGAGATCCGTCTCGCGGTAGTACATGTAGAGGAAGTCGTTGAGCTGCTTCGCGATCACGGCGCAGCGGTCTTTGTCGCACATCTTCGCGGGCGGCCCCTATGTGCGCACTCGAGCATTACACACGTTGACATTTGACAATAGCAATTATACTTTTTTGAGTTTACTCCTTAAGAATCGAATATATAAGCCCGGGGTATGAAAATATATGGGGAGTAAAATCAAACTTTCTCCGTTACGTTATGTTTATGTTTCCATGGTAACACTTTTTACGTTTCAATGACTATGTAATTTGATGAATATTAATTAATATAAATAAAAGTATCAAGCATGCTTTTTGTAATATAAAAAATGCGTTCATTTACCCTCACTTACTAATCTATATATTTTATAATCGTTCGTGAGGAGCAAACTCCAGTCGTACGTCGGAGCTGACACACGCATTTTTTTTATTCCACGACAAGTTAGCCCTTGACTGCGATCTCTCCTGATGGTAAGTGATGATGCGGTCTAAGATGGTAGCGGGCTAACCTATTAGGGGCATGGCAGTTATATTAAACCCATACCCCTATTTGGTTTCTACACGGCATCGTACCGGAACGCTTATTTCCTTGGCGGCACGTCTTTGCTGGTAGGGTGGTAACTAGCCACGTCCGAAGCCTCCTACCAGGCCAGATCAGAGAAAATGCAGAAAATTCCCAAATTGACCCTGCCGGGGATCGAACCAGTGACCTCCGCACGTTAAGACAACAGCGCTACACACTGCGCCACGGAGGTCGTCCAAAAATTCGGAATTGAAAAACAGTCGGAATTGAATACATTGGTCCCTGAGTTAAGGGCAAAATACACAAGGAACCGGCACGGGCCGGGTCGGGTGCACGGCGGGTGTAATTCCTTATATTTATTTATTTATTTATTTGTTTTAATCAGGCAACTAGGCCCATAGAAATATATACTATAACATACAAAATCTTATAATAAAATAAATACACATGAAAATATTATAATTATAAAACTGTAGGGATTCTGGATCTGGCTTCCCTGAAGCGCCGGTAAACTATGCCCTCAGGCCAAAAGTCTGAACTGGACATCACACAGAACGCTTGCGCGGGTCGGGCGCGTGACAATAAATACAAGGAATTACACCAGCTGTGCATTCGACCCGTTCCCTGTGTGTTTTGCGCTAGCGGAGAGAACCTCGTTCCCTCTAATCCGAGAACTATTATATTTTATCGTTAAGCGTGCGTAAGAAGTCAGACATCACTATGCAGGTGTGCGAGAGATGTTTTAGTGCTTTATTTAAAGTATTAAAGTACGCAAGTAAATTCATGCGTAAACATCGTCACCTTTACATTGTAAGGCATGCGCGGCGACGTGTCGCTCACCTAGCACAACGGGTAAGAAAGAGCAAAGCGGCATGCGTAAACATCGTCACCTTCACATTGTAAGGCATGCGCAGCGACGTGTCGCTCACCTAGCACAACGGGTAAGAAAGAGCAAAGCGGCATGCGTAAACATCGTCACCTTTACATTGTAAGGCATGCGCAGCGACGTGTCGCTCACCTAGCACAACGGGTAAGAAAGAGCAAAGCGGCATGCGTGAACATCGTCACCTTTACATTGTAAGGCATGCGCGGCGACGTGTCGCTCACCTAGCACAACGGGTAAGAAAGAGCAAAGCGGCATGCGTGAACATCGTCACCTTTACATTGTAAGGCATGCGCGGCGACGGGTCGCTCACCTAGCACAACGGGTAAGAAAGAGCAAAGCGGCATGCGTAAACATCGTCACCTTTACATTGTAAGGCATGCGCGGCGACGTGTCGCTCACCTAGCACAACGGGTAAGAAAGAGCAAAGCGGCATGCGTAAACATCGTCACCTTTACATTGTAAGGCATGCGCGGCGACGTGTCGCTCACCTAGCACAACGGGTAAGAAAGAGCAAAGCGGCATGCGTAAACATCGTCACCTTTACATTGTAAGGCATGCGCGGCGACGTGTCGCTCACCTAGCACAACGGGTAAGAAAGAGCAAAGCGGCATGCGTGAACATCGTCACCTTTACATTGTAAGGCATGCGCGGCGACGGGTCGCTCACCTAGCATAACGGGTAAGAAAGAGCAAAGCGGCATGCGTGAACATCGTCACCTTTACATTGTAAGGCATGCGCGGCGACGGGTCGCTCACCTAGCACAACGGGTAAGAAAGAGCAAAGCGGCATGTGTAAACATCGTCACCTTTACATTGTAAGGCATGCGCGGCGACGGGTCGCTCACCTAGCACAACGGGTAAGAAAGAGCAAAGCGGCATGCGTAAACATCGTCACCTTTACATTGTAAGGCATGCGCAGCGACGTGTCGCTCACCTAGCACAACGGGTAAGAAAGAGCAAAGCGGCATGCGTATACATCGTCACCTTTACATTGTAAGGCATGCGCGGCGACGTGTCGCTCACCTAGCACAACGGGTAAGAAAGAGCAAAGCGGCATGCGTAAACATCGTCACCTTTACATTGTAAGGCATGCGCGGCGACATGTCGCTCACCTAGCACAACGGGTAAGAAAGAGCAAAGCGGCATGCGTGAACATCGTCACCTTTACATTGTAAGGCATGCGCGGCGACGGGTCGCTCACCTAGCACAACGGGTAAGAAAGAGCAAAGCGGCATGCGTAAACATCGTCACCTTTACATTGTAAGGCATGCGCGGCGACGGGTCGCTCACCTAGCACAACGGGTAAGAAAGAGCAAAGCGGCATGCGTAAACATCGTCACCTTTACATTGTAAGGCATGCGCGGCGACGGGTCGCTCACCTAGCACAACGGGTAAGAAAGAGCAAAGCGGCATGCGTAAACATCGTCACCTTTACATTGTAAGGCATGCGCAGCGAGGAGGAGGCGCGGCGCAGGAACTTGAGCACGAGCGCCGCGTGCTGCACGGCCAGCTCGTTGCTGGGCGACGACACGCGCTTCAGCACGTGTGTCAGGTAGAGGCCGAACGCGCGACGCACTTCGCCGGTGCTGCAACAAACAGAACTTGGAACTCACTCCAACATATTGCCGGATCACTACTGTGACTACGCCTCGCAACCGGTATACATGCGCGGGGCGCGGGACATAGCGCAATACGGCCACTTACTTATTGCCAACGTACATGGCAACTGTGCACATTACATTATTTATTACATACTTACAGTCCACATATTTAAATACCAGTGTATTTTTGATAATTGACCGAGCGAAGCGAAGGTCTCTGAGTCTACTTGGGTAAATTTCCACTTGTCCATCCGTCCGTCCGTCTGTCAGAGCTTTATTACTTCTGAAATACTGAACGTAATTACTTCAAGTTTAAATATAATATGTAAACCGATGGCCCCCAGCCGAATATGGCTTAAAAAGTTATAAAAATCTTTATTTCAGAGAGGCTCTATCGAGGGGCTAAACATATTTTAAAAGTAATTTTAATTATTTGCCCACTTCTGGAATTATGCTTACAAATTTTAATGGCAAAACTGCACAGTTGGTGGTTAGAGGGGTAAGACGAATATGGCCGATATCACGCGACCCGCTGTCGCTGTCACCGGGTCAGATGAGTTTGTGTGACTCTACTCACGTGAGCCGCAGCCCGTCGGTGAGCTGTTTCTTCACGAGGTCCTTGGCTCGGCGCGCGTCCCGGGGCGGCTGCGGCGCGGGGCTGTCCGACAGCTGCACCGCGGGCGCCGCGCCCGCTATACACACCGCCTCGTAGCGCTTCAGCCTGGAACAATATCGAAAATAAAGTGACGTACCAACTTGAACTTTAAAACATGGACGATAAGAGGTTCATTTAAGATAGCTCTGATTAGCAAGCTGAAGTGGCAGTGGGCAGGTCATATCTGTAGGCAGAACCAATGGCCCTTTGGGGCAGGCGGGTGCTGGAGTGTAGACCGCGTACCGGCAAGCGCAGTGTAGGACGACCTCCAGCTCACTTGTTTGATGACCTAAAGAAGGTGGCGGGAAGCGGGTGGATGAGGAAGGCGGAGGACCGTGTTTGGTGGCGCGCTCCCGAAAAGGCCTATGTCCAGCAGTGGATGCGTGTACAGGCTGATGAATGGATGGATGAAGGTTCATTTTACTGTAACGTCAAGGAGTTTGGACGCACGATATGTTCTTCGTCGTTATGATCAAAAATCTAGTGGTACCTTGGTACTGGAAATGTCAGCGGGGCTCACCTTTGCGGGGTGTCAGTGAGGCTGGTGGCGACGGTCGCGTGCTGGAAGTGCGGCAGCACGTGCGAATGTACCAGCAGGTTGTAGTTGTGCTGCACCACTGTGTAGGGCGCGTTGTTGTTGAGCGATGTCGAACACACCGGGATGCCCGTCACCGGATCTGTGTGGGCAACATACAGGCTTTGAGAAATCCTTTAATGGCGCAACAACTTAACTTGGTCAACTGAGCCTTTGGCTTGCAGCCAAAATGCAATGATTAGTATTTTTTTAATTCTTTGTAACATAATATTTAATGGAATTCATTCAGCGCAGATGAGGCAAGAAAAATTTTAGAGGTGAGGCAGTACGCGCAAGTGCAACAGTAGATTGTAGTTGCGTCGAACACACTGGAATGCCCGTCACCAGAGTTCAATTTCAACAATTTTCAATATAAATGAGGCATGTGCCAATAGTCGCATTCTACAATCTACAATACAGGGCAAGCACAAGGAAGCCGGCCACAATGCAGGACTTACTAAGATCTTATCTTCTTAGGGATGTGGCTATGCAGGGCTCGTACCTGGTATCACTTTGAACGTTGCCGATCTATTGTGATCACCACCATCTATAGTTCCTGGCCAATACTACTTGCTTCTAGGAACAGCAGCAGTTTCTTGGCCGTCATATTCTTTGCCTCCTCAGGGTGCACTAGGTGCTTCCCTAGGAGGAGGCTACGTTTGTACATTAGCTTCACAGCAGAGCCTACACACATCTGTGTCGCGGAGTTTGAGGTTGAACATGTATCTGTTCAGCCCGCAATACCCCGTCAGTTCCCGCACTAGTATGCACAAGAAAGAACTAGAAAGACTTACCAAAATACTGGGAGTACTTCTGCCAGGAGTTCTGGCTGGGGAAGATCCTCACGAAGCCTCCTCTTCTAGCGTACTGCGCCCGCACCGCGCGCACTATCCGGATCTCCTCGCCCGTGAGCAAGCCGGCCACAATGCAGCACTTACCAAGATACTGGGAGTACTTCTGCCAGGAGTTCTGGCTGGGGAAGATCCTCACGAAGCCTCCTCTTCTAAGAGTACTGCGCCCGCACCGCGCGCACTATCCGGATCTCCTCGCCCGTGAGCAAGCCGGCCACAAAGCAGCACTTACCAAGATACTGGGAGTACTTCTGCCAGGAGTTCTGGCTGGGGAAGATCCTCACGAAGCCTCCTCTTCTAGCGTACTGCGCCCGCACCGCGTGCACTATCCGGATCTCCTCGCCCGTGAGCAAGCCGACCACAAAGCAGCACTTACCAAGATACTGGGAGTACTTCTGCCAGGAGTTCTGGCTGGGGAAGATCCTCATGAAGCCTCCTCTTCTAGCGTACTGCGCCCGCACCGCGTGCACTATCCGGATCTCCTCGCCCGTGAGCAAGCCGGCCACAATGCAGAACTTACCAAGATACTGGGAGTACTTCTGCCAGGAGTTCTGGCTGGGGAAGATCCTCACGAAGCCGCCTCTTCTAGCGTACTGCGCCCGCACCGCGCGCACTATCCGGATCTCCTCGCCGGTGAGCAGGCCCGCCAGCGGCCCCACCGCTTGGTTCTGGGGAGGCGCACTGGTTGACTTGCCGCGCACGCACGCGTTCTCAGCTGAATGCACTCGCCGACACTTAACGGATACGCTTTTATTGTTGTAACATCATCGTTGTTGTTTTTGATAAAAACAAAATATGACAGTAAAATAATTACGACAACAGCCGATAGCATGCCATCAAAATTATACTATGCAATATCACAAAAGATTTGGCTAAAGGAGACGGTTCAGATTTGTATAGGACCTGGGACTAGTCTTTGTACAAGTACCTAGTGAAAAGAAAAAAAAAAAAAAATATAAAACCAGTTTTGAATGTTTAAATCCACGAATTTGTCCTAATTTCAGTGGTGAAATTATTTAATCTTTCCACGATTAGCAACAATAAACATGAGTAGATAACAATGGCGGATTCATATTTTTAGCGTTTTCTATCAAGTGTCAAAATTATGAAAGAAAACTAATACGGTGCCTTCGTCACGTGTCAGAAATGACATTTGACACATTTCGGGCCTACTGACTTCTCTATGGGTGAAGGCGCCATCTTGGAAGCATATCGAAATACTTGAAATAGATTTTTATTTTTTTGCGCTATTTTCTGATTTAGTTTGTTATTCTAATTTATTTTATTTTTAATAAAATCAATGTATTTTAATCTATTCATGATAAAGTGTACAAGAACTACACATACAATTAACCTTCTCTTTATAGGATAAACGTATACACTTTTACAAGTGCTTGGAATTAATTTGTAGCGAATTGAATGAACTCACCGCTCCGATTCTCATCTTGAGTGAGTTGCTCTGTGGAGAAGCTTCGTGCCTGGACATGGGTACTGCGGGTAGACCCACCAGGGTGAGGGTATCGGCTAATAGGGCAGATTTCACTCTCGCATCCAACGGACTTTCACAGGCCAAACTGTGTGAACACCATATACTTTTATTTGGCTAAATAATAGTATTTACTGACTGATGCCTTGACTTCATCCGCGTGGAATAAGTTTTTTTTTAAATTTCTACGGGAACTCCTTGATTTTCCAGGATAAAAAGTAGCTTATGTCACTCTCCGGTCTCAACTATACCCATGCAAAAAAACAATTTGCTCTGTTGCGGCGTGATTGAAGGAAAAACCAACAAACGAACACTTTCGCGTTCATAATATTATAGTGTCATTACATGATGCCCGCGACTCCGTCCGTGTGAATTAAGGTTTTTGATTCCCGGGGGAACTTTTAAATTTTCCGGGATAAAAGTTTCCTACTTCCTTTCCCGGAAGTCAACCCTGTACCGAAATTGTATGCGGGTGTGAGAGTTAAATATATATTGATAATAATAACAATAATTAGATAGTAAAATATTGTTTCAGACGAAATATTACCTTGGTGATAAATTAATTTCTAATAACCACGGCTTCAACATGTCGTCTACCAAGATGTCGTACCCGAAAAGTTCTGAAAAAGAAAGAAAGAGGAAATTCAGATGGCATAAGGGAGAAAGATGGGATATTGCTGGAGAATGGGATGGAAAATTTAGCTGGAGTTGTGGTGATAAGGTTAAGTTTCAAGGTTCGAACTCCTCTTCAGATAGTTGAGGGTTCGATCCTGGGACTCGCAGTTCTTATATTTTGAGTTTTAAGGAATCAAATAATATCACTTGTTATAACAGAAAACGTTGTAAGCAAAACTGCATGTCTGACAGTTCTTCACAATGTTCTTAAAGGTGTGTGAAGTCTGACAATTCATAATTGGCCAGCGTGGTGGATTATGGTCATAATCCACCACGCAACTCTTTCATATTCTGAGAACAGACACATGCTCAGAAGTGAGTCGTTGATGAGTTGAAATCATAATTGATGAGAGACTACCGGAACAGGGTAGACGTCATCCCTGTGAGCTAGATACTCACCAAACCGGTTGAACAGACTGGGCACGAAGACCCTCGTTGCTGCAGTGATGGTCTGTGCTGAAGACAGTACGGACTTGACCACTAGGTCCTGAATGGCTGCCATCAGAGCCGCGGTATTCCGACCCTGCTTCCTCAAGTGCCGGAGTAGCGCTGACAGAGTCCCTCTGTGAGCTGGATACTCACCGAAGCAGTTGAACAGACTGGGCACGAAGACCCTCGCTGCTGCAGTGATGGTCTGTGCTGAAGACAATATGGACTTGACCACCAGGTCCTCAATGGCTGCCATCAGTGCCGCGGTATTCCGACCCTGCTTCCTCAAGTGCCGGAGTAGCGCTGACAGAGTCCACTTGTGGCCAATGTTCCCTGCATTTGGGTCGTCGCATCTAAAATAATTGATGAATGCTGTGGAATTCTATCGGGGAGAAAGAAAGTTTGGATAACCGCAGGCGTTTCAGTGAACTGTGTATTAAAATATCTAAGATTGTCATGTCAAGATACTCTTATTTTGAAAATGTTGGACGTAGGTCCTTAACTAAACAGCGCATTAAAGTTCGGCGTAGCCTTTTTAACAATGGCCACGCTAGAATATTCCATGTTGAAATTTTTTAACCAAACACTACATCTTCCAATAAATCACAAAGAACACACAAGAAATATTCTGCGAGTTGTGTATTTGATAATACACAACACACAACAGCACATGTCCGGGATACTTTTAGTTTACCATGTAAGTACATAGTAGACCATGTCTTCAAAACACTCCCAAATTATTTAGTTGATAAAAATTATAATGCCATTTTTGCTGCTGGTAAATCACTAAACCAAAGGAAATACAAATTCTCATCACCATCCTGAACTTTTGTAACTCACTTGATATAATCCGTGTGGTACTTGTTGATGCTGTAATTGCACAGATGCATGCAAGGGTTCCACAGATTCTTATTAGTCTTGTCGTATTTGACGGTCGCGAATCTAACCAGACCCTCTTCATACAGGTATATGAGGAGAGGGTCTATGGATGTGACACAGACGTAGAGGCGGAGGTCGCACTTGTGACCTCCTATTAGTAGCGGCTTGTCTATGTATTTCGCTACTACGACGTTTTCCCCTTTGGGGATTTGTTCTGGCTGGAAATTCAAACGAGTTGATTCAATAATATAATTGAATGAGACAGCAGTATTAACAGTGACCATGTCTAATGAACAAAGCATTAAAATTGTAGTTTCAACAACAATGCTCTTACTTTGTAGTTTTACAGGTGTGTTTGTACGCTCATAATATAAGTATTATAAGTCTGCAATGGCCTGAGCACTTCTAATATTAGTACTACATCTAGTGTTATTCCTTTCAAGTTATCCTATAACTTTTGCCACTTATGAAATGTCTTGACTCTACCACTGGTTCGGAAAGAAATTCTACTGAGAAGAACCGGCAAGAAACTCAGCAGTATTTTATAAATAGAAAAAAAAACATTACCATACGATATGTATTTAATACACAATTGGGCTGCCGAATGCTAAGCCAATTTCTTCCATGCAACTAGTCATTAAAAAATTCTACATGCATCGTGTCTACAGGAGACAACAAAACGTTGGATTTGCTATAATTTAACAGTACCTACTATTTTATTGTAGCTCTAACATTGAGTTCATTCAGGCACTTTACAGTTTTTATTTACACAGACAGTACATCTTGTACTAAATAAAATTGAACTTTAAAAGGCCACATATCCTAGGAAGCTGCCCCAAAAACGGCTGAAACTTTTCAAATAAATACTCATAACGTACCGTATTAACAATGTAGATCCCCCGTCCTCTACTCGACGCAGCGGGTTTGACAATCCAAGGCCCCTTAGTCCTGTAATGCGTGGTGCATAGCTCCTTGTATTCTGCAGGCATCAGAAACGTGGTGGGTATGAAGTCGAAATGCTTCAGGCCGCGGAAATATTGCATCTTCTCTATGTTCTTGAACAGTTTGTCTTTGCGCGTTAGCTCATACGACCTGCAAGAACATTTCTTGAAAGTTTAATCTACCCCCTTACATATGAGAAGAAAATTGACAGCTTAAATTTATAAGAGAAATCGGGGGATGGAATCTAGATGACATTTATAAGTTTTTTAAAGATAATATTACAAAGATTCAATACTTGCAGGGACTACTATCATGAGAAAATAATTGGGTTATGTAATTTGACGAATTTATAAAACTCAAGAAGCAAATCTTGCTTTTGAGAGTTAATTGGCTCTTTAGGGAGAGCTTTTCCTATAAAACCCATTCTAGAGGTTGGTCATTAGAGACAGAAACTTTTCCTGTAAAACCCATTCTGGAGGTCATGGCGACTTCAAATAAACGATAGCAAATTTCTCAAAGATGGCTGAAGATATTTAAATTATTATATTTCAATATTTCAATTACAAGGATATTATTTAATAAATCAATTAAACCCTAATAGCTGTAAACATAAAGCTTACCTAGGATAATGGTTGACTTTCTGATAAGGCGCGAGAGTAGTTAGCACTTCCAGAGGTACCAATGGGTTTGACCAGAGCAATGTCCAGCTCGTGGAGAAAGGCCGTGCCTCAAGCAAGCCGTGAGCTTCCAATAACTGTTGCATCAGGTTATCCCTAGCCGGAAATTATTCTACATGTTTCTAGATCCACGATATGTAACCTAAATGTGTACTAATGCCTATCTATGATTGACTGACTGTGCTATACTGGATGTACAGATGGTTGGCTTTTGCCAATAGCGTGGTATTTTTACCACGTAAAAAGTTTTGTTTGGAAAAATTCTGCAGGTATAGGGAAAAAACTGGAATGGGATCTCGAGGAGTGGATATATTTAGTTACAACTTCATCACAACTTTCCCAAGTACACCTCAATATCTGTTGATTAGATTTAATGCACCTGCCAAGTTCGCAGTCCTTGTCATTGGATTCTTCACAAACAGACAATGCCATTATGATCATAAATTGGTTTGAAATCTTACCTGGTTAAATGGAGTCAGCAATTGGAACTTCGAAATAAATGAAAAAGGTGACGCAATACTCAAAAAAAAAATAGAATTTACCTGGGAAAGTGGTTGACCCTGGCGAATGGCATAGGATTTTCACTTAGTGACCGTTCTGGCCATAGCTTCTAACGAAATTCTGTGTGAAAAAGAATCCTGAGTAAAATTGGCCTAAGAGTCTTTCCTGTTGGATTAGTATACTCCAAAACAAGCTGGAACTTACCTGGGAAAGTGGTTGACCATGACGAATGGCATAGGATGTTCACTCAGAGACCTTTCTGGCCATAGCTTGTAACGAAATTCTTTGTGAAAAAGAATCCTGAGTAAAATTTGTCTAAGAGTATTACCTGCTAGACTAGACTAATATACTCCAAAACAAGCTGGAACTTACCTGGGAAAGTGGTTGACCCTGACGAATGGCATAAGATGTTCACTCAGAGACCATCCTGGACATAGCTTGTAACGAAATTCTTTGTGAAAAAGAATCCTGAGTAAAATTGGTCTAAGACTAGTATACTCCAAAACAAGCTGGAACTTACCTGGGAAAGTGGTTGACCCTGACGAATGGCATAGGATGTTCACTCAGAGACCAATCTTGCCATAGCTTGTAACGAAATTCTTTGTGAAAAAGAATCCTGTGAAAATTGGTGTAAGAGCCTTACCTGTTGAATTAGTACACTCCAAAACAAGCTAGAACTTACCTGGGGAAGTGGTTGACTCTTTGGTACGGCGTCAAGGAGCGCAGCACATCGGGCTTGGGATGCAGGCCCGCCCACATCAGGTTGAAGTCCCTGGCATCTGCGGGCGCCTCCTGGAGCCCGTGGGCTTGGAGCAAGCGGTGAAGGAGCTTGGTCTCCGTGTTGACTAGTTTGTACGTTATTTTGAGCATGCGCGCTGGCATATGTGTGCTTTCTAAAACCTTGTGAGAAAAAATGCAGCCTAAAATAGTTATTTGTTATACAAGAGTGAAAAGTTGTTTTTTAACCGCGTGCTCAATTTTGATGACCGAGCAAGCGAAGGATTCTAAAATTAGAATCCTGAGCGTCAGCGAGGGAATCAAAAGAGCACGAGGTGAAAAATTTTTTCACTCGAGTGCAACACGTAACTTTTCATCCCACCTCAGCGAGGAAATGACTAAATTTCTAAATTCAATTTACTTTATCCTCAAGAGGATAATAACGGCTTTTGCATTCAGGTATCGAAGAGTAAAAATACTCTTTCCAAGATGGTGGGATGAAAAGAAAATATGCTTGTGGAAAACAGTGTAAATAGTTACATATTTTTACTAGGCCTCTAGTTAAAAAAATCTTCCACAAATCTTCTGGAGACATGTGACGCTGAATATATTTTTTATTATTTAGGTGAGTAATAATTTCTTCTTAATAGAATCATGTAAGTATGGGAGTTCGTCATTGCTCTTTTCACCCAAAAATTTATGAAATACTAGCTGATGCCCGCGACTTCGTCCGCGTGGTTTAAGTTTTTTGTTATTCCCGCGGGAACTCCTTAATTTTCCGGGATAAAAAGTAGCCTATGTCACTCTCCAGGTCCTCAACTATACCCATGCCAAAAATCACGTCAATCCGTTGCTCCGTTGCGGCGTGATTGAAGGACAAACCAACAAACCAACAAACCAACAAACAAAGTGACTTTCGCATTTATAATATTAGTATGAAGTATGATATGATATGATTAGCCAGAATCGAGCTTCTAAACGAAAGCCTGAGAAAAAATTTTTTTTTGCAGAACCGTAATTATCAACCATTTATGTCCAATGGTTAATAATACCTGAATTTTCAACCGACTTCAAAAAAAGGAGGAGGTTCTCAATTCGACTGTTTTTTTTATTTATGTTTGTTACCTCAGAACTTTTGACTGGGTGCACCGATTTGGATGATTCTTTTTTTATTTGAAAGGGCATACTTCCTAAGTGGTCCCATACAAATTTTATCGAAATCGGTCGAGCTGTTTTTAAAATATCAACAATAAAATAAGTACTTTGTATAGCGTGTACTTGTTGTTGTAAAGTTGGCGCGGGAGTTTGAAGTCGGTTGTTTAAAAAGAATTTTTTATATTAAATTATGTATAGTTTTGAAAGGGTCACAAAAAATACGTCAGTTTTTTGCACCGTTTTTCTGTGTCTACTAGTCAATTGTTATAGTATATATTTAAATAGATACATTGACGACAAAACTGAAAAATGCCAGGCATACGTTGAAAGTACTGTGTCAGAAAACATCCTGGAAATGCTGTAGAAAGTTTCTACTCAATCGGATGCAAGAACGCATAAGTAACAAACAGACAGAGAGACAAACATTTTTTTAAAATATAACGACTATTATTATACATAAATATAATCAAGAAATATTAATGTGAATCATACCTTAATACTATCCATTTCTTTGACTAGCATATGTTCGGAATCGTCGCTGTCGAGGTTGGGCGACGACGCTCTTTGGGTGTTCTTACGCTTGTTCTTGCATTTGCTCTTTTTACTTTTTTTTTCGTCTTTTTCTGAAATAAAAATAAAAATCTTTTGACAACTCCCTACCGCTGTGGTGAACACTGTAGATGAATGTCGAAAGGCCATCGGTTCAATTGCGGGACAATCTGGCCAGAAAATATAATTTGCAAATTGTCTCAGGCCTGGTCAGAGGCTTTAGTTGTGTCTTATTACCACAAGCGCCATAACCGTACTGCCAAGCGATTGAGAGTTCCAGTAAGATGCTAAGTAGAAACTGATTAGAAATGTGGCTTTGATAAAACTGATATATTTACCTCTTGCAGGTCAGCCCACTTCCATCTGAGACTGCAGCATTACTTACCATTTGATTTTTATCCACTACAAGTTAGCCCTTGACTGCGATCTCACCTGATAGTAAGTGATAATGCAGTTTAAGATGGTAGAGGGCTAACCTGTTAGGAGCATGGCAGACAGATACATTAAACCCATACCCCTATTCAGTTTCTACACGGCATCGTACCGGAACACTAAATCGTTTGGCGGCACGCCTTTGCCGGTAGGGTGGTAACCTGCCACGGCCTAAGCCTCTTTCCAGGCCAGATCAGAGAAAATTCAGAAATTATAAATTCTCATATTGATCCTGCCGGGGATCGAACCTGGGACCTCCACGCGTTAAGACAACAGCGCTTAACACTGCGCCTGGGAGGTCGTCAAACTACAATGACAAACTCCACGAGTAGATCACATCGTATTCAAGGGGTAATAATTATTAGTACATATCCTTTTTGGAGTTACCTTTGCTAGGCGGCGGTGGTTCTTCGGGCGGCTTGATATTGGCAGTTGTGTTCTCGATATTGAGGTTCCGTTTAAGCGTAATTTTGCTCAGGTCATTGAGGACGTCCTCAATGTCCCGCTTATGTTCCAACTGCTCGTGACCTTGCTCGTCAATCGGCTGAGTCTCAGGCACTTCGGCATCACTAACATGTCTTACGATATAAGCTTGACCTGTATATTTATTGCTGTTTCCGAACGTCTCCATAACATCGTGCATAATATTCTTTGGTCTAACGCTAAAGGAGTGGGGCTCTGCGACAAGTCTTCTCGCCATGTTTTTGGCCTTGTTTAACAATATAGTGGTCCCTGTGTTATTGCCAACTGTTTTAGTCGTTGATTCCATAGAGGGAGTTCGTGAAGCGAGCACGCACGATCGGAAGACAAGGACGGCACCCTTTGCCCCGATTGGTCCGCCTGACACCCAATCAGCGACCGAGCCTTCATTCTCCTTTTCCTTCCCGTTGGTTTCCTCGTCATGTTTTCTCATGCTGTCTCTGCTTTGCGCTGTTGTTTGAAGGCCCGAAGTAGACGGAATTGTGGTTTCTGGTGATACATGTGGACTGGAAACAGAATTTATAATTTTAAATAACATATATTCTAATTGTTTTGTTTATTTTATAATATAAACCAGAACTTCTTGGACACTGCTGCTATATTTAGATTTTTTACCGTGGTCATCTCCTTAATTATGTCGTAATAGTTTACATAATCTTATTTTTTTGATAAACTTTCTATACCTAAGCCATACTAATATTATAAACGCGAAAGTGTGTCTTTTTTTTTTATACACTACAAGCTAGCCCTTGACTGCGATCTCACCTGATGGTAAGTGATGATGCAGTCTAAGATGGTAGCGGGCTAACCTGTTAGGGGCATGGCAGTTATATTAAACCCATACCCCTATTCGGTTTCTACACGGCATCGTACCGGAATGCTAAATCGCTTGGCGGCACGTCTTTGCCGGTAGGGTGGTAACTAGCCACGGCCGAAGCCTCCCACCAGGCCAGACCAGGGAAATTCAGAAATTATAAATTTCCAAACCCTGCCGGGGATCGAACCCGGGACCTCCGCACGTTAAGGCAACAGCGCTCAACACTGCGCCACGGAGGTCGTCTGTCTGCTACGCTTTCACGGCCCATCTTTACAACCAATTTTGATGGGTACATGGATAGGTTGTATCCTGGGGCTGGTTGTATTCAAAAGCTACGTTTTTATCCCGAAAAATTCTAGAGTTCCCGCGGAAATCATAAAAAATTATCTCTTCCACTTGATTTTGATGAAATTTGGTATAGGGGTAGTATAGATTTAAACGTCGTGCACAATAATAATAATTTCCTTTGCTAGAATTTTTATTATACCTATGTATCTATGTGTACAGCAGATTTTGTAAAAATAAATAGGTACTAACTACAAATCGGTTCCTCAAAATCAAATCTAGCTCGACTCGAAATGACAATGTACAATGTATTTCCGTCTTTTTGTACAGACAGAATGTTTGATAGTAATGATTCCAGGCCTCATGCAATTTTGCAAAGTAACGCTTTCGTTTAGCCTTCAGGCTTAATAAAAACATGATGACGTAAAAGCTAAGCGTCAGTCGGGCAATTAATTTAAGCGATATATTATTATTAAAACTTGCCTTGAAACTATCGATTATGTTGTATTAATATCCAATGCAATAGATACTAGTTAAAAATGAAATGCGAGGAAAACCATAATTCTTAAGGTAGCACTATAGGGCTTGGAATATTTGTGATTTGTGTAATGCGGTGTTATGTTGATATTTGTGTAATGGTTTACGAAATATATACTACATTATATAAACACATACTTATATGTATTTAATTAAATAAATTTTACACAATACGTTTAAAATAACATGATCGAAGTCACATGTTTATAATTTTATGTCCAACTTGGAATTGAATTCGAGATTTCTTATTGCTCTACTTTTCTTGTGTTTTTAATTTAGGTTCATGAAAAATAAAAAACAGTAAAATAATAATGCTGGTTGCACGAGTTCCGAAGTACCTTGTCGTCGATTATAAAATTGGTAACTATACTACCTAATATGCTTTTACCCATCTGCTAGGGTGACCATTTATTAAATTATGATTTAAAAGGGTATAATATGTAATGTTTCTCGGGTGTATGTATAGGAGTGAGTCCCCCTTGAGTAGGATACAATCAATTCAATAACGAAGACAAGCTACAAAGCAAGACTAGATCGTGCTCTGTGGCAATTCTTACAAGAATAACCTTTGTCCAGCCCACCGGCCTACGTTAGTTTTAGCCAATGTACACCACGCTGGCCAAGTGCGGATTGGCAACTCCCACCTTTGAGAAGTTTATTAAGAACTCTTGGGCCGGTTGCAAAATGCATGTGGTTTCCTTACGATGGTTATTAAACCACTATAAATCCGAAAAGTTAGAGGATGTCCGTGCCAAAGAATCAAACCAATAGGATCTATGTCAAGCAGTGGAAGTGTATTACATAAATAAGCGCTATTATTAAGGTCGCACATGTGTGGTAATACAATTACATCGCGTGCGACGCCATATACGCGCACAATCGTGCATTGATTCAACATATGGTGTGTTGACCACATATACTTTTATATAATAATTATAACATATAGTTATGATATGTTTCTACATACTTGTTACTTTAAGCGGCTAATTTGTGTCTTGCCTATCATTGCCATCTTTACTAATATTATAGTGTTTATTTGTTGGTTCCTTTAAACACAGCGCAACAGAGCAATGTATCGACTCAAATTCCGGAAAATTTAATTCTGTTGCTGGGATCATATGGCATAATATAACGCACTGGCAAGTCTTTTGTTTATACATAATATTATGACAGCTCTACAAAATTAATACTAATAAAAAAAATAAAAAAAATACTCAGCGAAGTACAAAATTGGATCAATATGGAAATTCTATGATTCTATTTTCATTAACTTCATAATTCATAATATTATGATGTGATTATTTCTTGTACGAGTACGATGGAACAGTTCAAACATGAGGTCATTTTCTGACATTGAGGCCAATTCTGTTGTACACCATCTCTAAACTAAACTAAAATGACAGCTCTATTTTAATAACTCTATCCCTTTCAGAATACTTCCAGTGGAAAGGGGCAGCATTAGATTTAGAGCTGTCATTTTAGTTTAGTTCAGAAATTATGTTAAATTATGTATAATTGGTCACAATATCCATTATTTTAGATGAGATTTGCTTTTAAGACAAAGATAACTCTAGGGTTCATAAGCAGAAGATATGCGAACTCTACAAACCCATTTATAGGAATAAGTTCATACAAAGATACAATGAACCTTCAGGGCTAGAACTCGCTTCCCGGGTTCCCATGTGGATCCACCACAAGCCACTATGACTCTAGCATGGTATAATTATTGCACATAAGGTCATATCAATTAGCTATAGCAAACAAGTATATATAATACTATAAGTATATATAGTACTAGAAGATGATCGTCGACTTAGCACGTCCAGTGATGGAAGAGTCAATATTTATATCTACTCCCGTAGTGTTTGCCTCACTTAGTAAACGGTTTGCAGCAATACCTACTACAAACCTACACACTTAAGGAAAAAAAAGAAAAGCGTGGGTACCTACTTACTTGCCAACTTAAGTTAAACATGAGCTGTATATGAAAAAATACTTGAGAGGTGTCAAGGGACATCCGATGGAACGAAGTACGACACTTTTTGCTATAGTTGTAAGCCGTGCGGCGTGCGCGTGTTTCTCTGTGTAAATTTTATTACAATTCCTTCACTAATTCATCGAAAGGAACTGAACACCCGGATGGAACGAATAACTAGCCTATGTAACTATTGAAAAAATAATTCTTAAAAATTATTTCCCCTTTTTATTTTCAACAACTTGAATTCAACAACATAAGTAGTCATAGCAACCAAAAAGTGTCGTTACAACTTCTGGTCTTAATTTTTTCCGTCTAGCCTCCTTTCGTAATGCACGATAAGGAACTTCGTTACTCCTAAAAATGTATACAATAACGAACCAATTTAGGAAATGTGTCAAATTGCACAAAGACATACTTAGGCCACGATTACACTTGTAGTTTTTAGTAACTTGCTTATCAATGGGGAATATGCATGTGATTTAGAAATGGACAAAAAAAATTATGTGTATTCTTTCTTGCTAAATAAATATATTCAGATGATTATTTTTACAAATTATCATGTTTCTATTAATAAATTTAATTATTTAAAAGTAGTATTTTTCAAATTCCGCCAAAACGCAACGCTATTGGCGGAACGAAACATGACGTCACCATCCACTCTAGTCTGTGTCGACTGTTGACAGGTCGCTTGTTTTGTATGATTATTGAAGCTTATTCTCATTGTTTTGCCGCTATTTATGATAAATTATTGTGTTGTTGGGAATTATTAACTGAAAGCAGTGATTCCTTGTGAAATAACCCTGTGCGTTCCGCAGTCGGGTAAAAAGACTCGCCACAATGACTGAAAGCGGTTTTGTCAAAGCAACTGAGAAATTCTTTTCCAATAGAACTTATCAACAGTGCAAACAAAAAAACCTAGTTATAACGTTTTGTGATCAAAATCAACACTCATAGTCAGCAATGAAAATCATAATATTTATAAATTTGGAACATCTTAGTTAGTTAGTTAGTTTATTGTATATATTGTTCGCGAGTCCTAATGAAAAAGATTTTTGATATGTAGGTATATACATATTTAATACTCACGTCGAAATGATCTTCACAACAATATAAACTACTCAAGCACGATACATTTTCTCTCCTCATCACCTTACACCACTTTTTCTTTATATTTGCATCTTTGGGCATATGAAAATAAATCTTGTCAGGTGCAGTTTTAATATTATTTTTGCACATAGGGACAATACAATATTTATAATAAGCTTTTGGGTGCTCTTCCATCACAATATAATAATCTTTTACGCTTTACTTCACTCACTTTTATTAAATCTGTGAATCAAACACTTCGTTGTTAATTTATTCCTATGAATAAACGACGTCGAACGGCGACAACGAACGCACCGTGACGTCACAGAACGAGCGCGCCAAAATGGGGGCGTTTAAATCGTCCGAAAATGATAGTAGTTTTAATTATTTTTTCTTAGCTTATTTAATAAAATTGTGCAAGTGTTATATATTTTTCCTGTTATATAATCACTTAAAGAATGGTTTAAAATAATAAAAAAAATACATGCATATTCCCTATTGAATAGGGAATATGCATGTATTTTTTTTATTATCGTATGCAATAGGGCCTATTGCATACGATACGTGACTTACAGGACTGTTTTACATTTCGTATGTCACTCATATACGCGACTTACGTCTGTAAAATTTAAATGTGTAAACGTAGCCTTACAGTTAAGAGGGTTTGGTCTGAGCGTTGTTGAGTTAGTGAGTGAAGGCTTTAATTATCTTCTCTTTATCATAATCATGTTTTTTTTTTTCGTGAGGGCTTTAATATCATATGTCATAGCTACTTTCATACGCCGAAGTCCGAATGTGTCCTATGGTAGGGTGACACATTCGCCCATAATCGAAACTCACTTTAATATTCGATGCAAACGTTAGTGAAGCTATATTGGTAATTCCACAAAAGACGTGCTTCCGATGTCATTCCTAGAACTTCAACGCTAGTAGTCAGAAGTCTAGCGAAAAATAACGATTCCAAAGCATGAGTAAGCGGTCAAGTTCTACGAAAAAATTTATTCTGAGCAAATTTGGAATTGGAAAAAACTCGGAACTCCTATACAAGTGCCCTTCTCATCAGTTTTATAATTTATTTATTGGTTGTTTGTCTGTCTATGGGTTTAACTTTTTGCAATTTTTGATCTAAACTAAATACTAACCTTGGGAGGTCAGTAGCATACATTTTATAGTTCCTAGTATGTATTACCATAAGAAAACATAATTTTATCAAGTCAAGGTTCCACGCGTGATGCGAAATGCAAAACACAGCGAAGAATTTATGAGCTCATATTAAGTAGGTAACACATTTCTTACGAATAGGATCATAAACTGCGTATCACCATTATGTACCCATCATAAGTAGGCACAATTTATGGGATTTTTGTCATATTTCGGTTTATTGCATCTAGATGATGATCATGATATCGACCATTTACCAGATGACCAAGTGGAACTGGGCCACCTTAGAAATAAATGATGACCTCGTGATTAACGTAAGGACATGACACCTATTTATAAATTGTACTACCTAAGTACCATCCATTTTGGTAGAATTTGGTTTCAAGGTATCTATTCAAAATTCAAATGATTTGTTTCAAATAAACTTTTACAAGTACTTTTGAATCGTCGAGTGAATCTACCACTGGTTCGGAATGATATTCCTACCGAAAAGATTATTTTTAATTATTTTGTCCGCCCGCCTTAGCCCGCCAACCCACATTGGAGCAGCGTGGTGGGTCTAAGCTCTAATTTCCGCTCTCCTATGAGAGTGGAGGCCTGTGCCCAGCAGTGGGACGTTAATAGGCTGTAGTGATGATGATGATGGATGATTAATTTGTAGAACCAATACATTAAGTAACAGCTGTCCTTAGCATTGCTCCTTCAATGCAATGCAAATCAATGCTCCTTTGTCATTTAACTTAATCTTAAGCTTTTTTATTAAATTTAAAATTGGGCTTTTTAAATTTCGAGGTGTTTATAATTTATCCAAATTCGTAAAATTTATGAACCTTATAAAATCGAGGAAGTTTGCAAATATGTAAGTACCTAAGTATTTGAAGAAATCAGTTCATGAACTGATTGATGAAACGCAATACTATCTACAAGGTAACAAGGTAGGTTTGAACTTTTAATCATCGTTTGATACAAAAGGAGAGATTAAAGAGGAGCATTCGGAAGTAAAAAAAGATTAAGTATACGATAATCGGAATATGTAATTGTTATTGGCCGAATTTAAAGTATTCTAGTGCTTTGCATGCAATAACTGTGGCAATAGTGGAAGACGGAAGTCATTCAGGGGTGATTGCGATCGTCAAACCGGTGTAGGCCCGCCTACGTACGAAAATAAATTAGCCATTCCGTCATATTTTTATCGCTTCTCCTCCGTGGGGTCGGACCCTCACACATGGCGGTGAAGGTGATCAATACAACGTCCCATCGTAACCTAGGATACCGGTGCGTATACTGCGATATTATATGTGCAAATGCTATCGATGATCAGTAGTGCGTGCGTTATCTTGCTTCCTTAATCTACTCAATTGGAGTTACCGAAATTGCGATTGATCATTATCAAATATTATGTGCATGTAACCAGAGGCCCAATGATTGTATAAGCAAATCGTAAATATTTGACTGACTTCGGACTGTTTAAGGGGTTCATGCATTCTTTATGACGTGCAGGCATCTTTGAACTCCTTAAACAGGTCGAATTATACGTTTGACAAACAATTACAATCTCCTTACACAAATGGGGGGGCTGCAGTTTAATACCAAGCTGCTTATTATTCAAAACCGATTTCCCAGGGGCCAGGGCACACGTTTATTGCACGGAAGAACTGCCATCTGATGTCGAAGACCAATTTGTCTCATAATAGGATTTATTGAATGAATTCTTTGGGAAACGAACTATGGCCAAATAAACAGTAGGATTACAAAAAATATATTTAAGGGGAGGTTTCCAAAGATACCTACGTAAAACCACCATTATTATACCCGGAAAAGGTTGGAAAGATTGGATTGGAAAGCACTTAGATATCACTTCATTAACTTACAGTATTTCAGTAATTGTTTTTACCTTCGACGAAGCGGAGACGGTATATGTGTTTGCCCTAAGAGGTTGTGTGTTTGTTTGTTTGTTTGTGCACTTTTTGTTACCATTTTTCTCAAAAAGTACTGGACCGATTGAGATGCGGTTTTTTGCATTAGATACGTATAGCATGTGAGAAGGTTCTTAGATATATTTTAGGACAATAGACAACCAAGCTGAGCTGTAGTCTATGATTTTATTTTTTCAATATGTTACCATTTTTCTCGAAAACTACTGCGCTGATTTAGATGCAGGCTTTTTGTTTTAGATATATTTAGCTTGTACCTAGATGCTGCCCAGGGTATCATGATGGAGCCAGGAGGTGGTCATAGGAACTCCTTAAGTTCTCATCGTAAACCCGTCACATTTTGACTATTTTGATTTGTCGTGACAAGCGCTTTGTACTTAGATGCTGTCCAGGGTCTCATGATGGAGTCAGGAGGCGATCATGGGAACTCCTTAAATTCTCATCGTATACCCGTCGCTTTTGGACTCTTTAGATTTGTCTTGATAAGAACTTTGTACCTAGATGCTGCCCAGGGTCTCATGATGGAGCCAGGAGGTGGTTATAGGAGCTCATCGTAAACCCGTCATATTTGGACTCTTTTGATTTGTCGTGACAAGCAAGGTATAATGGAGCTCTGCAGTTCGTCGTGGGTTCTTTTAAAATTTTTAATTTTATTACTTGTGTAATATTGGACATATTATAACACCCGCAGATGTAAAGTTTGCGAAAGGCAATTTATCTTTCACCCCTTGCCATTTAATATGCTCAAGTTTTGAGCTCCCATGTTGACAGGTTACATCCCCTAATATCACGACGCGATGGCACGAAGTCCATAATTTCGTCAAAGGGTTGAACGCGGTCGAACCGTGGCTGAACGATTCAACATCGATTTATTATTATTATCACAGAGAAACATCTCCGATTTGCATAGAACATAGCGTTCGTCAAATTTGCCATGAATTTACAAAAAGATACATAATTAGTTGTGCCCTGAATCATGAAGGTTACTGTGTAATAGCGGCCTTGATGATAAAGTAGACCAGTTCTGTCGCAACAAAGTGATGGAATAATTTGCCACCACCAAAGCTAAAAGTAAAAAGGACTGGCTGTTGAACTAAAATTCCCTTGGATTATATGGTCTCGTTTCAACAGAAATAAAGAGTTGGATAAGGGAAGTCAGCTTTAATCACTGAGCTTTAACGACAGAGTTAACGTAAAGTTCAACCGCTACGTAATATAAGAGTAGGTACCTACATAATATTATGGTCAAAGGACCTGGTGGAAGGATTTTATAGACACACCAAGATGATTTATCACCATGAAGTCGAGCGTGAGGATCCGACTAAAATCTACATATTGGTTACAAGTATTAAACCACATTACATTACGAAGAAGTTGGATTCGTGACCTGCGTGTCGATGAGCGTCTGGCATTACCATAAAAGGGTGGGACGTTGGCTTGGGACCCTACGTATTCGTCACTCAACAACGCTTGCAAGTTCTAATACCGATCAATCATGCTACCTATTCTGCATTCATTGGATTCGACACGAGTCTAATCAACGATTACATGAGGAAATTGATGGGAAATAAAAATACTTTACTGTTAACATCTATTGTGGTTAATTCACCAGTAGTCCAGGAAACGGGGCGGTCTGTTGTATGGAGACCCCCACATTGAATCCTCAGTCGATGAAACTTGGCAGGGTTTTAGTATTGAATGATCCAAAACTTACACAAAAATATCCACCAAAAAAAAAACCGGAAGTTAGGTATTTATACCTAAAAGTACAAAAAGCTTAATATTTTGAACTAAATAATATCTCGTTCCAATTTTTTTTTACCAAACTAAGCCGTATTATGAGATGCTCGATAAAAATCCAAAACTTTATTCAAACTAAACAATTTTTTTTAAAGAGGTTTTCTTTTTCTATCCATAATTTCAACAAAAAAATTGCTCATACTTTTTTCAATTTTCACATGTCCTTAAAATGCTATTTAGCATAAGGTGTAAGAAAATCCACCAAAATGTGCATACCAAAATAAATTTATCTCACTTCAAATTAAAATTATTTATAACTCGGTATGGAAAATTTATCCATCCTATTTTTTTTCTTTATTATAGTAGGTAGTCAAATTTATACTCAAATCCTAACTATCCAACAAAATATCCACGCAAAACACCGAATTAAACCGGACGTATGAAATCTAAACTATGTTTACGCGATAATGTATCTTAATCCTTCATCTATTGGGTATATCTTCATCTATAGCGTGCGCGAGCGAAGCGAAATGTGAAAAAGTGAAATCACAATCATAATAATATTATTACTCCAGCGTGGATACTACAGGTGGATATGGTTGTCGTCACTTGTCAGCGCTTAAGCGCTTACTGTCTTCTATAATGCTATATTTAACACTTGTGGTCCGCCCCGCCCAATAATAGCCAGCTGGCACTGGGCAGCACATCAGGTTTTACATTAGGGCTGTGATATCTTCGCACTGCCGGCCGGCCCTATTTCTATCGCGCATTAACTAATTTGAATGTTATCTTTCCAAGATATCCAACTGAATTAAATGGTGTAAGGGGCGAATTTGGTTTATATTAAATACTTGAGTTGACCAACCATTTTATTTAGATAAGGATTAATACTATGTCAGGAAAAAACCACTTCGAAATGAAAGCTTTGTTTTAGACCAAATTTGAAAAATATTATTATTACCTACTATTTTATTGATCGTTAATTCCTTATCTTAAATAATTTGAAAATCAAAAAAATTGTTATTGTGAGACAACCTTTAAAGATAGATATATGCCATTGGTACTTTTTTAGCACTTTTTCAGAGGAACAATTCCACCGTACATTGTTTTCGTGTAACTTTTACTATTTACGCAGCGCACGCCACGGAAGCTCTCACAGGGGACGATTTTTTTCGAATTCATTCACATTATTGCAAACTAACAAATCTTTCCTCTTTATAATATTAGTTTAGATAAACAATATAGCATTGCAAAAGATAAATTCAACATTAATAATAACCACTAATTGTAACGACTTACCTTCAAGGCATATTTTCATAGTTGGGCCCATAAAAAATTGTTTTATTTTTGAGCTTTGTTTAAATAAATATTTAATTGATTTCTTCTCATTACTTCTAGAATTTGAGAAAATGTATTAATTATATTTTGTTTAAGTTAGTATATTACACGCCAGAAATTGGCAAACTGCCTAAAGCCTTACTGTAAACATATTTGTACTTTTGTTGTAATTTGTAAGTAAGTTTATGCGACAAATAAATGAATTATAAGCCATACGCCAATCTAAGGTCACTGGACTTATTCAAAAATGCAGTTAAGAATCATTATCTTGCAAACTAAAGACGACAACAAAAATTATTCTTTAAGCAGAGTCGAAATATATAATGTATTATAATACATATGTTTTAGTATATTTTATAATTAGCTATATTATATATAACTAGTATTTCGCCCTGTGCGCGAGCTGCTAAAGCAGCTCACGGGTTGTGGTTATATTTAGAAGTAATACAAATTTTACTCTACTGAATTCATTTATTATGGTGATAGTAAAATAAATAAAACTGGCGCTGTTTTTTTAAAACTTTGGTAACAGTTTCCTGTTTGTAACCCCAGGGAGTCCTAAATATCGATTTTGAACGAAATCGGTCAAATAACAAAGAATTTCACAATGGCGCTGATTTTTAAAACTTTTGTATCAGTTTCCTGTTTTGTGACCTCAGCGAGCCCTCAATATCGATTTTGAACGAAATCCGTCAATTAACAAAAAATTTCATAATGGCGCTGATTTTTTTAAATTTTGGTACCTACCAGTTTTCTGTTTTGTAATCCCACGACGTCCTAAATATCGTTTTTGAACTAAATCGGTCAACTAACAAATAATTTCAAAATGGCGCTGTTTTTTAAATTTTTGGTAACAGTTTCCTGTTTTGTAACCCCAGGTAGTCCTAAATATCGATTTTGAACGAAATCGGTCAATTAACAAAGAATTTCATAATGGCGCTGATTTTTTTAAATTTTGGTACCTACCAGTTTTCTGTTTTGTAATCCCACGACGTCCTAAATATCGTTTTTGAACTAAATCGGTCAACTAACAAATAATTTCAAAATGGCGCTGTTTTTTAAATTTTTGGTAACAGTTTCCTGTTTTGTAACCCAAGGTAGTAGTCCTAAATATCGATTTTGAACGAAATCGGTCAATTAACAAAGAATTTCGAAATGGCGCTGATTTTTTAAAATTTTGGTACCAATTTCCTGTTTTGTAATCCCCGGGGAGCCCCGTCGTGGGTAAAACGGAACCGTATCAAAATCTTGCATAGTTCTACACTTGTAGTATCTTCAATATTCGCCATATATTTTCTATGGAAAAATAAATTCCGCCATCTTGATTTTTTTTCCTGTACATCAAGTAGATCTTCAGGTCCTGATCATCTTTTGCCATGAAACCGCTCTTCCATCTTTTATAATTTTGGAGATAGACACCAAATAAATTTGTATGGCAGCCATCTTAAATCCGCCATTTGAATTTTGTTCAGCTCATTGTCTATTGGATGAAGTTTGAATGACATTTGGTCGAGCACCCCCCCACCTAACTTCAATGCTTCGTTCGGTTCATTTAGGCAAATCGGCCGCCACCTTGTTTCCCAAAATGTCATAATTTTTCCCTACTCCCATCACGCACCCAAACATATATCCTATACATCAACTACCCCGTTTCGGGTCTGTGGCGCCGCGGTTCGGGGTCGTAAAATCAAAAATTTGAGAAAACTACAGCTCGGCCGCCATCTTGTTTTTCCAATTTTTACCACTTTTTCCATTGATCGTTTACTAACTTTTTCAAAAATTGCGAGTTGTAACAAAATCGGTTGGAAAACAAAAGAGTTGCAAGAATCACGTCGGCCGCCGTCTTGTTTTTCCGAAATGTCATAATTTTTCCCTACTCCCATTATACTACTACTCCCACTCTACATTGTATCGTTTTCTGTCTCTTTCTAGGAGAACAATTATGCGGGTGTGTTGGTAGTTTATGTTTGTTTTTTTTTTCATGCATCCCCGAACACACCCCCTCTTTCTTCAATACCCTGGCCGTAGTCTTCACCCGTCTCCTCAATCATCATCTCGCTACAATAAGTACCCAGTCTTTTATAGTTCCTATTCGCCATATAATTTGGTTAGAAAAAAATATTCCGCCTTCTTGAATTTTTTTTTCATTTCGCTAAATAGACCTCCTCGTCCAGATAATCTCTTGACAAGAAACCACACTTCCATCTCTTATACTCTCCGAGATAGACACTGACGAAATTTGTATGGCAGCCATCTTGAATCCACCATTTTGGAGTTTTTTTTAAACTCACCGCCAATCCACCAAAAACTCATCCAGAGTTTTCCAGTGACATTTGTTCGAGCACCCCCCCACCTATCTTCAATTCCTTGGCCGTGCTCTTTACCCGTCTCCGAAATCCTCAATCATCAGCTGTCTCCATATTTTTCTTCAAGTTATATTTTCTGACTTCTATACGAAGCCATCAGTGAAAAAAATTTTTCATACAGAATTTTACAGGAGGAAATTTTTGAGGAAAATCTCGAAAACTACCCCAAATTAACGAAATACTTTTGAATGTCGAGTACAGGCTCGCGTCGTCGTAGGCATATTATCTCTGTATCGTGACGTCACCACGCTCCTTCCCCTGATTGATTAAATACAAAATATTTCTTTCTAAAATATTTTTAGTTTTTATTGGATATTTTGATAGTTGATAGGAAAAAAAATATTGTTATCATATCAATAAAAAAAATGGACGGTTTTTTTTTTCACTACGAATAAAAAGGTAACTTTCGAAAAAAATATAGACTGATGGAATATTTTGTGGATTTTCAACTTTTAGGTATTAAACGGCAATAGAAGGGCATTCCAGTGAAAAAGTTTGAATGAGCAATTTTCCGATGCAAGTAACATTAAAAAAACATATTTTTTCAAAATTTGGTTGTTTCAGCTTGGAGTATTTGTTGGATATTTCTTATTTAGCTTCCATACTTTACATGAATGTTTCCAGTGAAGAAAGTTTTTTCGGAACATTTTTCTGCACCAAGATATTAAACATAAAAGAGTTTAGGTAAAAAAAAAATACTTCCGTTAAAAATTTTTGGTGGATATTTATAAATCACCTTTAATTCATGACACCTTATCATACTGTAAAGTTTCGTCGTCTGAGGAATTGCTGTTGGGGTCGACTAGCTTCCTTTCCTGGACTACAGTAATAGATCAAAAACTTGTTTCATTAAGGTATGCCTACGTATTCAGCTGTTTGTTAGTTTGTCGTTTGACTGACTGAATGACGTTTTCATATATTAGGTATAGTCATATGATTTTCCGCTAGATTATTATCCACCACCATCGTCGAACAAAGACGATTTGCAAATTGCTAGTGCATCGATTAGTTATACGCCAGCCTATTACAATGCTTAGAATAGTAGACCAGTCGAATTAACTTATTTATTAAATATAAAATAAAGATTTTTATCAAATAATAAAACTAAGGATCTGTTGTATTTTTTCCGTACAATTGAATAGTGCAATTAGTTTTTAAGCATTATTTGAAAATTTAAACAAATTATTTACATTTAGTAAAAAAACGATGGTTGCGAAATTCATTTTTTGATTAATCCAATTTTTGAGCTTGTTTCTAAATGTGGACTGTATTTTACTTTATTATTGCCCAAGAAAGTATAACTCAAGACGAAAAAATTGCGACCTGAAAGAAGTCTCTACGACAATTTTCCAAAGGAGAATTCTAATTTGAAAAATATTTTTTTGGGCCGAAAAACGTGATTATCACTTAATATTTTTATTTGAAAAAAATTGTGGATATTTCAGACACAAAAAGGTATACTTTCACCAAGTTTCAATATAAAATTATTTTTGCGTAAATGAAAAATAAAAAACGATAAAAGCGGTTTATCGCATTTTACTCGGAGATTTTAAGGTTATGTGAAAAAAATCATTCATACAAAAGTTGTAGATCTTTTTATGATCTACATCTTTTCTATTGTACACTTTTCTCTCCGACGTCAACTTTCGCCGGAAATCGCAATAATCCAAAATTCCACCCCTTTTCACCCCCCAAATATATCTGGAAACACTCCTGCTCACGCATTTTTTTTTACCTTTATTATACGCCACTTTACCATTTCCAACTGTTCCCATCCTGTTAACAATTTTTTTCTTTGTAAAAGTGTAATTTGACTGGTCTATAATCTCTTGGGGTACCTACTTCAGTGTTAAACTATTACGGTTTAGTAGTAGATACTAAGTAATAGGTACTTAAACTTAATACATTGTAGTTTGAAAATAATATCAAAGCGTAGGCTTACAAACATTACACGCAGAAAAAATTAAACTTACCTACTTCAGCCATTTATCAACATCAAGCACGGCAAAGTTGCAAAATAAAAACCGAAAACTTGGTGAAACTTTTCCCGTGTAAAAAATTTGGAAAAGTTTATAACTATAAATATTATTAATTAATGCGAAAGTTTGTCTGTCGATCTACTGCGCTCGTCGATTTTGACGATAATATTTGGTACAGAGACAGTTTGGATCTTGGGGAAATACCTACAGGCTACTTTTGATCCTGGAATATCATAGATCTCCCGCGTGATTTATAAAATCCACGCGAACGATGGCGCGGGTATCATCTAGTCATATATATCTAATAGAACAAAAAAATTCCACTTACACAAAAACTTTTCCCATTTCACGTTTCCATTGACACAGATCCGAGTATAATGGTCATACGAGCTAACCCAACAGAGCACGGACACGCACAATACACAACGGTTCACGCTTGACGCTCGACAAGGACACCAAAGCGAAGATTATATTAATAAATTAAATGATATCAATATTATAGCACAGAATGAAGCCAATTATTAGCAATTGATGCAGAATTTGCATATGCATCCATTAAAATCTAAAATTAATTTAATTTTACTAATTATATACCCCTTACTTAAAAGATAGTTTTCAGTAATAGATAAAGATAAGCTGCCTAGGGTCTAGCAGAAAGTACCTAATTTAAAGCCCACGTTGAAGACTATCAGATAGGAAGTCAGAAAGAAATCTGGAACTGTACGACTGACGTAAACCACGGTTAAAACTGTAGGTACTGAACTTTCAGTTCCTCAGTTTCAAATAAACGCGCAAAATTAACTTTTCGCAGAATCCTACGCGACGCTCACTGTCTAGCCAAGTGTCTAGACGCGTGACTAAGGTTTAAGATGAACGCATGTAATTTAGGACGATTACAATATATTCGTCGGGTAATAGGTAATACCACGTTTAAGACACCATTAGCAACGCAAGTCGGTTTCACTGCCGCTGCAGGTCACACCGTCACGCGCTGATGCCGGCAGGTGACTGCCAGTAACGCACCGCGCGTGCCTTACTGCCTTTACGCTTATGCCACGATCAGACAAGAAGCAATGATGCCGCACGTGCATCTCTGCCGCTATGTCGTGTTCAGAAGTGCATTTCTCCTGCCGTGTGTTTTCTACCGGACTAATGTCGCCAATACTGTCGCTAAACAGAGCTCCATACGACAAAGAAAGGGATCGACCAGATTTTCCTAGAGTGCAGGAAGCAGTGTCAGATTGATGCATGCGTTCAAGTCACCAATGCAAGTCGGTTTCACTGCCGCCGCAGGTCACACCGTGCCACGCCGCGCGTACCTTGCAGCCGTTACGCTTATGCGGCTGCCACAGTCAGACCGTAAGCAATGATGCTAGTTTAGTTAGCGCACTAAAAGTAGTTGATTGCCTTTGCAAATGACATGCCCAAGTTATGATAGAATATAAAATTACACAAGCCGCAGCTGCATTGTATTAGTTGCAACTTGCAGCGAACGTCGCTTCAACATGAACGTGAAAATGTCACGTGTATGAAAAAACTCAAATGTACCCAACGGCGCTTTAAATGCTGCGAGTAAAATACGGAAAGTTGAATTACTGTATTGTTTACGATTAATACTGAATGTAAGTTGGAACAAAACGCATATATAATAAGTGTGGACATTTTCATATACTGGACACATCCGACACATTGGCCCAAGCATTGTAAGTAAACGATTAGCGTGCCGTGCTTCATATTATAGGTACCATAACTATGTAGGCGATAAGATCCCATCTAACTTCCTTGGGTCTGCTCTACTGTTCCGAAGTAGGTATGTTTGCACAGATTTGGTAAAGCTAAACCTATCTCTATGAGTTGACGGATAGATTCAGAGAGCAGTGCGATACTCACGCGGCCGAATTGCGTTTAGTGTGTCAGAGCCTTTACCGCTCGCGATTGTAATCGTACCTCAATTACACCGCCTTTGCATTGCATAAACGCTGATGATTAAATTAGATATGCATTGAACACTCGGTTTCGATTTTTTTGTTGTACCTGGTACTGGATTTTTTAACATAAATAGTACTTATAGAAGTATAATAGGTAAATAAAATAGATAGTAATAAACCAACGGATGAGATTTGATCCCAACTGTGTTAGGCTTGATAGCCTAGTGGTTGAGATGTCGTCGCGTCGGTGCCCTATTTAGGTGGTCGATGGTTCAAACCTCGGAAACACACCATATTTCGAAGTTGTTGTGTGCGTTTTTAATAATTAATTAATTATCACTTGCCCTAACGGTGAAGAAAAACATCGCGAGGAAACCTGCATGCCCGAGTGTAGGAACTTTATAATATTCTAAAAGGTGTGTGAAATCAGCACTTAGCCAGCGTGGTGGACTATGGCAAAACTCTTCTCATTCGAGGAGTCTTCATGCTAAGTAACTGACTGAAATGCTTAGATATTGTTCGTATTTCGGTCTTCAGCCTATAAAACCGAGACGATAGAGGCTAAGTATTTGTGGGACATTTTTTTTAAATCATAGAAATGGAAAGATTTATATGGTTCACATTATGTCAACCTCGCATGTAAAGTATGATTTATGAACGTGTCACAGACGAGGCCAGCGAGTTCAAAGCATGTAAAAACTTTATATGGCATAGGCCGCAAATGCATAAATCAGCCATTTTTGGTCACGACTACGAGTAGTAATAGATTTTATAGAGATAGTAGGTATTCTTGTCCAAAATTCCTTAGCGCCTGAAGAAGAAAGTCTTCGAATCGTGCGAGTTGCCAGTGATGACATACGGATCATAGATATGGTCGCTAACTTTGGGCCTCATATTATGAAAGCTCAGAGTCACTCAGAGTCAGCGGGCGGTGTAGAGAGCTACGCTCGTGGTTTCTTTACGGGACAAAATCAGAAATGACGAGGTCCGTAGAAAGACTGTAACTGGCACAGTTCCACGAGTTACGCAGTTCAAGTGGCAATGGGCGAGGCGCATAGTTAGAAGAACAGAGAGACGTTAGGGTCTAAATGTTACTAGATAGACGACCACACACTGCAAAGCGCAGTGTTAGCAAACCTCCCAGTCGGTGGACGGACGACATCAAGCTAGTTTCTGGGAGCCGCTTCTGCAATAGACTTATCCAAGATCCTGGATGTCTACGCTTGACGATGAAGACGGCGACGACGAATCCTAAGTCTTATTAACTTCAATGCCAGCCCACCTAGCTTAGTTACATACGTTTCGTAACTATTCTCTTTTTATAATCGTTAATGCTTTAGCGGAGAGACAAAAATAAGTGAATATAGTCTATGGTTAGCTAAAGCGTTAACGAGAAAAGACACGAAATGTATGTAATTTGACTTATGGCTACGGGGGTGGATAATCTTCGTACCTAAAGGTTAAACCAATAATGACGTATTTTCTCGGGTACATAAACCTGTAGCCTAGTAGTTAGGTTTTCGGTCTCCTATTTGGAGAGCCAGCTATGTCACACTACAGCCTATTAACGTCCCACTGCTGGGCATAGGCCTCCACCAGCTATGTAAATTGTATAAATAAAAAAGGTTTATATAATAGTATTCCCCTTCCCTCAATATAAATTCAAAAAAAAAAATTAATGTTAACTTTGGAAAGTGTAACAATAATTAATTATCAAAAAAACGAGCCAAACGCAAGTAACTGAGTACAGACTAATTTGCATACACTTGCTTGTTAATTAAGTTAGAATGTTTATTGCAACATTAAAAATTTCACTCGTAATAAGGTTTTTGTGATAAAATGTATGGCCTCAACTTATTTTGTAAATGTAATGTAATAACTTTGGAGTTGTATAAGATATTTAATGAATAAATGATTCTTAAGCAGACTTTCTCTTTTTTCTCAAATGTCATAAGCAAAAGGGCAAAAGTGATCAAAATCATGTATTATATTAATAAAATAATGATGTGTTGTGAGAAGCTATAAGGCAAGTGTAAATTCAAGATAGACTGTGATATTGATAGATGATAAAAATATCAAATAAGTATTGTTATGAATTTTTTAGGTTTAAAATCCAAATCAATAGAAACTACTGAACCTGAATGTTAGTAATAACTAACACAAGGATGAGCATTGCATGTACTAGTTATCAAAGATCTTCAACTAGACATACTGATTTTAATACAATGTTTAAGGTAATAAGTAATATTCGTATTTATAAAAACATGAAGTTTGGATTTTAAGCCTAAGTTTTTACGTAGTTATTGTAAATAAATACACAAAAATATTACTTAAATATAAACTACAATAAAAACCTGGTGTGTGGACGGTTTTGGTTGCATTTTTTGTGTATTTTAGGTATTTCGTCTGAAGATATCTTAAACTGGGGCTCGAATTCGTCTTCTTGATCCATCGTGGACTCAACGAAGGCAAAAATGGGACAAAATAACAAATTAAGATAGTAATACTTAATTTCATCTTGTACAAAAAAAAATCAACAATAATTAAATACAACCCTAACACCAAGTATATATTATTTAAAAAAAAAAGTATATAAACAATAATAATATGTATATTATTAGTTTAACAAATCATTGATAGCCGGATTCGAACTACGAACTTATAATTTTTTGTATAAGCCACAATCATCCCAAAAGCTAAAATAACAGCATCAAGCAGTAATAAAACACCGCATACTGAGAAACATTAAAAAATCAATAACGTTATGCGGTATTAGAAAATACCAATTTAGAAAACTGTCACTCGGCTATAAACAACAGCATAGGTTACTTACGATTACACTGCTGATTTACTCTGCCGGTGACTTGCGGACAGGTATTAAATTCTCAAAAATATCTTCACATTTCTATTTTTAGCTGTAGTTTCCTATTTGTGTTTAATTTTACTAAATCTAACTAAAATTTTGAAAGTTCTCCATATTTTTATTTCAAATTTAGCACACGCGCATCAGCTGTCAACTCTTTCTATAATTTATGGTCTGCACTCTGCGCCGATGCATTCAAAAACAATTAAATTACTAATAACGCGGCTAACAGACGATCTAACTTAGATGTGGCAGTTGGTTCCGACATAGTTGGTATCAATTTAGTTAGACCTCTCGCCTTCAAAATACGCTCAAAGCTCAGATTAAAGGTCATTGATCTGAGGCTCAAAGATAGTTCAAATCAGAGTTAACCAAGAGCATTACCTCTATGACCCAGAGATCATAGAGTAGTATGGTATTTATGGTATAGAGATTAGGTGAGGGCTTAGGTGAGGGCTTTGAATAGTATATACCTAATCAAAGGGTGTGGGTACCACAAAGAGTATAAATAATACAAATAATATACAGGTACCATTTTATTGTACGGCTGTAAAATACAATCTAACAATAAAATGAATTAAAACAATCTTTCCAGTGCCTTCTAGCTCCATCATTAGGCCCTGGAATCTGGATATCTGGGATAGAGTACTTGTCGAGACACCAAACTTGATGAACTTACGTCGTTTTAACCACGGAACAAAAAAAAGTTTTTTTGTTCCGTGGTTTTAACACAAAGTTCCCATGTCATTACAATAATATTATTGCATCGTCATCCGATTTACGTACAAACTTGCATTTCTGGCCAGTCGGAAACCGGGAAGTGGGTCAAATTTAACTTGTAAGATTTGATTTACAGACAGACACTGGGACAGGTGAAACTAAATAAAAGCTTGTATAAAAAAAAACAAGTAATTACTAATTACAATAATTAGGTACTTTTTATTATTAGATACAAACTTATACAGATAATAAAAGCAGAGGTTAATCTAAGCATAATAGCTGAGGTTGGCCTTCTTCTTGGCCTGGACCTCTAGAATCGCGTCCATAAAGTCCTCGTGAGTGACTGCGGTGGCGGAGCGACGTAGGGCGATCATACCGGCCTCGACGCAGACCGCCTTACATTGTGCGCCGTTGAAGTCGTCGGTAGAACGGGATAGCTCCTCGAAGTTTACATCAGGAGAGACGTTCATTTTCCTGTAATTTTTATAAATAACTTGTATGTCATATCATATATCATATATATATTATAAATGGGAAAGTCAGTTTGTTTGTTGGTTTGTCCTTCAATCACGCCGCAACGGAGGAACCGACCTGGAGAGTGACATAGGCTACTTTTTATCCCGGAAAATTAAGGAGTTCCCGCGGGAAACTCGGAAACTTAAATCACGCGGACGAAGTCGCGGGCATCAGCTAGTTCAAAATAAATATAATGAGAAACTTGGGATAGTCTCACATCATAGTCTGCCATAGCATAGTACTATCATAGTTATAGCTGAGAGTGGATTATTTAATGTTTTTAGATACTGGCAATTTGATTGATAGTGTTTAGACTAGATTTTGTTATGTTGAAATTATAATATCAGTCCATTAAAAACTCAAGGTAGTAAGTGGTACCTAGAATGGATCTGCATAATTCTTGCTCTGGCTTCTTCGTTGGGGTGCGGGAACTCAATCTTCCTGTCCAGACGACCGGATCTGAGTAAGGCAGGATCCAAGATGTCCACTCTGTTGGTGGCCGCTATTACCTAGATTTACAAAAAAGTATAAGCATCTCTCTCTATCACTTTTCTCATTGTTGAGGGCCACATCCCCTTCTATTAATCAAATAATGAGCCCGTCTCTACACTAAACTAAAATGACAGCTTTATTTATATTGCTATTAATTTCATAATAATCCCTGTTGAAAGGAACAACACTAGATTTAGAGCTATCATTTTTGGTTAGTTTAGTTTACGTGAGTGTGTTAAAGAATCAACCAAAATATTGAGGTTTTCTTGGGATCAGTGCAGTGAATTTATACTACCATCTAATTCTAAGGCCTGCATCGCCAAAAACCAGCTAGTCTGATTGCAAGCCAAGCAGTAGACTATCAATCAATCAATTATAAATAAATATTATAAATGCGAAAGTTTGGATGGATGGCTGTCTGGATGGATGTTTGTTACTCAATCACACCCCAACGACTGAGTGGATCTGGCTGAAATTTGGCACAGAGATAGATTATATTCTGGAATAGCACATAGGCTACTTTTTATCCCGGAACATTAAGGAGTTCCCGCGGGAACAAAAAAACCTCAAAACATGCAGACGAAGTCGCGGGCATTCACTAGTTTTAAAATAAAGGGCAATATGAAACAAGGCCATGGATATAATTTCCATACTAATACTAATATTATAAATGTGAAAGTGTGTTTGACTGTCTGCTATAAGTACTTTCATGGCCCATCTGTTCAGCCAATTTTGATGGAATTTAGTATAGAGAATTTTCCAGTTTTGTTAAAATTTGGTATTCCAGGGAAGGATATCTCCTTCCCTGGAATCCTAGCCTATCGGCTAGGAAAACAAAAATACATTAATCCTTGCGTGCATCATTGAACTCTGAAGGCCAGTTTTACCTTAATATCAGCAGTAGAGCTGAACCCATCAAGTTGGTTGAGCAGTTCCAACATAGTACGCTGCACCTCACGGTCACCAGCCTTTTCCGAGTCAAACCGCTTGGTACCAATGGCGTCTAACTCATCAATGAATATTATAGCTGGGGCCTTCTCTTTGGCCAGGGCAAATGCATCGCGGACCAGTTTTGCACCATCACCTGTGAGAGATAAAATTTAAAATTTTATAAATAATAATAATTAATAGAAGTAAAGTAAACAGTAAAGCAAATTGATTTGCCCCATTATAAATCATGTTATTGGTCTTCAATTATAAATTGTTTGTAGAGTAATACCTAATGATAATTTTTATTTTAATAGATATTTATGATAGAGCAAAAAATTTAAGAAAAGGCGTACTAAAGATCTGGTACACAGAGATGTCTCTCAATTATTGTCTTTGTTTGGGCTTTTTTAAGTTAAATTGTAATTTTGATGTACCAGTTATATTTAACTGATAACTGGTATTTAACTAAAACACCACCCGGGCATACTTTCTTTATCATAAATTAATATTATGTATACTCTCATAAGACAAAAAATCACATTAGGATTGCTCATAGACAGCTTATTATTATCTACAATCTATATAATATACCCACCAATAAACATCTGCACCAACTGTGGTCCAGCTAGCTTCAGGAAAGTAGACTTGGTCTGTGCGGCACAAGCCCTTGCCAGCAATGTCTTGCCTGTTCCAGGGGGTCCATATAGTAACACCCCCTTTGGAGGGTGTATGCCAAGGTTCACAAACTTCTCTTTGTGTGTCATTGGGAGGACCACTGCTTCAATCAGCTCCTGCAATTCAAATTATTTGAGAATAAAAGTTACACATAGTCTAATGAGTTAAGTTAGTACTAATGAGTCTTTAGGGTTATTGAAATTTTAATATTGTGTGTTTTTGTTACATCACAACAAAAGTTTGATATAGTACACAGCATATAGAAAGCAGTGATGTCTGCATCATCACTTACCATCAGGTGAGATCGCAGTCAAGGGCTAACTTGTAGTGAATAAAAAAAAAGGTGTGATCGATTTTATTTATAAATAGATGATTTCATCTATATAGATTTTTAAAATCCTGTAGTAGTAAAGTAAAAAGTAGCCCATGACTACCTCCAGATTGTAAGCAACCTCTCAACTAAATTTCATCAAAATCAGTTACGATAATCAGGAATCAAGTCCCAGGAAAAGGTTACAGATAGACATAAATACACTTTCGCATGCATAATATTAGTATAGAAGTCTGGATATACCTGAATTTGCTTATCCAATCCACCAATATCTGAGTACTGCTCTGTAGGCCTCTCATCGACCTCCATAGCCTTAACCCTGGCGTCATATTCAGCCGGCAGTGTCTCCAGAATCAAATACGAATCCTTGTTAACACCAACCAGGTCACCCGGCTTCAATTTTTCCGCGTCAACCAATCCGATGACTGGTAGAAAATAAGTTTGACGCGTGGAGGTTTTAATAACTGCGCATTTCCCTTTCCTCTGAGAATCAAGGTCTACGACTGCCCCGTCTTCTTCCTCTTCTTGAGGGTCTACGTCCAGTAACTCGATCACATTTGAGACCAAGTACGGCAGGGTCTTATTAACTTTGATTTTCTCTGTGTTTTCTTTGATCTTGTCGTTCTGCGCTTGTAGCTCGTGGGTAATTCGCATCACCTCGCTCTTCATGATCTTTATTTCATTGTCTAGCAACCGAGTCCGGCTTATGATTTCGTCTGTGGGCATACGGAGAACTTCCTCGCTGAGCGCTTCCTCGCCGTCCTCCCATATTGATTTGTCTTCAAGTGCTGTGGCCATTTTCGATATTTGTATGGAATTATTGTATTTTACGGAGTTTAATTCAGGATGTTTAGAAAATTGAAATTCACAATACAGTACACTCCAAAAGCAAAACTGAATTGTCATTGCAATTTAGGGTTAACTGCAGTAAGTTGTGAATTCCTACCACTGCACAATAGGCTTTCGTTCGAAGTAGTCTAAGCAAAAAGAGTGCCCTTTGACAAATTTTTATTTTATCTTTCTAGATTATCACTTACCAGTTAATTGTTGGGATAACCTTGTGTTGTGGGATAAGTAAAATTTGCAAAAATATTCTACTTTATTAGTGGAAGTTTTGAATAATGGCAATTGTCTTCCACGGACTATTGATATATTCCCTATGTTCCGATATACACTGAGAGCACTGTTCAGTGCTCTTACTGGGGAGAAATTCGTTCCGCTATGGAGTGACAGTATAGTGCCGCAGTATCCTAGGGAATTGGGAAATATATGACGTCATAAATCGTCGCCATTTTTGTACTGTGAGCACTGGCGTTTTCGAGGTAAGGTGCTCTCAGTGCTGACTGCGTTCCGTTTTAACAGTAATCAGTATAGTAGCTAACTATAAAGAAACGGCTTCGCAGTATACTAAATCGACGTCACACCTTGCAATGCTTGCAGTGTATATCGGAACACACCCGGACTATTGAGTTTTGTCAATGGTCAATTGTGAATTATGACATTGAGAGCTGTCACGTCACACGTGATTGACGATTGACATTGACCGACCCGACAAGCGACAACGACATTTGACATCAGAGCCCGTTTGACATTTATTGCTTTGCTTGGGCAGGTTGTGTTTGCGAAATTGCGCTAGAATTTCGAAATAATATTTTACGTTTGTTACGATTTGTAAGTGCTAACGTAGCATATTGTTAAAGAAAAATTACAAGAAAATGGCTTTCTCCATATTACTACGCAAACCAGGTAGCCTGTATGAACATACTATCATTTTCTTATCGAAACAAAATTACATAACACTTGTTTTTGTTGAATGAATTGGGTCTTTTACTGGAAGGTAAAAAATACTTGTATTCAGAACCAGTTGTGTTATCAGTAAGTTAATGGGCCTTTCCATTAAGTGAGTAATGCATATTGGCTGCTGAGTATAATGTTCTTGGTAAGGTTAGGGGAGTATAATAGTGGACATAAATTAATACAAAAAATAACTAAGTATAGTAAATAATGAACAGGAAAATATTTTATTCTAGGCTAGATGTTTTTTTTTCCTTTGTTCGAACCGCGTTTTCTAGGCAAGCGCGCTTCACCTTATTGGCCAGCATCACTACTTCCGGCAAGTCTGATTGCAGCCACTATAAATTAAAAAAAAAATATATCATCTCCAGTATCTCAACTCATCGCTAGCGCAATACTGAGCAAGGGTCTCCTGTTTCAATGTATGAGATGGGTTTAGACTTTAGGCCATATCCATTACCTACCTTCCGATGCCTCACTGGCACAGGGTTGAGCGCTGTTATCTTAACGTGAAAAGGTCCCTGGTTTAATCCCCGGCTGAATCAATTTGAGAATTTATAATTTCTGAATTTTCTCTGGCCTGACCTGGTGGGAGGCTTCGGCCGTGGCTAGTAACCACCCTACTGACAAGATGTGCCGTTAAGCGATTTAGCGTTCTGGTACGATGCTGTTTAGAACTATATTAAGGGTATAGGTTTAATATAACTGCCATAGCCTAACTAACTAACATGTTAGCCCGCTACCATCTTCGACTGCATCATCACTTACCATTAGTTGAAATTGCAGTCAAGGGCTAAGCTAAATTGTAGTGGATAAAAAAAACTATAATATTACCTGTTTCAGCTTGCACAGGCCCTCTGATGCAGCAAGTGATGAAGCTGGCAGCACAGCCTGCCGTCAGGCCGGTGACCCAGAACACCCTCCAGTCACTGAAGAGCACTTTGTTGAAGACTGAAACTACACCTATCTTGAACTCGGTAAGTGACTTTCAGGTTATCCACTTTTATGCCAAGGAAATATTTGCGTACCTATCTCAAGGATGCGTGCATGATTGAATCTTGCAGTGATGAGGTGGTGTCCACGAATTATCTATTTAAGGCGCACATGCATAGGTCGACTTTCATACATTTTTCTGTTCGATTATTCTTGAAGAATATACATTTTTTAATTTTTTTTATTTGTTTTATGATTTCTTTAGGGCATTTTACAGACGCAAGTTTCATGACAGGCAAATATTTACATTATTTATAATTTATAATCGGCATTCAAAAAGTGTCAGATTTACGCATGTGTGAGGTGTGAGGTTTACATTCGTCTTATAAGATGTCGCCCGTGTCGCCTAAATAATGCGTCAAAAAAATATATTTGAGCGCCATCTATCATTATACTGTAAAAAGTACTTCGCTGTTACATGCTATAAAATTTTATAGGATAAGGGAAGTTGAATGAAGGTTCATATCTAAGCACGAGAATTGTGGAAATTTACACAAACGAGTGAGATTCATAAATTAAATATTAGGTATTAGGTCGTCGCACGCGCTCGTGTATTCCCCTAGCCCCTAGCTAAGCACGAGCATTGTGGATTTATTTAATTGTATGGCGTTTACATACAGTTTATTATGCGTTTCTATAAAAAGAACGCTTATTTCGCTCGTTTAGCACCACGGGGACACATGCAGGGAGGTAGACGGTAGTTCCTGCGTGGATTGTGTATTGCGATTATTTACCTACTTAGGATTTGTAGAGTTCAAAATGAACCAAATAAACAAGACATTTGGCAACATAATATAGGAAACGTAAATATTCCAATGCGCCTATGTAACTCCAGGTCCTCAACTATTCCCATGCAAAAAATAACCTTAAGCTCGATCCGTACCTCTGTTGCGGCTTGATTGAAGGACAAACCAACAAACAAACACAGTAGGTACCTATCGCATTTATAATATTGGTAGGTACCTATGAAGTATGATTATAATTTATATACATACTAGCTTTTGCCCAGGGCTTCGCCCGCGTGAATAAAATGTAGCCTAAGTTCTAAGTCAGGCTATAAGCTATCTCCATTCCAAATTTCAGCCAAATCGGTTCAGTAGTTTTTGCGTGAAAGAGTAACGAACAAACTTACTTTCCCCCTTGTAATATTAAAAGTATGATAGGTACCTATGCTTACCTATAGACCTACTGTTTACCCGCGTGGATTTTAGTTTTTTAGTACTTACATACCTACCTATCCCCCGGGAACTGTTAATTTGTCCGGGATAAAAATGGCCTATACTCTATAATTATGTTAATCCAGAGTAAAAGCTGTCTCTATTTCAAATTCCAGCCAAATCGGTTCAGTACCTAAGTAGTATGTAGGTACCTACCTACCTAATTATTGTGTCGTGAATAAAAATATATATAAAACATATCCAAACAACCATTTTAATATTTGATATTTTCATCTAAGTTTATAATTATTTACTTACTATCCAATGAATTCTTACTAGCTGATGCCCGCGACTTCGTCCGCGTGGTTTGAGTTTTTTGTTATTCCCGCGGGAACTCCTTATTTTTCCGGGATAAAAAGTAAGCCCGTGTCACTCTCCAGGCCCTCAACTATGCCCATGCCAAAAATCACGTCAATCCGTTGCTCCGTTGCGGCGTGATTGAAGGACAAACCAACAAACAAACACACTTTCACATTTATAATATTAGTATGATTTACCAATACTTTTTTTGCATTGTGTGATAAAAACAATCGCCTCGCAGCCGGTACCTAACAAGAAGTAGGTGTAGGTACCTACACAAGACAACGCCGCGCGAAAGAAGCGCCGGCCGCCGCCCGCGCCACACGAGTATACCTATAGTTGCCCGCGCTGCCGGCCGAAGGCTGAAGCTAGTACCACAGTATTGGTATCTACTATCTACCAATACTGTGCTATAAGTACGATCCGCGACTGCGAATATAGCTAGGAAAATGGAGTTTTATTCGTTAGTACTAACTAGTAACTACTAACTATGTGGGTGGTAATCGACTCAAATTAGGTAGTGGAGCATTATTCAAGTTGGTTACCTACTGATTTTGATACGTCTAATTAGAATGGAATTCAAAATAATTGCGCATCGCTAGCCGAAGCGGCCTCTATAGTCCGGGAGGCAGCGGCACAAATTTCGGGTCATTTCCTCCTGTTTTTATTTTTTGAATATCTGCATGAGTTATGTATGCAATATGTACCGTACCTATGTCTAATAAGTATATATGACTGCCTCGTTGGTGTAGTGGTTAGCATGTTCGACTACGGCCGACGAGGTCCCGGGTTCGAGTCCCAGGTCGGGTCACAACAAGTATTGGGGTTTTCTGACAAGAAATTCTCAGTACTAACCCGGAGTTAGGAAGTTGGCGGTGTTTCACTCCTGTGCCTCGGAGTGCACCTGTGGTTGCGCACACACTTGTGCACTATAATATCTCCCGCGCAGATGGCTAATCTCTCAGGAGATTGGCCGCCGTGGCCGAAATTCGGTCGGGAGGACATTATTCATTATTATTATGTCTAATATGGTCGTAATAGGGTTGCGATTCCTGCAGAAAATTCATAAAAAATCTCCTAGCTTCTGGCATGAAACTTGCTCAACACATTAATTTGAACTTAAAATGTGTAAAAAATATCGTCTTCCAGCTGAATTCCTCAACTATGTATTCCATCCATCAACATTTTTTATTACGAAATGTGTGTGTACGGCCAAGTGCGAGTCGGTCGAACTTGCTTATCTCCGAAGTTTACCAATCCAAAAATACAGAAGTTAAAAAGAATTGTACAGAAGAATGAAAAATGTATAGATTGGAGTGAAATAACTGGTAAACTGATGTTAACAAACTTTATATTATCTATTTCTTTGACAAACTGAATTAATTGTAAAGCATATCTTGTATTTTATTATATTCTTGTATCGCTAACAAGGGTTTACGATGGCAATAATGTCATTGTATCTGAATTTGAGACTAGAGAAGATTTATTGCAAGTGAGTAAATAGGTATTTAAGCACATCCATATTAAGTAATATTATATATAAGAAAATGTGTCTGTCTGTCTGTCTGTCACGCTTTAACTGCCCATCTTTTCAACCGATTTTGATATTAAAGTCAAAGTCAAACCATATATCTTCAAATTGGTACCTGCAAAGTACTTTTTGACCGTCTATTTTACAAAGTATAAGATGTGATGGTGATAATTAATCAAATCATCCTTCAACTTCGGTATGAGTCGTAAAATGCTAATTTGAGTACCCATCAAAATCTGATTGCAGAATGATTTTACTGGTTAGTCAATATTTTTACCAGAAACTTTTATTTCTTTGCCAAATTGAATCAATATTCTTGCAAAATAAAAATTCTAATTCTAATTCAATATAAAATGTACCTATTCTGATATTACAGACTAGCTGATACCAGCAACTTCGTCCGTGTGGATTTAAATTTTTAAACATGCCGTTGGAACTCTTTGATTTACTGGGATAAAAAAGCCTACCTTATTCTTCATATTTTTTAATATATACGTGCCGTGAAAATAATCACGCTGATCCGTTGCTTCGTTGCGACGCGATTGAAATACAAACTAACAAATGTGCAATTTGTCACTTTTCCATACTCACATATTTTTATTCTATAATAATATTAACAGGTGACCCACCCCAGATTCGCACTTGTACCTAGTGTCTTTACTTAATGGTTAAACCTAATTTTGTATTGATTGGCTGTTATCCGTCCGGACTTCATCTCCGAACTATTCGTCAGGTCTTCATAAAATTTACTTAATAGTAGTACAATCTTTCTAATAAAGAACGAATTGTGTAAATCGGTTCAGATTTGGCTGAGTTATGGAGTATAATTGACAAATTATAAATTTATATAATTAAATTAATTAATAAAAGTCTCAAGGCTCTATGTAGAATTTCCATTAACATGCGCTATTTTGCTCAGAAATTATAAAATTACTACTATTGCAGAAGATTTTATTAGTTGCTTTCAACATTACTAACTGCTGTAAGACTACTACCATGTTATTTAAATAATCAGTCTTCCTGCAATCGGCGCCTAAGGAGTCAATTTTGAGTGAATGCTCATAACCAATCCGTTGAGTAGAAGCGGCATTTGAAGGTAAATACTGAATTAATGTATTTCATACATCATTTTTAACATAGTTTTCTTCATATTTTACTTGAATGTAGTATTGTTTTCTAGTAAAGGTCGTAAATTCTTGAAATACATATGCAACAAAATATTGCTGCCGTGAATTCGTTACGGTCCTTTGAGTAACTCTTTCGAAATTGTCAGTCAATGGTACAAATAATTACTCAATGGATATCAATCATTTATACATTTATATACTGTTACTCAATCATTCATACAATGTGATTTTACATACTATAAATTGGTTGGAAGTTGCACTTATATTTTTTAGATGTCATTTTACATATTTTAAGTACAAATTAAAGAATAAAGAGTTTAAAATACCCAAAAGTACCTACTACGACTATTATAATTTTATGGTAAGAAAGTGTGATAATTCACTTAACATTGTGATCAGTGCCCTTACTTTTCCTTTGAGTAATTGTCAAGGTTCCACTGACAAACTGTCCTCTCAAAAAACTGTCCTCTCAAAAATATTGCATTTATGCTTATAATATTGGCCATTTATCATATATATAAGTTATTGTTATGTTATATTGAAATAGATATTTTTTATCGTAACTCGCAAAAACAAAAACATAAAAGATTGTCTATTTCAGAAGAAATATAGAAAAATATGACTTTAATTTGTCATTATTGTGTTATATTGTCATTACGTTAGTCAAAAGAACTAAAATTATCAAATTTTGATAGCGTTTCTATTATTTTATGTTTTCCGTCCCATTTTTCTGATTGACATGATTGGTAAGTCTAATAAAAACTTCTGTGAATCTTATTTAAAATGCTTTTTTTAAGTACATTTGTGAGTTAAAGTTCTGTATCTGAATGGAATAATTCTCCGTCGATTCATTTTAAAATGATTATTTTTACTATAATTTAACATAATATTTATAATCAGTGCTATTTCTCATAAAGATAAATAAGTAGGAAACACAAATCTATCAATAAAATAACAAAACATGGTAAAAAAAAATCATCGATTTTGAATCATGTAGTTAACACGTTAAAAAAAACGCCCCAACTATAGTGTTATATATTTTTGGAATCTACTCATCAATTTCTAGATGATGATCATATAGTTAATCTTATTTTCGAAAAAAAAACAATTTTAGTCTTTAATGCGGGACCATGGTCACTCCATCATTTATTTTTAAAATTTTACTAGCCTATGTCACCCGGAATAAGCTAGGGATTCTAACGATACCGCATTTATCAAAATCGGTTCAGGCGTATAGAAGTTATGGTGGAATATACAAACTCACATACATACATACATACATACATACATACATACATACATACCTACGTGAACCCTGAATACAATATACTCCTTTTTTCAGGCAGTCGTATAAAAACATTTCGTTTCCTCTTGGTCTATAATATCGCGGTGATAATTTCTTATTTCGCTCTTGCGCGTAAATCACGCCGCATCAGTAGGGTTGCCACTTGCCACCCATACCCGGTTCTTGGTCTCTCGAAAATTTAATTATAAGCCGGCACTCTGTCCGAAATGATAGTTACGAATTAAATCGCATTAATGAGTACTTGTTGCTTAATTACGCCACTACTATTGAACCGATTTGGCTGAAATTTGTTATGAAACTTTTTATCCCGGAAAAAACCATGGTACTGGAACTACTATATTTTCACAACTTTTGAAGAAAAAAATAATATTTTTAACTGACTTCAAAAAGAGGTTATCAATTCGACACGCATAATATTCCGTGTGTAATATTATTGGAACTTCAAAATATTCACATAAATGACAATCTATTAGGGCTTCCAAACATAATGTTTGTCCATGCATTTCTCCGAAAATATGCGACCAATCGTTTTTTACTGGCTTACATTTAATTCAACTTAGATAACAGTGCAAGTTTCATTTGAGTTTGTTGTGAGCTCTTCTTATACCAGGGCGCGTTTGGAACCCTCGTAGCTTTAGTTTTAAGATACCGTAACCGATTATCACCATCATGTTTTTTTTAAAGTAAGTAATTTTTAACGTCAATAAGTGTACCTACAGTGTACCTATATTGAATAAATGATATTGACTATTGACTATTGACTATTATTAGTTTCGATAGTTTTCAAGATTTGGGCAATTGTTCGTTTTCAGTAAGTATATTGAAATTTGAAGTAGCTTGTTTTCCAAAAAAAGTTGGCAACCCTAGCCGCATTATTGTCACCCGTCCCCAGCAAAGACACCCTACCGGCAAAGCCGTGCTGCCAAGCGATTAGCGTTCCGGTACGATGCCATGTAGTAACCAAAGGGGTATAAAGTATGGGTTTAATAAAAACTGCCATATTATCCCTACTAGGTTAGTCCGCTTCTATCTTAGACTGCATCATCACTTACGACCATCTCACATGGTGGCACCATCAACCATGTGAGATTGCAGTCAAAGCAAAGTTTATCTTGTATCCGAATTAAATAAAAAAAATACTAAGCAAAACTAGGCAGTTTTTGTTTAAATGCCATCTAGTTCAATTTTATAGTAAACAATTCGTAGTTTATGTTAGAACCACAGAACTTGGATAGCAATCATGATGTCAGTGTGTGCGTGGGGGTTGCGTATATACAGTAATCGATATGACAGATTTTTATTAGTGGACTATTTGACTAAATGGCTCCGTTTTAAATTAAACTAATGATGTGATAAAATAATACGCATTGATATACTGGCGCAAGCGTAATCAGTTTTAAAATCAGTGCATAGGAACTTTGCGAAAATATCAAAAACCTGTCAAAAGCCCTAACAACGCCATCTAGCGGGAAACTGTCCGGGAGAAGACGTTGTGTTGACCCTTAAGTGGGAAAATGATTGAAAAAAAATTTTCATGGACTGATTATCGACTAGCTGATGCCTGATGCTGATGATTCGTCAGCGTGGTTTAAGTTTTTTTTTATGCCTGCAGGAACTCCTAAATTTTTCCAGGATAAAAAGTAGCCTCCAAACTCAAACTCAAAGTATATTCATTCAAATTAGGTACACTGTTCACTTATTAAAGTCCAATTACTTATAAAACATGGTGCAGATAATAAGTTACGGTATCTTAAAACTAAAGCTACGAGGGTGCCAAATACGCCCTGGTCTGAGAAGAGCCCACAACAAACTCAGGCAGGATTTTTTTAGTATCACCATCTCACAAATACCGTAAATTACTTAACTAGATTTATAATTATAGCAATTGCATAATTAGCCGTTGGAAAGCTGCTCCAGGTCTTCAACTATGCCCATGCAAAAAATCACGTCGATCCGTTGCTCTGTTGCAGCATGATAAAAGGACAAACCAGCCACCACCACCACCACTACAGCCCATTAACGTCCCACTGCCGAGCACAGGCCTCCTCTCTCATAGGAGAGAGGGAAATAGAGCTTAGACCCACCACGCTGCTCCAATGCGGGTTGGCGGGCTTTAACGACTATTATCATGTTAGTGATAATAACCGGGACCGACGGCTTAACGTGCTCTACGAGGCACGGGGGTGAAACACCGCCAACTTCCTAACTCCGGGCTAGTGCTGAGAATTTCTAGTCCGAAAAACCCAACACTTATTATGGCCCGACCCGGGACTCGAACCCGGGACCTCGTCAGCCACAGTCAAACATGCTAACCACTAGAGTCTAGACCAACGAGGCAGTCAAAGGACAAACCAACACATTTATAATATTAGTATGATTCTAAACCAGCCCTGAAATTAATGTAGGTCACCAAAAATTAACCCTAGATATATCTATTAATTCCAGGTCCGCTCCTTCCGGACAACCGCCATTAGGTTTGCGGAGGGCAAGTCAGGCGACCACTCCAAGCTGTGGGTGATAGAGAGAGTGACGTCAGCAGCACTCATCCCGCTTATCCCCCTTGCACTGATCGCGCCGAGCAAGATACTCGACTCTGCACTTGCTGTCATCATGGTGGCCCATAGCTTCTGGTGTGTATCAGATTGTGGTGTGTGTCAGATTTAGTTTGTCAAGAAATTCTCTTTTCATTATTATAGCAGAACTTTTTTAAATGATGGTAGCAGGCTAACCTGTTAGGGGTACGGCACCCCTTATCGGTTTTCGCCTGAAAAATGGCGCCCTCAAAACAGCTTTACTGTTTGGGGCCATTTGAGCGTTACTTACGTCCAAAGAAATCCAAGTTACTCACAAGTCGCAATTAAGGGCTCGTGCAGCATGCCGGCGATATCGCGCGGTTCTGTCCGCAGCGACGAATCATGCAGTATGGACCACCAGTGTACTGTGATTTGTCGCTGGAAGTAGCTGCGACCCGAGTCGCGCGATATCGCCGGCACGCTGTATGAGCCTTTAGTTGCGACTTGAGAGAAACTTAGATTTTTTTCGTAGCATGAGCCGTAAAGTATTAGTTAAGAAATATTTTTTAAAAATGAATCGAGGTTTATAAAAAGTAGATCTATAGCACTAAAGACTTTATACTTTAAAATCATTTTATCTCTAAAAAATATGGCTGTCCCAAAACAGCTGTTCTGTTTGGCGGCCATGGAGTATAAAAAAGCTTAAAAAACATATTTTTATCATGTTTTCAGGGGCTTAGAAGCGATTGCAGTGGACTATGTCCGTGCGAGCATCTTTGGGCCAGTGATCCCTAAAATTGCCATCGGCCTGGTATATCTTATCTCCATTGCAACCCTGGGAGGCCTGTTCTACATCATCACACACGATATTGGCATCGCTAACACGGTCAGACAGTTCTGGTCCATCAAGGCTGGGCAGAAGGCGTAAGGATGCAATGTTCTAGCAATAAGGCTACATATAGACTGGTCCACTCTTAAATAGGTATGCTCGAAGCCTATATAAGAGCAATAGGGCTAATTATGACTGCCCTGTATAGTGAAAGATGAGATTAGAATTTTGGAGACTGACGACACTAGAGATTATAAAACTCAAGGCTAAACAAAAAAAATTAATACGCTTGGGGATAACTGACCTTTTTTTTTTTAAATTTCCGCCATGACGATAATAATATTACTTCCTATAAATAGTTCCTAAAAAGAGTGAACCAGCCTTGCGTAAACTTATTTAAAAAACCTTTCTGTTGGTGGCAACACCGATTTGTAATTTATTGTGCTGTACACTCTGGTACATACCTAATAGTAAATGTTTTAGAATTTTAAGCGTAAGTAGCTGTTGTAAATTGTACAAATTTGGGTTACGCCTTATTTTTATTTGTTTATTATTTTTAAAATCAATAAGCAATATTATTTTGTAATATTGTTTTTCGTTCAGCTAAACGGGACTGATAATGATGAAGTTAGATAAAAAAAAATGGTTGTGACGAGTGTTAATTCTGTTTTTCTTACATCTGATAAAAAAAATTTTTAATGCTCTGGATTCCAGTATTTCAACCTTGATATCATTTTATCTATCACATATTTTCACGACATTCGTTACAACTTCTGAAATTCGGTATTATTAATCATAGTCTTAATTATTATTTTAGTTAAAAATCTACTAAACTTACCGTTTTTGAAACAACTTCGTAAGTTTTATTCCTTTGCAAAAGGAGAAAAAGTGTTTTATTATTGAAAATAAATTGTTTGGATCTTTTGGTGTAAAATTGTACTTAAAATGCAAAGCAAAATTAGTTTCCTGATGAGGTTGTTTTAATCATTAAATGATGTAAATAATTGTTTCATTCTCTGTACGTTTTCATAGAGTAGGTAAGTATTTTTTTTTGAATCTGACTTTGGCCATTTTCAGATAAAGGAAACCAAGCCTAAGTTGTTTTCTTTTTAAATAAAATTATTAAAGATTGGAAATTATGGAAGATTTTTTAATAAACTAAACGGTGATAAAAATCGAAATTTCTTAGTATGAAATTTATACTAAGAAATTTCGATTTTTATATATTCAATATAAATAGTGACGAAATCTTAAAATCGAGATTTCAGCTCTTAGGTACTTTTTTAAGGATAGCAACAGTTCGTTCTTCCTAATTTTCTAAATCTGAGGTTAAAATATTGGTGTAGGTAATAAATGAATTAATAACGCAATCTTCTTTTAAAAAATTTAGTTTGTCAATAAAAAAGATCTTTAATTTTAATGTTACCGTTGGAGCTTATTGAATAAACTGTGAAGCACATTTTTGTGTTAATTTATTAAATTTTGTATTAGTTGGAATTAATGTTGTTTTTATTTAAAATTAACCATAAGCTGACCTGACATTACTTGCCTCTAAAAAATCTTTTGACGTGGAAGTTCCAAGTTTCTCTCTCACTCTCTTCATCCATTAAACAGCTCGGTGAAGGTCGTGGTTATATACGGATCTTAGACTATTACACATGTCTTCATTTTTATTTTTTTTATAGATATGACTTGAGAAATCTGCCTGATTTTCATACAAACCTTCATCTCTCTCTGTGGTGGAACTTTTGAAAATCGTAAAATACGTTTTATTCGTAAGCCGAAATAATTATTACATCATATTTTTTGAAATAGAATATTAACAAACATCATAGAAAAGAAAATATTGATAAAATAATTCTTTCAATAATAAGTAAGACCTTCCTGGCGTAGTGTTGAGCGCACAGAAATTGGAATCCTTTTATTGAGCGCTGTTTTGTTATAAGCGGGAGGGCCGGGTTCGATCCCCGGCAGGGTCAATTTGGGAATTTATAATTTCTGAATTTTCTCTGGTCTAGTCTGGTGTGAAAATCTAAATAATTACATAATTGAATGATGTGGCGCGATAAGTTAATTTGATACTATAGTAACTTAACAGGTAAGTAGGTACTAAAATAAACAACCAAATATAGTATTTTGTAAAATAATTTATTTTATAAATTATAATAAAATAAGAATTAAAAAAAAAATATCCATTTAAATAACCGATAGTTAATTATTATAGTTTTAAATACAAATTGTATCTATTTGTTTGCAGAAACTATTCCTGAACTATACAGAATCAGCATAATCTGTATATAAATGTAATAATATGTATGTAATATATTATATAAGATAATCAACCTACCTTATTTACAATATGAATTTAACGTTCTGCTAAACTCTCCAACCTCGAAACAAGGGTATTGATTGCCGTTTTTACTACTATTATGGTTCTTTTCCATCTATTCCGTTCTTTTTAAAGTTAACCGAATTGGCTTGTTAACGTTAGATCGATAACCGAATGCATCGGCCATATTCGGTTTTCAGCCAACAGCAAGTCTGCCGTATTCGGTCATCGAAGTAATGTAAGTTTCCATAAAGTGGTTATGACCGAAATCCGAATACGTCCAACCGGAACATCGTTTACACTAGATCGGCCACCGCAAACGGGCCATCGAATGCGGCCAACCGAATTACAGTTTACATTAGTCTGTGACCGAAAACGGCTTTAATCGAACCGACCTAATGTAAACGCGCCATTAGTTTAGTTTAGCGATCGTGTATAACATAATTAGCTACATTGGCCTAGTACGAAGGTACCATTTGACGTTGTGGCCAATTTTTGTATAACACAATCTCTAATCTAAACCAAAATATCACCTCTAAATCTAGTTCTGTTTATTTATTTTTGCAGAGCGTAAGGGAAGGGAAAGGGTTAACAATATTTTTTTACGCTATCATTTTAATTTAGTTTAGATATTGTGTACAACAGAATCAGCCGAATATAGTTAACTTACACATTTTTAGTCAAATTCACACATTAACATAGCTAGCACACAATTCGTCCACACAAGGCTAGGTCCGCACTACGTTTGTCTGTGAGCATTAGGCGTCGTCCGCACATGGCGGCGGTAGAATATGTCGAGCGCCTGCCATTGCTTCGTGTGTAACAGTATGTGAGGGCGGCGGGCCTTCATGTATTCTACAGCTTGGTCGGGCGACCAGCCGTTTCGCTGAAACCAAATTGCACAAGTTACCACAAGTTAGTTATATATTTTAACGTTTAAAATATTTTAACTTTACTGGTTAAACTCACGTGTTCTGTCGGAAAAGTGCTCGGCTAGTTTCGAACCCGTCCGGGGCCGGCGCCGGGGCTCTTATTCATGAGCCTGGGATGCATGGATGGATGGATGGATGTTCGTTACTCAATCACGCCCGAACGGCTGAACGGATTTGGATGAAATTTGGCACAGAGACAGATTATAGTCTGGAATAGCACATAGGCTACTTTTAATCCCGGAAAATTAAAGAGTTCCAGCGGGCACTAAAAAACCTCAATCCACGCGGACGAAGTCGCGGGCATCAGCTAGTTTATTTATTAAAAAAAATAAGACTTGTAATGTATTCTGTGTGTGTTGGAATACTGTTTTCATTTATGTAATAAGATGTGAATACAAATTAAGGGTGCGTATTAGGAAGACATAGAAACTCCATATTAATTTGTATTCCTAATATTCATATATTTTAGGACGAACGTAAATTTAAATATGTGTGTGACATGTTATTTACTTATTGGACTTCAAATAAAATACTCACCAACATTTTATGGCATATAATTTATTGATTGCTAGTTATAATTATGATTATTCTAATCATTATAATTAAATGACAAATGCTAATGATATAAATGAGTGGCGTGACAGTCGCGATGATTTTTTGCGCACTAGATTATACGATTGTTAGATTAATGTATAATGAAAAGAAGGTAAATGATGATGGAGCGAATTGTACGGCTGGACTGACCTTACTCATAAAGTGTCGAATTGTTTGAAGCATGCCAAGTGAATGAGGACTAGTGGGCCTATTACACTACACTTGGGCCCTGTGGCAAGGGTGGGCGTGGCCGCTATAACACTGCACTAACTATCGGGCCCTGACTCAGTATGAACGAGAACCTAGATGGCACCACGCGTTACCAACGCGTTACGCGTTAGCCAGAGTAAAAGTGGTGCCATCTAGGTGGCACAAAGTAAACTAAATTAACGTCAAAATGCTCGCGCGAGCCGGAGAAACATAACTAATACGTACGCTGGTCTCCTTACCACCCAAGTGTTATTACATTGCCTGGTCGGCAGAGCGCGGCAGACCGGGGCGACCCGATGTCCCTAACCAGGGACCCTTTCTCCCTAATTCTTATTACACTACACTGATTCAGAGGAAGGGGCCCTTGTTTTTATCCACTACAAGTTAGCCCTTGACTGCGATCTCACCTGATGGTAAGTGATGATGCAGTCTAAGATGGTAGCGGGCTATACCTGTTAGGGGCATGACAGTTATATTAAACCCATACCCTTATTCGGTTTCTACAAGTACGGTACCGGAACGCTAAATCGCTTGGCGGCACGTCTTTGCCGGTAGGGCGGTAACTAGCCCCGGCCGTAGCCTCCCACCAGGCCAAACCAGGGAAAAGTGAAAAAGTGTAGTGTGTAGTGTAAAGTGTGTGTAGTGCCTTTAGATCTCACCAGCATAAGATAGCATCCTACGAGCGTGGCGCTCCTCGTGCGCCCCGCCTTGCAATGTACGTAGACAGTGCCACTGTTCACTCCCTCCGCTGGCATGCCCGGTAGCTTACAGCCCGAGGGGAGAAACCTGAGAAGATATAACCGCGTATAATAGGCATGATAGTAACCAAGAATCAATTACATTATGAATTTATATAATGAAATAGGATTCATAGGATTCATGGATTATAAAAAACTTATTTATTTTTCTATTTCGAGTGAGATTGCTATATTTTATTTTGATAAAATAATACTATAAAATACAGTTATCCGCCATATTGGATAAACCACCAAGAAACGAATGACGTCACAATTGTTTGTTTTCGAGCTTTGACAATCACACTATTGTTTACTGCACACTGCACAGAGTACATTGGTAAAAACAATAGTGACGTCACAAACGACGCCATGACACCGCCGAACGTTTTGGCGTGAATTTTAAAATTTTAATTTCACATGCCAATTTTATCTACCAAACCTTATTTTTCTGCTGAAATAAGATATTTTTTTCGAAATAGTAGATACTTCCGAACATAATCTGACCATTTTTTCAAAATCAGTCATCATGCCTATTATATTGTTTATTCGTAATAACACAATTACGTAAAGAAAAGGAAAAGAAGAAAGAAGTAGAATTCAATATAATCATATTGTTTTATAGCTATCTCTGGTAGGCAACCTTACGATTAGAAGATGAAATTCGACTCGGGGTTGGTCACTGTAAGAAAATCGATCAAGTTTTGAAAAAGACAGGCGTGGGACACCTGATATTTAAACAATACTGTCGCTCTCAGTCAATTAAGAGCATAAATATGCTTCCCAGCTAATTCATATCATAAATAATTTCAATACATATCAAAAATTGCGGAACTGGCAGGATTCGAACCTGCTGCATCTCTCTGGGAACCGCGCTATGAGCGCCTTTGACCGCTAGGCCACTCTTCACTTACTCGTCAGTGCCGAAATTTTAGATTTGCATAATATATTAAGCCAGTCTATAGTTCCATATCATAGACTTGTTTGGTTAACTTTTTGCAAGTAATCCCCCATTTTTGAAGGAAAGCGAAGCTTCTTTATAAATTACAACCAAACACAGATGGGTATAATTTTTTGGATTATTACCTGTTAATAAATCGTACGCCCTCGTACAGTTTATCTTGGTCCGGAGCTTCGAATATGTCTGTGGTGGCCAGCTGCAGAAATTCAACGTTGTGTTCACGCCATTTCTGTAGAAAACAAAATACATATACTAATATGTGTACTATCTATACTAGATTATGCCCGCGACTTCGTCCGCGTGGATTAAAGTTTTTTTTTATACCAGCAGGAACTTCTCAATTTTCTACTTGTAAAAGTAGAGGCTATCTTGTCTGCCCCGGGTTAACGAAAAGAGAATTTCTTGACAAACTAATTAATATTTTGGCCCTACCCAGGACCTACAATTAACAGTGGAAAAAGCTACCATCTAGTTTGAATAATGAAGTAGTTTACGAGTAGATTTTGTTCCACAGTACAACAAGCCCTCATTAGGAGCATAAAGGCTGTACTAAAAATAGTATAATTTCAAAGAGGATACAACTTTGATTTCAGATAAGACACACATGTCATATCGCTATTCTAATATTTCTAAGATCACAATGTCAAAGCCTTGATGCATTAGCATAACAAAATGAAGATAAAATATCAGTTACTTTTTGTGGCAACGGTTTTGTTTGTTATGGCTACCATACTAGCTTTTACTTGTTGCTTTACCCATTCAGTTTAGAAATTTTTATCCAGATATGTAAACTTTTACAAGTGCTTTTGGAATGTTAGTAAAGCAAGACTTTTAAAACCTGATCATATTACGAGCAACTTCCTAAAATTATACAGGTACATATAAACTAGAAGATAGTAATTAGTTAGTTAGAAGGTAAAAGTTCATAGCATAGCAATTTAACACCAATGTACCTACGTTATCTAGGCAAATAAATGATTTGATTGATTGATTGAAGATGTCTGCGACTTCGTCTGCGTGGATTAATGACTAGTTGATGTCCGCGACTTCGTCCGCGTGGTTTATGTTTTTTTGATTCCCGCGGGAACTCCTTAATTTTCCGGGATAAAAGTAGCCTATGTCACTCTCCAGGTTCTCAACTATAACCATGCCAAAAATCACGTCGATCCGTTGCTCCGTTGCGGCGTGATTGAAGGACCAACAAACCAACAAACAAACATTTCGCATTTATAATTTTAGTATGATAAATGATTTATTTATTTCACAAAGGACAACTTATGTCACTTATGATATCCTCCGGATATGATATTATGACTCTACCACCGGTTCGGAAATGTTATTGGTTTTATGATTCTCACGCGAACTATGGATTTTTACGAAATTTTTAGCGTTTATGTTAATAATCTATCCAGGGTATAATCTACCAACATTCCAAAGGAGACAGTTCAGATTTGTATGCGGCGTAGGCCTAGTCTTGTACAAGTAGAGAAATGAAGGAAAATAAAATACTAGACCTGCCCGTATTCTCTAACTCAGTGACTATCAAAAATGAAAGCCACTGACATATATGTAATATCCATTGAAGGTTTACTATGAAATGTTACTTTTTATTTCATAGTAAACCTTCAATGGATATTACATATATAATAATAATAAATAAATAATAAAATCTTTATTTGCAAAATTACAAGGTTCAAAATTATAATTTGGCCACTAACTCCCAAAAAAGTAAAGACTGTGTTATGGGAGTTAGTGCCTTCCCTGTTACATATGTGCTATTTTTGCAATTATTTGCTAAGGTTACAAATATAGAAAAATATAAAATCTATTGTGTGTGTGTGTGTGTGTGTGAATGTGTATTAGTATGTTAGCGTAATTGTTAAAGGGTAAGTATACGTGGAATATCGGAAATTATTGGGGTATTTTTAAGAGTTCTTCAGTATTTTCGTAACTAAGATTTTTAAGAAATGAATTAATTTGTGTTTTGGCAGAGTACAAATTATTATTTTTAATAGGGGTTTTTCTGTCAATCGCTTTATATAATAAGGGTGCTAGGAAATTGAAATGACGTTGCTAGTGCCGATTTTACTGTTGGAGTTGGGTATCTGGTTACTCTTTTATCGCTCACTGGTAGCGTTGGTACAGTAATGCGGTGATATCTCAGAATACTTTTGTATATGAATAATTTCCTCACACTAAGAACTCCCGCTTCTTGGTAAAGTGAGTGTGTTGGGTATCTATATGGTAGTTTTAGTGCTACCTTAAGGACTGCACGCTGGGCACGTTCTAGGCCCTCTAGCGTAATAAAATGTGATTTAGCCGCTCCTCCCCATGATGTGATACAGTAGGTTAAGACACATTCACAAAGAGTTTTATATATTTGTATTAACCGTTTTTTATCCAATAAAGGTCGTAGGTTTTTAAAAATTATGATTAATTTCCTAACCCTAGCCGCTGTTGCCGTGAGATGATTAGTCCACTTGAGTTGGTCGTCTATTATAACTCCAAGATATTTTGTAGTTTTTACTCTATTCAGGTTAGGACACGTACAGGATTTCATCATCTCACGGTTCTCTAAACAGGATGTGTTGTGTAGTTGTATAGAGAAAGTTGTTTCAGCGGTGCCAGGAGAACTGTTGCTGAAGCACATGTATGAACTTTTTTGTGTATTTAGAGTTAGTAGGTGGTTTTGCAGCCAGGCAGCTATCGTACACAAGCCTTTCTCAGTAGTATCTTGTACATTTTTCCAGGAGGTGTCATGGAACAGTAGGACAGTATCGTCGGCATACATAATTAAATCGGCTTTTGGTATGCTACTCTTACATAGTACCCCTACTTACATGCTACTCTATTCCCCTTCTAATACAGAAACTTGAAAGAATTGGCATTAGAGGTACAGCACTATTATTGCTTAGAGACTATCTGCATGATAGAACTCAGCGTGTCAAAATAGGGGACTATGTTAGCGAGGACTCTAAATTGACATTTGGCGTCCCACAAGGAAGTGTATTAGGACCAACCTTGTTTCTAATATACATTAATGATTTATGTAATTTAAAACTTGACGGTGGCCATCTGTTTTCTTATGCTGATGACACTGCTATAGTTTTCTCTAGCATGTCTTGGAAGTCGGTTAAAAATATGGTTGAATCAGGCCTCACAAAAATCTCTCAATGGTTAAAAGCAAATCTCTTAACGTTAAATACTGAAAAATCTAACTATATATGTTTTACAATAAACTCTAAAACACAGCCTAACAATGATTACCAAATTAAAATTCATAAATGTAATAATCTAAACCCTGTAAACTGTAGCTGTCCATTTCTTAATAAAGTAACTACAATAAAATACCTGGGAGTAATGTTAGATGGGCGACTCTCATGGCACCCCCATGTTGAATTTGTTAATGGTAGAATTAGGAAACTTATTTGGATTTTTAAAGCACTGAGACATGTGACAACTAAAAAATTGTTAACGCAGATTTATGTAACACTGGGCCAATCTATCCTAGGATACTGTATCCTAGCCTGGGGTGCAGCCTCAAAAATAAAGTTTCTTGAAGTAGAGCGCGGTCAAAGGTCTTTACTAAAAGTAATGTTTTTCAAACCATACAGATTCTCAACCATAGACCTTTATAGACATTGTGAATTGCTAACAGTTAGAAAATTATATCTGTTAAACTCATTATTAAAAGCTCATAAAAGGGTACCCATTGACATTGAAAAATCTAAAAAGAGGAAAAGAAAGATGGTTTTGCACACGATTCCTAGTAAAACTAAATTTGCTTCCCGACAATTCACAAGGAAATCGACTCATCTTTACAACATAATAAACAACAAGTTGAACATCTATAAACTGTCCTTACATGATTGTAAAAAAGTAATTTCTGAGTGGTTGCTTAAATTAAACTATGATGAAACAGAAAACTTGATGCAACAAGTATACATATAATAACACGTGCATGCACCGACCCACATGTTCCTTTTGTACTCTTATAATAGCAGTGAGATTGGGTAGTCACTGCCAAGTGGCTCACCACATAGACACACACACGTTTACAAACACTCACACACACGCATACACATAACACACCACACATATTTTTATTGTACTATGCTTAATTTACAAAAATAACTTCTAAATTTAACTAATTTATGTTAGTAATATGTTATGGAAGAGCGGGGCCGCCCGCCACAAGTGCTAGTTGTTACTGGTAACTTAAAGGGTTGGCCCCAATCACTATGTAAACATTTTGTAACTTATTAAGAAGAAATAAATATTTTTGTATTTTTGTATTTGTACATAGCTCATTGACGTATACTATAAAAAGCAACGGGCCTAAGGTACTGCCCTGTGGGACCCCAAAGTCACACACTGCGTATTCACTTAAATGTTCTCCTATACGTACACGTTGCACTCTATTCGAGAGATAGCTGGTAAACCATTCTAGTGGTAAACCACGTACGCCTATCTTTTCTAAGCAAGATATTAGAATAGGAATTGATACTGTGTCAAATGCTTTCTGAAAACACCTACGCACTTTTCTCTTTTATCCAAGTGTCTTGTTATTAAAGATGTAATTTTCAATACTGCGTCTTCTGTTGAGCGTTGTGGTCTGAAGCCAAACTGATTTTCTGACAATATATTATTTTTATTTAAGTATGAAAGGATTCTTTTATGGACTATTTTTTCTAAAATTTTGGATAGTGAGGACAACAGAGAGATTGGTCTATAATTGGAGGGCATAGATTTGTCACCACTTCTATGTATCGGTGTAACAATTGCTTGTTTGAGAATATTTGGAAATATTCCCGTCTCAAGTGATAAGTTACATATATGTGTTATTGGTTCAATTAGGTAGATATAATACTTTTTTAAAATAGCCGTGTTAATTTTGTCAAACCCAGGAGCACCATTTTTTAGGGATTGAATTATGTCCTTAACCTCTATGTAATCTGTGGGAAAAAATGAGAAAGAATGAAGGAAGCACTGTGTTGTATTTATTTCGGGTGGCGGTCTATATTGCTGTTGGGAAATTTTATCATAAACTTTGTTAGCCAAGTCTCTGCCAACACTGGTGAAGTACTTGTTCACAAAATTAAGAGATTGTTGTGGTGATTCTTTAATATTTAGTAATTCCTGTGGTGTAGTTTTATTTTTATTGTAATAACCTATCTCTTTTATGATATTCCATGTCTTTTTAGTATTATGTGAATTTAATTGAAATTGAGTCCGGTAGTGTTCATTTTTTAATTTCTTAATTAGATAGTTACATTTGTTGCGATATGTTATATAATTTAGTTTTAATTCTGCGTTATCTGGGTGCTGTTTGTGTTTGTGGTACAGTTTATTACGTGTTCTTATAGATTTTAACATTCCTTTTTTAATCCATGGTTTAAGTATTTTTTATTTTTTTGGTGTACGCTTTATTGTTTTGTGTTTTTCTACTATTTCTTCTACAGTTTTACAAAGAACATCAGCTGCCTTATTAGTATCGACAATACAACAATAATCATCCCAAATTACTTTTTTAAGGTCATCTCCTATACTATCATAATTCAATGTTAGTTTACTATTATAAGATGATAGGTCTAACTTACATGCACTTTCTACAATTAGTAAAATGGAAGAATGGTCTGTTAATTCGTTAAAGATAAAAGTATGCGACTTATTTGACGTTCTGATCATAAAGTGATCAATACAAGTAAGTAATCGTGTAGGTTGATCAATTCCTTGGCGTAATGCATGAGTTGCCATCAAATTTAAATAATTCTCTGTATATATGTTGTGGCTGTTATCCGGCAGTATATTTATATTTATGTCCCCAGTAAAAATAATATTACTATAATTTACGCTACGTATTATATCGTCTAACGAGTTTATATAGTTATTTGGGTTACGAAAACAAGGCGGTCGATACGAACATATAACAGTGCTGCTTATATTTACTATGTCGAGAATTAGACAGTTTCCCTCCGAAACTATGGGTTCCCGGCAGTAAACATTATATTTATCCTTTACATATGCAATTATTCCATCATTTTGGTTCATACTGTTTTTAGTAGAAAATGCTTGGTAGTTATCAATGTTTGGAATTAGGCTATTTCTGTCAATCCAGCACTCAGTTAATACTAATATATCAATTTCTAGGTCAAGGCTAGAGGTAAATGCGGTAAATACGTCAAAGTTCGCGTATACACTTCTGATATTTAATGTTAAAACTGTTAAGGTGCCTTGTTTTCTAATTAAATTACAATATTTTTGAATAAGTTCCGATGTATCGTTTAATTTAGTACATTCAATTTTGCCTAATAAATCTAGGTCTTCTATAAAATTATCCAACGGATTGAATGTTATTAATAAATTTAATGCACTGTTCTGAGGGTAATTCATTCAATGTTATCGTAAGTAAGAGCTCACCGCGACATACACCGGGCAACGTAGGTATCGGCTGAGCAGCCAAACCGGTTTTTATACACGTAGAATAGCGTAAGTAAAATTTTTTGTTGTAATGGATACTCTTTAGGGAATGGTGTTCTTTCGAGCTGGAATTATATGTTTTACTAACAATTTTCACAACGGGATAATAATAATATTTTATCGTACAATTGTGGTATGAATTTAATGTAATGTGTAAATCGTATTGTGGGAAATGCGAGATAAAGTGAAATAGTATTGTTGAATAATATGTAATTTGGTTAATATTGGGTAAATAGTTGTATATATATTGTATTATGTTGGATATATAAATATTGTATTTTAAATGGTATATTAAAATGTATTTGGCGTTCATAGTATAAGATGTTGCATTTGTTTTGTCCATGAATGTGCATGTGTGAATGTGTGTTTGTATAAAGGTATTAATAGTTTTGTTACAAAAGTAATTTTTACACGACAAAAGGATATATTGTATTACACATTCATCAGGCAAATTGAATTGAATTGTAAGCATGTGACTAATAAATACTTTTCTAATTACGTAATCAATCACTATTTTGGTTTTAGCAGCTAACTTAAACACTAATGCACGTTGGGTAATGGTACAACGTCCACTATACTTTAACTTTAAGATTATCGAGTTGTTTTTCATTAGTAACCACAGTAAAGCGGTCGCCTTCTCGCTTCCGCAGAAAGATTTTGCCGCGCGAGCACCAGCAGAATCTATAATCGTGTGTCCTGGCGAATTCTCTACATTGAAAAAATAGCTTGCTCGTCTTTGCTGTCAAACTCTCCGTGATGTAGATCGGAGCGGGCGGTGAGGAGTCGAAGCCAAGATGCCGTGTATTCAATTTATCATTATTGCCTTTGCTAAACTTTTTAACCGACTCCAACACTTCCTCTTTACGAAGAACTGAGGAGAATCTCACCAGTATGGGGGAGATTCCTTCCTTTTTTATGGGAATTCTGTAGGTGTCTTGAATTTCTGCAGCCTGTATGTTGAGGTCAAGGGCAGACCCAATGGTGGAAACAATTTTTACAAGGTCAGCCTTGGTTTCACCCTGTTTTTTTGGGATGTTTTTAATTTCAAGTGCTGACGCTCGGGCGCTCCTCTCAAGGCTGTCTATCTTCTGTTCCAGGCTGCTGATATATGACTTGCTGTCATCTTTTTCCTTGAGGACCTGTTCAAATTTGTCTTTCATTTCGTCGTATTTAGCTGACATGAATTCCATGGATTTGGCCAATTCTGTATTAGTCTTACTTATATCTAGGTTTTGCTTTTTTAGTTGTTGAAGCTCTGCATGCAATTTGGAGAATTTACCGTCAAATACCTCGGTCAATTCTTCTTTGAAAGCCGTGAACAACTCGTTCATACCTAGTCCACGTTCAATCCTTCGTTTCGGTCTTCTACCACCGTTCGTGCTTGTCTCGTTAGCAGATTCACTCGCTACGGTCCCGTCAGACTCCGAGGAAACGGTTTGTGAAATGTTAATTGTAGGTAAGTCTGGTCGTTGCATTTTCTGTTATTAACTTATAACGCAGTACCAGGGCGACAGAGAACTGTAGGAGGTGTGCTACTGACCGTAGACGTGCCGTAGCCCGTAGCCAAGATGTCTTCACTTCAAGGCGGCGCTTACGCAGTTGCAGTTTACGCCTCCAGCAAAGATGGCTTCACTAGGGGGTGGAGTCCGTATATCGGCAACGCCTCCAATGAAGATGGCCGATTCGCTGCGTCTTAGCTCCTCACTGCTTATGCACTCCTATTTTTTTCGTTTGAATTTGTGTGTACAGTATATTATAAATTAAATTATTTTTAAAACCGGCATTAAAATTTTTGCACGTCTGCTCGCGAGCGAGGTCCGGGGGGAAGGGGGGATATGTCAGTGGCTTTCATTTTTGATAGTCACTGAGTTGGAGAATACGGGCCCAGTTTTTATCGGCTAAATCTACGAATTCGTCTTAATTTCAGTGGTAAAATTATTTAATCTTTCCAAGTTAAGGAACACTAAACATGAGTGGGTAACAATGGCGGATTCATATTTTTTGACGTTTTCCAAAGAAAAACATGTTATTTTGACACTGACTGTCAGAAATGACATTTGATACATTTCGCGCCTACTGCCTTCTCTATGGCTGAAGGTTGCCATCTTGAAAAAGTATCGAAAATTTGAAATACATGTTTATTTTTTTCTCGTTGTTTTCTTTACTGTTCTAAAGTATTATATTTTTAATACTTGATATATTTCTCTCAAGTGATTGTTATCATTAGAGGAATAGATATAAACCTAATTTTATTTTCCTAATAGCATCTGGATTGGGTCATGCAAATGATTTTTGTGGTACATTACCTCAGCATCATTTGAGAATATCTTTAATTCGTATGTCTCATTCATAGACACCACTCCTTTGATGTTTTCCTCTTCCACCAACTGAAATCAAATCATTTTCATGCATAATTAATTATTCATAGTCTTGATTATTCATTGACAATGAAGTTAAATCTATACTTTTTATCATTGATGTAATATAATAAGTCTATGCTTTTTATACAATAAAGTTAGCCTTTGACTGTAATCTTAACTGGTGACATGCAATATTTTATCTTAGACTTTGTCATTGTTACTTTTATCTGATTTTATATATAAGCTACTACTACTAGCAGATGCCCGCGACTTCGTCCGCGTGAAGTAAGTTTTTAAATTCCCACGGGAACTCCCTAATTTTTTGGGTTAATATGACACTCACAAATAATGTGGCTTTCTATTGGTACCAGAATTTGAAAATCGGTTCAGTAGATCCAGAGATTACTCCCTACAGCGTCACAAACTTTACCTCTTTATAATATTAGTAAAGATAGAACAGAAAATCTTTATTGACAGCTATAAACACAAAATGTACAAAATAAATCAAAATAATTTTGATTTATTTTGTACATTTTGTTATTTTGTTATTGTACATTGTACAATTATTAAAAACTAGATATACTAAGTTAGATACATATCAGAAATTGTAAGTTTGTAACTTTGTACAGCAGTGCAGCGCTACCAACAGGTGAGTCACTTAGCTTGTGTTAGGGCTCCTGGCCTCTATGAACTTAAGAACTTATGAAATCCGCTCTCAAAGCAAACTGCCAGCTCTGTATAGTCCCACAAACTTATATTGACCCGGTGGCCAAAATTGGAACAAATTTTTATGCCTGTATAGTGTTATTTATAATTTTTTTATTTAAGTAATTAGTTAGTTATTATGTTTTTATTTAAGTAATAATATATAAAACAAAGTCGAGTTTGTTCGAACACTTATATCTCTAGGACGAACGGCTGGACCAATTTTCATGGTTTTTGACACTACTAAAAACATTGGAAAAATAAAATAAAATAAAAAACCTTTTCCCTTGATTTTCCCATACAAAATGTTCATTGGGTTTCGACTTTCGTAATGTGATTTTTGGCATGGGTATAGTTAAGGACCTGGAGAGTGACATAGCCTTTTTGTCCCGGAAAATTAAGGAGTTCCCGCGGGAATCAAAAACTTAAACCACGCGGACGTAGTTGCGGGCACCAGCTAGTTTTTAATATATAATACCGACTAGGAACGCTGTCACCAGGTCAGAAAAGTTTGTGGGACTATCACAGCTACTAGACTATCACTATTGTGTGAAATATCACAAAGATGTCTGAGCAATGTCATAGGAACTGTATTTTGAAAATTTGATGTCTTCGTTTTTGTATGTATGAAACATACGTTCCTCTTTTTTATGTTACACTAGCTGATGCCCGCGACTACGTCCGCGTGGATTGAGGTTTTTTGGTTCCCGCGGGAACTCCTTAATTTTCGGGGATAAAAAGTAGCCTATTGTGCTATTCCAGACTATAATCTATCTCTGTGCCAAATTTCATCCAGATCCGTTCAGCCGTTGCGGCGTGATTGAGTAACAAACATCCATCCAAACTTTCGCATTTATAATATTTATTTGATAGAATATTGTTGGTGATAAGTAATAATGCAGTCTGCATAGAAACAGCTGCAGATCAGAACCTGGAACAGCCGAGAGTTAGCTAAGGCGGTTTTATTGAACGCCTACTTCTAATAACTTCCAAGCATCATCATACCTGAAAGCTTAATCACTTGGAGCATATCCTTGCTAGTCAGTTACTAACTAGCTTGGAAAGGCCTCAAAACAAGACTAGGTCTAAGTCAGTTTTGAAACCCTAACACCTTCAATGCTTATGCCCTGGGCCCGTATTCTCTAACTCAGTGACTATCAAAAATGAAAGCCACTGACATATATGTAATATCCATTGAAGGTTTACTATGAAATGTTACTTTTTATTTCATAGTAAACCTTCAATGGATATTACATATATGTCAGTGGCTTTCATTTTTGATAGTCACTGAGTTAGAGAATACGGGCCCAGGGCTTTCCAGGCTTACATAAATAAGACCGCTGCAATAAGGCATGGCATTCTAAACCAGTGGTTTATTCACTTGATGATTAAAAACACTTGTAAAAGTTAATTTGAATAAACAAGATTGAATTTTGAAGGAGGTTATCGAAAACCAGCATTGAAAGGCTGCATAGATAAAACCATAATTGAATAACTTAAATAATTGACTGATTGTAATCACATTATTTGATAAAAATAATGATAATTATGTATTTAATTGTAATTGCCCATTATATTCAAATTAAATATATTGTAATTATAAAAATAAGTTATAGTACCTTTTTACTAATTAATTTAGTTAATTAGGTATAACTTAAAAAAAAAACAGGGCTGGTACCTGTAGAAATTAAGAGGCCCGTCCTCGCCGCTCGCAACTTTTATTCGAACCGCAAATATAAATTTGCTGGTATATTGCTATCTCTATTTGGCTGAAGACACGCGATCGCGTGCAAGCGAGATAGCAATATGGGCGTACAGAATTTGTTATACAATTAGTCTTGTTCCGTGAATACCAAAAATGATGAATGAAAAATCGTTGTGTTTTTAACTTTGTGTTGTTATTCTGTAACTTGACAATATAGGCTATATTCCTGATCAATTAGTACGTGAGATATCGTTGGTTTTAATATGAAACAAATAAGGAGAAAACATGTCATTTATGTCGTAAAAACATGCAAAACGCAATGTGCTTACATTTAAATTTGGGAAAGTATTTTGAAAAAATAATTATCCAGGGACCTAGATAAATACAAGTTCAATCTTAACAATTGCATAATATGGTGGAAATATTCTCGAATTACAAATTATTTTGGTATTACGTTTGTATGGGCAATTGCCCCTCCGCTGGCACCTTAGGGAAGGAATTCATGAAAAACTCACTTATACAAAGTTTTTTAAAAAGGATTTTTTTTCGCTTTATCATGCGATCAGTCAATGGACTATGAGCAGATTTGTTTATGGACAAATTGGTGTGCAAATGTGTGTGAATAAAAGGATAGTATATTATAAAATTAAATATTTTTGTTTACTTTATTTTTATCCTACTACAAGTCTACCTGGGAGGGTCAGGCTGCCTTTCCCCCACAGAATATGTGCTATGTTGCTAAGCTATGGATGTGGGTCAAACCCACAAATAGGAGTGCTTGATGATCAAAGATATGAAAATTAAGCAGTAGCAGCTCTGGAGGAAATGCACCCTAATGGAGGTTATATGAAACCCATTCCAATAATCAATTTCTATGGGACATTATACCTAAGCATTGTAGTGTTTTTTTTTATCCACTATAAGTAAGCCCTTGACTGCGATCTCACCTGATGGTAAGTGATGATGCAGTCTAAGATGGTAGCGGGCTAACCTGTTAGGGGCATGGCAGTTATATTAAACCCATACCCCTATTCGGTTTCTACACGGCATCGTACCGGAACACTAATTTGATAGGCAGCACGTCTTTGCCGTTAGGGTGGTAACTAGCCACGGCTGAAGCCTCCCACCAGGCCAGACCAGAGAAAATTCAGAAATTATAAATTCCCAAATTGACCCTGCCAGGGATCGAACCCGGGACCTCCGCACGTTAAGACAACAGCGCTACACACTGCGTCACGGAGGTCGTCAAATGGTCAAATCATATCAAATCGTCAAATGGAGTGGTACATATGGATTCATTCAACAATTCAAAAGCACTTTAAAAGTTTATTTGAATAAAAAAACATTTATTTATTATTTAATAGGGGTTTGGTTTAGCCGGGAAGGTGGTAACTAGAACTGGTCAAAGCCTCTCACCAGACCAGACAATAAATTTGAATTTGTATTTGCCTCTGCTGGGAATGAAACCTGGGAGTTTCCAGAACTTATGTAACAACTATTAAAATAGTAGTTATATTAAAAAGGGAAGTAAGAAAAGAAATTACTTTAGAGCTTTAAATATTATTGGTATTGTACATAATATATTGCACTAAACCAAACTAGGCTTCATTCTATATAGTATTGCATCAAAATGGAACATTTGTAACAGATATTTACTAAGTAGTTGTCTTCGAACAACCATTGAATGTTTTATTTAAGTATATATTACTTATAAGTGATGAAGTGTGAATTACACTATAAACAATAAGTTTATATAGCAATACCTTAATTTTAACTCCACAAAACACAATTGTATCAATGTTGATTAACACTTTAGCTAACCTCACCAAATTACCTTTTTTGTCATCCCCGTAAAAGGGAGAGCACCCAGAATGACCGAATCATCCATTCTGTCATACCAGCGTCTACTGGTGACCCGTTCCATCACCACATTGTACAGGAGTGTTGGGTAAAATGTAACTCGCGCGAACATAGCCGTGCCCTGTTAAAAATACAGTTACTTTAAACACGTAACGCAGCTTCAAGCATCGCGGTTGTAAGCACGTCTAAAACTTGGTGGATAATGTGGTATTACCATGGTGAAAGCTGGTCTTTCGTGGTGGGGAGGAATTGAAATTCAAATCATGCGTTTCGTCTTCGCTTCGCTTTGAATCTTTGTTGTGACAGCAAATGTCAAACTCGAATTGATAATAATATTAATGTCAATGTCAACTTGACAGTTAAAATGGCGATGTTCGTTCAAAAACTGGGTTCAAAGTTGATTAAGGAGGTTTTTTCATTGAGAGAATGTGCTCGTATCGAAAATTATTATATAATAATAAAAACAGTGGACATTATGGAGGACAGTAATATTGAGATTTTGTAAGTTTTCCAGATAAAGAGCATATTTTCCCGCAACATACTCTGCTAAAACATTAGTAAAGTGCCTTTTATTATTTATAAGCAATACTGTTAAAAAATATTATTGCTCTGGTCGGTGCGGTGGTTCAGACTTCAGACCAGACGCACAAGTTGCGAACTTTGATTTTATCTTGCGAAGTGAAGTGAGTTTGGAATTCGAAATTGAACGTAAGATATTATGTTTACTCTATGTTTTTTTTGACTATATGTTAAACATTGAATAGACGAATCGGTAAAATCTTAAAATCCTTCTTTTATACATTTTTGATAAATTCTATGATTTATTGTTTTGTTACAAATAAATGTACACATTATAAATAAATCTCATTTTTTAATGTAACAATACCAATATTTTGTTTATTTAGCTGTATGACTATGACTTTGATTAGGTATATACAGAAGGATGTGCCCTAACAAATTTAAATTGAAGCTTCCTATAACCTTAAAATGGCGCATGGGCGGAGCTTAATGCGGGCATTAGGGCTGAAATTATCGATACCTTTGATTATGTCGATACTTAAGTATATACTCGATATAAAATTAACAAAATATAATTAGTAAATCATCATCACATCACTACAGCCTATTAACGTCCCACTGCTGGGCACAGGTCTCCACTCTCATAGGAGAGCGGGAATTAGAGCTTAGACCCACCACGCTGCTCCAATGCGGAAAATTAATAAATAATTAAACATAATTTTTGAAATACACTAGTATTCGTATTTTATAATGAACAAGCTGATGCCCGCGACCCCGTCCGCGTGAATTGAGGTTTTTTGTAAGAAAAAATTTTGTATGAAAAAAAAATTTTTTACTCATCGTTTCATATAGAAGACAAAAATTCATTCGAGGAAAAATACGGAGAGAGCTGATGATTGAGGATTTCAAAGACGGATGAAGAGGGTATTCAAGATAGGTGGGGTGTGCTCGACCAAATGTAACTCGAAACTTCATCCAATTGACAGTGTGCTGAAAAAAAATTCAAAATGGTGGATTTAAGATGGCCGCCATACAAATTTCGTCGGTGTCTATCTCGGAGAGTATAAAAGATGGAAGAGTGGTTTCGTGGCAAAAGATGATCAGGACATGAAGGTCTACTTGATGAACAGGAAAAAATTCAAGATGGCGGAATTTATTTTTCCATAGAAAATGTATGGCGAATATTGAAGAGGCTTACAAGTGTAGAACTATGCAAGACTTTGATGCGGTTTTTTTACAAGATTTGTTCTGTATGGAAGAATTGTCGGTTTGCTGTTAGGAAAGCCAAGATGGCGAAGTTCAATGGCACACAAAGGTACCCGATCGTCAGTGGTATGATATTGATATTAATCAACTAAGGAAGGTTTCTTTGTGTTTTTACTTCAACAGTCTCTTACACTGTATGCATGTCTGGAAAGTTTATTTACATTAAAAGGCCCTTTTAGATATTTAAGGGGTCTCTGTTTTATGTTTTCTTATGAGAATTTTTTTTACGTCTTTCGGATGCGTGGCACTCTGGCGCTTCCACTGTGCTCGCTAGCATAGCAGTGTGTTGTTTACTTCAGAACACGTAGGCAGTAAACACTAGGATAGAAGGAGAGCAAGTAAGTAGACAGTGGGCCGCGCGGTCTACGCGGGCGGGTGCGGTTCTATTTCAAAATTTGTTTTTAAAGAAGAACTCTCCATAATTTTTCGGAGAAAAAATATATGGAGGTGTTTATTTCAGAAAGTACCTATACTAAATGGAAGAGTGGAGTGAAAGTACCTATACTAAATCGTTAAGGGATCAACGCACAGCCTAAACCGCTGAGGTTAGCAACTTGAAATTTTGACAGGAGTAGTATTTTGACCTTTTGTGACGTAGGCGCTCAATAAGGAAAGATTTTTCAAAATTACACTCCTACGGGGGTGAAATAGGGAGTGAAATTTTGTATGAAACTCCGGGTTGGCACTGAGAATTTCTTAATTGAAAAACCCAATACCTAACTTTTATGCCCGACCGGGAATCGAACCCAGGACCTCATGATCCGCAGTCGACTATGCTAACCACTAGACCAACGAGGCAGTCAAAAATAGTAATTAGTTAAAATGATACATAATAACTGCAATGAAGGGACCAAAAACCACTTGAATAGACACTGTAATTTTCGAATACGGGACACCATCCCGGAGATCGGGTGTCTTAATCACAAGGTTATCATCGCTACAGCCTAAAATGAGTTTGGCAATATTATAAGTAGAAGCTGACTGTTCAATTTCATCTCTCTACCCCTCTGAGTGAGAAACAGTAAGAGTGATATGAAATTTTAATTTTATCGATACTCAATTTATTTGTAAACAATACAATCCCCACACTATATAAACACTCAAACAAAAACTAATGAAATAATCCAAATTTTCAGGGAAAGCGCAAAAATTGACGTGTTTTGGATTCAGTAAAGAAGAAACTAAGCTATAATTAGTTGAAATAACTTAAAATACTCGCCACTAAAAGAAAAAGAAAAACAACTATGTTACTCACTTACGAAATGAATTCCTGGGCGTTTTACAATACTATTATTACGACACCCCACAACTGAGCACTTCACCATTGTTGATTACACAAAACTAAGCAAGGGGGGGAAGGGAGTGCACCACCACCTTAGCGCTCCAAATGCCAACCTCACCTGCCCGTGGTACCCCCTGCTGATTAACGAACGAGGCTCTGGCGACCGAATAATGGCGGTATAACCATTCAGATAAGCTAGACTGGAATTCAAAAATTCAAAATTCAAAATTCAAAATTCAAATTATTTTTATTCAAATAGACTTTTACAAGTACTTTTGAATCGTCGAGTGAATCTACCACTGGTTCGGAATGCCATTCCTACCGAGAAGAACCAGCAAGAAACTCTAATAAGAATAAATGGCACAGACCGGTGTTGGGCAGCAGCGACACCGGTGCAAGCAGTTTAGCCCTGCGATGGCCAACACGCCTGCCCAGCGTGGCCATTATGGGCATATCTTCCCATGATTAGCACCACAACACAACGGCCCCTAGTCCCCGGCAGCCCTACTATTCCCGTCCACGGTAGCGGACGTGGTCACGGTAGAGCAGGGGGTGCAAAGAATCACCGGGTTTCGGATAGCTACCATAAAACTCGAATGTATTTGGCAACGTATAATACACGGACATTGAGAGCGGACGAACACCTCGCTGAAATTGAAATAGAGCTGAGCAAGATCAAATGGCACGTTCTGGGGCTATCGGAAGTCCGAAGAGAGGGGGAGGACACGATAACCCTGGAATCGGGCAACGTGCTCTATTATCGGCAAGGCGACCAGGCTTCGCAAGGCGGTGTAGGATTTCTGGTCAATAAAGTCCTCACAAATAACGTATGGGAGATCAGTAGTGTGTCGTCGAGGGTGGCATATGTTATACTCAAGCTCAACCGGAGGTACTCCCTTAAGATAGTACAAGTCTATGCGCCCACGTCGGCACATGCTGATGACGAAGTTGAGGCATTATACGAAGACATTGCAAAGGCTTTGGATAACACCACCAAAACTCACTTCAATGTTATTATGGGGGACTTTAATGCTAAGGTGGGAGTACAGGAATACGGTGAATCAAAAGTAGGACCACACGGCTTTGGTTACCGAAATCACAGGGGCCAAATGCTTGTCCACTTCTTGGAACGGAAAGGGCTATTCCTGATGAATTCTTTCTACAAGAAGAAGCCCTCTAGAAAGTGGACATGGCGTAGCCCGGATAACGTGACTAAAAATGAGATTGACTTTATCATGACGGATCGTAGGTATATATTTGAAGATGTCTCAGTGATCAATCGGTTTGATACCGGTAGCGATCACAGACTCGTGCGAGGCATCTTAAATATAGATCTGCAATTAGAGAGGCAGCGTCTGATGAAGTCAACTCTTCGACCCAAACCATTGCAGAGTGTAAGCTCCAAACAATTTGAAATTGAGCTCAAGAACCGGTTCGAACTGTTGGAAACCACCTTAGATATTGACCAGCGATTCACAAATTTCGTTGATGTCGTTCGGGAAGTGGGCCGCAAATACTGTCATAAGAATCATGAAAGGGTGTCTAAGATCTCCGAAGATACCCTTAAACTTATGGAGCAGAGACGGGAGACTTCCTCGGCATTGCCTGAGTGGCATACTTTGAACAAGCGAATAAGATTCGACCTCCGATGCTCCAGCACCCGCAATAACAAAATGCGATCGAGCAAAATCGAGGTTCGAAAGTATTCGCTAAGCGACTTGAAAGGAGCCACTTAACAAAGTTGAGGAACCTCGTGGGTAAAATCGTTACATCACAAACAGAGGTACTAGAGGAAATCGAACGATTTTACTCACAACTGTACTCCTCGAAAGCTCCTAAAGCGGCCCAGGACACGAATGACAAACGAGCGACATTGACCCGCCACTACACCGAGGACATTCCGGAAATTGACCTTGGCGAGATGCGAATAGCCCTCAAACAACTCAAAAACAACAGGGCACCTGGCGATGACGGCGTTACTTCAGAACTTCTACGTGCAGGAGGTACCCCTGTCCTGGAAGAGTTAAAGGAGATCTTTAATGACGTCATTGCTAACGGAACAGCCCCAAAAGCATGGACCAAGAGTGTGGTAATCCTTTTCTTTAAGAAGGGAGACAAGGAGCTTCTGAAGAACTATCGCCCCATATCACTCTTGAGCCATGCTTACAAGTTGTTTTCGAGGGTAATCACAAATCGCCTCGCCCGAAGACTTTTCACCCTCCAGAGCAGGCTGGGTTTCGAAAAGGCTACAGCACCGTAGACCACATCCACACCTTAAGGCAGATTATACAGAAGACGGAAGAGTATAATCTCCCACTCTGCCTTGCTTTTGTGGACTACGAGAAAGCCTTCGACTCTATCGAAACTTGGGCTGTTCTGGAGTCACTGCAGAGGTGCCAGGTCGATTGGCGTTATATCGAGGTGCTGCGATGTATTTATGATACTGCGACAATGACCGTTCAAGTAAAGTCCCAGCAAACAAAACCTATCAACTTGAGAAGGGGGGTTAGACAGGGGGATGTTATATCCCCAAAACTGTTTAATAGTGCTCTCGAGGACCTCTTCAAAATGCTGGACTGGAAAGGACGAGGTCTTAATATAAATGGCGAGTACATCTCACACCTACGGTTCGCCAACGACGTGGTTATCTTGGCGGAGACTCCAGAAGATCTGGAGCAGATGCTGCGTAGCCTAAGTCGCTCTTCTAGATGAGTCGGTCTCGGGATAAACATGGACAAAACCAAGGTTATGTTCAACCAACATGTTGTCCCGTTACCCATAAACGTCGAGAATGTTGGTATCGAAATTGTTTCTGAATACAACTACCTTGGCCAGATCATTCAACTGGGTAGAAACAATTTCGACGAAGAAGTCAACAGAAGAATACGGCTGGGCTGGGCAGCGTTTGGAAAATTAAGTCAGGTCTTCTCATCGTCAATACCTCAATGCCTGAAGGACGAAAGTCTATAATCAGTGTGTCCTTCCCGTCCTCACTTATGGCGCTGAAACGTGGACACTAACAAAAGGCTTGATCCACAAATTTAAAGTTGCTCAGAGAGCTATGGAGAGGGCTATGTTAGGAGTTTCTCTTAAGGACAAGATCCGAAATGAAGAGATCCGTAAGAGAACCAGGGTCACTGACATAGCCCAAGCCATTAGCAAGCTGAAGTGGCAGTGGGCAGGCCATGCCTGTCGAAGGAGCGATGGCCGCTGGAGCCGGAAAGTTTTGGAGTGGAGACCACGTACAAGTAAGCGTAGTGTGGGGCGCCCTCCAGCACGATGGACCGACGACATTAAGAGGGTGGCGGAAAGTGGCTGGATGAGGAAGGCTGAGGACCGGGTGTGGTGGCGTTCTTTGGGAAAGGCCTATGTTCAGCAGTGGACGTCCGCAGGCTGAGATGATGATGATGATGATGAAGCAAAAACACATAAAAATATTATGAAAATATTCACAAAACTGGTAATTAGCCACAACCAAAACACCGGAAGCAATACAGACGCCATATAAAGGTCATATAAAAATTGGCTTCAATAGCAAAATTTGATGACGTCATATGACAATTGCCTGACACGTTCACGCAATAACATAATACACCTGTCTCATTCTAAAAACGTAGCTTACAATAAGTAAGACTAGTCAAAACATAGTCTCATAAAATATGAAGTAAGTATAATAATTTTGCTCTTTTGATAATATTTGATTTATAAATACATACAATCTAACATTAATAACTTTCGTACCTAATACAGCGTCACTGAAAGAGCGTCGCATCACGGTAATATTAATAGATAGCAATACTGTGGTCGCATCCTTCTCGGGCACAAGTTGAGGCGCTTTTGGATTTTTTACAGAGAAACCCTTGTCTAGCCAAGGGTTTCTCTGTAACATGGCTATTGGCTATATGTTGTCCTGGAAAATTAAGCGAATTCCCACGGGAATTAAAAAAGCTTTATCCGCACAGAAAATGTCATGGGCCTCATCAAGTAATTTAAACCCTACAAGCTAATGCAACTGATCAATTTATAATAAAAAGTATAAATTTATTGTGTCTGTAAAACCTATTGGAATAAAGCAAATTTGACTGATCAAAGTCATAAATTTTTCAATAGTAAGTTTAGTTTTATCTTATTATTTGTTATTTATACAAGTTTTTATTTGTTGTTATAGCGCCAACCAACCGTCGTAGCCAAAGACGCCAAGCAGTGGCACCTCCATCTCACCGGCTTTCTCAATTTTCAAGATTGACAGAGAGATTTTTGGCAATTGAAGAACTTGAAATTGCGGCTGGAGGTTGACCGCCGCAATTCACTGCTGTTGAAATTAATTATTAATAACACTCGTGAGCGTGATAATGCTATAACTGAGGCACTGCTAGCCATCGGGGAAGGGCTGAAGCTACTGGGGGAAGCCTTAAAAAAATAAAATATATTAAGTGCCAATTTCACCAACTCCGCGTTACGTTTAACCAAGGATTTAAATTGATATTTGACAGATGTTTCTGTCAAAATACCAATTTTAATCCTAGGTTAAATAAACGTTATTCGGAGTTGGTGGAATCGACACTTAATGATAATTAATGATTTTTTATTTCACTTAGGACAACTTCTGTCACTTATGACATTCTAGAGAACCTACTTTTTTTTTATCGCTGGAAAAATGCTTTAGCATACCGCACTAAGCGGCTTTGTGGGACTCACCATAATCCCACCGGAATACCCACAAAAAACCAGCGGCACAGTCCGCGTCGAGAATTCAAACACTCTAGGGGTCTCAAATCTCGAATACGACTAAGACGACTCGACGTTAACCGGCATAGTGTCAATGACACCTACCTACACTATGGCGGGAGAAGGCGAGCATATCGTCGCCTTCTTCCACCCTGTCTTCTTCTGCGGTGGAGCGTTAGCATCCAGCTCACGTTCCCGCTCCGCAGCCTCCTTCAGTGCGATGTGACGCTTTCACAGAAAGATGTCATTAAAGTCCAGAAAATCTCGCCGTCAATCATATCGTGGATTATGCTTGACAGCGAGAGGCTCTCACTTAGCGCAGACGACAGAATGTGTCGTAGAGGTCCCCACGCCGCACGCTCCGTCAGGGTGTGATGTGCTGTATCTTCAGGAGCACCGCACTAATGGCAGGCTGGTGTTTCCTGCCGTCTCGCAATCTGATGCAGGTACTTACCAAAGCAGCCATGTCCCGGAAGCACGAACCAGTGCATAAGTGCTCCATGCCGCCTTTCGAGCCATTGCTCAAGATGAGGACGAATTGCCTCCACTGTCCAGATACTCCAGGATCCAGGACTATAGGACTCCAGGTCCACCTTCCGTCTACGGACTAGTGCTGCGTTGGCCAGGGCTCTCATTCTGCCGATCTCCTCAGCCCCCACTCGTCATGGATCGCCCGCCAGGAGTGTTGCAGCAGGTCCAGGGCACCGTATGGTGCCCTGGACCCCCTACTGAGAAGACCCAGCAAGAAACTCAGCAGTTGGTTTTTTCATATAAAGAAAAATGTTACAAAATGTAAAAAAATTACAATTGGTACATTATTAACAAGTTTTTACTTATTTTTAGTATTTACGTATTTTTTATTTGGTTGCTTCCATGCAACTTTTTCATTAAGAAAATCATCAATAGTAAGTATAATAACCTGGACTTTACAAATGCTGTTTAATACAGTCCTTAAAAAATCTTTTAATTTATTAAATTCAGAAGACTCAAAAGTGAAGATCATCTTCGTGCACGCCTTAAGGTGTTTATTAATGCTTGCCTAGGTACTCAACACCCCCATGACAGCTTCTCTTGACACAGTTTCACTGCCAGAACCACGTCCTTGTGCGGCTGCAGTGTGAAACTGTGTCTCAAGTTGCTATTCATGGCTGACTATTGTTCCTAATGGGGTTAATACTCCGAGCTTACATAGGTATAAAACAAATATTTGTCAAAAGGCTAGGTTAGGTTAGGGTTGAACGTAAAAATATTCACAAACATTATTACATTATATAACTTGAAGCACTTTTAGAAAGAAAAAAGAACTCACCACACCATTTCACGTAATATTTTAAGCGACAACACAACGCTTTATTTTATTATAAATAAAAAAAAGGAAGTAGGTATAATACCTAACTACCTACTCATGTTCCTACTTACAGATTTTTCAAGCAATGACCTAAGTAACTAGTTGCTTTAAATATTATTCTCCATAAATAAAAATAAATAAATAAATAATGTTCTCGAAATGTGTGAAGTCTGCCAATCCGCAATTGGCCCAATGTGGTAGAATGAGTGTTCTAAAAAGAGACCTGTCGTGCCAAGCAGCTGTATTGATGTTGATAGTGCCACATTTTTTTAAATTTCGCCTCGTTGGTCCAGTGCTTTAGCACGTTCGTGGATTATGAGGTCCCCGGTTCGATTTTCGGGTCGGGCCATAATTTCGTACTTAATGGGTTTGTCTTACAAGTAATTCGCAGTACTAGCCCGGAGTAAGACAGTTAGTGGTGTTTCATCCCCATTTCTCGAGGAGCACGTAAAACCGTTGGTCCTGCAGCGCCTGATCTCTTTCCGCTCGTGTTCGATTTTCCGCACATCGGGCTATGAGAGTAAGGTAACAGAGAGTGCACTTATGTTAGTGGCTTTGCGCACAGACTTGTGCACTATAATATCTCCCGCGCAGATGGCTGATCTCCGTTGAGATTGGCTGCCGCGTGGCCGAAATTCGGTCGGGAAGGATGATTTTTAGAGACAGCGGTAATCTGATTCTAAGATATGACACAGACTGAGATTACATTATTCAATCCTCAATTCTTAATCTATTTACTGAATAATAGATTAAAGACCTTTCCTGGTTTCCTTGCATAGCAGTATTTTGCTGCTACGAAAGATACTCTCAAAATTATGTTCGAGTGGGTATCTAATTTGAACTCCTTTGCATAGTTCACGTTACAACTGGTTATTTTTTTTTTCCAGCATTATTAATTTGCTGCGAGGCGGGCTCCTTTCAAAAAATTGAAAGAGATATCATCGGCATGATGTATCGACGCCATTTGTAACGCGGCGGGGAACGCGCGCCGGACGACATTCGGAATTCAAAATTAAATTAAAACGCGGTAAAAACAACGTGTTCCTGTTCCCGCTCGTTGCGTTCTCTATTCAAATTCGAATGTAGATTCGATCTGCGCTAATTTGTCTATGACTGGCCGACGGTTTCTATGAATAAGCTCGCTCCTGTAATTCGTGTTTATCTTTTTTTTTTGTGTATTTGAATAATTCAATGGGGTTTTGTTTTGTGTAGCTTTGTACGATGGTTATTTTATATAACGTGTAAAATTATCTAATCAAAATTAATTTGCCGGTGAAAAGGTCATAATAAGACTTTATTTATAAATTCCATTGACTTGTTATTTTTTGACCGTTAGGAACAGGTAGGTTTTACATGAATGTCTTGTAGGGCCTGTTTTATTGAGGACAGGTGGCATAACCGACCGCGCGTCTCGTACAGGCTATCGTTTTCAAATAATAGAAACAATAGCCGATCGGAAGCACCCATTGTTCAAACTACAATGGCAACGTCTCATTACTCAACCGCTCGTTAACGTCCCGCCCGCCGCAAAACACTAACTTTATCAGAGCCTTACGTCAAACATCTCCCCCATCTCGAGGGCCGAGGCTGTATCTCTTTAGTCCTTAGGTCGACACAATCGAGAAAAAAAAAAAAAAAATAACAAGTCGGACAGAAGCCAGATGCGTATCGGCACGCCAAAAAGCAAAATCCGAATGTTGCAGTTTGGATTGTTGGACGAACGTTCCTTTTTTGAAATGCCCGCGAATTGTCAACCATAGACAAGGGGGAGCGGGCGAATTTGAATACGTCCCAATTTGAATATAAAGGTCGGCGTTCGCGCGTCGCCGCCATACATCAACCGTGAGGGCTTTAAGTCTTGCGAGCGCTTTTCGGACACAAATAAGCGTCCGATGTTCGACAGGGACGCGCATAATACGGGCTGGATAATGGATTCAACCTGGAGATAGCAGCTCAGCTATTTATGTGCGGTGTTTGATGGAAGCGCGTTTATTTTGGCGACCATTTCGCGATCACAGACTAAACTAGAAAAAGATTTCTGTATGGAGCCCATTTCATACTTTATTAAACGAGTTTGCAAGACTTGACTTTTATGACTCTCAATCTACTAGCATCTAAGGATCTACCACTGAATTGAATAGCATTCTAGAGTTCTCTGGTGGACCACCACCACCACTGTGGAGACCACCATTGGTATGGGTGGACCCAGTTAAAACACTTTGTAGCTCCATTAGGATCACTGTCCAACTACACTAATAGGTAGAGCGAATAACCCTGGTTCAATGTGATACTCTACACCTCTGTTCTCGGTGGAGCCTGTATCACTTTTATGTCCATTTCGATCCTCTAAAACAGTTTATGTTTATGTTTTCATTTAGGACAACTTGTAGGTACCACTTATGATGCAAGGACTTTACCACCGGTTTGGAAAGAAGATTCTACGGAAAACCAGCAAGAAACTCAGCAGTTGCTCTTTTATTTTTAAAGAAAACATGTGATAGAGAGTTTCAGAAGCCTCTCCTTCTATCTTTTTCCTCATTATGTTTGATCAAGTTCGCGCTGGGGTGCGAATGCTTGGAGTGATGAACCGCCCTCGGTCAGCGTCTTGCCGCTCGCGTCGACGCGTATGTAAATGACGACACGGAGTGGCGCATTAAGATAATAATTTAAATTATTTATAGCGTGTAAACGTCGATATTAAGCCGCCGAGACACCCACGACCACTGAATACTTAATAAGCTACTTAATAGAAGCGAATAGCTTAGTGGTTACAACTTCGAGCTTCCAAATTCATTCAGAGGGTTGAAACACAAATCCCACTACAGGCACTGTAACTTGTTTTTCTATATCACTCGCTTTAACGTCGGAGGAAAATATTGTAAGGAAACCTGCATGCCTAAAAGTTCTCCATAATATTTTCATGGGTATGTAGTCTGCCAATCCTAACCTCTTCTCATTCTAATGGGAGACGCACGCTCAGTAAAATGCCGATGGGTTAAGATGATGGGATGAAAAGCAACGTAAATATTAGGTACACTAGTGCAAGGCAGTCTTTATCTACGCCTTGAGCGCAGATATTGTCTTTGTTACGCATTGATGTTTCACTAGACTTCTTTAGAGTAACACTTCTGTAATCATTTCTACATTTATTCTGTAATCTGTGTCCACGTCAGAGGCCGTACCGCCGGCCGCCATATTTCATTTGGCCACAATTACAACCATTAAACGGGGCGCAACTCTTTGATATTTCCCCCTTTTTATTTATTGTAGCAAACTTATTAGGATCCTCCGGCATTAATGATGACAGATGAGATACAGTATCTCGGCTATAATGCGTTTTGTGTCGAGATTGGTCCGCATGCTGTATCGATCACTTCAGTTTTTTTTTCAATAAGAAATGAAATCGAATAAGATTTCTGTATATTTGGTATGCCTATTAAAATTTAGACACTTTTTAAATATTATAATATTTCAATAAACACACCATAATAATAAACCACAAAATAGCTTGTAAAGAGATAACTTAGGTAGGTACCTACATCCCGTAACACAGTTTACAGTTTTCTAAATTTTGTACCTAACTATGCCAGAAAACTCAAAGTTTCAAAAATCCTAAATGTGGCGGATGCTCGTGGGGCGAATCATGATGTTCTGTCGCTAAGGGTGCCTTTCCACCAGAGATGTGCTAAACTAAGCTTTTGGTGGAAACGCACCCAATGACCTTCGTGCCGCTTCGTGATGACCACGATCGCTTTGTAAAGACTCAAGAGTTTAAAAGAAGATGTGGTTGCCTCCTCCAATATAATATTAGGTACAGTAAAATACATAGGTAGGTACTTCTTCTTACCTCACTCTATGACCTCACTACTCAAGTAGGTAATAGGGGGGGTCCATGGGCTTGCAATATTACTTTACGTTCCATAAAATCCTTGCAAAAGGTAGGTTTAACTCGGTTTTTTATAGAAAACTATAATTTTCATCAATAATGAACAGGAAGTATAAAAATCACTTAAAATAAAAACATTGTAAATTCAGTAAAAAAAATCAAGACACTGATGCCATCGGTGACTGACAGTGAAAAACCGTCAAAAGCTTATTGCTACAAAAGAGATATTTGTCTTGGATTACTTATAGGAGTTGAGGTTCTAGTTATGTCAATTAATTTCGTTATAACACCTACTTATTATCGTGTTTACTGCGTGTGTGTAGCAAATCCAAAACAAGCAAAATAAAGTTAGGTATTCAACGCCCTGATTAAAATTTTAACAGTAGATTATTAACCAAGGGGATAAAGCAGTGTCTTCTGTCGCGGGTGACGATTTAAATCGCGAGCTTATAACGCGAAGGACTCTAGGTTTACTCCCGAGCGTAGCGAGGGTGTTAAAAACTTAAATCACGAGCGAAGCGAGGGATTTAAGTTCACCCAAGTCTAAGACAGCTTTATCACCGAGGAAAATACTCTACTTTTCGTACCATTTGCGAAAAAATTAACACAATAATAATATGAGATAAGCATTTAATGACAATTAAAAGTAAAAGCTAACATTCGAAACTTTGGTCCAATTATTGATAGAGAGTTACATTTTTGTTTGGCACATTTATTGTTGATGAGTTGATTTGAGTATTTCTCTGTTCTTGCGTCTGAGGAACTGTTTATAACATTAACTTATTTATAAAAATAAATTAAAATAAACTTAACGTTTATGTATTTGAAGAAAACAAAAACGCGGCAAATTACTAGACTAATATTTTTTTGTCGTAAAAGCAAAGGCATCAAGCTCATACGGCCTCGTCGGTTTTCGTAATTTTATTTAATACTAAATCATAACTGCATAATAAATGCGTATTCCTTTTTCAAAAATATGTTTAATGCGTTATATAATATAAACTCAATGGTATACCTAAACACAGATGTAGTTCAGTATAAATTTCGGTACCTAAGTATTACAAATTTAAATCACATTCTCCCCCTAGAGGATGAATGAAATTCAGTACAATTTTCTTTCCCTGTTTTTAACAGATTAAAAATGACTATTGTTATGTTCGCTTTTTGTGGCATTTTTGAGCAAGTGGTACGAAAAGGTCTTATAAATTATAATCACTATTCACTAGGTAGGTACGTTTTACTTGGGATCGTACCTACTACCTACCCAAGTATAGGTACGATACATATTCTTAGTTCGAGGTGCAGCCTCAAAATACAAATGGTAAACTGTATCTATCTATTATTATACCAGCACCTACTATTATACCTACTCTTTATGGTGTTCAATATCATTAAGTAGCTTGCAAATTTCCGGCCGAAAGTTGATGCAAATCAGAAGGAGATGCGTCGAGCGTCCGCGATCTGCATACAATGCTGCAGCGCTCCAGTTTGCCGTAATTTACTGCTACCCTGCAAGCGGCCCGCTTAGATGTCGTCTGCAGATAGCCGGTGCATGCCTAATTTAAAAAAAAGTTGCGCTTTGTTATTTGTGCCTCGTAGAGTACATAAAGTTCAGAGTTCTATTTATCAAATACCTAACCGTGCCCAAAAAGCTATAGATGGATAAAGAAGATCCAATTATCTACTTAAAAAATCTAAATAAATAGGTAGATATAATATAGGTACTTAGGTATGGGAGAAAATGACTGAATGACATAATATCATCCACTGGGTCTGAAACATGAAATTTATATTTGCATCTTCGGACACCTAATAAACAATTTCCTCTACTGAGTTTCCTCTTTAAAGCTCTCAGTAAGACGTACCTACCTTCACTACCTCTATGTACCAATTAAGCTGATAGGTACTTACCACGAAAGGGTTTCGAGCAACAGGATCTTATTAATAAAATTACAATGTCTTTTTAAAACTAATGAATTAGATACCTATATGTATTTTGTAGGAATACCATAATATTTAATGTGGCAAATGTTTACATTTAATTATGTATACTGCACGGCTGTAAGCATATTGGCCTTTGCTTTAAAATATGCAAAATAAAATCAATTAGTCTATGGGTGGTAATGCCCGAATATAACATCATGACGTCATCGCACGGTCAATGGTCAATGCTATTCGGTGAAAATGCCGATGTTATTGAAGTTCGTGTCACTTTTACCGCGCCTTTTATTAGTTTTATCGATTTAATTTAAATTCGAACGAGTACTTACCCTAAACATATCCATTTATTAAACGGGAATTGAAATTGCCGTTAAAGAAGTCGGTTAACAACGAGATTTTCTTATAAAATAGAGCGGTTGATAAAAACATTTCTCAATTAAAATTTTCATCTCGTCATCAGACCAAGTAATTCAACAGACCTTCAATGTTACATTTACAAGGTAGCGTTAGTTTAGCAGACTTAAAATGAGCATCACGCACCACTTTAATTTTTGGGGTTTGGCCTTTAATCGTATAAATATCACTTGCTTTAACGGTGATGGAAAACGTGAGGAAACTTGCACGTCTCAGGCCTGTTCTCTATAAAGTTTTCAAATGTCTATGAACCTGCCATTCTGCGTTTGGCCAGCGTTGTGGATTATGATTAAAAACGGAAACAAGTTGTTTCCGTTATCTGTGATTTAAACCCTTCTTATTTTGCCGGTGATGGGTTTAGACGGGATGTTTCACGCATAAGACATGCATTTCACGACGTTTATGAAGTCTCACCAAGAAAAGTAGCCAAGTGTTGTCTTTTCTTGACGCTTTATCCTGTCTATAGCCGATTTAAACTTTAAACATCTAATAAATCAAAACATAAAGTAAATAAGTAGTACCTACCATTAATAAAAATCGCAGATGTGTTCACGCTCGCAATGAGTTAAAATTACAGGTGGACGAATGTATGAAAAATTGATGTTGATGTTCAAATAAATTATTCGCGAAAACATCTGCATGTTTGGCATTCGATAAATAAATATTGGCATGCCCTTTGATTATAATTATGGCGTGTTTTAGAGGTTATAAAAATAAGGACTTGTTAGTTGTTGATGCCCGCGACTTCGCGTGGTTTAATTTTTTTTTAATTCCCGGTGTAAAAAGTATCCTACTGTGTCCTTTCTCGGGACATAATATTATCACTCACTCGTGTCTGCAGGTACCAAGGTTGTGTTTGTGAAAGTGATAATGCGAATGAATACGCATATTATATTCAACTAGCTGATGCCCACGACTTCGTCCGCGTGGTTTAAGTTTTTTTGAAACCCACGGGAACTCCCTAATTTTCCGGGATGAAAAGTAGCCTATGTCACTCTCCAGATCCTCAACTATACCCATGCCAAAACTCAAGTCGATCCGTTGCTCTGTTGCGGCGTGATTGAAGGACAAACCAACAAACCAACACACAAACACACTTTCACATTTATAATATTAGTATGAAGTATGATTTTATATGTTGACAGCAATTTAAGGCAGGGAAATCTTAGTATAATTTTAGGAAATTAATCGTTGGTCTAGTGGTTAGCATAGTCGACTGCGGATCACGAGGTCCTGGGTTCGATTCCCGGTCGGGCATAAAAGTTAGGTATTGAGTTTTTCAATTAAGAAATTCTCAGTGCCAGCCCGGAGTTGGAAGTTGGCGGTGTTTCACCCCCGTGCCTCGGAGAGCACGTTAAGCCGTCGGTCCCGGTTATTATCACTAACATGATAATAGTCGTTAAAGCCCGCCAACCCGCATTGGAGCAGCGTGGTGGGTCTAAAATCTAATTCCCGCTCTCCTATGAGAGTGGAGGCCTGTGCCCAACAGTGGGACGTTAATAGGCTGTAGTGATGGTGATTAAGAATCTACCTTTTAAAATAAATATTTATGTAGGTAATTAGTAACAACCAAAGACAATATTATACCTACTTGGTTTATAATTAATCTATGGTAATAACACTTGTCATTGTACCTACTCTAATAGAGCCTCATTAAGATTCTAATAAAAATTGATGCAGATTTTCCGGAATAGGCATACAGCTAAAGTTACTGAAGTTCCTCTTTGATTTTTCTGTTTAGTTTTATGCTCTATGGCCGTTAATTAAAATTCGAATAAGTTTTAAAAATCGAATAAGACTACCTATTTAAAGGAAAAAGGAATCTTGCAACAGTTTATCATAATATTATTTTAATATACTCTACCTAAGTACCTAAAACGTGCACAGTTATTGTTCACAGGTAAATAAACGACATGGGCGTATGCCGTTAAGCCTCGTATAAACAAAGCCCTTTTTTATCGGTCCTTGACCACCAATTACGCGGGCTGGTACGCCCTCGCCTGACAAATTGCAATGCGCGCCCTTTTGCTCAATCAACATGGCCGACCTGATTCGAAATTCATAAATTTACTGGTTTTTAATGGCTTCCTTTAATTACCCCCTTGTTTGTGACTTCAAATATCTAGGTACCTAATCAACCCTATATATAAGACTAGTTATACCTAAAACTGCCGCCCCGTATAGATGTTTGTTTGAAAGCGAGAGTCTAAATAGGCAAGTATTAGGTACGTAATACATAAACTAAATAATTAACTGTTATTTATTTTAAGTATAATGATTATGGTCAACCCTTGCCTCTGTACATTATGTATCCAACCTATTGTGGGTAACAAGAAAATATGACAACAATTTAAACGATATGTACAGGGTAGATAAAAATTCCTTTAAACTTTACCTATCTTTATTATAGTCGCCCGACTTCAACATACTAGTTTGTAGAAATCAAAATTATTTTTTACTTTACAGTGGCTTTGGAAGTCGGTTTTTTGGAAAGAATTTTTATTATTAACTTTTTAGTGTACTCTTAATCCCCACGGCTCAGGAGTGCAGTACCCTGCAGCATCTGAGTTGAGCAGTTGGGACTTGGGTTTAAGTTTGAAGTCGTTGCTTGACACCTACAATATGAATTCACCATAAAAAATCCTAAATCGCTATTTTTAAGGAGTTCTGGTACCCTGCAGCATCAGGGTTGAGGAGTTGGGACTCAGAGTTGAATCGTATACACGTGACTTGATACCTATTATAATAATTCGCCATCAAAACTTCCTAACTCCCTAGTTTTGAGTCGTAGGTATACCTACAGCATCAGGATTGAAGATTTGGACTCAGAATTTTTTATGGGGCCAACTCGCGAGCTTCCACTAACCACTGAAAAAAAAAAATCAAATCGGTTTGGAAACCACGGAGATATGCGGTAACATACATTTAAAAAAAAAATTGCGCCGAATTGAGAACCTCCTCCTTTTTTGGAAGTCGGTTAAAAATGTATAGAGCGAGGTCTGACTCGCGCAACGATTTCTTAGGTAAATAATTTAGTTTTCATCCCACCATCTCGGAAAGAGTATTTTTACTCTTCGATATTTGAATGAAAAAGCCGTTATTATCCTCTTGAGGATAAAGTAAATTGAATTTAGAAATTTAGTCATTTCATCGCTGAGTTGGGATGAAAAGTTACGTGTTGCACTCGAGTGAAAAGATTTTTCACCTCGTGCTCTTTTGATTCCCTCGCTGACGCTCAGGATAATTTTTGAAATTTCTAATTTTTCTAATTTTCAATTAGGATCTTTAGCTTGCTCGGTCATCAAAATTGAGCACGCGGTTATAAAACAACTTTTCACTCTTGTATAACAAATAACTATATTCATTTTACTCTCTTTTTATATTTAACTAGCTTTTGCGAAAATTAAATGCGAAAGTTTGGATGGATGGATGTTTGTTACTCAATCACGCCCCAACGGCTGAATGGATCTGGATGAAATATTTGGCACAAAGATAGATTATAGTCTGGAAAAACACTTATGCTACTTTTTATCGTGGAAAATTAAGGAGTTCCCGCGGGAACCAAAAAACCTCAATCCACGTGGACGTACTTAGTCGCGGGCATCAGCTAGTAATTTTATAAAATTGCCAACATACGCGTAGGTATATTCGCCTAAAACTCCTAAAAGTCAACAATTAAAAAGAAATATGGCGGCAAGTAAGTTCATTTTATCTAACATTTTTTTTACCAACATTTTTATTTATTTAACAGCCAATCCCATGCCTTATAAAAACTGTAAAACTAAACAAAGTCATACTGCTGTTAGGTATTTTACTGTCTACCTAACGAAAGGTTCAGAACGTAGTTTGTTAAAAAAAAACAGGAATTCAATTCAAAAGTTCCGCCATTGTAGTCTACCAACCGTTTTATTTGGCCGATTTTTAACCGTAACTTTTATCAGTGATGAACGAGGGAAGACGCTGAATACGTTAATGCGGACATCGATTAATTCCAGAACTCGCCAACTCTATTTAAGCCTCTACAGATGTTCTGCCTTTTAACTACCAATTATTTTACTTTTTTTTAGTAAGCATGGATAAACATATAATTCTATCTACATGGATCAAAATAAGATCAACGTACAGCTCATACCGCTGGGTTTAGAATCTAGATTCTAAATACTTTGGAACCCCATTCTAAGATCTGCAGTGGGAATTCCACCATTTCGTTCTCGTTTATGTAGCCCTTGAAGGAAGTCTTTATAATAAAGTTATAACAGTCAATAATGTTCATAGCTAGTAACTTTTTACTATGTATTTTTGTAATTGATTTCTTGTCTGTATGTCAGTTTGACTGTTCGTTTTTTCAATATTAAGTATATCATACCGAATCGCGTGTTCAGCAAAGTCGAAAGAGGTTTTGAGCCACTATTATGCCTATCTTGCGCTGCTTTATGCCTCTTCTCACGGTTGCAAGTCTTATTAAGCTCTTCTTCGTCATTCTCGTCCAATCTCACATAATATCGTTAGCTGCCTTGTTGGAACGTCTGAAGGTGCTGAAGCAGACATCGATTAATCCCAAAACTCAGCAACTCTATTATATCGTTTTGACAATACGTCACTTGTGGCGTAGTTAATCAAAATCTGGCAACGCGTCACAATATATCGGTGCGCCTGAGGTGATCCCATTGCCCATCCCATTGTCCTTGTCAAATTCCATTTTCAAATTCGGCTACTGGCGGTCATTGACATGGTTAGATATGCATAGCTCATTGACAGTTCTTTGCGCATTTGACAGTTTGACTAATGATTGTCTATGGCCGGGAATGTTTGGCGTTCGACGCTTAAAAAAGGCGCGAGATTAGAATATGGGTGTCAGCGGGTGATATTAATGATTGACTTCACAATACGGATATTATGTACATCGATTTGTGATCGACTTTTAGGATTCATCTTAATTTTTCCCTGTCCATAAATTATACTATTTAAAATTCATATTTTTCGAATTCAAATCAAACTCTTTTGTTTTTTATGCCTTATGTTTTTATTTTTAATTATCATTTATTTTTGGAAAGAGGGCAACGATCGAAAATGTGTAAGATATTTTTTCTTGTTCTTGCGTTCGTACGTTGCAGTTTAATTAAAACTATCATTATTGATCTTCTGAGTTATGAAATATAAGATAAGGACACTTCGTATGTTTATCTCTTCTAGTTTGTGTCCCTAAATAAAATAATTAAAAAAAATGTTAAGAATATCTTGTAGCGAGAATTAATAATCAGTCAAAAACATCTTATACAGAGAGTTATGAGAGATGAATCCGTTCAAATTGAGTCATCCCGAATCGACAACCAGGAATGTTGAGTGTTTTAACTTCATCTTCATTTCGTTATAAAACAATTTCGTAACAACATCTTTACAGCACTGGAATAAGGTCGACAATAGAGTTGTTACAGCACTAGGGCGGTAAAGTTTTCGTGGTTAGTAGGAGTTCGATCGGTCCGTTCGATTAGAGGCGAGATGTGTTATCAGAGTGGAAATATTCAAAGGAGGTTGGAATGTCAACCGCATTGTGTTCTGCGGTTTGTTTGTTTAGTTGGGATCACAGATAACGTGGTATTACTGAGATAGTCGGGAACTTGGTACTAGGAATATCGTCCTGGTTTTATTTTGAATTAAATTCTATCCAGGGTTAGTTCGCGTGAAATTCAGGTCAATATTTAACTTGAGTACAAAATATAATCCATACTAATAGATGTTACAAATGCGAAACACGTGTCTGTATGTCTGCAACGTATTCACGGCCAATTTGTTCATACCTCCCTGGCGCAGTGGTGAGCTCTGTGGTCTTGTAGTGGGAAGTCCCGCGTTCGATTCCTGCCAGGGTCTATTTAGAAAATTCTACCTAATATCTGAATATTCTCTGGTTTGGTCAAGCCAAACATCTAGCGTTCCGGTACGATACCGTGTAGAAACCGATCAGGGGCATAGGTTTTAATATAAATATCGTACAGGTTAGCCCGCTACCATCTTAGACTGCATCATCACTATCTAGAGATCGCAGTTAAGGGCTAACTAGTAAAAGAATAAATAGAATAAAATATAAAATAAAAAACCCGATTTTAATGAAATTAGGTAAGCATGGCGGACATCTAGTTTCATTCTAGACTACTCTTTATCTCTAGAGTTCCCACAGGATTGTTTAAAAACCATAATCCATTTTGAGATTTGCCGGTAAGAGCGCAAAACACTTTTTTTTCATCACGATGATGATAAATAGTAGATTATTAACCAAGGGGATAAAGCAGTGTCTTCTGTCGCGGGTGACGATTTAAATCGCGAGCGTAACGAAGGACTCGAGGTTTACTCCCGAGCGTAGCGAGGGTGTTCAAAACTTAAATCACGAGCGAAGCGAGGGATTTAAGACGAGTCCTGAGTGTAGCGAGGGATTTAATTTCACCCAAGACTAAGACAGCTTTATCACCGAGGAGAATACTCTACTTTTCGTACCATTTGCGAAAAAATTAACACAATAATAATATGAGATAGGCATTTATTTAAAATAATGACAATTAAAAGTAAAAGTTAACATTCGAAACATTGGTCCAATTATTGATAGAGAGAGTTCATAAGTTTTTAAATAATTTTCCTTGAATTTTGTTGGAAGCAAATCCATACTAATATTATAAATGCGAAAGTGTGTCTGTCTGTCTGTCTCTCTTTCTGTCTGTCTGTCTGTCTGTCTGTTTGTCTGTCTGTCTGCTACGCTTTCACGGCTCAACTACTCAACCGATTTTAATTAAATTTAGTACAGAGATAGGTTACATCCCAGGGAAGGACAATGACTACTTTTTATCCCGGAAAATTGAAGAGTTCCCACGGAAATCAAAAAAATGTATCTGTTCAACCGATTTTGATTAAATTTTGTACAAGGACAGGTTGTATCCCGGGGAAGGATATAGGCTACTTTTAATCCCGGAAAATTTAAGAGTTCCCGCGGGAATCAAAAAAAATAAATCCACGCGGACGTAGTCGCGGGAATCATCTAGTTATTTATAATTGCGGCAGCATTTGCACTGGTGGAATCCGACAATTCCCTGTCACTGTCGCTTTGATTTAACATCGTAACGTATTTTTAGAACATTAACTTATTTATAAAAATAAATTAAAATAAACTTAACGTTTATGTATTTGAAGAAAACAAAAACGCGGCAAATTCCTAGACTAATATTTTTTTGTCGGAAAAGCAAAGGCATCAAGCTCATACGGCCTCGTCGGCTTTCGTAATTTTATTTAATAATCATAACTGCATAATAAATGCGTATTCCTTTTTCAAAAAATGTTTAATGCTTTATAAACAAACTCAATGGTGTAAACACAGATGTGCCTAGTTCAGTATAAATTTCGTTAAGTATTCCAAATTTAAATCACATTCTCCCCCTAGAGGATGAATGAAATTCAGTACAATTTTCTTTCCCTGTTTTTACCAGATTAAAAATGACTATTGTTATGTTCGCTTTTTGTGGCATAGAATGTCACTTTTTTGAGCAAGTGGTACGAAAATGTACTTACCTACCTACTTTATTGATAGTAGGTACAAGAAATTCTAATTTTATGGCATTCAGCTTTTTAATTTAGATCTAAGTAACTATAATTATTTTATTCCAATTATGAGTTTGAAGCTCGACTTTACCATAATTAGATTACTTTGGTACCTACTAAAGATTTTCCAAAAAAATTCTAAGTACGTATTTTCAAAGCTATTATGAAATAGTGACTGACCTTTTTCATTCCAGAAAAAAGTTACCATTTGCGGTGAATGTTATCTGTGGTATATGTAATATTGACAGGTGATAAACAAAAGCGCGCGAAATCTGGATTATTTCGCGCGCTCCGTCAACAAACATGGCCGATTCCAGAAATATATATCAGGGGCTGTAACTTGGTTGAACTTTACAAGAATTTTGTAATATTACTTATTTACAGTTTTATTGCGTTATTTTAGATTTGAAATGGAGATTATTTGGAACTTTATAAATAATCAAAAAAGCAAACAAACTCAAAAGCACAACAAAAGAACTTTTGTGTCTTAAGTTAGTAGATAAGTATTTCAAATAAGTATAAAAATGCTCATTTTTAGAGAATGAAAAAAAATATTTTATAAATGGAAAACAACATACCTAGGTAGGTACTTAGGTATACATGTTTCATGTAGAGTACCTATGTATACAATTAAGAAGGTAGGTATTAAGTCGGTACAAAAGTTAATTTTACGCGCAGGTAGCAAAAATATGTTTTTCAAAACTGGTTCGTAGGTACCTATTTATAAAATTTCGATGCAATTTGCTCTTCTATATAAAGAGTACCTTATCACTACGAGGATAATAATGTACCTACTTACCGAGTAGGTATTAACACCACTTTACTATAGTAAATACCTATAATTCAGACAGACGAAAATGTATACCAAACAACATTATAATGAGCCAATTGCAAAGTAAGTTTAATTCTACGTTGAAAACGTAACGAACCGTATCAACCTACCTACCTACCTACTCAATAATTTAAAGAGCGCTATTTCCATAATTTATCGACTTAACACCTTCTATGTAAGTACCTACCTAATTTCTTGTTCAAAAGGGGTTTCTTGCATTTTCGGTCTTTCAGACCTATGCTAGTTACGTTACCCCTATATTCAATGTACTCTGTGGTTACGTTGTTTTTGCGTCGGGGATACACACACAGACACAGATACACACACACATACACTTTTATAAGTTTAAGGTGTGTATTTATCTGTGTATATGTCTAACAGTGTATCTGTGAATCTGTGCACGTACCTATATGTGTGTCTGTCAGTGGCATCGTAGCTCCCAAACGGATGAACCGATACAGTAGAGTGTACAGTGTAGACCCCAATTAAGAAAAGATTTTCAGAAATTTAATCCTAGCGAAGCCTCAAAGATAGGGTATAAGCTAGTTTCGTTTACTACTAATTAGGTTATTTTCTAAGTTTTGTACTACCCATATTGGGGAAAAGAGACTTTAATCTAGCTGTGGATCCTATAAATTCCTTTATTTTTCTTCATGGGACGTTTCGACCCCACATCAACATGTTGACCGGTTGATCCAAATGTTTAGTTTGACACACCGAACGGCCGAATATTGTTATTCTCAATAATATTAATTGGACAGTGTTGCCAGCGCCGGTCGTTGCCGAAAATAAAGCGTATACAGACCGTTTCGGATTTCTCAATGTGTATTTTGTATTGGATACATAATGTGCAAAGTGGGGCATAAAAGCATCGTAAATTCGTTTGAGAGCCTCGTTTACGTCGTTTTATGCACTTCGAAAAGGCAAGTACCTAAACGATTACAAAATTATACATAACGACTAATATTAAATGCATAACCGGGATCGACGGCTTAACGTGCCCTCAGAGGCACGGTGGTGAAACACCGCCAACTCCCCAACTCGGGGCTAGTACTGAGAATTTATAGTCAGAAAACCCATTATTTAATCGGGACTCGAACCCTGGACCTCGTCGACCTCGCAGTCGAACATACTAACCACCAGACCAACGGGCAGTTTTTTTAAAAATCTAAGTACTACAAGTTAGCCCTTGACTGCGATCTCACCTGATGGTAAGTGATGATGCAGTCTAAGATGGTAGTGGGCTAACCTGTTAGGGGCATGGCAGTTAAATTAAACCCATACCTCTATTCGGTTTCTACACGGCACCGTACCGGAACGCTAAATCGCTTGGCGGCACGTCTTTGCCGGTAGGGTGGTAACTAGCCACGGCCGAAGCCTCCCACCAGGCCAGACCAGGGAAAATTGTGTGAAGTGTGGCGTGAAGGAGGAACAAAGGTCCAAACATAAGAACTTACAAAAACTTTATAATATTACATTGGCCGTGTAGGCCCGCCTCAGTTAATTGCAGGTTATGTTACGGGCGGGTCCTCATGCATTTTGCTTTGCACTTTGCACGCGACCAGTGACTGATGGAGATTGGCGACCCGAGGGGAAGACCATTACTTACCCACAGTTTTTAGGTTTCTTAGCTGAAAATCGCAAGGTCTCGGTTTGACTCTGAAGTTGGGCCTATCATGTATTTCACGGCTTAAAGAGTTATATTATATAGTCTGGAATAACACATACAAGTAGGCTAAGTAATTATAGTATCCCAGAAAATTAAAGAGTTCTCGCGGGAACCAAAAACCATCAGCTAGTATAATCTACAGCTATACTACACTTTAATTACTACAAGTAAAGGTATAGACAGATAGCCGTCATCAGTCACAGCGCATCGCGTGCGCTTTAAATTGCATCGACCGCGCCCGCCGCCGCGCCGCAGCAGCTAATTACCTACTGCAGTGCACTCTATTGACAGTACGATGCGTTTACTGTTCAATACGATTGCCCAGTCTATAGACTCTTAAACAAACTGGTACAGTAACGGCCGGTTTCTGAATTGAGAATTTCATGTTGAGTCTGTCTCAAAGACTACAATAAGGACTAATTAAGCAAATTTTTGTTTCTGAATTGATATCGTGTAAGGTTTGAGAGTTGGAACTTGCTGTTTTTGCTTGAATGCTTAATTCAGAAACCGGCCCAATATCAATTCAGAAACAAAATTTTGCTTAATTAGTCCTTAAGGTACTTAAGTTAAGTAGTCTTTGAGACAGACTCAACATGAAATTCTCAATTCAGAAACCGGCCGTAAGTCAATAGTTGAGGCTATCACGCAACATGCATTCGTTAATTTAACAAGTAGTAAGTATTAATTTAACAACTAATGAGTAACTATACCGAACAAATTTCGGAGGCGCCCACTATTTTTGACGTAAATCCAGTCATATCGATTTGGTTCTTGTTAAATGTGGCTTCTGTTACCCGCACCCTAAAATCATAACCCTTCAACATTCACTATCTATGTGCTAAATTTCATTCAGTTACGTTCAGCGAGCCGTTCTGGCGTGATTGAGTAATAAGATCAATCCACCCTGGTTGATCTGTGCATCCGTCATCCATCCATCCAAACTTTCGAATTTATACTATTACAGTGATAGTAATAGTAGGTTTAATCTGATAAAAAGCCTCCTAGTGATACCTCGTAGTGGTTAGGACGCCCTGCTGCCTGTTCGGGTTCTTCGGGGTTCCATTGTTAGTCATACGCTTCTAACTTATCGAAGTTAGGTATACTTATGTGCATTTAAAGGGATTTTAAATATCACTTGCTTTAACTGTGAAGGAAACAATCACGAGGAAACCTGCATGCCCAAAAGTTCTTCATAATGTTCCTAAAGGTGCATGAAGTCTGCCAATCCACGCTTGGCAGGCGTGATGGACTATTGCCAAACCATTCTCATTGTGAAAGGAGAAATCGTGCTCCACATATTGCAGTTGAAGTGAGTGAGTGAGTGAGTATTTTTTTACTATTTTGGGTTGCCAATCCACGCTTGGTAGGCGTGATGGACTGTAGCTAAACCATTGTAAGTAGAAGCGAGTAGATACTTATTTTTATTTTTGGTTGTCATAATATTTGCCTGACATATAATGAAGATAATTAGGAAATGTAATCCTACCTAGCATTTTGGTACAACCATAGAATCATCTATTTACCAACAGAATACATAATGTAAAACCTAATAATAATAATTAGTATTCGTAAGTCGATTAAACTAATAATAAACGCGGGAACATGGGTCAATTTTATAATTTTTATGAAACGCGTTTCGAAATACCATAATGACCTCCTCAACCTTTAACCGCGGGTTAGTGTCTATGGTTTTAAATAAAGACCTGGACATAAAACGAGCTACAGCGACCAGCGAAATTAACAAGCTCATTCTATTGCAGTTGAAATGTAATCCTATTGCAGTTGCCAACTGTGAAAAATCTGCTCCAAAACTGCAATATTGCAGTCGGCATGCAGTCCTAATGCAGTTCGACTGTCTAAACAGCCATGTACATACCAACTGTAGTACTACGGTCTTGTTTCCATCCATCCATCAGCCTGTATGCATTCACTGCTGAACATACGCCTTTTCGAGATCGCGCCACCAAACACAGTTAGTTATCCGCCTTCCTCATTCACCCGCTTCCCGCAACTTTCCTTAAGTCATCGGACCAGCTGGAGGTCGTCCTACACTGCGCTTACCGGTATTGCTTAAGTGGTTTAGGAGTCCATTGAGGACAAGCATTGTGACACGAGATTTATATATATGTATTATGATATACATACATATATATATATATATATATATATATATATATATATATATATATATATATATATATATATATATATATATATATATATTCCTCCAATTAAAATTTCCAAAAAATATTTAATGTATTAGGCCGCAATTACGAGTACACTTTTTTTACATGTGAAGTGTACGTGAGTTAGTTACAGACAGAACTAACATTTTTGCCTGCAATACGCGCAACTTAGAAGATTTTACACTTCATAATTTACTCATTTAAATGACTCACGGCAGTATGTAGCTAAAACTTTGAAGACCGACTATATTATATCTAGATAGGCACAAAAGGGCACTTAGAGTCAATTGTATAATTTTTAATCCATGTGTGACATAGCGTCACTGCACGCTAGTCGAAGAAGGAGCAAAATATAGAGAAATAAGAAATAATCATAAGTTACTATATCTCCGTTACTGAGCGATTGGGTATGGCCGCCCGCGCGCGCGCCGGGGTGCATTTTTTTGAGCATTTGGAATCCCTTGGCAAATGGAAAAACCATAACGATAAATGAGTGTTCCAGCAAAGCCGTGGCTATGAAGTTATTGTTTGTTTAATGTTAAATGTATAGGTATATCAAGCAAATGAGCAGTCATCTAATGTTCTCCCAAACGAATTACGGCCAGCGGGCCAGGGTTGCTTGAATCTCCGGAGAGATTAGCCATCTGCGCGGGATATATTGTGCACAAGTGTGTGTGCAACACAGGTGCACTCTCTGTTCCTTTATTCTAATAGACCGATGGAACGGAAAACCGACGGCTTTACGTACTGTCCGAGGTACGAGAGGCTCTAATGAATAACCATGAGTCCATGACTACCGCCAGCCATGAGAGGGATTTGTACCCCACACTGGCCAAGTGTGGATTGGCCAACTTTGGCAGACTTTTTGAATTTGTTGTCCATCACCGCTGTTTTCCATCACCGGTATTTGAATGCCCAAAAAGCTGCAGCAACGTTACCGGGAATCGAACCCTGCAGGACCCGCCGAATCATAGCCGAAGCAATGTGTACCTTACAGGTTTCCACAAATTTATACGGCACCACAGCCAACAAAATATCATTGTATCTTACCACATTTTTTTCCCAATTTTTTATTGTAGCCACACTGAGATGCGCATACGCACCTGCCAGCTCCCCGCGGCGCAGAGCCTTCATGCCGACGGATTAATGGCGGGCTTTCTTACATTTTTATATAAAAAACCAGCTTACGCTGACTCGAGGTACGGCTGAGTTGAATACAACGCGTGACGGAGAAGTCTCAACGCCCTACCGCTCCTTAAATGCCTAGAGATTAGGACAGAGGAAAGTTCGGAGGCCTTTTACGCCCCAAACTCCGACATCCCCATAGTCCACCACTGCTAAAGGAATGAGCGGCTTTAACACGTTAGCTGCGGCACCAATTTTTGCATACTTTCCGTTCCTGCGGCACGAGGTATAATCGGCCCGTACCGTGACCAGACGTTAGGGCGACACGCGGTCTATTAGACCCCACCTCCTTTTACAGACTACAATCCATTTTCTGGCGCGAAATCAAAGATAAATGAGAATTTTGGTCCTTATTGATATAGACAGTGAATTGATGAACCCTAATCCACCGTCGCCCCGGGATCTGATGGCTAGTTTAGGAATTATTAGCAAAACAAAATATGGGATCTTATACACCTCGTAACGCACTGAAATAGGGCAAATTTTCGCTGCGATTAGTGATGGGAAAAATAATATCGACGTTTTTAAACTGTCTTAACTACGCAACGACTTGACCGATTTTGATCAATTATATCTCATTAGATCGTTTTAAGGGCAAAACCTGGCAAAACAACACAAAGCTATCAAAGGATACATTTTTTTTTAAATAATCTAAATTGTGCTTGAAGGCGCCATAAAGAAAAAAAAACCGGCCAAGTGCGAGTCGGACTCGCGCACGAAGCGTTCCATTCTATACCATACGTGTTAACCGATTATAATAAAATTCGCACACCATGTGCAGTTCGATCCAACTTGAGAGATAGGATAGTTTAAATCTTAAAAAAACATCAATTCACGCGGACGAAGTCGCGGGCATCATCTAGTATATATATATATATAACTATAGAGATACCGACTCAGAGCCCAAAACAATTTTTTTTGAATTTACTCCAATAACGCGTTCTAATCGGAACCGATTTTTTAACAGTTTTTATTACAAACAATGTTGGTCTCATGTAAATTTCATGAAGATCTGATGAACAGCCCCCCATATTCTCTAACTCAGGGGGGGGTACCAAAAAATAAAAGCCACTGACATAATAATACCTACTTATATCTTCCTGCAATGCCTACAATTTGTATGAGCGTCGATCATCCATCTGACAAGACGGATAAATTAGTTCTACTGGAGTTAGCAGAATCATTTTCGAAACCGTATTGCGCGAGTTTCCAGTTCCATATAATCACATAATTTATTATCAATTTACGAGCGAATAAAGGTTTTACTAGCTAATATTCGCTAGCACGATAAAGGTCCTCGCATATCACGTTTCAGGACGTAAAGGGGACGGGTATACGTCGATGTAAACTGCGCTCGAACGACTCCTGCGCAGCGGGTGTTTTATAAAGGCAGTTTCACGTTGTGAGTGAACTCTTACTGTTATCTAACTAACATTATAAATGCGAAAGTTTGGATGGATGTATGGATGTATGGATGTTTGTTACTCAATCACGCCCCAACGACTGAACGGATTTGGCTGAAATTTAGCACAGGGATAGATTATAGTCTGGAATAGCACATAGGCTACTTTTTATCCCGAAAAATTAAAGAGTTCCCGCGGGAACCAAAAAACCTCAAACCACGCAGATGAAGTCGCGGGCATTAGCTAGTAAGACTAAAAAAAAGTAAACAGACTTCAAAACCACTAAAAAGCATTAAATAAATTTTTAATTACTTTCATTCAATTTAGGAAAAATTCTTTCCCACTAATTGTATTCACTGATCTTCATATCTAATAATAATAATAATAATATAATAATATTTTTTATTTCACAAACTTACAAACTTACAAATGCGGCTTAGTAACTAAGGGCACAACAAAGTTGAGATGCAGTGGCTTGTATAAATATACACACAGATTGATGCGCAGACTCTGCACTAAGATAAAACTTGTATTGCAGAAGTCTGCATTCCCTTCGGAGGATCAACTTCAGCCAAAGATTTACATAAAATAAAATACGCTATAGTTTATGTATACCTATTTGTAATATTCTGTATGAATTGTGAGGAAGTGTGTGTGTGAGTATGTGTAGGTGAGGAACGTGTGTAAGTGTGTGTGTAAGTGTGTGTGTAAGTGTGTGTGTGTGTGTGTGTGTGTGTGTGTGTTTGTGAGTTAGTATATACTTTTTAGGAGCTTCTCCGTTTCCTCATAACTCAATGTTTTTAGATAATACGTAACTGCAACCTTGAATTCTCTACTTGTAAGCGATTTGAAATTTTTGATGTACTTACTAACTTTGTTGTAAATAAACGGACGAAGATACTTTGTATGATGTTGAGCTAAGCTAGTTTTTACCCTCGGGATGTCAAAACATTTGTCCTGTCTTCGCTTGGGTACTGGGTTAGATTCAACTAGTTGAGTTACTTTACCATGTTGAGCCATGATTGAGTTCAGAATATATAGCTGTCGTACAGTTAGTACCTTACATTCTTTATATAGATCTGCAGTAGGATATCTGAAAGGCTTATATGTGGCTACTTTTAGAACTTTTAGAACCCAACTAGAAATGCAGTACCTATGTCAAAATTGATCTACAAAGTGCATTATACACCTTGAGTACAGTTTCATAATTGGTCACATCACGTAGATTTTTTGAATATGTAAATTAGTTTTCTAACCCTTGAACAGAGAGATTCTATGTGGGCCTTCCAATTTAATCTATTGTCTATAATGACACCTAGGTATCTAAGGCTCGAAACCGACTGTAGCAATTGTCTGATTTGCAACTTGAATGCACTCTAATAACTATTTGCGGTTTTTTTCCACGTGAGCCGGTGAAGGCGATATATTTTGTTTTACCTACGTTAAGACTCAATAAGTTACGACGCAGCCATTGTGTGACAATGCCTAGCCCTTGCTCAGCACGAGATCTAACTTCGTTCCAGTCTGAACCACTAAATATAAGCGCTGTATCATCCGCATACGAAAATATTTTACCACCATTTAATTTTAGATTGCACAGGTCATTAACATAGACTAAAAACAGAGTAGGTCCCAGAACACTGCCCTGCGGAACGCCGTAAGTTATTGACTCTTCCTCACTAAACTGAATGATTTATATTTTTTCGTCTGCGTGGTTTGAGGTTTTTTGGTTCCCGCGGGAACTCTTTAGTTTTTCGGGATAAAAAGTAGCCTATGTGCTATTCCAGACTATAATCTATCTCTGTGCCAAATTTCAGCTAGATCTGTTCAGCCGTTGGGGCGTGATTGAGTAACAAACATCCATAGATACATCCATACATCCATACAGCCATACATCCATCCATACATCCATACATCCATCCAAACTTTCGCATTTATAATATTAGTAAGATTACTTATTAAGTCGCACTTATTTTTACTTTTTCTATCCATGTGAGCTTTTCTATCTTATGTAAATTCTATCTGTGAAAACTTGTAATTGTCGTTATTTTTCTTCTTATACTTATATATTAAACTTTTTTGTATTTAACTTTCAAATTCAAATTCAAATGATTTTTATTCAAATAAACTTAAACTAAACTAACTTAAACTATTAAGTACTTTTGAATCGTCGAGTGAATCTACCACTGGTTCGCACTTTCCGATCAAAATAAAATAAAAATAAAACAAGATGATAGTTGAAACCTAGCAAGTCGGAATACGGCCCTTTTCAGGAACCAAAGTAATTCCAAATTTATTTCGGAAAAAATTGTTGGACACTAGATTTGACGACCTTCCTGGCGCAGTAGTGAGCTCTGTTGTTTTATTAGAGGGAGGTTCCGGATTCTGTTCCCGGCAGGGTCAATTTGGGAATATATAATTTCTGAGTTTTCTCTAGTCTTGTCTAGTGGGAGGCTTCGGCGTGGCTAGTTAAGTAGTTACTACCCTACCGGCAAAGACGTACCTACCCACCAAGTCATTAACGTTCCGGTACGATGCCGTGTAAAAACCGATTAGGGGTTCTAATATAACTGCAATACCCCTATATAGCAGGTTAGCCCGTTAGCATCATAGACTGCATCATAAATTTATCACCGAGTAAAGAGATCGCACTCAAGGGCCAACTTGTAGTGGATTATAGAAAAAGATGTTGACCGTAACTTAAACCAATTCAGTTTCTTTTTTAAATCCCATTGGGAACTTTTTACTTCGATATTGTCTTTGATTAAAAGTATAATATAATATGTTCGTTTCCAGGATGTAAACTTAACCCTGTTCGAAATTTCGTCAAACTTTTGCTTAAAATGAGCCATTTGGGTTAACAGATAGACAATATCTTAATTATATTTGTATGGATAATTTATTATTATGAAGTATTAAAATGATAATAATTAAAGAGACACTTTAATAAATAAACAAGTTAAATATGTCACGTTCAAATTCAGTCCTCAGTAAAGTCGGGTTAATAGATGAGTATAGGGATAAAATCGCAAATCCAATTTAACCCCCCTCTGGGAGGATCAAGATGGAGTCGCGATCAATAAAATCATAACGTACAGTAATTATATTCACTCTGACCATTCAATTTTAAGCTTTAAGATTTAAGTCGTGGAGTATAAATCAGTTTGGTTTCTGATTTAAGTTCATAAAACTCCTGGAGTCGTAATAAAATTCGAGGATATTAATGTATTTAGCCCTTTACTTGTGGTTTATTTTAGGATATTGCGTTTAAGTACCTGCGGGTGTGTTAGGATTGTACTTACGTTAATTCGGTTGTACAAACTTAATTGCCTATATCCCGCAGAGAAAGCTGGGGCAGATCAGCTAGAAAGAAAGAAAGCAAGAAAGAAAAATCATTTTCATCCCATCTATTCGAAAAGGACGACTTGGTTCGCCTTAAAGTGCGCCCAAAGGTGGTGTTTTCTATAAGGAACTTTTAGCGGGCAGGAATGAGCTTTTAATCCTCTTTATTTCAAAAAGTGCGCCGCAATTATCTTTTCCGCGCACTTTTTGAATTTGGAACATCTTAGTGTTCAGCGCTAAAGAAATCGAACGCAAATATTGTTTGACTATAGACTGAATGGTACGACGGCCCATAGTCGCGACGCCGGCTTTAATTTGGTTTTTTATTAAAAAAAAAAGGAAACCAAATTAAAAATGCGCGAACTAAAGGCCGCGTTTTCGTAAATTTTCACGGATTGTTAAAAATTCATGGTTTTATTTTGAAAAATCAGTTCTTCAAATGACAGTGAAAGTATAGAATTAATTCTTGAAAGTATTAGTACTGACGCAAGAAATGTGATCTATTACTTGCAAAATCTAAAAATCAAAAATCTAAATAGGTAATTCTATTGAATGGAGAAATGCAAGAGGCGCCAAGAATTGTTCAGAATCTGTGTTTTGTGTGCGTGTGTTGGTTAGTTAGTTCTAATAACGACGTAAAACTGGACACATATTCAAAATTAATAGCGTATCGGAAGAGGGTGTCTGATGGATTTGTAGTTTTATTTTCTCATAGAGGGTGATGAAAAGTAGAGTGTATCATTCGGGTGCAAAATATTTTTGGGCTCGGGCGACGTACTTTGAATCCCTCGCTACGTTCAGGATTCTACTAAAGAATCCCTCACTTCGCTCTGGATTCAAAAAAGCGCCCTCGCCGTAAAAATATTATTTTGCTCCTTTATAATACAATCTACTATTATTTGGGACACACACACGACATAGTTAATGTGATAGATTCGGGTGTAAGACAATAAATATGTTTGAATTGGGTAATTGAAGAATAAGAGAACTAATTCTTTAAGAACTCTGCATCAAGCAGCGTCTCTTCTCCATTGTACAGGTTTGTATTCTCACTTTCTTCTCCATTGAGCGTCTGGTTGTTCAAGGATGAGTAGAGGGCACCAGGACACGTGGCAGATCACCCATGAGGTGGGCAGACCAAGTGAGCCGCGGTGGACGTTCCCTTACACGAATGCACTCGCAAGGCGGCCATCAGAGATGAGTGGAGCACAGCAATCGGCAAGCGGCGGAAGTATGCCTCTCTCATAGAGAGTTACATATTTGTTCCGTTTGCCGTGGAGACCCTGGGGCCATGGAGTCTTAGTTCCAAAAAATTTTTACGAGATATTTCACCGCGGTTAATTGCCTCATCTCGTGACAGAAGGGCTGGCGCAAAGGATCAGCCTGGATATCCAGCGCGGAAATGCAGCCAGCATTCTTGCCACCATTCTACGCGGGCATGGTTTTTATATTGTAATTATATTAGGTTAGGGTAGCTAGCATTAAGTTCTATTGTATTATTTTCATTAAAAAAACAAGGACAGCACCAAAGTGACGAATGACGACCACGACCTCTCTGACGAGAGTGATACGACGAAGAAGGAGAAGAAGAAGTGTGCAGAGGAATGATCTATTGTTTCAACTTCTTTGACGTCTGATCACGTAGGTAATCTCATCTGCTATCCGACCAATAATGATGGGAATATCTACAAACTCGTCGTCTTTCAATACTCCCATCACAATAGGCATGATGACTGATTTTGAAAAATGGTCAGATTATGTTCGGAAGTATCTACTATTTCGAAAAAATATCTTATTTCAGCAGAAAAATAAGGTTTGGTCGATAAAATTGGCATATTTTGAAATTTAAATTTTAAAATCCACGCCAAAACGTTCGCCAGTGTCATGGCTTCGTTTGTGACGTCACTATTGTTTTTACCATGTACTCTGTGCAGTATGCAGTATACAATAGTGTGATTGTCAAAGCTAGAAAACAAACAATTGTGACGTCATTCGCTTCTTGGTGTTTTATCCAATATGATATTTTATAGTTTTATTTTATCATAATAAATAGCAATCTCACTCGAAATAGAAAAATAAATACGTTTTTTATAATCCATGAATCCTATTTCATTAGATAAATTCATAATTTCATTGATTCTTGGTTACTGTCATCATGCCTATTGGTCAAGTGGCAGATAAGATGACGTGATCAGAAGTTTAAAAGATTGATTAAAGTCTATTACAACTGGGACAAAAACTAAGCCTTCAAAAATTAGTTCTAATTAAATTTGACCACTAGGCCAGATAAGTTGGTAGGTACTTGGTGTTACCATTTAAGCTTCTTGTTACTTGGTTAAAAAGGTAGATGTAGGTATAGTTTATGAGATATATTTTTATTTTATTCCACTACAAGTCCTTGACTGCGATCTCACTTGATAATGATGATGCAGTCTAAGATGGTAGCGGGCTAATATGTTAGGGCAGTTATATTAAACTCATACCCCTATCGGTTTCTACACGACATCGTACCGGAACGCTAAATCGCTTGGCAATACGTCTTTGCCTGTAGGGTGATAACTAGCCACGGCCGAAGCCTCCCACCAGGCCAGACCAGAGAAAATTCAGAAATTATAAATTCCCGAAGTGACCCTGCCGGGGATTGAACCCAGGACCTCCCACTTATAAGACCACAGCGCTAACCACTGCGCCAGAGTGGTCGTCATATTGGATAGAAGCAGGCGTTACTTTGCGCAAGTCCATGATAGATAGTTTGATAAATGATAAACGATAAATGATTTATTTATTTCATGCAGGACAACTTGTGACACTTATGATACGTCAAGACTCTACCACCGGTTCGGAAAGCTGGTTCTACTGAGAAGAGCCGGCAAGAAACTCAGCAGTTGCTCTTTTCTCAAAAAAAAGAAAAAGGTTACAATAAGTAACAATACATTACGTTACAATTAGTATTACACTGACTTGTGGGTGACTGGATACGAGGCCGGTTGCTTCCATGCACCTTTGTCGTTTAGTTTTGATCATAGTTTGTTGATGATCATAGATAGATATGTCTGTTTTGGTGGATTAAGATTCTAGTTCCTTGATTATAAGAGAGTAAATGTATGGAATTGCAATGTGGAGTCATCGACCGGGGCCTTGACCGCCGCAGTGAAAGTGGCTCGCCCGCCGGAGCTTATCTAACGATCCAGTATCACTTTACCCAATTACGAAGTAAAGGGAGGTCGTGTTCCATCAACCGTGACCGCATGTGATAGGGAACTAAGAGCATTGGCGAGAGATTTCTCAATAGGTTTTCCTATAACGTCGATTATTATCTCTAGAATAGAAACAGCTTTCCGAACCGGTGGTGGAGTCTTAACTTATCATAAGTGGCACAAGTTGTCCTACGTGAAATAAATCATTTAGGTATCATTTAGAAATCTTTTAAAAGTCCTATTTTGGACTCTAGATAATTTAATAAAATATAGTTGAAAGAATTAATAACTTATCGATTAAACGATGATGACCGCTATATGTGAGAACATTTTTTAATTACCGTGATAAAAGTAGCCTATAAGCTTCTTCGGGATGCAATCTATCCCTGTAGGTACCTCGTCAAAATCTGTGGAATTTCAATAATTCCAAACAAAAGTGGGTCTGTGCTATCCCGATGATGAATTTTTCATAGACCTCACTTAGGTACCTATAGATAGAGGGCTCATTGATTTGGTTGTAACATTATAACGTTACATCCAAAGCTTGGGGGATCATGATGAACGCTATTGATGAAGAAGTAAAAAAAGGAAACGACAGTTTGAAATTCCTTAAATAATTTTAATCTAATCAGCATCAACAACAATTACACAATAGTCAACAATAAACAACAACGATGAATGCGAACAACAAAACAACAATCAGAACATAATGATTTGCACACAATAAATATCACATTTGAATACGAGACGACATGGCCGTACTACAATAATAACTACATTTACAATTATATTTACAGCACAGACTTTAAGGAAGAGATAGAAAACGGACCACCCAAATATGAAACATGACTAAAGAAGCCGGTTTAAAAAAAGGAGCCGATAACTACACGTAATCTACACTTGCAAGTTCTACAGTTTATGAATTAAAAATAATTGGCAGCAGTACTGCATTCCCTGCCAATTAACTAAGAAAAATGACTGAACTGGAATCTAAAAGAATTTGCAATTTCTTAAACCTCGAAGCTACTGTTTTTTGGCTTTTAGTTCTTGCACGTGGAAGTGTCACAAAATAAATTTTACGTGTAGTTAGGATTACATTTTCATAAAGCATCAGCGAGTCTTGTAAGAACACTTTTCGTACTAAGGGCTCCCTATCTTATTTTGTTTAATCTGTGATACACAGTTGAACATTAGAGCTAGATAAAACTGGCTCGAACTAGATGAAAACAGCAACAACCGGTTTGCGAAGCTTATAAAATAAGCTTTTATTAATTTTTGGCCTTTTAGTGGTGGCCTCCCTTGTGGTGGTAGATGTGTTTGTATACGGGCACGTGAACGGGGTAGGGCTTGGGGATTGGTATCTCTACCTTCTTCTCTACATGGACCGGGTAGGGCTTCTCTACCTCATAGGGTACGGGCTTTTCCACGGTGTAGGGTACTGGCTTTTCTACCACTTGGGGGACGACCTGTAATGGAAGAGACGAAAAAGATTAGTTTAAAAAAAGTATCACTTGAGTTGCATTTAATATTATCTAGATTCTAAAGAGTTTCTGCAGTTTAAAAATCAGGCGGACTTTCTAGAGCAGCTAGTGAAAAAAAAGATAAAACGTAAAAGTAGCCACTGTGAATATTTAAATTAACTAAGAATCTATGTTACGAATTTTTTGATAGTTTTGTTTCTAATTGTCTGCAACTTCAAGTTGTTTAATTCATATTTGCAGGAGTAGGTATTTCTATAATAAACACGATTTTTTTTAAATGTCACCCAATTATAAAATAATCAGGTAAATGTATCCGAATTTCTTATGTTCCAATTACAAATTTAATTCGACGCCGGTGCCATAATCAGGGCTACCGCGTTTAAATTCGCCGCTAGGGGCGCTAGTGTAGTGTGAGGTCCCCGAAATGTCAAATATCACTGGGCTTTTATCGCGGGTCTAATTATTTAATTATTATGAATATTTAGCAATAACCGATTAATTATGGAAGATGTAAGATACGTGCCAAAGAATGCCAGTGCTCTGTGCTTTGAAAGCGTAGCTAAGAAAAATAGGTGCAAAATTAAGCGGATTCTTTCGAACAGCTAATTCATAGGTTAGTATTTCCCTGGTTCCTGTATGTTTACTATTTAAAAAAGAGTTTTTTTTCAGAAATATGCTTGTTTACCGAATATACAGCTATACTTCAGGACCTTACTCGCAAGTGGCGCCAACTAGTGAGCATAATAACGGTAGCCCTCATTATTGATTATGAATTATGAAAGATTTGAAAAAAGAACACACGTTCCACTGGTTGAGGCTCTTTTCGTCTCGGCTACTTAGCGCTTCACATAATGATAATGATTTAAGAATAATGTCAACAGAGTTAAATACCTACCACACAAAACACAATAGACATGACACAATTTGTGTCACACGATCAGTGAAAACATCAACTAAGTAGCACTGAGTAAATAAGAGAAAACTAATTTCTGAACTGATAGATCGTTAGGTACTGTCACATTGTCGATTGTAAAGATAGTCTTTTTGTTCGTGATTGTTTAGTGTTTAGTTTGATGTTAGATTGAGATAGTTATCTTGATTGCTTTTAACGTTGGCTCTATTACTGTTTCTATTTTCTAACAATCTTTTATATATTTTTTAACTTTTATATTTTAATTGGCTTAATGTCTCTGGGTTCTAGCTCATGTAGGTAATTATTTTTTTAACCAGTAAAAATATTACAGGTGATTAAAAAAATAAAATAAACCACTGTTTGAATTAAGAGAAGCTAGGAGTGTTTAACAATTTTTAGATAAATTCATGTTTAAGTTTTAGAATGTTTTCTCTGGGATCTTCTTCACCACGGTCACGTGGTACTTTTACTTACTTTAGTCTTTATTTTGTAAATAAAGGAGCCTTTATTATTAAGTCTGCCTTGTAATCAATGACCAGCATAAGTTCCAATTTTTTTTTAATGAAATTTGATTTGGTTTTCATCATGATTTTTTTCAGGCTGCTAAAATTCTGTGGCGACTGGATTCTACCGAGGGGCAAAGGTATTTCACCATACAGCCTACCAAGTAGGTAATAAGCTACAGTTACCTTATAAACAGGCACGTGTATCGGCTGTTCAACTGTTACGTGCACGGGGTAGGGCTGCGGGATGGGGATCTTGACGTACTGCGGCACGGACACGGCCACGGGGTGCGGCACGGGCACGCCGATCTTCTTCACCACGGTCACGTGGTACGGCTTCGTGTGCTCCGAGTGGGACTGGCCTTCGGGCTCCCATTCGTCGGAGGGCCGCGCGCTCGCGTACGCCACTAGCAGGAGGATGGCTGTTGTTCTCTGGAAATGGAGAAATAAATTTATTTTAAGTGGACGGACGACATTAAGCCAGTCGCAAGGAGTCACTAAATCCAAGCGGCGTAAGACTGCAGCGTGTCGAGGTTCTTAAAGTCTTACAATAGAGTTGAGCTATTTATTCAATTTCTTTGACGTCTGATCGTCTGACGTGGCATCTCATATGCCACTTGACCAATAGTGATAGGAGTATTGAATACCGACAAGTTTGTAGATATTCCCATCATTATTGGTCAAGTGGCAAGAAAAAATGACGTGATCAGACGTTAAAGAAATTCAAAAAATAACTCAACTCTATTGGAACAGACTTTAGGTACAGGAGATATATCCAGCGGTAGAAAACTCGAGTGACGCCGATGATTTTTTTAATACCATACAGACAATCGTTGTGCGTTAAAATATTCATATACCTAATTAATTTCTCAGTCCTTTATTGATGGATTACAACAACAAAATCACAGATTTATTAGTTTCGATCTATATTTTATTTTCATTGCGTTAAATAAGATATGAACAACATCATGAAACTTTGGCATTTAATTGGGTATTTGACAACTACGAGTAGACAAATCAGGTACTAAGTATTTTCAAACTTCTTAAGCTTAGCATAGGTTTTTGCATGAAATACTGAATTGTGACGTCATCAAAAGTCAACGCATATTTTTACTTTACATAAACTTACAATTTACAGGAGACTTCGATCAAATAATGTCTTTTGGCAGGTGCTCTATTTAATAATTGCAAAAAAACAATTAATTATTTGACGAGTTGTCAATTACCTACCCAATTAAGTTATTATCATAGTTTAATGATTTATAGTGTTTTAAAAGAAGTTAGTTTTAATGCTTTTAAACGTAACCCATGCCTTAAAATCAAATCAAACTAGTAAACAACCTAGACTATTATAAAATCTAACCGGAACATAGAGAAAGGAGTGCGCTCGACAAACTCAGCCAGTGATTAATAGATACTAGATAGTTGGACAGGTAGGAAGCTAAGTGAGTGCAATAGGAGCGAACCCTTTCACTGAACTCATTATTTATGTAATACTCTATCATTCATCTGCTGGGTTACGTCACTTGTTTACTGCTCTTGATTTTGATACGTAAGTTAGTTAGATACTAGATGGTTAGTTCCACAACCAATATAGTTCCACAAACTTATCTGACCCGGATGACGGCGTCATATCCATATCCATACTAATATTATAAATGCCAAAGTGTGTCTGTCTGTCTGTCGGTCTGCTACGCTTTCGGGGCCCATCTATTCAACCGATTTTAATGAAATTTGGTACAAGGCAAGGTTATCCCGGGGAAGGACATAGGTACTTTTTATCCCGAACAATTACGGAGTTCTCGCGGAAATAAAAAAACTTAAGCCACGCGGACGAAGTCGCGGACATCTGCTAATTTTGAATAAATATACTTTGACTTTGACTTTAACTTAATTTAAAAAGTAATTGGTATTTAAACTTAATCATGAAGACATAGGTACAGGATCCCCTGTTACAGGATTTTTGGAAATGTCATCCTAAAATTTGAACTTTTTCAAAATATCTTTCTAAAAATCTAAACATATCAAAAGACTTGTCCAAATCTACGCACAAAATACTCAACTTGGATATAAATTTTGTCAGAAAGTTAGGAAAGTAGAAGGAAGGGGGAATTCAACCCCCGAGGGGATTTGAAAAGGGATTTAAAAAGGTATTGTATTTTTGGTTAAAAACGAGTAAACACTGCAAATTTTTTGGAAATTCCTACCCCAATGGTTTGATCTAATATTAAAAGTTTGTATGAAAGTCTTCGTCATTGGGCTTTTGACTATACTGAAGAAAAATATAGTCTTACTCAATTTTTTTCTGTGTTTTTCATTCATTCATTTGGTTCTCTGTTAATTTTTGGCGTCGATTTTAAAAAACTACTCGAAAAAAAGCCAGCAGTCGAAAGGATCAGCAAGTCATGTGGTTGTAATGGATTTTCAGAGCAGTTACCTATGCTTAACTATACAATGTTCAGTTATCGTGGTGTGCAAGAAAAAAGCACACATACACGCGCATCGATTACATAATTTAAAAGGCAGACGTTAAAAAAACTGATGAGTTGATGAGCCATTTGCACATTATAAAATTTAATAAGAAATGTTAATTACATTTTAATTTATTCAAAAGCGAAACATAGACTTGAAGCTTTTAATGGTTGTATCAAATAAATAGTCTATGACTATGATAATCACATAATAGTCTATTAAGTTTTAAAAGTTTTAATTATATTATATCTAGGTATAAAATTAAATGTATATGTATTTTCCTTGAGATTGCATTAATTAGATAAGAGATTTATAAAAATATAAAAAGGACCATAATTTAAAAATACTTGTATTCAAATTAGAAGTTTATTTAATAAAATAAATTAATAAAACATTGTAGGTACCTACAGTACCTACTTAAATGTTTTATGATACTTATAAAACCTTTATTTTTTTTGTATTTTGAACATTGGTTTGTTATTAAATTAGCATGCAAATGATTTAATTATTCTGACTACCACGATTTGAGGAACATCACAATTTCCTGGTTGACACAAAAGTGAACAAGCAAAATTAATCCACATCCATACTTCCATACTATAATATTATAAATGCGAAAGTGTGTCTGTCTGTCTGTCTGCTACGCTTTCCCAGCCCATCTTTTTAACCGATTTATGGTAATTAGCTGCCTTATCCAAATGTGAAGAAAAAAGCCTTAAATAATAATAATAAAAAAATTTAATGTTAATTAATTATTATGATATCTTAGTGACAAATGTTAATTGCTTTACGATCACTTCCTTTTCCGTCCTTCCTAAAGGTGCGAGTATCCGACTTGCGTAACGTATGAAAAAAAATAATGCAAAAACTTACGAAAGCAATCATGTTGGTAGATTTAGTTTGTGTTGGCTTCTAAGTATTGACTGATGCTGCTTGCGATCCCCACAAGCGTTTTATACTGGGTGAAATGTATTACTTTGCCTTTCCATTCAAGTGATAGCTACTCCCTACTATGACGATTTAGATGAAAAGGCTTTTCTCAGTGTAACTTTATGCTTTATACTTTGCTGGCACAGTATGAGATGTAGAAATATGAATGCATGTAAAAAGTGCAATGCATGCAGTGTTAGGAAATTCATGCACGACAATATTTTAGATGAAAATGCTATTTACGTGTTCTAATTTTGTACATTAACCATAGCTGGCTTTGTAAGAATAGTTTTTTCACAGAAGTTCGAGAAAGCAATGTAGGCGGAAAACAAATTTATTTTTATTAAGATGGAATGTTGATATTATGATTTGTTACACTTAAGGTGTAAGAGATTTTTTTTTTATATTTTATATGTTATAGTTTTGTTTTTGTAACGGACATAGGAAGATAGAAAGTGTAAGTTATGTATGTTGTTGTATTGCACATTATTCAATAGAGAAACTAATTAAAAAACTAAATTAATCAAATAAGTAGTTTTTAAAGGAATTTGTGTAAATAATTTTCGTTAAAAAGTTATTTGATTAAGTATGTAGGTTCAAAATACAAAAGGTGGAATATTTTGTTCTTAGTTATTAATTTTTTATAGTAACAATGAAAGTTAAAATAAATTATTGAGCAACACAATAAGATTTTAAGAGATATAGAGCTTTTAAGTATTTTAAATGATAATTAATAGACAGCTCCTAACGGAATTTCGGCCACGACAAATTTAGGTACTCAACGGAATCTAGCCACGCAGGAGAAGTGCACAAGTGTGTGTGTGCAAACACAGACGCACTGTATATTCCCTTACTCTCAGTCTGATGGGACAGACGACGCGACGGGAGGAAACTCCAAGGTTCGAAGGCGTAACCACAGAAAGTTGACGTAACACCGTCAATTTCCCATCTCTGGATGTCCGGGGGACCACCGACCGTGCGTCGCATCATAATTATAATGCCTTTTTAACCTACTTCCAAAAAAAGGAGGAGATTCTCAATTTGGCGCGTATATTTTTTTTTAAAGTACATTTTGAACATTAATTATTGATTCATTTACCAAGGCGATTTACTATGAACCAATATTATGACGTGTTTCTCTTATCAACCTATTGCCGGCTCACTACTGAGCATGAGTCTCTTCTCGGAATGAGTAGGGTTTGGTCACGCTAGCCAAGTGCGAATTGGCAGACTTCACACACCTTCGAGAACGTTATGAAGAACTCTCAAGATGTTTTCCTTCACCGTTTGAAGCATTTACATATTTAATTTCATAAAACTAAGATTTTTCTCAGAATTGCCTGGTGGGAGGCTTCGGCCGTGGCTAGTTAGTGACCACCCTACCGGCAAAGACGTGCCGCCAAGCGATTCAGCGTTCCGGTACGATGCCGTGTAGAAACCGAATAGGGGTATGGGTTTAATATAACTGCTATGCCCCTAATAAGTTAGCCCGCTTCCATCTTAGACTGCATCATCACTTACCATCAGGTGGGATCGCAGTCAAGGGCTAACTTGTAGTGGATAAAAAAAAATGTTAATCTATAATTACTCCACATTACATCAAATTTTAGGTATTATCTAGGGAGTAATCAGTTTCTCTGTGATGTCAGATGCATTCCAGTCTCGGGAACTTGAGATAAACGCTTACTTTCTCCGCAGGAGTTAATGATGCACAGTAATCAGTAGCTTATAGCGTAAGTGGGTACTAACACTAAGGCCTTGCGCATTATAAGAAAATGTCTTGTGTCTTATATGTAATATCTTTAAAAAAAAAAGTTAATCTATAATTACTCCACATTATATCAAATTGTAGGTATTATCTAGGGAGTAATCAGTTTCTCTGTGATGCGCGTGTATGCGCGTGTCTGATCCGACACAAGAAAAAATATCTTTTCATATGTATGGTCTCATACAACAACCATTGCGACTTAATTTCTTATAAGTACGACAATACTTACTCATAAGACACAAGAAATTTTCTTATAATGCGCACTAGGCCTAAGTTACGTCTTACATCGAACGGCGCGCACTATATAGAGATAGCTTTTTTTTTAAATTTAAATGTATAGTTAGGGAGTTCTTCCTAACTATTCATTTAACCTTAAATTTCCTTCATCTTAATAATTATTGATTGCCAGAGAAGGGAAAAAAGGAATATTTAAAGGTAACTAATTATAAAAGTCTATATTATATTAAAATCCATAATTAATATTATAAATGCAAAAGTGTGTGTCTGTCTGTCTGCTACGCTTTCCAAGCCCATCTAACGGAATTTGGTACAGAGGTAGTTTGCACCCGGGGTAAGGACATAGGCTAATTAAAAAAAAAAATTAAAAGGTTCCCGCGGGAATCAAAAAAATTGTACCCACGCGGACGAAGTCGCGGACATCAGCTAGTATTATTGTAATTACTTCATTGCCTACAGATATTTTGTGTTCTTATATTATAATATATCTCTTTACTCGGCCATCCGAATTACATAACTCATGGCGAAAAAATTAATATCCGGTACACAGGTACCAAGCCACAGGAGGTGGCGGCACAGATTCAAAATAAAATAAGTATATTATAATAACTTGGCAAATTTGTATGTGCGGTCGCAAAATTCGGAGCTAATGGAATCTAGATGTTAAGAGTAGTCTAGGAAAAGAAGCAACTGGACCCCAACAACAATTCTTTAGGCGATGAAACTTCACAGAAGGTATGTTAAAGTATCATTTTAAACGAATTTTATAAAAAAAAGTGTATGTGTACAATTCACACACGGCAGAAGTGAAACTTCAGAAAAGTAACCTACGAGATAATGAGATAAATATCTAACTATTTATACATTATATATATTTTTTTTATCCATTTTTTTTTAAATGAAAATAATACATTAGAACTTAATGCTAGCTAGCTAGCTAACCTAACCTAATTACCTACTGTATAAATCATGCCCGCGTGGAATGGTGGCAAGAATGCTGGTAGCATTTCCGCGCTGGATAGCCAGGCTGATCCTTTGCGCAAAAAGCCAGCCCTTCTGTCACCAGATATCTAACTTGTATTCTATCTCATTCTCTCGCAGGCTAAATCCTGTTTATGAATATGTTTGTCTCTTTTTGATGTCGCTTTTTCGTTTCATCGCATTTTCAAAACACAACGATTCTAAAGAAGTTTCACTTCAAAAATTATATTACTTTTATATGACTTTTTCATTTTCACTAACCTGTATTTTTTATGGGTTTACTTAGTCAACTTTACTAGCTGATGCCCGCGATTTCGTCCGCGTGGATTGAGATTTTTAGCCTATGTGCTATTCCAGACTACAATCTATCTCTGTGCGAAATTTCATCCAGATCCGTTCAGCCGTTGCGGCGCGATTGAATAACAAACATCCATCCATACATCCATCCATCCAAACTTTCGCATTTATAATATTAGTATAGATTGGCTGAAATAAATGATTTATAACTTATTATTATTTCTCTCATAACTCGTACCACGTACCTACCAGTCGAGTCTACCATTGTTCCGCTGACCGCCTTTCGACCTTCTTGTTTTATTTTGTCTGAGCGTAATATTATGCTGTTACGTTAGTGCATTTGAAATGAGCACGATTCCACGGGTTAAGCAATGTTACCCACATTCAATGCATGGATCCCCATGGTTGATAATACTGCAAAGTGCATATTAGATAATTTTAAATGAGAAATTGTGTCTGTCTGTCTATCTATCCGTCTGCTAAGCTTTCACGGCCCATCTGTTCAAACGATTTCGAAGAAATTCGGCCCAGAGGTGACATCCTGGGGAAAGACATAGGCTACTTTTTACCTCGGAAAATTAAAGAGTTCCCGCGTGAATCAAAAAACCTAACCTGCTTACTGAAACACAGTTTCAGAGTGTCTAGAGCGTATCTACAGCAAAAAGTTAGCCCTATAAAAAGTTCATTAGGATTTTCTTAAATTACCTTGTATTTTTTCAGATGGATAGGTACTCTTTAAATAGAATTTTTAGACATAAATTACCGTAGATACATAAATACAAGATATGTACATCGGTCAACATAATATATATTCTTTCACCAAATTAGCGTAATTTGACTTCAACGTTAACCGATCTAAGTTGTGAAATGGTCTAGAATTAATTAACGAGTGAAACAAAACAAGAAAATGGATAGCACTTCCGCTCGGTCGCCTTAGCGTTAATGAGCCTCCCAATTGAATCGAATTAACAATTAGCATAACATGACACACAAACACAGCGAATGCAATCCATTACACGGACGTTTTGGTAGGCGGTTGAAGCTGATTAACAGTGGCGGCCTCAGGGGGTGGCAAGCAGGGCAACCGCCCGGGCCCTCGCTCTTGCAGGGGCCTCGCGCCCTCGCGCTTTAGCCCAAGTAGAAAAAGTCCCACCTATCAATAGGATGTGAGCTAGGAAGATCCAAACTAGTGACTAACTACATAGACAATCCACTATCTATTCTATTTATTGATCTCAGATGCCAGTGCTGTCAACTACGAATGGTAAAAAAAACGTAGGTGAAAAAGATGGGCTGTACCTACTCCACAAAGCTTAAAGGCCTCGCAAATATCCGCCCGGAGCCCGGAGCATAACAAGTTACAAGATATTCAGGAAGAAAGATTCCAAATTCAAACTTATGATATGTATAATGTAAATACATACATTCTTTACTGGCCTAGGCCGGAAGTTTAACTTTCGAACTCATTTACAGGGTATGAAATGTGCACATTTCATATCATTTTTAGGGTTCCGTAGCCAAATTTGGCAAAAACGGAACCCTTATAGATTCGTCATGTCTGTCTGTCTGTCTGTCTGTCTGTCTGTCTGTCTGTCCGTCCGTATGTCACAGCCACTTTTTTCCGAAACTATAAGAACTATACTGTTGAAACTTGGTAAGTAGATGTATTCTGTGAACCGCATTAAGATTTTCTTACAAAAATAGAAAAATAACAATAAATTTTGGGGTTCTCCATACTTAGAACTGAAACTCAAAATTTTTTTTTTCATCTAACCCATACGTGTGGGGTATTTATGGATAGGTCTTCAAAAATGATATTGAGGTTTGTAGTATCATTTTTTTCTAAACTGAATAGTTTGCGGGAGAGACACTTCCAAAGTGGTAAAATGTGTGTGTCCCCCCCTGTAACTTCTAAAATAAGAGAATGATAAACCTAAAAAAAATATATAATGTACATTACCATGCAAACTTCCACCGAAAATTGGTTTGGACGAAATCTAGTAAGTAGTTTTTATAATAATTTAAAATTTACTACATGTTTGTACGGAACCCTCGGTGCGCGAGTCCGACTCGCACTTGGCCGGTTTTTAGAAATAGTCATTTACATAACCAATGCATACCTTGGGTCTGAATACTTGGCACGCCACTACTGATGCGTACTTACTCGGTCCTATCCCGGCCAATGCCTAAAAATCCTGGCTTATCAGAAAAAAACTTGACGTCTGGTAAGCCGTAGTGAGTGGTAAACTGGTAACCTTAGTTGGGGCACCGAAGTTTTCGGAACGACTTTCGTGGCGCAGTATTGAGCTCTGTTATCTTAGCGTGCGGAGGTCCCGGGTTGGATCTCCGGCAGGGTCAATTTGGGAATTTATAATTCCTGAATTTTCTCTGGTCTGGCCTGGTGGGAGAGACGGCACGCCAAGCGAAGCGTTCCAGTACGATGCCGTGTAGAAACCGAATAAGGGTATGGGTTAACGTACCTATTCGGTGGTATGGGTTTAATATAAGCGGCCATGCCCCTAACAGGTTAGCCCGCTACCATCTCAGACTGCATCATCACTTAACATCAGGTGAGATCGCAGTCGGCTAGCTTGTAGTGGTATAAAAAAACTGGTAACCATAGTTGGGGCTCCGAAGTCTTCGCAATACCATAAGTACCTATACATTTTTCACACAAGCTGTTTACAAAATTTAAATTTAGTTACCCAGAAACCTTGAGCATGATTCACAGTTCACACCAGCTGCTCGCGCGACCAATTTAGATGAATATATTAATTCGGTGAAACAAACTAGCTATCGATTAGTGTGTAAAGCGTCACGCGATGCCCGTCGCAGATAACGCCCGTGTTTGTTTAAATTTAATTAATTAACTTAATTAAAATGTACCTTTTAGTTCCCATCGTAAAGTAGCCGTGCTTCGGGAGGTGTGAAGGAACCGTCGACGGTATGATAATTTTAAGTTTTTTGTAAGAAAAGTCGTTTAAAAAATAATACCATCTTTGTTTTCGTTCGTTTTCCAACATTGTGTCGGAGTCTCGGAGAGCGCGCAAAGGCATCTCCGGTCGTGTCAGATTGCCGTCCCATTGGACTATACGAGTGATGGAATAGATGTATGAATATTAAAATGTACCTTTTAGTTCCCATCGTAAAGTAACCGTGCTTCGGGAGGTGTGAAGGAACCGTCAACGGTTGATAATTTTAAGTTTTTTGTGAGAAAAGTGTTTTTCGTTAAAAAATAATACTTACCATCGTTGATTTTGTTCGTTTTCCAACATTGTGTCGGAGAGCACGCAAAGGCATCTCCGGTCGTGTCAGATTGCCGTCCCATCGGACTATAAGAGTGGGGGAACAGAGAGTGCTTTATTAAAATGTACCTTTTAGTTCCCATCGTAAAGTTAACGTGTGTCGGGAGGTGTGAAGGAACCGTCAACGGTTGATAATTTTAAGTTTTTTGTGAGAAAAGTGTTTTTCGTAAAAAAATAATACTACCATCGTTGATTTTGTTCGTTTGCCAACATTGTGTCGGAGAGCACGCAAAGGCATCTCCGGTCGTGTCGGATTGCCGTCCCATCTGACTATAAGAGTGAGGGAATAGAGAGTGCTTAATTTTTCTTCCATTTTAGATAAGCAGATGATTTTAAGTTTTTTGTGAGAAAAGTGTTTTTCGAAAAAAAAACAAATCAACCACTCGTTGATTTCGTTCGTTTCGTATTGTGTCGGAGAGCACGCAAAGGCATCTCCGGTTGTGTCGGTTTGCCCACCTATCGGACTTTGAGATTGAGGGAATAGTTGCCACGCGCACTCAAGAATTGCAAGAACTATACCCAAATAATAGGCCAAAGAAAAAATAGACAATTTCAATGAATTGCAAAAAAGCTGCTGAAATTCGCGCCACCGGACCGGACCACACAGGGGCTCCCCCGCTGACTTCAAGAATCAAGATGTCTACCGCCTGTCACAACAAGAGCACCCTGTGATTTATCGTGCGGCCAGGGGCCTACTACCATCGCTAGCAGTATTATTGTAATACTAGATTGTAATGCCCGCAACTTCGTCCACGTTGTATTAAGGTTTTTGACGCCCTCGGGAACTCTTTAATTTTCTGGGTAAAAAGTATGGCCTATGTCACTCTCCAGGTCACAGCTCCAGGTCCTCAACTATACCGATGCCAAAAATCACGTCAATCTGTTGCTTCGTTGCGGCGTGATTGAAGAACAAATTAACAAACGATCACACTTTCGCATTTAAATAATATTGGTATTAATTAATTAAATTATTGTTTTCTCTGTATATAAGTGAATTTTGTAACAATTTTATGAGAAAATTATTTTTTTTACCTGAAAACTAAGGACAAACACACAGACAAAAATCCGAATTACGTCTTTATGTTCTTAGAATGGTGTATGGATGGCATATATATGTCACCGTAAGATTGTAAAAACCGTTAGATTATAATCTAACTCGCGAAATTGTAAACTGGCGAATGATTACAATATAACGGATTATTTTTCGGTAGATTGTAATCAGTTAGGTTTATTAACCGATAGAACCTAATACTTGATTATTTACGTCCAACCCTAACCTAACCTACAAGAAAGAGACAAGAAAACGTAAATATAATGAATATTTAAAAATTGTTACTTAAAAAATTGAACGGTTCACAATCTGTCGACAGTTTACAATCTATGGAGATAAAAAGCGTTAGATTGCAATCTGACGGTTTTTGCAATTTTACAGTGACACATACACCTAACGCTTAGAATTAGATCTTTGTGTCATGGGTACGTACGATGTTGTTAATATTGCATCGTTTGTAGTAAAACTGGAGCCACGCTGCCAACGCTTACAATACGTAAGCAATATTATTACCTACTTAAAATGTCAGTTTGACGTCACGTACCTTGACGTTCCTAAAATAAAGATTATAATTCTAAAACACGAAAGTCCACAATAATGAAACAATATGGCTTTAATCGTTGGCAGTATGGCTGGTATGGGCCCTGAGTGGTTTTGTGCGTTTTGTCAGTCTTGTTCTATTGTTTGCTGACTGATATGATATGATTTTTCAGGCTTAGATATTTGTGTCAGTGAAAGTGTGGTGAAAAAGTTAGTAATTCATAACAAAAGATTTGAAATACTCTCAGGTTGTGGTATGTTCTTATCCTGCTTTTTATTAAGTACCTATCAAGGCAAGAGCGAATAGGCATCTTCTAGGCAAGTGCGTTCCAACTTCCAACCTAGACCTCGTCATTGTTTTACACACTAAGCATGACTGTCGTCAGGCGCACAAACCTATCACGCAATAAAAAATAAAAACCGGCCAAGTGCGAGTCGAACTCGCGCACCGAGGGTTCCGTACAAACTGTGACGTGGTAGGCCGTCTACGATGTGGTGGCCGGCCCTTGCAGCTGTGAAAAAATCAAGCTTCTAAGCCAACGCAATCAAAAGATACAGCCGTTTATGGTGCAAATTTTCGACACTCGCAAGGGAATCAAAACCTACTGGGTACTTCCCGTGAACTCAGAATCTTGAAATTTGGTACGAAGCAACGCCATAAAGCACAGATATAGGAATAATTGCGAAAAACGTACATTTTTAGTTACATAATATTATAAAAAAATTATTTTTAATAATTCAAAACTTGGTTTAATAATTTTAAACTTGGTTTAAAAATATTTTTATTATATGATGTAACTAAAAATGTATGCCTTTCGCAATTATTCCTATATCTGTGCTTTATGGCGTTGCTTCGTACCAAATTTCAAGATTCTGAGTTCACGGGAAGTACCCTGTAGGTTTTGATTCCCTTGCGAGTGTCGAAAATTTGCAGCATAAACGGCTGTATCTTTTGTTTGCGTTGGCTTAGACGTTTGATTTTTCCACAGCTCCATGGGACAGTAGACCTGAGTATTTGATATGAATTTCAGCTTTTTTTTTATCCACTCCAAGTTAGCCCTTGACTGCGATACCCCTTAGGGCGATAGCCCTTGAGCTTGATACCTCCATGCGTTCCTGAGAACAAGGGTCTTGACACACAGACGGACGGACAACAAAGTGATCCTATAAGGGTTCCGTTTTTTCCTTTTGAGGTACGGAACCCTAAAAAGTAAGTAAGTAGGATACTACTTACTTACTTTTTAGGGATCTATAGCCCAAGATTTAAGAGCTAGGTTATCACCTAGCTCTTAAATCTTGGGATAAATCTTTCATCTCAAGATCTATTATATGGCCGTTGTAATCAAATCAGTTCCTCTTTATTTAACTTAAAAACACGCTTTTAGCATGGAAGTTTGAAATACATTAGTTGTGACGTCATCAAATTTCAACGCATTAGAAATGCGTTAAAATAAGTAAGTTAAATAGTTTAAAATAGTTAACAAACTTAAAACTAACCGAGAATGTGATTTTTAGATCTTTTGGAAGACCCTCTATTTAATTATCAGTGAGAAATAATTTGTCTTGGATATCCCATAAATACTTAATAACAAAACTATACATTTTACTTACAATAACTTATAAAACATTTCTTGTTCTTGTATATTTTATTAACACTCGATTGCATATGCAGATTATTATCGCAACTGCCATTAATAATATCTATATAACAGCCAGTTGACATTACTCCAGCCGCTGGAGCCAGTAAGTTATCCAGTAATCTAGCGCGATGTTGTAATCACGATGGAATGTGCTAAATGAAGTATAATATTTCATACTTACATAAAATAAACACGTACCTACGTAGGTATATATTGGGCGTTTAGCTTTAAGTAATTCCAGGAATGCTATAATTTTTTTAAATTTACTTGACTAAAGTGTTCATTTCATTAAATGCGTTCGGTTTTGTGTCTACTAAATTATATCTAGGTACTGGTTAAGATGGAAAGGCACATGTATAGAGCTGTTTCACTATACCCATTACTTTAAATCGATGACTAGATGGTAGGGTAATGAATCGGTAAATCTGATCTTGACATCTTGTTTTAACTCTTCCACGGGTTCGGAATGAGTTCTACTCAGAAGAGCCAACAGAAACTCAGCAGTTGCTCTTTTCAATAAGCAAAATGTTACATTAAGTAGGTATACAGTATCGTAAGTTATCATAATATCCTGTGGGACGGTAGACGCAAAGTTGCTTTTCGATTCAACTAGTGGTTTTAAGATTTTTGAATTTATGTTTCATTTCATTTAATTTTTTGCACAGATTGAAGATAAAAAAAGGTGTTATATAATATTTTAACAGTAGCATACAATCTGCCATGGAGATGGCATACAAAATTCAGACGTAATTATTATTATTCTTAACATACTACTTAAACAATACAATATTAACATTACAATAATAAGTATGTTCACGACGATAACAATGCAAAAATAAAATAAATATTAAATAGTTACAAAATTACCTATCTATTCCACCAAAGCATCATTCTTATTTATGTAACGACAAATCAAAAAATTTGGAAACCAGAGGGCAGTTCAGGTTGGGTTGGTCCTGGAATGGTTATGGAGAAATGTGAACCAGCTGTAAGGATTATCTATAAGCAGCTATTAGCCTATTAGTAGGTACAACCGGTTGTTACCTAAGTTACTAAGAATATCTTGCAGGTCAAAGTGACCTTTATATTAATTGAATTTATTTCAGGTTTAAGTACAACTGAGCTACTAGGATGCAAGGTGAGACTTGCACAATTGTTATTTTAGTATTTATTAATAATTTGATATGGTGATAGTAATCGAAAACCTGCTGGATACATGATGAATGATAAACTTCTCAATTAAAATCTAAAGACAATCAGCTGCCTACCTACATTGCCGGCTCAGTACCTACTATTAAGCACCAGTCTCCTCTCGGAATGTGAAGGTTTTGGTCTAAGTCCACCACGCTTTCAATTCGCCGACTACTACTAAACATATTATTATTATCTTCTTATACAGGATAATAAGTAGCCTACGTCCTTTCCCAGATTAGAACCCACGTTTGTATCGAATTTCATCAAAATCTACTGAAAAGATGGTGCGTTACAGGGTTGCAGACAGACAGAATACAGACAGACAGACTTTCGCATTTATAATATTAGTATGGAATTATGTAAGACTAGCTGATACCCGCGACTTCGTCCGCGTGGTTTAAGTTTTTTTGATTCCCGCAGGAACTCCCTAATTTTCCGGGATAAAAAGTAGCCTATGTCACTCTCCAGGTCCTCAACTATACCCATGCCAAGAATCACGTCGATCCATTCCTCCGTTGCGGCGTGATTGTAGGACAAACCAACAAACGAACAAACAAACACACTTTCGCATTTATAATATTGGTATGATTTTCGTAATTATCACTTGCTTCGATAAAGGAAAACATCAAGAAGAGATCTGCATGCCCGAAATATCTTCATAATGCTCACAAAGGTTTGTGAAATCTGCCAATCCGCATCTGGCCAGTGTGGGGGACTATGGTTGAACCCTTCTCATTGTGAGAGGAGACTCGTGCACAGTAGTGAACCGGCAATTATTGTATGATGATATTTATTATACGCCTAGGTACAGGCATTGCTATGCGATTGGTCGTAGGCGTTTTCTTTTCTTACTTGAGAGTTGAGTAACTTAGATAGGGTTTGCGCACGAGTTGAATGCAGAGCAAATGTATGGTGACACATACATACCTACTTTACCTTGCATTCAATGATTTAATCGCGCGCGAACTGTATTTTAATGTTGTCAGATGTACGGATGTAAAGTAAAATAAAGTAAAATTTTGCGATGTTGTCCCATTTTGGCAAATTCATATTCTAATTAATTTATCTGTTATCAGATACCAGAAAGGTCAAAGGGTATCTGTGTCAAAAATTACCATAATATAGCATCGCATTTCGGAATTTGTAGAAGATGATCATGGTAGCCTTACTTACATACCATGGTTTACTTATACTACACGGTGTGGTATGATCTTGGTTTATTGCTTACTTTGAACAAAGTTGTAGTGCGACTGAGAGTACATCAGCGCCACCTGTTGGTAGATTATAGTAGACTACTTGTTTAATCCATACTATCCACAGCAGAGACAAGTAACTAGGATAATCCACAGACTTCTGCTTGTCGAAAAGATACCACAAGGCACAAACAATCAATAGAAATTTTGCCTGTTCGTCAGTCTGTATGTCTGCTAATTTTCGCGGCCAATCTGTTCGACCGATTTTAACGAAAAAAAAAAGATGCAGAATTTTTAATTATTTACCCACGCGCGGGCGAAGTTGCGGGCATGCCCCCCGATTGTGTAAGAAATAGTAATGGTAATCGTTTGTCAAACTGATAATGCGACCTGTTTGAGGAGTTAATGGATGCCTGCACGTCAAAAAGAATGTGTGAACTCCTTAAACAGTTCGAGTAATACGTTTTACGCTGTGTAATTATTACGATTTGCTAAGACAATTGGGCCTCAAATTAGGTACTTAATTAAAATCCTATACATATCCCCTGTTAGTTCTATGTTCGAAAACCATTTTAAACTATTGATTGAAGTAAAAAAGTGCATGGAATAATGGAGAAGTTTCATGAATGTGAATACCTATCATATTTAGCGCAACGGAAGTAAAATATAGAAAACTAATAAATCAGTGTTTTTTTTTTAATCTATCAATAAATGACTGAGAAATTAATTATTTATTAAGTTTAATACACCGATTGCTGTATCTTACTTGAGTGAGAAAATTTGTGAGTGAGTTTTTACCTAGCCGAGATTTAATAAGTATCTTCAAAATTGTCTACCCACACAAATTAAGTACATTTCTTTATTTTATTCAGCTTTATAACGCGCAACTTTAAAGTTCCATAACTTTTTCATTTGTTGAGATATTTTAATGATTCTTTCATATTTTTGTTTTATTTTGTCTTAATTTTCATACTAAATTTAAGACAAATATGGAAACTTCTCCATTATGATGTATTTGAGTATTTCACACAATATCACATACCTACTAAGCGCGCGATATGACATTTGAAAAAAGTTGCCGTCTTATTTTTTGACTAGTTAACTGACGGATGCGTACTTTTTTTTCTTTCTTTTATTGTTCAAGATAAACATACATTCATATTATGGGTATATATACAGCCATCCTCTAAAAACTTTAACGTTTATGCGAGGATATAGCGAGTTCACATTTATTAGTAGGTACTTATTATACAAAATTGTAATTAGTTGTATTAGCATACAAAAAAAAATAAAAAAAAACATTTTAATATTTCATATTTTCATTTTTATAAGAAAATATAAAATAAAATAAGTTTGATTTAGGTTAGGTTAGTACTTAATATAGCTTAAAAATTGTGTTATTTCTAATTTAAGAAAAAAAAGAAAAGAAACAAAAAAGGTAACAACTTACATTTATAGGAAGCGTTTTCTAGATAATATTGTCACACACTCTTTATCCAGGAAATGCTTCTTAGATTTCCTTATAAAAATGTTTTTTTATGTTACTAATATTTTTTTTTAATTTAGTTTACTTGAAACCGTTTTTAGCTGATGTCGGTTAATTCATACGGCCCTAGAGCACGTTCTAGGTCCACTGGCCTGAGAAGATCAGTAACATCGATCTCTTACTACGATGCAAGGAAGCTCCAATAGATCACTACAGCCCACTACCGTCCTACTGTTAAGGCACAGGCCTCTACTATCATAGGAGAGAGGGAATTAGAGCTTAGACCCACCACGTTGCTCTAATGTGGGTTGACGGGCTTTTTAACGACTATTATAACATGTTAGTGATACCAGGACCGACGGCTTAAAGTGGTCTCCGAGGCACGGGGGTGAAACACCACAAACTTCTTAACTCCTGGCTAGTTAGTACTGAGAATTTCTGGTCAGAAAAACCCAATGCGTGGAATCAATTTGGGAATTTATAATTTCTGAATGTTCTCTGGTCTGGTCCGGTTTGAGGTTTCGGCCGTGGCTAGTTACCATCCTACCGCCAAAGATGTAGGTACTTACCGCTAAGCGATTTAGTGTTCCGGTACGATGCGGTGTAGAAACCGACTAGGGGTATGGGCTTAACTGCCATACCTACCCCTAACAGGTAAAGCCGCACCATCTTACGGCCGGTTTCTGAATTGAGAATTTTAAATAAATAAATAAATAAAGTTTTTATTGCGTTACACTCTTGTTCTCAAATAACATTTTATAATATTGGACTTAAAAAACTTAAGGACTAACAAAAACACAATGATAAACATAAAGATAATGTTGAGTCTGTCTCAAAGACTAACTTTTATGGACTAATTAAGCAAATTTTTGTTTCTGAATTGATATTGTGTGAGGTTTGAGAGTTGGAGCTTGCTGTTTTTGCTTGAATGCTTAATTCAGAAACCGGCCCAATATCAATTCAGAAACAAAAATTTGCTTAATTATTCCTTAAGTGGTCTTTGAGACAGACTCAACATGAAACTCTCAATTCAGAAACCGGCCGTCCAGACTGCTTGGTCACTTAGGTACCATCACGTGAGATTTCAGTCAAAGAGCTAACTTGTAGTGGAATAAAAAAAACGCCCTCTACCCCACTGGAGTGACATAGGACATTAAAACAAACTAGAGATTTACATTCAAAAACAACCCAGCAACATGGGTGGTTGCAATAAAATAGCAATGTTTTGCCAACAATCTGTTTTTACTCCACTTGTAATAAGCTTCTGAAAAACACTCGAAATGCGAACGGTTTTTTTGTAGGACCACCGTGAAACTTGTGCAAAAGGACAACGCTTCCATAGTTCCATAAATAAATAAATAAATAATAATTTATTCATGAGAATGTAGGTGATATAAAGTTGGCATGATTAGAGTTTGAGAGCCTTATACATTCTACCAATTAATGGTGTATGAATATTTGGTATAAATTGTCAAAGTTGTATTAGGTAGGTACAATTAAAAAAACAAAAACAAAATTAGTCAACTATATGAATGGATCATACAGAGTTACAATTAAAAACGAGCGAATATAATACAAAATAATCAATGATACTATGAAATATTTAAATAAAGTAGGTACTAGGTATATTCTTATAAAGTTTGTCGGTCTGTCTGCTGTGCTTTCACGGAGTTCACGGCCCACTATAGTTAAACCAGTCCCGGGAATTATTCGGTATCTATGTAATACGTAAGTAGATATACATAGGTATTATTAGGTATGATCTGAATACCCGGGATACGCATTTTTTAATACCTACGCGTATCTATCAATCCAATGCGCTCCTGTCGGTACCCAAGTCGGTACCTACTTATTTTAAGTCATCAGAAATAGGTTAGGCTATTACCTATAACAATTTTTGCTTAATCAATGTATTTCTTAAGTATTTGAGGAATACTTATAGTTATTTGGCATACCTACCTGGTATTGTAACTTAACTTTGTAGAAATCAGGCTAAGGTATTTTTTAATAATAATTTTTTTTTCAATAGTGAAAAGAAAAGTAAAAAAAGTATCCAAATCTCTGAAAAAAAAGTCCTGAAGTGTGTGCAAGGAAAACGCAAGCGGTACAGCGTTCAGGCTCTATTTTTTGTCGCACGACGCACCTCCTCCATATTTCCCTCGGCCTTCCGTTTTCCCGCGTCAACGTCACGCTGGGAGGCACCCGCGAAAGCCCGCCAATCAACAAATACGCCATGTTGCTAGCGGGGCGGGATATCAACTCCTTGCTCGACGCATCCCGCTCTAATAAGCCGTCCTCTCTCGCTCCCACACACCGCTCGCTCATTGGCAGGCGCGCAATTAAGCGCGGGAATTCGAATTCTATTTTTGAAGTAAATGTTTTTTCAGGGCTAGGCGGCCGCGCTATGACGCCGAGTGCGAACGACACCTGTCATACACAACCGCGTTCTTTCAGCGCATACCTTTTTAATTTTACCGGGTTATAATATGGCCGCGCAACCGACCAAGGAGCATATAACGTAAATTTATGACGTCGAATTAACACGTTGTGGTGATGTTTGATGGATTTATGGGTAGTGGGTGATTAATCGGGGAAGTCTGGAAATATTGCAGGTGGGCGGGTAGCGGCTACTGGTTTTTTTTTTACTTTTTGTTACGCCAGGTTAGGTCTATTAACCTATTTGGCGTTGAGGAATTGATGAAGGCAATACGGTTACGCGGAGATTAGGTTGATAGCACGCTATTATTGCCATTATAACGTTGTTTAAGGCTAATGGCCTGCATCAGAAAAACGGGATCACTTTGCTCGAAGATTAGATTTAAACTTGTTACAGAAAAACCTTGTAATCTGTCAGTTCAGTTTATATATAAGTAGTGAATAGGTGGTGATTTTTGGACTTGGACTCCCAAGTTATCTTTATTTAAGGAATTATAAAAACGGGCTTTAAAGATTTATTTCTAACCATTTATTTTAGATAACATTTTAAAATTGGAAGACCCTCTTTTTAGTAATCACTATAAAATAATTTATTTTTCACATAGAAAATAGAATATAAATATTAGGTACCTACCATAGATAAAGGATTGAGTTCCGTTACGCTATGCTAGGACCCTATACTTGTGGTTAATTTTAAAATACAAACTCAATACTGACCCGGTGACAGCGTCGTTAGTAGATAAATAAGAAAAAATTAAATTAATTAATTTAAAAAAAAAAAAACACCAAGCATAAAAATTAGTTCAAATTTTGGCCAACGGGTCAGATAAGTTTGACTAACTTTAAGTTACTACTCGGACAATTTATTTGAATTAAAAGAATATATGTCAAAGTAGGTACAAATCGCGATCATTAAAACCGTTTAAATATTTTCTGGACGAATTAATCTTTGTAAAGACCTAAATCTTTTCGCGCTCCCATTAGCGACAGACGGCATTCGAATTTTTTTAAATTTAGAACACGTTATTTCTCGTTCCGTTTATTCAAATGTTTTATTTGGTTCCAAATTCGAAATAAATAGAGATTTGTTGTTATTTTAATGTTTTGATTATAGATTTATTTGACGTAGTGTATTTGATTAACTACAATTTCTCCATAAATTAGTGATGTTAAGTTAAACTTTAATAGACATGCACGGTCTACCTACCATTTTGCCCTGGGGCCATACTGGCCACGCTCAAAGAAAACTTAAGCAATATTACTCAAAATTACAGTTTAATGTCACGTACCTTGACGTTCCTAAAATAAGGATTATAATTCTAAAACACGAAAGTCAACGATATGGCTTTAAGCATTGGCAGTATGGCCCCTGCCCAGTTTTGTAAATTAACTAGGTTCCCAGTTTCCTCGCGTGGATATTTGAAATAAGTAGGTAGGTAGGTATTACAGTGGAAAATCTTCGAATTTCGGGATATAAAGTACCCCATAGTCTATGTTGCTTTCCGGATATTTGACTATATTATATCCATACAAAAATCACGTGGTTCTATTGCTCCATTGCGGCATATTGAAGGACAAACTCGCAAATTATTTAATTTGGTAGACCTACAGCGATAGGTTACGACGAAGGGGTAGGACATAAGCCACTTTAATCCCGAAAAATCAGTTTCTGGATATTTTTAAATCTTATTTCACGCGGAATAAGTCGCGGGGATCATCCTAGTATCATCATAAATATTACCTAGGTAGGTATATTCTCCTAAGGAAGGTCCAACCTAAAAACGAGTCCTAGACTTTTTTGCGCAATTTTAATCCTATTCGGAACCGGAACGATAAATCGCTTGGGGTAAGGGGTTAACTATAGCCATGGCCCAAACCTCCCACTAGGCCAGACCAGAGAAAATTCCGAAATCATAAATTCCCACTTGTCTCTGTTAGGGATCGAACCCGAAACCTCCCACTTTTAAGGCAACAGCGCTTACCACTGGATCAGGGTGGTCGTCAAGATAATAAATTAGCTGATGAATCCCGCGGGAACTCTTAAAAAGTAGCCTATGTGCGATTCCAGACTATAATTTATCCCTGTGCCAAATTTCATCCAGATCCGTTCAGCCGTTCTGCCGTGATTGAGTAACAAACATCCATCCATACCTCCATCCATTCAAACGTTCGCATAATATAATATTATACTAACTGATGCCCGCGACTACGTCCGCGTGATTTAAGTTTTTTTGATTCCCGCAGGAACTCCTTAATTTTCTGGGATAAAAAGTAGCCTATACCTCCAGGACCTCAGCTATACCCATGAAAAAAATCACGTTGATCCGTTGCTCCGTTGCGACGTGATTGAAGGACAAACCAATAAATCAACTAACAAAAACACTTTCGCATTTATAATATTAGTATGATTCGTATGAGTTACATACGAGTAGATTAAGTGGCTTCTAGTAGAATACCGTTCAGTCAGGCTTGGCTGTTTGATCGCGGTATCTAATGTCAATAAAAATGACATGTACCTAGTAGCGGCGGAATTGACATGTGTTTGACAGGTTCCGATAGCCGCCGGTGAGTGCACGGCCTGACTGACGATGTAATTTAATGTACAGGGTGTGTAATACTTAGTTATTTATGCTGAGTAGGTACAAGAGAAACATGGTGAAAATTAGGTATACTTATAAACTTATATTACCCGCAGGGCGACCGCGTATCTTTTGCATCTACCATTGAACAAATTTGCATACTTAATGAAAAAAACAAATTCACTTAACTGTAGTGTCTGCAATGTGCCAGAGGATGTGGTCGATATCTTAATGGAATGTGCCCGAAACGAAGACTTTAGAAGGAGAATTTTTAGGGATTCCGTAAACTCGTACGCTGTCGGTTTATTCAACACCGTGTTGGCTTACCCGCTTTCAGCCAAAGCAGCGAAAATGTTGCGGATGGTTAGGATTGGCATCGAAAAAAGAGAATAATATCTCGAGTTTCGATGGCAATCCTGGCCATTTTTGCTGTGTACAATATAATATTATGATTAGTGGATAATGTATTTATATTATTGTATATTTAATTATTAGTAATTCTGTTAAAGAGGCATATTCGCTAAGCGAATAATCTCTAAAAATAAAGATTGAAAAAAAAAAACATTGATACATCGCAATCACCTCCGATTGGCTGAATTTATGGTATTCTTGTTGCGTCAATAGTGGAAGAGTGTTAACCAATCAGAGGTGATTGCGATGTATCAATGATTGATGCAAAAGATACGCGGTCGCCCTGCCGGTGACAGCAGAGAAACATAGTGAAAATTCAAGTCACACAAACTTACACCCGGTGACAGCGTCGCTAGTAGATGTAAAAAAAAACCACTTTTTTAATAATTTTTTTTCACACACGGCAGAAGTGAAGCATCAGAAAAGTAGCCTACGAGAGAATGAGACAAATACAACCTGCATTCTATCTCATTCTCTCGCAGGCTAAATCCTATTATGAATATGTTTGTCTCTAATAGGCATGATGACAGTAACCAAGAATCAATGCAATTATGAATTTATCTAATGAAATAGGATTCATGGATTATAAAAAACGTATTAATTTTTCAATTTCGAGTGAGATTGCTATTTATTTAGATAAAATAAAACTATAAAATACAGCAATCCGCCATATTGCATAAAACACAAAGAAGCGAATGACGTCACAATTGTTTATTTTCGAGCTTTGAAAATCACACTATTGCATGCACACTGCACAGAGTACATTGGTAAGAACAATAGTGACGTCACAACGACGCCATGACACCGCCGAACGTTTTAGCGTGAATTTTAAAATTTAAATTTCAAATGCTAATTTTATCTACTAAACTTTATTTTTCTGCTGAAATAAGATATTTTTTCCAAATAGTAGATACTTCCGAACATAATCTGACCATTTTTCAAAATCAGTCATCATGCCTATTGGTGTCGCTTTTTCGACGAATTTTCAAATCACAACGATTCTAAAGAAGTTTCACTTCAAAAACTAAACAGGCATAAAAATTTGTTCAAATTTTGGTCACTGTGTCAGATAAGTTTGACAGACTATGCACTTGAGAGTTTAATTTTCAATCGACTTCAAAAAAAGGAGGAGGTTCTCAATTCGACTGTATTTTTTTATTTTTTTTGTTTTATGTTTGTTGCCTCAGAACTTTTGACTGGGTGGAGCGATTTGGATGATTCTTTTTTTATTTGAAAGAGCATACTTCCCATGTGGTCCCATATAAATTTTATCGAAATCGGTCGAGCGGTTTTTAAAATATCAACAATAAAATAAGTATTTTGTATAGCGTGTGCTTGTTGTTGTAAAGTTGGCGCGGGAGTTTGAAGTCGGTTGTCTAAAAAGTATTTTTTATATTAAATTATCAATATGCATGGTACATTTTCCTATGAATACAAAAGCGAATACAAAAGCGGTTCGACTCTTGCGATCTCATCTGATAGTATGTGAAGATGCAGTCTAAGAAGGTAGCGGGCTAACTTGTTAGGGGTATGGCCCTAACCCTTATCGGTTTGTACACGGCTAAATCGCTTGGCGGCACGTCTTTTCCAGTAGGGTGGTAACTAGCCACGGCCGCAGGCTCCCAACAGGCTAGACCAGAGAAAAATTCAGAATTTATAAATTCTCATATTGACCCTGCCGGGCATCGAACCCCACATGTAAAGATAACAACGCTCATCACTGCGCCAGTGAGGTCGTCAATAAGTGACAAAAGTTGTCTTAAATGAAATAAAATATGTCATGTCTTTTCATTTCCATTAAAAAAGTGTGTGTAGGTATATGTGCAATTCACATACGGCAGAAGTGAAACTTCAGAAAAGTAGCCTACGAGAGAATGATCTATGAATATAACTTGTATTCTATTTCATTCTCTCGCAGGCTAAATCCTTTTAATTTATGAATATGTTTGTCTCTTTATAGTGTCGCTTTTTTGTTTCATCTTTTTCGTTTCATCGAATTTTCAAATTACAACGATTCTAAAGATAGTTATACAAGTGTATGTATGTATGTTTTATTGTATACCACACAAACTAAAAAGACAGCTGCTTACAACCAAGAAAACTTAAAAAGTATACTGTAGCATCCATTATATACCTAGATGATGCCCGCGACTTCGTCCGCGTGGATTGATCTTTTTTTATTCCCGCGGGAACTCTTTAATTTCCCGGGATAAAAAGCCTATGTCATTCCCCGGGATACAATCTATCCCTGTACCAAATTTCATCTAAATCGGTTAACCAGATACATTTTTTGATTCCCGCGGGTACTCTTTAATTTTCCGGGATAAAAAGTAGCCTATGTAGCCCCGGGATGTAAGCTATCTATCTGTACCAAATTTCATCAAAGTCGGTTAAGTAGTTGGGCCGTGAAAGCGTAGCAGACACACAGACAGACACACATTCGCATTTATAATATTAGTATGGATATGGAAGTATGGATTACTTTACATTACATGTAAAATGCATTAAGAAGGTAAGTACATCCATATGTTTAAAAGTAAGTTTCGCAGTCTAATATCTAGCTATAATTATTTCAATTCTGACGTGAAATGCGTTCGCGTGGTTCTGATAGTTAATAAAAAAATTCCGATGAGTGCATAAACTATGATAAAACAGTAAAAAACCTTCGCACATTTTCTCTTGTAAGTTACAAGTCTGTGGATACCAAGTGGCAGTTATTAAGTTGTTTTTATAGCTCGTTTTATACAAGTAATAAGTATAATCTTCAATATTAATCTACTAGATGATGCCCGCAACTTTGTCCGCGTGGATTAAGAATTTTTGATTCCCGCGGGATTTTTAATTTTCCGTGATGAAAAGTATCCCATGTCCTTCCTCAGAATACAAACTATCCCCATACCAAATTTCATCAAAATCGGTTGAACAGATGGGCCGTCAAAGCGAAGCAGACAGACACACTTTCGCATGGATTATATTAGTATGGATTTTTAGTACATTTAGTTATTTGAAGTGCTGATCTCCTGTACTAGTTTCGATCCCCGTGCATGCAACTTTTCCAAGTTAAGTGCGTTTTAAGAAATTAAATTATAAATATGACTTCATACGGTGAAGGAAAACATCGTTAGGTTACCTGCATGCCCGAGAGTTCTTCATAATGTTCTTGAAGGTGTGTGTGTGTGTGTGAAGTCTGCCACACCAAGGGCGTGGTGGACTATATCCTATACCTTTAACATTTTACATTAGTATCTTCAATATTAATCGACAAGTAAGTATTTTAAGTGCAACTTTTCCTTCTACATCTAGGCTACCTTTTATACCGGAAAATTAAAGACTTCCCGCAGGAATAAAACCTTTAGTAAAAACGCAGACGAAATCGCGGGCATCATCTAGTTAATCATAAAAGTTACGTAAAAAAATCGAAGTCAAGTTGTTAGGAAAAGTTTCTACATCAAAAACTATGATTAAAGCCGGCCATAGTTATTTGACAAGAGTGAAAAGTTGTTTTTTAACCGCGTGCTCAATTATGATGACCGAGCAAGCGAAGGATTCTAAAATTGAATCACGAGCGCAGCGAGTGGTTCAAAAATTAGAATCCTGAGCGTCAGCGAGGGAATCAGAAGAGCACGAGGTGAAAAATCTTTTCACTCGAGTGCAACACGTAACTTTTCATCCCACCTCAGCGAGGAAATTAAATACTTCTCGCGTGATTGTTGAGGGAGAAAGCTCATTTCCGCATTTTTAACAGTTTCAGTCAATTCTGTTGGCGTCAAATTAACTTCTTCGTCACTAGAATCACTCATTTTAGGTTTTTAACTTATTTTCAATTTTCTTGTTCTTAGTCGAAGGTTTTAATTTTAAACAATATGACGTAAAAGAAAATGGTGCGCGCAAAGCAAATAAAAAAAATCACAAAAAAGTATACCAAAGAGGTTATGAGTGTGAGGTTTTAACAAATTAAAAACGGTTGTATGGAAATTCGGCACCATAGAGGTAGAAGTAAATAGGTTTTAATGATGTTTTGAATTCACAAACTTCATAGACGAGTGATATTTACTAACGTGCACACGATGTTCTAAATTCAATTTACTTTATCCTCAAGAGGATAATAACGGCTTTTGCATTCAGATATCGAAGCTTAAAAATACTCTTTCCGAGATGGTGGGATGAAAAAGTATTTTTACTTCTAGTACCGGTGGAAACGCTGGTAGGAATTTTCTGGTAAAAGTTACATAGTAGGATAATAAACCTGACGTGCGAGTCAAAATATTTGGAAAGCTAATATTATACGTAATACTACTCATTATGCTTTCGATTTACGTTGCAAATATTTACGTTGTTCGGTTACGTAAACTGGGATTTATTATAAAACTAGCTGATGGCTGTGACTTCGTTCGTGAGGATTTGTTTGGATAATGAGATTTTAATTGTATAATTTTATGTTTTTAACTAGCTTTTGCCCGCGGCTTCGCTCACGTTAGGTTCGATTTTCATACAAACTATATAACCCCGTAGGGGTTGATTTTCAAAGATCCTTTCTTAGCGGATGCCTTCAATTTGGATCTGTATGCCAAATTTCAGCCCGATCCGTCCAGTGGTTTGAGCTGTGCGTTGATAAATCAGTCAGTCAGTCACCTTTTCCTTTTATATATTTAGAAAAAGCCATAAAGGTGGTTTGTCAAATTAAGAATGTTATTTTGACAGATGAGAGCTGTTTAGCAATAGTGAAGGACTATAGTGAGACATACTGAAGCAGTACTATACAAATGCATCTGTCAAAATTATCATCCTTTTGACAAACCGTAGACTATGATGCAATGCCTGTAACTTCGTCTCTACTACTCTCTATTAAGAGTATAGAGAGTAGTAGAATCTTTGATTTTCCGGGATAATTCCGGGGAAATTCAGACGGCCGTAGCAGACAGACAGACGTGCACTTTCGTAATTATGGTGTAGGTATTACGTAAAGTGGGATTTATTATGAAAAAAGTAAGAATGCGTAAGACTGGCTTTCCACCTGGGATACGTAGCGATGGTGGAGGAAAGGACCTTTTGGTTTTAAGGTCCTTGGGTGGAGGCGATGAATGAAGACGGAGAATGGCCGCCGAGGCCGAAATTCGATCGGGAGGACACGAAAGCAACCGGCTTCGCATCCAGCAGTCCAAGTCAGTGTACCTAATACTTATAACGTAACGTAACGTATACGTACTTATTTTAGTTAATTAGGTATATCATTATTACTTAGCGTAACAGTTTTCTTTTTATGAAAAACGCGGTAAGTGTAAAATACATACACCCAAATTTTGGTGCAATTTCTGGCCAAGGAAATTATGTGACCAACATAATCTTTAAGTCATTTGGCGTCATGACATTTTGATCGCAATTGCGAAAGACGTGCGCTATTTCAAAAAAACGCGCGGATGAAAGAGGAGAGATTTGGATTCAAATGCAGTGGCCAGCGATCCTAATGCCGGGATTCAAATATCTGTTATAGCTACATACTCGCCGCGCATCTCTTGTGGAAAAGCAGCCTTAGGTTCCTCTTGATTAATTGAGAGATCAACTACATACTTAGTTGTTGACGGCCAGTTGCATTTAGCTGTTGATACGTTTATACCGCTCTCATTTCGCCTTAGTTTAATTATAAAACGACCATCAGGAGTCGCTATTACGCCGCGTTTGACATTATGCCAAATTATCAACATAACTGTTTCGTCCGAGTGATTAATCTCGTTGAAAATTTAATACTCGCGCTACTGATTACTGAACGCATCGCGTCGCCATTTTGCGCGCCAACTCACTTTGACGCATCGCAGCGCGGAAACCTTGATTGCCGCCATCGCGTTATTTTCGCAGGTAATTCAGTTTATTCCAGCCCCAATCGGGGTAAGTTAAATCATAGCTTTTATTTCTTATTACGGGGCTTTGACGAGATTCCGCGCAATTTACAAACGCACGTTTTGCAATATCGCTAATTTTGGTTCGGCGCGGGCGTTTACGCGGGCTGTGACACCTGATTGACAGGTGAAAGGGCGCGAATTAGCGAGGCCCGTTCGGAAACCGATCTCTCGTGCTCATTGTGCCCAGCCTTTATGTACCGTAATAAATACCTTTAGAAATAAACGCGGGAACTGAAATCGCGATTAAAATGAACACGGAACGGCACACGCTGTTTGTATACCTTTTACGTAAATCACGCAAATGAATTTAGATTTTAGGGCTAAAGTGTTGAATTAGCCGAGGCAGTCCATTAGGCGCCGTCGGGTGACATATGCTGTGGAGTGGTCACAGATAAGATAGAACCGTATGTCATAAATTTTAGCGCTACCGTTTGGCATCCGCCAACAAACATAGGATGCGGGGATTAGTGGGCAAACATGGTGAGTGTTGTTAAACGAAATGTTGGTTGTGATAAAGACGTAGAACAACAGAGAGACAGAGGCAAACGAGATTTGAGATAGCGCGGCTTAGCGTCGTGGAGACATTATCTGTGGCAGCGCGCGGGATGTGTGCGCAGCGTGCGGAGCGCGCCTGCACCGAATTCCACATTCGAATTTTGAAATTAATTTCAAATGAGCTCGAAACTTTTATCAATGGCTTTAAGTTCTCACTTCTACTCGATTTCTTTGCCTACTACTCAGGTATTACGTTTAACTTCAAGTTACAAAGGTGTAAGGTAGATAGGTATGTACCTACCTACCTGCATTAGCTTAGGTTAGATAGGCGGAATTTCGCGGTATGACAATACGGAAGTGCGCGGTATTTCCTGAAAAAAAACTATTAACGCTAGGTACTTACCCGCTAAGTAAGAACTCAAACTGAAATAATTTTTATTCAAGTAGACTTTGCAAAGTGCTTTTGAATCGTCGAGTGAATCTCCCACTCGTTCGGAATGCCATTACATTAATGTGTAGCAACAATAAGTAAGGCGCTGTCCTTGGCATTGCTCATATGACATCAAGACAAATCGTCCTCAATGGCTAAATCACAAACCGCTGGGAATTGGAGTATAGAGCGAGAGCAATGAAATTATTAATTTAGTAGGCTCAACATTTTTATTTTTAGATAGGTATGTAGGTTATAGGCTAGCGCTTGGCTGCAATCAGACTTGCTTGGTGATGCAGCCTAAGGTGGGGCGCGCTTGCCTAGAAGATGCCTACCTATTCACTCTTGATTTGAAGGTACCTATATTAAAAGAGGAGGGGAAACCGGAAGCCGGAATTGCATTCCATATCCTAGCGGTTCGAATTAGAAACGAGGAAGCAAACGCTTCGTACGAGTCCGCGGAATTTCGACTGCGTATAAGGGTGTGAGGGTGCCGACCTTGTCGAACATCAATTTAAAGATCGCAGGGAACCTCGACCTGTACCTACCTAATTATTATATATGTCACCGTAAGATTGTAAAAACCGTTAGATTATAATCTAACTCGCGAAATTGTAAACTGACGAATGATAATGTCACCGTAAGATCGTAATAATCGTTTGATTATAATATACCTAGATTGTGAACTGTCGAAAGATTGTGAACCGAACATACGGCTTACAATTTAACGCATTATTTTTCGGTAGATTATAATCCATCGAAGTGAAACTGTTAAATCACAATCTGCCGCGCGTTAAATTGTCAGCTGTCCGAAGGCCGTCCCTGATTGGTCGGTGTTGAAAGATAGGCTCAATATCCGACATTGTAAATGTTATCAAATGAGATCACATAGGTTCACGCGCATAAAAAATATTAAAACACGCAAAATTTCTGTAATTTAAGGCTATGTTTAGTGACGAATACTAACTTATCTATCATTCAAACTGCACTTCTTTGGTTAATCATAGAGTCATTTTACTTCCACAACAATTTTATGTAACGAATTCTAAAGCTGTGAGTTATTTTCAACACGAAATCAATTTACAATCACCAAAACACTGTTTGTTTACATTCGACAACAAATGAATTATCAAACAAATATGGCGACGCATGGCATATGCCGTTCAACCAATCAGCCCGCTAGGTGCGTTCCGTCGCACGGTATTTCACAATTTGACGGTTTTACTTCGATGGATTATAATCTACCGAAAAATAATGCGTTAAATTGTAATCAGTATGTTCAGTTCACAATCTTTCGATAGTTCACAATCTTGCGAGGTATATTATAATCTAACGGTTTTTACGATCTTACGGTGACAATTACATCAATATAACGGATTATTTTTCGGTAGATTGTAATCTGTTAGATTTTTTAACCCGATAGAACCTACTTGATTATTTATGTCGAACTCTAACCTAACCTACAAGAAAAAGACAATAAAACGTAAATACAATTAATATTTCAAAAATTGACACTTAAAACATTGAACGGTTCACAATCTTTCGACTGTTTACAATCTATCGGAAAAAAAGCGTTAGATTACAATCTTACGGTTTTTACAATCTTACGGTGACATATATACACAAAAATAATTAATTAGGTAGGTACATCGTGCGTACTAGCGTAGTGAGACGTTTGTAGTCTGTACCTATTAAGTATTTGATGGTTATTCGCGATAAGCCTTTTAGTTTAATTGCGCTCTTTAGTAGGTAGGTATGGGTAATAGGTATGTAGATATAAAACAATTAAGTAAATACGTCCTTATTTATAATCATTTCAAGGTAGGTATCCTCCTTTAAGAATAGTTGCAGTGTAAAGAATTATTAAAACTAGCTGATGCACGCGACTTTGTCTGTGTAATGAAAGCTACTTGCTGTGGCCTTAAATTTTGTCAAACTTAAAAAAGTAATGACATACAGACACACTTTCGCATAAAAAAAATAACTAGCAAACGCCGCGACTTCGTCCGCGTGGATTCAGGGTTCCCGAGGGAACCCTCTTCTCAGTAGGATCATCTTTCCGAACCGGTGGTAGAGTCTTGACGTATCATAAGTGTCACAAGTTGTCCTACATGAAATAAATAAATCATTTATCATTTCTCATTTAACTATTTAATTTTGCGGTAAAGAAAGTAGCCTGAGTACCTACATGCTATTCTAGACAATAATCTATCTCTGTGCCGTCATCTAGATCCGTACATCCAGATCCGTTCAGCCATTCTGGCGTGATTAACAAACGTACATCCATCCATCCAAACTTATATATGTACTTTTTTTTTCTTTAACTGAGTAGGTATCATCACTACAGCCTATTAACGTCCCACTGCTGGGCACAGGCCTCCACTCTCATAGGAGAGCGGGAATAAGAGCTTAGACCCACCACGCTGCTCCAATGCGGGTTGGCGGGCTTTAACGATTATTATCATGTTAGTGATAATAACCGGGACCGACGGCTTGACGTGGTCTCCGAGGCACGGGGTTGAAACACCGCCAACTTCCAACTCCGGGCTGGCACTGAGAATTTCTTAATTGAAAAACCCAATACCTATGCCCGACCGGGAATCGAACACAGGACCTCGTGATCCGCAGTCGACTATGCGTACCACTTGACCAACGAGGCAGTCAGTACGAGTAGGTATGGGTAATTATAATTTGTTTTTTCATGGACTGCTGCACTAATTATGCTTTATGTCATAATAATTTTAGACTTTGTCATTATTTTTTGGTATTAAATCTGAATCAGGCTAGGTAGGTACATATTATTATAAATATGTACCTACTTGCATCCAGATCTTATTAAGTAGGTACTGTAGGTACTAGATGATGCCTGCGACTTCATCCGCGTGGATGTAGTTTTGTGCATTCCCGCGGGAAATCCTTAATTTTCCGGGATTATAGTAAACATATTAGATACTAGATGATTTCCGCGACTTCGTCCGCGTGGACCAACTATTGAATTTTCCGGGATAAAAAGTAGCCTATGCCCTTCCCCGGGATACAACCTACCCCTGTGCCAAATTTCATCAAAATCGGTTGAACAGATGGGCCGTGAAAGCGTAGCAGACAGACAGACACACTTTCGCATTTATAATCTTAGTATGGATATAGGTACTTAACCTAGAGTAGGTATATGTACCTACCTACTTATTTAATAGAGAAAAATGACATTGTCTGAGCAAATTAATTTATTTTGTTACGGAAGAATAATTTTATGTGCTCAGGAAAATTAAAATTGCCTGAATAACCTTAAACAAATATGGTTTAGTAATTTTATTTATATGTTATCACATAATAACACAATAGGTAAATTCAATTAAGGAAGGAATTTCTGAAGCGTAACCTGGCTATAATGTCCTAGATAGGGTTGTAACGGAGGCGTTCTTAATGGAAGCAGAGGCGGATGCGGAGGTGAAGGGGCTTTGCCTCCGCGGATGCGGAGGTTAACGGAAGCGGAGGCGGAGGTGGATTTCTCCGATCACATCGTCCATTTGCGTTCTATAGGATGTGATGAATGCCACATTTGATTTATTTTGAGGATTCTTCTGAGGACAGTTGTCTTTTTGTTTTTGTAGTGGTGTAACTGACGTTCCCTGCTTCGATTTGTTCCTCTCGCATTGTAAGTCAACGTAAATAAACTTGCGTTACAACTCCACAAACAAAACGGCGGAGGCGGATGCGGACGCGGAGGTACGATTTCTTGCGAAAGTTCCGCACTTACGGATGCGGAGGCGAGGTTCCGTTACAACCCTAGTCCTAGACTGTCTAGACTATGTGGGTATCTGACAAGTGCGCTCTACCATAATAATATGTAATTAAAACTTAATTATGTACCTATACAGCAATTAAAAGTGCACATACCTACCTTTTAGTGCTTCAATTATCACTTTACATGCATAGCATATTAAATTATGTTGTAATTCTAAAAAGCACACAATAATATAACCACTTAAGTGTACCTATGCAAATAAGGATGATGTCTATATCATACTAATATGATAAATGCGAAAGTGTGTTTGTTTGTTGGTTTGTTGGTTTGTCCTTCAATCACGCCGCAACGGAGCAACGGATCGACGTGATTTTTGGCATGGGTATAGTTGAGGACCTGGAGAGTGACATATAAAAAGTAGCCTATACTTTTAATCTCGGAAAATTAAGGAGTTCCCGCGGGAATCAAAAAACTTAAACTACGCGGACGGAGCCGCGGGCATCAGCTAGTCAAAAATAAATTAACCTAACTGATACTATATTAAATAGAGGATTTTCCAAAAGATCTAAAATTCACATTCTCGGTTAGTTTTGTTTGATAAACATTTTAAAATATAGATTAAAATAAGTGCATTGAAATTTTATGACGTCAAAACTGTGAATTTCATACAACTTCAATACTAGAAGTGCGTTTTTAAGTTTGGTAAAGAGTTGCTGATTTGATTGACTTGTCATCATTCCTATTATAGGTAGGCTAAAATAAAATAGACCAAGCGGCAATGTTATTATAAGTTTTCTACTTACATACTTAGTTATTAAGTTTAGAATAAGTACCTACACAATAACGTCCCACTGCTGGGCACAGGCCTCCACTCTCATAGGAGAGAGGGAATTAGAGCTTAGACCCACCACGCTGCTCCAATGCGGGTTGGCGGGCTTTAACGACTATTATCATGTTAGTGATAATAACCCGGACCACGGGACCGACGGCTTAACGTGCTCTCCGAGGTACGGGGGTGAAACACCGCCAACTTCCTAACTCCGGGCTAGTGCTGAGAATTTCTAGTCTGAAAAACCCAACACTTATTATGGCCCGACCCGGGACTCGAACCCCGGACCTCGTTAGCCGCAGTCAAACATGCTAACCACTAGACCAACGAGGCAGTCAAAAGCCATACTGCCATACTGCTTAAAGCCATTATGTTTCATTATTGTCGACTTTCTTGTTTTAGAAATAGGTATAATCCTTACTTTAGGAACATCAAGGCACCTACGTGACATTAAACTGACATTTTGAGTAACATTGTTTAGGTATTCCTATCAAAACTGTATTTTTTTTAACGTTTAATCATGAGTATTCATTTTAACAATATTACTACAACATAATTACCGGAAAACTCACGTGTATGTCGGAAAATGCCCGACTAGTTTATTTTTCTTGTTGAAAGATTCAAATGGTTTGTGTTTTTGTTATTATATAAACACTTCTATCAAATATATTTTATCTAGATATTATATCTTTATCTAGATATTTTTATACATTTTCAAACGATTTTTAACCTACTCAGATATAATATAAAGTTACGGGTAGTTGTATAATGTGGAAAAACGTAATAAAGTAATGCAAAGTAGACATTTTCCTAAATAGTAGAAATAATTTTCAAGTAACAGTTGACAAAGTATAGGTCGTTGACTTACCTATTCTTACGTTAAACATGTTACCTACTTATTTACGTTGGCGATAAATTTTCCAATTGTAAAAATACAAATTAGACTTTCCAATAAGACAATGTACCTACCTACAGTTAACTATAATCATAATAATATTATAAATGCGAAAGTGTTTGTTTGTTGGTTTGCTGGTTTATTGGTTTGTTGGTTTGTCCTTCAATCACGCCGCAACGGAGCAACTGATCGACGTGATTTTAGGTATGGGTATATTTGAGGACCTGGAGGGAAGAAATAGGGAGGGAATAAAAAAAACTTAAACCACGCGGACGAAGTCGCGGGCATAAGCTAGTTGGCTAAAATTATTTTATTCCCAGTGTTAACACCTTCTTATAAATTGAATATTAACTTAAATTTTTGTAGTACAAAAATCCACCTATGTTTATTTTTATTAAAAAACAATTCATATTAATTGCCTTAAAATTTTGAAATAGGTACTAGATCTTATGTAGCGTGCCTATCCAACTTATACCTTCAAAACATTCATTTTCTCTTAACTAAAGGTAAATGTTACGCAATTCAAATTATACCTATTTATGTGGAAATGCGTGGAAATTAAATATTTACTTATTGCAAAAACATAAAATTTTTAATGGCGGCCGTATATCTATATTTATGTTCAGAAAACAATCATTGAAGTTATTAAAACGGAGAAAACAATTAGTAGTAATATCCAAATGTGCTTGATTTTAAAAGCTCATTGTTGTACGCCTTGACTGTTTAGAAAATTCCTTTGTACCAGCATCCTAAATTGAATTAAGTTGAAACTTACTGGTACTTGGTCTGCCTCGTTGGTCTAGTGGTTAGCATGTTCGATTGCGGCCGACGAGGTCCCGGGTTCGAGTCCTGGGTCGGGCCATAATTAAGTATTGGGGTTTTCTGACTAGAAATTCTCAGTAGGTACTAACCCGGAGTTAGGAAGTTGGCAGTGTTTCACCCTCGTGCCTTGGAGAGCACGTTAAGCCGTCGGTCCCGGTTATTATCACCAACATGATATTAGTCGTTAAAGCTCGCCTACCCGCATTGGAGCAGCGTGGTGGGTTTAAGCTCTGATTCCCTTTCTCCTATGGAAGCCTGATCCCAGCTGTGGGACGATAAATGGGCTATAGTGGTACCATCAGTGTTGAAAAATGCTTTTCATGGATAAAACTTGCGTTCTAAGTTCCAATTGAACACTTGGAAAATGCATGCGTTGCCATCTTCCACTACAAGTGAGCCCTCGACTGCGATCTCACCTGGTGCTAAGTGATGATGCAGTCTTAGATGGTAGCGGTCTACCTTGTAAGGGGTATGCCAGTAATATTAAACCCAAACCCCCTATCAGTTTATACACGGCATCGTACTGGAGCGCTAAATCGCTTGGCGGTACGTCTTTGCCGGTAGAGTGGTAACCACGGCGGAAGCCTTCCAATGTCAAATTATTGGCAATGGTTAAAGTGACACTGGATCTCCCGGAGGCCTTGCACAGTCGCCTCTCTTAGATGAAGAACAATAGAATCCCACGAACTGTCTTTCCAAGAAGAATACATTTTAAGGAACTTGCTTGGTTTGAAAATAGGTACGTTTCTAAACGAACTTGGGGTTTAACAAAGACGTGCCCTAATTCGAAGAAGAATAACTTTGACGAACTTGCTTGAAAATAGGTAGGTACATTTCTAAACGAACATGGGTTCAAATGATGAAATGAAGACGTGCTCGAGTTCAAGGTATGGACTATGGCCGCGGTGTCCGGCGACGATTTGCCGAACGCAAACACGTTCAGAAATTACACCGACTTTGTTGCGCGGTGAAATTAATTGCCGCCCGCTCGCCGTGACTAATGCAGCCCGAGGGAATTAAAGAACGCGAACTTTAAAAAAAACAACTGGACTCGCAATTTGAAGACCTACGTTCGGAAATCGAACGTGAATTCGTCATATCGAAACGTCTTTCTAGATATATTCTTTTCATCCATTGATGTAGAATTTTAGATGTTTTCATCCCATCTATTCGAAAAGGACGACTTGGTTCGCCTTTAAGTGCACCCAAAGGTGGTGTTTTCTGGAACTTTTAGCGGGCAGAAATGAGTTTTTTATCCTCTTTATTTCAAAAAGTGCGCCGCAGATATCTTTTCTGCGCACTTGTTGAATTTGGAACACCTTAGTGTTCAGCGCCAAAGAAATCGAACGCAAATATTGTTTGAATAAAGACTGGCTGGTACGACGGCCACTAGTCGCGCTGAATAAAAAAAAACCGGCCAAGTGCGAGTCGGACTCGCGCACCGAGGGTTCCGTACTCAAGAAGTAGGTACTGAAGCAAAACAATCAGGCAAAAACCAATATGTTTATTTGACGACGAGTACGAGGTTTACTGTTAATATCAAAAAACTATGCTAGTTAGAGCATTGGCTATAGTTTTCCTGTAAAATATACATAAATTCCTATTGACCATAATTATTTCAGATTTTTCGATTGGTAAACTCCGGAGATAAGGGGGGGGGGAACGGTATTTTTTTAGACTTTTTCCCCGATAAATCAAAAACTGTCATGCCAAAAAATAATAAAAAATCTGTTTTAGAATGTACAAAGTAAACCCTTTCATATGATACCCCACACAGTACAGTTATCTCACTTTTAAATTTCAACCCTCCGATCTTCCCCCCTTTTTAAATAAGAACAAAAATAATTTCCAATTTTTTTTAATTCCAGTGTCTTTGGGCCACTAATATACACAACTATTCCAAATTTCATGTCGATAGCTTCGGTAGTTACTGAAATAATCGAGTGTGACGGACGGACAGACGGACAGACAGACGGAGAAAGTCGCACCATAAGGGTTCCATTTTACCATTTTGGTACGGAACCCTAAAAAAGGAAACCAAATTAAAAACGCGCGAACTACAGCCCGCGTTTTCGTTCACGGATTGTTAAAAATTCATGGTTTTATTTTGAAAAATGAGTTCTTCAAGTGACAGTGAAAGTATAGAATTAACTTCTGAAAATATTAGAACCTTGCAAAATCCCGGAAGCAATATATGAAAACCAATGGTACCTAATTGAATGGAGAAATGCAAGAGGCGCCAAGAATTTTTCAGAATCTGTGTTTTGGCCCTTGACTGCGATCACAGTCTAAGATAGATGGGCCTGATAAGAAGGCTCAGGGTCTCTCAGCGGGCGATGGAGAGTGCTATGCTCGGAGTGTCCCTCATATTATGTGATCAAATCAGAAATGAGGAGATCCGTAGGAGAACCAGAGTGACCGACATAGCTCGAAGAGTTGCTATATAATTAGTGGCGATGTGGGACACTGTTTGAAGAACCGATAGGCGAGATGCTCCGGTGTCGGAGTGAAACTTACGTTGAGAATAATTTGGAAGATTTCTGTGGTGTTGTGAATATCGCAAGCTACAAGTGCAAAATACACATTGTACCACATAGATTTACCTATTGTGGTGGATTATAGCGAATTAAACTTCAAGTTTTTTTAACTATTTATTGTTGACAATAGGAATCGTCCCTATTAAAGTAAGTTCCTGAATATCGCAACAACAAACAACCATTTTGTTAATTTCACGAAGAATATTAGTTAATTAAGTTCCAGCTTCGATTAGTGTTTGACGTATGAAAGAGCAATTCGAAGATTAATTTACTGCGCCATATTTTTCCAAGATGGCCGCCGAGGACTGAAGTTAATTACTTCATTGTATATTGTTACATGGCGTCCATGTTTCCCCCTTGGAATTGCATGTTTTGTTTCGAAGATATTTACGTCTGTGCAAATGACTACATTTGGGAAGTCTGGCGGAGGTTATTTACTTTGAAATTACTTGACTTTTAACCTCGAACATTCTAAGTTAAGTAAATATAAGTTTCTTTGGATGACTTTACTTTGACGTTTGGGTTACGGGGCTAGAATCCAAGGCTGCGATTTTTTTTCCGATTTTTTTTTCAGCTTTATCAATGATATAGGTATACTACAGTTAGGATAATTTTATTGTGTCTATATGTTTATGTGGAAAATCTAAATATTTACTAACCTGTTATTTATTTACTATTTATAATTATTGCAACTAAAATAAATTGCATGTATAAAGGATATCAGATATCCTTTTCAGGTTTTTGCAATATTCTTATAAGAATTTTCATACTTAATTAGGTAGGTACTAAGCTTTATTAGGGAATCGTCAAATAGCATTGGGTAAGCAATTTCGACATTCCGTAGAACTAGTGGATGCCCATGACCTCGTCCGCGTGGATTTCGATTTGCAATATCCGTTTCAGAACAAATAGTTTTACCGACACCATTCGCCATAGAAAATGACAAACTTGTCTACAATTTGTCGCGACAATTTTTTTTTAATGTTTTTTTTATTTATTTTTTATTTTTTGTCGCGTAGGACAACGGGTTAAATAATACAACATTACGAAAATCTTAGGGGGGAAGAGTTATTTAATCTAATAATACCACTGTCTCTCCGGTCGCACCCTTCGTCGCAGAAAGAAATTTCATCCTCACCACCTGTGGGGCACCTGGATGCCTGTTCGTCTTCCACCTCCCGTTATTTCAATTTCCAGGTCATTTCTGCCACGTACCTGCAAATTATGGAACCAGCTTCCATCTTCTGTGTTCCCTCATGATTATAACATGTGTCGTGATCGTGTAGATTGGCAACATTTATTTATTATTTATAGAATGGCAATTCTGATTGTCATGATTTTATTTAAAAAAAGAATGTTGTATAATTTGTATAGGATCAGATAAATTTCAAGACACAGTATTTAATAATAATTATTTATTAGTGTGGCAATATTAAATAGCTGGTCACACCAAATACCGAACGAAAAGTGAGGTGACGCTGGTGGTGGGGCTGATAGCTACGGCCTCTCAAAAAATTAAGGATGAGTCAGATCATCGAGGCACGGACTGGAAGTAACACCTCTACAAAGTATTATTACAACATCTCAGAAGTGTTCAACCTAATACCCACAAAGTGGATATAATACTATATCTCTGATAATAGGTGTTATAATTTTTTAAAATTATGGGTTTTGCAGAGTGAATCCTTTTGAGTGCTTTTAACGATGCCTTTGGTAAGATTGATGTAATATTATTATTTTTGAGTGAATTGTCATGGGGCGATCATTTATGTGGGGTCACACCTTATAATCGCGTAATATCGTATGAGGGTTTCGCCAGTATGAGAGTTGGCATACTGGAATAAGTTTCACTAGTACTGGCTGTCTGAGCAGCCATTTTAGATGATTAAATGCGATACCTTACAGCTTGGTTATCACTACTGGTTAACCTGAGATATTGTTCGCTATATGAAATAGGTAAATAATTATCAGTTCTAATAAACTTAAGTATTTGTGAAATACCCTCTGGACCATTACTTTGGATGAACGTTACCTAACGTTTCATTGAGTCTTACTCTTAATGTAGTTAAATGATTATTGAATTTAAAAGCGTCCTCGTGCCTTCAAATTAGTTTACTGAACGAGATTGTAGTTTTTTTTTACGCACTGTATTTAGTTTCGAATTTGATTTTACAAAGATTTGATTTGAAATTTATATTAACCAGGCATAGATTAAATTACTGGTTATTCACAAAGAGAATTCATGGAGTGAATAATAGTAATAAATGAGAAGTGAATATGTCAAATGAGATACCCTCATATCAATACTAGGATGCAAAGCAATTTATTGAACTCTGATTAGTTTAATGGATGTTATAAGAAATACGATAAAAGTTGGATCTAGTTTTAAATTCTCGATATACAGTGTATTTACTGGTATACTTATTCTATCTATGTGATCTAGATAGTTTACTCTGGTGGTAGTAGACTTGATCAAAACAGATGTATGAACAAGTTGTAGTGTTTAAAAAGTAATTTTTGTAGAATAGCGTAGAGTGGCAGGGCAACTATTTTTATTAGTGCCGCGAGTGAACTTACATTATTACATTAGTGAAGAGGGTTGAGGCTTTCTTCGGACATTTGAAAAGAGGAGCCCAATTCTCGCTTCCAAGACTAGTTTTGGAAAGAAGGATTGCAGGTAAGAGAGTTCCAGGTCGCCAAAGGCGCAAGTGGTTGGATGATATAAAGAGGTGGACAGGGCTTAGCTATTCAAAACTAAAAGATGCGACTCAAAATAGAAGATTTGAGAGAACTTCGTTTTGAAAAGGCACACGCGATGATGGTGATGATGACGAATAAAACGTGTGCGTGCGTTTTATTGGTTTTGTGTAGACATGAGCGTGTGTCGCGATGGTAATAAAACGTGAGCGTGCGTTTTATTTGATTTGTTTGATAGACACGAGCGTGTGTCGTGATGGTAATAAAACGTGAGCGAGCGTTTTATTGATTTTGTGTAGACACGAGCGTGTGTCGTGATGGTAATAAAACGTGAGCGTGCGTTTTATTTGATTTGTTTGGTAGACACGAGCGTGTGTCGTGATGGTAATAAAACGTGAGCGTGCGTTTTATTGATTTTGTGTAGACACGAGCGTGTGTCGTGATGGTAATAAAACGTGAGCGTGCGTTTTATTTGATTTGTTTGGTAGACACGAGCGTGTGTCGTGATGGTAATAAAACGTGAGCGTGCGTTTTATTGATTTTGTGTAGACACGAGCGTGTGTCGTGATGGTAATAAAACGTGAGCGTGCGTTTTATTTGTTTTGTTTGGCAGACACGAGCGTGTGTCGTGATGGTAATAAAACGTGAGCGTGCGTTTTATTTGTGTTGAGACTTCTGATAGACACGAGCGTGTGTCGCGATGGTTATTAAACGCGAGCGTGCGTTTTATTTGAGTTGATACCATCGCATGTACTGATAGACATGCGAGAGTGTTATGTTGTCAATAAAATGTAAGCGTGCGTTCTATTTGAGTTGAGATGTTTGTTAAGTGTCATGGTGGAAAATGTGACATGCGTTGCATGAAATTTGAGATGTTATTGTTAATAATTTTAAATTTAGTAATGTTATATCGTTTTTGCACACTGTTTCTGACAGTGGATTGTGTACTGGAAGTTTCTACTTAAACAGCTGTTTTACCCACAAATTTGCAAAATAAATTATTTATGATTGTGATTTATGATTATGATTGTGATTATGTTAGTTACACCGAAGTGATTCATGACGGTGACACAAAGTAATTGTGCGTCATGGTAGCGATATAACATATGAGGGCGTTAAATTACTGATGATAATAAAATATGCAAGTATGCGTCAATATGAGAATATATTTTATATAGACATGCTTACCTTTTCACGTAAAATAAGATGAAAGTAAATCGTGATGATGGCCAATGGCTAAAAAGCGGTCGAAAGTATGATAGTGTATCATGATTTATTTACCTGTATGGCAAAGGTATAAAATTAATGATTTATGAATTTAAAATGAGAATGTCGTTTAATTTATGAATGTCAAATAGAGTTATTGAAACGTTAATCTTTGAATGAGTGCCACTAGCTGTGTATTGTGCTAGACATCCAAGTGCGTTACTGTATTGGAACATGTGATTTCATGAGTTGTGAGTTGTGACCTAATGGGTCTGGGCTGTGAACAAGTGTGTTAGTATTTTGGACAGTATGTTATCTAACTGTTCGTGAAAGATTTAATGTATTTTATTAACTTAATTATACGTTCACATAAAATTAAAGGGATGTACTGAAACGTAATGAAACGTCTCGATTGGAGGGATCATGAAAGAAAGTTTTCCAGTACAGAATTAAATATTACATAGCAGGTAGCTGCTTTAGTAGATTACTGTACAGGTAGCTCGTTCTATCCAGAATTACCATGGCATTTTATTCATTTCCATAGTTTCAAATGTGCCTTTAAATGTTTTTGATCAGAGGAAGTTGTAAATTCTTTGTTGAATGATTTTAGATTTAATGAATGAGTTTTATTTTGGTTATTTTAAACGACTTGGATCATTTTTTTTACAAGTAATATAATATTCTACCTACTGGTATAGCCGCAACATATTGGTATAGGTTATGAGATTGTTTGAAAGAAAAATTGATTGTATTTGTATGGACTTTTAAATGGATTAATTTGTGATCTCGATGTTACGTGACCGAGCCTCGTCATGTTTCTGATGTATATAATCTGCATGCGCCTAAATACGAATGAATTATAGTTATTTCAGTAAGAAAAATAAAACGCAGTCAGATAAAACTGGTGAATAATATTAAAGATATTATTTTAACTTTGATTAGTTTGGAGGGTTGAGGTTTCAACATAATTCCGACGTTCGGAATGATATTAGCATTAATAATTAAATAGGGAAGGAGACACATTACTTCAGCTATGCAAGAGCCAAAGGTTGCAGTATTTTTGAAATTTTAGATATGACATAAAAAAAAAAATTAGTTCAAATGTGTTTCGTCAATGCTGATTAGCATTCAAGTGATTCAGGTTGACTAAATTAGTTCATTAAATCGTAAACTGCATTCAATAACAAAAAAATTAAATGTTTGGAACGTTTATTAAGAATAGAAAATGATATTAATTACAGTCACGGCCCGCGAAGCCCGTTTAAATAAAATGTATTAAAAAAAAAAAATTTTGTAAAAACGCGCCATTCTGGAAGTTGCATTGAGTTTTCTTTCTTTATATTTATCTGAGTGATTTGAAGTAATGAAGTGGATGATAAAATTTAATAAACTATTATTTGAATTGAGAATGAAGGCGCGCAATCAATTATCTTTTGCCGACTAAAATTTCGAGAGTATATATAATACGATATAAAAATAATATACATTTACTAATGAGTGACTAGTGTCGGTCTGCTTACTATAGTTTTATCTCCATATTATTATTTTCTCTCAAATGTATTGAAGAATGTCGTGTGATGCACGGGCGTTGTGGATTTGCAAGTCCGTGACAATGGTATACCTTCACCTAGGGGCTCAGGCTTACAACTGTCAATTAAGTTGTAAAAACTTACCACTCTTATTATTAACTGACACAGAAAAGTAAAGTGAAGAGTAGGTATTAAAATGCAAAATGAATAAAACATACTCAGTATTTATATAAGTACTAAATTATTTTACTGAAGTTATATTTTATGCCTTGGTGTAGATCTCGAATATTAAATTCTGATTTCTGAATTTGGAGTTTTCGTTGATTTGAATATTAATTTGAAATTATTGAGCAAACTTTATTAACAAAATATTATATGAAAGTGATTAAACATTGTACAAAAATTGCAAGTTGATCCTAGTTAAATTCATACTAAAGTTTTGAATTTCGATGCAAGCTTTTGATGAAAAATTTGGTTGCTTTTGCACTATCGTTAAGATTTTGTTTAATTTCGATGATGATTGTCGTGAAAGTTCAGGTATTGGACCAAGTTCATAGTATTGGGTAATATTCTAAGTATTTTTGATTTAAAGACTGTCTTGAACAACATAACTGAGCTGATTCGGTGTAATTTTGTGCTGCTGTCTCTTAAAGATAGAAAGATATAGGAACTGAAGGAAATAAACCAAAACAACTTGTTTTGTTCATTTATTAAAATCGTTGACCCTTACATAGTTGAAGATCTTAAAATAGTAATAATTTAACATAGTAGGAACAGTCTACCTCCAACAGGCATACGATGTCAGGAAGCTTAGAGCAGATAATTAACATAAAGTCTTAATTTGATTCAAACAATTAGTAAATGGTACAGCAGATCCAATTGAATTGAAGAATTGATAGATTAGTCATTCGTTATCCTGATCTATGTTTGCATTGGATACAGTTATAGATTTTATTATTAACTCTGTGACACTGTTCAATACTAATTTCAGTAAAGTCAAATTTTATTAAAATTAGCTTCCCTTTACGTTTTGATAAAGATTTCGATTTCAATGAAGTTAAAAAAAAAAGCAGGCGTCATACATGACCTGTTGTTCACCAAGTTGTAATCAAGATTTAGATTATACTAAGTTTTAGATTCAGCGTCAGATTCTTTTAAAGTATAAATAAATGAAACGGTACAAGAAATAAAATAAATATTGAATACTTTATTAAATTTGAATTCAGTATTAGACTTCAACTTTTGCTTACGGTGTAAGTAACATATTGTTTAGATTATGTTTGAGACTGTGACTATTCCAGACTTTGATTAAATTTCAGGTTAATTTTTTTGATTCAGCTTTAGATAATTAATCAATAGGTAATCTTTTCCCTGTATACTTGTACAAGGAGTGATATAAAAGTTTATTTATTTTATATAAGTTTTAGATTTGGATTGCGATATTTATATTGAGAAATTTCGATTCAGCGATATCAATCAATGTAATACCCTTATGGTTGAATTTGTTACTCTTTGAAATCTCAAGATCAAAAGCTCTATAGTTTTGGATTTTAAATTGATTTAAGGATTTAAGTTTGATATTACTAAATTGGAGTAAATTTAGATTTCCTTTTTAATAACCTTTTGATTCTGCCGAATGTCGTGATTTACTGAAAGTCTAATAATATGCTAAATGTCATAGTGCAAGTATGAATTAATGAATATGTTTCTTTATACACCACAGATTATTGCAAAGAATGAAACAAACTAAGCTTAGCAAAGCGAATATTTGGCGGTTGTGCACCGGGAGGTTGCACAATGTCGGATGGCCGAATGTCGTGATCGTGTAGATTGGCAACATTTATTTATTATTTATAGAATGGCAATTCTGATTGTCATGATTTTATTTAAAAAAAGAATGTTGTATAATTTGTATAGGATCAGATAAATTTCAAGACACAGTATTTAATAATAATTATTTATTAGTGTGGCAATATTAAATAGCTGGTCACACCAAATACCGAACGAAAAGTGAGGTGACGCTGGTGGTGGGGCTGATAGCTACGGCCTCTCAAAAAATTAAGGATGAGTCAGATCATCGAGGCACGGACTGGAAGTAACACCTCTACAAAGTATTATTACAACACATGGGGCTCTTCAAAGGGTGGATAAACAAATATCTCAAAAGCCAGCAACGCATTGGTGGTTCCTCTGGTGCTGCAAATGTTCATGGGCGGCGGTAATCACTTAACATCAGGTGACCCACCTGCTCGTTTGCTCTCCATGTATATTATTTTTAAAAAAAACATTGCGAAAATTTCTACCGTCATTTTGCATCTGCGTGGGAGGGCCTTAAAATATTTGTCACCTTTTAAAAGTTTACGCAAGAAATTTACATAGAACTGCATATGAACAATGAGTCATAATATAGCAGTTATATAATAATAATGTCCTCCCGACCAAATTTCGGCCACGGCGGCCAATCTCCTGAGAGATTAGCCATCTGCGCGGGAGATATTATAGTGCACAAGTGTGTGCGCATACACAGGTGCACTCTCTGTTCCTTCTACTCTCATAGCGCGATGGGACGGAAAATCCGACACGACCGGTGAGAGATCAGGCTCAGGAGCACGTTAAGCCGTCGGCTTAACGTGTTCTCCGAGGCACGGGGGTGAAACACCGCCAACTTCCTAACTCCGGGCTATAGTAGGTACTGAGAATTTCTTGTCAGAAAAACCCAATACTTGTTGTGACCCGACCCGGGACTCGAACCCGGGACCTCGTCGGCCGCAGTCGAACATGCTAACCACTAGACCAACGAGGCAGTCAGCAGTTATATAATGTGTGTGTGTGGAACATAATATGGCTAATAAATACGCAAACAAATTTGCATAGCCATAAATATAGAGCCTATCGACCGATATGCATAAAAGGTGGTAGGTAAGTACCTACAGAAAATGTCATTGGACGACCCTATCGGTTTTTTGTTTGACGATATTTAAAGGAAGTATCTAACTACTTAGTAGATTACCATGGTGGTAGATAGGTACCTACATAATATGAACGACATCGTGCCGAAACGCTAAATCGCTTGGCAGTACGTCTTGGCCGGTAGGGTGGTAACTGGCCACGGCCGAAGTCTTCCACTGCATCAGACCAGAAAAATTTCAGAAATTATGAATTCCCAGATTGACCCAATTTCCCTAATCAATCGGGAATTGTAACCAACCTGACGGGGTCCCTAAGCATCTACACCTCTCTCTACTTATAATATTCAATATTTCTTTAAAATGGCACGTGATACATCTAGCAGTAAGACCCTCACAACATTGCTGTGTCCATAATAAACCAAGATCTTTTAGAGTTTCGGAAGCCTCGAATTCAATCAACCCAACGACTAAGTTATATACAGATTTTATATGTAATTTAGTTAACTTAAAACAGGCATTAAGTAACGTGATCGCGAAGAGATAAATCTCTTCGGGATATTTACGAACTAACCCAAGTGGTAGCACCTTCCTTTTATAACCTTTTACAAAGAAAAGGAAGATGCTTTGTATGGCATCATTTATATTTCTAAAAAATAAATGATGGCTGGCTGGCTCCTCCCCGCCACCAACGGTAGGCTTCTTCCCTCTCTTAGTACCCCTAGAGGCACATCAATACATGGACTAATACATCTCTAAGAATACCAAAAGTCAACAGCCCCCCCCCCCCCTTTTACCACTTGGTCATCAATCGCGAAGGCCAGCGCAACGTATGTACGAGCATACTTTAGAGTGGTGCGTTCCACTTATGTCAGCGTATAGCTGGATAATTGCATTTTTAGAGTGGTGCACTCCCACATATACCTGTAATAGGTTTCAAGGATACACCGGACGCACTGCAGGGTCGTTCGTCGCAACGTAACAGAGCCACAGGGGTGATGCACCCTTCAGTAATAGTATGTTATACCAAATATAGCGCGGAACCACCATGGGTGATAGGATGTCGTTTGTGCGTAACATGGTTTTTAGCCAATGTGCCGCAGCATAGGTCGTGAAGCTATGCTTATACAAGTAACATGGGTTGTGAATCCATGAAACTCTGAAGTGTCGAGGCTGAACAAGCGTAGTGCAAAACGTAGTAAGATATCAGGCGCAACGTACGCATAATCCAACCTTCGGCAATAATAAACAGCGTCCTTCCAACCATGGTCGGTTATCGTTCGAGTGTTGCGAACGACGTACGTAATTTAGATAGTAGATCGCAAGGTAAAGTCAGACGTTTTTGCGGCACGTAGAAGTTACTCGAACTGCACTGCGCTCAGAAAGCAAACTCTCTGATTCAACAACAAACCAATCCCATCTGAACGTCCAACTAGGTAGACATCCAGACAGAACCAGCCGTGCTGAGGCATCGCTGAAGCGAGACACCGTTACGCTCCACAGCCCGACTCGACCTGCGATAATAATTTGTTTAGTAATATACATGTAAATATGTTGTAGTTATGATATGTATATAAATCCACCAGAGGCAGATAAGATTTCGTCGGATGCTCTCAAGCTAGGTCCGCTAAGGGTCCTCACGTTAGACAGCATTCAACAACACAGTGCGTCCAACCGATCTATTGCAAATATACGTGCTCAATATATTAATTTTATGTATCGCCCCACACGCACACACAACGTTGCGATAGCGAATGCTTGAATCCTCCTACACCACCGCCATACCCACCCTTGGCGAGTGGTCGTAACGACGGGAAACTTCTCCGTAAGCTTGTAGTTGCGTGATCATATACACCCCATACTATACTACCATTCTATTATCGTTTTAATATTACTTTACTATTATTTTATTATTATAATATATATATATATATTTTTTTTCCTTTTCGCCCCTTTTTTTTTTTTTTTAAATTATTACCTATTTCCCACTGAATAGTAAGATACGTATAGTTACAGAATCAAACCCGGTATCTCTCACTATAAGACCACAGCGCTCACCACTGCGCCCGAGAGTGTTTTGGGCTTCCTATTAGTGTGTTCGGGGGTTCGATACCCGGGCACCCATTTGTAACTTTTCTGAGATATAATAATATAAGTCACCTTTTCCTTTTACATATTTAGACTAATATTATAATTTCGAAAGTGTGTCTGTCTGCTACGTTTTTACGGCCCATTTGCAAATATACTCTATCTCCCAGGTTAGTTCTAAAATACACTATGTCATTATTTATATGAATTCTATTTTTATAACAGTTATTATGTCCACTAACAACAACTTGATATTTCTACATCTTCCTTTTGCAATTGAGGCAAGTTCTTAAGCTTTGAATTAAGCAAGTTATTTACTTTACTTAAGTAATAATTTCCAAGCAGAATAGATTTCTCTCCTTGCATTCTATTACAATCTGGCAGACATCAGGATAAGATATCAGCAACCAAATTATCCTTGCCTGACATACGAGTATATTCTATTTCAAATCAAATTGTTCTAAATATAATAGCCAACGTGTGACTCTACTATTAACCAATTTTCATGTTATTTCCAAATAATAAAGCTTTATGACCTGTCTTTATAACTACCTTTGAACCTCGCAAATACTTCTAATTACTGCAAAGAATTATTGTTCTGCAGCTGTTCAGTTCAACTAAGTCCCCTTCAAAGCTTTCACTATAACCCGCACGACTAAACTTTCCACAGCAGTTTTTAATCCTCACAGTAATACGTTGTATACATAGGCTTTCCGTTAACAAATGCTGTATACTTCCTACACTCCTCACCAATAGGTATCTGGAAGTAAGCATTCTTCAAACCTTTTGTAATCGAACCGTTTACTCGTCTTACACGTATTCCCTCTTATTATTATTCTTAGACGCTTAACAGACACACTCTCCCAATTTTTAAGTTGTACTTGTTATATCTCACATCTACATAGATACCACAACCCCCCGTCCATAAGACGTACACAATCTCTTCTTGTGTTGCTTAATACCACCTTCCACACATCCTCCTGTGTCGTTAGGTCTACTTGAACTCGAAAGCTTCCTCTGACTCTTTCCATTTCACGGACAACATATTGTAGGCTTTCGCCTACGTTAACCTATCTTATTTACTTTAACCGGGACCCATGAGATACTTGCTTTGAAACAAGTATCCTGGTCACTGCACCATATTGTAACCAACCTGACGGGGTCCCTAAGCATCTACACCTCTCTCTACTTATAATATTCAATATTTCTTTAAAATGGCACGTGATACATCTAGCAGTAAGACCCTCACAACATTGCTGTGTCCATAATAAACCAAGATCTTTTAGAGTTTCGGAAGCCTCGAATTCAATCAACCCAACGACTAAGTTATATACAGATTTTATATGTAATTCAGTTAACTTAAAACAGGCATTAAGTAACGTGATCGCGAAGAGATAAATCTCTTCGGGATATTTACGAACTAACCCAAGTGGTAGCACCTTCCTTTTATAACCTTTTACAAAGAAAAGGAAGATGCTTTGTATGGCATCATTTATATTTCTAAAAAATAAATGATGGCTGGCTGGCTCCTCCCCGCCACCAACGGTAGGCTTCTTCCCTCTCTTAGTACCCCTAGAGGCACATCAATACATGGACTAATTAATACATCTCTAAGAATACCAAAAGTCAACGCCCCCCCCCCCCCTTTTACCACTTGGTCATCAATCGCGAAGGCCAGCGCAACGTATGTACGAGCATACTTTAGAGTGGTGCGTTCCACTTATGTCAGCGTATAGCTGGATAATTGCATTTTTAGAGTGGTGCACTCCCACATATACCTGTAATAGGTTTCAAGGATACACCGGACGCACTGCAGGGTCGTTCGTCGCAACGTAACAGAGCCACAGGGGTGATGCACCCTTCAGTAATAGTATGTTATACCAAATATAGCGCGGAACCACCATGGGTGATAGGATGTCGTTTGTGCGTAACATGGTTTTAGCCAATGTGCCGCAGCATAGGTCGTGAAGCTATGCTTATACAAGTAACATGGGTTGTGAATCCATGAAACTCTGAAGTGTCGAGGCTGAACAAGCGTAGTGCAAAACGTAGTAAGATATCAGGCGCAACGTACGCATAATCCAACCTTCGGCAATAATAAACAGCGTCCTTCCAACCATGGTCGGTTATCGTTCGAGTGTTGCGAACGACGTACGTAATTTAGATAGTAGATCGCAAGGTAAAGTCAGACGTTTTTGCGGCACGTAGAAGTTACTCGAACTGCACTGCGCTCAGAAAGCAAACTCTCTGATTCAACAACAAACCAATCCCATCTGAACGTCCAACTAGGTAGACATCCAGACAGAACCAGCCGTGCTGAGGCATCGCTGAAGCGAGACACCGTTACGCTCCACAGCCCGACTCGACCTGCGATAATAATTTGTTTAGTAATATACATGTAAATATGTTGTAGTTATGATATGTATATAAATCCACCAGAGGCAGATAAGATTTCGTCGGATGCTCTCAAGCTAGGTCCGCTAAGGGTCCTCACGTTAGACAGCATTCAACAACACAGTGCGTTCAACCGATCTATTGCAAATATACGTGCTCAATATATTAATTTTATGTATCGCCCCACACGCACACACAACGTTGCGATAGCGAATGCTTGAATCCTCCTACACCACCGCCATACCCACCCTTGGCGAGTGGTCGTAACGACGGGAAACTTCTCCGTAAGCTTGTAGTTGCGTGATCATATACACCCCATACTATACTACCATTCTATTATCGTTTTAATATTACTTTACTATTATTTTATTATTGTAATATATATATATATATATATATATTTTTTTTTCTTTTTCTCCCCTTTTTTTTTTTTTTTTTAATTATTACCTATTTCCCACTGAATAGTAAGATACGTATAGTTACAGAATCAAACCCGGTATCTCTCACTAAAGACCACAGCGCTCACCACTGCGCCCGAGAGTGTTTTGGGCTTCCTATTAGTGTGTTCGGGGGTTCGATACCCGGGCACCCATTTGTAACTTTTCTGAGATATAATAATATAGTCACCTTTTCCTTTTACATATTTAGACTAATATTATAATTTCGAAAGTGTGTCTGTCTGCTACGTTTTTACGGCCCATTTGTTCAACCGATCTTGATAAAACTTGGTATAGAGTTTGGTGCATAGGCCTAATACGCTTATATATGTACTTTTATTCCGGAAAATCAAAGAGTTCCCACGGGAATTTAAAACTTTAAAACACGCTGGCGATCTCGCGACATCATAGGAAATATATACCTAGGTATGTACTATGTATCTACAGAGGATGTTGCCTATTTAGCTATAATTATAATAAAAACCGGCCAAGTGCGAGTCGGACTCGCGCACCGAGGGTTCCGTACTCAAGAAGTAGGTATAATTACCTTTGTTAATGAACCGCAAAACTAACTTTGTTTGTAGAGGTTTACTGTTAATATCAAAAAATTACGTTTGTTGTATGGGAGCCCCCCTTTAATATTTACTTTATTGATAATTAATTATTTATTTTGAAAGGTAATATACAAGTTAATATTCTGTGAAAATTTGAACCGTCTACCTGTTACCGTTTTTAATATTGAGCAAAAAAATACGAAAAAAACACGTTTATTGTATGGGGACCCCCCTTAATATATATATTTTTTTAATTTTTAGTATTTTTTGTTATAGCGGCAACGGAAATACATCATTTGTGAAAATTTCAGCTTTCTAGCTATCACGGTCTATGAGATACAGCCTGGAGACAGACAGACAGACAGACAGCGGAGTCTTAGTAATAGGGTCCCGTTTTTACGCTTTGGGTACGGAACCCTAAAAACTAGGCATCTATCTGTACGGACCTAAATTGAGAAAATAGAAAAAATGAATCATAAAAATGGATCCTGTAATATATTTTAATCTGTGCTGACGTTTTTATTCTAAATTTTAAATAGCGTGTCAATTTGTTATTCCGTATTCTAATATCCTATTTTATATTCCACAGCCGCCCGAATTATTTAATTTTTAGCCATAAAATTATAGAGTTGGACGTTTTCTAATAAGAGATGGATATTAATATGTGTATTTTTATTCAATTTTTATTACAAAATTTGTAATAACCCTGTTCGCTTAGATGGATTGGATATTAAAATAATAAAAAAAAACTATATCTGAACCACATTAGTAGGCTTAATGAGTTCTGATAAAAGGAGGTCCTATTCCTTTTTATTGCTCGTAACACATTAACGACGAATTTCGATGTTTTTATAATATAGCAAGACAAATCGGGTCCGATTGTGCCGCAGTGCTAGATAGCCGATGAACATTATAATATACCCCATAAAGCTACCGCCCTAATAACTTCACGGACGATATCGGCTCTACATAACAACGCTAAAAGTCGTAACCTCAATCAAAACGACGATAAAGTTTGACAAAAATTCCACCTTAAGCCGGTACTTTAATTATCCATATATTACAAAATTCGAGCTCCAAACTACCTGATAGCAATTATACACGCGCTCACCCACATCAGGCGCGGCCCATTCACCCGACGTTTATGAAAAAAAAAGAGCAATCGCCTTAAACCTTTTAACAAAACTGGCCGGCGATAATTCAAGCGAAATGTCCAAACTGCTCACGAAAAAAATTAAACTTCTCTAACATAGAAAGTGTTAGCGACAATAGGGGATATTCAAAATCTTGTTAATAAAGAGTCTAGGGCGAGACTCGGATGTCTCCTGACAATGGCGAAGAAAAAATAAAATGGTATTTGAAAAAAGAACGACCAGACCAGAGAGAATATGGTTTTTTTTGGTGCGCAGCGTGAGATCGTTTTGGAGGGAATTTCGGATTCGGGCGTCATGTGCGGATAGTTTTTTTTTCAATTCATTTGAAGTTGGCATCGACCACATGGGCTGGCAGGCGGCATTAGCTTTCGCTTGTCAAAAATTATTATTACGTATGCGAATTGATCCGAGTTATTATGGAATCTGTTAAATGGGCGTCGCTGGAGCAGCTTAGCGATCTCGGCAAGATTTACGAGCCAGAGATGTGTTTGTTTGTTTTTAATGTGTAAAATTGAGATTGATCGACTTGGTTCCTATTTCTTATAGGTTGGTTCCTGTGATGAGTTACAAATGTTCCATTTACCTACGCCATGAGTCGTACCTACCTATTCAAGATTATATTATAAGGTCTAAGATTCTATATAAGTCTTGATGTGATTAAGAAGAGATTCTTCGATATCTACTTACTGCCTACCTACCGCTACCGCTGAGTTTGCTTACTCTTTACCATACAACTAATTGGGTATTTGACAACTTGTCAGATCAGCAATTTTTTTACGCGTGCTTAGTACCGGATTTTGTATGAAATACTTAATTGTGACGTCATCAGAGTTCGACGCACTTTTTAACTTTAATCGATAGTTTAAAAAGGTTATTCAACATAAAACGAACAGGGGACGTGGATACTTTTGAGAGATCATCTATTTAATAATCACAAAAAAAATACTTTGTTTGACGTAGTCAACACTTTCTAAACAGGTAATACTACCGACTTCTTCGTTTATTGAGAACCTATCTAGAAATGAATATTAATTATATCTATCAATTTCATATTATAGACGAGTAATTAAGTAGTTTATTGTTAAAGTAATTTGTTTTAAAAGCATCTCGATAGTGACAAAAGAATTATTAAAATGTTCCGTTACTAAAAAATAAATAGCTTTATTTTTACTGCCTAAGGCTAACTGCCATAGGCACCATGGAGTTTGTGTTGTAGTTAAATAATTTTGTATTTGGCGAAAAGTTCCTTTCGTGCCAGTACAATTCAAAAAGGTTTCTTTTTCTACGCGAGTGGATCTAAAACCTTTTCAAAGTGATTTATGGTGTCGTTTTATGGTTCTCTAAGCTTAATTGTAATATTTTATTGCCATAAAACCTGTGAATAGTAATGATTTGGGGCTCCTAGGTACTTGAATTACTTATCTACTTGGTATGTACAGATAGAGTATGATATTATACCTAATACTTAATCAACTAGACTAGATGATGCCCACGACTTCGATTGCGTGGATTGAGGTGTTTCGGTTCCGCGGAAACTCTAATTTTTCGGGATAAAAAGTAGCCTAGATTCCTGACTATAATTTATCTCTGTGCTACTCATCCAAATCCGTTCAGCCGTTCTGGCGTGATTGAGCAATAAATATCCATCCATTCATCCATCCAAACGTTCGCATTTATGTATGTAAACTAAATGGAAAGCTGAAAATCAGATATTTTATTATTTTAAAATAAAAAAATTATTTAAATAAATTACTTACAGTTTTTTTTACAGATTTAATTATTTACAAGAGTTTGTATCAAGAAAAGAAAAATATTTGTGTATTTACATTTTACACATGAGTAAATGTAAAATTAGTTCTACCTATGCACATTTCCGTAGGTAGGTAGGTACCTACTCACTTGATATGATCCAAAATCAAAACAAAGTAGAATAGTCGATATTTGAGGGAGATTAGTTAATAATTAACCAATACAGGAGGTAAGTACCTACCTAATGCAAGAAGCAAGAACAAAGCAGATACGCACTGATCAAAGAGTTTAAAAGAACAATCAAATTAAAAGCCGCTATAATTACACGTCTGATCTGAAGCGCTAAAAACGCAAAGGCTCCGAATTGTCTATGGAACGGACGCCGCCACAAAAACCAACGACAATTGATGGTCTTATAATTGACATGTCATCCTGTACCATAGAGCCACTCTTTCTTTTTCATTCTCCAGCTATCCGAAGCACTCATTTCATCCATTGTTAGGGGGCTTAGTCAAATAATGCCCAGGGAATTAATATAATCATTTTCGATATTTTAAATGGTGATTGATTATGGTGACGTGGCAATTTTCGCTTTTTGAAACCATTTTGAAACACTTGCATACAATATGAGCCGCAATGTACGGGTAGTATACGATTAAAAAGTATCATATATTGTCTATGGTAAGGTTCTTTATCGGGCACCGATCGAGCTTTTTAGCATCGGGAGGTTCTTTTTAGTGCATTGTTTGGATCGATCGGAGCGCCTGCGAGATATACGAATGGCGTTCGATTCGAGACTTGTTTTCGATGATTATTCTTTCTTTCCGATGTGGTTTTTGTTGTTTTTGACGGACAAGTGTCATCGGACATCGCTCCGTCATGTTCCCGCCTGGTGAAATGTGTGTTTTTGGACGACTCAATATAATATGTAGGTGCCAATAACATTAATAAACATAAGTTTTGTTGTCTATGAACTCGGCATCAAACAAGCATCTGTTGTACCACCACCACCACCACTACAGCCCATTAACGTCCCACTGCTGGGCACAGGCCTCCACTCTCATAGGAGAGAGGGAATTAGAGCTTAGACCCACCACGCTGCTCCAATGCGGGTTGGCGGGCTTTAACGACTATTATCATGTTAGTGATAATAACCAGGACCGACGACTTAACGTGCTCTCCGAGGCACGGGGATGAAACACCGCCAACTTCCTAACTCCGGGCTAGTGCTGAGAATTTCTAGTCAGAAAAAGCCAACACTTAATATGGCCCGACTCGGGACTCGAACCCGGGACCTCGTCAGCCACAGTCAAACATGCTAACCACTACTAGACCAACGAGGCAGTTCTGTTGTACTGTTGTACACCATCCTGTTGTATTCTGTTGTACACCACCTGTTGTATTCTGTTGTAGGTACACCATCTCTGAATTAAAATGACCCTATTTATATTGCTATCCCTTTCATAGTAGGTATCTACTCCCTGCGGAAATGGGCAGAACTAGATATAGAGCTGTTATTTTATCTTATCGTGATCTTATACCTAAATACATAAAGTATTCTGTGCCTACAAAATACATATTAATATTTCACATACACACACGTAGGGGCACATATTATGTAGTTCGAAGAACTATAAGGGGTCCCAAGGTGCTAGAATGGCGACCTCACTCCCTGATGAGAAGCGTTGGAAGACCCCCGGTAGAGGTAGACGGACGATCTCAAGCGAGTAAAGAAGCTGGCAGCTGGAAGCAAGTGGCACAAGATCGTGTTCTGTGTAGAATGTTTACCTTGACATGAAGGAGATTTGCTTTCAGCAGTGACATAATTTTCTTTCTCTTGACGCTATTTTCATCCCGGAAAAACAGAGTAAGTATATATTTTTGCACTTGGTTTGTGTTCTTTTTTGAATTCGGATAAAAATGGGCTATAAAATATGTCCCTACGAAGAGGATATTGCAATCATTTTATGACTTGAACTGACAGAATGAAACATATTATTTTATTATTAAAAAAAATGTCAAAAAACAATTGTTATTTTTATGACAGCAGGTATCGGATAAGGTCGATACTTTAATCAAATACAAAATGATCGACTCAAAAGTCGTAAACAGTATTTTGTTACTTTAATATTCATGCCTGCTGATGCCCGCGACTTCGTCCGCGTCGAAAAAAATTTTTCTTTTATTTTCCTGGATATTTTTTTTTTATCCACTACAAGTTAGCCCTTGACTGCGATCTCACCTGATGGTAAGTGATGATGCAGTCTAAGATGGTAGCGGGCTAACCTGATAGGGGCATGGCAGTTATATTAAACCCATACCCCTTTTCGGTTTCTACACGGCATCGTACCGGAACGCTAAATCGCTTGGCGGCACGTCTTTGCCGGTAGGGTGGTAACTAGCCTCGGCCGAAGCCTCCCACCAGGCCAGACCAGGGAAAATTCAGAAATTATAAATTCCCAAATTGACCCTGCTGGGGATCGAACCCGGGACCTCCACAGTCCACACGTTAAGGCAACAGCGCTACAAACTGCGCCACGGAGGTCGTCAAAAATATAGGCTATATGTTATTCCAGACTATAATTATTTATCTCTGTTCCAAATTTTACCCCTATCGTTCAGCCGTTCTGGCGTTGAGTATCAATCATCCATCCATCCATACAAACTTTTGCATTTATAATATTAGTATAGACTTACTTCTACATCGTAGTTGGTTCCTGGCGCAAGTGACAATGGTCATTAAAGTCATTTCAACCCATTTCCGACTAAATAACTGCGTACGGGGTTCCTCTCAAAAAAGGGCTTAGGTTAGGTTAGGTTAGGTTGATATTCTACCGGATATTCTGGCGGACTGCGGAATGGCAACATAACTTTGAGAACGTTAAAAAGAACTTTTGTAAAAAGAACTTGTATTCCAAAAGTTAGAACTTGACTGCGATCTCATCTGATAGTAAGTGATGATGCAGTCTAAGATGTTAGCGGGCTTACCTGTTAGGGGTATGGCAGTTAAATTAAACTTATACCCCTAGTCGGTTTCTACACGGCATCGTAACGGAAAGCCAAATCACATGGCGGTCTTTGCCGGTAGGATGGTAACTAGCCATGGCTGAACCAGACCAGACCAGAGAAAATTCAGAAATTACAAATTCCCAAAGTGACTCTGCCGGGAATCGAACCCGGGACCTCCCACGTTAAAGTTTTTGTAACGATGTTTTCCTTCATCACTAAAGTAAGTGATGAATTATAGGTATTTAATTCCTTCCAATGCACTCTTGGTATCTCTAGATACCTACAAATTAAGAGGTACGTTCCCGAGGGATAGCATCTACTTATTACGTACCTACTTATTTCATCTGTGCTGTGCTCTGCATGATTTGAAACTCGGAAAACTCGATTTTAGGTAAGTATCTAGTTTAAACCACTAGTTTAGAGCTTATTAACCACGCCATCGCTTTTTAAGCATTTTTATTCAAATTACCAGCAGTGGATGTCCATTGTCCACTGTTGGACATAGATTAAACCTGAGCGCCACACCAACGACACCCGCCTTTCCTTGTACAGCATAGGTACTTCACACCATCACCTCCGTAGCGGGTTATTTTAGCCCTCAACCATCTTATACTACAATATCATCAGTTAAGTGAGATTGCAGTCAAGGATTGACTTGTAAGTAGTGGAATAATAGTAAAATAATACGACTTATAGTCATAAAATAATAATTAATAATTTATGACTAAAAATCATGCAGTCAAAATACAGGAGGGCACACCCTCTAATGCGCTACATGGTAGGCGTTTTAAAAAAATGAAAAATCTAAGTAGGATTTCTTTTAATTCCTACAATTCGTGTGCCTGTGCAATCTAGATTTGCTCGTATTATACCTATTATGTGGTTACTTCGGCGCACGTAAACTTAGCCATTATAATTAAGGTTTATTCCACTTTGTTCATAATACCATAGTCTATTCTAAGGAATATTCATAGTGTGTGGTGGCGCGCTCTCCAAAAGGTCTATGTCCAGCTGTGGACGAATGCTGATGGATGGATGGATGGATTCTAAAGAGATAGGTAGTAGTTACTTACTTAGTTCGACGCAGGGATCTAGACAGAACATTGCTGCGGGGTGACATGGACGAAACGGAGGAAACTGGCAAAATTTTCAATACGAAATCTGTTTTACTTGGCGACATCCTCTCTAAATACAGTATACGTGACCCAGACGTTGTGGTTTACATTGTCTTACTATTGTATTTACATACACCTAGCATAAATAATTAAACAGCACTCCAAAGTATAATTATTGTGAATTTCTTGAGTCAACAACTCCTGAGCATGGATCTCCCGAAAGTCGTAATATCCACGTCCCCTGTTAATGTTGAATAACCATTTTTAACTAGCTATCGATCAAAGAAAAAAAGTGAGGTGAACTTTGATGACGTCACTCCAATTTTTTATATCGATATTACATACACAATTCTATCCTAAGCACGCGTTTTGACGTTTTAAATAACGTTGCTGATTTGACTCGTTGTCAAAAATCTACGCCATTGGCGCGGGAGTTATTTTAAGGGTTAAGTGTGTATTGAATGTGCTTTTAAATTCCAAGGCGTTTTTAAAATAAAAGATTCCTACCTTGTACACTCTACCATGAATAGAGGAAAATACATAGACTGTATTAAAAATATAATAATTTAGAACAGAAAAGTAAATAACGAGCAAAAAAATAAAAGTGTACCTATTTCAAGTTTTCGATACGTTTCCAAGATGGCAACCTTCAGCCATAGAGAAGGCAGTAGGCGCGAAATGTATCAAATGTCATTTCTGACAGTCACTGTCAAAATAAAGTGTTTTTCTTTGAAAACGTCAAAAAATATGAATCCGCCATTGTTACCCACTCATATTTATGTTCCATAACTTGGAAAGATTAAATAATTTTACCAGTGAAATTACCTACGACGAATTCGTAGATTTGACCAATAAAAACTGGTCTAGAATTTTATTTTCCTTCATTTCTCTGCTTGTACAACACTTGGCCTACGCCCCATACAAATCTGAACCGTCTGTGTTTTAAATTTTAAGGTATGCTTTTATAATTTTAGGTCATATCACACAGGTGACTAAATGGAATAAACCCTCATGATATAAAATGCCTAACTCATTTGAAACACGGAATCATTGTATTACCTACTCTATACTTTTATAGTTTTTTTATTATTAGCATTTTAATGACTTCTTTTCATTTGCATGCTAACTTAAAAATCATGCCATATTTTCAAAAATAAGATACGAAAAGTGTTTGGTAGTATAGGTATCTAAGTAAAATCTACGCAAAGCTAAAATGACTGACGTTTTTATAGGCTAAATACGTACCTAAATATGTACCTACGTGGTAAAACTTCTGATTTTGTTAGGTATTTAAAAATTACTAGCTAATGCCCGCGACTTCGTACGCGTGGATTGAGGTTTTTCGGTTCCCGCGGGTACTCTTTAATTTTCCGGGATGTAAAGTAGCCTAAGTGCTATTCCAGACTATAATCTATCTCTGTGCCAAATTTCAGTCAGATCCGTTCAGCCGTTCTGGCGTGATTGAGTAACAATTAACAAACATCCATCCAAACTTTCGCATTTATAATTTTAGTAAGACTAACAAAAATGGCTGACTTTAAAGTACCTACGCAGGTAGCTATACAGTATACTTGCAAAAGATTTAAAACTATAGAACTGTAAAGCGGGAACGTTATAACCGATAAGTATGGAGCCCAATACAATTTTTGTGGTTTTCTTTTTTGTTAAACTATTTGAATGTTACTTACCTACTTGGCACGCCTGCTTACAAGTTACTAGATGATGCCCGTGACTTTGTCCGCGTGGATTAAGACTTTTTGATTCCGCGGGAATTCTTTAATTTTCCGGGATAAAAAGTGGCCTGTTTCCTTCCCTGGATACAAACGATCCCTATACCAAATTTCAACAAAATCAGTTGAAGTGATACTTTTTTTATTCCCGCGGGAGCTCATGAATTTAACGGGATAAAAAGTAGCCTATGTCCTTTCTTAGGATACAATAGGGTTGCCACCCGTACTTTATAATAAAGTATTGTACGTTATTTCTGGCAATTGTACTCTATACTTTATGAGAACAATAAAGTACGCGAAAATACTTTATTTCGCATGATTTGATTTGTCGGGGATTACAAAAAGCAAGTAATAAAACTAGGTCTATTGAATCTAGCCTCATATGGATTACATGTCCCTATACAATAAAAGGTGCAAAACGTCTTCATTTGTTGCTAAACAGGAACACTTCTGAGAGTGATGTAGCCTAGTCTCTGGCAAACTTTATTTCGGGCTTCCTGAGCATCTTCAGACAATTGCCCTAGAGACAAAACGGCAAAATGCTCTATTATTTTAGCACCATTTATAAGTATTTTATGGACTGATGACGGCAAAAACTACTTAAGCAGCAATATTTTTAACATGCCTGTGGTTAAAATAATAACCACAAAAATCGGGTCACAGGACGATATATATTTTTAAATTTACAAGTGAATATTAAATTTAAATTGCATTTATACCAAAAAAAATTTAACACAAAATAAAAGTAGGTACTTAATTTTATCGACAGAAATAAGAAGAAACGTAATTTTTAAATAAATTTATTTTTCTTCCCTCGTTGGACATTTTTGCTTTTAGATCAAAATGGCGCGCCTAAGACGTAGATTTTTTTGTTTCCTTGTATAAAGGAATATTTAAGGAATCTAAATGTGTGATTAACTTAACACCGGTAGCTTTCTTACTTAAATATAGACTGCAAAGATGCTGGCAATTATTGTTTAGCAGTGATATTAATTTGATGAATCTTGCAGAAAGCAATAAAAATAGGGGAAGGTGGGGGAATTGCGGACGCCTAAGCGGAATCACAAATAAAACTCAAACTATTAATAATAATCAGTCTGTCTTTATTAATTATTAAACTATAGTTGTTTACCTATCAAATCAACATTAATTATTATATGAGATCAATCAACATTTATTAAATTTTAATCAAAAAAAAACAACATCTATGTCCGTAATTACCCTTAGCTCATGGGGTAAATACGGACCAGTGCTGGGTTAATTGCGGACAACATGGGGTATTTACGGACGAGGTCCCATTTCATTTGCAGAATTCACAAACGTACCCTCTTGAAGAAGACCCAGCACTGCAATTCTCATGTGCCCAATTCTTACATTTTGAACACATAATCCAGTCTTCGGTGGGTGGGTCACAATATTTTTCCTGGCAATAAATGCAGAAATATTCATCATTTTCTTTATCACATTCAAAATTGTTTAAGTTTCTTAAACCTTTTGGTCGTTTTTCTTTAGTGTTTTTTGGTTTATTATTTGTAGTTTTGGTCTTTTCTTGTTCTAGATTCTTTCTCTTTCTTTCTATTTTCTTTTGTTCTTTTTGCTCTAGGCTTACTTTTTCCGGTGTGCTGGTGAAAATAATGGAGTGCTTTTTTTTAACTAATCGTTTTGTACGAGTAGGTTTTAGAGTTGGTACTTGCACTACATCACTAAGTGGTACTAAGGGAGATGGACAAGTTTGACTTGTTATACTTTGATTAACATCAGCTTCACCCACTAATGCAGACGTAGGTATTGTTTCATTTAAATCTTCAAAGTTAGCGTCATTATTGGAAAGTTGAAATATTTCCTGAGATTCTATTGGATTAGAAATATTTTCATTGCCAGCATCACAGACAACTTGAGATTCATTCTGGGACTCATTTTGGCTTGAATTATTGGTATTTGTTTGTATCCGTTGTTCAAGAGGAGAAACTGACGCACAAATATCACCAAAACTTTCGAAAGTGTTTTTAAATTTATCTTGGTCCATTGGACAAATTCCAGCAGACTTAAAGCCATTCACAGCTTTGTCAGTACTTGTGGTTCTATTAAAAGCCTTTGTATAAAGACCTACAACATCATATGCCGTAATTTTGGTGCCTGGATGATTGACCATGAAAGATTCACATTCTCTGTTATATGCTGTTTTTAGTGGGCCATGGAAAGTTAAATCTAAAGGCTGCATTCTATGGGATGTGTGAGGTGGCAAAGTTAAAACATGAATAAAATTCTTTCGACAAAATTCGTGAGCTCTCAAACTAACGTGGCTTTCATGGTTGTCCAGTATTAGTAATAAAGGATCTTCTGCAGATGGTTTTGCAAATGCTTTGAAATGCTGAAGCCAATCAACGAAAATTGATTCAGTTATCCAGCCTGAGTCAGAAACACAAGCCACCATATTACTATTACTGTCCTTCATAAGCAGTGCATTCATTCGCTTTCTTTTAAATATGAAAAATGGGGGAATGTATGTGCCTCCAGCATTAAAACAATTTATAACTGTGGTCAAGGAACCACGTTCTGCGCTGGTACATTTACCTACTTGTTTTAATCCTTTCGGTGCGAGAATCCTGGAATTTTGTTGTACAGTACTAATCCCCGTTTCATCAACATTGTAGATTGAATTCGACTTAAATTGGTATTTTATCATGAGTGTTTTTAAATTTTCAAAAAATATATCTGTTTCTTCTTGATTAAATGCTGTGATTCTATTTATTGAAGTAGCTTCTGGTCTTCGAAGTGATATATTGGGGTGTCTCGCCATAAAATTATAATACCAATCTATACCTGCCATTTTGGTATCTTTATTGAAGTTATTTGCTATGTTATTAGCAGCAGCAAAATCAAATGCTATTTTTCTTAGAGTAGGAATTGTTATCCCAAAGAAGGCTTTGCAAGATTTTAAAATGAATTCGACCAGTTCGTTTTCTTGAGATTCATTAAAAACTGACTTCTTTCCTCTTTTTGGCATGGTACTAACACAGTCTTTTTTCACTTGATCAAATAGGGTCGCTCTGGGAATGCCATACTTTTCTGCCGCCTGTCGAAAAGGAGTCTTTTTCTCTTTAATTTCTTGCACAGCTCTTTGTAAAGTTTCAATGGTGTAAGCTGGTTCTTTTTTCTTAATATATTTTCGAGGCATCTGGAATATAGAAATATTGCTATAGGTTTAGATAGATTTTTTAATCTAAATAAGATAATGGGGTCATTACAAAAATAATATAAAATAATGGGGTTTGATAAATAATGGGGTAATTACGGACGTCCGTATTTACCCCAGGCCATTTGTCCGCAATTGACCCAAACGAGTTACAAAAAGTACAACAACAAAATTTTTAGGTTACCAAAATTTATCAAAGCAAACGGTTGTACTATTTACTCGTCATTAACATCGCAGTCGACAGAAAATATGAATTTTTAACTGACACTTATTCTTTTCTAATAACACTCAAAATAGTTAATACCAAAAGTTACATCAAAATCACAAAAAAAGTAAAATTTCAATTACCTTGAAACGTGTGCGCAGCCGTCTGTCGGGAATGTTTGGTGGGCACTAAAGATGGCGGAACGTAACGCGTGATCGCGGCGGCGGGACGCGGGCGGCACGGATAGAGTAGATATATGTCAGTCCGTATTTACCCCGCGTCCGTAATTCCCCCATCGTCCCCTACATTTTTTAACATAATAAAGAAAAATAAATTGTACTTTATTTTGACACTATGTAATTTTTTTCTTACGTACAAGTAACCTATGTACTTTAATTGCCAAAAAAAAAGGTGGCAACCCTAGATACAACCTACCCCTGTGCCAAATTTCATCAGAATCGGTTGAACGGATAAACCATGAAAGCGTAGCAGACAGACGGACAGACAGACACACTTTCAGTTGAATCGCAGTTTGTGCATCTATTTGCTAGGTAAGGCTTACGTTAGTTTGATATCTTATCCCAAAATCTTTTTTATTTCAGGGCAAATCCATCACAGAAACCACAGGCCTCGGGCCTCGGGGAGCTCAGTGTCGAAACTCCCACCACGAAGTCCCACCTCACCGCTGACGCAGTCAAACCACCAGAGGCCATACAGCCATCGTTTAAAGCCATATTGTTTCATTATTGTTGACTTTCGTGTTTTAGAATTATAGGAACGTCAAGGTACGTGACATCAAACTGTCATTTTGAGTAATATTGCTTAAGTATTGCTTTAAACGTTGGCAGTATGGCCCCTGTAGGTACGAATGTGCGCACTAGTACCAAATACGAATGTATATAGTTTGTATACTTATGTGTTAATAAACAGTGTATTACCTACCATTTACCTACACAAAAACATATTTTAGTTCCAAACGCCTAAAGACCTAATAACTCCTCTTAAAGGCGTTTTATGGCTTGAGACTAGGCGTTTAAGCATCTTCTAGGCAAGTGCGCTCTTCCCTAGGCTGCATCACCACTTGCAAGCAGGTCTGATTGTAGCCAAGCGTTAGCCTATAATATATTATATTAAAAAAAATCGACTTTACTACTAGACCAGTGAGGCAATTATTTTTCCTAACCAATCGTAATTATAAACTGCAACGTATAAAGTATTACCACAGATTTTATTTGGAAAAAAGTTAAAACTTAAGAACTCAAAATTGTTTTTTTTTAATTTAAATGTCCGCAGGCCCGCATACGCGCAGCTATGCAACATACTAAATCCATACTAATATTATAAATAAATAATAATAATAAATAATTTTTATTTCAGGCAATTACAACCCATAGTTTAACAGACACAGTATTACATGAAAAAAAAAACTACATTAATAAGTTAAATTAAAAACAAAACAAAAGTTTAAAAATAAAATTATAAAATTATTATTATTTTTTTAAATTATCGCAAAGTTAAAAAGTAAAATTTGCTAATAATAAAATAAGGTAAAAATAAAGAATCGGTAGTAAAAATTGGTCAGGTAACTTAAGATCTAAGTGAAAGCGTTGTTCTCGCACCGATGCAGGTCAGACCAATACTTTGCAAAAGGATTGTTGAAATCCTCAATTATAGCACACAAGATGGAATTGGTACTGTGTCTAAGTCTTTCCCAGAAAGAAGCCGTCCTCGCTCTGAGAATGGCGAAGAAGTCAGGGACCCCCGCCGCAGCAAACATGGCTTTTGCACTGCAGAAACGTGGCTGCTTCATTAGGATGCGGAAAGCGTTGTTATACTGTATCCTAAGCGCATTGTAGCTTCGCTTGGTAAACCTTGTCCACAGCTGGCAGGTGTAAAAGCATTGGCAAAATGCTTTGAACAAGGTCACCTTCGCGTCATCGGAACAGCGCACGAATCGGCGCGCTATCATGTTGGCTCGCACCGAGAGAGCCCTGCGCTCCCTCTCCATATCTCCGTCGTCTTTTAAATCTTCTGTCAGTATATGGCCCAAATACTTGAAGCTCTTAACAATCCGAACTGACGATCCGTTCAAAAAAACTGGCGGAACCATCTCCGGACCTTTACCAGCTTTAAAGACAATCATTTCAGTTTTTGCTACATTATATTTGAGACCATGTTCCTTAGCGAACCGGTCACAAATATTGAGCAGTTTTCTGAGTCCGTTTATTGAGGGGCTGAGAAGCACCATGTCGTCGGCGTAGCTCAAATTGTTAACGCACACGTTACCAATATGACAACCGACCCTGGCTCCTCTCAGCTCCCCAATGAGGCTGTTGACGTACAGATTGAAGAGGTCCGGAGATGTCAGCCCTCCTTGACGGACACCACACTCTAGTCTATATTCACTAGAGAGTGCGTCGCCCCACTTCACACAGTTTGTTTGGTTCTCGTACCAAAACCTCCACAGGTTCACTAATTTGTTAGGAGCGTGTATTGCAAGTTTACGCCATAGGATTTTGTAATTGACGAGGTCAAACGCCCGGCTTAGGTCCAGAAAACATGCATATACTGAGGTTTCTCTATTAATATAATAGTTAACAGTATATTTTAGACTTAAAATAGCAGAATCTGTGGAGAGTCCGGCACGAAAACCAAACTGAGCATCATCAATATTAAAATTCCTAGTCAGTTCGGGATGCAGGAGCCTTTCCAGGATTTTTCCGACAACAGTACCTAACGATATCGGTCTGTAATTGGCAAAGCTAGACAGATCGCCGGTTCTATTTTTAACAATAGGAGCTACTATTGTTTTCATAAGGCCCTTTGGTAGATAACAATGCTTAAGGCATAATCTGAATATAATGGACAGGGCCCGATAAATTTCATCACTGGCATAAATTATGTGCTCAATGCTGAGGCCGTCGTGACCCGGAGACTTACCACGTTTTATGCAACTTACAACTTTAGCAATGTGATCAGGAGTGAACACGTGACTAAGATCCACTGACGGCTTTGGATGCAAGTTTGAATCAGCGACAACGGCCTCAACATTTTGCTCACCACCTACTTCCATAGGCTGGATTTTAAAATGTTTTGCAAACATGTCCGCGATTCTATTCGGGTCCTGTTCATCATTAACCGACACTGGTAAGACATCTTTATGTTGAAGGCTTTTAGTAGCTTTCCAAAACTTCGGAAAATTCTTGTTCTCTCTATTTTCAGCTAATATATCCATTTTAATCATTTCTTCGTTCCTCTGGCACCATTTTAATTTATTTTTAAATATTTTTCTAAATTTTAACATATTTTCGTGTATAAAACCACTGTTAGGCTTACCAGCATTAACCCACCAGCTAAAATATAATCTAGCCTGCTCATGACTCGACTTCACATGATAATTCCAGCCAGCGACCTGTCTACCCTTATTTCCTGCACCAGTACGAGGACAACTTAATACGGCACTGGTCTGTAAAATACTTATTATTTCATTATATATACTATCAATTTTAAACTTACACTCTAAAATATCACAGTTATCTCCATTTGAGTTACATCTATCGTAATGACTAGAATCGTTGACAAATTTTAAATTCCTAAAACAATATTCTGCATATTGATTAACCTGGTCAAGATTTCTATTATTCCAAAGAATTTTATTATTGCTATTGCCTGCATTACAATCTACCTTTTTTACGATAACGCCAATATCAATCTCTATTAATAGCGGAAAGTGGTCTGACCAACTTACATCGTTGTCCACACTTATACATTTAATTAGTTTACATGCCGCCTCCGTGCCTAAACAGTGATCGAGCCACCTTCTCGAGCCACTCGATTCACACATAAAAGTATAGGTATTAGAGTTTAAGCCTAGAAAATTCACGTCTGCACAAACCCAAGACTCAGCCGAGCAGAATTCAAATAGTTCTCGGCCGAACCGGGCACAAGGATGTGCATTAAAGTCGCCCAAAGCAAATACAACTTCTATATTACTGTCGCTAACAACCGCATTAAGTTGCGAGAGACAGCTCGTAAATTCAATTAGGTCATCTACTTTATCACTATCGCAAGGCATATAAATACTAAATACTAACATATCACAATTTTGGGTCTTAATTTTTACAGCAATTAATCTGTCACTGTTACAATCCACTATTGACACATTTGGAAAGACCGATTTGCGCCACATTAACGCTAGCCCTCCATATGGTCTGCCGCGCAACACGCCAACGGAGGTATCTACCGAAGATTTAGAATAACAGCTAAAATCTTTGTCAATTTCATTTACGAAATTAATGTCGTGAGGCAGCAGCCAAGTTTCTTGGAGGGCGATTATGTTTACGTTTTGACATAAGTGTCGTACATGCTGCGCAGACCGTTTTACAGACTTACAGTTGAAGGATGCAATAGTTATGCAATTATTATTTTTGGGCGTACTATCCATTAAATTTATTGTTAGTGGCGGCAACGCTTTGCGCATTACGATCTCTGAAACGACGAAATACTAAATGCGAAATACTAAATGCGAAATACTAAATGCGATATATAATATGTCTGTCTTTTTTTTGGATCCATCTGTTCAACCGATTTTGGAACAGGGATTGGTTGTAACTCGGGGAAGGACAAGGGCTACTTTTTATCCCGAAAAACATAGAGTTAACGGAACCAAAAAATTTCAATCCACGCAGACGAAGTCGCGGGCATCATCTAGTAATACATAAAATTGTTCGTATACATAATGAATAGATAAACACGTGTTAGCCCGCGGTAATTTCTGTCTCGTGGGCTAGTATAGTGTAGTGTTGAAGTGGCAGCCGATGGCCAATGAACGACTTCAGCCGGGGGGTGGTGTGTGTTCTACAAGTTGATTGCCCGGCCACTTGAAATTAACATCACACTGGTTCCCAAACTATAAGAACAACCGCTATAGAATTTCTGTAGACTTATTGAGCGTTGGTAAATGGTACTGATTGGTTGTAGGTTAATTGGCTAGTGGTCTAAATGTCAAATTTTCTAGGAAATGAGATTCATGAGAGATTATTATATTTTAAAATCCATACTTATATTATAAATACTAAAGTGTGTCTGTCTGACTATCAGTCTGTCTGCTACGCTTTCACGGCCCATCTATGCAACCGATTTTGATGAAATTTGGTATAGGTATAGTTTGTATCCCGAGGAAGGACATAGGCTACTTTTTATCCCCGAAAATTAGAGAGTTAACAGAACCAAAAAACCTCAATCCACGTGGACGAAGTCGCGGGCATCATTAAGTAATACATAAAATTGTTCTTCTACATATTTAACAGATAAACACGTGTTAGCCCGCGGTTATTCCTGTCTCGTGGGCTAGTATAGTGTAGTGTTGAAGTGGCAGCCGATGGCCAATGAACGCCTTCAGCCGGGGGGTGGTGTGTGTTCTACAAGTTGATTGCCCGGCCACTTGAAATTAACTCCACACTGGTTCCTAAACTTTAATAACTACCGCCACTTTCTATAGAATTATTGAAGGTTGGGATCGTCTGACAAACTTAAATCTGACCCGGTGAAAGCGTCGCTAGTATCTATGAAAAATAAAATAAAAACAAAAACTAAACAGGCATAAAAATTAGTTCCAAATATTGAATAGAAGCAAGCGTTACTTTGAGGAAGTCCATGATAATGAATGAACTAGACGTTTAATGCGCTATAATCCGCTACAGTAGTCAAATCTGTGTGGTACAGTGCGTGTCTTTCACCTGCAGCATGCGACACCCATCACCCAGTAATTCGGCACAGTACCACAATACAAAAATCCTCAAAATCACTCTCAACGTACGTTTCACTCCGACACCGGAGCATCTTCAGGAGATGATGACTCGACATTTTACAATCGTGCATTGTTGAGTCTAGTAGTCTGTGTATTAAAATAGTGTATTATCCATGGTATTAAACTTCTAGTTCATTCATTAAATTAGTTCCAGTTTTGGCCACCGGGTCGGATAAGTTTGTGGGACTATAAATGATACTAATTGGTTGGAGGTTGGTTAATAAGTATCTTGATGTCAACTTTTCCAAGAAATGAGTTTCTTGAGAGATTTTTATATTTTAAAATTAAAAATGCGACCATAATTTAAATTTATTTAGATATGTACCTACCTACCCTTTGCCAGTAAATGTCAATTAGCGTTAACTTTTCATCAGTTAGAGTCAGACAGGAAAGTTAAATGATGTCGAAATGGTAATCTGACATTTGTGCCTATGAGTCCGTGTCATGAAACAAGTCCTCTAGATGAAGTGGTATAGTGGTAGTAGTCAAATATGTATGCAATTAATGTATGTAAAATGTATTAGTTCCACAAATAGTAGCGGGGCTTCTTTCGTGACTAGGTTTATACCTACGTTCGCCGACGCTGCCCAGGCTCGACGAGCCTCAAACCTGAAGGTAAAAGGACCTGAACCGATCGTTCCAATACCATTCAGTGAGTACAAGACTTGGCTAAAACAACAAACAGTAGGTACATATGCCGAATTATGGGTAAACACCACCAATTGTAGACAAACAAAAGAGGCTATACCCAGCCCAAACCAACGCCTAACTAAGACACTACTGAATCTAAACAGTACGTAACTCAGGACGGCTGTAGACATGATAACAGGACACTGTCCACTTAACAAACCCTTATATGTTCTAGATATAACCGACAGTCCTCTGTGCAGAGCCTGCATGGAGAGCGAGGAGACACCAGGACACGTACTACTCGAGTGTAGTGCTGTAACTACTCAACGAGAAGCCTACATTGGCTCCCCAGCAACACTTCCGGAAGTCCTCGCCGACCTGAGCGGCCTGCTTGGATTCTGGAGTGAGCTCGGCTGGCTGGAGTGATCCGGCGGGGAGACGTACCAGAGGTCTCACGCACAAAGGACACCCTTGCTTAAGTGCGGAAAAGCCCAGTGAGAGAAGAAGAAGAAGACCTACGCTCGCCTTGCCAATAATCTACAAATCACAGGTTTGGTAACACAAAATATGACGAGCTTTTTCGCTTTTAAAAATGAAATTACTCACTTCCAGCTGTGAACGCCAGTCTGACGCCGACAACTATTATACTCATATGACAAACAGCTTAGAGATATTCTGACCACCCACACTATGTAAAGCAAAGTTGAGAAGCGTTGCCCCGAAGCAGCGTTCAGTTCATTTTTTGTGTAAACTTTTTCTGCAAGTATGTGTACATGTTTTGAGCTGGGTATATTTATGGGCTGTGAAACGGAACGATTGACGGGGCTAGTATCTAGCGAACACTTGAATTACTTGATTTACTATCCTAAACTACACTTAACTCAACTTTAAGCCGTTTCACAACTGATGGGTGCTGTGAATAAAATGAATATAATTAAAATTATTAAAAAATACGACTGCTCTGTCGTGCCTCGTAACTGTCTACTACGTAAAGATTTTGGAATCTTATTCACATTTTTATTAAATGATATTTTTTTGTTAATCACTGGATAGTGAACTATAGTGTTATATATTTTTGAAATCTACTAATCATTTTCTAGATGATGATTATATAGTTAATCTTATTTTACAATATTTTTTCTCAACTTTAGTCTTTAATGCGGAACCATGGTCACCCCATCATTTTTTTTTTAATTTTACCCGCCTATGTCACACGTTATCCTAGGTGAGTGACAGAAGCGATGCGTTAAGACACCAGAGAAAATGTCAAACTACGACAACGTCGGCCACGTAAAAGGTCACTTACTGTTTGATACTGACACGCGCGTATGGACAACTAGTAACGAGCAATTTGCGCTTTCATAATCAAAAATCACTTCCTTGCGAAATTGAGAAAAGGTCCTCATTTACGCTCTTCCATCCCTAACCTTCTCAAATCTAGCATTGCCTTCAACTATGTGTTTATAGCCACTTCAGCTTCAAAGTTGAGGTATGTCAATTTCTAAAAAGTCACAGTACACATGTGTCGTGAAACAGGACAAACTATAAGAGATGGCCGTCTAAACTCGCACGGGCATAAATTTCTGGTTGCCATGTTGGATCATTTTTAGGCGTGTCGAGTATAAAATAAACAATTGCGTGTTCCGTCTGTCCCGATTCGGCGCTGAAACTAAACAAAGTTTATATTTAGTGTGGCTATTTCTTTCTATTTCAGTGGGAAAAGGATGGAAGAGAGTGTACCTAGAAACAAGAAAAAAAGCTTTAAATTGTTTGAAAATAATATCTACCCGTACACCCTCCCTTTTTTGTCGACCTCTCTCGCGCAATTTTGAGCGCCGTTCAATGTCAATTCTTGAAATATTCATTGTATTTACGTTTTCTTGTCTCTTTCTTGTAGGTTAAGTTAGGGTTCGATATAAACAATCAGGTACACTTATATTTTATCGGGTTTATTAGGTATATTATACTAATAATCTACCGAAAAATAATGCGTTAAATTGTAATCTGTCGACAGTTTATAATTTCGCTAGTTAGATTACAATCTAACGGTTTTTGCAATCTTACGTTGACATAAATATTGATTGATTGATTTCCGAGCGAATTGAGAAATAGTTATTTGTTAGGTGCATCAATTTTTATTCCCATACCACCTACCTTTAAATTCGATATGTTATAGGTAATACTAAATACTCTCGATACTTTTACGACTTTGAAATGGGTTTTAAATCCATTCTTCGCTTATCTTAGAAGCGGCAGTAACCGTTTACGATGTTTAGCGAATCTATTGCAGCAGTCAAAACATCTATAAACACTAGCGGCAGAATTACTTTCCGACGGGGTTTTAATTATCATTTTGCGAGAATACTAGCTTTTTTATCTCACTAGATTGGAAAAGCTTCTTTCTTTATTATTGTTCGGAATCTGCGCGCAAAATACCGTGGAAAAGTTTTTCGTTTGGTAGCCGTGACTAATCCTCAGTCTTTATTGATCCGTTGGTAATAAGTAAACTTGTACTGTTGGTATGAATAATATTATATAATTAATTATTATTGAATAAAGCAATTATGAGTGGGTATTAATTTTATTAATAAATGCCTCGTTAGTTAGCATGTTCGACTAGACTCTGACTAGAAATGGCGGTGTTTCACCCCCGTGCCTCTTCCCGGTTATTATCACTAACATGATAATAGTCGTTAAAGCCCGCCAACCCGCATTGGAGCAGCGTGGTGGGTCTAAGCTCTAATTCCCTCTCTCCTATGAGAGTGGAGGCCTGTGCCCAGCTGTGGAACGTCATTTGTGCAACCAAGACCTTTAACTAAGAAATACCTACTGTTCGTTGGTATAATTATGTTATCATATACTAATATTATAAATGCGAAAGTCACTTTGTTTGTTGGTTTGTTGGTTTGTTGGTTTGTTGGTTTGTCCTTCAATCACGCCGCAACGAAGCAACGGATTGACGTGATTTTTGGCATGGGTATAGTTGAGGACCTGGAGAGTGACATAGGCTACTTTTTATCCCGGAAAATTAAGGAGTTCCCGCGGGAATAACAAAAAACTTAAACCACGCGGACGAAGTCGCGGGCATCAGCTAGTACATAAATAAATAAAACATATTAAATGAAAATTGTAATAAATATTATTAACTCTGCAATATTATTTGTTCCATACTTATTTGGTCAATCACAATAATCCTTGTTAAACAGTTGTCATTGTAATCCTTGTTAAATAAGTCCGTTATTTCGGAGAAGCAAGACTGGTGCGCCTAATCCCGGGAGTGGGATAGTAAATAGGCTGGAGTGCATCAGTGGGACACAGCACATGTGTGTGGAAGCATGTGGGCCGACTGCGCTGGTGTGGAGACAGCTTTATTTTATTACTGGCTGATGCCCACGACTTCGTCTTGGTTTTCGCGGGAACTCCTTAATTTTCCGGGATTAAAAGTAGCTTAAGTGTTATTCCAGACTATAATCTCTGTGCCAAATATCATCCAGATCCGTTCAGCCGTTCTGGCGTGATTGAATAAAAAACATTTATCCATCCACCTAAACTTTCGCATTTATAATATTAGTCCAAAACTATCGACCGAGCGTCCGTCCGTCCGTCCATCCGTCTGTCAGAGCCTTATAACTTCTGAATTACTGAACGTAATTACTTCAAATTTAAAAATTATATATATATAAACCGATGGCCTCCCGCCGAATATGGCTTAAAAAGTAATAAAAATCTTAATTTCAAGGGGGCTCTCATAGAAGCGAATATGAAGAAAAAATATTTTTATCGCGTTACATAGGGTGACGTTATATCATTTTAAAGATAATTAGGAAAATAGAGTCCAAAAATATTTTTTTTTTAATTTTTCCCCTATAATTAACGAAATGGGGGGTTCTCAAAGTGGAGATTTTCTAACGTCCAAAGTGGACCTCAGAACTCTAAATTTACTGAAACGCTGAGCCTGAAACTTTATCAATTATTTGACTTATATCCTGTACTTGAACAAAAATACTAAAATTAGATAAATATTATATGGAAACGAAATTATTTAATTTTTAATGGGCCTATTATTTACAACAGAACTTCACAATGATGTCAATAGATGGCGCCGCGAGGTCTCAGTTCGGGGCGAACCACTAGTTTTAATCCATTTCAAGTTAGGCCAAGTTATCTCACCTGGTGTTAAATGATCATGCAGTCGAAGATAATAGTGGGCTCATGGCTAACCTATATATAGGTAATTTATTACTTAGAATTAGAACCGCTAGGATATGGAACGCCCTTCCGGCTTCCGTTTTTCCATTCGCTTATAATATTGGTATCTTCAAATCAAGAGTGAATAGCCATCTTCTAGACAAGCGCACTCCACCTTAGGCTGCATCACTACACTACAGCAAGTCTGATGCTGCCAAACGCTAGTCTGTAAATTAAAAAAAAAAAGATACGACCTGCGACTTCGTTCATGTGGATTGAGGTATTTTGGGGGAACTCTTTTCTCAATTTATTTTTTGTCTCACTTGATAGAATTACTATCAATCAAGTCAGATATAGAACTAAAACTGAAGCCCGCTCCACATAGTGATATCTCGTCAAAATCATAACAAATGCACCCGCGGAAAGGTCTAAGCCGGGATAATTATCCTTTTTTTATCCCGCTCCAATTCCCGGCAAATGATACATTCAGGTTAACTTAACATTAATAATTATTACTTTCGCTCACAAATTAACTACATTTTAATAATTACTTTCGCTGATACACTTAGATATACTTAATTTAAAAAAAACGAAGAGATTTATTTTCGCATGGAAGCAAATCGGCTTTGCATCCAGCAAGTGCACTCTCTGTTTCTTTACTCTCATACCCCGATGGGACGGAAAATCCGACACGACGAGAGAGATCAGGCTTAGGACCGACGGCTTTACCTGCTCTCCGAGGGTACGGGGGTGAAACACGCCAAATTTGCGGCTAATACCTAACGAGAATTTCATGTAAGAAATAAAAAGTCCCGAGTTCGAGTCCCGGGTCATTAATAGGTACCTACTGAGAATTCCTTGTCAGAAAAAAGTCCCGGATTCGAGTCCTGGGTCGGAACCTCGGCAGCCACAGTCGACCCTGCTTACCACTAGACGAGGTAGGTACTGTATTATAATATCCATAATATTTTATCATATATCCTTCTTATAATCCTAACCTTCTTCATTATAACCTGCTCCTACCTATATCCTCGTCGTTGTAGTCATCTCAACCTATAGACACTAATAAAAGCCATAAAACAAAAGAAGAACCTATAGACGTCCAGCGTCCAATGCTGGACGAAAGTCTCCTGCATGGATCTCCACAGAACAAGGTGTTGTACCGCTTGTTTTGTTTTAAATTCTTTTTAAACAACCGACTTCAAACTCCCGCGCCAACTTTACACCAACAAGCACACGCTATACAAAGTACTTATTTTATTGTTGATATTTTAAAAACCGCTCGACCGATTTCGATAAAATTTATATGGGACCACTTGGGATTTGGGAAGTATGCCCTTTCAAACAAAAAAGAATTTATCTACTCCAGCATCGAAAAGTTCCAATTTCGAATTTGACAACTATATCGAATTGAACCCTCTTTCGTGTTTGGTTCTCATAACGATACAGTTCGTTGTATGGGAGCTGTATCGTTATGAGTCGTAGCTGTATCTATATGGTTATCTTCATAAATAGGATACCTATAGCTTAGCGGCTCTGGGTTCTGGCACTTTTGGTTTTTATTAATTGATAAAGTAAAAAATTATAAAGGCGTCCTTGTCGTAGATAAAATCTTGTATGCAACTGTACGTAATTAGTCATTTTAATTCTCGTACTATCCTATTTTGATACTCGGCAAGCCTCGTATCAAAAAACAGCACTCGAATTAAAATGACCCTCATTACGATACAGTTGCATAAATAGCTATTTTGAAATCGGTTCAGAAGTCTTCGAGTAATCGGTGAACAATACCTACATTAAAAAAAAAAGATTCCGACGAATTTATAACCTCCTCCTTTTTTGAAGTCGGTTAAAAATGCCTGGTTAAAAACCTACTGTTTACTAAGCTATTTCACTGATCGCGAGCAATGTACTCTTATCCGTTGAGGAGTTCCATTATCTGTCTTCGAAGATCTTCATCAGATCTTCACCAAATTTATATGGGACCACCTTTGAAGTATACCCTTTCAAACAAAAAAAGAATTTTCAAAATCGGTCGAGGCGTCTTCGAGTAATCGGGGAACATACCTACATAAAAAATAAAAAAAGATTCCGAGGAATTGACTACCTTCTTTTTTTTTTGAAGTCGGTTAAAAATAGTAAAAAACTGACATAAATCGACATTTTATAATGTGCGAAATGTGAAAACTCTAATTCGTGGAAAATATTTCCATACATTGTGGTTCTGCTACTCGATACTAGATGGCGCCACTTGTTCCAAAATCATTGGAATGAGTTCTGTAAAAAGAAGCATTCACTAAGTTTAAAATTATACTATTCGCAACTTTAGAATTTCTTTAGTAATTCTACTCATTTAATAAATAAAGAAAACCTATTTTTCAACTTCGTAAGATTTTTAGAAAACATGGCTTTCGTCTGTATTACCTATATTGAAAATCATTATAGTAATTCATACTTCGACTCCGGAATTCCGGACCCCACGCACAGATAGTCGAAATATTTTTAACTACTAGGCTATCACAATGTTTTACAAAGGTGCTTACGGCAAACCAAAAAAATAAGTTTCTTCAATACAAAAGAAACTAGAAGATTACAAGCAATATAATCCTTTTAACAAAATTTCAGAAATCCTTCAACCGTGCTGAAATAATTATCGGAGATACCTACTATATACTTACTTACTTGCTTTTATATCTTTTTGAAATACAGATTCCGATCATCCGATTATGGTTTCTAAAACAAAAGATATAATTAGGTATTATGTTTCTTTTGTTTTAGAATCCTGTGACTAAAACTTAATCCAGCAAGGAATATGGATTCCTAATCAAGTAAAATAGCTCATTGCCAACGTTTATTAAAAATTTGTACAAAGTACACTGTACACTTTTTGAACGTCAATTATTTTACAAAGTATTTAAGACGTGATGGTGATAACTTCAAACTAACTAGGGTTCCAAGCCCTATCACCATCTTTCTTTTAGGTAACTATCCCCATCTCATTAAACATCTTGAATTAATTCAACATCAATCTGACTAGGTATCTGTCCTATATAAGTTTTTCTATTTATGAGTTTTAAAGGTATCTACCAAGAAATTGTAACTTATAATATACTTACGACTAGATGATGCCCGCGACTTCGTCCGCGTGGATTAAGTTTTTCTATTCCCACGGGAACTTGAGAAGCCGGCAGGCGGCAACGCATTGGCGGTTCCTCTGGTGCGATACCGTGATGGTGGTTGATCCGGGACAAACATATCTAGCCTATGTCCTTCCCCAAGACACAACCGAGGCTTATCTTTTCAACTGAATTGGATGAAATTTGGTATACCTGTATATGAAAGGTACCTAATACATTCCGGGGAAATAGGCATACTTTTTACCCCAAAAAGTAAAAAATTTTGATGATGCCCGCGACTTCGTCCAGGAATTTAGTTTTTCTAGTAGGCATCTTGTTTTAATTATTGTACCTACTCAAGTTTTCTAACCCAACCTTACAATAACCACACTAACCAATACTTAGTAGGTACCTACTTACACCTCAACAAATTGATCGCTAGACCTGGAGTACCATTAGCGCTAATACCTAAGTGACCGGGGCGTGGCGGCGCGGGTCCCGCCTTCGATTCCCGCGTGCAGCTTGCAATTACCGCAGGAAAAATTACCACCGTTCTTGCTGGGCTTGGCTGTTCATGATTCGTGATTTCGTGATTGCGAAATTAAATGGTTTTAACTTTTTTTTTTGGTTTCGGATTGCAGGCTTGAAATATTAATCTATTTTTTTAATGATAAGCTAAGTGGTGATAGCCTATTGATTGAGACGTTCGGCCTACTGTTTTGGTGGTCGGGGATTCAATCCTCGGGGACGCAGGGACGCAAAAAAAAAACTTTTCTGAGTTATTTGCATTTTAAGCACAAGCTGGAAGGTTTAAGTGTATAGGTATATAGGTATACAGAAGGGCTAGCCCATGTTTTACGCAAAAGATCAGCCTGGCTGACCAACGGCGGCATGATTTATATTATAGCAGGTAATTAGGTTAGGTTATCTAGCTCTGAGTTCTATTGTATGGTTTTCAATAAACCTATAGGTAGTACTTAATGAGAAAATCTTTCCAAGTCCGAAATTTTACTAGGCACACAATTTAATTATTAAGGGACCATAGAATATGTCAAGCGCGCTTGCCTAGAAGATGCCTATCTAGTTATCTACAGTTAGGTAGTTATGTTACCAAACTGGTCAAAATTAAGTTAAAGAACTATAGGTAAATTAGTGGTAAATTAACATTTTCTATGTTGGAAGCCAATATACCTATACACCATATAGTATAGGTAGTATTGATCACCGACCTTAAAAACATGGCACATGAGGAAGCATGGGGAAGTAGACCGCTGGCTGGCCCAAGCACTCAGCGGCCATGGTGTGTTTAACACCTACCTGTTTGCAATAGGGAAAGCGCCTAGCGCAAATTGCACTTTTGTGGAGAGGAGGACACCCCTAGACACGCGATTTTTGAATGTCCGGGTTGCACGGATCTAAGACTAGCAGCACAAGGAACAAGCGAGTGTGTGGATGCCCAAACCCTAATCAGTCGCATGTTGGCAAGTGAGGAAGAGTGGCATAGATACAGCCAGATGTTGAGGGCCATAATGTTGAGAAGAGAGGAGAGGGAAAAACAAGAAAAAAGGATGAGAGAACAACTAGAGGGTCAGCACGATGAAATGTAATTCGGTTCCGTGCTGATCTCGCAGTCTAGGGGAGGCTATTTTAGTCCGTGCAAGCCGGACATACCCTGCCAGCAGGCAGAAGTCCGTAAGGATTTTTTCTTCCTCACCCAGAAAAAAAAATACCTATGTACCAAGCTACAAGCTACACTAGGTCAAGATACACACTGTACCGCATAGATTTGTCTACTGTGGCGGATTACGGCAAATTAAACTTCTAGTTCCTTCATTATCATGGAGTTCCGCAAAGTAACGCTTGTTTCTATCCATTATTGTAATTGGTCATTATTACGCTTTCAATAACATTCAGCCATCACTTCGCATGTAAATGAGTAAAGATTATTCTAAAAATAGTCAGTTATTGTAATCGAATTGCTTGGTACACGTCTATTTTACATGAATTACCACTTATCCGATAGTTAACCAGCAGTTTTTTTTTCTAATTTGTTGTCTATAGGCATAGAGAAAGAAAAAAATAGACGTATCGCATTATCATCTTAAATTATCAAGCCGTGGTTGACTTACTGCCAAAGATGAAATAACTATAGCTGATACCCGCGAATAAGTTTTTCTTAATTCCCATGGAAACTCCTTAGTTGGCAGGAATAAAAAGTAGCCTATGTCACTCTCCAAGTCCTTTGCTTTACTGCGGCGTGATTAAAGGACAAACCGATAACAATAAACCAACACACTTTCGCATTTATAATATTAGTAGGTGTGGGCAAATCTAAGCATCTATGCAAATATTCAAAATTGGTATCTACACAGTATAAGACGTTATGGTTCTAATTAACGATTATTGTTTAAAACTTAAGATACGAGGGTTCCAAATGCGCCCTGGTCTGAGAAGAGCCGACACTACAAACCCAACCGGTTTTTTTAAAATTATCAATCTTCAAAAAACATCCAAAAATAATTATATCTGTAATATAATCAATTAGATTAATTAGACGTTGGAATAATTTATTCCCAAACTTTTTTATCATTTACTACTCTATCTACCTATAGTCTACGCTGGCTAAAAATGAGGCAGCATGCCTGTGAGTTACTTATCCATAATGTTACTTTCGACATTCCGTCTACTTATTTTTATTGTCTGTAGGGTACTCTATCGGCCGGTTTCTGAATTGAGAATTTCATGTTGAGTCTGTCTCAAAGACTACCTACATAAGGACTAATTAAGCAAATTTTTGTTTCTGAATTGATATTAGTAGACTCAACATGAAAAAATCAATTCAGAAACCGGCCGTAGGTATGTCTAAATCTATTTAGGTACTAACTTTACCAAATAGTTCTAATGAAAATTTTATAATAACAGACATTGGGTGATAAACTTTATCAGCTTAGTTTTTTCTAGTTAAATGGTGTTATTTTTATACATAAGAAGGTATACTACACACTTTCATTGGTATACCTTACTTTTACTCTTTTTGCGACGGATTTTTTAGTTGTTCATATAGAATCGATTCTGGAAAGTTCATACTTCATAATCATTTCCTCTCAGGATGGTGCGGGCTTAGGTCACTGTCCACCTCGCCGGTGATGTGCGAATAGGCCAAACACACCTTATATGATATTATAGAAATCTAGGGTAGGTATGTTGGTAAGTTTCCACTATATCTACCTATTTAATAATCTATCTGTTTAAATCTATCCTTACAATATACCTACCTAGTCCTTCACCGTTAGATCTGCTATAGGTACCTACTTAACTATATTCTGCTAGCCGATGTCCTGCAACTCCTTGACTTTCCGGGATGAAAAGTAGCCTTTGCCACTCAACTATACCCATGGAAAATACCACGTCGATCCGGTGCTGCTCATTGCGCGCGTTTGCGCGTTTGCGCTGCGATGCGGTGCGCATTGATTGAAGGACAAATAAACACACTTTCGCTTTTTTAATGTCCACTTCATCGAATTTCAGCCACGGCAGCCAATCTCCAGAGATTACCCAACTGCGAGGGAGATAGTATAGTGCAGAAAAGCAATCTCTATTGCTTTACTCGCATAGCCCGATAGGGCGGAAAATCCGACATGACAGGAAAGAGATCAGGCGCAGGACCGACGGCTTTACGTGCTCTGCGAGGCACGGGGGTAAAAACCGCCAACTTCCTAACTCCGGGCTAGTATTGGGTTTTTATGACAATAACTTTATGATCCGTATGATCCGACTCGGGACCCGAACCCTGGACCTCGTCAGCCGCAGTCGAACATGCTAACCTAAACTAACGAGGCATTTATAATATTGGCATGTTATCATAATACCTATGAAACTATATAGGTAATCCTTATCCTTACTAATATTATAAATGGGAAAGTGAGTTTGTTTGTATGTTTGTTCCGCTTTCACGCCGTAACTACTGAACCGATTTGGCTGAAATTTGGAACATAGATAGCTTATAACCTGGATTAAAACATAGGCTACTTTTTATCCCGGAAAATTAAGGAGTTCCCGCGGGAACCAAAAAACCTAAATCCACGCGGACGTAGTCGCGGGCATCAGCTAGTAACTCAATAAGTAAGTAAAATAATTGTCAACAAATAGAGAGGCAGTGGGGCATCAAAGTTTCCACATTAAAACCCGCAAGTGCCATTAAGCCCAGTCCACACCATCGCGCATGCGTGCGAACCTACCAACACACCTGGGGGGTTACTACCATCGAATAGTCCCACAAACTTATCTGACAGCGGTGACAGCGTCGCTCTCTCTGCATCGTATTCCTCATTAGTGAGGGTGGTGACTCCTAATCTAATCATATTATAATGGTAGGGTTCCCACGTCCTTCCGCATCGTCGCTACACAGCGTCGCTAGGATAGGCAAATAAAATAAAAACCAGGCATAATAATTAGTTCAAATTTAGGCCACGCAAAGTTTGGATGGATGGATTTGTGGACGCATGTATGTTTGTTACTCAATCATGCCAGAACGGCTGAAGGATCTGCATGAAATTTGGCACAGAGATAGATTATAGTCTAGATTAGCAATCAATCTATCAATCAAATCATTTATTCAATATAAATGATTTGATTGATAGATTGATTGAAATAGGCTATTTTTTATCCCCGCGGGAACCATAAAACCTCAATTCACGCGGACAAAGTCGCGGACATCAGCTATTGAAAAATAAAATAAAAACTAGACAGGCATGAAAATTAGTTCCAATTTTGGTCACCGGGTCAGATAAGTTGGTGGGACTATAAATCAAGCAGTATTATTTCAAGTGTCACTTTTATGTCACGTCCCTTAACGTCGCGCGTCCCTAATAATAAGGATTATAATTCTAAAACACTGTCGTCAACAATATTAAAATAATACGGCTATAAACGATGGTAGCATGTCCCCTATTTAGCTAAAAATCGAAACGCCAACATCTATGTTACAGGTGGAAGTTTCCCGGGTTCGATTCCCGGCTAGGGCAATTTGGGAATTTCATCACGAGGGACGAGTGGCCTGGCCTAGTTGTGACAACGCATATCAGTCGATTGCGATTGTTAAGCAACGTTGACCCAAGTCGGTAACTGGATGGGTGGCCGAATTTGGAGATTCAAATTTGGCCTTTTCGTGTCCCCCGTGCCTCGGAGAGCACGTTTAGCCATCGGTCCTGGTTATTATTACTAACATTTGGTAATTATCTCTACAAAAACCTAAGAGTAAGAGTACCATCTTAGACTGCATTGTCACTTACCATCAGGTGAGATCGCAGTCAAGGGCTAACTTGTAGTGGATAAAAAAAAAAAAAGAGTTACTCTATTTCAGACTCTACTCTTATTCGAGTCCTAATATGCGGAAGGACGTGGGAACCTTCCGCATTATTATCCCAAGAAAACTCCTACCATTATTTGATTAATGGAAAGGGTCCTCAGTAAAGAGGAATAACGACGGAGAGAGAGAGAAATTGTCTTTAGTCTGGTAGGTAAGTATGATATGTGGCTTTGGCCATGGCTAGTTACAATTTTACTAGCAAAGACGAGCTCTAGCAAAGAAGATTTAGCGTTCCGGTTCGATGCCGTATGGAAACTGATTAGGGGTGTATAGGGGAGGTTAAATTAAACTGCGGTCCTTCTAAGTTACCCCACTTTCATCTTAGACTACATCACCATCAATCTTCTAACCTCTAATTTAGCCCGCTTCCACCTTAGAATGCAGGATCACTTAGGTAGGTATATAAGTATCTACTCGTAGCGCAAGGTGAAATTGTCAGACAATTTGATATTAAATTAGGTAATTAAACTTACCAATATTAAATTGGTAGGCATGTACCTAAAATTTAACAAATAATAAGGTAAATGTAACGTGGGGCAAAGATGCTAGATCCTTTTTTAAGGATCCATCTTCTCGTCTCACAGAGTCCACAGGTGACCGGAGGGCTGGCAGTTACCTCGGCCAACATATGAGTTTGGCTATTCAGCGGGGTAACGCAGCCACCGTTCTGGGCACACTGCCTCATTGCAGCGGGATAGATAATATTTTTAATGGTTAGTTTTTAGTTTTTAATTTAGATTTTAATCTTATACCACTTATATTATTTAATAAAGATACAAGATGATCAAGTAAAAAATAATAATAATAAATACATCATAATATTATGTACATAATACATAATGTAAGTACTATGTAGGTAATTTCTATGAATTTTTATGAACTTCTATTGGGCTTTGATATCAATAACAGGCATTGATGTCTAATTTTAGTGCCATAATAGGTACGTATTAAGAATATAGCTAAGTAGGTATAGTCCCACAAACTTATCTGATGTGCCTTTTATGCCTGTTCAGTTTTTGTTTTTATTTTATTATTCATTTATACCTACCTATACTAGCTGTCATACTGTCACCGGGTCAGATAAGTTTGTTGGACTATAACCCGTAAATAGCTAAATTCTTTCGACTTATGAGTTATGACCTTTTCTTGTGAAAATTATGTTAGGTACAATGACTTTAGTATTTTTATAAACAGATAAGTACCTATCGAATATTCTTTAAGTAGGCAATTTTGAAGATCGTCTTTATCTTCAAGTTACCGACACGTTATAATTTGAATGTTCTTAGGTGCATTCAAATTAGCATGACATTTAGCTTTTGAAAATGACACATCTCAAAATGTTTCCTTTAAACGCTCTCATAATTACCTATTTGGATTTTATTAGCACTTGGCAATCTACCTACTTACTTTGTAGGCTGTAGTTAGACATAAATTTCTGTTCTTATCTCGGTAAACTTATATTCAATACATCTAGTAAATTACACATTTTCACTGCTAAAAACAGATACAGATAGATAGATACCTGTGTAAATAAAAAAGTACTTACAGAGCACCAGTTAGTTGGCTTTTAATAATTCATATACCAAGTACCTACCTGCTACCTACCAAAGTGTGGAAAAACAAAAATAGATATTTGAAAATTTAATAATATCCCCGCGGTCGAAGTCGCAGGTAGCAGGCTAGAAGTAAGTTCAGGTAACTACCTAGGATAAAGATGTGAATACCTATACTGAAAATATCCATCCAAATAGCATAAAACAGTCACACACCGGTGGAAAATCCGTGAAAATGGGGGAAAATTAACAAATAAACACTTCGTATTCGAATCCCCTACCTATTGCAACAATACCTATTTGCAACAATTGCATCTGCCGTAAACTGTGAAATAATAAACCATAGCGAAAAATCGAACCTTCAAAAAGTACGTATTGATTGCGGTATCAATGACCCGGAATAGGTAGGTAGTATTTAGTAAGTAGAATCGCGAGAGTTTATAGTAAAAAATTGAAAAAAGAACATGTTTTGAATTTAGTCGCGGAGGAATGTGTACGCGTTCGCCGGCGCTCGGCTGCGCGTCGAGGAGTGGCGCGAGGAGTGGAGCAGAGCGGGAGCAAGCGGAGAGGGAGCGGGGAGGAGACGGCGCTGATTGGGCGGCGCCGCGGGGCAGGCCGCCACGCCCCGCCCGAGCCCCGCTCGCGCCGGCCGCGCCAGTGTCCGCCAGACTGCCGAGCGCGCCGGGCCTCCCGCTCCCCCGCGCCTCGCTCGGCCACGACGCGTTCCGACCATCCCAAATCCAAAAACCAAAACTTAACAGTTAACCCGTCGCGAGTGCATTATGACACTTGTCACATTAGTGAGCTAGCGGGCAGTGACAGTGTCCTATCTACAAATATAATATATATGCCGGTGTGTATGTGTTCACGTGTTGTGTAGTGTTAGCTTTGGGCCCGTGACGAAAAACATTCGTGGTGGCCAGCGGAGCCTTGCACCCGGGCTCGGGGCGAGCTTTCATGGCTCAGCCTAGGGTATGTACCACACCCAAGGACGTGAGTTTGACAGAATGCAGTAGGCACACACCTTGGAATGATCTTCCATTGTATCCCCTTCAATAGGCTCAAAATATTAGTGTCATATCTAGCTCTCAAGTTATGACTTCAAGTCACCGGTCATTGATAGATGAAAGCCTGCTGGCTTAGTATAGGATAAGATATTCAGCGGAATTCAACCTGCAAAGTTAGAAAAAGGTTAAGTCTAGGTCAAAATTCAACTTATTTAGTAGAGAATAAAGTGAATAATGGCATAATACATTCATAAATCGTATTATTTCCCATTAAACATACCTACTTCACTATCAATAAACAACATGCTCTACCAATAATTTATAGACTAATAAAATCAGTGTCATATACACAAAAAAGGCATATGTCAAAAGCAACCTGCATCATTTAAGGGTTAAATCCTTCTGTTATAGGATACCACCAAACTAAAGAGAGATTTTTGTTTTTAAATACACTAATAGCGTGTATCATAAATTATATATCTTGATAGGTATGTAGAGACAAAGTAAATAAGAATATTAAGCATATATCAAACTTAGAGGTCGTTTTTAAATCACAGTGCCGTGAAAAAACGCCATAAGTCAAAATAATCGTTTATTGTGCCTACCTATTGTTAGACAGCTGAGTATAGCATAGAGTTAGAAGAAAATGCTTTAAAATGTAAATGAACGTAGGCACTGTTAGTGTTATATAATTTACTTTTAATAAACAATTACTTAAAGACGACAAAAGTAATATATATATCAAAATAAAACAGTAGTAACCCGGTTCTAGTATAAAATAGGCCAAAAATGACAATAAGTAATTATTTGAAATCTTTAGTTACAATCAAATACATTGTAAGTTATAACAAACCAATGAGGCAGGTAAGTACAAACACTGTGGATCGATCAGTCTTAAATCTGGGCCCGCCCTTTAGTGATTTCAAAAATCAAAAATCTGACAAGTTAAGATATCAGTGAAGTGTGTCCACAGCGATATATCACTGTGTTTAGTCACAGGGGAGCTGTTTTAACAAGTTGGACGCGTTTAGAATATATTATAGTGTTTTAGAATGCGCGGCGGAACCGCCGACGCGTTACCGGGCGTTAATGAAAACGAAACGAACGCTTTACGGCAGTAAAAGCTTAGATAATGCTTATGTAACAATATAACCTGTCCTTCGGGTTGGAAAAATTAATAAATGAACAGTTTCTTGAACTGAATTAAATCATATATGCCGCAGGCATGCAATAAATTGAACTCACCTATAGATGTATTATAGAGGTAGGTAGAGTTCAAAGATAGATAGTTATATGTTAACACGAGTTTAGTTGTTTAGTTGAAAACCTCATTGGTCTATACTCTATATGGAATAAAATAGAATTATACCTACTTATATATAATAAGTGAAATAAAGAAGTAGGTATGCATAAAAAATAAGATTCTCATAGGTATTTCAGCCAATCCAAACGACTAAGTGGACACTTAGGTATAGAGATCTAAAAGCCTGTTGCTGTCACTGAACCCACTCAGTGACATTAAATGCATTGGCTTCAGATAATTCGAACTTGAAAAAAAGGGAATGATATGTAAATCATTTATTCAAAAACTAGATGATGCCCGTGACTTCGTCCGCGTGGATAAAGGTTTTTTGATTCCTGCGGGAACTCATGAATTTTCTGAGATAAAAAGTATGTCCTATGTCCTCAACCTATCTTTGTACCAAATTTCATCAAAATCGGTTGACCAGATGGGCTGTGAAAGCGTAGCAGACAGACAGAGAGACACACTTTCGCATTTATAATATTAGTAGGTATGGATGTGACAACTTCCACTTTACGTGGCTTCTTGTGACAACGACCTACTTGGTAAGAATAAAAGATACCTATTTTATTTAACTAAGAGCTTGCTCAACACCATATTATTATTAAACTGAAAATGTAACTAAAAACAATAAATAACAAAAACAATGACTTATCATTTTAAAATTGTTACAAATTTGGAATTGTGACCTTTTAACTTTTCACCATTGGGCTCTAAATGTAGTGAAATAAAAAGCAAAAAATTTAAAAATATATTTTTTAATTGTTGCAACTGAGTCACGGCGTAGCTTCCTATTAACCGACTTCCAAAAAAGGAGGAGGTTCTAAATTCGGCACGTATTTTTTTTTAAATTATAGTTACAAAAGCGAGCAAACTTTGTAAGCGAATCAGAATGGGTTTTGTGCATTTGTATCGGACACCTGATGGCGCAGTTTGTTGAAATGTGTCTAACAATAAATGAGATAAAATGGCGTCCCGCGGGGAGGCTATTGTGGACTGCTCTTATGGGATAGGGATCGGGACGGTACGTAGGTAAAGCCATCCGGGCCAAAATAGCTAAGCCAAATAATGTCAATTTTGAGTTGTAACACTTTATGATTGTCTCCTTCTTGACATATGAATCAAACAAAAGCGACTATTTTTAAGACAAAACTTTTACAGTTCGAAATCTTAAATATAATGGCTATATAAATACATAGTGAAGAATACATAGTGGCTTCCGTCGGATAAATGATTTGGGACCGCTCTCGTAGGATTGGGATATGAGGTGGTGACGAAAACAAGATAGGTCAAAGATTGGGTTAATTTTGAATCGTTATTGCTTTTCACGCAAATGAATGGTATGCTCCAAATTTCATCAAATCGGGATACTAAAAAGTTCTCGGATAAAATTGCCAAAGCAAGATTATCCGAGAACTTTGTAATTATGTACTTAAAACACTTTTCTTTAAAACTGCCTTTGAAAAAATGTGTTTTTTATAGATTGTAGATTTTGAGCGAAGCCATTTACCCATTAGGTACATACTATACATATGTTTAATAAACACCAGAAAAATTAAAGTTACACGTTCTTCCAAATAAAATAAAATCAAGAGGTTTGATTATAATTAAAAAAGTAGGCGGGCTTTTGTATTGTATTTTCAATGTTTGACTTCCACGTTTCTCACTCAAGTCTCGAATCTTACATTTTGCACTTAGCTGCGTTTTGAACATCCGTAGGTAAAGTTACAAGCGGCTTTAGACGCACGGTTGGGCACAAAAGGGCCTATCTCGGAAACCAACAATAAAATTCAATTGACAATGAAAAGAAAAAACTTAGTTCGCGCCACAAAGAACCCTAACGGAACACTCGGGGACGACTTTCTAAAAGATTTAGGGTTGTATTGTTTTTGTTTGGCCAGGTATATGTCGAATTTAATCCGTCCCTTTCAATGCTAGTTATTTGAGATTTTTTATCTCTTGGGATGAAATAAAAGTAAAATCGTCACAAAATATATGACAACCATAAATAATTATGCTAGAGCCATCAGTATACTTAGCTACTATACTTCTTATAATAATAAATATCTCCATTGAAAAAAATCTTGCCTCCAAATATGCTTGAATGCTGTATTAGAGTTATATTCCAACGTAAATATTATCATATTTTTCCACATTTACTTGTACCTATTGTAAATGTAAATTTTTAGAGTATATTTTAATGTAATAACTAATAAGTACTCCACGTAGGTACAGTGTCATATAATTTGATATACTGTCATACTCTATTATAATTAAAATAATTCAGTATGTAGAGTTACGTTATTTCAAATTTAAACACATTTATATTAAAAACCTTCCTTTGGCAGGTGTATCAAATTAAAAACAAACTTAGTAATAGGTGTAAGTACCTATTATAAAATATAAAAATAATGACGTAATACCTAACTACTCACATAATGCACTTGTGAAAACTTGCTTAACCGAGTAAGTAAATCATTATAATATGTCGAATATGCGTAAACTTAATATGAATTAAGTTATTTTTAAACATAATTAAATGCTTACCTTCTTAAGTCATAACGTACCTACCTACCTAGTTAAAGAAAAAATCAGTTAACGTTTATTATCTACTTAAACTTTAGGAAAATAAAGAAAGAAACGTACTTAAATATAGTTCTTATTGCTGAATAGATACCTACTTAGGTTTTGTTAGGTTATTAACCTTCTAGTATAAATTATGTAAGAATGTATTTTAGTCAGAAAAACTAATACAGTAGTAACACAACTATAATGAGTATTAAGTAGCCGTCTTGGTTACGCAGCTACAGATTTTAATTTTATTATTAAAATCGACTTAGAATAGCTTCGTATGGCCTGAACTCCTGAGGACCTGAAAAGATAATTACCTAGGTACCTATATCAAAAGTTAAATTAATAGACCTACCTTTAATATGTCATCAAATTTCTAACATACAGTATTATAGACTTAACAGTGTTATTAGTTATTAGATACGTTATCAGGAAATTACAAAAAAATTGGCTGATGTGTTACACAAATAAACACGGCAACTGGCAAGTAGGATTATCAAAATGAAATAAAATAGTTAACCGATGATTTCGTACGTAATAATCTACACCGTTACATGTTTATAGATAAGCAGATTAAGAATAAAGTAGCTGGTTGTGATAATTATATTTGTATAATGGGTGATAGGCGCATTTTTGTGATTTGATGTAGGTAACTTTGGTTTGCCGTCGGGAAAGATGCACTAAACGCATCGGACGCGGGTGCATCGAATGCAGTCGTATCGTAAACGTTATTTGCTTAGAGCAAATAAGACTCTATTTATCGTAAATAAAAATAATTCTCGGTTTTTATAGGTCAGATAATTTTTTGCAATAATGCAAAAAATTATCTGACCTATAAAAGACAGAAAAATGACTTATTGAAAAGACTTATTAAAAGAAAAATGACTTATTGAAAAGAAAAAATAATTATTATCAAATATTTTGAGTTAGAAGCTGATGATATTGTTTTGCTTTACAATTTACATAAGATTTCTTATTGTAACTCCTTATTTCTAATGGATGTTGAAATAAGGTTAAAATCATTATTTTAACGCTTTACATAAGGTTAGATAGGTAAGTAGCTGATAGAAAGATACAATTTTCTGAAATAAAGTATTTAAAACCGACCGTGTAGACTGACTAGGGGCTACTGCCATACCCATCATTACTTACCATCAGGTGAGATCGCAGTCAAGGGCTTACTTTTAGTGGCGTAAAACTAAAAACAATACAGAAAAATAAAAATACAATATCACTTAAAAAAATAAACAGTAGTAGGTACACTATAAGCAATCGAGTAGATAGGTAGGTATTTTTTATATTCTTAGGCAAAAGCCACGCCTCTGGTGCCTTCAAAATATTACGGACATACCTAGGTCTTCAAGTAACTTCATTCAGTCTTACGCTGAGTTGCACGAAACAATTTTATAAATTTAAGTGTTGATTAAACTAATTTAATGACAAGACTTCATACAATTCTTGCGATTAAATGAGTTTAACTGCCGCTTAAATTTTTGAATTTGCTTCGTGCAACTCAGCGTTAATCTGATAAGGCCTAAGCCATTAAGATATTACAATCAGGTTAGAGAACAAACAACATCTAATATGACCCACAGTTGGCCGCGTCTGTAACCTTTTAGCTATACCTACTTAATATTTCATAGATTTTTTTACAACTGTAATTTCTAGATGATTTACCTCCCTATTTCAAAAAAAAAAAAATTATCGCTTACATTATATATTCTAAGAATCCGAACTACACCCCAGGTTTTTGTACGCAAATACTTACAATAATATTAGTAACTGTAAAAAGTGGCATTTTATGAGTTACATTATTCTTCCTTATGTTAAAAATTAAAAAATGTATGTAGTTTTCTTTCTCTATATTTTAATTAGTAAATACGATGCTTAAATGCGAATAAAATTCCTTAAAATCTCTTTGAAAACTCGAAATGTTCTTAATTACATAACGCTGTTAATACGTGCATAAATTTTAAGTAACGCAAGATGAAATTAACATAAATTTTAATTTTAATCGACACGATGACCTAGCGCTGTTCTTAGATTCAATATAATCCTAATAATTTCACACAATGTGAAGATTGACGTAGTAGAATCATTAAGTATTATAATTATATACAAAAGTTCGGTGTGTATTTAATGTAACATTTAGGTTTAATGGTAATTTATTTTTACATAAAAATTATCATTTTGTTTGACGCTTGACCGCAGCTGTAATTTTACGTGTAACTAAGTACATTACGTCAGTAAATTCATTACTTTTGTAACAGAAATAGAAATTACGTAAATAAATTACTTATTTAATGCAAGAAATGTGCCGTTATATTAAAATGCAAAACTGTCTTTTTACTAACTCTAATAAAAAGACAGTTTTGCATAAAATAACTCCTCAATTTTCCGGGATAAAAAAGTAGCCTTTGTCCTTGTAATCTGTCGATAAAATCGATTAAGTAGTTAGGCCTTGAAAGCTGTAGCAGACAGACAGACACACTTTCGCATTTATAATATTAGTATGGATTCTGTCTGTTTTTAAATTTTTCGATGGTAGCCTGAATTAAAATATGATTAAAACGAATAAGCAAATATCATACTATATACAGTAACTTAAAGCTTAATAACCTACTTATTTTATTAAAGTATCATCTTTTGAAATATTGTGCCCAACTGGATTTCATACTCATTTACATTAACCTGAACAAAAACGTCCATGAAATAGTAAGTTAAAATGATTATATTATTAGATTAAAGAGAGCTACTTTTACGGCCGCATAATATATTAAAATAACACCGATTCGAAAGATTAAATCATGTTATAACCATGTATGTGTAATAAACTAAGAAATAATAAATCGGGTAGGATTTTAGGCTGAGACGATAAACTTTTGATAATCGAAACTATGTACTACAAGATACAAGATACATATTTTTAACCGACTTCCAATAGGAGGAGGTTCTCAATTTGGCGCGTATGTTTTTTTAAACAAACAATCGCAATATGGATGCTTTGGAAGAAAAAACATAGTTTTTTTTAATAGCCGGTAAGGTTGGAAACATGTACCTTCTAACTATATTTAGAAAAAAGTAATAACGGCTTTGAGTACGTACTTCCTCCGTTTAAGAAGTCGGTTAAAAGATGTATTTTGCTTTTTGGTTTTACCTAGTGTTTACTGAAATATTTTAATATTGGTTAGCTTCATAGATCAAACAGTAAAAAATGTTTGAGAGTAAGGATTTAGGGACCAAATTGATTTTGAAAACAAATTTATAATATTTGGTTTACTTAACATAAAAATATTTGGCATAAACGTAATACATTATATTAAAATTTATAGCCATGAAGGGTACAAATAATAATGTAATCTAACGTACCTAACTACTTATATAATATTTTTATTATTTTTAATATAATTTTATGAATATATTCATGGAACTTTCCTTGTTTTATTTTTCCTCATGGAAAAATTTAAATACGTTTCCGGTTTCTGTCATAAAAAATGTTATTAATTGTAACATTTTTTAATGGCTCTAGGTAAACGGAAATTTAAAAAGGTAAAAAAGACAAGTCATCACATTTAAAAAATATCTAAGTACTTAAATAATTTATTAAAATTTACTTGTTATGTCTAAATGCAAATTTTGCACTTAAGCAGTTACCTAGTTCGAAGGTTTTTTCAAAATAAAGTAATAAATATTTTAAATTTTATTATATTATATTAATGAATTATTGCTGTATTTAAATGACCACGGTTGGTTCATGTTTGGTTAAAAATTACGTTGGACAAGAAAAACAAACTGAACTCACTGCTCTAGATTCCAGCATTTTATTTAAACTTTATTTTTCACATAGCTTTGAGTTCTTGATTCTAGCTCTTTCAAGGCTTGTGTTGCCATAGTGCGTTTAAATTATACGACAGCAAAACAACCGAAAATTGCCCCACGTAATTATATTTGCATAAGACTTGTCCGAATATTGTAACACGAGAGTGTATCATAAAGTTTACGATACATATTCCGATAACAGTATCAATTCCGCAACTATTAGATGATAATACGTTACGCTGGCCCACAAAAATATTAAATGAGTGTCGATATCGGGCCATGGTGGTTTTTATCGATTTATATTGGTCATATATCTTGTTTTTTTTGGAATCAAGTGCCGGGTAAGCATTTTCTTTAGCCATCATGATTAGAATGAATAGAATCTTATCTTTTCATATAGCACGGTTTTCTTGATATAGTTATGAAATCAAAATCGATCTAACCTTGAATCCAACTGGGATTAATTGCTTGAAATACCTATGCAAAAAAAAGTAAGTAGTAAAAAAAAGTAAGTAGTAAAAAAAGTAAGTATAGTATCAAATAAACGTTGTTCTAGGAAAAGGATGTAGGCGATATCATTAATATTCGTATTAAAGAATCTTTTAACCGCGTTTTAATTATTGAAGTGAAACTTCAATAATGAAATTGTGAAATGAATTCTGAAAAAAAGAGACAGCAAAAAGAAACAAACGTTAATAGAATTTAGCCTGCGAGAGAATGTGATAGAATACAACATGATGCTCGTAGGCTACTTTTCTAAAGTTTTACTTTTGCCGTGTGTGAATTGCACACACCCACTTTTTTTCATAGCGAGAAAATAATTTTCTTTGTAGCCAATCTTATATGATTTTGTCGAGACGAAAAATCATAAAACTACATATTTCTGTTTGTCGTGACAGGTTGTTATTTATTAGCAAGACATGAAATCAAATTGCAAAACTAATGTACAAGACAAAAACGTATGTTTCTAATGTAAACGAAAAACTATGCGTCCTGATATGATTGCTGTCGCTATTATTTTTATTGAATTTAATTTATTGGTATCTCTTAGAAACATTAATTTAGGCAGTATTTAGATTTATACCTATTATACTTCGGCTATTATTTAAAAGTTTATTTATAAAAAAAGTAAACGCTTTTTTAAATTAAGTTCATAACTATAATTTTTACGGTAACATTTTAGTTTACTAGTAGCTGTAGGTAAATTTTTTAAATTGTCTTATGTAGATAAGTACCTAAACTAAATCTTTATTATGCATGTATCGAGTCTGGCATTGCCATGTGTGAATTAAATTTGTTATTTAATTATTCCCAGCAGTAAGATAATACCGTAACATTGAACCGGTGAATTCATTCACATTTACCGATAAAACAACTTTTTAACTGTTAAATTCTGTTACAATAATTGTTGTTGCGAGAGATAAGTAGGTAGGTATAATACGCGTAGGTACTTTTTTAAATTTTAAGTCTGGTAACATCAAAGACGTTCAAGTTTTACCTGTAGGTAAAGCTTGTTCAGGAAGTCTTGTAGATAATAAAGTAATGAAGTACACCCATATATAACGTGAAACGCTTGTTTTTTGAATGATAACGTATCATTCATTCAAACATTTTTTGTCATGTAGTAGGTATAGGCGGGTAATGAAAACACTCCTTAATGATAATAATACTTACCTAATTTAAAATTACGTAGCTATAATAATATTATATCTGTAGTAAAATCGCGATAAATCATTTTTATTTTCAGTACAACTCACTTCGACATTCAGAAAATAAATTTTACATCCGCTTATAATTTTTCGTTACCCAAAGTTACCCCGATTAATTAATATTGTAGAGAAAAAGAAATAAATTCAAAGTTAAAAGACGTTCGGATATACTGACCATGTTTTTCTAACACGAACGAGCGCGCCTATCTGTTTTTTAATTTCAAACTTGGAACTCCATTTGTGTAACAGATAAATAACACTTAAAATGGTCATCGCCTCCTAGGTGACCAGATAAATTAGGGTTTGATGTATTATATAACAGAATATACGTAGAATGATATATTAAATATTAATAAAAGACAACCGGCGGGACCGGTCTGAGGACATTACGTTTTTAATGCGATGTGGTGATTAGAAATAGCTATTTTTCAAAGCCGGATTATAGCGGGTTAGAAAATGGTCACCGACTTTCCGGTACGTCACAATTTTTTCTCCGTGGGAGTAGATTATAAATACTATTAGTTTGAAGGTATTAAAGTATCTAAATCTAAAGTTTTTGTGATTATTTTTAATGGCATCTGTGGGAGAAAATAGTTTAATCAAAATTCCAATCCTTAGGGTAGAGCGACAACACGAGTTTTTTAATTTGAAGTAAGGCAAAGGTCGTGTTTTTGCCAATGGATTATTATTATTTTTTAAATTTATTTATATTATTAAAATCTAGTGATTATTACTTTTAACAGCATTGGCAGTAGAAAATAGTTCAATCATAACATAATCAATATTCCATGTTTCCGAGATTTTTCAAGCTTTAAATTTAAATTAAGACGAAGATTATGTTTTGTTAATGGATTATAAATACATATTATTGGTATATGTCTAACTCTATAAATTTTAATGATCATTTTGACGGTATTTTTTGTTCGAGAACTATGTTTAATCTAAATTCCACGCTTTTGGGCAGAGTGTCAAGCTTTTTTACTTGGATTATTTTGCCAATCTCACGTCGAAGAGTATGCGGCACTAGATATTTTAAATTTAATTAGAAATTTAACGGCGTGCCAATACAGATAAAAATTAATAAGCAAGTACCATAAGCAAAACCATTGTGATGGAGTGATGTTAGAAAGCGGGGCTCTAAGCAAAAGGGATATTGATTCAAGACCTCGTTAGAGGTGCACTGATAAAAAAGTTAAAAGTACACAGCTATATTAATTATAATTAATTTATCTATGACTTTGTACTTTTAACTTTCGCAGTGAGACATTTACACAATAAAATTTCATCAAAATATTTAACGTCACAAAACGTAGATATTTCGTAAGTTCATGATTTGTGATGATTTTCATTCGTAATGGGCACCTTTCTGTTTTTATGTAAAAATTGGCTTATTCAAAATTTTTTTACTGCAGTTAAATAATAAGAAATTTAAGTATTGCACTGTACATAATTTTTATTATATGTATGTTGTTAAATAAACCCGTCGGTCCTTCTATCCTATGAGAGATTTTGATGCTTTGATATATATATTATAGGTAAGCTATTGGAGAAAAGCAATATTTTTTCCTGTTAATCTAAAATGCATTATTTTAACTCTTACGTCTCCTGTAAAGCTTTTTTATATATAATACTTGTTCAGTTATCAAGCCATAAAATTCTGGTTTATGATTTATCGCCCATCTAAGATAGTTGCGGCGTTTCAACTTCGCGGGTTAGGTCGGTTTTACGAACCGAGTGCGCTAAGTGTTGGCTTTATGTTTGAGTGTTCTAAGATCAATTATTATTTATTTGTTATAAAGTTTCTAATAGGCACTAAAGATTTTATATTGCTAACTAAAACCACTACCTACTGCTGAACTGATATTCACGCAATTTGGTACCGACAAATCAGGCATTGCTATCTATATTGCTATTTCCACGAAATTCTAAAAAAAACATTTTTCGAAGTCGCGGGCAACAGCTTAGTATTTCTCAAATAAAGCTTATATTATATTATATAATCTAATGTTATGCCGAGGGCCGACGCTAGACAAAAATCTATTCGGTTCGGTCCGATGACCGCCGCTACAGACGCTCCCACTGATTTGTTATTTAAATTTAGAACATTCCATTTTTGAATTGAGATTCTCGCAATTTTCGGATATATAAATAAATCATGGATATATTTCGCGATGCCTATTGTATGGGCTCAGATGGACACATAATTTTGAAAATATTATTGTACAAATATCCATAAGCCCACAGCCTAGTGAACGAAGTCCATTGCCCAATTATTCCAATTCCAAAAAATAAGATATAGTGATGTTAGGTTTTGTATTTACTACTAAGTATAGGATATGAGACGACTTTACTGAAACAAAAATGACACTCGCATTTCTTGTCTCTAAAACATTTATATTAAAATCTATCTTTCCATGATATTGTTATACATGAGTAATGAATATTGTAGATAGATTTTGAAGCAGCTATGTATAGGTATTATTAAAGAAAACTAACCACCTAGTTCCTACAAAAAATATATTATGTTATTTACTTGTAACTTAAACTCGGAGATATAAAAAGAAATGACAAACTGAGTTTTGACTGTCAGTACCTGAAACCATTGTCATATGGTGCACTTGCTGACAAATCAGCTGTCTTAGATAAGGTCTTAGCATCGGGTTTTAGGATTAGGTAGTTTTATAATTACTAACATTAGGCTATTGTTTTGTTACTAACAAAATTTATGATTTTAAATGGTCGAAATAAATGATTTTTATTTTATTTATTTACTAAACCACAAAATCTGGAATAGAATACCTACGTAGGGCTTAATTATGTTTCTATGAGCAGTAAAACAAAGCAAAAAAAAACAAGAAAGAATCAACGACCAATCAGTCGCACGATACGTCACCAGTGGGCATCTCTAGTATCATGACACCTCTCTATGTAGACGTAGGGGTCTGACAATAGCTCCATCCACGTTATTCATTATGCCGGGCACATTGTTTTATTCACGGCGCGTTCCTTTTTCAATTTGAATAACGTTGTTCATTTTCGAATTGGCTCTTTTTAAGTTTGTAGACCCGCTTTAATTGCGCACTTTGGATTCAACACTAATTCGCGAGATCGCTAATTTGGGGGTTTATTGTGTAACCGATGCTTAAAAGGACACTGCCGCTGAATTCGTGATTGAGTATAGCCCGTGTCGCGAAAGAAGTCCCCTAGAGGAGGCGCTAGTAGTCGCATGTTTATGCAATTTTTGTATAGGAAATGTGTTAGTTCCATTAATTGCCACGGGACTTCTTTCGTGACACGGATTATAGCATAATAATCGCCAATATTGTTCCTGTGGCGTCGATCTTCCTTTGTCATTTGAATTTAGGTACGTATACTGAATATAATAAATCATGGAAGTTAGTGCTGGAATAAATCTTGATTAACGATTTTTTGTATTGATTGCTAGAAATTTGTCTGTCGAACAAAAATGTCTGTCTATAATGTCTGGACAATAGCCTGTCTATCCTTAGACAGACATAATATTATCAATATTCACATTGACTTTGAGTCTTTCTCTATAGAAATGCCATGTATAGTATAATAATATTATTAATTACATAAAATATAAATCCATGGCATATTTTATGTAATTACTAGCTGATGACCGCGACTTCGTCCGCGTGGATTGAGGGAACCATCCCGCGGGAACTTTAATTTTCCTGGATAAAAAGTAGCATATGTGTTACTTGCAAATGCCCGCGACTTCGTACGCGTGGATCGAGGTTTTGTGGTTCCCGCGGGAACTCTTTAATTTTCCGGGATTAAAAGTAGCCTATGTGCTATTCCAGGCTATAATATCTATCTCTGTGCCAAATTTCAGCCAGATCCGTTAAGCTGTTGGGGCGTGACTGAGTAACAAACATCCATACATCCATACATCCATCCAAACTTTCGCATTTATAATATTAGTAAGATTCCAGACTATAATCTATCTCTGTGCAAAATTTCATCCAGATCCGTTCAGACATTCTGGCGTGATTGAGTAACAAATATCCATCCATCCATACATCTAAACTTTCCCATTTATAATATTAAGTATAGAAGTATAGATAAATAGCATATTTTAGGTATGTATACTCATATTTTTATATATCGATTCGATTCGACTCTCTCAGTGTTTATCGAACTAAAAACTTACATCGACTTGCTGAAATTGTCATGAAACTTTTTATGGCAAACAAATACCGTAATGTCTATAATATAATTATGATCACACTCTAAAGTTTGTCGGGATCATCCGGGAAATATTAGTTTATGTGGGGTATATAACTTACCTTAGTTGACTAAACACTTCATAACTGGAAACTTACTTAGGTATAACACGAAAAGCGGGTAAAGTTAATAATGTCAAGCTATAATTTTGGTTGATATTAGTTGTAACGCTGTTGATTACTGAAAAAAGAAAAATTAAAAAAAAAAATCGTAGCATTTCCTAGACTTGTCCAACGCAACATGGTAGGTATCAAGTGTTAGTAGTGTGATTCGAGTTTCGACTTTACTCCGAGTTTGTTTTGCTGTCCTTTATAACCACTATTTTATACTCATTGGATATATAAATTTTTATATTAGGGTACTAGATAAATCCCGCGGCTTCGTCCGCGTGGACTAAGTTTTTCGATTCCTGCGGGAACTCCTTAATCTTCCGGGATATAACCTATCCCTGTACCAAATTTCATCAAAATCGTTTGAATAGGTGGGATGTGACAGCGTAGCATATAGACAGACACACGTTCGCATTTATAATAATTAGTATGGATGATAAAAGTATTTAGGCTGAATCATCACTTACCATTAGGTGTAATTGCAGTAAAACGCCTATATAGCTGAAAAAATATTTAAACATATTAGCTAACTAAGTAGCTATTTCATGTCATGTTACTTCTTTCGCTGATCAAACACCGCCGATGTAAGTTGTTTATCGTCCATCAACAAATCCACGACTGCCGGAACGGTATAATTCCTTCTAATACGCTGTCGGGATCTGTATACATTAAACAATATTAATTGAAGCGAAGTGAATCAGCACTTCACTAGTTCGAAGGGTTGCAAGGACAATGCCTCTCCATAGTTACCAACAACACTAGCGATTGTAGGCCGTTTGCGGGACCACGCGAATAAAAAAAGAGCGTTCTATTTATATTTTTGAAAAAAGAATATACGAACTTTTGACGGAGATCTTTTTCGAATATCGTGTACTTTTTCGAACTCGATAACGAGGTTTGAAATTGGAACCACACTGTACTGCTAGTGCTATAGACAGTAGACTCCATATTAGCGCGGGGTTTTAGGTGACATTTCGAGGAAATATGGCCGCTGCATTTTCAGGTTCATTCTATTTTTATTTATTTATTTATGACTTACGATTCACACATTCTAGATATCTGTATATTGGAATACCGTCTAATAATATTGAAAGGAATTTAAATAAATACTAATATTAACAAAATTGTTAGTTGATTAACTAGATAATTTATAGTGTTAAAAACGATACGAGTATTGTTAATTTGGTGTTAAAGAGTTTAAATCTTGATTAATTTGTATTTTTTTAATCACAGACAGGGGAAAATTATTTCTACCTACTTACCTGATATTAAAATAAATGAGTTTTAAATAAAACTACTCAAAAACACTTCTTTTTGTATTTGTATTTTTCTTTTAGTTGAGACAGCATTATTATAAATCTTATAACAACTTGTTTTGCCAATTAATACACTCTAAATACCGGTACGAGTATTGTTGATTTGGTATTAAAGAGTTTTATCTTGATTTATTTGTTTTTTTTTTCTCCGGATCAAGAGGATTGGGCTCCGGCGACCGGCGGGACTCGTTCTTGCCAATAATTTGGTCATCGCCCTGCCGGGGGACGCGACACAACGGCATCAACTGAAAATTGAATAATATGAATGACAAAATGCTTTCGGAGTGCAATATAGATCTATTTTTCTAACAATTCACCAGTTGTTGTTGTTTCTCATTTTGTCCCCTTTCGGGACAAGCAAAGACAAGGGCGTAGCCAGGATTTTATATAGAGGGGGGCAGATAAAGAAAATTCTACACTATACTTTTTTTTGTATCTCACTATACTACTATACTCTATCTCTTTTAGTAGTGGAGGTCGGAAGTGAAGGAAAAAATTAAAAACACAATATAATATAACAATCACAATAATAACTTGACCAGTAATCGGCGCGGTTCTTCACAAAATTTGTTTACAACTTCTCTCAAAATCTCTTCTTTTTTTCTTTGACAATTTTCCTGTGTACGCTTAACATGCATAGCCCGTTTAAACGGTTTTCGGCCATCGTAGACCTCAGCCACGTTTTGACACATCGCAGGGGAGAAAAAGACCTTCTTGTTGTACACTGTTGTGCCAATGAAATAAGGATGGCTTTTTTAGTTGCTAGGAAGAAAGTGTCTGCCTCCTTTAATACGTCAGTAAAATCTAACTTTTCTAGATCTTCTCTTTCCATTCCTTTATCCTTCCATAGTTTGTACCATAATTCTACTTCATGTTCAAAAAGAGGAAGATCGTAGTATTGATAGAAATCTTGCGATTTTTCTTTAAAATCAAACAGCGACATATTTAGCATTGAACTGGGATGTATAGACATTAGGCTAAAAGCAGGTAAATGTTCATTAGAAAAAACGCTGTTCGAGTGCGGATATCAGCGAATCTAAATAAGGAATGATAACTGACCGCTTCCAAAAATCGCATACACTCTCAGTTGGGTGATTGGACCGATGTTGTTGGTGACATGCAACACGCGGGATTTGCAAATCAGTGCCAATGGCAGTTGCAGTTCTAATTGAAACGTCTTAATTATTCTCTCTCTGTCTGCGTTGCTGCGATGATCTTTAATAACGGAATAATGTGTAGGGGGGGGGGGGGGGGGGCAGCTGCCCCCCCCTGCTCGTACCTCGCTACACCCTTGGGCAAAGATCTAAGTCCATACAGCCTATTCAGTCGCAAATTCACCAGTAATCTTTATGTTGAAAATACGATTAGTACTAATGTCTTTATTTTTAGTCTTAAAAGTACATATTAGAAATTAAAAGTGAAATTAAAAAACAGAAAATAATTAGTGTGCAAAGGCGGTCTTATTACTAAGAGATTCAACATTATTAAGCGCGTATTACCTACACTGCATGATAGTTCTCAAGTGTCATACATTTTATTGATAGTGTGTGAGTTAAACATTGTCATTTTATTACACAATAAATGAAATAGTGAAGAAAAGGGAGTTGAATGTCCAAAAATAAAAACACCAAAGCAATGCCCGACTTTAGCGCAAGAAAAGTATTAAAAGAGTATTGTCGTTTAATTTAATTTAATTATCCTAGCAAAAACTAGACAAGCGATTAAAAAATAAACATCCCAGCACAGTGACCGTTGAAATTTAATAAAATCCAAAGTTAAATTCATTGCGCTCCGTTTAGAAAGGCGTCCATCACAGAATTTGAAGTTAAATAGTCAATCACGAATGTCGGTGTAGCTAATCTTGCATTCAAGCACACAATAGAGGTAACGAACGGACGAACGGACAGACGCGGTAACAAGATGCGCGTGGGCGGCTTTATGTCAACGTTATTTATGACGGGACACCGCGCTTTCATTTTTTCGTAGTTGGCAACACTGCTCGGAGCTTAATTCAGTAAAATTAGTCGGATCACCCTGGTGTATTCGAAATTCGAATGATCCGAACGCACTTATCGCCTCCAGAGCCGAAAGCCACATAAATTTATCCAACTTAATTCAGTGACAAGAAAATCCTTTAAGTAGATACTTATTTTATGTATTTTAATAAAAGCAAAAACGTAGACGGCCGTCGCGTCGAGAGGAAATCGTTATCTTAACGACGGCATATTTACGTAAAATCTGACTAAGAGAGTCTGAATCTGTCCCTTGGAGTGCAGCAGACGATAAGAGGGCGAGCGGTATCTGTAGTCGGTTCATATGCCAGCTATTGACCCCGATGTTTACAATACTCCTCGATGGAATTGCGCAGAAAACACGATAAACCCAAGACTAGCCGATATCAATTTGTGAACCGAATCGCGGGCCGGGGGTTAACGGTCTGTTAAATTAATTTCGAGAACATAAATAATGTACGAGACACCCGCGGAACTGATAAAAACGGGTGTGGAACGCGAAAAACGACTCGCGATTCAATTGAAATCAGCTGATCCCGGAGGCCCAATTGTCTAAGCAAATCGTGATCGTTTGACAGCTTAAAACGTATTGCGAACTGTTTAAGGAGTACACGGATTTTAACTGGCAAGCATCTATGAACTTCATAAATATGCCCGAATTATACATTTGACAAACGTTTTACCATTACGATTTTTCTTTACAATTCGGTTTGTTCAGGGTGCTGATTCTGATCCAGCCCCCCGATTGTGTAAGGAAATCGTAATCGTTTGTCAAACGGATAATACGACCTGTTTAAGAAGTTCATAGATGCCTGCACGTCAAAAAGCGTGTATGAACTCCCTAAACCGTACGAGTAATACTTTTTAAGCTGTCAAATGATTACGATTTGCTTATGCAATTGGGCTTCTGAATGATGAAATGAAATACTCTGAAATAGAAATACTCTCGTAGCTTTAGTTTTCAGATAGGTGTACCGTAGTTAATTATCACCATCACGTCTTATCCTTTGTAAACATGACGTTCAGAAGGTATACTGTATGTAGGTACCAATTTTGAATAAATATACTCAGAGTTTACGTCTGAATGATGAAGAATACTCGTCGTTCTTTATATGAGCCAGTAGGGCCTCAGCCGAAGGTCACAGTGGTCTGCAGGCACCCGCTTGGAAACTCGCAACGTTTCAATATCCATCCCGTGAGCTGGAGTGTTTTTCTTGCGCGTTTATAAAAATAGCCGCATGAGCGATGTACGGCGCGGATTCGGTACATTCGCGAGCAGATTTATTGACCAAAACACCGCGGGGAAGCGTTAACGCCCGTTTTAAGGCCGCGGATGAAAGTTTTAGTTCCCTATACATTTTTAATTTGAACGATTTAAAAAAATGTGTGGGTGTGCAATTCACACACGGCAGAAGTAAAACTTCAAAAAAGTAGCCTGCGAGAGAATGAGATAAATATAACTTGTATTCTATGTCATTATCTCGCAGGCTAAATCCTATTATGAATATATGTTTGTCTCTTTTTGGTGTCGCTTTTTCGTTTCATCGAATTTTCAAATCCCAACGATTCTAAAGAAGTCACTTCTAAAACCGAGCGCCGCCGTCGCCGCGCTTGTTATACTACTCGAACTTGACAATCGTCATTTCAAGCCATTGCCGGCTCACTAGTCGCTACTGAGCACAAGTCTCCTATAGGAATGAGAAAGGTTTGGGCATAGTCCAACACGCTGATCAAGGGCGGATTGGCAGACTTTATTGAGAACTCTCGGGCATGCAGGTTTCCTCACGATACTTTCCTTAGCAAGTGATATTTCGCAAAAGTTAGAGGTGCGAGCCTGGGGATCGAATCTCTGACCGCCTAAATAGGCCAGGGGTTGTTTAAACTTTAAACTACAAGGATATCAGAAGTGTGGAGTAGCAATTCTATAGATAGTACTAGGCTATTATCGCTACAGAAGAGTGGATATATGGTAATGAGATGAGGTAGGAGCATTGGAACGCCCGCGACGCACAAAACTTACACAAAAGTTACAGGAGCGTACCCTACCCGGGGATCGAGCCCCCGACCCGTGTGTCTAAGCTACAAGGCAAAAAGTGGAGTAGCTCGTGGTTATTCTAAAGTACCAGGCTATCATAGCTTCAGAAGAGTAGAGCCAGTACTCTACTAGGTAATTAGGTGAGGTAGGAGCGTCGGAACGCCCGCGCGATCGGTTTATTGACACGTGTTGGTGTCGCGTTGTCCCCATGCGGATGGGCAAATGGAATAATGGTCGTCTGGGCCCGCATCCGGCACCACAGTCGGATACGACTCTTGCGCTCTCTGGATACAATTTTTCAATTAAACCGACCAGACAGAAGATCCTAATAGGTGTCGTTAAGAAGTCGTGTGCCCGATTTTCGATGTGTCCCCCGTAACGAGGCCGTTTTATTAGTATTTATGGGATGAACAAACGCACCGAGAATTCTTCGCAGCATGAATGAAACGGAATTTATGGCTAGCGCCCGCTATAATGTTATTTCGCTGTTAAATTTAAGTGGCCGGTGTCAATGCGTCCGTCGCTAGCGCAGCGTATGCGTCTCAATTCGGCCGTATAGCAGGTAATATAAAAAGATTTTTCTAAGTTTTACGGTCGTATTACGTACGGGTCGAGTAGCGCTGTAAAATTCGATACGAGCGTCGCGGAAGGTAGGTATACATTTATGAGTATAACGATGCTTGATTTACCGCTATCAATTTGAAGGATACATAAAAGCACACCTCCAAAGATATCGGGCACTTTTTGTATCTTATTTATTATTTGGGATTAAATGCAAGAATCGTCCAGTGGGCTTACTGTCGTCGCTTAAAACAGTATTATTTTAACATAGAAGTTTTTTAAGACGTACCTTGACAGTCGAAGTCTCTATAACAAGGATTATGGTTCTGAAACGAGATAACAATATAAAATTAATACTGCTATAAGTGATGGTAGTAACTAGTAAGCCCCCAGTATCGGAGCGCAATGAATTTAATACCGGTTCGTATTATTAGTATTTAGGTATTGTGAACTATTCAAACACATTATTCACTGTTACGAATCGTTTCTGGTAGCCCCAGACATGTGAATGCTTTGCCAGATGACACCGACGTAGACAGCGCTAAGGGTATTTCGGTATGTTAGAAAGAGAGGGAGTCGCTTAAGGGTGGCGTTCGTCATGTCCCACCCCGTGTCGGGCACAAGTGACGGTTCTGTCTTCCCCAACCGTCTGTATTCGAAAACCTCGTCCCTTTCTTTTTTTTATACATACAAAGCTCCGAATTCCTTCGCTGTTACATATACCTAAAGGTATGTTTAGAAATATTTAAATGGCTTTCTGACCACAACATATTATGAGTTAGTCATATATAATTAGGTAGATATCACCACAAAACTGATTTCTTACTTCTAAGAATCTACTAATCCTAAAACTTTAATCGTAAAAAAGCGGGCGTATTCAGGCAAAAATTTAAATAAGTGTAGCGATTAATCCACTTTGGTTTAATTATCGCTACGGGGTTTAGAACTCATCAGAGTTTGACGGCATGACTTATGCCCTTAGTCCACGACAATGCGTAACCGACCGTCGAAATTTAATCATCTTCGTAAAGAATCAAATCCGAGAAACCATAAGGATCGCAAAAACCGGCCGGATCGAACGAACTTATTACTCAGTAAAGATTCCCAGCGAGAAAAAACCACAAGAATGTCATTTAAAAAAATTAAAACCTTACGATGTTTTATTTTTTTCGTTATGGCAACCCGAATGGACTAAAGGTTATCTCGGAGGAAAAAAGGCGGGACTGAGCGATTCCATTTTTAAAACGTATCATTTAATTTTGGAACCGGCTCTCAAGACGTCAAAAGGTAGTTATTACACATTTTCGAAATGTATAATGACTAGCTTTATTTTTAAGGGACAGCTTAGCGCCTTCGTAATTGTTCGCCTATGTTTATACTTTTAAAGGTCTTTTGTGATGTACACTTTGACTTCAGTCAGAAAAAAAGTACCTACATAAATAAGTGCCTAAAGTGTATCAATTATACTTTTAAAGGTCTTTTACGATGCACACTTTGATTTCAGTTAAAAAAAAGTTAATAAGTGTTTAAAGTGTATCGATGCGAGTGCGTTGATTAATAATTCAAATAAGTTTAAAATAATACAGTCTGGCTGGTACACGCTGGTTACAGAATTCTAATTACCCCTATTCCTTCATACGTGACGGTATGCGAGACGGCACTGACCTAAAATTTTATGGGAAAATATTTTTATCCGCCAAATTATCAAGTGTCATCCTTTAGTCTATGGCATAAGATCTGAAGTCGTCTATTTTAATGTTGGTAGGTATTATGTTTCATGAAAAACTCTACTCCACATGTAGTATCAAATGCATAGAATTAGGAATATTAATAGAACCCCAATAAAAATAAAAACTGAGTACATCGACATCTTATTCAATATTTGTTTATTAGCATCAGGGAGTGCGAGTGAAACGAAACATCTCTGTTTGTGTTTATTGGATTTTGAACTCGTCACTAAGTTCCAATTATCAAATAATACTTATAATACTGTCAATTTTGAACATACCCACCCTATTGCTGGTCAAACTGCTCGTTTCGTTCCGTAAACTTAATATTTGTTACCTTGGAAGAGGTAGCTGAAAATCTACCTTTTTGCTCCCACCCATCACTAGGAACCAATTTTGACCTCCCTGGCGCAGTGTTAAGCGCTGTTGTCTCGTCTTAACGTGCGGAGGTCCCGGGTTCGATCCCTGGCAGGGTCAATTTGGGTCATAGCTACCATCTTAGACTGCATCATCACTTACCATGAGATCGCAGTCAAGGGCTAACTTGTAGTGTAGTCTAGTTATTATTCTGTGGTGTAGTGCACAAAAAAAGGAAGATCCAAACTAGTGACAAAGTTCCCTTCTTTTATATTCCTAATAATTCTACGTGTCAAATGCCTTTATATGAATGACGTAAGAGGTGAGGCGAACTGTGTCATGTCGGTGACCGGCCAATAAGAGAATTATTCTCAATCTGTACAGTGGAGTACAAAAATGAAACGAAACAACATTCATCAGAATGTTGTTTCGTTTGTCTGTTATTTTGTTCTTATGTCCACATCGGTATTTTGGTTGGCATTGAGGATCACGGTTTAGTTCTCAGAACGGTTATATGTTTCATATTAGAGTGTACTTAGTATCTAAATTATTCATAATATTGTATCTAGAAAAATTATCATGTACAGTCGACGTTAAAAGTCCATATTGAATAAGCAAACAAGATGGCTTATTAGTAACAAAGTTACCCTCAAACTTACATAAACAATATTCATCTTGCAGGTTGACATTGTTAATAATTTTAAAGCAATAATCGAAGAAGTTTGAATAGTTATGGTTTGAACCTAATGTTGTTGATTTTACGGATGAGTGATTCAGATTATTATGATACCTAAACCTAAACCTATCATAAGAATCTGAATCACTCGAACTGTCGAACTCGAATAACAGCCTAGCCTTAAACTATTGAAGATTAAAAGCAGTGAGAATTCAAACTTCAGCAAAAACGTGTTTTTATAAATCATAATTTACCTAATACAAAATTTAAAAAAAAAAACCCTATTGTGACAACGATAAATTACTCGATTATTTTTGTGATTTAACCCCAATTTTCGATGACTGTTTAGCGAATGCTGACAGGCGAGAATAAAAAAAATTAGGTCCGTCATTTTAGCCTTGAGTGTTGTCAGTATTAAAAAATCCTACTCTTTTACTAGACCGACTATACCCGATGATGGCTGTATTTTTTTAAAGTTTTAAGTTTCTTATCGTTCATTGAACTACGCCATGGAATCGCAATTCGCAATAATCATAGGTACTTACTAATATTATAAATGCGAAAGTGTGTTCGTTTGTTGGTTCGTCCTTAAATCACCCCGCAACAGACCAACAGATTGACGTAATTTTATGCATAGGTGAGGACCTGGAGAGTAACATAGGCTACTTATCATCCCGGAAAATTAAGGAGTTTGCGTGGGAATAAAAAAAAACTTAAACCACGCGAACGACGTCGCGGGCATCAGCTAGTCAATTATAAAGACGCAATATGAAAACAGCACTCATTTGTTAAGAGGTAACCCGACGTTTAGGTACGCGTATATGGCAGTGTTATTTTTATTGGACCGTTTCCAATACAATGGCGTTCTGTGCGACGCCTTGCAAATAAACACGCCTTTATGCTATTTTACGACGCCAAAGCTCTAATATCACTGATTGTGGTGCAGATTTCTTAATGTAAACTGGAATGTACAGTGGAATTAACTGTTTTGAAAGTTGAGGCAAAATAAATAACTTATACTTACTCAAGTATAGGTATGGTAGATATGTAATTTTACAAAATATAGAGACTCTAAGTGTGTAGTGTTCCATTAAAGTTCTCGTTCGGTGACTTTGATGGAATCTTGTTTTTAAGTTAATGTAAATAATATGTACTAGAAATTAGAAATTAACAATATAGTTTTACTAGACGATGCCCGCGTCTTCGTCCGCGTGGACTTAGGTTTTTTGATTCCCGTGGGAACTCTTTAATCTTACGGGATAAAAAGTAGCCTTTCCTTGGGTATCAAACTATCCCTATACCAAATTTAATCAAAATCGGTTGAAGATATAATTATTTTTGATTCCCGCGGGAACTCTTGAATTTTCCGGCATAAAGCCCTATTTCCTATAGCCTATGTCCTTCCCCGGGATACATCATACCTACAACCTATCCCTGTGCCAAATTTCATCAAAATCAGTTGAACAGATGGGCCGTGAAAGCGTAGCTGACAGACAAACGGACAGACAGACACACTTTCGCATTTATAATATTAGTATAGATATATATAGATAATGATGCCTGCGACTACGACCTACGTCCGCGTTGATTAAGGTTTTTAAAAGCTCCACGCGTGCTCTTTGATTTTAGACTATAAAAGTAGCCTCTAGATGTCTAGAATAGTTGACAACCCTAATTCATTTGTAGGAAGCTTAAACTCAGTGTAACCGTCTTCAAAGTTAAGCCCTGGCCACATCGCTACGTCAATGCTTTTCATCCAGCGTCAGATGCGAGGAGATTACAGATTAATAGAGAGCTTATTTTGTCAACTCGCTGTATTGGTGTTTACTGTTTAAAATAACATTTGACATTTAACCAGCCATGTCGTTCGGTGCATCTGTGTAGATACGTCTTTATAATCCGCGTTAGGGTTTCCGCAGACGAGCTGCAGTTCGTGGTGTGTTTTTTGGTCACTATTAGTTCCCTTATAATTAGAGCCAAAATTAGGCATACCAGGCCAAGTAATCTTCTTCGATAAACAAATCTACTTATAATCCATATCCATACTAATATTATAAATGCGAAATTGTGTCTTTCTGTCTGTCTGCTACGCTTTAACGGCCTATCTGTTCAACCGATGTTGATGAAATTTGGGGCAAGGATAGGTTGTATTCCGGGGAGGACATAGGCTTATGAAATTTAATGAGTTCACACGGGACTAAAAAAAAAATTATTCCACGCGGACGAAGTCGCGGGCGTCATCTTATTGTATAATAATGTGCTCCTGACCGAATTTCGGCCACTGCGGCCAATCTCCATAGAGATTAGCCATCTATGCGGAAGATATAGTGTACATCTTTATGTGCAAACACAGGTGTTTTCTGCATTGCCTACCAAAATGTAAGATCCATTCAATGAGCTTACGTGCTATTTATTTACAAAAAAACCTATTGAAAGGTTCTAACTTAGTTACATGTTAAGTAATAGGATGTTATGTTGCAGTAATGTAGTACAAATGATAGAGAAAATGTAATTGTCTATTTCCCCTGTACAATTGGCTTAATACCCAGGTTCCACCCCAGGTTACCTAGCATCAACCTAGTATTAACCCTGGAAAACGATGGGGTGGGAAGCATAACCTATAATTATTGTTATTCTTGTTTGTAGGTATAGATATTATGTGTTTTGTAAGTAATTCCACTAATATTTTTAATGCGAAAGTGTGTTTCGTTATTGGTCTGTTCTTAAGTCATGCAGTAGAGCAACGGATCGACCTGTTTTATACTAGAGAATGAAAAAGGCTACCGTTTTAGGCTTTTACCCCGGAAAGTTAAATAGTTTAATTCAATCGACTTCGACTTCGTCCGCGTGGATTGAAGTTTGTTGGTTCTCGCGGGAACTCTTTAATTTTCCGGGATAAAAAATAACCTATCTGTTTTTCCAGCCTATAATCTATCTCTGTGCCAAATTTAATTCAGATCCATTCAGCCGTTCGTGATTGAGTAACAAACATCCATTTGGGGTTTTTGGTTTATTTTTTAGCTCTTAATTTTTTTTATACAAAGCTTGTTCTGACTATAACGAACACAAAAAAAAGAAGTATCCTATTTGGTTCGGTTCGGAAGTTGATGATGCCTGCCACTTCGCGTGGATGGCGGTTTTTTAATTCCCGTTGGAACTCTTCAATTTACCGGGATAAAAAGGTGCCTATGTCATTCCCCGGCCTATCTCTGTACCATTTTTTTTTTTATATATAAAAACATTCCGTGGGAGTTAAGTTCTCGAGTTTTGCGCTTAGCGACATTAATTTTTAGGGTTCCGTACCAAAATGGTAAAATGGAACCCTTATGGTGCGACTTTCTCCGTCTGTCTGTCCGTCTGTCCGTCTGTCCGTCTGTCCGTCTGTCCGTCTGTCCGTCTGTCCGTCTGTCCGTCTGTCCGTCTGTCCGTCTGTCCGTCCGTCACACTCGATTATTTCAGTAACTACCAAAGCTATCGACATGAAATTTGGAATAGTTGTGTATATTAGTGGCCCAAAGACACTGGAATTAAAAAAAATTGGAAATTATTTTTGTTCTTATTTAAAAAGGGGGGAAAATCTGAGGGTTGAAATTTAAAAGTGAGATAACTGTACTGTGTGGGAGATCATATGAAAGGGTTTACTTTGTACATTCTAAAACAGATTTTTAATTATTTTTAGTTATGATAGTTTTTGATTTATCGGGGAAAATGTCTAAAAAAATACCGTTCCCCCCCCCTTATCTCCGGAGTTTACCAATCGAAAAATTTGAAATAATTATGGTCAATAGGAATTTACGTATACTTTACAGGAAAACTATAGCCAATGCTCTAACTAGCATAGTTTTTTTGATATTAACAATAAACCTCTACAAACAAAGTTAGTCTTGCGGTTCATTAATAAAGGTAATTATTTATTAATAATGGTACGGAACCCTTCGTGCGCGAGTCCGACTCGCACTTGCCCGGTTTTATTTATATAGATGACAGTTTTATGTCACGTCACGTACCTTGATGTCCCTAAAATGAGCATTATAATTTAAAAAACACGATGTCAACATTATTAAAACAATACTGCTTTAACAGATGGAAGTCCTACAGGCCTGTACCCTTACCCTAAGTTTTAATTCGATTGATCTTAGGTATAAGCAATCGATGACATTAGCGTATAAGTAAAATGAACTTTTGTAATTCAATATGTATGGGCGTCGATCCTCTGTGAGGATAATAATTACGCTGTGGTAAAATATATATTAGGTATATATTATGTAAGGTATCATACTTATATTATTACTAGATGATTCCCGCGACTTCGTCCGCGTGGACCAAGTTTTTTCTATTCCCGCGGGAACTCTGGAATTTTCCGGGATAAAAAGTAGCCTATGTCCTTCCCCGGGATGTAACCTATACCTCTGTACCAAATTTCATCAAATCATCGGTTGAGTAGTTGTGCCGTGAAAGCGTAGCAGATAGACAGACAGAAACACTTTCGCATTTATAATATTAGTATGGATAAATGCGAAACTGTGTTAGTTTGTTGGTTTGGAACAGCGGATCGACACGTTTTTTGGCATGGGTATAGATTAGGACTTGGAGAGTGTAGGCTATTTTTTATCCCGGCAAATTAAGGAGTTCTCGCGGGAATAAAAAATAACTTAAATCACGCGGACAAAGTCACGGGCATCAGCCAGTATGTAATATGGTTAAAACGGAAAATCTAGATTTTTTAATAACGCAATAAACCGGTCACGGAATGACCTCCGCGTCCGATAAAGCGCAAATCTGCCCATAAAACAATCATAATGTGCTGGAATGAGTCGTAAATGGTTAAGAGCATTCCTTTATGTACCTACTAGATGCCTGCTAGAAGTATTGCTGATTTATTATAATGTAATTAGCGGGCCCGGCCAGAAATTTTTAAAATCTTTAATGCTAGGATATGGAATACCCTTCTTCATTCTTCAACTTCAGTTTTCCCCTTCGCTTTTAATTTTGGTATCTTGAATCTTCAAATCAAGAGTGAAAACCTCAAATCAAGAGTGAATAGGTATCTTCTAGATAAGCGCGTTCCACTTTAGGCTGCAATACCATTATCCTGCAAGTTTGATTGCAGTCAGGCCCTATATTATTAACGTCTATAATTAACAAATTGGGGATCTGAGTATTTATAATATTACGTTCAAAAGAAAATGTACACGCAAAATCTCAAGTTTGAATTCCAGGCCATTATTTGAGCGTTTTTTTTATTAGTCAATCAGTCTTTTTCAAACAAAAATACAGTAGGTACTTACAAAAAAAATTGCGGTGAAATAGAGTTTCGTTATTCACATGTTATAATCCGTAGGTATTTTCACTGAAATCCATACAAATATCATACTTACTGTGATTAGGGTTGCCACCTTTTTTTTGGCAAGTAAAGTACATAGGTTATTTATACGTAAGAAAAAAAGTCCATAGTGTCAAAATAAAGTACTTACAATTTATTTTTCTTTATTATGTATAAAAACGTATTTTTATTGCTTTCTGCAAGTTTCATCAAATTAATATCACTGCTAAACAATAATTGCCAGCATCTTTGCAGTCTATATTTAAGTTAAAGTAACTAAGCCTACTTAGTTACTTTAACTTAAATAATTAGTTTTTATCAGATTTAGAGATCCTTTGGTTTTTTTAGTGGATCATTATTTAACCAATCACCATGTTCATGCAATCGTTTATTTTTCTGTTCCGTCGCACAATGGGATAAAACGGTATGAACAGTCTCATAAATAGTTTTAACGAATTTTGTAATTCCAAAACTTTTCCATGATTTAATTTTCTCAGATAATAAGAATTTTATAAATAACTAGATGATGCCCGCGACTTCGTCCGCGTGGATTGATGTTTTTGATTCCCGCGGGAACTCCTCAATTTTCCGGGATAAAAAGTAGCCTATGTCCTTCCCCGGGATGTTAGCTATCTCTGTACCAAATTTCATCAAAATCGGTTGAGTAGTTGGGCCGTGAAAGAGTAGCAGACAGACAGACAGACAGACAGACGGACAGACAGACAGACACACTTTCGCATTTATAATATTAGTATGGATAGTATGGATGTCAAAAAATAAAAATATTTTACTTCTAGGTATATAAAATTACTCTCAAACATTCCCAAATATTATCCGCCACATTTACATCCACCCAAATAGCCGATATTAAAAGTTTAACTTAAGATTACCTACTTTTAAATTTTACAAGAAAGTATTTGAGTGTTATATATTTTTAGATTGCTTAGAATCGCCACTTTACAAATAACTTACGATTTTTTAAAATAAATATTGTGTATCTTTTTGTAAATTTTTAAGTGACATAAGGCAATTTTCCATCTTTTTATGTTTCAACTGGAGGTTTCTTTGTTGCTGAAAGCAACCGGTGTTAAGTTAATCACTCATTTAGATTCCTTAAATATTCCTTTATACAAGGAAACAAAAAAATCTACGTCTTAGGCGCGCCATTTTGATTTAGAAGCAAAAATGTCCAACGAGGGAAGAAAAATAAATTTCTTTAAAAATTACGTTTCTTCTTATTTCTGTCGATAAAATTAAGTACCTACTTTTATTTTGTGTTAAATTTTTTATGATGCAATTTAAATGTAATATTCACTTGTAAATTTAAATATATATATCGTCCTGTGACGCGATTTTTGTGGTTATTATTTTAACTACAGGCATGTTAAAAATATTGCTGCTTAAGTAGTTTTCAGTCCAAAAAATACTTACAAATGGTGCTAAAATAATAGAGCATTATGCAGTTTTGCCTCTAGGGCAATTGTCTGAAGATGCTCAGGAAGCCCGAAATAAAGTTTGCCAGAGACTAGGCTACATCACTCTCGGAAGTGTTCCTGTTTAGCAACAAATGAAGACGTTTTGCACCTTTTATTGTATAGGTACATTTAATCCATATGAGGCTAGCTTCAATAGACCTAGTTTTATTACTTGCTTTTTGTAATCCCAGACAAATCAAACCATGCGAAATAAAGTATTTTCGCGTACTTTATTGTTCTCATAAAGTATAGAGTACAATTGCCAGAAATAACGTACAATACTTTATTATAAAGTACGGGTGGCAACCCTAACTGTGATCATAGATAAATGTGCTTTTTGGTTAGTCCTTTAATCGCACTGCAAGTTGCAACAGAGGTGATTTTTGCATATGTCTAGTTGAGGATCTGGAGAGCGATAAAAGCTAGTTTCTAAATCAGAAAATTAAAATTGATCTGGGATTATAGAAACCGAAATCCAAGCCGATCATCTTTGCATACCTACTACTAGAGTTAGTGATAAGTTAGTGATATTTTAAGGTATAATCTGGATTTAGATTTGAACTTTAGCCTGTAAAACTACCAGGCACCCAGAGGTTATGTAAAGGTAGTATCCAGTGCTGAATGGTCTCGCGTGTCGTCCATACAGCCGCCATTAGAGCGTTGTAAATAAAAGCGGCGCGAACAGGTGTTCCGGCGATCGATCTACAATCGCCGACTCACGGTTTTTGATGGCGAACATTGACTGGCAACTACCCAGCCGTATATCTATACTAGATGATGCCCGCGACTTCGTCTGCATGGATTAAGTTTTTTAAATTCCCGCGGTAAGTCCTTCATTTTCCGGGATAAAATAGATAAGCCTATGTCTTTCACTGAGACGCCACCCATCCCTGTATCAAATTTCATCAAAATCGGTTGAAAAGATGGTCCGTTAAAGCGTACTTGAAAGACATACAGACACACTTTCCTAAATTCAAATGTTTTTTATTCAAATAAACTTTTACAAGAACTTTTGAATCGTCGAGTGAATCTACCACTGGTTCGGAATGACATTCCTACCGAGAAGAACCAGCAAGAAACTCGGCGGTTGCTCTTTTGAAAAAAAATTGACAATTTCAATAACGTGTATTTAGACGAGGACGAAGTCGCGGGCATAATCTAGCACAGTAACCAACATACACACACGTAAAATATGTATGAGATTGTATTTATGTGCTGGAAAACGTGGAGGAATTATATAAATTCGCCGTTTACCTACTCCATGTTAAGAAATTGGCAATTTTAATTCATATTAAACACATACGGTGAACACATGTTTTATTCATGAAGTCAAGAATAACAAAATTAGACACAACATTTGAGCGAAGAGCGCGTGAACTGCCCGCATTAACATCTGACGGGCTATTCTGTAAGTGAAAACAGCCTTACTTTCAAAGCTGACGCAGCCGAAACTTACTTTTCATTCTTCGGCTCTTTAATGCCTTGTTGGTTTTTACCCCTGAAGACTACATTGTTTTTTTTTTTGCGATGTCCTTCGTCGGCATATCAATTTATGTATTTTGCCACCCTATCAAGATCTTGTGAATATTCCAAACAACGAATTATCCGATTCTCTAATATGTGTCATTTGAAAGAGGAAACTTGTCGGAAACTAAAAAAATTGCAGAATAGATATCACCTATGAAATTGGTCCTCATTGGTTATAGCATTTTGGATAAATAATAATTATTATTTATGTCACAGAAAGTATTTCTGAGTAAAAGTGATCTATGTTTATGAGAGATAATTAACGGAAAAATAAAACTACATGCACACAATAATTTCACGACGAACATGCAGCTCTACAAGGTACCAATTGTGTTGCGTATTTCTATTTAGGTCAACTATGTAGGTATACTCTCTCTAACTCTCTGTTGAGCGGCGTTTTCACGGGTCAGCCTGGGTAGAATGATATCCAGGGTTGACGAAGTCGCTCTTCAAAACTTGTGCACACGTCGCAGACAAAATCTGGCGAGAAACATAGCGCTAACTCGACGGCGAGCTCATCGACGAGCACGCAGCCTTACAAAATAACATAGAACAAGAATGATGGTAACACTAACATGGTTTATAATAGCGACTCACCGTTTGTTTAAATGTTATTTTTCTTATCTCTAATGTATCTTACACACGTCGTATATTCTTAAATTACAATTTGCTAAAAGCTAAGAATCTCTACTTTACCCTAAATAAATACATTAGGAACAATAGTAACATGGTACGTTGGCTCATGGCTGCAATATTAAAAAATAAGACTAATATTAAAAATTATACTGTTTCTAACATAGACAGCAGTCTAGATTGTTTTTACTGGTTCTGGTAATTTAACGTTCCAGTACGATGCCGTGTAGAAACCGATTAGACTGGTTTAATACTTTAATAGAAGTGGTGTAGAAACCGATTACTTAGACGCATGGGTTTAATACTTTAATATAAGTACCCTAAGGAGTATAGCAGTTATAAACCCATGCAATCTCACACGTACAGATTAGATCACGACCATCTTAGACTTCATCTTCAGTTGTGATCTTCACTTGTTATCTTGCCAAGTAAGTAACTCCCTCGTTGGTCTAGTGGTTAGCATGTTCGACTGCGGCCGACAAGATCCCGGGTTCGATTCCCGGGCGGGCAATAGCAAGTATTGGGTTTTTCTGACAATAAATTCTCAGTACTAGCCCGGAGTAAGGAAGTTGGCGGTGTTTCACCCCCGTGCCTCGGATAGCACGTAAAGCCGTCGGTCCTGCTCCTGTTCTCTCTTCGGTCGTGTCGGATTTTCCGTCCCATCGGGCTATGAGAGTAAAGGAACAGAGAGTGCACCTGTGTACGCGCACACACTTGTGCGCTATAATATCTCCCGCGCAGATGGCTAATCTCTCTGGAGATAGGCCGCCGTGGCCGAAATTCGGTCGGGAGGACATTACATTATTATTATTATTATCTTGCAAAGTGAGATCGCAGTCAAGAGCTGACTTGTATTGGAATACAAATTAAATAAAAATCCTACTTAATATAGTAAATTTGAAAGTTTAGATGTTTCTAAGTTTATATGTTTGTAAGTTTGGATGTTTGTTACTCCTTCCTGCTTGTTAACCGATTTGGCTGTTTGAAATGGTAATATCTTATAACCTGACATTGGCTACATTTTATCTTGGAAAATTACCGAGGGAACCAATAAGACTCAATTCACGCGAACGAAGTCGCGGACATCATCTACTTAGTATGTACTAAGTATAGATATTTTCACAACCCTTTCAAAATATAAAAATAATTACAGGCCAAAAACACTAAAAGCTCTAAACAAAAGCGGCGAACGCATTAAGAAACTAAAAGTTTAAAAGCGATATATTTTCAATGCAGTTAATTGCTGGCCAAAGAGTCCAAAGATGGCAGATGTGTATCTCCATGACTTGCTAGTCACTGTTCGTTGAATATGCATCGAGTGCTGTCACTTTTTTTATCTATTTCACCTTTTAATTGTACGTTTTTATTATCTGTGTTGTGATGTTTTTATTTTAGTTTATTGATCTATGTACGGGCGTAGAGTAGGTGGGTACAGAAGGTTTATGTAGTGTAACCTGCTACATAATTAAATGCATTGACTAAATTCAATAATACCTACTATTTTCTAGAATCTATATAGGTAGCTAATGTGGCAAATTTTGTTGCACACGATACAGGATTTCTAAACTAAACGAAATAATTAGAATAAGTAAATCAGCAGATAGATAGATAGATAAAACTCTTTATTGAACACACTTAGAAAAAAGACAATAAACAAAAAGGTTAAAAGATAAAACAGAAGGGTGCAAAGGCGGTCTTATTGCTAAAGCAATCTCTTCCAGACAATCTTTGGGGAGAGGAGATTATAAAATAAGAGCGCGGGATAGTGCAACGTCCATACGTCATCCAACGTCAATCCATACTAATATTATAAACGCTAAAGTTTGGATGGATGTATGGATGGATGTTTGTTACTCAATTACGCCAGAACGACTGAACAGATTTGAATGAAATTTGGCACAGGGATAGATTATAGTCTGGAATAGCACAAAGGCTACTTTTTATCCCGGAAAATTAAAAAGTTCCCGTGGAAACCAAAAAAACCTCAATCCACGCGGACGAAGTCTCGGGCATCAGCTAGTAGATACATACATACATTTATATCAAATTATTATTATTATTTTGCAGAGATCATTTTGCTTCTCTGATGATATACCTACTTAAAAGCGTCCGTATCAGTCAATCGGCAAAACATCATTTGCACTAATTAGTAATTAACTAGCAGGTATTGTAGAATTAATTACTGTACCTTATATAGTCAGGAACTAATATGTATCAATAACAGGAATACATTTTTTATTAAGTATAGAAAATATTTTTACTTTTTTTTAAACCAACACATGTCTTTATTTAATGCCTCTGTCAAACTCACGTTCAATTATAATTACAGTTAGGTATGCATGCGCATTAATTGCTTCTTAATTAGGTTATAGTTTTTTGTAACAAGAAGTAGGATATAAAAAAACCTAAGATGTAAAAAGTCTAGAACGGTTTTGCAGTCATACATTTAGTGTAACATTTGAAACGATGATGATTATTCTTATTAAGTACTTAGTTACTAAAATGTTTCATCAGACAAATGGGAGAAAGGTCCTGGGTTCGATCTCGGCAGGGTTCATTTGGGAATTTATAATTTCTGAATCGTCTCTGGTCTGGTCTGGTGGGAGGCTACCGCCAAGCGATATAGCGTTCCAGAACGATGCCGTGTTGAAACTGACTGGGGGTACGGGTTTAATTTGTCTGCCATACCCTTAACAGGTTAGCCCGTTACCATCTTAGACTGCATCATCAGTTACCATCAGGTGAGTCTGCAGTCAAGGGCTAACTTGTAGTGGAATAGAAAAAAAATAAAGTTTGCTATAGCTATGTAACGTAGGTACGTTTTCTCCTTATTTGTCCATCAGTCTATTAACAGACTATTTAGCGTGCTCCACCTTAGGATGCATCACCACTTGCAAGCAAGTCTGATTGCAGCCAAGTGCTAGCCTAAATATTAAAAAAAAACTCCTTATTCAATTCAATTCAATTCAATTCAATATCATTTATTCAATATAGGTACACTGTAGGTACGTAGCGTACGTACTATTCGTGTACGTTAGTTGGCTATAACAGATTATTCTCCACATTCCAGTACGACGAGAGCCTCCACGGCGGGGGCTACATGGAGGGTGGAGCGATGTACCACGAGCACAGACTCACTCACCCCCACATCCCGCCAGTGCACTACCCCCCGCCCGCTGCGCCCGCGCACGCGCTGCCGGGCGAGCCACTCGTGCACAAGCGAGACAAGGACGCCATATACGGGTGAGTCGGGTGGTAACGTGTGTTTTATTACCTATGCGTGTAGTGGATTTGTGTCTTAGCACCTACAGCTCCCTTTTTTCTACGAAAAATTGCCAAAAAACAAGCATTCCGACGAGCCAGGCTCGCCTGTGTTCCACTTAACACACGATATTATGCTTTCGCCACACAGAAGTCTGTAGAACATACTCCCAAGCTCATCCTTCATACGATAAGTAGTCATCTGCATAATACCACGAGCACAGACTCTCACGCAGTCCCATTGTGTTTTAGCACCTATAGCTCTCCCTTTTTTCTACGAAAAATCGCCAAAAAGCAAGCATTACGACGAGCCAGGCTCGACCGTGTTATACGTGCCACGCGGTATCGTGCACGTTCCAACACTAGACAGTACATATTGCTTCTTAGCTAAGTATTCCGATAAGTATTCTGTCTCTATAGTTAACATCTTCAGCGAGCATTTTCTCAGATATCTTGAAGCTTTCAGGTAGTTGCATATTTTTAGGGTAAGTTGGTACGTTCTCGATGTTTGAATGCAATCAATTTGACTGTATTGAAATCAAATTACTTTCAACTGTTACAAGTCAGGTAGGTTGTTAATGTAAATAATCTGGTTTGAGGGATTCACCAATCAGCCAATAAAATAACAAATAAACATTTGGCAAATGTCTGGTTACGCGTACACAAATACCTTTGATTGTTGGGAAACGTTTGCGTCGTAATCTCCTGTTTGTGTTTTGTGTGTTTGTTTGTTTTTGGTACTGAGATACTTGCTATAGTTTGGTAGACGTATGCAGAATAGAACATCGTTTAGCGACACCGCGACCACAGCCGCGACTCGATACCACGCGACGGTATCAAACAGTAGCTGCCTTAACGTGGCCTACGATGTCGAGTAGACAAGTTTGTCATTTTCTATGGGGTCGTATCGCGTCGCGCTGCGTCGCGTCGTTTTTGTCGTTTACCTAAGCCAACGTCAGATAATAAGTTGGTCAGATGCCGTGTAGGTAGGTACTTCCTTAAGTTAGACCACGACAAGTGCGACTAAAATAGTGCGTTTTTATATATTTTTTGGGACTTTTAGCTTCTAGCTTGCTCTAGTAGAATAGAAGGCCTCGGCTTGGGCTGATTAGTGCTTGGCTAGGTACTAGGCTGCTATTACGCGTTCGTCCTGGGTTTGAATCTGGGCTGCAGGTCTATCGAGACTTACCATTAAACACCTAAGTCCTAAGATTATCGAATGAACGTGTTATTTCTTGTATTATCACCTGATAACGAGTTTCGGCTACCGGACATAAGTGAAACGTCACACTAGCGATTTTTTTCACAACATTTAGGCGACTAATAACAGGGCAAACATTTGACAAATTTACATCAGTACATCCCAAATGAGACCGAAATATTTACCTATCCAGATAGTAGTTGGAAGCCCATAAGGATCGTTTCTACGAAATTAAAGAAAAAATATCGCGCTTGCTTCGCTCGCTGTTCATTCAGTATACCGCATGGCCTTCAACGGTCTGTTTACTTCTGAGTTCTGACTGTATTCTGCTAGAAGATATACCATTATGATTTACGACTACTAGGACCCCGATCGTAATTAGTAGGTATTCATGATTTGTCAAATCTAGTCATTAAAAAAAATTTAGTGTTTTTTTTAATGTAACAATGGTATAATCTCTTATATGTATAGAGATACGAGATATTATATAATACTTCCCTGTCATTTAGTGAGTCCATCAGTAATGAGTCAGTCATTTTGATTGATTTCCTTACTACCGAAATGTCCTGCTTTTTCTAGTTTTATTTGGAACCAGTGTGAACTTTTCGTTAGCAGATAATGATAAAGTTCGGCTACTGAATTAGGCACATTATCGGATAATGTCAATAAACAGATTACAGAACTAAATCCCGAGATAAGTATTGTAGATTAAGGTGATTTGACGACCTCTCTGGCGCAGTGGTGAGCGCTGTGGTCTAATAGTGGGAGGCTACGGGTTCGATTCCCGGTAGAGTCGATTTGGGAATTTATAATCTCTGAATTTTCTCTGGTCTAGGGTGGAAGACTTCGGCCGTGGCTAGTTACCACCCTACCAGCAAAGACGTATGGTATACGTTGAATCGGCTTCTTTATTATCCTATACGAGTGTACTCCTATACTCCATATTATTATAATATTTCTTCCGCCAAGACGAGCCACAGCCAAGCCAATTATATTGTCCTTATCTATACTCCATACTTAAACTAAAGATGTGAAAATCTATCTATCAGTTATGTTCCTATATTTAATGGTGACGGATATAGAATACTTAATTTTGGAAAATCTGAGTGCTCATGTAATTTTATTAAAAAAAATACTATTATTCACGTACACAAAATGCGGATATTTACTAGTAATACTAGTAAAATATATAATACTCTATAAGTCGAAGGGTCAAGAGTCAAGATTAAAAAAAATACTTATTAGCTACTAGCTGATTGATGCCCGCGACTTCGTCCTTGTGGAATAAATAGGTTTTTTAAATTCACACGGGAAGTCTTTAATTTTACGGGATAGAAAGTAGCCTATGTCACTCTCCAGGTCCTAAACCCATGCAATAAATCACGTCGATGCGTTGCTCTGTTGCGGCGTGATTAAAGGACAAACCAAGAAACAAAGACAGTTTCACATTTATAATATTCGTATAATAAATTTTCCGTTAATTTGTGTATTATCTTACCTTCTTAATCTAGCGTGATTAACGATTAATTTGGGTTTTACATATAATCTTGTATGTACTTTGCTTGTTTTGATTAGGTGCGGACTAAATATAAGTTGTCACGTGGTTCCAACCTTGCCGATGCTTATCTTTAGCCGCTATTATGTACAAACTGCATGCATGTTTGACTGCGGCCAACGAGGTCCCGGGTTCGAGTCCCGGGTCGGGCCATTATTAAGTATTGAGTTTTTCTGACTAGAAAATTCTCAGTACTATAGCCCGGAGTTAGGAAGTTGGCGGTGTTTCACCCCCGTGCCTCGGAGAGCACGTTAAGCCGTCGGTCCCGGTTATTATCACTAACATGATAATAGTCGTTAAAGCCCACCAACCCGCATTGGAGCAGCGTGGTGGGTCTAAGCTCTAATACCCTCTCTCCCTACCCTACCCTACCCTTTCTTATGAGAGTGGAGGCCTGTGCCCAGCAGTGGGACGTTAATGGGCTGTAGTGGTGGATGTATACAAACTAGCTGATGCCTGCGACTACATCAGCGTGGATTAAGTTTTTTTAAATTCCCGCGGGAACTCTTCAATTTTCCGGATAAAAAAATAGTGTTATTCCAGACTGTAATCTATCTCTGTGCCAAATTTCTTCCAGATTCGTTCAGCCGTCCTAGCGTGATTGAGTAACATCCAACCATCCAAACTTTTGACGACCTCCGTGGCGCAGTGTGTAGCGCTGTTGCCTTAACGTGCGGAGGTCCCGGGTTCGATCCCCGGCAGGGTCAATTTGGGAATTTATAATTTCTGAATTTTCCCTGGTCTGGCCTGGTGGGAGGCTTCGGCCGTGGCTAGTTACCACCCTACCGGCAAAGACGTGCCGCCAAGCGTTTAAGCGTTCCGGTACGATGCCGTGTAGAAACCGAATAGGGGTATGGGTTTAATATAACTGCCATGCAGGGTAACAGGTTAGCCCGCTACCATCTTAGACTGCATCATCACTTAGCATCAGGTGAGATCGCAGTCAAGGGCTAACTGGTAGTGGATTAAAAAAAAAACTTTCGCATTTATAATGTTAGCATAGAAGTATACCTAGATATTATTCTAGGTAGGTACTAGGTACTCCTAACATTATATTAAAGACTAGATGATGCCCACGACTTCGTTCGCGTAAATTAAGTTATTTAAATTCCCGCGGGAACTCCTTCATTTTCCGAGATTAAAGTATGCGTATTGACTATGTCCTTCCCCTTATACATCCTATCTCAGTTTAAAAGATGGGCCGTTAAAGGGTAGCAGACTAACAGACAGTTTTGATTATACCACCGGTTCGGAAAGCAAATTCTACTGAGAAGAGCCGGCAAGAAACTTTAGTACTACGCCACGAATGCTATAAAATGGCCACCCTTACCCTAATTTAGAGATTTTACGAGCGTCTCCTAGGTTTCTTATCAGTCCTTATCTGAGAAATAAAGGCTTGAGGTGTGATTCTTCGCGGATAGTCCTCACGACATCTGCCTATCAGATTCAAACTTTACTACAACTTTGAATAGGGTATGGTGCGAGTGTGAGCGACTGGCAGAACAGTAGAACTTAAATTATTATAAGATACAATACGTCATTCAAGTAAACTTTATAACTTAAAGAGCAAGTGGCTCTTTTAGTTAGAAGACCTGAGTTACTATCTATACTGAGTTACCTAAAGATCTAAACGCATCGATATACCTATATGTAGAAAAAAGACCCTTTCATAGAAAAAAGTTGGACTTCCGACTTGTGGTGCATGCCCTTCACCTTTATAAGCCTGTCCTTGTCATTGTCATAGCGCTGTCCCGCTTTTCAGACTAGATAGCGTTATTAAACTCTCTTTGAGCAAATTCGTAAATTATCAGGTCGATTTTATTGCAGTTTCTTATTAGTTATCTATGTATTTAATTGGTAACAAGATGTACTTTGTTAAAAAAGGTCATAAAATTTCACATTCATATTTAACAACCTCACTTCCGCACTATATATAGATAGCTATATTAAATTATAATTAGTCCATCACACAATATCTGATCAATTATTTTTAATGGCACGTAATGAAAATCATTTACCGCTCAAAAAGGGACCACACACTGCACACAGGCTTTTGTGTTGTATTCAAAGGTTAATCGTTATTTTAATCAAGTTATTCATTTTATGATTGTGGTTTTTATGCATATAGTATGTAAACCATTGTAACTTGTAATTATTACAATACACACGGCTCCGTTATTACCATCGAGAGTTTTTTTTAATTTGAAACTAGACGATGCCCGCGACTTCATCCACGCGGATCAAGATTTTTTGATTCCCGCGGGAACTCTTCAATTTTCCAGGATAAAAAGACTATGCCCTTCCCAGGGATCCCCAATCATCCCCAACTATCCCCATACCAATTTTATCAAAATCGGTTGAACAGATGGGCCATGAAAGCGTAGCAGACTAACAGACAGACAGACACACAAACATTCGCATTAGAGTTTTTACTTTTTTTATCAAGTAGGTACAAGTTAGCCCTTTACTGCGATCTTTTTTTTTAATATATAGGCTAGCGCTTGACTGCAATCAGACTTGCTTGCAAATGGTGATGCAGCCTAAGGTGGAGCGCATGATGATCTCACATGATGGTAAGTGATGATGCAGTCTCAGATGGTAGCGGGCTAACCTGTTAGGGATATAGCAGTTATATTAAACCCAAAACCCTAATCGGTTTCTACACGGCATCGTACCGGAACGCTAAATCGCTTGGCGGTACGTTTTAGCCGTTACGGTGGGAACTGGGAACTAGCCACGACCGAAGCCTCACCAGGCCAGACCTGAGAGAAAATTATAAATTTCTAAATTTATCTAGATTAAACCCTTTCACGAACAGAGTTTGATGTAATTTTTGCTATTACATTTTTGCTGTTACTAGCTGATACCCCAGACTTCATCCGCGTTTATTGAGGTGTTTTGGTTCTCGCGGGAATTATTTCGGGATAAAAAGTAGTCTATGTGTTATTCCAGACATCTATCTCTGTGCGAAATTTCATCCAGATTCGTTTAGCCGTTCTGGTGTGATTGAGTAGCAAACATCCATCCATCCAAACTTTTGCATTTAACTAAAAGTTTGGTTTTTTCTGGACATAGATCGGGTATGAGTCGAGTCCTCCTAGTAACACAAATTATGTAAATATAGGGTAGCATAGTTAAATACGCTTGCATGATCATAAATGATCTATTTCGAGTAGGTACCTATCTATGTTACATCCAGCAATTAAAGTTTGATTAATTATGTTCTTTTCATATAATTACAAGATGACACCGCGACTTCGTCAGCGTGTACTTAGGATTTTTAAAAGCCCGCCGTAGACCCTCATTGTTTTTCCGGGATAAATATCCATACTAATATTTTAAATGCGAAAGTGTGTCTGTCTATCTGCTACGCTTTTACGGCCCACGTTTTCAACCGATTTTGATTAAATTTGTTATAGAGATAAGTTGTATCCCCGGATTAGGGCTTTTTGATTCCCGCGGGAACTCCTTAATTTTCCGGGCTTTTTTAGCCTATGCCCCAGGATCTGCACTACTCACCTATATATACCAAATTTTATCAAAATCGGTTGCAAAGATGGGCTGTTAAAGAGTAGCAGACAGGCAGACAGACACACATATTTTACATTCATAATGTTAGTATGGATATTAAAATGGATTTTATATTATACTCTATTTAAAACGATAATCAAGGCTTATACACTTACTAAATAATATATCTGAATTTATGCCGTCAGTATTGTATCATAATAACTAAGTATTACAGTTCTATGATCGTGATTTTCTTCAATAATTCTTGTGAACACTTTAATTATTGCAGTCAAACGGTACTTTAACGTTGATTGACGCAAAGCAATTAAAACTGCGCCGGAATAATGTTTTAATTTAGTAATTACGCATGCTTTAAAACACTATGGGTGTGTGTTTTACAATGTTAAACAAAAAAGGCACTAATTTATTTTACTTACATGTGAAATGCATTACATTTCCGTGTATTTAAATCATTTCGGAGAGCATAATCTTAATTTATGCAAGTATTTTTTTGTGTTTTTATTTCTGAGTAATTAAATTCGAGCTTGTTTAATTATATTGTACCTACTAGATGATGCCCGCGAATTAGTTCGCGTGGGTTCAGTATTTTTTAATTCCCGCGGGAACTCCTTACTTTTCCTTACTCTTAATATTTTTTTTAATCGATTGAAAAGATGGGCAATGAAAGCGTAGCAGACACACAGACACACTTTCGAATTTATAATATTAGTATGAATTCAGAAACCTATTGTTATTTTATTTTCTTGTTCTAAACAAATTAAAATAAAAACATATGTATGTAGGTAGTATGTAGAGTATTTTTTGTTTATTTCAAGCTGATGTTAGCACCAACATTCTGTTACTACGTGATTTAGACATAATTAAACTACCTATTTAATTATTGAAGTTAGTGTTACTAAGTAGGTATAAAATTTGGAAGATGTACTAATTTAAATGATGATTAAATATTTTTTCCTCACAATTACTATTACAAGATAATTTACTTAACTGTTTTTGTTTCTCATAAATTAATTACAATTAGCTGATGCCCGCGACTTCGTCTGCGTGGATTGAGGTCCGTTCCCACGGGTCTCTTTAATTTTTCGGGACAAACAGTAGTGTATCTCCTTCCCCAAGAAACAAACTATCCCTATACAAAATTTCATCAAAATCGGTTGAAGGTGCCGTGAAATCGTAGCAGACAGTCAGACAGACAGACATACTTTCACATTCATAATATTAGTAATTAGTATAGATTAATTGAAATTTGCACTTATTTATATTCATTCCACATTTCATATGAATAATGATGCCACCACCACCACCACCACTACAGCCCATTAACGTCCCACTGCTGGGCACGGGCCTCCACTCTCATAGGAGAGTGGGAATTAGAGCTTAGACCCACCACGCTGCTCCAATGCGGGTTGGCGGGCTTTAACGACTATTACCATGTTAGTGATAATAACCGGGACCGACGGCTTAACGTGCTCTCCGAGGCACGGGGGTGAAACACCGCCAACTTCCTAACTCCGGGTTAGTACTGAGAATTTTCTGGTCAGAAAAACCCAACACTTAACTATGGCCCGACCCGGGAATCGAACCCGGGACCTCGTTGGCCGCAGTCAAACATGCTAACCACTAGACCAACGAGGCAGTTAATGAATAATGATGCACAACAACATTTCCCGCTACACGCTTGTACTTACACCACGCAGAAAAGTAAAACATACCAAATCGCTGCGACTAGGGCCACACGAATGTTATGATAGTTTCTGATGATATCAGCATCACGTTCGCCTAATCTCTGTCTCATCCGAACTGTGCTCTCAATTACATCTTTTGTGCTATCTTCGAGATTCGATGGTATTCTATTTGTTTTTTTTTGTGAATCAGTTGGTACCATCGATATATATGTAGGTACTAGATGGGCCCTTTCATAGAAAAAGGTCTGGCGACCGACTATGAGAACGCGTTCCTAACCTGTCTTTGTCCCCATCGTAGCGCTGTCACGGTCGCTCGTCGTGTAGATAATTTGTTATTCTTAAGTTAACATCTAAAGTCTTATTAGTTTGGCACTGTACAATGGCAAGTGTTTCAATTCACAATCATACATTTCCAAAAAAAAAGGTTATTTAAACTTACTATTTAATATTTTTATCCATTACGCAATCATTTAATTTCCGCGGCAAACTGTATGATATTTTTTTTTTACTAACTGGCCTTACGGCTTCTATGGCCATGACCTATATTATCTATGTATGATTGAGACGTTTTCAATATATGTTGCAAGCAAGTTCCCGTTTTTCGGACTAGATGGCGTTGATGGCGTTGCTAAAAATACGCCCACATTCTTTGTTTGACAGGGCCCGTCTATGTAAATTGAGGTCGTTGGTTGGTTCTGGTCTGATGTAATCAGTATGGAATTCGTTTTGGCATTAAGTTTTTGTGGTAACATTCTTTGAAAATTATGTCGCTCATTATTTAAGCTATAGGTAAGTTCTGTGAAGTTAGATAGATTTCATTGTTTATGAGGATTTGTAAGATGAATATCATATCATTAATGTTTTAATCCTTTTTTTTATTCTGTTAAAAGTTAGCCCTTGACTGCAGTCTCACCTGGCGGTAAGAGATGATGCAGTCTAAGAAGGTAGCGGGCTTACCTGTTAGGGTACGGCAGTTATACATATTAAACCCTAATCGGCCCCAACACGGCATCGTACCGGAACGCTATACCGTTGGGCGGCACGTAGGTATTTGCCGGTACGTGGGTAGGTACTAGACCAGACCAGAATAAAGAAAATTCAGAAATTATAATTCTCAAACTGCCGCTTATCAGCTATCTATCTATCTAAAAGCGCTCACGACTGCGCCAGGAAGTTTTTAATGATGTTATTCGTGTGCTATAAAATCAATCATATTAATTCGTTTTTTCTGTTCCAGGCACCCCCTTTTCCCCCTCCTGGCGCTGATCTTTGAGAAGTGCGAGCTGGCGACGTGTACCCCCCGCGACCCTGGCGTAGCGGGAGGGGACGTCTGTTCCTCAGAGTCCTTTAACGAGGATATCGCGGTCTTCAGTAAACAGGTATGTTGCTCCTGTGTTTTATATTATTTCAGCCGATGAGTGGGACGGTATCGGCAAATACACCTTCTGCATTCTATTGAGAACTTGGTATTTTCTGTGTCTTGGTTATTTATTGATTAGAATGAACAAACAGACAAGTTCTTGTGAAAATCAAAAATAATCTATCTAGAATTACTTACATAGAATATCATCTACTTATCCCTCATAATTATTATTATTTCGTAAAGACTACTGATAGGTAGGTACATGATAGACATTCTTTACCTAATCATTAATTATCAGATCTTACCAAACCGTTTTTACGTGACTTTAGGTAGCTGGGTATAGAAATATGAATCATCTAATATTAGAGTCGGTTTGAATCATTCAAACATCCGTATTTTCTATACAATTTTGTCAAAGAAAATCCCCAACCGAACGAAATATCGAAAAAAAATAACTCACGGCAAATTCGATTCCATACACAAAACCCATTTAGAAGCGCCATACGAAAATTACTCGTGAAAGAGAGAATGCAGGATGGAATAACTTTGTGGCGACGCACCTGCCTCCATTACCCATTAAAAAAAAGGAAAAAGAAAAAAAGCGAACCGACGCATTCGGATATTAAAATGTCGCACAAAATGGCGTACTGTAAATCAGCGGCGGGCAATTTCTTCGGACTTTAATAACTACGAGTATGTGTTAATTAATTTTCTTTGGAAACTTAGCTCTAGTTTTCTTAGATAAGAAAGTTATTAGTGCTATTCTATCGGTGGTATAAATTCTTTAGACTAATGATAGTAAAATTCTTAATCGTGGTCTCAACCTATAGACGTCAACTGCTGGACGAAGGTCTACTGCATGGATCTCCACAGAGCACAATCTTGTGCCGGTGCTTCCAGCGGCTCCCAGCTATTCTCTTGATATCGTACATCAACCTAAGTAGGGGGTCCCCCAACGCTGCGGTTTCCGGTGCGAGGTCGCCATTCACCATTCATTCACCAACACCTAGGGTGAGAATCAAACTACATCCCAATAGGCAATACCACAAGTATAAGTTCGGTGGTATACCATTCAAAGTATACCACCGAACTTATACTTACTTACCTATCATGTAGAAAATAACAAGTTTCTCTAAATGAAATAAAAGTAACGTCTTTAGTAAATTGAAAGAAAAGCGACAGGGCAATATTGGTTCATGTAGCTAGGCAGTTAAGAGTGCCTGTAACAAAACTGTAATTAGCAATGGAAAATCAGTTATAGACTCGTGTAGGCGTCGCGTTATTGATTGTTTACGGGCTACCGGTCCGGTTACTGCGGGGTCAGTGGGAGATTTGTCATCTCACTAAACGTTGACGGATTTCGAGCTTCGAAAAATTTAAGCGTAAGAGCGAGATCATACTACGGACACAAAAATATTGTTTGGTAACAAAAAGTTCACGTAGCTCGCTTTTGTATGAAGCTGTCACTAGCATGATCAGATAGAACGTCGTTCCTCCCCAATGTGGGTTTTTCAAGTACTTAGTCGTTTTGTTCCGTTTGGTCCCTTGAACTTTTCGGCATTGAATTAAAATGGATATAATTTGTCTTAACGCTCAATTTTGTTCTACTTCTAATTTTTTCTTTCATACATCTACATTAGGCAGAGTTTATTGTAAACTTCTTCTCAGACAAGGGCACGGTTTGAAACCTCGAGGGTTCACTACGAGCTACGATCGTAGCTGTTCTAAGATAGTCTTATTAATACCGATAGTAATTTACTTAAAAACCTTGATGGCCTTTAGGAAATGTTACTTTGACGATGTCGGTGCTTGAAATCTATCGACGTTGGTGAGTTTTAATATCTCATACTAGTCCCACAGCTCTGCGGACATCGATAGCTTGCGAATCGATCGAAATTAATTCTCGTTCGGAATCGATTTGTCACGTTCGATTATAACCGCCATTATACTCGAGTTTACGATTGGCAACGAGGTAATTAGATCTTTAAACGAGTTTATTTTTAAGTTTCTTATCTTTCTATCTTTCAAGCCAACAGATGGATGTAAACTGCAGGACGTGGGCCCCTTGTAGATATTTTTATCTTTCACGGACTTATAGGTACCACTTGTTTTTTTTATCGATTCGTTTGATTTAGTCTGTATACACCATAATATGAGGGGTCGCCAATCCAGCCAGTCTAGGACTCCATCTACTTCTTCTACGAATCTCCTTATCATACTAACAATTTTTAATCTTTCTTTAAAAATAAAGAAGGATACTATCGTAATGCTTTGGACCACTTTCTCTAGACTCTAGAACTTATTGAGTTAAATTTTGTAGTGCTATCACTTTTTGGCAAAAAAATTATGCGGTTGCCCGAAAGTGACAGCTATTAAATTTTGCAATTTTGCGGTATTCAATTTCGGTCGTTTAGGTACATCCCCCTTACAGCCCTATGTGATTAGTTGACTGTTACACAAGCTACAAAATCGTTATTATCAATCCCATCTGATGGCCGATAGCTCTATAATGCTTAGTACACTCATTTCTATGTATAGGTTAGGTATTAGGTTCCATGATAATATAATCATTGAAACCTCTCTAATAACTATGGAAAATACCGATAACTTTTACCGGTATTTTCCATAGTTATTTTCTAGTTTTTATTCGGAGGTAGATGATGCCCGCAAATTCATCTGTGTGCATTTAAATTTTTTACTTTTTGACTGCGTTAATTTTTTTAGGCTAAAAATGGCCTATGTTCATCATGCAACCTATCTTAGTACTGATTTTAGTCAAAATCGGTTGAAAAGATGGGCTGGCTGACTGACAAACAAACAAACAAAATTTCGCATTCAGATTATTAGGCTCATAGTTTCAAAATAAAATAACAAATTGAAAAACACTCGCCAAACCATTAAACACCGAAACAAACGTCCGGATCAAAAAATAAATTAAATTTGCATGAAAATCGAACATATTAAATTGCATAATATCAATACAAAGGTAATAATATTTTATCCGATATTTCATTACGCTGTTTCTGCAATAATACGAATATTACAATGCAAATCAGCGTATAGCAACACCTATTATTTGAACAACAAAAAACACCTTAAATGGAGTCATTTTGTGCCAATTCGGCTTTGTGGAACTGGTAATCTGGTAACAGACTGACAATCAGAAACCCTGTAATTTTCTCATAAAATTCCACCGCAATATCTTTGTATTGCCGTATTTTTTTTCCACAATAGGCTGAATACTGAATAGGCGTTGACATGTTGCGGTGGGATGCAATTTAAAAAATAATTCTGACGTCTTCACCGACATTAAAACGTCAAATATATCGATTCCGACGGCGGAAGTCAGTAGTGACTCCGTAATGACATACCATGGTATCGAGTTTCACTTTTGAACCTCACTATTTATTATTTATTGATTCGTTATCTGTGATAGACGTAAATATGAACTAATTATTGAAATTACACTGTATTTATAGCCACAATATTTACAATATTGCGATCGGCGGCTGACCTTTGGGGTCTCAGAGATAACTGTCGTCGATAACTTGTCAGTGTCATGGAACTGACCAGTTACTCATGATTATTTATTTACTTCACGTTGTCTTAGGTTACTCGATATCGATCGATATATTTTTTATTGTTAAATAAATTTCAAAATCACTATCGTTTGACAAGTGCTTACAATAAAAATATCACTCGATTACGTTATAAAGTGTCACATATATCATCCAACATATACGTAACGCGAACAAATGCTAATCGTCGGCATTTTAATTACTCCAATAAAACGTATATCGGCGGTGGCACGTGAAATCGCCACAAAAAGAGATAAAAATTAGGACCTCCCGCTCTAGTACACTTTAATAAGCCAGCGTCCATAATTCATCGGCGCACGAAATAAATCATAAACGGTAAAGTGTTTATTTTCAACGTACTTAATATGTTATAAATTTATTTAAGTGGCATGCGGTATGATTGTGGAGTGATTGATATAGTGTGCTCTGTGGTGAGCGATCGGCTTAGTTGTGATACTGTCATCCCGGGCTGTCATCGCTAGTGCGGGGCGCATCACTGACGTAGCGCTGTAATCGAAACGTCTGTAAAGCTAGAAAGGTTAAGTCGGCAGAATCACTCGTTTTATATCTCAGAATTTAGTGCTCATTTAGTGCTAATTTAGTGCTGATAACAGATATTTGGTGCTGTGATAGGTGGACTAAAAATGAGAACACTGCTAACTTTTAATTAAGCTAGCAGTGTACTATTCGTGACCGCGCTATGATACAGTTGGAGCGAGAGGCACATCAGCTAATAATTTAGTGCTCAATTAGTGCTGCCTGTACAAGCAAACAGATTTTTCGAAAAAAAAAAATTTCAGTTTTTAAGTATAGATTACTGCTGACTTAACGACACGAGCAATCATAGAGCTAAAATATGACTTTAAAATCGGTATTGGCGAAATTGAAAAGAGTTACTAATTAGTGCTCAATTAGTGCTGCCAGTACAGCAAAAGATTTATAAAAAAAAAAGTCTCAAATCAAATTTGAGAAATTTTTTTTTTTCTTTTTTTAAATATAATTTTTTTTATCTCAAAATTTAGTGCTCATTTAGTGCTAATTTAGTGCTGATAACAGATATTTGGTGCTGTGATAGGTGGACTAAAAATGAGTAACACTGCTAACTTTTAATTAACCTAGCAGTGTACTATTCGTGACCGCGCAATGATACAGTTGGAGCGAGAGGCACATCAGCTAATAATTTAGTGCTCAATTAGTGCTGCCTGTACAAGCAAACAGATTTTTCGAAATAATTTTTTTTCAGTTTTTAACTATAGATTACTGCTGACTTAACGACACGAGCAATCATAGAGCTAAAAGATGACTTTAAAATCGGTATTGGTGAAATTGGAAAGGGTTACTAATTAATCTTTTAGCTCTATGATTGCTCGTGTCGTCAAGTCAGCAGTAATCTATAGTTAAAAACTGAAAAAAATTATTTCGAAAAATCTGTTTGCTTGTACAGGCAGCACTAATTGAGCACTAAATTATTAGCTGATGTGCCTCTCGCTCCAACTGTATCATTGCGCGGTCACGAATAGTACACTGCTAGCTTAATTAAAAGTTAGCAGTGTTCTCATTTTTAGTCCACCTATCACAGCACCAAATATCTGTTATCAGCACTAAATTAGCACTAAATGAGCACTAAATTTTGAGATAAAAAAAATTATATTTAAAAAAAGAAAAAAAAAAATTTTCTCAAATTTGATTTGAGACTTTTTTTTTTATAAATCTTTTGCTGTACTGGCAGCACTAATTGAGCACTAATTAGTAACTCTTTTCAATTTCGCCAATACCGATTTTAAAGTCATATTTTAGCTCTATGATTGCTCGTGTCGTTAAGTCAGCAGTAATCTATACTTAAAAACTGAAATTTTTTTTTTTCGAAAAGCTGTTTGCTTGTACAGGCAGCACTAATTGAGCACTAAATTATTAGCTGATGTGCCTCTCGCTCCAACTGTATCATTGCGCGGTCACGAATAGTACACTGCTAGCTTAATTAAAAGTTAGCAGTGTTACTCATTTTTAGTCCACCTATCACAGCACCAAATATCTGTTATCAGCACTAAATTAGCACTAAATGAGCACAAAATTTTGAGATAAAAAATTATATTTAAAAAAAAAAAATTTGTTTTTCTTTAAGTTGATTTGAGAAAAAATTTTTTTTTTTAAAATCTTTTGCTGTACCTACTGGCAGCACTAATTGAGCACTAATTAGCAACTCTTTTCAATCTCACCAATACCGATTTTTAAGTCATCTTTTAGCTCTATGATTGCTAGTGTCGTCAAGTCAGCAGTAATCTATAGTTAAAAACTGAAAAAAAAATGTTTTCGAAAAATCTGTTTGCTTGTACAGGCAGCACTAATTGAGCACTAAATTATTAGCTGATGTGCCTCTCGCTCCAACTGTATCATAGCGCGGTCACGAATAGTACACTGCTAGCTTAATTAAAAGTTAGCAGTGTTCTCATTTTTAGTCCACCTATCACAGCACCAAATATCTGTTATCAGCACTAGATAGCACTAAATGAGCACTAATTTTTGAGATAAAAAAATTATATTTAAAAAAGAAATTGTTTTTCTTTAAGTTGATTTGAGAAAAAAAATTTTTTTTTTCAAAATCTTTTGCTGTACCTACTGGCAGCACTAATTGAGCACTAATTAGCAACTCTTTTCAATTTCACCAATACTGATTTTAAAGTCATCTTTTAGCTCTATGATTGCTCGTGTCGTCAAGTCAGCAGTAATCTATGGTTAAAAACTGAAAAAAAAATGTTTTCGAAAAATCTGTTTGCTTGTACAGGCAGCACTAATTGAGCACTAAATTATTAGCTGATGTGCCTCTCGCTCCAACTGTATCATAGCGTGGTCACGAATAGTACACTGCTAGCTTAATTAAAAGTTAGCAGTGTTCTCATTTTTAGTCCACCTATCACAGCACCAAATATCTGTTATCAGCACTAAATTAGCACTAAATGAGCACTTAATTTTGAGATATAAAACGAGTGATTCTGCCGACTTAACCTTTCTAGCTTTACAGACGTGTAATCGAACGCGTATATCGAACTCGAGTACTGTCTGTCAGAGTCTAAAAGCTTGATCTTTTTATTATCCGACCGTCAGAGGTGCTAACTAGTTTATTATCGAAACAAAAACAACCTAATTATACGTCGAACGCTGGGAATGTTGCCATAGTTACTGGCACCCACTGATATTTATCTTTGAGTATGGATTGTACCGTTCTCTGAATTGACACACGTACACCGCGTTTACAGTGATACCGCTTCAATCTACTGACATTCAATTGATTTATATTCTGAGAATCTTTTCCACAAATCTATTAGATTGAGTAAAACCGTACGACTCTATCAAGAGTTCTTGTCTATAATGTTTATTTACATTTTAGTAGGCGGTTCAATTCTATGGCTTTTCATCGTCGTCATGTGGTAGACGTCCACTTTTGGACATATGAGCTGTTTGTTTCCAGCATCTCAATTGATGCTTTTCTGTACTCCTGATAAGATGTAATTCCAGCACAATGCGACTTTAATTCCCATTGTTTTTAGATCTACTCGTATAATATGATATTATCAAACATACTTAGTTACTTCTCTCACTCTTGAGGTTTCAAGTAGTATATTGTTAACCGACTTCCAAAAAATTAGGAGGTTCTCAATTTGGCGCGTATCTTTTTTTATACGACTGCCTGAAAAAAGGAGTATATTGTTTTCAGGGTTCATGTATGTATGTATGTATGTATGTATGTATGTATGTATGTATGTATGTATGTATGTGAGTTTGTATATTCCACCATAACTTCTATACGCCTGAACCGATTTTGATAAATGAGGTGTTCTTAGAATTCCTAGCTTATTCCGGGTGACATAGGCTAGTAAAATTTAAAAAAAAATTGATGGGGTGACCATGGTTCCACATTAAAGACTAAAGTTGAAAAAAAATATTCGAAAATTAGATTAACTGTATAATCATCATCTAGATTCTAGAAAATGATGAGTAGATTCCAAAAATATATAACAGTATAGTTCAATACCTATCCAGTGATTCACAAAAAAATATCATTTAATAAAATTGTGAATAAGATTCTAAAGGATGTATCATGTATGTGTGTCTACGGCAGAGCAGTCAGTCGTATTTTTTAATAATTTTAATTATATTCACTTGTTTAACTCTGTTTTTGTAAAGATCTCAGTTCTGATTTGATTACTATAATTAATAACTAGGTGGTGGCCGCGACTTCGTCCACGTGAATTAAATTTTTAAATTCCTGCGGGGACTTCTTAATTTTTCGGGATGCCATTTAGTCTATGCCCTTTCCCGGGACACGATCTATGTCTGTACCAAATTTAATCGATTGCAAAGATGGACCGTGAAATCGTAACAAACAAAAATTCGCATTTATACCTACTATTACTATTAGTTTGGAATGTATTAGGTATATTAAACACTATCGCTTAACGCTCTTTTCATCTCTATGCTGCTCGTTAACTTTAATATAAACAATAAATACAAACCTAATTAAATAAAACATTTATGTGTAATAATATCTAATTAAAGTTATAGTAAAAATTGCTATTAAAAATATTATAAAACCTATAATTAATATAAGTGCGCGCCAACAATATCGTGTTCTATCAATAATAAGACATAATTGCAGGAATCTTAATTGATGGCTGGTGTGATGATGCGTGCAAACCAACCGATTCGGTATTCATTGATGTGAAAAAAACAGCCGTTTAAAATTCTTGACGCCCGTACAAAGTCACGCCGTATTGTTCACCATTTTACTCTATAATTTATTGCAATTATATTAATTAAGGACTTTTATTTATTTTATAAAATATTTGTTTATATGTATTGTGACTTTTTTGTTTCGACGGGTTTTGGATGACTGTTCTGAATTCAAACTTGAGATACATAGAAGACGATCTCCCTGGCGCAGTGGTGAGCGCTGTGGTCTTATAAGTGGAAGGTCCTGGGTTCGATCCCCGATGAATTTTCTCTGGTCTGGCCTGGCTTCGGCCCTACCGAATTTAGCGTTCCGGTACGATGCCATCTAGAGACCGAAACGGGTATGGGTTTAATATAACTGCAGTACCCCTAACAAGTTAGCCCGCTACCATCTTAGACTGCATCATCCACCTGCACTGCACCATCAGGTGAGATCGCAGTCAAAGGCTAACTTGTAGTAAAAAAAAAGACTATTACTTATTGAAGTAAAAATACTCATTTAAATAATAGCTGAATATCTGAAAATCCATTGGCATGAAAAAGCACTTCTAGGAATTTTTTTTAAGATATCTTCATAAATGGAGTCAGTCAGTTTAAATTTATTTAGTAATTATTGAAAAATTCTGCTCTAAATCTTTGATTCCTCTTTAAGTATGGGAAAAATATTGCACGTTCTCACTCTATAAGAATAATCCACAATATAAATATACAATAATAGACCTTTAAGTAGATGTTTGTTAAGTAAAAGACTCACGAAGGTGCGCGGCAGATGTTCGTAAAAGTCACTTGGCCTGAGAATTTCTTTACTTTATTAAGGAGGAGTGACGCTAAAAAGCTTTTATTGTACGGTATCGGCGTTGCGTGCTAGCTCTATGGCTATGTACTGTTTTAGTGGGACTCACTAATTTCTATTGTCGTGTCTCTATTACGACCCTTCTTCTCAGGGGAGAGGATGTACGTAATGTTTGCCATTTGTCAGAGTATATGACCGCGGGGTCAATAAAATATAAAGGTGTCATTCAAGTGCACTAAAATCATCACCTAATCATGGACTTTGCATTGAAGTGTTAATTCATATTGATTTTATACATACATAAATTATATACATAGTATGTGTAAGGAATCCTTTATGTACATATTTCTGTATACTCTACCCCAAGCTTTAATTATTTACTTAGGTCTTGAATGGATCCAATCTTTAGAATTCCTCGTAAGCATGTGGCTGGCAAGTTATCTGGTCTCAGTTCCCTATGAATTTGATTTTTGTTGTATCAAGATTATAATATTTTATCAATTATATTGCGACGTCTCCACGTTACTAGTACTAAAACTGGTAACGGTACTACGGGAGCGATTATAACATTTCATCACTGTTATAATGCAATCTCCACGTTTCAAGTACTAGAACTTGTTACGGGACTAGGGGAGCGTTGTCTACTCTGAGGTGTGTAACTCAATAGACGCGTTGCTATGGCGTGCCGCAACCTATAGACTCGGCGTATTAATTAAAGAACTAAAGCTACTTAATGCTGCGTCTCATTTGTTAGGAAACCATCGAATTGTATTAGCGATGATTAAAAATATAACCTTTACTATGACTCTATATTAAATAAATAATAATTTGCAATAAATATATTTTTAAACGCGCATAAGAAACCTTATTTCACATGCTATGCTATTAAATAAATTGCGTACGCCTTTAAAATATTATATAAAGATAGTGAACTAATGCTTGCATTTAAACAGTGCGTAAAATTAAAATTAATACGTTTTACGTTCAATTTTTATAGTCTGGGTCACGCTTGAAGAGCAATAATGAGGCTGCTCTTTGACTATAAAATTTTATACTTAAAAATACCAAAAACAAATTATTTTGTAATTCTTTTTATTTTTTACTAGCTGATGCCCGCGACTTCGTACGCGTGGATCGAGGTTTTGTTGTTCCCGCGGGAACTCTTGAATTTTCCGGGATAAAAAGTAGCCTATGTGTTAGTCCAGACTATAATCTATCTCGGTGCCAAATTTCATCCAGATCCGTTCAGCCGTTCTGGCGTGATTGAGTAACAAACATCCATTTGAGGTTTTTTGGTTCCCGCGGGAACTCCTTAATTTTCCGGGATAAAAAGTAGCCTATGTGCTATTCCAGACTATATTCTATCTCTGTGCCAAATTTCAGCCAGATCTGTTCAGCCGTTGGCGCGTGATTGAGTAACAAACATCCATACATTCATACATCCATACATCCATACATCCATACATCCATACATCCATACATCCATCCAAACTTTCGCATTTATAATATTTATATTTGATAAGTAGTAAAATTTTACCTTTAAAAAATAAATAAATAAACGCTGTCATACATAGACTAGTATTTAAAAGTGATGATGAAATCCCCCGTGCCTTGGAGAGCACGTAAAGTCGTCGGCCGGGGCCTGATCTCTCTCCGGTCGTGTCGGATTTTCCGTCCCATCGGGCTATGCGAGTAAAGAAACAAAGAGTGCGCGTGTGTTTGCGCACATACTAGTGTACTATTATGGCTAGTTATATGATAGATAGATGGCTAATCTCTCTGGAGATTGGCCGCCGTAGCCGAAATTTGGTCGGGAGGACGTTATTATTAGTATTAAAATGCAAAGAGAAGTTTGTTTGTAATCAGGTACTTATATTTTTTATTTTATTTATTTATTATTATTAATGTTATAAGATTAACATCAAATTGTTATAGAAACAGTGCGACAAAAACCACAGTCGAATTATATTTGGCAAAAAAAGCGTGAATTCGATAAGAAGGCTTAAAAACATATTCTACGTAGGAGTCGCGGACAACACAGAATATTTCCATCATACATTTTATGGTGGCATATAAAATTTTAACGACCATGGTTCCAAAGGTGCATGTTACAGCCTTGGTTCTTACGTAATAGTTATTAGGTAGATTTCTAATTAATTTTGCACTCTTAATTACAATTTTCCCACAGTCATTACGAAAGTGGTATTAAATTGACTCGATGTGTGTTGCATGTTGGGGCAAGGTGTGAATATATGCAATGTAAACGCGTTCCCGTTATACCACTCCGTCTTATTCCCGTGTCGTTAATGACCTACCCATCTCACAGCCAAATATATATGTTGAGCTTTTAATCGCTAAATAGGCTATAGACGACGCTTGACGACAATCTTGCTTAATGCAACCCAAATATGAGGTCAAGGTTGGAACGCGCATGCTTAGAATATGCACTATTTTAATATAATAGAGATCGTTTACCCCCAGGTGATCGCTATTAAATTCCCGGGTAAAAAGTAGTCTCGGGAGAAGCCACACATATCCAAATTCAAAATCAAAAATTAAATGCTTTTTTGTTGAAATATACTTTTACAAGTGCTTTTGAATCGTCGAGTGAATCTACCACTGGTTCCGAATGCCATTCCTACCGAGAATAACAGATATACCTACATATGATTAAGAAATTATGAAATCGCCAATTGCCCCTACCGGGATTTGAACCCGAGCATCTCCAATTTATAAATAACATAAATCACCATTGCGCCAGGGAGGTCTTCAAATGACGTCACATAACCTAACGTCAAAGTTCAACAGACGGATCGGTAAAGTGGAATCGCACCGGTACCGTTTTACAACACGAATAAATGAATTCTAATAATTTCAATTAACAGCGTAATATCGGTATTTGTCACAGGTACGCTAATGAACGAATTGAGTTTACAACCTATATAGCCGCGGCCTTGCCTTATCGGTGAATGATTAAATGTATCAAAATATTCATTGAGAAATTTCGGTACAGTTAATTATAACCATGGGTACGTTACGGATAACTGGTTAAATAGACACTAATATTATATTATGTTTGCACGAACTTTAAAATCTATGAGTGAATAAGAAGTGATAATAATCGACAACCCGATTGAGTAGGGAAATCGTAATTGTTTATCAAACGGATAAATCGACGTCAAATGATTACGATTTGCCTAGATGATTCGGCGTCAGTTTCTTAAAACTCAAATAACTCCGAAAAGTTAGAGGTGCGTGCCCGGGGATTGAACCCGCCAACCCATATAGGTCACCTGTCTTATCTTAGCCACTGTGCTATCACAGCTTCCTTCTTTGCACTGCACCAAAATGAGCAGTTAATGAAGCTTAAACGACTAGATATTTTATGAAAAAAAAAAAAAATGGATTTTGCATCAAGTATTACAATGTTGAACCTATCGCTTCCCTATACCGAGCATGTTAGTAAAAAAGTATCAAATTCCTAGTACATGTTCTGCAAAATATTAAATCATGCGTGCTTTAACATAATGCTAGTATGCACGCATCCTTTAAGGCTTGGACAGATAGAAAGCGTGGCGGCGATATGACCGAAATACAACTGCGGACCAACACACGAGTGTTATCAACAACAACATCATCATATCCTCAACAGATCGGCTGAGCAGCGGTTTTTTCTCAGCATGTCTTAAAAGTAAACAATATAACCTTACAAGTAGTGGCGTGCACAGTATTCGAAGCCCGGGTCGGCATTGGTTACGCAGATCTTTCAGGCAGGGAATATTGAAAATTATGCATTGAGCTTTTTTAACTAGGGTAAGCTGTGCCTTTACGCCTCCATATCGTGCACGCTACTGCTTCACAAGTTTTCGACTACTGTCTACGTTCTACATGACATAGAGCGTACTTTGTCTTTACTTTCTTTATTAAACACAATTAAACAAGATATATCTATCACATAAATATGCCTCGTTTTAACTATAATTAAAATTAATCCACATTAAAACTCAATAGATAGATTCAGCTGAAAACAGCTGACGTTACCACCTCGCGTTTTGTATGGTAGAGCCTTACTGTTTTTTTGCTTTAGCCATTTTATTTTACTTACTGTTTTTCACTATAGCCACTTTACGTTACATTGCACTTAGTAATCGTTGCAAATTATAATATTATAATTGCCTAGTAGCTAAGTGCTTATATTAAATGTAAGCAAAATCGTTTCAAAAACAAGCCATGTACCTAACAGTAATTTCGTATGGGGAAGTAATTGCAAGTGAAATAATACCGGTATTTTATAGTATACGTTATTAATTAACAATAACTTTTATACTTAACATTATATTTATAGCATCGTTATTAATTTTCAATTTAATTTATCCTTCTGCAACAATAGAGTGAAGACATTGACTTGATGTTGAAAAGTACCTGTCAGATCCTCTTGTAATGTATATAATATCATTGTGTCAGATAAACAGTAATGGGCCGGTTTCTGAATGAGGGCTACCGTTTTTATGCTCACTAGTTAGCGCCACTTGCGAGTAAGGTCCTAAAGTATAGCTGTAAATTCGGTAGACAAGCATATTTCTGGAAAAAAACCCCCTTTTGTAAATAGTAAACATACAGGAACCAGGGAAATACTAACCTATGAATTAGCTGTTCTTTCAGCCCGCTATTTTTTTGCACTTCTTTTTCTTAGCCCCGCTTTCAAAGCACAGAGCACTGGCATTTATTGACACGTATCTTACATCTTCCATAATTAATCGGTTATTGCTAAATATTCACAACATTAACTAAATAATTAGACTCGCGATAAAAGCCCAGTGATATTTGACATTTCGTAGACCTCACTCTACACTAGCGCCCCTAGCGGCGAATTTAAACGCGGTAGCCCTCATTGAGAATTTCATGTTGAGTCTGCCTCAAAGACTACTTAAGGACTAATTAAGCAAATTTTTGTTTCTGAATTGATAATTGATATTGTGTAAGGTTTGAGAGTTGAAATTCTCAATTCAGAAACCGGATAATCTTTAATTTTCCAGAATACCTAGAAGATGGCTAAGCATCAAAATCAGTCAAGCGTAAGGGTGTTGAAAAATTAACAGACAGACAAAAGCCTTTTAAATTAAGGATTAGTGCATTATATCACAGAATCCATACTAATATTATAAATGCGAAAGTGTGTCTGTCTGTCTGCTACGCTTTCACGGCTCATCTGTTCAACTGATTTTGATGAAATTTGAAATTTGGGGTAGGTTGTTTCCCGGAACTATTGTAGGGGGCTGCTTTTTATCCCGGAAAATTAAAGAGTTCCCACGGGAATCAAAAAATCCTGATCCACGCGGATGAAGTCGCGCGAATCATCTAGTAGGTAGGTATAGTATCAGACCGTGAAATCGTAGCAGATGGACAGAATACACTCTCTATTTTATAATATTAGTATGTATGGAATAATATTTTTTTCTAGTATAAAAAATCACTATGGTTTTAGTAATGACTTGCTGACTAAATAACAGTTCAAAACTACGACGCAGGCACAGTCGGGTGAGCCCCCTAGCGTTGCACGGAGCACTCGAAGACGATTCTATTTGTGGGCATCTTGAAGTAGAAAGCCGGATTATGCCACAATGCGCCAGTCATGTCTGGCGTCTGTTTAAAATCTAGGAATTTAATTAATTTTCAACCTATTTAAACCCATATTCCAAGTGCATAACGTGAATTGACCATGGCTCAATTATTTATAGGAATTGAAATGGCGTAGGTACATACATGGGTATAATCTTAAAAATACATCATGTAAGTACCTATAAGGTACTTACTTGGTGGGAGGCTTCGGCCGTGGCTAGTTACCACCCTACCGGCAAAGACGTGCTGTCAAGCAATTTAGCGTTCCGGTACATTGTACTATTACCTATTCTGTGGTTCCAGTACTTACGATGCTGCGTAGAAACCGACTAGGGATATGGTTTTTAATAAAACTGCCTTAACAGGTTAGCCCGCTACCATCTTAGAATGTATCATCACTTACCATAAAGTGAGATCGCAGTCAAGGGATAACTTGTAGTGGAATAAAAAAATTAAGTGAATTTCACGCAGGAAAAAGTGCACTAATTTTGACATGTCAGAACTCTACCACTGCACCGGTTAGAAATCAGAAGTAGGTAGGTCAAAGGCCATGATTTTTTTTCTCCAATGGCGGGAAACAAGCAAAATAGTTCAATAGTCCATGCTCTCTTCAATGGCGGGAAACAAAAATATCCCACCACAGATAATAGCTGACTGTATAAGAGCAATCGTTAGTCTGTTTACATCTGTCCGCGTTCCGTTCCATCACAATATATTGATAAAGGGGATTTGGACGCGCAATTTAAGGTCTTTGTCGCCGTGATCCAATTGGGAGTTTTGGCGCGGATATAGAATAAATAAATAATGGCGGACAACTCGCAGCTGCGCGCGCGCACGCAGGGCTGACGCTTGTTGTAATCACTACACAAGTTATAAAATGTGAAAGTTTGTTGGTTGGTCCTTTAATCATACAGTTTAAAACCCCGATTGAGTTTGTTGTGGGCTGTTCTCAGGTTAGGGCGCGCTTGGAACCCTCGTTGCTTTAGTTTAAACTAGATGATGCCCGTACTACATCCGCATGGATTACGGCTTTTTGATTCCCGCGGGAACTCTTTAATATTTCGGGATAAAATTTAGCCAATGTGTTATTCCAGACTATAATCTCTGTGCCAAATTTCATCCAAATACGTTCTGCTGTTCTGGCGTGATTGAGTAACAAACATCCATCCATGCATCCATACTTTCGCAAATTTATAAAATTAGTACCTTTAGATTTTATTGGCGACCCTGATTCTTCATTAATGCGGCGCGCCAAAGTGGAACCGCCATACGATAGGTTTTTTGCGCCTCGCTCGCACGCAGATTTTTTAAATGCAACACCGATCTCGTGTTATCATCCCAATCGATGCCATTCTAGAGATAGCATCGTTCTTACATACTTACCTACGCATTGAAAGTTGGTCCTCGATCTCAAATCCCTTGAGTGTATTCTCCTTTTCCTCGTTTTTTTTTGCGCGATAGGCTTGCGCTTGACGACAATCTTGCTTAGTGCAAAGCAATGATGAGGTCTAGGTTGGAACGCGATTGCCTAGACGATGCCTATTCACTCTTGCCTTGAAGGTACTTAAAATGAGGGTACCTAAGTAGTTGAGTTGATAAATTTTCATGATTTCTTGGTGTGACAGGTTTTTACGAAACTTGATAAAGATATTTCTAACTTTGTGAAGAAGCATAAGCTTTTGACGACCTCCCTGGCACAGTGATGAGCGCTGTGATCTTTATGTAACAGTCATACATAGTAATGTCATGTCATGTCAACACATAGTCAAGAGTAATGCCATGGTCAATAGGACGCTGCCGGGCATAGGAATTTTAATTTCTGTCATTTACAGCAAACCCCCAACAGGTTAGCCCGCTACCTTAGACTGCATCATCACTTACCATCAGGTTGCATCAGGTGATATTGCAGGCAAGGTTATTAACTTGCAGTAGCGTACAATGCGAAAGTGTGTTCGTTTGTTGGTTTTTCTTTTAGTCACGCCGCAACAGAGCAAAGAACCGACGTAATTTTTGGCATGGGCATAGTTGAGGACCCAGAGAGTGACATAGGCTACTTTTTATCCCGGAAAATTAAGCAGTTCCCGTATGAATTAAAATACTTATTCTACGCGGACGAAGTCGCGGGCACCAGCTAGTCTAGTAATATAATTATAAATTTAACTCGCACGTGTACCTATTATAGCTATTAGTTATGTCATGTACCTGAGCCAAATAGTGTTTGACCTAGAAATTTCTGAGTTCTAAGTAATGAGAGATGGCCGCTGGAGATAGGAGAATAGGACAGATTTAATTGACTTAATATCTGAGTACATTTATATTTAGTGCCTACTGCCTAACTATTTACCTAGATTTAAACGATTTAGTTGCTAGTTAGCTAGAAATATATACAGTGAACAATAATATAGTTTTATTGCTCGATTACGTCAGGGAAATATTTAACTTGTTCTCTAATCTTATTTGTCTGGTTTAGGCCACAGTGCATCACGCTGGTCAATTGCAAATGACTCCACAGGCATATAAGGATATTATGTAGAACTGTCATCAAGAACACATGAACTTTTGTTCGTAGACGTCAATTATTTTTGTCCTAATATTTTTTTTGTATTTTATGTGTTTGCGCGCTCAGGATATCGGTCAGTATAAAACGCGACAACGATACGATACGACGTGAGTCGTGACAGAATCAAATAGTAGCTGACCCTTCACGTGGCTAGTACTAATTATTATTCTGTGACGTGGCCTACGTTAGTACTATAAGTTTGTCATATTTTTCTATGGAGTCGTATTTCGTCGCGTCGCTTTCGTCGCTCACCTAGGACAACACTTAGACACCGGTAAACGTGTGCTAGCGTGTGTTTACGCTTAATGCCGTTTGCGTACAAAAACGCGATGCGAGGCGAGTCTGCCGCTAATTGAGAGGCTCACGCTATCGCAAGGCGCAGTCGGGCCGCACTCACCCACGACGATATACAAACACACAGATATGTACAGTACTGCAGTCCCTCAAACTTACCCGCAGGGCGACCGCGTATCTTTTGCATCAATCAATATACATCGCAATCACCTCTGATTGGTTAACACTCTTCCATTATTGGACGAAATCCATTGACGCAGCAAGAATACCATAAATTCAGCCAATCGGAGGTGATTGCAATGTATCAGTGATTGATGCAAAAGATACGCGGTCGCCCTGCTGGCCCGGCAAAAATTGGAACTAATTTTTATGCCTTTTTTTATTCATTATAGGCTTACGCTTGAACACAATCACACCTGATGGGAAGTGATGATGCGGCCTAAGATGCCTGTTTTAGTTCATGGTTTTATTTTATTTTTGATCTTAATTTTAAATGTTTTTTTTAAAAAGTAACCACCGGGTTTGTTGCACTCGGTAGGAATGAGATTCCGATCCAGTGGTAGATTCACTCAACGATTCAAAAGCACTTTTAATAAAGTTATTTGAATAAAAAAAATATGAGTTCGGGCAATAGGGATGCCTATATCAAAAATAAATCATTTCTAACTGAATAAATAGATGGTCTTCCACCAACACACCACAAAACACCATTCATCATTCCTATTTTACTCCACAGGTGAATCTATGCAGAACTCCATTGCGTTATTCTACGATGCACCGACTTTGACACTAGTGTAGAAAATAGAAGTTTTACAAACACTGCTAAAGAGCCGTTAAAGTGTTCCAACTAAACCAGTTTATCTGTTCGAACAAAATTGTGTTTGATCCTATCGAATTTACGCAAGTGTCAGTCTGTATCTTTGTGTGTAGTATATCAATGGTCAATATACAAAGTTTATAAGCGAATACCCCTAATAACGCGCATTTATTTTTCCCAAGTCAACGACCCTGGCTGCCGGTTCAGTTTGGCATACAATTTATAGCCATACCTGGTGATCTGCATTTGTTTTAGCCCCAAATTATTGGGACCTCCTAAGACGGCGTCTGTTATAGGACTTATTTTAACTAAGTAGGTTTACCTTTTGTTTTTAATTGGACAATTGGAAATAAAAATAAAAAATGTTTTTTTTTTTTTGAGGTCGACCATTGCAAAATAGGGATGATGACAACTGGGTGTTTGACAACTACGCAAATCAGTAACTTTTTTTTAACGTCTTGAAACGCGTGCTAAGTATAGGTTTTTGTATTAAACATTGAGTTTTGACGTCATCAAAGTTCGATGCACGTTTTTACTTCAATCGATGGTTCACAGAATCACAATAAATTTTAGTAATAGATAGTATTCTGTTCTGAAACGGTTCTACTAAAATCTCAGCCCTTCAATACTTATACAAAGTATAAACCCTACCTACACGTGTAAAATTCAAACGCAAGGGAGCGTAGGTATTCCTAATCTGAGGGATTCCGAATATGAATCCGCCAATGATGGACGCCCTGGTCCGCTATTGGTCAGAGATTATGCCGCCAAATATTTCATACATTTGTACTCAGACAGATTTTATCTTAAGAGTGGAGGTATTTGAAACATTTTTATGCAATGCCAAGAGAATTTACAGCAGAACAGGGGGCGTACTGCCATCGCTTAAATCAGTATTGTTTTAATATTACCTAAAGGTAAGGGGCTAACCTGTTAGGGGTATTGCAGTTATATTAAAACCATAACTACCCCTAGTCGGGTTCTACTCGATATCTAACTAAATCGCTTTCCGGTACGTCTTCGCCGGTAGGGTGGGGAGGCTACTACCGTGGTTAGTTACCACCATATCAGACTAGAGAAACTTTAGAAACAATAAATTCCCAAACTGACCCTGCCGGGAATCAAACCCAAGACCTCCCACGTTAAGGCAACAGCGCTCAACACTGCGCCAGAACTCCTATCCATGCAAAAAATCACTTTGATCCGTTTGTTCAGATTCTCCTTTGCAGCATGACTGAAGGACAAATCTTTATGCAAACAAACTTAGTGAATTTTATATTGGTAGGATTCATATAGATGTATGGAATATGGATATGACTGGATATCGTCCCATCTGATCATACCTTGAGATAATAATCATACTCATGTAAATGCGAAAGTGTGTTGGTTTGTCAACAGCAACAGAGCAACGGATCGACGTGATGTTTTGCATGTTCATAGTTGAAGAAGACCTGGAGACTGTTGGGAGAGTGGCATATAGGCTACGTTTTATCCCGTTTTCCCGTGAGAATTATAAAAATTATAAGTCGCGGACGTCAGTAGTATTTTAATATTTCAGATTTCTGCACGTACATTTCTCGCCATATTTTTAATTAATATATTTTTACATCGCAACTTGTCACACTGGCGCGATTAACGGTCCGTTTTTGGCAGAAAGCGCGCGCTGCGGTCCAGACAGCTTCGCAAAAAGCCGCCCGCGCAGCCGGGCCTGCGGTATGGCGGTTTTTTTGCGCCGCGACAGAAAACGCGCGATAAAAATGGACGCCGAATGGGTATTAATTCGCACCGGTTAATAATGACATAAATACACGGCCCTACAAAGTTACCCTTGCCGGTGGTAGCAGCGTTGCTAATCTACTGCACAATTGTTTTCGTCCGCCATTTTGAACCTTATTTCTAAGTTGTGGTCTTAGTACTAAAAACTGTCGCCGGCAAAGTTATTCGTGTGGTCTTACCTAAAGTGTCTTCAGACGTGCCGACTTCCAAGTTCCAACTAAGTACAACTTGTGTCTGAAGCTGAGTAGGGAAAAGGATTGAATTCCATGAGATGGAATTTGCATCCACAATTTTTCTGGTTTTTACCGCCCCTACACTTTTAAACCATTATAATAATTCAAGTATTATGTCATAATATTATTATAACGAACTATGACGTCATAGACCCTTACTGTGACGATTCCCATTACCTGTCATTGGCTGAAACTCTCTCAATATGAGACTATGAAAAAATCCCTGGTTGCAACAATACCATAAAATTAACCAATTACTATTATTGATATAGTAGCCTATGTTCTTCCCCGGGATGTAACCTATCTCTGTACCAAATTTCATCAAAATTGGTTGAGTAGTAGAGCCGTGAAAGCGTAGCAGATAGACAAACAGACACACTTTCGCATTTATAATATTAGTATGGATTATTGTGAATACAGCTTTTTTCTTATCGATATTATGACCAACGACCTTCTTGTAAAGTTTCTTGCCTGATCTTCTCAGCATTCCACTAAGAATCTGCATTTTGAACCGGTGGCAAAGTCAAAACCAGACGTATCATAAGATGTGTATGTTATACATGAACTAAACAAGTTTGAGTTTACAACTGATAAAGATAATATCGGCAGCCAACTTGTTGGAGCGTCTATAGTTGGCACTTTACTAGTTCCGTAGCATTGATACAGGTTGATTGTGATTTTTTACCCCTCCCACTATTACATATCGTTTCTTAAGAGGAAAACGAGATTGATAGAGAGATTGCTTTCGTATTGATAGATGAATTCCAGAGAGGTATTTGCTGTTATGTTTTTTTAACGCGTATTTCAATCGTAAAGCACTTTACAGCTTTTGTTTACTCGACTTTAATGGTTCTCTTAACACTTTTTTGCTTGCTTTTGTTAGATAATTTATATTGAAATGTTTCGATTTAGCTTATTCCTAGTATTAAGCGTGGACGTTAAGTCTTATTCTAATACATATTTGACAACTTGCGTAGTGTATGGTATTTTTAAAGTACTTTTTTATTTGGATAGAATGTTCCGTGTGGTATCCCAAATGTTAAATTCAAAATATTATTCTCCCGCGGGAACCAAAAATCTTTTTAATTTTCCGGGATAAAAAGTACATATTATATGTTATTCCAGCCGATATTCTATCTCTGTGCCAAATTTCGTTCAGATCCGTTCAGCTGATCTGGCGTGATTGAGTAAAAAACATCCATACATCCAAACTTTCGCATTTATAATACTAGCTGATGCCCGCGACTGCGTACGCGTGGATCGAGATTTTGTGGATCCCGCGGGAACTCTTTAATTTTCCGGGATAAAAAGTAGCCTATGTGTTAGTCCAGACTATAGTCTATCTCTGTGCCAAATTTAATCAAGATCCGTTCTGCCGTTCTGGCGTGATTAAGTAACAAACATCCATCCATACATCCATCCATCCAAACTTTTGCATTTATAATATTTATTTGATTAGTATAGAATTATAGATAGTATAGAATAAAATAATTTTAGCAAGGTATCTACTTGATTAATTGTTTAGAATTATAACTAATTTTATAACTTTTTAACAAGATTTTGCAAATATTTGCAAGTAGTTGTAAATAGATGTTACGAATGAATCATCCTGTATAACCTGTAATTATGAGAGTCGCGAAAGAATTTCAGCCGACACGTAATGTCGTCAGATTCCTTCACTATTACCCGACTTTACGTGTGAACACTTATTTGACACTATGCAATGTGTGAAGTGATGCTATTATATTGTTTTGTTCGGTTATAACCTCGTTTGCAAGTTTGTTAAACTGTGACTTCATTTAAAATAAAATTACGGTCCATTCCATTTTTTTTAAGAATTCAAGAAATTTTCATGAATTGCTTTGGAGAGAGAGTTAGGTTTATTCATTATTAGTAAAGGCAAATGAAAAATCAGTACAGTTAAATAAGTAAGTAGAATAAAAAGTAAGTAGGTACCTACTAAGATAATATGAAAAAATCATAAACTTCTTTTGCCCCAAAAATTCTTAAAAAATATTTTCTTCTAATAAAGAGCGCATTATCGGATAAGAAATATCTAACTTTCTCTAAAATAGGCGGTTCCTAATAACTTTTTAATTCTTTCGGAATCAATTTCAGATATCGATGACATAAATTGCTTTTTTAATCGTTTCCTAAAATCAGAATTCGTCTCACCATTAATCGCCTATCGATCTTCCGGGTATAATTCCCAAAAAAAAAAAAACTCTTTATGTATTTGACAGCGTACGGACAAAACCCCCTGTTGACAGAGACCGGCATAATTTGACACGCCACTGTGTACTTAACCCCGCAAACGCTGCTACGTATCTGTAGGTCAAGATATTCTGGACCTCGGTCTGAAAGACCAGTGTAAAATGACACCTCGACGGACACAATTTGAAGGTTACAAGAGGTCCACGGGATATGAAGGGTAAATAAGGGTGGATAGCCGGTGGGGGTGTGTTACGACCAGTCACAAGCAGCTGACGTGAATTAGGGTGTTTTTACCTACAAATATAGGGTAGGAACGTTTTTCGGTTCCTAATGTTTATCAATTGTATGGTAGATGTGTTTAATTTTGTCATTAATTCAAAGTGAATGAGTTTTCGCATGACTTAATGTTGTTTGTTTTTCTTAGGGCTAAGTTATGTGGGAAGCTTTTAGTTTTTACGTTAAATGGTTTGAAAACGGCTTCTTTGACGTAATGATAATATTTTTTACCTATTTCAGATAAAACGGGAATTTTATTCAATTGCCCCTTGTTTAAGAATATTAGGTGTCTGATATTTGTTATTTCGTTCATACAACAAATGCATAAAAAAGTCTAGTAGCGTTTGGAGGCCTCTTTTATTGTTTCAGACTTCTGGGGCCATAGTGCCAACGCTTACTTAAAGCAATACTTAAGCAATATTCCTCAAAATAACAGTATGATATCACGTATCTTGACGTTCCTAACATATGGATTATAATTCTAAAACACGAAAGTCAACAATAATGAAACCGCATTTCTAGTATTACTAGAAACACAACAATTATGACGAATTATTCAATAAATATCACCGTCTGTATAGGAGGGTTAAGACTTACATTGATTGATATGTTCATTACTATACTAATTTATGTCTATCGCGAAAAAATAGGATTTTATTTCCATTAAGAAAATTGTGCTATACCACTTTAAACCTTAAAAATTCCCAATAGCGGTTAATTCAGCATGATTGAAAGTATGAAAGAAAAACAATTACGGGTAAATTCCTTACCCTTGTATTACCCCTTGGCTTAGCTTATACATTTACCCCGATCAAGCGCTCTATAATTTGAGGACCTAGGTAATTGTCGATGTCTTTAGAATAATAAATAGCCTATGGCGAACCGATCAAAGACTAGTACTTTTTTAATTAAGTATTCCTTTGTCGCCTGTAATTAGGGATCACATTTACCTGCTAGAATGTTCCATGTATCATTATTAATTAATAATTGAAACTACTGTAATTGTTTTGTATTAATGTTGACTAGTACAACTTAACTACTATGTTAACTTCAAGTGTACTCAACTTAATGCTTTCTACTATTACTTAAAATTAATAAGTAATTTAACATACAAAATTACAATTTATATTAACCTCTATTTGTCGATTAAATAGAATTCATGTAAATTCAAAGAATAAGTTCTTTTCTGGCCATTTATTAATTCTTTAACATGTTTTTATGATGCTGATTCCTAGTAGTCATTATGCTTTTTATTAAAACTTCAAAAAATAACAGAATTTAATAACAGATTTTTTTTATTCAGAAGGGAATACTACTATGTGGTAGTAAATGCAAAAGACCTTGAATATTCATCTTTTCTGACAAACATACAAAGGTACATACAATAGTGTATGGTGTCAAGTTAACCCTCAAATGCTCACAGCGGGGTCAATTCGACACGGAGGAAAAGCAACGTTATTTGTAGCAGATCAATCAAGATTACGTTATAATACGTCCAACCCTTCCGTTCATCCGTCCAGGGGTTCTGATTGTTTCATCAATGTGTCGATGATTAGGGGTAAGTAATGCCAAAATCTTGTAATTTGTTTTTGGATGGCGTTACCCCAAGCTTAACCCTGGAGGAGAAAAGTAAATTTACAGAAGTTTGATCAGATGTTTACTTAGGTATTTAAGTGCAATATATATTAGTGCTAGATATTAGGTCTTACAATAAATGAAGATTGGGTATAATAATAAGATGCGTTATAGACTTAAAAAACCCTCACTTTTAGACTAGATTCCACATCGATTATCCTCAAAACGTACTTTGTAACATTATTAGCTTCTTAAAATTTTTCAAAGTATATTATTCAAAAGAAAACAATTTCAAAACAAAACCATAATAATTTATGGACGTACGTAGACGTCAAACTACCAAACGCCCCGAAATATCAATATGCAAATCCCTCGCATCGATTTTCCGAACCCTTTTATGGTATTAACTTTTAAAAATTATATTAACAAAAGCCAAAACACATTTCCGACCCGCAGATAAGTTATTAAACATTGCACCATTACACTTTAATTTTTGGCCCGGCGGGATCTATGAGGGGTGCCGGGTGGAAATTAAAAAAAAAGGTACGCAGTCTCACAATAAGGGGTCGAATTGCGAATGAGTTTTGTTATTCATAAAGTGGTGCATAGAGCATTTATTCCTATACAAACAAGACACACGCACGCACACACTTACACAAATGTGCATACGGCAATGCAGGGTTAAGGTGAATGCTCCATAAACGGCTATGATATATTATTATAAATAGGATGTTCGCTAGATGATGATTGATGCATGACCTCATGAAACAGTATGCACGTAAAAAAATCGAAATGATGTACGTATGTTTTGTATAGGTCCTTAAATATTACAGGGTCCAAGGTAAGATTTAAGTAAGTGGTAGGACAGAGGCTCGGTAATATTAGTATTTATTTATCTGTTTTTATTACGTTACTAACTACAAAATTCAAAAGGAATACACCAATTTGCGTTAAAAATATTCTTTATCTTATACGTAGTCGTTCCGCATTAATTTTAAGGTTGAAGGTCGCATCTTTTTACGACTATGACAGTATTATCTGAAAGTAGAAAGACACTTATTTCTATTATTTCCCTCAAAACGACTCCCACCCTCACCTTAAGCAAAAGTATTTTACAATTACGACCGCTGTGGCCTATCCGGACTCCGGTGCTTGTATTTGTTCTGTTAAAACTTTTGCGTTGTTTAAAATTTGTTTTTTCCACCGTCAAAAAACACTTTGGGGCTTGTTTATTTTCAAATCGAGCGTGCGCGAGTGCTCTGCCAGTTATAAACACGGCCCGTTATGAATACATTGTTTGTTTGTTTGTTAGCTCCTTAGTGCGGTCATGGAAATATCAAGGGTTAACACACTGCTTCGTGTTTCGATTGCTTTTATGTTTGTATCGAAGCCGAGTGTTGTGTGAATCGCTGGTAATGAAAACATTTTTCGAATTCATATTGTATGGGTACTTTTTGGCTCGCGTAAACATTTGAGTGTTGGTTATGAAGCTAAAGGTCGCTTCAGACTTGTAGTGCCCTCTGATTGAGATTTTGTGGTTTTAATTTAAACCTTTTTTTTATGCCTGAATAAAAAAAATCTGCTCTGAAATGAATGCCACTCGTGTACAACTTAAGCTTCTGTCTTGATATTGCTACTACTCTACTATCGTGTTCTTTGTGCTATCCTGCAATGAAATACAAACTTTGGTTAAATTTCATAATAAGTGGGAGGTTCAAAATAACTTTTTTATTGTAATCGCTATCTGAATTACATGTCGGAATCAATAGGTAAGTATAGTATCCATCTTTGCGAACTTTTGTAAAATTAATTATTGATCAAATCCGTAGTATACTAGTTTGGTACCTTGAATTAATATTAATTCTTTTTATTTTTGTTTTTGACTCTATAAAACTTTTGTTGAAAAGATGATCAATATTAGTACCTCAATGTATCTGATTTGGTAAAAGATCTCGATCCATATTTCAAAAGTGGATTATTAATAGCTAAAAAAAGGCATTTACAAACAAACATCTGCCTTTTCATAACACATTAATCCGAGACGCCATCTTGGATTCTACAAATATAATCCGCCGTTTAGATTCATGCGTGTTTTAATACGTTTTGCACAAAAAACTCTGATCCTCTATAACATGACAATGGGTGTCTTTAGTATAGGAAATATTTATTCATAGCTTTACAGTTAAATAAATAGAAAATATAAGGCTTAGAAAAAATGTATTGGAATGTAAAAAGTTAAGAGGAATAAAAGAAAGGTCTTTTTATTTAGAATACAATTTATATAACTTTATATATATATGTATATAATTTTGCCGGTCTCAGTGGCGCAGTAGTCTGAGCTCAATTTTAAGTTAAGTCTATAAATATTTTCAAATAATATGAAGGGAGAAAGGGGTTTAAATAACAAATATAACAAATAAGTTACTGTGCATAAAGAAGCATATAAAAATTGGATTTCATTAAATTAATTGTTTTATGTTCCTACTATATTATGTTTGGTTGTGTATCGTATATTCAAAAACACCTTCATTATGCCCAAACTGTCCAAAAATCTAACCCTAAACCTACAACCGGGGCCTAAAGGACCCATACTACAATTTTTTCTGATATTACAATTCGTGACATGAAATCCATTCGATATCAAGTCTTCAGATAATTTTAGTAGCAGCAAGCAATTAAAAATTAAATCTAATAGTTTTTAGTTAAAACAGTGTGCACTTAACGCACCTAATATAACTATCTCAATCGTCAAACCAAAACAATATTAGTGGTCGTGTAATAGCTGATATAACTTGCACTCCATTCTACCTCAGTGGCCCGGAGTGAGCCATTATGCACCACCTTTACAACCCCGCTTAATTCCCGCCAACCCTCTGAGCGTTAATGGCCGAAAAACTGACCTTCTGGGCCAAAATTACCCCCGAGGGACCAGTTAAATGGCCAACTAACGCGATGGAAGTGTTGCCGTGTGAGAACGCGTGATTTGCACTCTTTAGCTATCAAAATACTATAAAACTGTATAATGACTAGGCATTAAATTAAAATAAGTATAAAGATAAAATAAAACTGTCACACAAATTAATTGATGTTGACTTGAATTGGCTATCATTCAATCTTAATACATTATATAAGTTCTATTACTTTATTAGCCACAACATATAAAATAATATGAAAATAATGAAGAAGAAAATGATTTACTCAGTATAAAGTTTATTTAAACGTACGAGGTTTAAACAAATGTCATTTCATTCAAACCGCAGAGCGGTGCAAAACGCAGTGGCCAAGAAAATAACAAATTATTGACAAAATTACACACCGTTTAGGATAAAGACAATCCACGCCAAAAAGTTTGACACAGTCATCATTGTGGGTACGAAAATAATACGTCCGTTGAACCGTAATTACACGTTACGAAAACAACTGTCAAACCGGATCACGCCCAAAGTCTTATAAATTAATAAATCAACCCGTCCCGAGCCCGTTAGTGACAAAAATCACATCAGAAATTACAGGTCACAAATCGTCGCAGACCACGGTCGTAAATCAACTTGGATTCTTTGCGAGACACCAAAAAAAAAATTTAAAAAAAACTAAGCAAACACCCCGGGCCGAGCGTCTACCTGCCTTGATGCCTGATGCGCTAGCCCTCGTATCTTTTAAATAATTTTCTTGTATTAAAAATAAAATTTTCGAACGCACGGATTCCAGGGCAAAAAACGCACGAAAAACTCTCCTTTCATTCCATCTGTCTCTGTCTAACTTTGAATTCGCCGTCCCGTTCTGATGGGGATAACGCTCGAAACTGAAGCGTCATTTGGAAATTTTTGCCTTAGATCGACCATAACTTCACCATGTGTTTTAAATATACGAATCGAGTATGTTTAAAATTACTCTATTGAAATAGGAAACATAATTAACAACTTGTGGGAGTGAAACGTTTTGTTTTCCATACAATATATGTAGTTCATATTTTTAGTGTTATATAATAATATCTAGTGCTGTTTTTTAAAGACATGGAACGGAACGGAATGAAACTGGATGGGATGGAGCCTTTGTTTGGCTAACCCTCATGTCATCGCCATAAATATGCAAACGACAGAATAGCATTCATAAATACGTACTCATAAATATTTTAACCGTGTCTCGGCTGTGTCGAAAATTGTACAAAATAGAAGAGTTTGGGACATATTGATACATTTGAAGACAGATACAAAAAGTTTCAAATACCACCTCAAAATGTCCCTTATGTAGTCAAGGTTCTTTGAATCGCTAAATATCAAAGAATGCTGTCACATGTCGCAATCTTCCGAAGGCAAATCATTAGTTGAAAGGCATACTCCTCAATAATGAATATTGAGAAAGACACCAATAGAAACAAAAGCGGGTCCTGCCATATCTCCCTACTTTAGAAGAAAACTTGAACGACCAAACGCTCATTTTTATAGAGAGCTTTTATGACTCCAATATTCAGTAGGAGCAGTTTTGTTAAGGAAATATTTACGACGCCATTTTTTGTGCAACCTCTGCCAGGAATGAGTGATATCTGACGTTTACAAGTGTTACCTCATAAAGACGTTTGTTCATTACGTCCCTTTACGACGGCAGTAAAGATGGCTGGGTATATCTAGCTATATATTTGCACATTGGGGCTCTTTCTGGTGATTGTTTGCGAGTAAGTTACCTCAGTTTAATGCTCACAAAAGATAACTGGGTGATCTAAATATATTACCAAGAGTAAGTAGTATAAAAATAGCATGCCTATTTGGCAAGAAAGTTAATATGAAGAAAAAAATCGCATTTCTGATGATTTTTTTTTTCACAGGCATGCATGATAATAGGTTTCGTTATGAATTTATATTTTTAGCAAAAGTAAAGGGTTGAAAAGAACAGTAAGTTACATAAGGTCCTTTATTCCATCCTTAACCGTTAAAGGGTTGACATCACCAAGTCCTCTAATTATTTCCCTTTGCCCTTTAGACAGCATTTTCTAAAATATTTTTTTATTACGAGGTTCCAGTATTAACTTTTTAAGATCTAAGAAAAATGCAAATGAAATAGTAGGTACGAGGCCGTGGTATAGCTTCGAACATAATGAAGATGTGACAAGAAATAGGCATAGACATAGGAGTTAGGACATTAAAATTGACGATTCGTAATTTATAGCCGCCACAATATCGCCATTAAAACACACGTGAATCGCCGTCGCACGCGCATGTTATCAATAAAAATTTATAAGAGAGAGCTAAAGTATTAATACACTATAATTTTTATAACGAACTACCTCAGAAGCCGAGCCCGAATACTTTAGAAAAAAACTCCGAAGACAAAAAAAAAATCACCTGCACCATAAAAAGTTATTAAATAGGAGGCGACTTAACTAAATTACAAAATTCAAGTTTTACGCATTAAAGAATAATTAACTAGGGCACGCGACGCGCGAATCCAAATCATATGATCAATGTGACAAGCGTCAAAATTGTTTGGAACTTTTGATTTATTAAAAAGTTATGAAGATCGATCTACAGGCATCTTAGGTAGTCTCCCGATACTTCGTTTTATCTCATAAATAGATTTTTTATTACAAATTACAGGGTACCACGTTTGGTAGCGATTTTCGATGTCGACTTACCATTATCTTCATAAAATAACAAGTGAACCTAATTGATCAATTGAAATTGCACTGTTATATGTAATAAATAGAGTTTAAAATCAATTGTTTGGATTTATGTCCACGCTTTTGGAAGCTTCGATTACCTTATGAATTTAATGATGGGTTCCGTATATTTAATTCGGTCAGGTAGTCAAGGCATTTGGGTCACAAAACTGGTGTCTTGAGAGTTTTTTCTTTTTTTTTTATCCGACGACAAGTTTTACCAATGATGCAGTTTATTATGGTAACACAATAATAACCTGAAACATTGATAAATTCATACCTTATTATCAGTTTTTCGTAAAGAGTCAGTAGTGTCTAGTTGTGGCCAAAATTTATTTCCTATATTGTCGATAAAATATAGCAAAAGTATTCTAACCTTAAAGTAGGTATTCTTACATACTTACTTATTTTGAACGCCTGAACCGGGACTCAAAGCTGGCACCTCCTGATACATCATCATCAGCCACTACGCATCCACTGTTGGACATAGGCCTCTTTTAAGTAGCGCCAACGTGCTCTTTCCTCGGCTTTCCGCATCCAATCGATGCCAGCCACCCTCCGGATATCATCGCTCCACCTTGCTGGGGGGCGCCCTACGCTCCGTTTACCAAGACGCGGTCTCCACTCGAGGACCTTTCGACTCCAACGTCCATCGGTCCTCCGACACACGTGACCAGCCCACTGCCACTTCAGCGTGCTAGCCCTAAGAGCTATGTCGGTCACTTTAGTTCTTTGGCGAATCACTTCGTTACGGACTTTATCCCTCAAAGAAATTCCGAGCATAGCTCTTTCCATAGCACGCTGAGCGACCTGCAGTCGGTGTACCAGTCTCGCTGTCAGTGTCCACGTTTCGGCACCGTAGGTCATTACTGGTAGGACGCACTGGTCGAAGACCTTAGTCTTCAGGCCCCTTAGTCTTCACCTCCTGATACGCTTTCACTTAAATTACTATAACTAGACCAATGACCAATAAATTAGACTGTTTCTATATCGGATGGTTAATACTTATACCACACGATATCGTATCGGATATCGCAAAAAACGCTTGTGGGAAAAAAAAATGACAAGATGTATTCTTAATTCTTACGCGTCCTTAAAGGCAGGATTACAAAAGGCCTGAGAAGGCATTTATTCAATTACACAAACAATAGAGTATTTCGCCTTAAATGTACAAAAGAACGGCTCAGGTACAGGGAAAATGACAATTGTAAGGGACAAAGAAATTTGGGACGAGTCAAAAGTTATTCTCTACGGTTTGTTATAGTTATTTTTCTGCATCTATAGTCTCTCGTTTATTTTTATGGCTCACGACAATTTGCTGTTAACAAACACCTTTACCATACACTAAAATTCTACATCAATGATCATTACATTAAAAAAATTATAGTCCCACAAACTTAACTGACCCGGTGGCCAAAATCGGAACAAATTTTTATGCCTGTTTAGATTTTGTTTTTATTTTACTTTTTTAAATACTAGTGATCATAGAGGTAATAATTATCTCTATGCTAGTGACGCTGTCACCGGGTCAGATAAGTTAGTGAGACTATAGTTCAGGAGCTGGCGGCAGTTTAGGCGCCTATAATGTAAAGCCGTGATAGCGTAATGGTTAAGATTTCGGCGTCCAATTGGGTTTTTGACTACTATTCAAAAAAATTATTTTTAGTGATCATTAAATAAAGGATTTCCCAAAAGTCGTAATATCCACGTCTCCTGAGTTTTATGTTGATTAAATATTTTAAATAATCGATTAAAGTAAAAAAGTGCGTCGAACTTTAATGACGTCACATTTCAGAATTTCAGAATACTTAGGACGCGTTTTGCTTTTGACTTTTGAAAAAAAATGCTGATTTGACTATTTGTATACCCAATTCGAGGCATACGGGGTTCAAAGCATGTCATATGCTGGGAAACATACTAAAGAAAGTTTCCTATTGTGCAACTAAGTGAAACGCAAAAAAAAGTTCAATAAAAATATAATGAGTTCAATAGTGTTTGCAATCTAAAAGGTCATCTATGATGCGCGGGGCATTCAATGCTAAACTCCATTTTTCCGTTGCTGGCGAATGTGACGTAGGCTTTAGGCGCCAATATAATTAGTAATAATCATAAAATATTTTTTCTTATAACCTTCCTATGTTGTAACCATTTACAATAATATGCAATATAAAGTATAAACTCAATAAACTCAATTTATTTATAACATGTAAGAAATACAGGTGTCTCCTCATATTTCGTCATGTTTTGTCTATATACCACCTACTAAACCGCAGAGTTTCTTGCTGGTTCTTCTCCGTGGAAAGAGCATTCCGAACCAGTGACAGATTCTGATTCACTTGAATAATCAAAAGCACTTGTAAAAACTTATTTGAATTTAAAAAAATCTAGGTTTGTATGTATTCTACTCTAATTAAAAGTTAGCTAAACAAAAGATGATTATCGATGGCTAACTTTGGTTAGCCAAAGCTTTAGCGACTTCTAAAAATTTGAAGTATATTTTTTGTAGTCGCATAAATAGATGCATGTCTCAATTGATGCAGTCTGTTTGCTCGCTAATTTGTTATGACAGTCAGTCAGTATGAAACAGATTTATGGGTTTAGATGATTACACGGATAAAAAAAAGTTTGCTTAACTCTATGCATCACTGATAATCTCATTATAGGTACGCAGTGAAATTGTACCACTATATTTTACGTAAAAAGCAAAGGTAAACATTGTTGCAAGCGGTGCGTCGCTCTTGTGTTTTTTCTCTGTCATCAGACCAGTCAACTTGGTTGGGAGTTGGGACCAATTATATTCTTATTGAGTTAATAAGAAAGTCATGCATACATCAGAATTCAGAGAATCAGCCGCACGACACCAAAGTTTAACACTCTATTACCACGGTTATGTCATACCAAGTAATTTGATAAAGATAATCAAAATTACTTCAGATTCTATCATACTTGCAGATAACAATTCCATAAATTCAGCTAATAGTTATGATTGTAAATACTGTAATTTATATACTGTATTTATAGTATAATACTAAAATTTTGTCTGTTTTCAGTAAACCAATAGGTTAAACATTTAAGTTTAGAATATTGGATAGAAGCAGGCGTTATTATGTGGAAGTCCATGATAATCAAGGTACAAGAAGTTTAATGCGCTATAATCAAATCTACAATCGTGTATTATCGAGTCTTTTGAGTTAAGGTTTAAGTTTTAAATTAATCAAACTGCCTTTTCTATCTCATATACGCCGTTTCCACTAGAATTCGCAGTCAAGGGCTAACTTGACCATATTTGCACCGAAAAATTTGTTCGTGAATTGAACTGCAGAAGACGGCGCCAACCGTGTTGGTACGTCTATTAGGTTCCTTTGTTTCTCATAGAATTTGCTTGTAGTATAAATGGAAAGCCATCGAATAATCCGGGCGCGGTGCATAGATGCGTGATAGTATCGTGTTTCCGGTCAAGCTTACGTTGAGTTCCAAAAAAATGGTTCCCATGTTGTCAAAGAATAATAGAAAAGGCAGTTTTAAAAAATGAAGAAAAAAGAATTATTACAACTAACACAGCTCATTAATTTAAGTAACTTTGCGCAAGTTTTCATAGTCCATTGTGAAAGTAACTTTTTTGACTTATAAAAGAGAAACACATGCATAGGTTTTTTGGCGGTTGAGTACCTACTCATTATCTGTACGCACTACCCAAGTATCTGCTTACTAGGTACTTATAATACAATTTCTGCATAAGAAGTTGAGTTTTTGTAATAAATTAATTAATTTTTTACACAATATTGAGTAATTTAATTGTTTTCAAACCCACTGTAAAAAATGCATACAAATACTCTGTAAGTAATAACTTACAAAACCTAAAATAATACTTATGAAGTGCAAATATCTATATTAAAGGATTGATGATTTCTATGACATCAATTCTAATTCGTTTTGTACAAAATGTATAGACTTACCTAAAATGACAGTTCTAAATCAATTGCTATCCCTGTCTCAATAATCCTTGCGGAAAAGTATGGAACTAGATTATGCCTGTCAATTTGGTTTACAGATTGAGCGTAACAGAATTTGCTAAGTACATCTCTATATTCTTCTGCCTTGTAAATGAGTTAATATACAGTCTACATTTACGTTGAATTGTGTGGAGGTAATCATCACACTCAGTTACGGTGTGATAACATCTGCGTTCATTTACTCTATGACAGCGCGTGCGCAGCCAAGCGAGGGCATTTTATTAGCCTCACTTCAGACCCGGCCTCGCCTTCTCATCCAGACCGTCTTGCTATTTGCATTTGGTGGAACACCGTTTTATTTTATGACCTGGCTGACTACGTACTAGCTTTTGCTCAAGATTATGTGTCTCGTATCCTAGTTTTTGATTTTGTTCGTCCCGAATTCCATCTCTTTCCGGAAAGGTTCCGAAACGTGCTAAGAAACATAGTTCATGGCCACCACATGGATAACTGATAAAGATAGATAAAGTAGACTATGCCCTTCCCCGTGATACAGTCCATCTCTGTACCCTATTTCATCAAAATCGGTCATAAAGATGGGACCTTAAAAGACACTTTCGCAATTAGGTATAATATTAGAATGGATACTCTCTACGTCTACAGTTACACTATTATTTCCCAATACGCCAATACCCATGTGACTTTCCGCATAAGTAGATAATACAAAAATACATGGAGACTTAGGTATCTTACTTATTAGCATATAATTGTCCAAAAGTGGGGGCTACGGGTCGCTGGAGCCAAAAATGAGGGACTTCCTCGCCTCAGGGCGGAGGAGGGGACCGACTTCGCATGCCTCTAGATTGGTGATCGAGATGTGGGCCTGTAATATTAGGTGCCTCATGCCTCAATAGATGGGCTACATAAATGGTTGTGTTTTGATGTCAATTTTTGTATTTGTGTCGCTGCAATAGAACATAAAATAATATGATTTGATGAGTTCTTAGTTAGAGCTGATATATCGGCTTGTTTATTAGTATCTATAGTAGTTACTATAGGACCAGACATTTTATAAGTAGGTACCCAAAACAGCTAGTTTTGGAATTTCTTACAGGGGTTTGATTATTTATACTTATGAGTCCAAGTTATGGGTTTATGACCAAGAGGATGTTTCCCAAGTTTTCAATAATGCAAAAATTTTACTGATGTTTTATCGATTTGTATTATATGAATATTATTATGAAATCCCGAGTGCGTTTTTGTCTTATTCTCTCTCGTAATAATCATTGAAATGTTCTTTTTTTAATATTTTTTTTTTTTATCCACAGATACGCCAAGAAAAACCTTATTATATAGCGGATCCCGAGGTCGACTCATTAGTAAGTATCCCATACTTTTTATTTTATTTTTAGATCCTCCTTCTCTGTTCTACCTCAGAACGGCAAGAAACCTTTAGCGTTGGCAGTCTTATGGAGTTGACATCCAGTTAGCTCGAACGAAACGGTTCTGCTCTACGTTTCTGATACGAACCGCCAGGATGTGAAATGCCCTTCCAGCGCATGTATTCCCTGCCACGTATAACTTACGTACCTTCAAGGCAAGAGTGAATAGGCATCATTTAGGTAAGCGCGCTCTACCTTAGGCTGCATCACCACTTGCAAGCAGGTCTGATTGCAGCGAAGCAATACCAATTTAAAAAAAGTAATAAAATTAAAAAATTTAAAAAAACCCACGACGAACTGCAGAGCTCTATTATACCTTTGACCTTTATAACTTTGAAACAACAATTAGAACTTAGCAAACGTATAGGTATATTACATAATATCTAAAACACAAAACTGCATCTTTGACGGCTCAGTAGTTTTTTTGACCAGCGTGGTGGGCTATGGCCAAACCCTTCTCTTTCCGAGGCGCGCTTGTCACGACAAATCAAAATAGTCCAAATACGACGGGTTTACGATGAGTTCCTATGACAACCTCCTGGCTCCATCATGGGACCCTGGGCAGCATCTAGGTACAAAGTTCTTATCAAGACAAATCAAAAGAGTCCAAATGTGACGGGTTTACGATGAGAACTTAAGGAGTTCCTATGACCACCTCCTGGCTCCATCATGATACCCTGGGCAGCATCTAGGTACAAGCTAAATATATCTAAATCAGCACAGTAGTTTTTGAGAAAAATGGTAAGATATTGAAAAAATAAAATCATAGACTACAGCTCAGCTTTGTTGTCTATGGTCCTAAAATATATCTAACAACCTTCTCACAAGCTATATATATATCTATTACAATAAACCGCATCTCAATCGGCCCAGTACTTTTGTGAAAAATGGTAACATATTGAAATATTAAAATCATATACTACAGCTCAGCTTTGTTGTCTATGGTCCTAAAATATATCTAACAACCTTCTCACAAGCTATATATATATCTATTACAATAAACCGCATCTCAATCGGCCCAGTACTTTTGTGAAAAATGGTAACATATTGAAATATTAAAATCATATACTACAGCTCAGCTTGGTTGTCTATGGTCCTAAAATATATCTAAGAACCTTTTCACAAGCTAAACATATCTAATGCAAAAAACCGCATCTCAATCGGCCCAGTACTTTTTGTGAAAATTTTTAACATATTGAAAAATTAAAATCATAGACTACAGCTCAGCTTAGTTGTCTATGGTCCTAAAATATGTCTAAGAACCTTCTCTCAAGCTATATATATCTAACTAGTATTTCGCCCTGTGCGCGAGCTGCTAAAGCAGCTCACGGGTTGTGGTGAGACTTACAAGTAGTACAGATTTTACTGTACTAAACTGAATCCATTTATTATGGTGATAACAAAATAAATAAAAATGGCGCTGATTTTTTAAAACTTTGGTAACATTTTCCTGTTTCGTAACCCCAGGGAGTCCTAAATATCGATTTTGAACGAAATTGGTGAATTAACAAAGAATTTCAAAATGGCGCTGATTTTCTAAAATGTTGGTAACAGTTTCCTGTTTTGTGATCCCAGGGAGCCCTAAATATTGATTTTGAACGGAATCGGTCAATTAACAAAGAATTTCAAAATGGCGCTGATTTTTTAAAATTTTGGTACCAGTTTCCTGTTTTGTGACCCTAGGGAGCCCTAAATATCGATTTTGAACGAAATCGGTCAATTAACAAAGAATTTCAAAATGGCGCTGATTTTTTTTAAATTTTAGTACCAGTTTCCTGTTTTTTAATCCCACGAAGTCCTAAATATCGATTTTGAACGAAATCGGTCAACTATCAAAGAATTTCAAAATGGCGCTGTTTTTTTAAAGTTTGGTAACAGTTTCCTGTTTTGTAACCCCAGGGAGTCCTAAATATCGATTTTGAACGAAATCGATCAATTAACAAAGAATTTCAAAATGGCGCTGATTTTTTTAAATTTTGGTACCAGTTTCCTGTTTTGTGACCCCAGGGAGCCCTAAATATCGATTTTGAACGAAATCGGTCAATTAACAAAGAATTTCAAAATGGCGCTGATTTTTTTAAATTTTGGTACCAGTTTCCTGTTCTGTAATCGCACGAAGTCTTAAATGCAATAAACCGCATCTCAATCGGCCCAGTACTTTTTGTGAAAAATTAAGAGCATAGACTACAGCTCAGCTTTGTTGTCTATGAGCCTAAAATATATTTAAGAACTTTCTCAAAAGCTATACACATCTAATGCAAAAAACCGCATCTCAATCGGCCCAGTACTTTTTGTGAAAAATGGTAGGTAACATATTGAAAAAATAAAATCATAGACTACAGCTCAGCTTTGTTGTCTATGGTCCTAAAATATATCTAAGAACCTTCTCACAAGCTAAACATATCTAATGCAAAAAACCGCATCTCAATCGGCCCAGTACTTTTTGTGAAAAATGGTAACAGTGGTTGAAAAATTAAGATCATAGACTACAGCTCAGCTTTGTTGTCTATGGTCCTAAAATATATCTAAGAACCTTCTCACAAGCTATACACATCTAATGCAAAAAACCGCATCTCAATCGGCCCAGTACTTTTTGTGAAAAATGGTAACATGTTGAAATATTAAAATCATAGACTACAGCTCAGCTTGCTTGTCTATGGTCCTAAAATATATCTAAGAACCTTCTCACAAGCTGTACGTATCTAATGCAAAAAACCGCATCTCAATCGGCCCAGTACTTTTTGAGAAAAATTGTAACAAAAAAGTGCACAAACAAACAAACAAACACACAACCTCTTAGGGCAAACACATATACCATCTCCGCTTCGTCGAGGGTAAAAATGTCTATCGAATCAGATCTCGTCAACATTGCTATGGTATCCCACACTTTTATAACTATTCGTCAATCCCAAACATCAATTTCGTCAACACAAAGAGATGGAATCCAGTATATGCCATTAAAAAGGAACTATTTTTAACCGACTTTGACAAAAGGATATTTAAAACATATTGACAACTAGCTGATGCCCGCGACTACGCCCGCGTGGATTGAGGTTTTTTGGTTCCCGCGGGAACTCCTTAATTTTCCGGGAAAAAAAGTAGCCTATGTGCTATTCCAGACTGTAATCTATCTCTGTGCCAAATTTCAGCCAGATCGACCGTTCAGCCGTTGGGGCGTGATTGAGTAACAAACATCCATACATCCATACATCCATCCATCCATACATCCATCCATACATCCATCCAAACTTTCGCATTTATAATATTTATTTGATATTTAGTCGATATGGTTTATGTTCGAGTAGATTTTAACCTAAACCCAACAACCCAACCGTGTCGGCCTGCCGCGCAGTTCCCAACGCGTTGTGTGTTACAGCCTTAAGTAGGTATATTCGTCAAACCCCAAAGATAAATAAATGGGACCCAGTTTAATACGCCATAAAATAGTGAACATTTTATAGTCCTCGTCGGCCGCGAGAGTAATTTACGATTTGATTAGTTAAAGAGCTGTGTGAAATTAACCGCAGGTAAACCAGGATTCTTCTCGGAATCACCTACAAAATAAAAGAATGAGATTAAACGTATAGGTATTTCTATAGATATTATATTGTCACTCATAAAATGCTGAATCGCAACGCTGTTTAGCAATCTTACAGTTGGGTACACAGAGCCAGAGACAGATCGAGGTAGATCCAGATAGAATGCTCTTTGTCTTTAATGAGTGGATATTCTTAGATTTGTGGTACCTTGGTATGTTAAGCATGGGCATCGCTGCTAAGCGAAATAACTAACTTGTTTTGTTATCAAATATCTTGCCTTATTGAAAAGAATCAAGGCTGTGGATAGACACGATTCTCGATTGCTCCTTGCCAAAGAACATGATTAGCGTCTCTCTGCGTCGTATTCTTCATTACTGAGGGTCGTGAACCCTTTCCATCAATCAAATAGTGGTAGGAGTTTTCTTGGCATAATAATGCGGTGGGTTCCCACGTCCTTCCGCATAATTAGCATACCAGTGGCATTATTGTTACCTATAATTTACCCATTATTACATACTCATAAAGGGCTTATCGTATCGTATCAGTACTACGAGTATAACTGACTAAAGTCCAAAATACAAAAATTTTTTTTTTTAAATCGAATAAACTTTTACAAGTGCTTTTGAAGTGAAGTTTGATATAATTAAAAAAAAAACAAAATTCAAAATTCAAATGATTTTTATTCAAATAGACTTTTACAAGTACTTTTGAATCGTCGAGTGAATCTACCACTGGTTCGGAATGCCATTCCTACCGAGAAGACTGTACGATTGCTAAACTGTGACCGCACAGTGCGTCCCCTACGGCTAGCGACGTTAGCGTGGACAAAAAGCGAAATAAAAGATGGCGGCCACCCACCGCAGCCGTTGGACACGGATACTTAACCGATTTTGAACAAATAAAATCCGAAGCATCACGAATCGGCCGACCCCGCGATCGCTGGTGACTCTGTTTGGTAAATTAGTTTAATCAAATTGCTTTGCCACTGCCTTTTTTACGACTTCTCAGCGATGGGAACTAGGCAACGCTCCTGAGGCCCAATTGTCTAAGAAAATCGTAATAGTTTGATTTTCTTTCACAATCGGGGGTCTGAATTTGTACAGCCATAACTCAAAGTTAAAAAGCTCTAGAGTCTAGGATAGGTAATTGGAAATTTGAAAGACATTTAACAGAATTCTAGGCTGCGTTTGTGATTCGTTAGCGTAAACTATGAAAAATGTATTTTGGTTTGAAATATTTATATATTTATATCAGATCGCAGTCAAGAGCCAAATTGTAGAGGATTAAAAAAAAATACTATTCGAGCCGTTTATATCTTTCAAATCCTTTACAAAAATAATTAAAAATAGTATAAAATACCTCCAAAAAACTTAGACCATTAGTTCATAAAAGGAAGACTATCTAATAATCTATTGTTTCGTCTAACTGCTAACACCTCGTATTTTATTTACTAAAACAAACAGGAAACACGGTCTAGACTGAAGCCCATCAATTTTTTTCTAATGACAATTATAATTACACATTAATAATTGTAAAGTCGATAACCCAGCAATAAATTAATTAATATTGACAGTCTGGCAAGCTCGCAATGCTCGAGTGATAACATAAATCAAGATCTGAGCGTTGAAAACAGTAGTAGGCCATAAAACATGGCGTCAAGCTTACCTGCTTCTCTGATAAGCATTGATACCCCGTAGTTGAAGAGCTGGTGGATATATGCACGTGGTTAAGGCCCTGTGTAGCGTAAAAGGGTGTATCAAAAGCAGTGTATCCATCAAACGGTGACATAATGTATGCTTGTAAAAATAATTTGCTGTTTTCAAGACCTCTAAGCAGCCATTGACGCATCTCAAAACACAATTTAAAAAAAATATCTGCAAAGAAATTTATTTTAAACATAGCTCTTAATTTACCTTTTAATTTAAAGCAATTTTTCTCCTTATTGATAATAATTTGCTCTAGAAATATAAGATAAAATTCATTTCTAAATCAAACACATTGTCGGATTCATTTGTATTGAATAGTAAATAGTTATTTTTTTACAAATGATTTCTTGCATTTTTTGCGTCATGCGCTTGCTCGATTTCACCCCCGCGCGCCTGTGTTTTTCATCTCGTGAGCTAATATTGCCTTAATGTGGTGTCACCTGGAGTAGGGCTCCAGCTGAAAATCAGTGCTGAATGATCTTGTAATTTATTGCACTAGGCATTCAGCATTATGCTGAGCTGATGCCTTTTTTCAGGTTGTGCCACATACCACAAGCGTTTTCATGGTGCTTCTATGACATGATCATGAGTCTAATGCTCAGGTACCTACTGGAAGCGCCATGTTTTTTTTTAATCCACTACAAGTTAGCCCTTGACTGCGATCTCACCTGATGGTATGTGATGATGCAGTCTAAGATGGTAGCGGGCTAACCTGTTAGGGGCATGGCAGTTGTATTAAACCCATACATACCCCTATTCGGTTTCTACACGCCATCGTACCGGAACGTTAAATCGCTTGGCGGCACGTCTTTGCCGGTAGGGTGGTAACTAGCCACGGCCGAAGCCTCCCACCAGGCCAGACCAGGGTAAATTATAAATTCCCAAATTGACCCTGCCGGGGATCGAACCCGGGACCTCCGCACGTTAAGGCAACAGCGCTGCACACTGTGCCACGGAGGTCGTCGAACATTAACCTTAACATTTACTTTAGGCTTAAGGCACAGTGCTGTCAATTAATGTTTTTCTTTCTATCTTTCTTTAAATGACAAAGCTGCATGGATGCCCGGTGGTCTCGGGTTCGATTCCCGGCAGGGTAATTTAATAATTTCTGCATTTTCTCTTGTCTAGTCTGGTGGGTGGCTTTAGCCGTGACTAGTTTGGCCGTAGTTAGTTAGCGTTCCGATACGATGCTGTGTAAACACCGATTAGAGGTATGTATGGGTTTAATATAACTGCCATACGCCTTACAGGTTGGCCCGCTACCATCTTAAACTGCATCATCACTTACCATCAGGTGAAATCGCCAGGGATGACTTGTAGTGGAATAAAATATGTAATTGTACACATATTATGCAAATAAATTATCTGAATCTGAATCTGAATCTGCAAAAAAAATTAAAAAATCTACTAGGTTGGCTAGTTTTAAAATTAGGTCGAGAAGAATTAAACTTACACTCAGAAAAATTATTTTAAACTAGATAGTATATTTTCAGTAGTATATTGAAGTCTTCTGAACTTTCGAAGTCAAAACACACTTTGAGAGATAGAACATTGCTACCTGCTCCTGTACTATCATGAACCTTAAGATAAGGGGCCCAAACAAACCCGGGCACATCCGGGCGCTGAGCAAACATGTCTACAAGAAATGGGTGAATACTTAATACTGTATTTTAAATGTTTTTCTCTGCAACATGTGCGCGACTGTACGCCCACATGTGGCCTATCTATCTACTTAGATAAATATGGGAAACTTGTATAGCGACTAGTTAAAATGTTCAATTAATCATGGTACTGTTACAGTAGTGGTAACATTTTTTTAAAAAGTAATCCTTAATATTTTTATAAAAAGTATAAAAACTAAAAATATTTTCATAAAATGTATAAAAAGTGCCTTATGTCTAAAATATGCTTTATGGTAGGAATAAATAATTAAATCGCTGGAAAAATGTATCTAGACCATGTATCTAGAAAAATAGAATTGTAACGTTGTTTAGTTACTTCTCGATTGCTTATTATTGTCATTTCTAATTGCTATTTATGATCATTTAGCACCATATTTTTACAGTGGGGAACATCGATGTAGAATTTTAGTACTTATGTGGGGAAGTCCTTTATGTACGAGGAGCCACAGGGGTTATGTCGGACTTTCACAGACTACCCTATGGTATTTCATGGACCAGTGAGCTTACTTATACTACCGCTTAAACCGTTTTAAAATTGACTTTTTATATGACGTACCTTGACGTCCCTAAAATAGGGATTATAATAATTCTGAAGCAAGAGCGTCAATAGTATTTAAAAAATACTGCTTTAAGTGATGGTAGTTGGTAGTAAGCCCCCAGAATAACTTTGATAAGCATAACATAATGTACGGTTCCCAAAAAAACTAGATATGTCATTAACGGTAAAGAATCTAGCGGTTTTTCCAAATTGCAACTGATTGTTTAGCTTTTCATCATCTTTTGGGTAGAACGTGGTCTATTCTTACTCAAAAACGTCGCTGTCGTCTGACCTCGTAAAAACTAATTGACAGTCCAAAAATCTAAATTAAAAACTGTTCCAACACCATTTAGTGAACATGTTTGATTTATGTCTCACACAATTCGCTATTAAATAAAACGTTACAAAAGTAACATGAAAAGCGCCAAGTGTGAGTCGGACTCGCATACGGAGAGTTCTGTACCATCATACAAGATTTATGTACTGTCCTCGTCAATTACTCTACAAGAAAGGCGCTCCATCACGTTTCTTGTATGGGGAGCCCCCTTTTTAGGTATTATTTGTTGTTATAGCGGCAATATTAAATAAAAACTATTGAATATATGATGTATGTGAGATGGTGATAGTTAAAAAAACCCAGCTGAGTTTTTTGTGGGCTCTTTTTAGACTAGGGCACGTTTTGTACATTCGTAGCTTTAGTAATAAGATACCGTAATTTACTATCACCATGTTTTATGAGTTCCGGACGTCAATAGAGTGTACCTAAATTGAATAAATAAATATTAATTGATTAATTGATACCTACTGAAAATTCAAACGGTCAACTTGTTACAGTTCATGAGATACAGCCCTCTGACAGATAGACGGTCAAGTAGCCAGCGGAGGCTTTGTAATAGAGCCCTGTTGACACCCTGCAGGCACGGAACCCTAAATACGTTCTAATTTGTGCCTGTAAGTTATTTACTTATTTCATTGAAAGTGGAGTTCGCCCCGGGGCTATTTAAGTTATTTTAGGAAGCGGGTCCTTGTTTACGGCTGTTTAATTGACGTTATTTTAGTTTTCAATGGCTCCTTTCAATGCAGTGTAATTTCTTTCGGTTTCAATGGAGCCATTTTGCCGGTGTACTTACATTCACAAGTTAATTGCTCAAGTTCGCGGTCTTCTTCCTGTATGGCTGGTTAAACTAACGTATGTCTGTATCTTTGTCCTTCACTTCTAACCAAGTCCTGAAAACCTTGGCATCAATCAACATCTAGCATCACCGTTCACCATCTTCTGTCCTCTACATTCCAACCTTCAATTCCAATCTCGCAAAATCTTCAAGTCTTCAAACATTACGAGCTATTCTCCTTTGGTCTCTTCCTCACTTTCTTTGAACACTTATCAATCAGCATCTATCACCACCTCATACTCATGTTTACCTTCTTCTTCTGTCCTTTACATTTCAACCTTCAAGTCCATTATTGAAAAATCTTCAAAGCTTTCAACATTATAAGCTCTCCATTTGCCTCTTCCTCACTTTCTTTGGTTACTTATCTAGAGGAACCAGTAAGTTGATTACACATGTTCGGACTTCGGACTCTCTTTCCTGTTGTAGCAGTTTATTTTATAATTATTACAATAAAAGTCAAATTCAAAAGTTGAAGCAGAATTTATTACTTTATTAGGAAAGTAATCTACGCTACATGTACCTACTTTAGTTAACCTGTCAACAACTTGAAAATATTCGAGGCCATGATATTAAAAACATCACGTGAGAAATATTAAGAGCGCTATTTTAAACTGTAGAAGCACATATCCGGTTCCCTTCTATCGCGTTCGCTCATAATATCCTCAATAAAGTGTCACGACAAGTTTGAAGGGAAAAAAATAGTTAAAAACATCTCTTGTGGTGGGCTTGGGATCATAAAACTAACAACAGTTTGTTTTAGTTCAAATATCTAATGGTCGAAAACCAACCAGCATCTATTTATTGACCCATTGAGACCAAGGGGTTAACTACCATCGCTTATATCCGTATTGTTGACGTTCGTGTTTTAGAATCATAAAATCCTTATTTTAGGGACGTCATGGTACGTGACATGAAACTGTCATTATGAAATAATACTGCTTTAAGGCGATGGTAGTACCCCAACGAGCGGATTGGTTACGGGGTTAGGGTTGCCATGAATTTCTGGTAGCTCCAATAAGCCCAAATAATAATATGTAGATAGAGAATATTATGTTCGTAAAACGTCATTTTGTTTTTGTTGACATCTTTTTCATTGTTATTTTTCCAACAAACCTACATTAGAAATTCATTAAAAGAAAACTGTGCAGTTTTTTTAAAATTATTAAATGATTGTATTGTATTTTACTTCTCAGCATTAGTAAGCATTATAGATCCTTGGTTTAGCTTTCAACTGTCAATATCTTATAATCTTCTCAGCTGTGAGATTAAAAGGAATAAATGTAAAACACCTTTCAGTTTAAAGCTTTCTTTTCATATTTTTATTAATGTCAAAAAGAAACTAATCAAATCTAAAAAAAACTAAAAAAATTGCAGATACTTCAAACTCATTTTAAACCAGAATTTAGGTTAAATTATAAATAAAGACGTTCAAACTGATAGGGCAAAATTAAATTTAAGAGTCTATGAAAGCAGTCCATGGAGATCGATATTACATGGTCGCCATACCGCCATAGGCTAGCGCCTAGTGTTTGCGCACGTCACATCAGTGTTTGATCAGTCAGTTGGAGGCGCTTCACACTTGACGCCACGCTCGTCAGTCAGTCATACTCAGTAGGTAAACAATACGCAAGGCATTAGACAACTTTGTCAAGGTTTCAGAGGTTGATATTGGTCATGTGACAATATAATAATATGTTGTCACATGCCCATACAATATATAGTAGACCCCTAGAGGCGGCGCTAGCAATCGCATGTTAAATGCAATTTTTGTATGTAAAATGCATTACTAGGTACTACTTGTTCCAAAAGTGAATACTCTAAATATACTCTTGGTGTAAATTAATAACCAATCTGCAATTTGCCGATATTAAACTTTTGACAAATACAAGCTACGTTTGTATTTGTCAAAAGTTGTATTTGTTATTTTGTGGAAGAACTTGAGGTTTAATTTGCTATTATCCGCCAAAGTAGACAAATCTATGTGGTACAGCGTGTAGCTTGCGATATTCACCATCCAATCGGCCAGCAACTCGCACCGGCACATCACCACACCACACAAATCTTCCAAATTATTCTCAACAATGCGCGATTTTAAAAGTCTAGAATTGTATTTCAGTCCTTTTTAATTTTTCCGCCCCATTTAATTTAAACCTCTTGAGTACATCGACATCTAGACGGTAGCATGTTTAAGTGGCTTGTACCGCAAACAGATCACGCGACTTTATAATGTTTATAGAAGATCCCTCGAACACCGCAAACATCTCTCTCAACCGTAAACTCTTAACCTTTATTACCAGGGCATAAGGACTATTTAAGAGGTTACAGCTTATGTTGTCTATGGCATTGTCAACATATTTTTATCTGCGCCTGTCAAGCGCCTGTGCAAACGAACGGGGGTGGTTCTAATTGATACTGCCTACTGCACATGTTATGGGGCCCTGGTACTGTGAAGTTTTATTAATCATAGTACAGTTGTATAAATATTAATTACATTTTATGTGTGGTCTCTGCAGGTGTCCTGGTATGAAATATGCAATTACATAGACCACCTATAAATTTAATTGATGCAACTACCCACATAAATCTTCAATTGCATTTGATTCGTTTTCTTGTATGCTGCGTGCTATTGGATCCTAGTACATACTTTAAAACTGGTGAATACAAAATTAATTTGTAAAGTAAAGATGAAACAGACCCCAAAGTCTTTAAAAAAAAATTAGACCTATCTTTATCAGTAAGGAATTAAACACAAAAATCTATAATTTTCTTCATTTTAAAAACACACAAAAACTTAACAAAATGTTCTTCAGCTTCCGTTTTCAGATATTTCAAACTCGATCTAGTCAAAACTAAACAAAGTCTACTTATCAAAAAACTGAATGCATGGTGCAGGGTTGTCACTCGCCTCTTTAGATTTCAAATTTAATTTCGACCATCCCAATGCTGTAATTAAACTTGTAAATCAAATGCAATTTCAATGCCGCGTGTATTATTCTAAATGGTAAAGTATATTAAGTAGTATGTATACACACTGTAAGATGGCACAGCCTCAAAAAATAGTTTTCGTAATGAAAATTCGCGAAATATGAAAACTCTACATTAGATAATTTCACGTGGTATTATTAGCTTTAATTGGCAATGTTATGTACCTACTTGAAACTGCCTCTATCGGACACTTTCAAAGCAAGTTAAATTGATGGATTGATGACCAATGATTTTTTAAACAGAATATCAACGTTATCGACCTTATTGACGCCTGACTTTTTTTCTAATAAAATCACACTAGATGCAGCTAGAAGTATAACTGTACTAAATTACTTTACTAAGTAACTAAAAATCCATTGCATATGGTGTTGTACATAACTTTGCAGCAATTTAAAATGTTTGATACAATATATAAATAATTTTCTCTACATGCTTTTTGATTGAAGTTGATGACAGTTGACAACCCTAAGTTAACAGTAGGCGGCGCACGTCGCGGCAATCAGAATCAAATCACGGGCTATTAAAACCGCATCAACTTGAGATAGGTATCGATTCAGAACTCAGATTAGATGGCGATCTCGGAAGTATGTGAATGAGCCTTTATGAGCCTCATTGTTCAGGTGTTATGGACTCGAAAGACAATACTACCCTCATTAATTAAAAGATAAGATGAATTGAGAACCTCCTCCATTTTTTTTTGTTGGGTTAAATTGATTAATTTGAGGTCTACAACATAGAGAAATACAATTAGTTTTTGAAGTAAAAATTCTTTAAGTGTAACTTGTGAGTAGGTATGTTTAAAGTGGTCGCCAAATAGAACAGCTGTTTTGAGGCCGCCATCCTTATTCGAGAATCTTCATTCTACAGGCAAAGACGTACTTATCGATCAAGCGTTCATTTACCTACGATGCTATGTAGAAACTAGAAATCGAATAGTGGTAGTGGTTTGATACTGCCATTAGGGGTAGGTATAAACCTACCCCTAACAAATTAGCCTGCTACCATCTAACACTGCATCATCCCTACCAGGTGAGACCGCAGTCAAGGGCTATCATGTAGTGGAATTAAAAAAGATTGCTAAAATTAAGATAATCGATAAGAAACGAAACAAATCCTAATTAATCAAAAGATTTACAAAAAAACCTCAGTGTTTTATGTTGTAGGATGTGCTATGAGTCAGTCAGTCAGTAACAAGGGAGTTTAATCAGACAAAGGTAAATGAGCAACAAAGGGCTTGGTTATGGCCGTGGTACCCCGCTGCGCTTTAGGATGGCCTTTATAAATGGCATTATGGTACTTTTAAACTTATCCTGTTGGTACAAAAAGAGCACAGAAAATGACTTCATGATTTAACATCCGGACATATTTTGTATAATGTCATATTTTGTCAAATTGAGATATTTTGGTTGTGGAGGCGTTTAAAAAGTTTGAATAAGATACGAACTAAGCAGAATTTTTTCTAGAACTTTAGATTCTATCAGCAGTAAGAAATTTTTGATATGAAATTATAAAAATTACTTAAAATAAATTTCTCTTTTCTCTAGGATTAAAATTACAATAACCTATTAACCTAACCTAATTATGTAATAACCTACAATACCAAACTTTTTTATTATTATTCATTTTACGCTTGACTCACAATCCCACCTGATGGGAAGTGATGATGCGGCCTAAGATGGGACGCGCTTGTATAGAAGATGCCTATTCTCTCTAAGGAAGCTTTTAAAAGCTTTTCTCATGTAACGAGAATCTACCACTTATAGAATCTATACCTAGCAGTAGAAGTTTTACAACCGCCCTGACGCATTCTAAAATGACCTTTTTCTTTACAGATGGTGCAAGCAATACAAGTCCTACGGTTTCACCTATTAGAATTAGAAAAAGTAAGTGTTTTTAATGTTTTATTTATATTTATTTACGAGGGAAGGGAATACATTTCGACCAGCCGCGCGAGAACCGGTTTTAAAGAAAATATCACCTAACATTGTCCGGTATCGATTCGATTATCCGAGGGCTTGGGTATCGATTCTGAATCGAGATAACGTATTGATCTCACGCAACTGGCGCACGCACACACTCGCAGTGAGATAGGATTTTCTGAAGTTTGATCATTTCGACAGTGTGACTTTGTATCATGTAAAGGTGATCCATAATATGGATAGATAGATAGACACACAGATAGATAGATTAACTCATTATTGCACACACTCAAAATTATTGAAACAGCTAGATGATGCCCGCGACTTCGTCCGCGTGGATTACGGTTTTCTGATTGCCGCGGGAACTCTATAAAATTATTCGGGATGAAAAGTAGCCGATGTCCTTTCCCGGGGTATAAACTATCCCTATACCAAATTTCATCAAAATCGGATGAACAGATGGGCTGTGAAAGCGTAGCAAACAGACAGATAGACACACACACTTTCGCATTTGTAATACTAGATGATTCCCGCGACTTCGTCCGCGTGGACCATATTTTTTCGATTCCCGCGGGAACTCTTAAATTTTCCGGGATAAAAAGTAGCCTATGTCCTTCCCCGGGATATAACCTACCCCAGCACCAAATTTCATTAAAATCTGTTGAAAAGATAAATTTTTTGATTCCCACGGGAACCTTAGAATTTTCCGGGATAAAAAGTAGCCTATGTCCTTCCCCGGGATACAACCTATTCCTGTACCAAATTTCATCAAAATCGGTTGAATAGATGGGCCGTGAAAGCGTAGCAGACAGACAGACAGACAGACAGACAGACAGACAGACAGACAGACAGACACACTTTCGCATTTATAATATTAGTATGGATTATAGTACCTACGGCACTAAGGGTAAGAATTTTACACGGAAGGGTGAAAAGGAGGTCTTATTGCTGAAGCGATCTCTTCCAGACAACTGTAATAAGTGTAGTTGATGAGTCCATATTGTAGATTTAAAAAATAGGGATCATTTTATTCTTGGGAGCAACGAGCGTACCTTGTTTCCCTATCTTAGTTATCTCATGCTTATCTCTTACGTCTTTGGAGATCTTCATACTCCATATACGTATAATCTCTCTGTTAACCAAACCATAGACAAACTAGTTTGGTAAAGACTCGACCATAAACATAATATTGACGAGTGCATTAATTCCAGCTCACGGTCGGATGAAGATTTGAATTATATGACGCTAATTAATATGATACATACCTAATTATTATTATTATTATTGGTAGTTGTTATAAGCACGTTATGTTCGTTTAGATATTGCCAATTATTTACTTAAATGAAGCCCAGTGCAACCGTATGTCCGTTGTCTTATAAAAGTTATACTTATAAATATTATGTTTAATATATATTTTTAGTATTCGCAACGGCATGTGAAGTCAATCCGCACTTGGCTAGCGGCAGTGTGGTAGAGTATGGCCGAAGGCCTATTATTTACTAGATGATGACTCTCTATTTATTTAATAGATGATGCCCGCGACTTCATCAGCGTGGATTCCCTCGGAATCTCCTTAATTTTCCGGTTATAAAGGCTATGTTCTTCCCATGAATACAAACTATCTCAATACCCATCCAAATCAGTTGAACAGATGGATGGATGGATGGAAAAGTGTATAGCTGACAGACAGATACACTTTTGCATTTATAATATTTGTATGGATTGGACACGATATACCTACAGCTGATCTCACAGTTGGCTGATGAGGATGACACGTCCTCTTTTGACTCTATCACCGATTTATCGATGTACCCGTTATGTCTTTGGCAATTTCTAAACGATCGTCGCATACACGCGATTCGGTCCCATACAAAAACGGTCCCGTTACGCGCCGAGTGTATAATGACGCGGTCCGGGACAAGAACCGGACCGGTCCAAAACGGAGCTCGCCGAAATGGTGGACCGGGGGAAAAACGTACGAAATGCGAGCGCGCCCATTCACGGCGTGGACACCTGATGCCGAATTTAAGGTTTAGCCCCACTACAGATGCACGGCGCGGTGCGGCACGTAGCGGCAAATAATTTTTGTATGAAGTAGTATGGAGCTGCCCCCTGAATGTGTAAGGAAAACGTAATCGTAATCGTTTTTCAAACGGATAATTCGACCTGTTTGAGGAGTTAATTGATGCCTGCGCGTCAAAAAGCATGTGTGAATTCCAACAGTTCGAGTAATACTGTAAGGCTGTAAGCTGTGAAATCATTTTAGGGACTAGTCCCACTACGGATGCACGGCGCGGTACGGCACGTAATGGCAAACATTCTTTGTTTTTTGTATAGAGCTGGGCCCACTTAAGCGACGCAACAAGCAGATTCACTGTGCGACGCTGCCCCATACAAACTCATACAAATAATATTTGCCGCTCCGTGCATCTATAGTGGGGCTAGATGCGGCACGGAGATACCCTGCCACAAAATTGTACAAAGAGGTAGGTATTTACTCCGTGCCGCGCCGTGCCGCGCCTCTGTAGTGGGGCTTGACCTTTATGGTAAAACTAAAAACATGACATATAGAGAGACAAGACAAGCATAGCTGTAGTAGGTTGTTTTTTGCGCTTGGTCACACCTAATTTCCTAATTTTGAAGCGGTGATGACCAGTGGTTAACTTTGACTTCCTTTAAGAAAAGTCATCGCATTCTCCATATATTTATGGGGAATCTATGCTCCGAAAGTACAAGCTTATATTTTATTATTATTTTGCATGGCCCCACTGCTAGATACCAGTATTTAAAATGTTAAATATTCTACAATTAGCTTTCACTAGTTAATTTTTCAATTACTGTATTCCAAAAAAAATTTACTATTTCCTAGCTGTTTCAGTTACAGTTTTTGATAATTTTTATATTTTACGGGGTATAGATTACTTACGAAATCCGTTCGGTAACCAATAAGAATTCGAAAAAACAACGCATAGGTAAAGCGCAAAGAACAAAGCAGCCTGTAACGAGATAACCCGAAATGCGATACGTCTACGAATCGCTGGCCGGAGGGCGAGATAAAGGCCATTTAAAAACGAATAACAAAAAAAATCGTTCGAAATTCAAAATATCGAGCGGGAGCCGCGGGGTCGAGTCAAGGAACTACAAGACGCAATGACTCCTTTGGTATGACCGAGGATTGATAGATGTATTTATTGTTTTAAAAATGGAACTGAATGAGATTGATTCTATAAGTAATACGAGTAAAATATTAATAATTGAAAAGGCGTTTTCAGTTTCAAGACTGCACTCAATAAAATTCTGAACGGAAACTAACCCGTCTGATTTTAATCATTTTTATAAATTATTATGATTAGGTATTATTTCACAAAGGTTTACAGGCTAAAATTATTTTAATGGATTTCAAAATTGGAACTTAATATGATGAAAGAATTATGTAGTAGTTTAAATGTATTATATGAAGCGTCCCAAAGCAAGTACTTACATATAAAGTACCTTAAAAAATTATCTATGACTGCAATCATAGATAATACAAACCTGTGTCTTTCAAAACAGTTTTTTGCCGTGCTCATATCCCATACATGTCGGCTTCTATCTTGTCTATAGTTTTTGTCGAAATAAAGGCATAGACAAAAAAGAAAAGATGCCGTTAGCCGGATCCGTTTCCGCTCGACTACACATCGATCACAGCCCACAGGTGATGTTTTTTTCGAAGCTTAAATAATACGTAATTAAAAGTTTCATTAAAAAGCTCACAAATCGAATACAATAAGATCAGTTTATATGCTATAACTGATGCCGGCAACTCCGTTCGCGAATGCTTTGAGCTTTCTAAAATCTTGTGGAAACTTCAATTTTCCGGGACAAAAAAGCTTTTTACAGGATAAAAGCTAATAAGCCAGGATAATTTCTGTACGAAAAATCGTCAAAACAGTAAAAACGGACGTTATATATGCATGTATGATGTAACAAGCATTATGACAAACTTTCTACATTGCCGGATATTTTATTGAAACGAAAAGCATGCTAAAAGTAGTCTCGTAATATTCGGTAACATGTCGATTTATCCGTCTAGTATTATCTATATCTACTTAATTATAATTTTTTTATAACTTATACGTACCCTTAGTACCTACACATCGTTTAAAGTTACATAGAGAGAACTCACTTAACATGCATATAGGATACACCGATTTAACAAGGATTTAACGAACGCCGAAATTATTTGTACATTAAAATATCCAATAACGTTTTTGATTTATGCTTTTAATATTTTAAACATGGCCGCTGGCGGTCACATCGGGTTCGAAATTCGAATTGGGTCTTTTTAGGTCGCGCGATCGCTGTGATTGGTCCCCACTGGCAGGTTTTTTATGTAGTCGCGACTGACTGTACCCTAATTACGTTATGTGGTTGTCTCATGTCTGTGGACGTCCAGATTCCTGCGGTAATGCCTTCTTTATTAGAATTGTTCCTTTTTTATTTTTAAGACGACCCAAAAAAGGCTTATTTCAGTTGTCCATACAGGCCTTTTTCTTAAAAATATAACAAGAATCTCTTCATGATTACAATAAGTAGGTACATATCTAATATGTATAATATTGTAAAACCTACTACTAATTAAAATAATATGAAATAACTAGTCAAAATTTTATCCAACTCTTCTAAAATATTATCTAAAATAACTTGCAACCATAAAGAACCTTAATTACATGTTCCATATTTGAAACAAGCTGTGGAATGCAGATTGCCAATTTAAAAACTAAAGAAATCATTATGAATCAGTAAAAAAAAATAGCAGAGGTTTTTAAACATGTAAACTTACCTATTCAAAAGAATGCAATAATCGTTAACGAACCGAACTTTTATTTCATATTTTGTGTAACATAAACGTTATCTGTAACAGCGTGGCTAAGTGATTTACGATGTAGGTCAGATTTGTTAGTTTACGGGCTCCGAACCTGGGACCCTCGGGTTTACGACCCACTTTTATAACATAACAACGCACCGGCATTAACGCGTAGCGCGACATTATTTCCAACTACAGTACAATCTGTGGTTTCATTCATTAAAAACTTTATAGAGGTGTAATGCGTCGTCGTAAATTAGAAAAAAATAATAAGCGAATGTTGAGTACATGCGTTAGTTTTTTTATGTTCACTGTTTTATTAGTACTTTTAAGAAATTAATTTTATAATATCAATATTATAGAAGGACCTGTGTGTGTGAACAGCTTTTTATCAATCGTCAAATTGTAACGGCGGTTTTAAAAATAGAATAACGATAAATTGAACTACTACATATAAATAATATTTTTTTATTAATCCTTCTTATTATAGGAAGGCAAAGATCGCATACATCATACAGCCTAAACTCAATGTTTACAAAAAGTTTACTTTTTTTTTAAACAAATAAAAATGAAACGTAGGTACAGAAAATGTTATCATAGTGAAGTGAGGTGCGAACCTATCGGGACTCATTTAAATGCCGGTACAGGTTTTGAAATTAAAAAGAAATAAAAGGTATAAAAAGGTACAAAAAAAGCAAAAAGGTAGATGGGTCCCGATCAGAATGTCGGGCGGTTTTTGCATCTGCCCGTATGCCTTCGCGTCGGTCATTTTATGTGTGTAAATAAAATGTAAACTAGCAGGATATATCGATAAACCTTAAATGATACTGGAAAATAAGAGGTTAATGCCTATCCGTTATCCTGTATGTAGGTAAAGGTACGCCGCGTAAAGATATACGTATACCTATAACCTAACTATATTTTTTGGAAAGAAAAGCGATTCTTACCTACATTGTACAGTTTGGAAAATGGTAGGTATTTTATCTTTACAGGATTTCTGTGATACGAGACTTTTAACGCATTTTTTTTTATTTATTCATCTTTTTTATATTTTGTATCTAGTAAGTTTTGTAGTAGTAAGTAGTAGTTGTAGTAGTAAGTAAAAATACTTTTGTTGAAATTCGAAATTATTTTTAAGAAAATCTTATTGATTAATACAATGTTTCTTATTATTCGATAGTTTATAAATTGTTTAAAAATTATTGAAGTTAAAATAATAATAATGTATTATGCTAAAAAATGGTATACGCTATTTTTTTTTCCAATAATCGCTTACGTCCTAGCCACACCCACAGAGCATTAGTGCGGGAAGTGGCGTATTACAGACTATTATTTATTCTGTGGTATTACAAAAAAAAAAACTTTTAATCGCGAGCCGACCGTGGCACACATTGCGAGCTGGTTTTGTGCTGCCCACGCTCTTGGCACTCCTCTTGAAGGAGCTCTCTTTAAAAATGCTTTAAAAATACCTGTATAATGGTACCCAATATAAAAAAAAACTATTTAAATTTGTAAAGTGTAGGTAATTGGCAGGTCGATTGGGTTACGAAACAAAAAAGATCTATTTTGAATTCGGAATTCGAATAAGATTAGCAATGGCATTCGAATCGCGATTTAAAAAACTAAGTGCTTATTTTAAGCTTCTCAACAAATTGTAACTGGCAGGTCATGTGAGTTTCGTAAACAAAAAAAATTAAATTTAAATTTTCAAACTTCGAATTCGAAGAATTATTTATCAAAAGACGAAACGAAACGTCAACGAACTGCCATTATATATCACGTTTCAAATTAAAAAAGTAAGAATTCGTTCAGAAACACACCATATCTCAATCCCGGTTCCAAATTTAAATTTCTGGAAAGAGTTTGATGTTCGTAACGATAATCGGGGCTCCGAGTCGGGCCCCGGAATGCCGTAATATCTCATTAAAGGCATCAACAGTTTACTTAAATAATCGTATCGGGAGATCATATTGATGCGATAACATCTTCTATATGTTCACATTTAAAGGTTATATTTCCGTAAAACTTGATATTGGTTGTAACGTTTAGGAAGTGATGGGACAGCAATCCCAAATTTGGATATTGGAAGAGTTACGATGTCATCTTCGTCGCTTTCTCCAGGTTAAGAATAGATTGGACATCATCGGTCACAAACGACGGATTATTTAAAATCAACGACCTCAATTTACATAGACGGGCCCTGTCGAACAAAGAATGTGGGCGTATTTTTAGCAACGCCATCAACGCCATCTAGTCCGAAAAGCGGGAACTTGCTTGCAACATCTTGAATGTCAGCTTGAAAACGTATGACTCGGTCATAGATAATATAGGTCATAGCTCATAGCCATAGAAGCCGTAAGACCAGTTAGTAAAAAAAAAATATCATACAGTTTGCCGCGGAAATTAAATGATTGCGTAATGGATAAAAATATTAAATAGGAATAATAAATAACGTTTTTTTGGAAATTTATAATAGGCATGATGACTGATTTTGAAAAATGGTCAGATTATGTTCGGAAGTATCTACTATTTCGAAAAAATATCTTATTTCAGCAGAAAAATAAGGTTTGGTAGATACAATTTGCATTTGAAATTTAAATTTTAAAATTCACGCCAAAACGTTCGGCGGTGTCATGGCGTCGTTTGTGACGTCACTATTGTTTTTACCAATGTACTCTGTGCAGTGTGCAGTAATCATAGTGTGATTGTCAGAGCTCGAAGACAAACAATTGTGACGTCATTCGTTTCTTGGTGTTTTATCCAATATGGCGGATTGCTGTATTTTATAGTTTTAAATTATCAAAGTAAATAGCAATCTCACTCGAAATAGAAAAGTAAATACGTTTTTTATAATCCATGAATCCTATTTCGTTAGATAAATTCACAATTTCATTGATTCTTGGTTACTGTCATCATGCCTATTGTGAATTGAAACACTTACCTTAAATTAAAAATTGTACAGTGTCAAACTAATAAGACTTTAGATGTTAACTTAACTTAAGAATAACAAATTATCTACACGACGAGCGACCGTGACTACGCTACGATGGGGACAAAGACAGGTTAGGAACGCGCTCTCAAAGTCGGATGCCCAACCCTTTTCTATGAAAGGGCCTATCTAGTACCTACATATATATCGATGTTTGGAATTAATTTCATTGTTATAGGCGTTTTTTATTTTATCATAGAAATTTAAAAAATGTTTACCATACCATACCATATCCTAACATGTCATCAGAATTTTTAATAAAATTTTAATATTGAGCACTGTAACGAAGTTATGTTTCTAATAAAAGACTAGAACCATAAAAAACCTCAGTCTCGTTCACACAGTATTGAAACTTAAGAAGGAAACAATTTAAAACATGAATATTAAGTTAACTTAATTAATTAAATAAAAGCGCGCCACATTCTAATTTCTGAACGCATCCTCAATGAAGTTTTAGCGGAAACAATTGACAGTCTATGCTCACGACCGCTAACACGCAACGTTCAACTTAGTGGTCATAAATATGGATTTCAACAGTTGTAAAATTCAAATTAATACTAAACAAACCACAACAATCACCTGCCTAGACGAAACACATGTTTAAAAATAAATAAAAACAAAATACACATTGAAATGTTTGTTATACATTTGACTACTTAAGTGTGTCAAATATACGTCTACTTACAAGTATGTATGTCTAAAATTATTGCTTTTCTGCGCTTTTGTTATTTGACAGATTGAATTAGGGCCGTTCGGACATACCACCGATTACGATTCAGTTATCGATATTAATCTTGTGTGATTTGCAACCGCTTTCCGTTCCGATTTTCAATTTATTGTATGTTTATCAGTGTATCGATATAATATCGAGTCTATAACAGAGACTCATACAAGAAGTACATAGGACATAAATTCTTTTATTATTTAGTCCGTTTCGAAGGCAACAGATACGAAATTAATTACAACAGATTTGATTAATGCTTTGGTTTAATTAATACCAAAAATATAGATTGAACGGTAAAAATCTCGAGAGCAAAGTTTTAGATAATAAAATTAACAACAGTTTCCATCCAACAAAGCTGTGCGTTTATGATATGAGATAAAATGTGGATTAGGAAATTAGTAATTTCACCTCAAATTTTACTATCCCAAAAGACATAATTAGCTGTCAACGGCGGGTAGCGTCGTTTCCGCTTCCGGCTATGAGTTCTATTTTCAAATCCGCTAAGATGTTTTGAATCTTAGCGTTTTCGTTAGATTTTTTCGTAATTCGAACGCGAAGCCAGAGACTAAATACGAATAATAGAGATTCTTTTATTTGTGTTTACAGTTGTATATCATATTCGTACTTATAGCTTTTAAGCCTATTAATTCTTATCGAATTTAATAGCGTTTAACAATTGATAATTATAATAATTTCCAATCAAAAATTCTGGGTTTCACGGGTTTTCCGGTCCTGCCGTTTGGGACTTGGGAACGACTAGCGGTATCTCATTGAAAAAATATGAGTCTTGCCTCCTAGACTTTAAGTTGCAATAACATAATCTTTGCTAATCAGCTCTGTGACTTTATCTATAGTTTAACTTTAGTCTAAGCGCGAACCTTCACCTGCCGCCATTTTAATTTTATGACTTTTCACCGTGTAAACGCTATCTAAAAATTTCGTTAGCTGTTTTATGGCCTTATGTTAATTTCTAAGTTAATTATGGCTATGGAAATTTATAAGGCCCGACGTAAAAATTAATACGCGCCCTACGGGGGTCGAATTTTATTGGGCGTAAGGAAAAAATTCTATTTACCTTTCTTAATAAGAGTTTTGTCGTTTTTATACTAGGTTTAGGGTTGCCAATTTTTTCGAGGTAGAACACACGACGAACAACAAGTTTGTTAGGAAAAAATGTCGTTTCCCTCCCGACACGAACGTCTGTCGATATTGTGTCCTACCCAGTCCCTAGTGTGCATTTGCTTTATGAACTTCCACGGGATTAAGTTACATACACGTTTTTGTAGTGTTTAAAAATGTCACTTTATTGCAAATAATTGGATGAAAGTACAGCAAATATTTTTGGATACTTTGGAGTCATTTAACGATCTTTATGTCCAATTACCGCCAATCTACCTAAATTATGTTATTGAAAATGTTTTTTCGTTTATAATAATGTCCCCAATCCAAATAATATACCTACCTACATGATTCACAGTGCGACGCGATTTCGATAAAAAAACAAAAAGTAATCCCTAATACTATTTAATTTTTAGTTAGGTAGGTAGTTAATCTTTTTAGTAGGTACTGTCAATAATGTATTAATATTGTAGAGGCCCTTAAAAAGGATAGGTGCCAACCCTAGTTACGTTCTGTGTTTTTACAGTCGCGTAAAAAGCGTCAGTTGGTCTTCGTGTGTCGAAATGTATTCCCTTTGTTTCTTCTTTGTATTGTTTTTTTTTATTGTCATTAGGGCAAAGGTCAAGCTGCTGTTGTTCCTAAACTTTTTGAGTTATAATATTACCTGTGTTTTTAACTTATATACAAAATGTCATTGACACTGGAAGTAAATATTAAAATTATACATATTTACTTACAAATCATATGTCGATTTTTTATGTATTATGCGTTATTCAATAATAAATGGGTTTATTGACTTTGACCTTTGCCATAATAATAAATAATTTATTATCAAATAAGATTCGATCTGGAATCATTGACGGCTTGGGCCGATGTCCTATGTAACTAAATGAATTTGCGTTTTCGTACGATGTCCTTTAGAAACCTATGGGTGCCTATTTATCAGAGATTTGAAAGCGAAGTAAGGATTTTGTGTGAAACTAACAATATAATGATCTCTTAGTATTTCGTGAGATCCGAATACTCCTAATCAAGTTCAAACCCTACCAATAAAAAATCCAATTGTTTTAATAGACTGTCTAATCACTTACCATTAGGCGACATTGTCGTTAAAGGGAACTCGTTATCAATAAATAAAAAAAATGAATAAATTAACCGCGACAGATATCTACACTAAGCGTTATTATTTATTTACCTGATTACCATAATGTTATGTCAAGAAATGTTAAACTATGTCAATATGCGTCGATTTAAATGTGCGATTGTGTCTGTAATTAAACGATAAATCAAATGTAATCAATACCGTTTGATTAGTTACGGATTTTTTATTCAAAGTTATTCTGTTCTATGATCTGGTAGGACGTCAGATATTTGTGGCAGGTTTTCCGAGTGTGTGCGTGGACCTTTATGTTGTAATTTTTTTTTCTTTGAGATATAGCTTAATTTGACACGTGACTGGTGTGATGATGCGGTTTAAATGGAATGCGTTAGTTAATTAACTGTGAAAGTTATACTCGTATATCGGTTTCCCACAGCATTGTATGTACCTGAATATTAAACTGTTCGGAATGTCTATCTTCTACTTTTAGTCTGTGCGGAAAGCTGCGACTCCAGGAAATTATGGATTTTATGTCTACTATTTTACTAGGATCTAAATAAGCCTATATGCTATAGGCACCAGGAGTTCAGATGAGAATGGAGATGCAAGGGTGGACTATGCATACTTATGGGTTATACCTACACGTCGAAATGGGATATCAAGCGATTTCATACAGGCGCAATGAGTCCACCCTTCGTTAGACCACAAGGAAACTTCGAATACGTACTTACATTGAAAATATTTACAACCCATATTAATTAACAACCACGAATAAGGCCGCAATTACACTTATAAGTTTTTACTTATGTTAGATTGCCAGATTGTTTACATTTGGGAAGTTAGGTGCTCATGTAAGTGGCCTCCGTGAGTTTTTTAACTTCACCTAAAAAGTGTTATGGCGGCTTTACTTTGCCTTTCCGTTATAGATAGAGATAGGCCAGGTCTAGATTATCCAGGATCCAAAAGGTATCCAGGTAATCACTAATCAGGTTTAGATTATCCAGGGTCCAAAAGCTTGTATAGGTAACCAGTAAGTACCTGGATAGCAGAAGCTAACAGGAGGTTCGCTTGCCCACAGGTGCACGAGCTGTGTGACAACTTCTGCCACCGCTACATCAGCTGTCTGAAGGGCAAGATGCCCATAGACCTGGTCATCGACGAGCGGGAGTCTGCTCGGCCGCCCGACACAAACGGCGAGCCTCGATCCGCGCCCGACAGCAGCCACGACGGCGCGTCAACCCCCGACGTCGTGAGTACCCCCTATAGCAAAACACACCTGATTCAGAGGCGCGATCCCCAGCTAGCACCCAATTCGACCACGAGCTATCTCGTGCACCCCTGCTCTTAGTCTGGCCATTGCAAAAACGAAGTCTTTACGGGGGTGCTCGCATTTTAGTTTCATGTCCCGCCTCCCCTAGCTTACTCGTACACACGCGGATATACCGCTCGGCTAGAATAATAACGCGTACTACACTCGAGAGCAATTAAATCGACTCAGATTCAAAACTTTTTGGACAACCTCTAAAACTTACTCATAGTAAATTAAGAAAAAGAAAATTAGTTAAAATGTCGTAGAGACATTAAATTATACAGTCTGAGTCGATTTTGTAGCTCTAACCCATCAGAAACAAATCCTTAATGGCTGCTCAATATACCGAGGTCCTGATTTTCTATGACATTGAACCTACACGCAACAGATTCTATGACGTCAAAACTTCTTCACACAAGAAATAAAAAGTGTGACGTCAATATAATGAATTAAACATAGTCACATATGAATGTCATAGCGAATAACGTCCAAGGTTTAATAGCCATTCGATTACACACAAAACAAACTAAACTTTGCAGAAAACATTGAGAAAAATATTGCACTTATTTAGTCCTGAAAATAATGAAACTACTTTTAGTGCTCTGTTTTGTAATAAAATAAACTATTTCCCAATGTTCTCTGCGTAAAAGGACTGCATGCGTTTTTAGTCCTTTTAATTCAGTTTAGTTTGAAAGTCGTTCTGTGCGTTATTATTCTAAGCCGCACGGTCATCTTAGGGCTTCTGAGATTACTCGCAAGCCCTTAGAAGGCCGCTAGTTTAAGTGTCCCTTAGATCAAATCTTCGTTTTTGCAATTGGCCAACCTCTTAGCACTGTACAATTTGAACATTAATTTGGTTCATTCTAAATTTCAAACGAAAAATTATCACACGATACAGTGAAGGGGTGTAACGGGTGCGACACCGAATCGATACTTAAACCGTATCGATTCGAATTGATTATTCGATGAACATTTGCGCCGTGTTCAAAATTTGATTTGCGCCGGAATTATGTATACGATTTAAAAAAAACATACGTATAACGTTGATTGTAATATGTGTATACTAATAAATAACTTTAGTGAGTAAATACAGCATAAGTCTTTCGAAACCTTCGCTCCCGGGAGCCTCAAATCTATTTGCCATACAAATCTTCTAGAAGCTACGACTAAGATTCTGAGCTTAGTGTAAAACTTAATTAGGTTATTGGGAAACTATTGGAAACCGAAGTATACGTAAAATACAACTTTAACTTGCCTAAGTGAGATAATAAGAGTTACTTAAGAGTTTTAAATTATTGTCATTGTTTTAAAGGTGGTAGATGCTAGTGTTATCTTTTTGGCTAGTAAACGAGTATATATACGTAAATAGGTAATAATAGCAGGTTGCGTTCACTAACGAGAAGCGAAAGAGCACAAGAAATAAAATTTAGTTAGTTTAAAGGGAAATTAAAATACGTATTCAGTATACGCTAGGTGTAATTTTAGACCGTTTGAGATCGACTGCATTTTGCACGTAGTAGCGCCGTTAAGGCGAGTCCATCACGACTATCGATTAAAGTGCAAGCGATTATAATAATCGGATATATTATATGGATGTGCGTTATGAATAGAAATCTAGATGCTTCTAAAAATAATTAGTGGCGTTCATGTGGTTCCAACACTATTTCCCTTCGATACGTCTTAAAAAGTTAAAAATAGTTAAGATTATTTGCTGTATTTTTGTACACTGCATTCTGAAATCGAGATAATTCGAATTAAATATATTGGCACGATGAATTATTTTAGAGAAATCCGCAATTTAATATAGAGTACATTCGTTACGTTACTAATTCCAATCCAGTTCTGTAACTATGACAATTCGAAATCGATTTTAAAATGTTACGAGAATCGATTTGATCATCTTTGTAATATAACCTGTAAATGATAAAGGCGCGTACAGATTACAGAATTGGTATTTACGCCGCGTTTTTTGTATGTTTGTTAAGTGTATCTAAGGTATGTTTTGGACGTTGAGACTGAATTGTTTTGTTTGTGTTATATATTATTTCTCGCATTGTTAATATGGAAGCCATTACTTTAGACCTTTGCAAGTCGATTCTGCCTGCATCTGTTGAGTTTTGGGTTAACTGGTTTAGAATTTAAATTATCGTGAGTGGTGCTCATAATTATGAATAGAGATTTTTTTAATAACGTCTGGTTATCCGTCGGTGTATGCCCGACAAGATTTGAACCCATTTGGGGACGCATTCACAAGCTGGTGATCATTGAGTTCAATTCGGGACCCATCGTAACAGCTCGTGGATAGGGTGGCCGAATGGGTTCAAAACTAATCGGACATACACCGACGGAAAATCAGAGGTAATTAATTCTTCTCTATTCATAATTATTAGAACCGGGTTAACCTATCAGTGGTTAATTTTTGTCTGTATATGAGTTTTTTTAAACATTTATTTGTGTAAATGGTTGTTTAAGTTAGGTCCTATGCAGTGCAATAGGTCTTTTTATGTTTGGTTTACTTAATATTTCGTAATTCTAACTCCTAAATGTATAATTAATATGCTATTTGGTGTACGTCCATCCTGTATGTCATTGTGATTTTAATTAATTTTATAATTTTATTTTTCTCTGAACGGATTACAATAAAATGTTCTGTTTGAAATAATCTGGAGTTTATTTTATACCATACTTGTATTATAATTAAAAACAGAACATAATATAGAGGTAAAAACTTTCTTCATAATTTCTGTTTCTGTTAAATTTATTCAACAAATTAATTTAATTCGTTGCATTGAGCAAATCAGTAAGTTTGGAAATTTGCTAAACCTAGTGGTAATAAAATAGATTAATATCAATACGGGTCATAAGTCATATAACTCATAGTATAGACTTCGAAGGTCCTAAAGTAGACAAAGCGTAGATAGCATACAAAAACTTTGGAAAGTTTGTGTTTTGTTCTAATTATTTATTTAATTTGATTAGAATAAGTACCAGATATAGGAAATCTGGCAATCCCTATAAGGCATCATCAACTAAGTAGGTATGTACAATTGCATTGCTCCCAGCTATTACATAAAAATTTAATTTGATTATAATAGGCACCAGATATAAGTAATCTGGCAACTGATAAGGCTTCATCCAAAAATCACCGCTGCATATGGTGACAGAAGGGCTGGATGATTTTTGCGCAAAGGATCATTTTGGCTGGAACTGCAGCCCATATTCTAGTGGGTGTGTTTTATCAGGTAAAGCTACCTATACCTAAGTAGGTACATCTAGGAGGGCTGCTGTTTAAAATCTACGTGTATATATTTCGTCTGGAACAATACAAAAATAAACCTGTTAAACGTTGCCAAGGGTCCCTCGGCTGGAATAAAGAGGGATTTTTTGCGGAGTAAAGAGGGAATATCGCATTTTTATCATGGCGGCACTCCGAGGACCCGCGGGAGGCGGAAAATTGTTTCTTTACTGCGCCCCACGATAATCTGTGTGACAATCCGCCGTTTTTGGAGGGTTTACACGCACTACAGTTTTTATGAGAATTTTCTTTATAGCCGAATAATTTTGCCCCAAAGACTTCCAAAAATATGGAAGTGTTTTAAAAAATTCGTCGTTTCTGAAGATTATACATAGTTTTTGTGAGAAATCCGTCAACTTCCGTTTATTCTTGCCTATTTATTCCAGCCCAGGAAATGAATAAAGACATACACTACATAGTAGTAGGTACAAGTGCCCACACACAGGGGCTTTGACACAGGCAAGAAAAATCATTTTACAGGCAATAATAATATTGGTAATCACGTGCATCACTATTTCCATCAAGTCTGATGGCAGCCAAATGCTAGTCTATAAATTATTAAAAGGCACAATTATTAAGCTTTTTACATCAGAGGATAATTTATAAATTGTCCAATCAATTGAAAATTTTCATAACATAACAAACTTGAAAAAGTTTCCTCCCGTGCGCAGAGACCTGGCGATTTCCTTAAATAAAACCGGCCAAGTGCGAGTCGGACTCGCGCACCGAGGGTTCCGTACAAACCTGTAGTAAGTTTTAAATTAAATGTTTTTTTTAAATATTTGAGTTGATTGAATGAAAGGTAAATTGCGGTTTACGATTTATGACGTATTAAAAAAAAACTACTTACTAGATCTCGTTCAAACCAATTTTCGGTGGAAGTTTGCATGGTAATGTACATCATATATTTTTTTTAGTTTTATCATTCTCTTATTTTAGAAGTTACGGGGGGGGGACACACATTTTACCACTTTGGAAGTGTCTCTCGCGCAAACTATTCAGTTTAGAAAGAAATGATATTACAAACCTCAATATCATTTTTGAAGACCTATCCATAGATACCCCACACCTATGGGTTAGATGAAAAAAAAATTTTTGAGTTTCAGTTCTAAGTATGGGGACCCCCAAAATTTATTGGTTTTTTTTCTATTTTTTGTAAGAAAATCTTAATGCGGTTTACAGAATACATCTACAGAGTATCTAGAGTATAGCTCTTATAGTTTTGGAAAAAAGTGGCTGTGACATACGGACGGACAGACAGACAGACAGACAGACAGACAGACAGACAGACAGACAGACAGACAGACAGACAGACAGACAGTCAGACATGACGAATCTATAAGGGTTCCGTTTTTGCCAAATTTGGCTACGGAACCCTAAAAACACGGCAAATTCTTTCACCGAGTTTCCATGCGACAATCGCGATATTTTATTTATTTTTTATCGTCTGCCATTGACATTTGATGGATGCCGATTGGCGAGACCGCGGGAGAGATCGTAGATTGGGGTAGCCCCGGATAATTGGCGGGAATTTCACTAATGGCCGCTAATATGTTTTTTTTTAATAGGGGTGAGGCAAAGGTGTGAAAGTGTAAGGGTGTACAGAGAATTTTGGAGTTTTATGTACACAGTAGATAGATATAGGATAAGTTTAGATAGGAGAATGAGAGAGGTTTTATTACAAAAAATATTTGAAACAGCTTACGTTTGATTGACGTTTGATCACGATCCTTAAAAGTAAGTATCCGTAGATTGAACGCCAAGATCTGCGCAGATATAATCTTTCACTCACCGTCGAATTCTTCATTGATGAGGGTCATGACCTCTTGGTTATTAGTGGTTTTCAATAGGTTAGCCCGATATACCATCTTAGAGTGCATCATCACTTATCATCAGATGAGATTGCAGTCAAGGGCTAAGTTGTAGTTCCGTTAAAAAAAAGGTTTACTCTTTATGCTTAGTTTTTAGACCTAAGACTTCAAAAATGTGGCGGGAAGTGGGTGATTGAGCAAGGTACAGGATCGTGTACGGTGGCGCACTCTACAAACCACCTACGTTTAGCGACAAATACAGGTTAATGGATGGATGGATGCTGAATTTTGACCACAATTTGATCTCAAACCAAACGCCTTAAGAGCAATTTAGCAATAGAATAACGTAGTCAAGTCAAAATAAATAAATAAAGAACTAGAAAGCCCAGCATTTTTATCAATAACATTAACAATCGTGACCGCAATGAATAATGCAACTGGCAACACCGTAGCAACGGGAAATAAGAAATATAATAAAATAAGGGGGACAGAGGGATTTGCCGGGACAGGACAGACAGGCCGGGATAGACGCAATTCGTCACGGATTCGTCTCGGTGCGTGTGATGCGACAATGTACTGGATTACCAGCAAGGGTGGGTTTTTTATTTTAGGGATGAATAATGAAGGAACGAAAGAAATAGGTACCTACTCTAGAAACGTGACACTGTAGATTAAATAATAGTTGACATAACTTCAAGAAAAGTATTGGTTATAAAATCACCGGCAAGGAAAAGACACCGTGTGCAAATATAACAATTCTGTGAAGTTTTTTTTCAATCTTGTTTTTATAGTCTGCATTAGTTAGATCAAGATCAGCTATTACAATTTCGAGTCTATTTGGGATCTAGTTTATCCAAATTAGAATATCTAAACCACTATTACCCTAACTAATGTAATATCGTTAGATATTATTAAAACAGGTGACATTTAACGCCTATTCATAAATAAAGGTATATCAGGTTTATTAATAAAACTAGCCCTGAACTGCCCAGCTTTCATTAAAACAAACATTTTTACCCCATAAAATCTAACTAGCAGCCTCGAAAACCTCAAATTTGGCGCCAAAACGGCAAAAAGACGCCGCCTGTCGCTCGTAAACCGTCGCTTTTAAATCCAGAACTACCGGTCATTGGCTGGACGTCCACCAATCGGGTTAGAGAAACGAATTTTACGATCGCCCATTGGCCACATTGCGGTTACTTGTTTACGGCTGCTAAGGTTTATTCGCGAAAATTCTATTAATAAATTAGTCGTAAACTGGGTATAATTTATTGTCATGGCGTTCTCAGTAATTATTGCCATTATAAGTATTATATTGTTACGTCGCGCAAGCATCGGAGAGGCCACGTGCTGTTTGTTAACACGCTTCGTTAGGTTTCACATATTGCCTGTTATATTGCGGACGGTTGCTATTTCATCTTTGTTTACTGCTATTTCTAATTTCTCTACTATGTCTCATGCTAGGTCGTAAGCCAGAGCTGAAATGAACGCAATATTAGTATCAAATTCAAATCCAAAATCATTTTTGTTTAATCCACATAATATAATCTAAGCCATTATTTTTCGTGGGCTTGAATATGTGTGATGATACTCAGTCAAGTATCATCACAGTTTATCATCATTTTAGATATCACAGTCAACCAATTGCAATAGATAATCTTATGTACTAAACTTTTATGCTTCATCATTTGAAATCGCCTTTTTTCATAAATATACATCGCTTTCAGACACATTTATTAGTTAGTTAAACGTAATTTTTCTACTTCCACCTGAAATTCGTTCATAAAAGTGTCTGGAGAGTTAAGAGAGAAGAAAGGTGGTAGTTAAAAGAGAGGTATTTCTCTTTTTAATAAAGTCCAGACATTAACTTATCTTTATCGAAAGGTTAATTGGTTTACCTACAGCCAAGAAATAAATTATTTTTCTTATAAAATTACTTCAAATTTCTACCAATAATTTCTTTATTTTCACCTGTATTCATTACAAAGGACTCTAGCAGGTACTTCCGCGTCAAAAGATTGCCCGCTGCGTTTAATTTCACGTAGCACGCTTAGCAATGGGGGGGCAATGTCTTTATTATATTTATTTCAGGATTGATCATTGTGCGTCTCAGGGAATATAGCAATCTGTCAGTAAAATAAATTTGTGTTTACATGGTGTTTACAGTTGTACTGCCATCTTTGCTTACTGTAAAGTCTTTTTAGATATCCAAATGTAATTTTTTACCTATGGATCTGTAGGTACCATACCATATCACCACACGTAAATGTGAAAATCTTCGTCAAAAGTTAAAGTTACTTTTCAAAATTGGCTTCGGTTTGCTTTGCCTTGTTGGAAAATTGTAGTCCATTATGCGATCAGTAAAATTTTTGATCGATCAAACTTCTTTTGATCCATTGTCTAACTGTATATCAGTGACCATATTAACGAGATAATGAAGTTGTTTGTCCGTTAGAGTTAAAGCCAAAACAGACGCTTTATGCTCAGCATTGCATCCAGCATCATTAAACCGCTAAGGAGGAGGTCGGAAGCACTAGGTATGTTTTTAAAACGGAACTTTCATACTGAAGTTTTCCTAAACTTCTCTCGAACAAAACAAAAAACAGCAAGCTAAAAAAGATAAAAAAAATCAAACATAATAAACAACTCGCACAATAAACATTCCCGACCTAACATTCGGAAATTGAATCCCGTAAAAGTGCAATATTTCCTACACGGGCCCGGCCCGCGGTTCCCCGCGGCGCTATTTGCTGGCAAACCAGGGAGATTTCCGTCCTGCAGGCTTGACTGATTTCCGAGACGACTGGTATTAGGTATACCTACGAATACGTGTGTAGGTTTAACTATAATAACGCTTATAGACCACAAATGCTTTGATAATTCTACGGTCTGTTCTGTCGTTGGTACATTAATCAGGAATTTGTAATGAACAGCTTTGACTGCTGGGTCTAGAAACTTGAGAATTTGAATCTAGATTTTTGTACAACTTAGACTATTAAACTGAATAAAAAAGAAGTATAGGGATTCCACACAAACGAATTTAGGGGTTAGCTATCAACTACATCAAAATATGAAAATAGAGCTACCTACGCGAGCAATGCATTTCTTTAATGATGAATATTCAATTTCAAAGATAGTTTGGCTCAAGAGTTCCCAAGGTCCCAATACATATTAACCAAAGATGACTCTCGATTGTGAGGATTAGCGTAGCATGCCCAGAGGCTATACTGCCAACGATTAAAGCAATATTACTCAATATGAGAGTTTGATGTCACGTACTTTGACGTTCCTAAAATAAGGATCATAATTCTAAAACACGAAAGTCAACAATAATAAAACAATATGTATTTAAAAGTTGGCAGTATAGCCCCAGGACGTAGATGTGGAATCTAAAGGAGCAAAACATAATCTCAACGCAGTTTAATCAACGGTAACAGCATGCATGCTGTTTTAATGCCTACTTTTATCTTATCTATTTTGAGCTAGGCTATTCCGGACGAGAAGGAAAACTTTAAATAGATTACAAAAATAGAAGATACTGTATCTCGACTCCTGTGATAAAATAAAATGGGAAACTTGATACCGCTTGGAGCATCTTAAAAATGTTGGAGCGCCGAGAGTCAGGCGCCTCTAGTCTACGGTTTTTTACAATAAAATAAAAGTGGCCACAGTAACACCAGAAGTGGAAATGGCGCGTTCAAAATCAAAAATTCGAATTAAATTTAAAAGTTTAATTATAGAACTGCGATCGGCTTCCGTAAAAGCACATCGTCGAACACATTTTCTAATTAGCGATTGGTCACGCGCTCGGAGGCCAATCGCAGTCTTATTCTAAATCTGAATCGGGCAATTTGAATTTGGAACGCTTTGGCTTATGATTTGCTCACAACGCTTTTTGTGGTCATCGATAACGGACGCGTTCCTCGTTTCAAATTAAAAGTGGCTTCTGAATGTATTCAATTATCTCTCGAAAGCTATTATATCCTTAACGACCATGCTCGGAGCTTTGTAACAGAGTCGATTACTGATTCGATAGCTGAATTATGCGGAGGAATAACTTTCGAAATTCCAGCGAATTCTGATCTCCCAGAGATTTAGTTGTCGTGAACTAAAAAGAAAAATGTCGCAAATCGCAATACAACTCATAAATCGTCGGAGATTGCTAGGTTTTGTTAACGCGTGTCAATTATACATTTTTTTGTAAAAGGTTAAAAGAAGCAGCTGACCGACCACTGAGCAAAGTGTCAAAATGATTGACGTGAGCCAACGAAGGGAATTCCAAATCAAACATTGTCACGCCACAAGTGGTCAGCTAAATAAAGTGATGTCGTCATGCCAATTAAAAAAAATTATCCCCTTTAATAAGTGTCAATTCTTAACGAATGTGTGCATACGCATGATTTTTATTTCACACGTTCCTGTGATACCGAATGCGGTGCTGGGGGATATTATCGACCTTATGGGGATGAGTTTAAAGTGTATTTTGTTGTTGAATCAGATTTTACGACTATTTTTATTGACGCTTAGCCCCGACACTCAGTGTAGCAATTGCAGTGAGAATGATCATACGGTAGGGACGAGTTATTTTAAAATTGAAACTTCTGTAAGTCTGTTTAGAGTTGTATTTCGATTGTTGGCGAATTTTTGGTTACAGTTTTTAGTGCCAAGAATACTACACTAATACGTAGTGAGTCGAAGATGAACGGAGTAGAAGTGGTCGTCAAATTTTAATAGTGCGTTAAAATAATAATCAATGAGGCGAGTACCCTAGCCACCGTAAATAACACCGGCCAAGAAGATAATTATCATTACAGTAGGTATATGACAAAATTGGTATTTCTATTTCTGAACTTTATCTGGGTAACAAATCCTGCAAACTCGAACAAGACAAATAAATTGACCAATGGCGGCTGCTCTTTTAAACAATTGTATTTTTTGTTTACAATAATATGTAGCCGCATGGATTTGACCGCGACCGTCTAACATGTTTGATTGAGGAACGCAGAACTCCCTACTTTGGACTTTAGACCGCTGGAGATAAGTGGGGTCAACGCCTTAGCCCATCTAAAAATATTGAGCAAGAGAAAATCTGGAATTGCTTTATGCATTCCTGATCCACAGGAATTCCATAGTTAAGTCTTAACTGTCTTTTTAACTGGCCATTGCTGCCTAGCAATTAAGCGTTCCGGTACGATGCCGCGTTAAAACCAATTAGAGTTTGATGGGTCAATAAAACTTGAAACTTTTCCAGGTTAGGGCGTTCCAACGATGTCTATCTTAGTATCAAATTCACTCACACTAATTCTCGGGTTCCATTAAATTCTTATTTTTAAATAGTAACTTATTACCTGCTATTGAACCTACCGTGGACCTAGAAAGCTGAAATTTCGCCCAGAAATCCCTTTATAACGTACACAAGGAATATGGCTGGATTTTTCTACGGCTTTAAGTGCGGATCGGCTGAAGTCTGTACTTGGCCAGGGTGGTGGACTATGGAACTGTTCCCATTCTAAGAGGAGAATTAGTAGGCCGGCGACAGGTTAAAATAAGACTTGAGGAGTATTCATGGAAATGAGATGCAAGAAGAGAGTGAGTGTAAGAACCCTGGTAACCCAACCTTTGGCTCTATTCAAAGAAAAAATATCTACAATACTTTAGCTCTAGATATTAAAAAGTTAACTTTCTTAAATTTTTCGCTATGAGTCACAAGAACAGGTGAATATAAGGCCGAGCAGGAACCGTCGTCGAGCCTCAAACGGACAGACGTTCTGTTCCTTTAAAATATATTTATATTTATAAGTCATAACGAGACAAAGAAACATGGGGAGTATATCGATGCACTTTGTATATAAATATATACGAGTATATTACCAATATACAGGGTGGAATGTGGATTTTTGACTCGAGTATTTTATCTATATTACCAAATATTTACTTACTATTCCTACGTAGTTACCAATACTATAAAAAACATGAAATTCTGCAGGTGTCAATATGATGTTACTGCTCAAGCCGAAAATTTTCAAGCTAGGTTAAATTTCAAACATTTTCATGAATTCCACCTCATGTTTTTATACTTATGCTTCGTACAACCTTTTTCACTGCCAGGGATCACTGGCAGAGATCTCGGATAGATATAAGTCCTTCCGTCCACTACTATATATCCTTTCTTTATTCTACGTCTTATTATTATAATTTTTAATAATGTCTGGGCCATACTGCCAACACTTAAAGCAATAAAAGGACAGTTTGATGTCACTTTTCGTAAGGATCCTAAAATAAGGGCTATAATTCTGAAACACGGAAGTCAACAATAATGAAACAATACGGCTTTAGGCGTTGGCAGTATAGCCCCTGTACTTTTGTACAGGGGCTATATAATACAAAGTAAAAAATACAAAGGCTTCTCATGGGATCTTGGCTAAATCCATGTCAGGACGTAGGGCTTCATCAGCTAGTACACTATAATATTATTACATCTAGCTTAGTTGGCTAGTTGTCAACATCATACTTAAGCGGCATAAGATTTTCCTACGTGAAAGGGAGATATCTTGGTAAGATTTTGGTAAGGCCGAAATTTGGTCAGAAAACATCCTTATTAGTATGGTTAAGTCAGAAAGTCATCCTGTATAACAACGGGCGAGCGGGACAGACGGACGAGCGACAGCCGCGGGTCGGGCTATAAATAAATAATGCGCCAACATTTTATTATTATCATCATCAGAGCACGTGCGGTGACATTCCGCCACTCTGCCAGCTTCTGAGATTCTCAAATAAACGCCCGAGAAGCAAGACATGCAGGGGACAGTGTGCACACTGAATTACATGCTAATTTTGATATTGAAGATACATACAGTTTTTATAGATATTTCAAACAATGATACAGTTAATGAAGTACAGTTAAAATTGTTGAGTCTTTCTTGAAAGCTGAGAGCAGATTATATTTCAATCTTTGTAGATAAACTCCGGGTAACAACTCAAACAAAAATAAATACTCAATTTGTAGTCCATTCGAGAAACCCGTTTTATTTTTGATTTTCAGCATTTTGCACTTTACAAGATAGACTCTGGCTCACTATGAGAAGAGAGAGAAAATGATTAAATCTTTCAGTAGAAGTAGAGTACAAAAATAACGTAAAATGATTCAAATTATACTAGGTCGGTTAAAAAACTTTATTAATTAGTTGATGAAGATGAATCTATAATGTATGTTATAAGGATTGATTAATAATATAACTAAAACACTAACTTTCACTCTACGCTGGTGTCGAAAGCAATAAAGTTAATTAGTAATACTTAGTAAAATTATTTTTATAGTCTGCCTATCCAGTTTGTCAGCAATTTTGATAATTTTTCACATAATTTGAAATCCAAATGCGGTCCCATCTGTCTTGACTCTAACTGACTCCGTATAATTCTTATGATCTCCACAAAAAAATAAATTCCTTTCGAATAAGCGTAAGATTCCTCAAAAGTTATATGACTGAAATAAAATAGTGTAGCATCAAAATGTTCTGATTTGAAATCTTATCAATAAACGTGTCGAAAGTGTTGACATTGCTTATTTTAACTCAATTGATACCAATATCAGCGGAATAGATAGAAATAAAGTCACAAATACGACTCCTTATCATAAATAATCTTAAGTTAGTGATCCCACGAAAACGCACTAAATTCCAAAAGTCTTAAACGGACTCGATCAAGTTAATAAACACTGAATGGCAGTTAACTCTGAAATGATTCCTTAACAATCAACACGAGATTTAATCGTCGATCGCGAACAAACACATTAATCATAAAAGATTATCGCTATAACGGGTTGCTAATACCCAATTAGTGAGTATAAAGATTCAAATCAGTTTTCAAGTATTTGAAATAGTGGCCCATAGTGTGGTAATTGGAGAAACGTCATCTTAGAAAGTAGGAAGCGAGTTATTCCCGGCCTAGTGGAGTAACTAGATAAATATAGATGTAGACGTTTCCCTAACACACTCGTGTAATATTTATTATTCATGTATAACTTTCGAGATTACAATTTTACCTGTAGACAGAATGTACGACTATTGATTTATTATAAATCAATTTTTACGGCCAAATAATGCGTCCCAAACACTATGAAACTGATTATATAGAAAATAATTATTACCTATACTTTTAATAAAAGAACTGCAAGTTAAATTTTTTGTGTAATTGAGCCGCATTCGCCAAAAATAAAGAACTAATTTAATTTTATATTAATTGTTGCATGGACAAAATATGAAAATCAATCAATGCTTTATTTAGCCGATAGAAATTTAAAGGAAATTGGCAATTTACTCGTTTAGTTTGGTTACAGACTGACGATAAATTAAACTTTTGACCATCCAAAACGTTTGTAAATATCTAATAGAATCGGTGCATGATTTTTTTACAGAATTTTGCGACTAAAACCAAATACTAAGCTCTGAAAAGAGCAAAGCCATTCAAAATTTCCACAACACTGATCTGTACTATAACATCATACTAGCATTGTTTTGCTCCACGCAGCTATTTGCGGACCGACCTCCCCCCCTCTCCCCACTACCCCACACTACGGTGTCCGTCTGAACGCGAGCTATATTTTATCCCCGGTTGGGTTTGCCACGTAAACTGTCAGGATTGCCTGTAGGGCGTTCAACTCGTAGTTTAAAAGTTTATGAGTTGTTTTGGCTACCACAATAATTGTACGAGCCGAAGTGCTTTTCATTATATTTGAAAATTCCGAACCAGGCGTCAGTTGCTGACATGTTTATTCATAGCTAATTAGCGTACTCATATTGATTGATTCTTAAAAAATATTTACGTTTAAACATTCTTCGATTCATAACAATTCAATTTTCATCACTTTAATTCAAATTAGTTAAGTGATGGCCGCAAATCTTATGGATTTAATTTTGATGAAATTTACTGATCAAAATATCAAATGGAATAGACAAAAAAGCTTTCTATTAGTTAATAAATTAAATGCGAAATTGTCTCAGCGACGGTTGCGAATGCTCCGTGAAAACGAACATTAACAAGCGCAATAATAATTACTTATAAATCATAGATATCATTGCGACGATGCATTGATAAAACGCGGTCTATATCTCAAACGCGTTTGAAATATGGCGGACGCGTCGCGCTGGACAGCGAGTTGGCGCGAAACGAAAACGCGGTTAATTCGCTTGTGATGGATCTATGCGGCTTTTATTAAAAATTGTGCATAGGCCAGAACTAACAGCCTTTGATTAGACCACTACCTAACTGAGCTTATTCATTATTATTTTTCATAAAAATTGGGACTTGTTGATAGAGCAATGTATAGAAATAAAACTGACAATATATTCACGCTAACAACTGTTTTATTAAAACGTCGAGGATCGTTAGCTCGTTTCTGATCTTGTTAATGTTCCTTGAAATCTAATTACGTTGAAAATCCTTTCTCCGTGGGGTTCTTTATGAGGCTGATTGCGGTTTCCTACCGCTCGTAACATTATGTCTACAATAAACTACTTGTTTACGACAACATACGGTGACATTCGCTGTACAAACACCATAAATTACTCCTCAAATCACATGTGATGCATATTACCCACTAGCTCTTCCACAAAAAGCTCATGTATCTCTCGATCTTCACGCAACGACAAATGTGTAACAAATAAATTATAAAATCAACGGTCCCGCTTTTTATACTTCACGTGTGAATATCCGTCTCGTTTTCGCGTGCCGTGTCACGTATGATTTTGTCTCGTTTGCGCATGAATTGTCACCGCGCGACCGTAGTTTATCACCGGTAGTCCTCTAATCATGACGTCTGGATTATGTATGGCTACAAATTTAAAATGGGTGAAGAGTTGAGTTCAATGGACTTTATAACGTCATCGTTTATACTTGCAAATCGCTATTTGTCAACGAAATTTTTTCATTCGTATGTTTACTCTAATAGATATCATTAAATGTCTTCTAGACTCTATCATTACAGTCTATTCACTTTGAACGTTCAATCGTATGAATATAATATAAATACCGACATAATATTATTATAGCTAATTAAAAGCGAGTCACTCGATTAAATGCTAGTTGCTACATAATTATCCATTCCCTTTATAACCTATCGACGTCCGTTGTCAATTTTTCAATTGTGAACTATTCACACAATGAAAACAAAAGTGTTGGCGAGGGTATCTCCTAATTAATTAGCGCGGGCTATAATTAGAGGTACCAGGCGCGCAGGAGTTGCGGGGAGGTGCAGCTGTGACATGTGACAGATGGCTACGCGTCGCTGGCTCGCGAGCTACTCCTCTGAGCATGGCTCGGAATCTGGGGGCAAGGAAACCGATCTAATTAGATGCGTGTTTATTCCTTTCAATCTATTCATCCCTGGTAATTCATGGAACATGATTATAGAAAACATGTTGCACTATACCACTCACAAAGACGCTTTTCCAAAAGCGACTGGTTTCAAATATCAATGTAAAGGCAACACGAAAAGATTACGAAGTAATACGGAAGATCTTGAAACTCAAGTAAAGTGTATATTTTTTAAGATATAATCACTCTCAATGTTACACCGAAAGTGATTCGGAACAATAACTCTAATCGAACAATTAACTTAATCATCAATCTGTTAAAACTTAATAAGTAGGTATATCAATCAAAAATGTGTATCAATTAAATTTTGAAAAAGAAAAAACTGTGACAATATACATCAAACGGACTTTAGTACCTGCCAGCAATAATTAAAACTAGGAACATACTTTTAAAACGTCACTTATCTCGGCATCAGTTAAAATTACAACAGTTACTACAGATATAGTACAGTAATAGCACTAAACAAAAATTATATCGTGTCGAGCGGTGTATTTCTGCTACTACAATTTCATAACAAACATGGCGTGTATCGAGTCAGGTAGCGGTTCCAAAGTGTGTTTCCATCATAATGCAAGCACGCCGTGTTCCGTAATCTAAGATCGCTTCGAAAAAGTTGGAAACGCTAGATTGTCTCAGAGATATGTCAATCCAATATCAGATTGTGGCAACCTTGATTTTGTCTTGACCACCGAAGATAGACAACCGAATCTGAGACGTATTGCTATAGAAATAGCGTCGTCTGGAGGAGGTAAACAATTTTTAAGAGTGCCAAACATTGTTGGGCTTTTAAAGACATGCTCGTCTCGTCCAACGGGCTGCGATTTAAACTCGTTTATCGGCCATTGTGTTAGTCTGTGTGCAGCCAAATAAGTCGGCGAGATTTGTTAGAATTCGTGTAGTTGGAAAAAGTTTTCACACGCGTATTTTTATGAATTCATCAGTTTCCACGGGCCCTTCTTGTAGTCCAGTTGGAGGTTTGTAAATAACTTTATCGCCATCAGCAGTTCTTAATTATAGGTCTTTATTTATTGTTTTTCTTATGTCCAAAGTTTTTTATTTTTTTTAGTCACTATAATTTAAAACTTTAACTAATTTGGATATGATAGTACTATTAAACATTGATAAAATCAAAATCAAATGTTTTTCATACAAGTAGACTTTTTACAAGTGCTTTTGAATAGTCGAATGAATCTACCACTGGTTCGGAATGCCGTTCCTACCGAGAAAAACCAGCAAGCAACTCTATGGTTGCTCTTTTGAAAAAAAAAATTACAATTACATTAATGTGAAGATACATAAGTAACCGCAGTTGTAGTAAGTAGATACATAAGATAAGCGGTTGTTTTTGTTTAAAATATGCTTTGTCTTCTTCATTCAAATGTGTAATTCCTGATGACAAAAAGAGTGTTTTCAATGTTTAGCTGATCATGGTTACTGTTTGAGAACGCAGATGAATAATAAAATTAATATGAGATGCGTTATGTAATTATGATATATAGAATTGTCAATAAAAACTTTATTTCTTCCACGCATACTATTGGCACAAAAAGTTGCCAGATAAATTTCCTCTGTCGCCCGATGAATGGGCAGGTTGATTAATAAAAATGTCCATCCATACTGGCATAAGAATGTAAGTAAATTGGCAGGTGATGGATCGGGTTCAAATGCAAACGGCGCTTGTAGAATAACAATATGGGCGACACTTCCAACGCATATTGATCAATCGCAAATCAATTGTGTATGATTCGTTTTGTATGCAACTATTGAGTGAGGATTACTGGATTATGCTAGATTTTTATGCGATGAATAAGTAACTAATAATCTTGGTATCTTAGGCATCATTTCTGGATACATACACGTTGGAGTTTAAGGTGTCAAAGTTATAATCGTTGGCGTCGCCGTGACAGGAACCATACTGCCAAAGCTTAAAGCCATATGGTTTTATATTATTGTTGACTTTCCTGTTTTTGAATTCTAATCCTTATTTTAGGAACGTCAAGGTACGTGATAAAAAACTGTAATTTTGAAAGATATTGCTTTAATATTGCTATTTAAAGCGTTACTGCCATCGCGTAGGGTTACCACCATCGTTTTAAAGCAGTATTACTTTTAAATAACAGTTTTATGACACGTATCTTGACGTCTGTAAGATAAGGATTATAATTCTAATACACAAACGTCAACAATATTAAAACAATACTGCTTTATGCGATGGCAGTATGGCCCCAGTTCGGGATCTAGCGGGCCGGTTGGTATGCATACAGCGAGATCTCGTGAGCACATTCTCGCCGCGTGCGCAGCCTAAACTAAATACATAATGTGGTCCCGACCACTTCCATTCACATGGGCGAAGTGCTCGAAAAGTATTCCGTGATTATCTGCACATTAAATCTTTAATGCTTGACCGCTGATTCCACTTATGAAAATTAGATAGATGGAAAGATAGATAGATAGATGAATACTTTATTAGTAATAACCGCAATAATTGTTAGCTTCTATATTATAGTTTAAGATCAATTACCATGTAGCCCTAAATAATAGAAAATAAACGATATATTTATTATTTATTTATTGCACAAATGAAGGAATACAATGTAAAGTTAAATAAAAACTAGGTATGCAAAGGCGGCCTTATTGCTTACTGAGCAATCTTAATGAAAATTCTTCTTTTTCTGCTCCAAAGTAACGAAGGTTGCTTATTCCTGGTTCTTCTAGAGGCGAAACCAAATCAAATCAGTCTTTGCCTGTAGGGTGGTAACTAGCCAGTCAGAAATTATAAATTCCTAAATTGACCCTACCGGGGATCAAACCCAGGACCTCCGCACGTAAAGACAATAGCGCTCAACACTGCACCACGAAGGTCGTCAAAAACGAAAAACGTTCCTAAATAATAAGGACTAGCTGATGCCCGCGACTTCGTACGCGTGGATCGAGGTTTTGTTGTTCCCGCGGGAACTCTTGAATTTTCCGGGATAAAAAGTAGTCTATGTGTTAGTCCAGACTATAATCTATCTCTGTGCCAAATTTCATCCAGATCCGTTCAGCCGTTCTGGCGTGATTGAGTAACAAACATCCATTTGAGGTTTTTTTGTTCCCGCGGGAACTCTTGAATTTTCCGGGATAAAAAGTAGCCTATGTGCTATTCCAGACTATAATCTATCTCTGTGCCAAATTTCAGCCAGATCCGTTCAGCCGTTGGGGCATGATTGAGTAACAAACATCCATCCAAACTTTCGCATTTATAATATTTATTTATTTGATTTGATTGATTTTAATTTTAAAACACGAACGTCAACAATATTAAATTAATACTAGGTACTTTAAAAGCGATGGTAGTATGCCCCGTCCAGCTTATTGTTGCTTATAACCCGGCTGAGTTGATTGTGGGCTCTTCTCAAACTACGGCGCGTTGGGAACTCTCGAAGCTTTACTTTTAAGATACCGTAACTGATTATCACCATCATGCTTTATAAGCAACTGGACGTCAATAAGTGTACAGTGTACCTAAATTGAATAAATATACTTTGACTTTGACTTTGTCGGTCTTACTTTGCGATAATCTTTATTAGGTTAAGACACTTAGCAGTTTGCTTATTTGTTGTTGTCTTAAAAGCTGGTAAAACTGCATAAGACGTAAGCAGCTACCTTAAAAGGGAATTGCAAAATTATTCAGGTGTTTAACGTAAAAGCGTTTTTAACGCACCTGTCATTATTTAGCACCACCTTACCTATACCTACTTGGAATCATGCCGTCGAACTATTTGGTCACACGACTCATAGTAGCACAAGGTTGGATTGAAAGCTGAAGGATTTACAAAATTTTCAGGATGAACTTAACGCGAGCGAAGCCGCGGGAAAAAACTAGTAATAATATGTTAAGTATGTTATTTTATTCGTAACTAGATGATGCCCTCGACTTCGTCCGCCTGAAATGAGGTTTTTTGGTTTCCGCGGTAACTCATGAATTTTCTGGGTTAAGAAGTAGCCTTCCTACACCGGGATTTAACCTACCTCTGTACCAAATTTCATCAAAATCGGTTGAAAAGATCGGCCGGGATTGCGTAGCAAACAGACAGACACACTTTCGCGTTTATAATAGTATGGATTAGTATGTTTTTGTAATAGAAACAGCTTAACATACGAACATTATATTATTTTCGAGCCGCATAGGTATATTTTAAGTTTTCTGTAGTAACCAATGAAGACATCGCCATTGTGTTTAACCTTTTTTTTAAGCCCATAATTCGATGGTTGAGATAATGCTCAATACAAATTACCTAGTAATCACGAGAACCAATCACGACCCATCTCGGCCGATTACCCCTCTACCTTTTAGACCTCTGCCTGAAGGCGAACACATTCAAAATGCAAATATTGTGCACTTATGTCCGTTGATATACCTGCTTAACGTAGATATACACTTAGACTAGCTGATGCCCGCAACTTCATCCACTTATTCGATTACAAATTGAGTCAATTGAAAAAACAATTCTGAGGTTGTGAGGACAAAAATTTAAATATCATTTTTGTCAAGCGATTGAGATCTACAGTGCTGCACATACCTAGGTATCTTGTAGGGACTTCAATACGACGCAGTCTTGCGCCAACTAGATCTAGCGGCTCACAGCGACTAATTGCTTGATCAATTTGTCGTCAGGACTGAGTATGCGAGAGGCTACCAGCAGTCAGTACCCACCTCAAGCACCTTGAAAGATCAGTCAACAATGGTGCCATGGTAATTTACGGGAAAATAGTGCTTAAAATCTAAATTTTAAGCTTCATTTTATCCAAACCGTCTTTTCAGATTTCCCGCTCTATTAATTACCACGACAGAATGCCTATCCGCTCTTGGAGCAAAGTAAACAAAAGTGTGCTATAGAATTCCATGGAAGAGAAATGGTGTTTAAAACAAAAGTATTCAGACTTACCGCTCTATCAATTACCACGTCAGAATGTCTAACAAAAGTGTGCTATAGAATTCCATGCTAGTGCGTATCTCGGGCGATGTATATCAATGCACTTGTAATACATTTCGTATTCACCAGGCGGCGATGCAACGCCGACTACGCCTCTCGCCGGCTTTACTGGAAAATCATGTAAAAATCGGTCGTTTTTATTCTGTGCGCAGACGCTTTATTGGCGGTTCCCATGGCTCTAATTTTCGCGGATCCTTCTAAAATATTCGCCCGGTATGTCACCTGGGCTGTATGTTAACAGGGCTTTGCTTTGCATACCTATTTGAGAAAAGTATCCGCGTGGCTCATACTAACAGTGTAGGTAAGGTACCTTTAGTTGGTAGGCTGTATAGGTCATTGATCATTGCCTGACCGTGTTTGTAGGTATTGATCGAGGCTCTATGGTAAATGATCATTGCCCACACCAATGGTAAAAAAAATTCAATCAACGATAGTCAAGTATAACTATCAATGTAAAATTATATATCGAAAAAGATTCAAATAAGAAACTTAAATTGAGGAATTATGCAAAATATATGAAAAGAATATTGCAGTATTCGAAATTCAAAAGGTTCTAATTTAATTTAATATTATGTTTACTGCTTTTGATATTTGATTTTTTATTTATTTATAAGTACTTGATGCATAAACAACTACTGAGTGAAATTCGCATAAATAACAATATTATTGTAATACTTACTGTTAATGTGTTTCCCAAATGATGATAAACACAACCTGTCATAGAACTCTTTTTTAAACTCGATTTTATACCATCATGATGTCATAGATTTCGTGAATCTCGTTAGCAGTGATTTACATATCTACCATTAGAGATAGTGATGTGACTCCGACGCGTCGCGACTCGCGTCTATAAAAAGGTGCTTCGTTAGTGCGGCACCCCTATCCGCCGGCTAAATATAACCGGGAAGCGAACCCGAGACCGCACGTGTCCTCACTCGGTGTACTTGAATAAACTTCTTTACTTTTTTGTTTCTCTTTCTGTCATTGATAGACTAACAGCTAGATATACACCAATTTTTTTGTCAGCCAAGAGGCCAGCAGTTTTACCGATATGTGCTTGTATTTTAAACTGATTTGACAAGCTGCAAGATTTTATACTGAAAGAACCAGTTTAGGATGGCAGAGTAGCACTAAAGTAGAATAATTTTACCACTAAATCGAACAATTATTCCAAAATGAGCCTTGAAACATGCATACATTCACTAAAAAAGTATTCAATGAGTGAATCAGATTTCATTGGGCTTAAAAGTATTGACTAAAGCTTTTTGTCTGAATTTTACAGTAGGTACAGATAACTTTTGCTAAAGAAACACGCAAATCTGTCGGATATAAATTTATCGGTTCTTCTTGGTATTAAAAGTATTCTGTAACCGACTTTTAATTAAACGATTAAAAAAATGATAGATAAAAGCTATAAATAGAGCATGTGGAAACCATGAAATACAGTTCGTAATAACCGTGACAATTTTTATGTTACATTCTTTGTCGTTTGTGTATCGTTGTTACGTTATGACAGTTTATAATATTTACCTTTTAATTTTACCGTTAGGGAAACATCGATGCATTGAAAACCCCGCAAAAATGACCCACTCGATAGTCGAATAAAAAATCGATTCAACGTATTCATTCGATCAATTGTATCGAAGGTCAATCGGGATATAAAATTAAAAAGTATAAGTGGCGTTCGAACTCGGAACGGGTTCGAATTTATTAAATTTCAAATATTACTATACCGCTGGAAGATATTACAATTTCAAATTTGGAACGCGATGCTTCCACTTTTGATTTCAATGGAACTTGTGGGTTGGTATTATTGTATGGGCCATGGCTGACCACAAGTTACTATGCGGTGTGATTTTTGAATATTTTTAAGTGTAGGTGTAGAATATTTTTCTTGAAATTTTCTTATACTGACTTATATGTTAAGTAACTTACATGTAGAGCGTAATTAATTATCACACTGACATTTAACGTAGCACTTATCTTTACTTTATGGTGCGAAACCTATTCCAAGAGGACTTAAAACGGGAAAATGACCTACATAACTAGGTACCTTCTGCAATCACAGATAACAGAAACAAGGTTTCAAACGACCTTGTCTCTGTTATCTATGATCACAAAACTCTTTGCCAAAACTTTTTCACGGTTGGCCAAAATATATTAGCAATATTACCTTCAGCCATAATGAATAATTGAAATTGTAATTTTGTACCTAACAGTCATTGCGACTGACGAAGCTTTTTCGACAAAAATCTGTGGCCAATAGCCATAAAAATATACTGTAAAACCATTGATATATATGTAGGTACTAGATGGGCCCTTTCATAGAAAAGGGTTGGGCGTCCGACTTTGAGAGCGCGTTCCTAACCTGTCTTTGTCCCCATCGTAGCGTAGTCACGGTCGCTCGTCGTGTAGATAATTTGTTATTCTTAGGTTAACATCTAAAGTCTTATTAGTTTGGCACTGTACAATTTTTAATATAAGGTAAGTGTTTCAATTCACAATTAAAAATTTCCAAAAAAACGTTAATTAATATTCCTATTTAATATTTTTATCCATTACGCAATCATTTAATTTCCGCGGCAAACAGTATGATTATTTTTTTTTACTAACTGGCCTTACGGCTTCTATGGCTATGACCGAGTCATACGTTTTCAAGCTTTCATTCAAGATGTTGCAAGCAAGTTCCCGCTTTTCGGACTTGATGGCGTTGCTAAAAATACGCCCACATTCTTTGTTCGACAGGGCCCGTATAAGTAAATAATTGAGGTCGTTGTGTAAAACCCGTATCAATCATTGCTACAGTCTCAATTGTTGTGATTGGCTGAATTTATGGTATTCACACTGCGACAATGAGTTTTGACCAACAGCGGAAAAGGGTTAACCAATCAGCAGGGCGATTCAGAACCTTACGATATCAAAATTATCGAACGATTCGGTTTCTTATCGTACGATAAGATGTATTTTCAATTCAGAGTAACCGTATCGACAGCGAAATTGCCGATATCGAAACCGAATCGAACCGGCATAGATATCGTTCGAGGGTGATTAATACATACCTATTCTTACGTCATATTAAAAGGCGACAGCTCAATATCGATTCGACATTTCCATTGCAGATTAAAATTATCGCTTCTAACTTGGTTAGAAACTTTTTTAAACATGAACACGTACTAAGGCCTCATAGAAGCTATAGAGACTTAATTTCAATGCGCAACATTTAATTGTAAAACAATGAGAAAACAATTCAACATTAAAAATATATTAACAGCCTGATAATTGCCTTTCCGTGACCATACAATCAGCAAAATAGAACCAGACCTAGGTCTTGTCTGATTGCCTTTGCGGTCGCCGATTCAAATCCGCTCAAAAGCTCAATTTGCTCACTTCAATAGTTTTGTTTTAAACAACCATATCTCCTAAACTATCTCGAGAATAATTCACTGTAACGCATGCGTCGAACGCGATCATTGCAACCAAACGAAATACGACTCTAAGTCAATACCATTATAGTTAAAAATCCAATAATAATAAATCGATGCGAAAACAGTAATAAGCTACAAATGAAAATGAATTTTGTTTATAGGAGCTTTAAGTTGTGTTTTGTCTGTGTTAAAGGTGTGTTTATGTTGTTTTGATATGCAAAAACTGAAGAATTCAGTCTTAAAGATGACCGCGCGCCGATTTTCGAAATACGAGGAGCGAAATCCGAAAGCCAGGTTTTTTGCACCGCCGATGATAGTTTTTAATTATTGTCAAGCTAATTAAGTTTTAGGGTTCCCTTTTGGAATAATAGAGGCCTCAACACCGACCTCAGACCGTGAAAAAGCTACAGATATACAGACAGACACGCTTTCTCTCTGCGTCGTATTCCTCATTGCTGAGGGTCACGACTCCTTTCCATTAATTACATGATGGCAGGGGTTTACTTGGGATAATAATGCGGTGAGTTCCCAGGTCATGTGTACGCCGTACGACTCGACTAAGAGTAGATACTATTTCAGCTCTTAGGTTAGGTACTAACAATTATTATCAGATGTTTATGATAATAACCAGGGCCGAAGGCTTTAAGTGCTCTCCGAGGCACGGAGGAAACGAAAATAACCAATTCGGACTTCCAAATTCGGTCACCCATCCAGTTACCGTCTTGGATCAACGTAGCTTAGCAATCGCAATCGAATGTAATGCGTTGTCGCAACTAGGCCACTCGTCTCTCCATACAAACAGCTGAAGTCCGCGACTTCGTCTGCGTGGAATAAGTTTTATCAATTCCCACGGAAACTTCTTAATTTTCCGGGATAAAAAGTAGCCTATATCACTCTCCAGGTCCTCGACTATATCGTTTCAAAAAATCGGCTCGATGATCGATACGTTCCTCGGTTGCGGCGTGATTGAAGGACAAACCAACAAACAAACAAACACACTTCAGCAGCATACTAATATTATAAATGCGAAAGTGTGTTTGTTTGTTGGTTTGTTGGTTTGTTGGTTTGTCCGTCAATCACGCCGCAACGGAGCAACGGATCGACGTGATTTTTGGCATGGGTATAGTTGAGGACCTGGAGAGTGACATAGGCTACTTTTTACCCCGGAAAATTAAAGAGTTCCCGGGGGAATTTAAAAAAACTTAAACGACGAAGTCGCGGGCATCAGCTAGTTGATAATATGGAGCTTGTAAATAGCCAAAATAACAACAAACCAGTCCTCTCAGTTAAAGCAATAACTCTCAGTAATGACGGACAGTTTAAACAAGTAGCCGGTTAAAGTGGCGACGATTACCATCAGATGGTCGATGGTCACCGCGATAAGCCCGGCTTAACCTCACGCGTGGCACGGGCCGTAAACTGTGATGGTATGATGTGATACCATCAGGAAAACTACCACTCATCACGTTCTAATGGGCCAACTTTTACCTTAAAACTATCTTACTGAAAGGTCATGATGATATGGTCGACCCGCTGTGCTTGGTGAGTGATAGAAGCGACGCCACGCGACGCGATGCGATACGACGCCATAGAAAATGGCAACCGCGGAGTTTCTTACTGGCTCGTCTTGGTAGGAATGGCCTAATGCACGCACCAATGCACTAATCAAATATCAAATATCAAATATCAAATAAATATTATAAATGCGAAAGTTTGGATGGATGGATGTATGGATGGATGTTTGTTACTCAATCACGCCCGAACGGCTGAACGGATCTGGATGAAATTTGGCACAGAGATAGATTATAGTCTGGAATAACAGGCTACTTATAGGCTACTTTTTATCCCGGAAAACTAAGAAGTTCCCGCGGGAACCAAAAAACCTCAATCCACGCGGACGAAGTCGCGGGCATCAGCAAGTAATTGATAAAAATCCAATGTCCTTCTCCAGGATGCTATCTATCTTTGTAGCAAATTTCATCAAGCGTAGCAGACAGACATACACACTTTCGCATTCGTATTATCAGTATGGATCAATATATTTTCAGTCTGTCATTATTTCTAATACACTTTGAATACGGAACCAAACTGACTTCTGAAGAAATACCTACCTACCAAATTTCGTCAAAATATGTTGCTTTGATGGGCTGTGAAAGCGTAACAGACAGACAGACAGACCCACTTTTGCATTCGAAATATTAGTATTGATAAATATTATATTTTCTGTCTGCCTGTCTTTCTTTCTAATAGAGTCTGAATACGGAACCAAAAGTTCTAAAGACATGTTTGTCCGAATTTTATGACTTGTTCGGTAGCTGTCGGCTCACAAAAACCGCGCCTGTCTTGTCGGGTGTTTGGATTTGGCGACTTTTTCGCCGGGACGTATTACGATGCATTCTAAGTGGACGCTGGACGTTCCGGACCAGTTTTTTTCCACCATTTGTTTTTCATTAATTAATATGCAAACTGGCTGAGGGAATAAAAACAATGTTTTCCATCTTTAATTGCTGTGATAAATCTTTATGTATACCTATCATATCCATGGCTAGGGTTTGGAATATAATATGCTGAGATCTGAGTTTCCTACAAATAACTTCTTTAAAACGAGTGAATAGACACCTTCTATATGAGCAAACGTGTGCCATTTGAGGCCGCATAATCACTCCCCAGCAGATATGAATAGTCAAACGCGGGCCATACACTGGATGGGATGAAAAATATACGAAATTAGATGATGCCAACGACTTCGTCCGCGTAGATTAAGGTTTTTTTTTAATTTTCCGGGATACAACTACCTCTATACCTAATTTCATCAAAATCGGTTGAACAGATGGGCCGTGAAAGCGTAGCAGACAGACAGTCTCACTTTTGCATTTATAATATTATAGTATGGATGTACGATTTCGCTTTGTGTTAGCAAGCTGAGTGTATGTGAACTGTGAGCTAGGTTCTAGAATTTTTCTAAAAAATATTAGGAACTAGCTAGGCTCCACGATGCTCTTGTAATTAATATTTCTAGAAGTGACATTTTATACCAGATTTTCATAAATCTAATAGGGCTCTATTCCAATCTTCCATGGTAAAAGTAATAAGCCTCAAAACTTTGGTAACGTAATCAGAATCTAAGGACGAGAAACAATAAGCGCAAGGGAGGCCGCTAACGAGAAGTAACGCGACTCCGAAACCGATACGTTCATTAGCTCCAAGCTTATCCTGCCGCCCTGGTACCGAAGATTACGCAACGGATAATAAATTTAACGAGCCGTGATGGAATTTTAGGTACATCATTAAGAGACGTCCGTTCATATCCTGGACTTAAGTTGCACATACCGGAGTTGAAGATAGTAAAAGTGAAATAATGTACATTTCTTTGAAAAATGTAACCGGGGGCGGTTCAGCTAGTATTTCAATAAAATCATCATCATTTCAGCCTATCTGTGGCCTGCTACTGAGATGTAGGTAGTTCACCACGCTGATGAAGCTCGTATTGACAGACTTCACACACCTTTGTGAACATGAATCACTCTCTATTATGCAGGTTTCCTCGCGAAGATATACCTTGATATTTAAATACTGTTCAAAAGGCAAACAACCCCGAAGGTTACAGACCTGGTATTCAAACGCCGGACTTCTGATATTAAGACCGAAGTCTTCTAATAGATTATCCTTCGCTTTAGTTTTAATTTCATGATAATCCTGAGCCTGCCTGCTGTGTTAGCCTGAATAACAATTCTGCTATATTAATGCTAGCAATAAGTTTTTCCTTAACTGTATAGATTTTTGTACTTTTCATGAAACAATAGACATTTAAAAATCAATACAATGAAACTGGACTAATATTATAAATGCAAGAGTGTGTCTATTTATCTGTCTTAGATCAGTCTGTCTGTCTGCTACGGTTTCTCTTTCAACCGATTTTGATGAATTTTAGTGTAGAGGTAGGTTACATCCCAGGTTTGTTGCAGACGCTACTTTTTATCCCGGAAAATTAAGAAACTCCCCCCCCGAGAATCAAAAAACTTAATCCACACGGTCGAAGTCGCGGGCATGATCCTAGTCATTTATAAATTGAATTCTATTAGTTAAACCTCTAAACCTTCAACTAATACTTGGACGGGACTAGGGTCTGATAATTCTGAAGAGCTCCCAAATTATTCCAATAGGCATCGGTGCCCGCATCAAAACAATTGGTTCGTTCACCCGCCGCCGTGAATCACGTCCTCCGTTGGCAGCGCTCCTAATAGCCAGTGGCATTCATCTCGTGCCGTCGTCGCATCATTCCTGGCCTGTTCCGACGACTGACGGGGTGGTGGAGCCCTGACAAATTGACGAACGCCACCAATCACCCGCTGTTCATTCATCGGAGCGCCTACCTGGCGGCAAATGTGCTTGATGTTTGAGTTTCTGCTCGAAATTAGATACGATTCTCTCTATGTTGCTGGAGTGTGGGATATTGACTCTACCAAAAGCACGATATGGGGCCATATTGTCAACGCTTAAAGTCATATTGTTTCGTTATTGTTGACTTTCGTGTTTTAGAATTATAATCCTTATTTTAGGAACGTCAAGGTATATGACATCAAACTGTCATTTTGAGTAATATTGGTTAAGTATTGCTTTAAGCGTTGGCAGTACGGCCCCTGTTCGAAATTAGCAGCAATAGGCATGATGACAGTAACCAAGAATCAATGAAATTATGAATTTATCTAATGAATTAGATTCATGGATTTTAAAAAACCTATTTATTTTTCTTTTTCGAGTGAGATTGCTATTTATTTTGATAAAATAAAACTATAAAATACAGTAATCCGCCATATTTGATGAAACACCAAGAAGCGAATGACGTCACAATTGTTTGTTTTCGAGCTTTGACAATCACACTATTGTTTACTGCACACTGCATAGAGTACATTGGTAAAAACAATAGTGACGTCACAAACGACGCCATGACACCGCCGAGCGTTTTGGCGTGAATTTTAAAATTTTAATTTCAAATGCCAATTTTATCTACCAAACCTTATTTTTCTGCTGAAATAAGATATTTTTTCGAAATAGTAGATACTTCCGAACATAATCTGGCCATTTTTCAAAATCAGTCAACATGCCTATTCTCTGTGTTGCTGAAGTGTGGGATGTTGACTATACGACTATACAAAAAGCAAGATATGAGAGCCTTTTTAACGTTTGTGCGCTCATGAAGATTAGGAAAAATTTACAACATCGTTCGAAGGAACAACTTCTGTACTTTATTGATAGATGTTTGTGATGATGATTCCAAAACGACTGAACAAATCTGGATGAATGCCATAGAGTAAAGTATATAGTCTGGAATAACACATATGCTAGTTTAATCCCAAAAAATGAAAGATTAAATTACGCGAACCAAAAAACCTGGATCCACGCAGACGAAGTCGCGGGCGTCAGCTTTTTTTTTATCCACTACAAGATAGCCCTTGACTGCGATTTCACCTGATGGTAAGTGGTGATGCAGTCTAAGATGGTAGCGGGCTAACCTGTAAGGGGCATGGCAGTTATATTAAACCCATATCCCTATTCGGTTTCTACACGGCATCGTTCCGGAACGCTAAATCGCAAATTGACCCTGCCGGGGATCGAACCCGGGACCTCCGCACGTTAAGACAACAGCGCTCAACACTGCGCCACGGAGGTCGTCAAACGTAGCTAGTATATTTTATCAGATACTTACTATAGTAGTAAAGTAACTATCATGCGATCTCATTACATGAATGGCGTATCTCGTTATCCACCTTTTCAGTTACGAAACGTATCCTCTGGCAGCCGCCGCCGTGTTCCGATGACATCGTCAATTATTTGGCAACAGAACACCGCATTCTGGGTCACGATGACCAAGATCATTTACCCTCGAACCAATTTAAACCCTAACCAATAAAAATACAGTTTATATTCAAACGACAGGAGGTGGGAGAAAATTGGAGTGCAAGATTGATAAACAAAGCAGATATCGACTTTGTGGTTTTGTTTTGTTCGTGTATTTTTGGATGTTCAAAAGAAAATGGTCGTAAATATATACGTGTATTTTGTGTAGTTTGCACTTTCATTAGTTGAAAATCTGGTCCTTTGTTTAATTATTTATGGTACAGTATATTTTATAATAAATTAATTACAAAATCCATACATTATAATAACATTAAAAACTGAAAACTAAACATATCATCTATGCCGCTGCAATGAGGCAGTGTGCCCAGAACGCTGGCTGCGTTACCACTTACCCCGCTGAATAGCCAAACTTATATGTTGGCCGAGGTAACTGCCAGCCCTCCGGTCACCTGTGGACTCTGTGAGACGAGACGATAGATACTTAAAAAAGGATCTAGCTTTAATTTCAATTAAATTGTTTAATTTAAATCCAAATATATAATAGGACAAACTGATTGACAGACAAATCAATGTACAGCTCAAACCGCTGGTGCTAGAATCTTGAGATTAGGTATCAACGAAGTATTTTATCTGTTATTGTTATTATTACTCTTTGCTTTCCTATTGACCAAATTTTCTTCAATTCTATTACTTCTCTATCACAAAATTCAACTGTTACCTATAAGTAAACTTATTATTTTTTTCTACTTACTATTACCAAAATCTTTACAGTATCGAATCGATTTACATTTAAAACTTAAAAGGCTATAGTTGATCTAATCCATATTAAGTTAACTACATCACTATTCACTCACTCCAAACAACCAACAAGTGTAATCGATATTCCGTTATCGACATACGGAATTGATATTTCTTATCTCATCTTCTCCTAATCTACAAAAACATTCTTAAAATAAACTTTATTAAAATCTTCCAGCTGTTATCTGACCTCGTCAACATCTCCAGCTAATAACAAAGCCTAATGACCGAAAGTGTAATGGAATATCAGAAGAAAATCGATATTCCGAAATCGAGAAGTGGAATCGATATTCCTGATCTCATCAGCATGACGCCGGTCGTGTTCGCTTGATTTACGGACGCTCGTTACAAGTACCATAATGAGTTGCGCCTGCGTTTCGATTATGAGCGGGCATTTTTAAATTAAGAACTCGTCGATTTGTTCTGCCGGTTAGTTGCGAAAGGTTAGGTTATTAACGGATATTTTTGGGTGTTCTATTTTTGAATGTTTATTTTTTTTTATTTTAGCATATTTTTACCTGATGAAGTGATACATTTTTAAAGATGTTATTTTATACCTACAGGTCGAATTGGGATGCTATTGATTGTAATATTGCTTTTATTTTATTTTTCTGCTTAACATTTAAGTTAAATTTTAAATTTTGTTTCAGGTAAGTAATCGTTTTCTTTGCTAGATTTATTCAGCTGTGGTAAGACTCATTTTTACTATTGTTCATACTTCTTATAATTACACAAGACATAATTTTTTTGTAGACCTCCCCACCAGACCAGACCAAAGAAAATTCAGAAATTATAAATTCCCAAATTGACCCTGCCGCGAATAGAACCCGGGACACTAAGACCGCAGTGCTTGCCACTGCGCCAGGAAAGTCGTCAAAATACGCATAGAGTAATCAAGGAGGCATTCTAGGTACTGTATTTATCATACGATTTAAAAGAGAAGAAATGATTTTCTAAAATCTAAAAATAATAACCAACTCTGCACTAGGGAGGATTAGGTAAAGAGTCACTCCAGTACTCCGGTTGCGAGTCCCTCAGGGAGCTATTCTCGGCCCTCTTGCTCGAAAAAATGTTTTTCCCTCTCACTAAGTGCTGTATTTATAGAAATAGTCGGACGCCTTGGTTTCTATTTAGTTTTAACTTTAATTTAATCTCCATTTGAGAATGTGCTTGTGTGTTTTTGTACACGTCAGATGATTCTAATTATGTTTTTGGGGGAATTCGATACTGTGATACTTCGTATTTTGTAGCCTGGTGATACCTGATGCGATAATATTTCACTCAGAATTTAAATTTATTTTGAAAAACTAGGCCTGTTTAAATTTTAAAGGTATTGGGGCCAATTCTGTTTGGCACAATCTCTAAACTAAATTGACAGCTCTATTTATATTGCTATCCCTTTCATAATACTATCTACGGAAAGGGACAGCACTAGGTTTAGAGCTGCCATTTTAGTTTCGAGATTGTACTAAACAGAATTGGCCCCATCGTTTATTTATTTCTGACTAGATGATGCCCGCGACTTCGTCCGTGTGCATTAAGTTTGTTTTATTCTCAAGGGAACTCTTTAATCCATACTAATATTATAAAGAGGTAAAGTTTGTGAGTTTGTGACGTTGTAGGGGGTAATCTCTGGATCTACTGAACCGATTTTGAAAATTCAGGTACCAATAGAAAGCCAGATTATTTGTGAGTGTCATAAGCTATATATTAACCCGAAAAGTTAAGGAGTTCAATTCAAGTTCACGTACTTGAACTTGGCAAAAGCAGAAAAATACAGCCTATCTGGTGTGCGAACAGTTAAATGAAGCTAAAACAACAACGAACCCTACCATTTCCAATTCTATCATTTTCTAATTCAATTGCAAAATAATCTATCGTTGTCTATCAAAATATGAAAGCTTTTTTGTATTTTTAAATAAAACTAATCATCGATCAATCAAATAAATATTATAAATGCGAAAGTTTGGATGGATGTATGGATGTATGGATGTATGGATGTATGGATGTATGGATGTTTGTTACTCAATCACGCCCCAACGGCTGAACGGATCTGGCTGAAATTTTGCACAGAGATAGATTATAGTCTGGAATAGCACATAGGCTAAGAGTTTGCTAAGATTAAAGAGTTCCCGCGGGAACCACAAAACCTCGATCCACGCGTACGAAGTCGCGGGCATCAGCTAGTGGGATATAATTCCAATAGGTATTTCAATAAAGCATATCTGTATATAATATTTACAAAGTATTTTAGCGGAGAGATATTAGAAAATGCTTTTAAAGAAATAATTGGAACGATTTCAAGTTTCCACGCCTGCGTTTGACGTAGACAAAATATATTACAACACTTACTACGTGCATTCGCCTAGGGTTTCGTTCTTGTTTTAGAAAAATATTTCTAGATTCTTTTTAGTGTACGTTCAAAATAAGAACGCTATTAATAAAACAGTCAGCACTTGATAGATAAGATCTATGTAAGTTAAACAACTATTTTTGAATTCTTTAGTATTAAGTTTGTCTTATAATTTTAGAATTATCACCATGGATTCACTACTATACTTATTTATCAAATTCAAAATTGGTATGGACAACATCTTTTAATAATTTCGTTATAGGCTAAAAATAGGAATATTGCTATAAAAATATTTTTTACACTGAGTAAGGTAGAAAGTAAGTCTTCTACTGAATAAAGTCTATATAACCAAAATGTTTATATTTAGATTAAGTTCTATTAGTTTTCAAGTGATAAAATTGTGATAAAAATGGATCGGATGGATTTTTAATGTAGCATCCATTAGGATCTATTACTGCAACAATTTTCATTTAATATCTAAGCATCACGATCAGATTCCATCCCGCGGTTCTCATAGCGTAAATTCATTATGGAAGCACCATTAATTACATTTCCCATCCAATGCAATGCCATTACTCTCGTACCAAACCAAAACAAACAAATCCTGCAATTATTGTAACCGTGCCGCGGTAATATTACCGTTTATCGCATGTAAAATAAACTCTATTGCTTTTCGTATAAAGGTAATGGCGTCTGCATTAACATTTAGGGTTCCATCTGCTTTCGCTATAACAGCATCTTCGGCAGTTTTTTGATTTGCAAACGTAACCTTTATTTCTATAGCGTTAAGTTCGATAGCATTCTCATTATTATTATCAGTTGGTATTCCTGAATCCCCGTCGATGTCTCCGAAATTCTCAAGATATTGAAAGATTAGCTGTGGATGCTGTATGTCCCCATAAATAATATATATCCCGAGGGGTGCCGTGATGGATTGTCTGTCTGTCTATCCGCATTCTATTAGTCAGGAATTCTTAAAGGGTGGATCTTGGGGTGCTTGCTATTATTAGAAACAACCAATGTTAGCTTAGGAATTGATACACTCTCCTTTCATTAGTAAATGTTGTGTTTTAAGGGGCAACGGTTGTGTAGGTAACACGAATCTATACCGAAAATAAAAGCAAAATAACTTTGTTCTTCTTATTATTATGGAATATCTATACAATATCTACTACAAATTACAAGAAATCTATTGTTTAAGCTTTTATTAGAAGTCGTATTTACATACCCATTCAAAAATGATTAAATAAATATTTTTGAGTAAAAAAAAAATATTATTTGAAACTAGATATTTGAAAATACATTTCTATTTCCAGCAATATGATCTGCAAAATTACCTTAAATTATTCACAATTCTTTCATTCTGTTAAGTTCTGTTGAAAAATTTAGGTTTACAATTTGTACAACTATGTAGAATTGTAGATATTTTTACTTTTCTACATACGTCATTACCGTTAAATTTAATGTTATGAAATAAGAGCCATTAATTTTTCTATCGACATTGGAAGATTTTATCAGCGTGATGAACTACAACTTTGATGAGCTGTTATGGTTCTTAATGCTACCGCTTTATGGGTTATTATAGCGTATGTGTTTTGTAATAAAAATTCATAGTTTTCATCCATAACGCGTCGGAGTCCTAATGATAATCTTACACGCAATGAAAATCGTATCGGATCTGGTGAAAACGAAAGTTAGATTATAATAAATTAATGCAGTGTTTTTTTTTAAATCAAATAGCAGCACCTATTCTGGTTTTCCTCAGCTGGATAAATTCCTCTATCATGACGCTGCGGATCATAAATAAAATCTAGTATTAGTGATTGTGAAGGCCTAAATGACTTCCTGCAATTTTCCCAAATGTTCTAAGTCGTCTTTTTATATTATGTCACGTGGTTTTTTTCTTTTCCGTTTCAACTAAACTTAAACCTAATACCACGGCCCACTACTGGTAGCACGTGTCTCCTGTTAGAATGTTAATGACTCAAGCCCGCAATTCACCACGCTGGCAATTGAATATTTGACAACTAGTCAAATAGGGAATCTTCACCAAAATGTCATAACGCGCGCTTGGTTAGAAGCTTTTACAGAAATAGGAATCTGCTTATAGCTACTCTGTGTAGGAAAAACTTGTGACGTCATCATAATTCGACGCATTTTTTAGTTTTATCGATAATTTAAAATTGACAAACAAAAACTAACAGAGGACGCAATATATAACGTCTTTTGGTAAATCCTCTGCTCTCTCAAGTTGTCCTTCGATAATAATGGTTTGTTGGACAGCCTAAAATGTTTATAAAAAAATAATTTCGGCATATCAAATTCCCGAAATCTCTTATCGGTCATAATATTCGCATAAGATGTGTTATCCTTATCATTTATCAGTAAAGTATCACTTATCGAACTTCTCAAGTGTCCGTGATATTTCCCATGTTGTGTTGTATCAAGGTTTATTGTCGATGTTCCGAGTTTATACTCTATGGTTTATGATCCGATGATTTATGGCCGATACAATCTTTTACTGGCGGTATATACCTTTTGGTAAGTGACAAGTGTAACGTAAGATTTAAGTTTATTACTAATAAATTTATCTCTGTTGAAGCCAATTTTGTGTGGCTATGTCATTGAAGAACTATGAAAATCTTATTTTGTGAATCACCTTAATCTTTCTCTGGCCGGCCGGAGCAATCGTGCAATCGTCCACCGCACTGGCCAAGTGCGAATTAATAGACTTCACAAACTACTGAATTATGAAGAATATTTAGGCATCCATGTTTTGTCACGATGTTTTTCTTCATCGTTAAAGCAAGCTATATAATTGATTGCTAAAAGTTCACATTTCTCCAAAAAGAGACATATGCAATAGGTACCCGGGCTACCCTGCACCCAATAGGGGCTCAAAATCTGAAGTCCACTAAGCTGATGATATTATTTATCGTTTATTTCTATCATTAATGGTAACATGGTAATTGATCTTAAACTAATTAGAAGCTAACAATTATTATGCTAATTACAAATTTTTTTTTTTACATAAACTGACTGTTGTAAGATCAAGAACTGGCTATCTTAACCAGATTTTTTAGACCTATGTTAAGGATAATCAGCCCTTACCCTCATTAACAAATATGTCACTAACCGACATAACATTAACCATATTTAGAATTTGTCATTTACCGTTTGATTGATAAATTTATGTTATAAGATTGTATCCATGCTTTTCTAATATCGAAGCAAGAGAGTTTCACTGTAATTCACTGACAACTGACAAAATTAATAAAAAAAGTATTGGTATGGGACCTAACCTAACAGAGTTCAAAATTGTTTCTTTTCTTCCAATAAAAGTTACAAAATACACAACACAGTTCGACAAAATATCACCTGTTTATAGCGGATTGATCTCCGTCGTTTCAAATAAAAACTTCGCCAACTTCCTGACAACCGGGACCTTTCGATGGACGTCGGGTATTTGATATTTTATTATTTTCTTCTCTAAGTATTTGTTTTTCATTTTCCTTTTCATTGTTTTCTTTTTTGATGGATATATTTTGGAGTGTGAGTGAGAGTTTGGAGTGTGCCCAAAAACAGTTACATCTGATTCACTACTCAATATTCAAGGTGTATATAGAACATACAGGTGTCTCTTATGATATGTCTTGTTTTGACTGTACGGTTCGGAAAGTAGATTCCGTAAATGAGAGGAGCTGGCAAGAAATTCCTCAGTTGAGTTTTAATCTGGATTGCTCCTCATCTGTTTACCATCGTACTGCAAGACATCGTGGACCATCCAAGCGTACTTAAAATTCAATCTTGCTTAAATTTCAATACAAATTTCTTTAAAGTCCAAAACCAAACAAAATTCCAAAGTTTTTCTCTCAATAATATAATTTGTAAAACAAAGTAGTCGTAAATTGAACATTCAAATAACAGAAAAAAAGTAAAAACTTCTGACCATGAATCCGGAGCAAGTTAAAAAAGTTTAAAAGCCACCTCGCACGCATTAAGCGCAAATTGATGTACCCATTGGTGCTAAAAGCGCACGTAACTTCTTTTGTTTATGGTCGGGAAACATCCGAGGAAGTTGCCAATAGACAAGGTTACTTCGCCTTCTATTCCCGCATCGACGTGCTTATCGTGGCAATGGAAATGTTCTCTCCCAAGACTCTCCCTGTTGTCCAACTTTGATATTTATCAAGTCACAAGCAGCAGCGGTTTTTAGAAATAGTTGCAAAAGCGGTTTTAGTATGATAGTCACTCAAAATAAATGTCTTCTTCTTGAAGATTATCTTCTTCTTCTTATCTTAAAATATTATATAATTTTAAAATGTTCCAGCACCTGTCAAATCGCTATAAAACATATATTGTAGATTTCAATATGAATAAATTGTATCTAAATAAGACTGCACACGACATGGTTTTAATGTTTTCCTTCGGTTTCTCCACAATTCCATGTTGTATGGTGTCACTACGAGTCCGCTAATTTTAATTATATCTGCCTACCAGGTTAGATATAATTTCGAGAAGGTATAGATCCAAATATAAGACCGCTATTTTAATCTCAATTTAATACAAAGATGAAAATCCAAGACCGCCGTCGTTTGTCAATTGAACCAAACGCAGAAAACTTATTCCAATATCAACTTTTTATTATTGAAAGTATTTATATTATTTCACATTGTCTCCTTTCACTTTTTTGTTGAAAGTTTAGGCGGTTTAATACACTTAGGGAGGGACGTGTCTCGAAGTTTCCACGGGTTTGTTTCAATCATCTCTCGCTAAGTTCCCTCTTTATATTGAAAGTTTTTCCTTTATTTCTACATGTTTAAGAGCGTTTTCCTCTCTGACAGATTTTACTGTTTGGTTTTGTATATTTGGTTCTGTTTTTACTTGCTTGGAATATTTTTCTAGAGTGTAATAGGATATATTGGATTATCTTTAAACAAACTTGCGCTCGATGACAATATTATAATGCTTTATAGAAATCTTGATAGAAAGTTTGGGCGCCCTTGGCCTATGCCTAGAAGATACCTATTCACTCTTGCCTTGAAGGTGCCTATTTTTAGATATCTATACTAATATTATTATAAATATGCGAAAGTTTGGATGGATGGATGGATGGATGGATGGATGGATGTATGGATGGATGTTTGTTAAGTACTCAATCACGCCAGAACGGCTGAACGGATCTGGATGAAATTTGGCACAGAGACTATAGTCCGAAATAGCATATAGGCTACTTTTATCCTGGAAAATTAAAGAGTTCCTTAACTGACTATTTTGACATAAAATCCTATTTGTAATTGGTAAATGTTCAAATGCAGATTCGATTAATAATATTTTCAAACCATTACTCTCATAGGTATTTGTATATTTTTAATTGCAAATCGCCGGAATGAATCTGAATAATTTGCGAATGTTTTCGTCGAAAATACATGTCGAATGAAGTTAAAATACTAAACGATCGTGCTTGTCTATTGTTGTACTTGTGTAGATTAAGAGGGCAGGGGTCACACGCGAGAGGTGTTAGGTTTCAAGGAACAAGCAGTTTGACAGTAGATTTATGCAGGACATGAATAATAACAGAATCCGAAGACTTATTTACTATGGCATTCGTTGAGACTTGAGAGTTGAGACGGAGTTTGAATGCCTGAGTTGTTTCTTGTCTTCGTAATGTCGCCGTTATACGAATTGAAGTTATGTTTTCAATATTGAATTAATCTAAATATAAATAAAAGGAAAAGATGACTGACTGATTTATCATCGCACAGCTTAAGCCATTGGACGAATCGGGCTGAAATTTGGCATGCAGATAGCTAATATGACGTTGACATCCGCTAAGAAAGGATTTTTGAAAATACAACCCATAAGGGGGTAAAATAGGGGTCTGAATTTTGTGTAGTCCACGCGGACGAAGTTGCGGGCATAAGCTAGTTTTAGTATAATACTTCAGCCAATATAGAAATAGTTGCTAGATTTTTTGAGTAACGAACGATTACCTTTTGAACATTTTTAAGACAATATTTTTTGCTAGCCCAGACCATGTGCAAGGTACAGTGTACCTACTAAAAGTATATTTTAGATATGTATATAAAAGGGACAGCGGTTTGATCTTATTACACGCATTTCAACCTTGTTACATTTATTTACGTTTGACGTGCTGGACGGAAACCTGCACTTCCAAGAGATATTCATATTGGTCTCAAAGCCGTGTGAAGTCTGCCAATCTTCATTTGGCCAGCGTGGTGGAAAATGGCCAAACCCTTCTCATTTTGAGAAGTGCTTAGTAGTGAGCCGGCAATGAGTTGAAATGATGATGATTATGATGATGGTATTTTTGGATGTTACCGTAAAACTATACGTCATCATTCAAGACTGCTTAGGTTGCTCCCTAAGATGTTTTCAATACAACGCTAAATAGGCATCTATTCTTCATCTGTCAGACGAGTTTTCCCATCATTTTTTCAACCGTCACAACCAATCCAACACCCAATCAACCGCATCACGGTCACAATACACAACAACTTGTGTTTTTGTGTGTGCTCTCACCACCCCGCTCAGCCGTCAACCGACAACCGACAGCCGTAATCTCACCCGACCCATTGTCGAACCCACTGCCCCGCAGCAAGTTGCTTCACAATCGGCACATAATGACTCCACTCGTGCTATGTTTTCCTTTGTAATCATCCCCTAGCGCTCCCCTAATGATTTTTCCTTTAGTATTTGTTTTTGTGTGGTAATTGCTGTTTGGTTTCCTTGTGGATTGCTCGCGGGTGCAAATAAGCCGTAAATAAGCAGAGTTTAGGCGTATTCGGGTCTCGCTGCGGGTTACAGATAAAGCCTTGCGTTGTAACCTATATGTATTATTGGCAAACTGTAGTATTCATATTCATACTTAATGTTATAAATGCGAATATGTGTCTGTTTCTTTCTGACAAAATTTAATGCAGAAAACGAATATACTTACGGCCGGTTTCTGAATTGAGAATTTCATGTCGAGTCTGTCTCAAAGACTATTTAAGGACTAATTAAACAAATATTTGTTTCTGAATTGTTATTGTGTAAGGTTTGAGAGTTGAAACTCGCTGTTTTTTCTTGAATGCTTAGTTCAGAAACCGGCCCAATATCAATTCAGAAACAAAAATTTGCTTAATTAGTCCTTAAGTAGTCTTTGAGACAGACTCAACATGAAATTCTCAATTCAGAAACCGGCCGTTAGGCTATTTATTACGTAAAACACTAGATCCACGCAGAAGCCATGGGCATGAGGATGCCCAGTATTTTACTTTTTTCATTTTCTTTTGATACGTATGTGTTTTGTATGTTGCTTGTGAAGGAGGTATGATTGAATACCGCGTTATGTGTATTATATGACATGAAATACAACACACCAGTTAATTTTTCTTGCACACAGTACCTAGTCTTGTAATTAAAGTTCTGTTAGGTAATTTTTCTAAATTGGCTTAGCTTAGTAAAATTATTTATTACTACCACCAGTTCAGAAAGCAGATTCTTCTGAGAAAAATCGACAAGAAGATGTGACTATTAAAATTCTGGTAGGCACGATAACACGATCTAGCTACAAATTCCTGCAAAAGTTATATTGGGCTGCTACTGGTTGTTCCTCGATTGTGGTTTAAAGTACCTATAAATATAAATATAGACTGTCATATAATTTATTCACAAAGACCAGTCAACTTAACGGCGTTTGACATGAACGAAAAACCAATTGAAAAAATTCACAAAAGTCATTTCAATATCAATTGTAAAGCAGTGGTCCCAGACGTCGCCCTGAGAGACTCCGACACGTGTAACAGGGCTTAACTGCACTTACAATTAAGCTTTAAGCCCCGGTTAATTAAACTCGGGCCGTATTGTCGCGAAACCCTTTAAGCCGCCTACAATGAGTGCTTTCTGTAAAAACTCCATTGAACACCGTGGCTTCCATTGACGGACTGCTTTATTATTGTTTGAAATTTAAATAGGATCCCGATTGGATTTAAATTGTGGTTTCCGTTATTGACTGTTTAATTTTATGGGGATTATAGTTTGGGGTTTAATTTGAATGTTTGGTTCACGAATGAAGACTGATGCTGTCGACTTTGCATACTTTGGATATTTTTGAAAATAATTCAAGTCTGACTTTGTTCGGACTGAATCAGATAATATTATATGATAAATGCGAAAGTTTAGATGGATGGATAGATACATGGATGGATGGATGGATGTTTTACTCAATCACGCCAGAACGGCTAAACGATTGAAATTTGGCACAGAGATTATAGTCTGGAATAACACATAGGCTACTTTTTGTCCTGTAAAATTAAAGAGTTCTCGCGGGAACCAAAATACCTCAATCCACGTGGACGAAGTCGTGGGCTAATAATTAAGTAATTATTTTAACATTTTTCTCTTATATTTTGCCTAATTTATGCCATCTATATGAATTTAAGGTTAAAGTTGCTCTCCCGAAGATGTTGCTCAAAAGTTTATGCGTGTAGCATTTCAAAAATGATAACCAGTTATCCTCAAAATTTTAAAACTTCATGTCCTTCCTTTTTTAAAAAATAAACTTAATTCTAATTATTTTACCATCCATCGGTTTTCCAATCAAAACAACCCAAACCAGATTGTACACTTCAGAAGCGTTAAAACAATCAATTAAGTATCCCCAATCCCCTAATGATAGAACCCGAACCAAATCGGCATCTAGACCCGATCCCATTTGAATAACACCCGTAAAAATTCTATTAGACATTCAATTAGGCCCCGGAAGTTCGGAGGAAGCTCGTTAGCCTATAGCCTGACACTGCTTTACTAATGTGGGTGTGCGGCGCATAGCAATCGACGTCTAGGTATTGGTATTCTAGCACATCGTCTGGATTAAAGTCATAAACAATATCATTAATGACAGCCATGCTACCTAGATTATTTAATTGTGTATGTACATCGTTACAGCTTACTGGTTGAACATAACTAGCCTTTATCAGATGATGTTTCAAAAATATTTTCAGAATGGGCAACAATAGAGAAAATCTAAAATTTCAGTTCCAGAAGTTTGAGGTGTTAGCTTATCAATCAGTCAGTCCACTTTATGTGTTTTTGGTCTGTGGAACTATTTTAAACAATATTAAAATGTACAATATGTTTTTATAAATGTAAAATGGTAAGTTCTAAATAAGAATTATGTAGATTTACAACCATTATCATGTTCATTATTCACTCCATTATTATGTTCAAAACACTTTAGTTTCATCATGTTAATTTAATTTTAGGGATTATCAAAGATACAAAAATATCAGGACTCCATGATGTTTTCATATGAAATTACCAAGACATTTAACATCATGTCCTACATCATTCATAAGGCATTATAATTGAGCTCCTCTTTCCAATGATTTATTAATACATGATAGGAATATAGCTGTATTATGATCTACCGTTTAAGGTTCATAAACATTAGTGATTCCTTGGCCATCGACTAAAAGATAATCCTCCACTGAATCGGGAGTCGCTTGCATGGTCTACGGTCCCTGAATTATTTATGCCCTCCCGTTCCGTTACATTGAATAGCTAATGACGTGTGGTCGAGTGCATATTCTCTGTTAGTTAATATTAATAACCCCAGTTCGTCTGCCCAGCGTCTGAACGTTAACGTGGACGTAATATTGATTGTAGGTTACATGGTTACAAGTTGCAATTGCATCCTGGAAGTCTAGTAGGTATGCATGACTGAATATTGTTTGTTAATTGATTGCTCGAAACGTATGCAAATGTGTTGGTAGAATTGGCAACAATAGACGCATTGGCACCTAGACGAAGGGAATACTTAGAATGAATTTACTGTTTGAATTAAATCCTGCTAAGTACTTGCTATGAATTAATGGGAAGCGAGTGGATGAGGAAGGCGGCGAACCGTGTTTGGTGGCGCGCTCTCAAAAAGGCCTATGTTCAGCAGTGGATACATACACGCTGGTGGATGGTTGGATGACTTGCCATGCCTCTTCCAGATTAGCCCGCTTTCAACTTAGACGGCATCATCACTTACCAGTTGAGATTGCAGTCAAAAGCTAAATTGCCAACCAAAAAAGAACATCCTAAAAATAAACAATCTAATACAGGATTGACTATTATTATTTTAGTTTTTCTCTCGGTTGACACTATTTAGATTCTGTCGCATAAATGGGATACAAAAAATTATGTTAGGGTAAAGAAATCTTGCAGCGAAATGGTACGCAGGTACGCATATAATATAACTGGCTGCGTGTGCGCACTGGATAGACGTCCTGCTGCGAACTATTATTTTGTTCTTTACATGCCTTTGCCAGTTTAGCTTAAACGCGCAGCGGCTGTTTGACAACTGCAATCTATAAAGAAGGGTTAGTCACTTGTTAGTTACAAATTAAATAAGCACTTTCGAAAAGAGCTAAAATGTTTGAAGTTATATAAACTCTATTGTTGCCATCGTTATTTCAAACCATCTGTGAGCATGAGTGTCTTACCAGAAAGATAATCGTAAAACCCGTAGTCCACAACTCTCCCCAAGTGCAGATTGGTAGATTGCAAGCTCATTTAAGAACATTATACTTACTGTAGAACTCTCAGGCTTCCTCAACTGGTTTTCCTTCACAGTTAAAATAATATTCGATTGCATATCTACCTGCATATTCGTTGACTTAACCGAAAAGATGCCGCCCTCCGAAAGTTTTCTTTATGGATCTCCATAGAACAGCCTTGAAAAATAATTATTAAAGGATTAAAGAATTAAAAATATTACAGGAATTCCTACATCTATACTTATACTTTTGCATTTATAATATTAAGGTAAAGAACTATAATATAATATTATAAATGCGAGAGTTTGGATGGATAGATGAATGTTTGGTTACTCAATCACGCCAGAACGGCTGAACGGATCTGGATGATATTTGGCACAGAGATAGTAAGTCTGGGAAAACATATGGGCATATGGGTATATGGGTATATTTTAGCCCGGAAATTAGAACCAAAAAACCTCAATGCACGCGGATGAAGTCGCAGGCTTACAGCTAGTTTTTAACCTATTTAGGACATCTAATTCTAACAGTACCTACTCAGACTCAAATAAAGAGAAATGTAATCCAGACCACATAACAAACAATACACCATAGAGTTTATAGAACAAAGCCGCCATCAAAGAGCGTGGGCAATATGTTTTCGTTCGCACGTCCCCTCGCGAGGGTTGTAAGGGTTGAGGGTTGCGGAGTGTGCCGGCTCGGGTTACAACCAAACAATGGTAACCCAATCGCAACCTGGTGCTATTGCAACACAATTACTGCTGATTAGCTATTGAATTTGCTCTAATTCTTTGGTGTACTCCACTTATATTATTTTGTTAGAAAATATACGCACTTACGTTAATTTCAATTTACGTACAAATTTCAAACCGCTATATTACCCCCTTAGGGAACCCCTAGTATATTACCCGGTACCCCCTCAAGGTTTGAATATTTCAAAACTCCATTCTTAGTATGCCAAATAGCCTTATTCGTGCAGTGGTTTGAGCTGTGGGTTGATAGATCAGTCAGTCAGTCATCTTTTTATTTCATATACTAGATGATGTCCGCGACTTCGTCCGCCTGGATTAAGGTTTTTTGATTCCCGCGTTAACTCTTTCATTTTCCGAAATAAAAGGTAGCCTATGTCCTTCCGCGGGATACAAACTAGCCCTGTACCTAATTTCATCAAAATCCGTTGAACAGGCTGTGAAAGCGTAGCAGACAGACAGACACACTTTCGCATTTATAATTCTTATTAGTATGATGGTTAGACACCGTAGAAACCAAAACTTGCACTTGCCTGCAAATATCACTTATATTTGCAGGCAAGTGCAAGATATTTCTAAATAGAGAAACATGATATTTTTAATGAAATCCGAGAAATCATCAGCTTTATATGCAATGTGCATATTTACATACGGCAGATTCCATCGAGGAGCCTAATTGAAATTAATACAGCAATTTAAAACCATTGCCGGCAACCTAACGAGCTCCAGGGAATGATGCTGGACGCTATTTAAGATTGTGATCGTCACCAGATTGTGAAGATACATTCAACTATGCATTAGGTACATGCGTAGATACGTATGCCAGATTTCAACTCTTTAGTCCTGACTTAGCCTAACCTAGTTCTATTCCATCATCATCATCATTGTGATTAACATCATCGCGAGGAAACCAGCACTGTTAGACTTCACACGCCTATGAGAACGATAATTCCGAGTTTCCGATTATCACCATCAAGTAATTTTTAACGTCAATAAGTGTACCGTACCTACAGTGTACCTTTAACGAATAAATGATTTGATTGATTGATTGATTAAATGGAAAACTCTCAGAGCAAGCGACTACTGAAATTTCGTCTTATCCGAGTAATGACTAAATAATCAACGTTTTTAATTTAATTTAGCATAATGGAATGCGTAGACAAGTAATTGGTATAGTTTGCTCATCATAAATGCGAAAGTGTGTTTGTTTGTTGGTTTGCCCTTCAATCACGCCGAAACAGAGCAACGGATCGAGGTATTGGTAAGTCAATGGATCGACGTGATTTTTTTGCATGGGTATAGTTGACCTGGAGAGTGACATATTCTACTTTTTATCACGAATGGGAAGGGTTAGGCCGTAGCCTATCACGCTGACCAAGCGCGGTTTGGCAGACTTCACACACTTTTGAGAGTAATATAGATATCTATATAGATTGATCGGACCGACATGGATATGAACCACACGACCACACGAATAGGACTCTATACTAGCGTCAAAAGACGTTGAGTCCAAGATTTTTGCGTGTGGACCTAGCGTATAACAAACTGATCTCAGAGTCAGACAGGTTAGCCAACGCTATTTAAAAGTCTAGGGCCTAGGCAATAAAGCTAGTCGACCCCAACAATAATTCCTCAGGTGACGAAACTTTACAGTATGATAAAGTATCATGAGTTAAACGTATATTATAAATATCCAATAAAAAATCAGAAAGGAAGTAAGGTTTTTTATGTTATATCTAATTGTTAAAGCAGGAAGGTATATTATCGCGTAAACGCTGTTTGGATTTGATAATAAAATCGGTTAAATATCGATTTTCTGCATGATTATTTCGTTTGATATTTCGGTTTTGAGTGTAAATATACTATCTACTATTATTTTAAAAAGAAATCGATAAAATATTCAATCATAAATATTAAGTTTTAGGTATAAATACCTAACTTCTGGATGGAATTTTTGTTGGATATTTTTCCATAAGTTTTGGTTCATACCATACTACAACCCAGCCAAGTTCCAACGACTGAGGATTTAATGCCGGGGTATTCATACAACAAACCGCCCCATTGGCTAGACTATAAATACCTAAGTGTGCAAAGCAGAAACTGATAACGGATGATGACACGCCGTTTACGGGAGAGTGAAAAATTATCCACCATAAACCAAGCTAAAACCCATGCTAAGACTAAGAGAAAATTAATATTGTTATTTAATATGCAAATATCGTTTATCTAAGCCTGTCCGGTGCGTTCAATCAAAGTGTCTTTTACCCTGTATCGCCGCCATCTTAGACACCATATTTTATTGCCGCCAGCTATCATTAGGGATAATCTGTACAGCCTATTCGAGGGATTTTTAATCTGTGGTACGTGGGAAATTCATGTAGGCGTCCATAGACTATGCTGCGTTTGAATGTGATAAGTACTTTTTGTATTTGCTGATTGGATCGCGAGGTTTATTGGAAAATACAGGTTACATGGTTGGAATGACTGGGGGATAATTTTTTTTTTGTGCATCCTAAGAGCGGCTACACACGGTCCTAAACCGGAGGCAATATCGGGGCAGTGGTGGGGAGCGCCCTAGATCGCTCTCTTGATCGCCTCGTGTGTAGGCAAATAGTAATCATTATTATTATTATTCCTCCTAAATCAGAAATTGGTTCGGGCGAGCTCTTATCTTTCCCTCTATCTTCAGCATTTCAAGAATAGTGCGACATTTTCTCTCGGTTTTTGTATTGACAAAGGCAATGCAAAACTCAATGATGAAAATTGGTCATACTATACCTACTCATATTATAGTTTTAAAGCTAGTAATCGATCTATACAAATAAAAATCAATTGTCGAAATGTAATTTCTCGCATCACTTCCGTACGGCTGGATCGATTTTGATGGATTTATTGGTCGTGTTTTAGTGGTCTCAGGACGGTTTATATTCAAAATAGGGGGCGCTGCAATCGGATCCTAGGTTCATGGCTTCAGGCTGTGGTTCAGGGCAGGACAACGTCTGCCGGGCCCACTAATTTAAAGTTTAAACTAAATATTAGCTTACCAAAATATTAGATAGGTACAGATAAAAATATAAGTAGAAGAAATCCGATATCGCGCTGAGAATTAGGTTGTCTCAAAAAAATACTAGTCAAGTGAGCATGAAAACAAGCATATGGTGAGGTTCCGTAGTCTATTTTGCCAAAATCTAAGACCGTCACTAGATATTTCGTAAACGATAGATTTTCAAATATAAACGTGCTAAAGAAATCTCATAATAAATATTTGAAAAAAAAGAAAAAAGCCTTATATAGACAAAAAAAAACATTATAAAAAAAGATCATAAATTCATACAATTCATCAATAAAAGATCATAATGATATTAAAATTCCTAAAGTAAACCAAACTTTTACAGGCTCACCATAATTTAAAATTTTAATATGCCTCTGCTATTATATGGCAAGACTAGCTGATGCCCGCGACTTCGTCCGCGTGGTTTAAGTTTTTTGTTATTCCCGCGGGAACTTCTTAATTTTCCGGGATAAAAAGTAGCCTATGTCACTCTCCAGGTCCTTACCTATATAACAAAAAAAGAACTAGCGAAATTGGTCCAGCCGTTCACGCGTGATGCCGTGACCAAGGGAAATATGAATTCATTTTATATATACGACGAGTATATAAGATAGACGTACCTACTGCACGAAACTCTGTGGGTTCTTAGTTTTTCTACGGAATCCTATAAAAACACTTGACACGATGCGAATGTGATAAGCACTAAATACCTATTGCAAATAATCGGAGAAAAATATACCTTATGCCGTTGATATACAGATTGTATGTTGACATGTCAAATCGTCACGTGTTCGTGAGTTATGGCGATGGTTCCCATGAGGTTGACGACCTATAGGCGCCGTGGTTGGTTGGGAGTACCATCACGGATGCCGTAAAACTATGGTGACATTATGGGTGGATTAGGCGGCCATTAAGGTTGACCTTGAAGCATTATCATACTAATATTATAAATGTGAAAGTGTGTTAGTTTGTCTATTAATCACGCCGCAACGAAGCAACGGATCGACGTGATTTTTGGCATGGGTACAGTTGAGGACCTGGAAAGTACAACATAGGTAACTTTTTAACCCGGAAAATTAAGGAGTTCTTGAGGGAATCAAAAAAACTTAAACCAAGCGGGCAAAGTCGCAGGCATCGGCTAGTAAATAATAATTAATATACTAGTATTATAAATGCGGAAGTGTGTTTGTTTGTTGGTTTATTTATTTGTTGGTTTGTCCTTTAATCACGCCGCAACGGAGCAACGGATCGACGTGATTTTTGGTATGGGTATGGTTGAGAAGCTGGAGAGTGACTTCGGCCGATTTTTATCCCACAAAATTGAGGAGTTCTTGAGGGAATCAAAAAAACTTAAACCACGCGGACAAAGTCGCAGGCATCGGCTAGTAAAATAAATAAATAAAAGGGCTTTTATTCTCATATATCCGGTACGTACTTACAGCATAAATGTTGTTAGATATGTTAGTAGTGCATTATCCTTATTTCCTTATCTAATTATTTAGCTGTTTCGTTGGTCTAGTGGTTATCATATTCGACTGCAGACGAGGTCCCGGGTTCGAGTCCCGGGTCGGGCTATAACAAGTATCGGGTTTTTCTGACAAGAAATTCTCAGTACTAGCCCGGAGTAAGGAAGTTGGTGGTGTTTTACCCCCGTGCCTCGGAGAGCACATAAACCCGTTTGTCTTGCGCCTGATCTCTCTCCGGTCGTGACGGATTTTCCGTCCCATCGGGCTATGAGAGTAAAGGAACAGAGAGTGCTACTGTGTATGCGCACACACTTGTGCACTATAATATCTTCCGCGCAGATGGCTAATCTCTCTGGAGATAGACCGCCGCGGCCGAAATTCAGTCGGGAGGACATTATTATTATTATCCTTATTTCCTAGGTTAGTATGGTTAGTTAGGTTATAATAAATCACAATGGATCTCGTGGTAACAAATCAATAATAGCCAATATATTATATGCAAATAATGTAAAACAATCGCTAAGTGTTTCTGTACCGGAAGTGGATCGTAACTCTAACTACACTAAAGTTATACACACTACACACTAGAACACGTGACAAGAATCATTGCTAACATACTCTTTGAGTTTTATTGTATCAAAATATACGGTCAACGATGTCATAAAAATATAACTCCGTAATACAGCCGTACAAAATCTATACAGGTATAAAATTAGTATATTTCTTAAATACTTACTAAGTTACTCCTAATAAAAGAAAAAGGTACTGAGTGACTGACCTATCAACGCACAGTTCAAACTTCGCTAGGAAAGGATTTTTGAAATTCAACCACTGAGTAGGTAAAATCGGGGTTTGAAATTGGATGGAATTTTCGTGAAAAGAATCACGTTTCGCCCTTTAGCCACTCGCTATAATGAATTACTATTCACGTAAAGTAAACGTTAAAATAAACTGTAAAACCATTTCGTATTTCGAAACAACGTCCATGCTCCCACCTGGCACGGAATGGAGTAACCCGATCGTGCGCACGCGCCGTTCCAAATTCAAAACGATTTAAATAGGTATCGAACGAACCTAACGTACTTTAGTATTGTTCTTTTATTAATTTGTGAATAGAGTTCATTGGATGTAAAGGGTTCTCGAGTATAATCGACTTCCTTGAAACTTTCTATGTTTTTTTGTTTTCGAAAACGCGTTTTTGACGTATTCCGGTAATAGGAATAGGCTTGATGATGAATAGTTAGGTCACTAGGTGATTTAGGTCATTAGGTGAGCTAGAACAATCAATAAAAAATCGTTTTAACAGATGTGCCATGAAAAGTTGAAAACGTAGCAGACTGACAGACACATTCACATACTATTTTATTATAAACTAGCTGATGCCCGCGACTACGTACGCGTGGATCGAGGTTTTGTGGTTCCCGCGGGAACTCTTTAATTTTCCGGGATTGAAAGTAGCCTATGTGCTATTCCAGACTATAACCTATCTCTGTGCCAAATTTCAGCCAGATCCGTTAAGCTGTTGGGGCGTGATTGAGTAACAAACATCCATACATCCATCCAAACTTTCGCATTTATAATATTACCCAAGTAGCAAAAAAGTCCAAAAAAGTCGTATAAATCTAGAGTTATACGACGTCATGTTGTGTAGTAGTCTTATAATGGTAATAAGACAACAATAACGTCCTATAGATGTCATCGATTCGGCCTTTTAGTCGTGCGACTATTAAGTTATAATAAATAGTCGAGTAAACGTCTATAAAACGAAATTATATGACGTTATGTAACGGTAACAGCCACAACGCTTAAACGACATTCATGATTGTATAAACGTCGGCGTATAATATTTATATGACTGAAAGTCGTGTAGACGTTAATTCATAACATTTATATAACTAACATTACTTTGTTTTTTAGTCGTCATGGTTAAGCCTTTTAAACAACCAAGTAGTTTTCTTGTGACTGCAATATAACTATTACAAGACATTAAGTCCTATAGTGTCTAAAACATGGCGTTTTCAATGGTCGTCACAAAAACGTTTACACGACATCTAGTTATTTTAACGTCGTTTATAGGTTGGACACTAACTAAAACATCATGGCCGGAAGTTTTGAATGAAGAGATAATTTGAAATTATTTAAATATAATGCATAAAACACAAAATCACGGGGGGGCATTAAAATATTCATAGTATTTTCATAGATACTTTCTCGTAAAAATTAAGTTTCCAGTCGAAATCAACGCTACGCAATATAATACAAACATAGAATAATTAATTTTTAATAGAATTAGTTTTACATTACTTGCCTTCTAACCATACATTTTTAGTTTTATAGTCACTTCACAACATTAATATGAATATGTATCTAAGAGTTAATATCTCGTAACGTCTATATATAATCAAAACGTTCTATTCTGCAACGTCTACAGGACGTCTAAACGACGTAAATGGTCATCGTCGCGACCTTTACGTGACGATTAAACGACAAATGGTCTTATAACTGGGGCCATTTTCGCGTTTTGTAAACGTTATAATAACGTTTAAACAACCTTTCTTTAGGACTAAAAGGTAAACAAAAAACGTTGTCACGACTTCTATACGACAACGAATTGTTACTTGGGTAGTAAGATGTAAAAGTGTCTTTGATCGTTAGTTTGTTCTTCAAATACGCCGCAACAGAGCAACGGATCGACGTGATTTTTTGCATGGGTATAGTTAGGGACCTGGAGTAACCTGATTCCACGCGAACGAAGTCGCGGGCACCAGCCAGTTTATAACATAAGTATGGATGTATCGATTGAAACTATAGAGCTCCAGCTAATGCAATATAAATGATCACCCCCGCACGCCCGAAATGTATTTTTTATTTGATTCGCTAATATAATTAAGAAATTTCGCGCCACCCTCGAGGTTGCGATATACGAGTAGAGCGCTCCGACACACGCGAGTGGTGTCGGGTGTCGTGAGAACTGCAGTGCATACAATGTTGTGCACCTCATAGAGGCGAACAGGCGCCGCTTGCTCTTATCAATTTTGAAAAAAAAAATATATTGTGTCAGAAGCTAGAAGATGACTGCGATAAAGTTTGTATCCATTGAGGTTTTTTGAAAATCCTGTAGGAACTCTTTGATTTTCTGGGATAAAACGTAGCTTATGTGCACCCTAGGATGGGATCTATACCTATCTGTACCAAATTTAGTCGAAATCGATTGAAAAGATGTTTCTTTTATCATTTGCATAATCTTCAACAATATAATAGGCTTTTTTCAGGAGCATACTTTAATATAAGGATTTCTTAAATTTTTGTTAAGGCAAGTTTAAAATAGGTTCGTGACATAAAGCTGTAATTTTGAAGTAATACTGCTTCAAGTGATTGTAGTAACCCCCAGACTGATCTAACGTCCAAGCCAAGACTAATAAATCAGACTCATATTATACCAACTCATCCAAAACAAGCCCAACTTAAACGGTTCCAACTCCTAACATGTCCAAGGAATAAATTATGACATCCCAGATACCCGATAAGCATGGTCCAAGTCTGTCCATCCCCCGGGGTCGGTGGGGGGGTGAAGATGGAAGGGGGAGGGGATAGGCAACTCGACTTTTCCATTACCATTAATCCCGCCAAATGAGAGTTTACTATTGTGTCATCTTGAGAGGTCGTATGTCTTAATGTAGCGCTTTCTTTTGTTTCTCTGTTTGTTTACCCCGCGTCACTTTTGGCCGGAATGGGTTCGGTGGCCATTTTGGGAATTGATAGGTACTACGTTGCAGGTGAAATGGTCTTAAAATAGGCGTCATTTTCTTAATCTTAATCTTCCATATCCATACTTCCATACTTAATACTATAAATGTGAAAGTATGTCTGTCTGTCTGTCTGCTACGCTTTCACGGCTCATCCGTTCAACCGATTTTGATTAAATTTGGTACAGGGATAGGTTGTGTCCCGGGGAAGGACATAGTCTTTTTATCCCGATAATTAAGGAGTTCCCGCGGGAATACAAAAACTTAATCCATACGGACGAAGTCGCGGGCATCATCTAGTACTTAATATTATAAATGCGAAAGTTTATCTGCTTGTTAGTTTGTCCTTCGATCATGCTGCAACGGATCGACGGATCGACGTGATTTTTTGTATGAGTATAGTTGAGGACCTGGAGAATGCCATAGGTATTTTATCTCGGAAAATTAAGGAGGGCCCGTGGGAATTAAAATAGATATGCCACTTGACTTATTGTTTGATTGAGTACCTATATGTACTAGATTAATACCATAGAGATGTTATCAAGAAGAAGAAAGGACAAAACCAGACCATATGATTAAAGAAAGCTTTGATAAACAAGGTCAAAACTTCGGATCAACCAAACTAAATAACTTAATTCAATAACACGACGTGTCATTCACGCAAATGACAGAACATTCCCACAGACAGACGAAATAACCGCAAAAAACTTTCACCCGAATCACAAACGGTCCCCGCCCCTTCCAGGAACCGAACCCGCGACCCACAATGTGTTGCGAAATTACCACTTCACGACCCGACCCCGCCTTGCGCTGCAGAGATGTTATTTTAAGACAAAAAATGAAGAAAAAAGTTGCAGGACCGATGCTTGGGTAACTACTAAAACTGCCCGCAAATTACTTTTTTTTGGTTCAAAACAATAATTTTGTGGTAAGTTAATAATTAATAATATAAATATTATTATTATAACATCCTCATTGTCACGGTATCTTCTTATAATTAAAAGGGTTTGGCCATAGACCACCACGTCTAGCTCTTTCATTTTAAATGGCTTTACTGCGTGGTTTGTTAGAAATTCTAGAGAAGCTGTAACTGTTGTTTTATGCGGCCGATTTTGATCAAACTTAAGTACCACAGTATGTAAGTCAAAACACAGTAATAAGTAATTTATATAATTACAAGGTGATGCCCGCGACTTCTTCCGCGTGGATTAAGATTTTTTGATTCCCGCGGGAACTCTTTAATTTTCCGGAATAAAAAGTAGCATAATATGTCCTTTCCCGGGATACAATCTACCCCTGTACCGAATTTCATCAAAATTGGTTGAGCAGATGGGCCGTGAAAACGTAGCAGACACACTTTCGCATTTATAATATTAGTATGGATTTATTGCTTTTGTATTTTTATGTCAATACTTAGGTTAAGCCCTTTTGCGTAACTATTACGTAGAGTTATTGCAGATATAGAATTAATAAATTCAATAAACTTCTACTTATTTTAAAATGCTAAAGCGCACTCAAAAAGGAAATTAAATCCATAACGTCCAACCAAACATCGCATGTCCACGCGCACTTATCGAAACAAAAATATAGTATTGGAAAATAATTATATTCGAAAGGTGTTATTTTGACGATCGTTAGCCAAATGGTGACTGACAGCATTCGCTAACGATACGAAATTATTTCCCCGTTCATGTCCGTCGATAAACAAAATTATAACAATAAAAATGTTAAATTACTGAACGGCGAGCAAGTCATTTCTGATACACACATATGGTGTGAACCGAGCGCATTAGCGACGCTTCCTGACATGAAAAGGACCTTTAAAAATAAACTACGCTGCCACTTCATAACGCGTTCGATTTTTGAACAAGCAGTTTTAAAAACTCATATTAAATAATATTAGTACCTACTTACCTATTTCTTTGCCGTAGGAACAAAATACAGAATTAATTTAATTCTATTTTATCATTTCACAATAATAATATGATTAGAAAAAAGCACTATTTAAACAACGAATTCAGGAAAAACGCGTTCTATTTCCGAACAAAATTTTTTAACTGTTGAAGAAATTATTTCTGTATTGTCTGTTTCTGTTTTTACAATGAAGATAAAAACATCGATAAGTAAATCAAATGTATATGTTTGTCAATGGATAAAGTAAATAATAAATATTCTAATGGATTCTAAACACTCAACTCGTCGAGCCACGGATAACATTGGAAACATGTGTTCGATATTCAAATTAGGGAATAGAGTGTAGACCTGAGCATCGTCAGCATCTGATTGGTGTAATTGAAAGTGGCGGCGGACATCTGTTCTAAATACAAATTCAAATTCGCCGTTCGCTCGGTTTCTTTAATGATTATTGAAATTGCCAGTTGGGATACGCGTATGCTATTTTTGTAAGGAATTTCACTTACTGAGGCGTCGTTGAATATATTATGCGGTGTTGGTAAAGTCGCATTTAAATAATCTTATTGACACGTAAACACACATAAATAAAGCTTTATCTCAGATTGTGAGCTCGTTTTTACACATAACAAACGGTATCAGACAGCCAACAAGCTAGAATCCAGAGCCATGAGACCTTTATGGTCTCCAAAAGGCTACAAGATAGAGCAGCGAAGCTTTTTAACAAATAAATGTGTCTCTATGGCTTCAAAAATGCTAGAAGGCAGAGAAAAAAACTGTAAATTTATGAGCTAGAGAGCTATTGTAAAAATAAGAGTATAATATCAAAAGAGCTGGTCTCTAATGCTAATTAGATATTAAAATTAAGTAGCAGAAAATCTAATGATTACCTAGATTAGATAGATAAAGCTGTGGTAAAATCCTGAAACTAGTTACATATAAAATTATGATACTTAAGTTTGGATTCAGATCATATGAATAAATCTGTGGATTATAAAAATATCATAACGATGGTATAGAAATATAAAATTAGCTTAAGGTCCCGCTCTTATCTTTACGATATTCAATTAAATCTAATGATTACCTAGATTAGATAGCTAGCTAGAGCTGATGTAAAATCCTGAAACTAAAACTCTGTCCAATTATTTATTTTAGTTTTGGCAGATGGAGTCAATGATGTTATAACGCGTTACTGATTCGATTTTTGTTAACAATCGATTTTATTTATGAAGAAGTTTTAATCGATTTGACACATTGATATTTACCTTTGCTCAACACTTTTTTATTGTTTTACAAACATACCCAAGCGTTCAAATGACTGAGTATATTAAAGTATATATTAAAATAAATCATGTATTTACAACAGTACACTAAATTTACATAAATCCGTCAGGTCATAGAAACCATCCATCGCCAAAGATTAAAGAAAGCTAGTCTTGAAGCTCCGTGACTATATTGAAAATGAATGTCGTACTGGTAATTACTAGATGAGTATACGAGTTACGAAATATCGGATCGAAATATTGGAAAATACGATATGCGTCTATGGAGTATTGCATTTTTTTGTCGATGGTTGCCTGTCAATAATTATGACACTTCATAGACGTGCATATGCCAAAAGTAAAATAAATCGTTGGACAAGATATAGTTACATCTAAAATTATGATTCTTAAGTTTGGATTCAGATCTTATGATTAAATCTGTGGATTACAAAAATATCATGACTATGGTAGAGAAATTAAGGTCCCGCTCTTATCTTTACGATATTCAATTAAGCCGGGCGACCATTATTTCAAATGGAACAATCCCCGTTGGTAGGTAATTAGACACCTAACGATCATTAGTGCTCACAATCAATTTAATTGTACATGAACACCAATTAACATGGTGTTCTTTTGGTAATTACGTCACCTGTGCATGGGGAATTAGTACGGGTATCAATCATGACTCCTTGAGGTCATGATTTAGGTACTATTGTAGGCATTTTTAAATCACTTTAATTACCTACTTGACTATTCTACCGCCCATTTACTCTATTTACTACCCCTGACCAGAGAGTACTTAATAAAATGGACTTATTCTACTGTCTATGGTTGTAAAAACGGCCAAGTGCGAGTCGGACTCGCGCACCGAGGGTTCCGTACTCAAGAAGTAGGTATAATTACCTTTGTTAATGAACCGCAAAACTAACTTTGTTTGTAGAGGTTTACATATCAAAAAATTACGTTTGTTGTATGGGAGCCCCCCTTTAATATTTACTTTATTGATATTTAATTATTTATTTTGAAAGGTAATATACAAGTTAATATTCTGTGAAAATTTGAACCGTCTACCTGTTACCGTTTTTAATATTGAGCAAAAAAATACGAAAAAAACACGTTTATTGTATGGGGACCCCCCTTAATATATATATTTTTTTAATTTTTAGTATTTGTTGTTATAGCGGCAACGGAAATACATCATTTGTGAAAATTTCAGCTTTCTAGCTATCACGGTCTATGAGATACAGCCTGGAGACAGACAGACAGACAGACAGACAGACAGACAGACAGCGGAGTCTTAGTAATAGGGTCCCGTTTTTACCCTTTGGGTACGGAACCCTAATAAAAAAGGTACCTCAGCGATTCTAATGCCCGTTTTCAGCAATAGCTTAACTTTTAACTTCGAAGAAACTAGCAATTAGTGAATAGTAAAATTAGCAGGGAATCAGGATAACGAGCCAATTCGATTTCCCGCCATCCGATTCGGCCATTAGCGCCAGGTGACGCGTAATGGCGGCCTGGCGTGCGCACGCGCATCATTAGCTGCCTACAACGGAAATACTACTGCTGTACTATACTTAGCTATAGGAAGGCATAAGCTTTAAGAGTTTGGTGGAGTCTTAGTATAATGATCATCATACCGACTCATCAACGGCCCACAGAACCATTAGTGTAAGTTTTCGCATGGCAAATTCGATTGATCGTATTAAGCGTTCGAATCACATTAGCATCGGAGTAAATTTCTAAGTTTAGAGCTCAAAGTGTATGCATTCACAGCCAGCGCTCAAGAAGTCGTCAAAAGTATTCTGAAAGGGTATACAGCTAAAAGCGAAACTAAAATGACAGCATTTTAGTTTGTTTTAGAGATTGTGTGCAACAGAATTGGCCTTTATGAGTCCAGCGGTATTGGTCTCCCCTGTGGTATAGCTGCCTGACGCTAGTTTCCGGTGCTTGTCAACAGAGGCCACCATCGTCGTCGCTGTCGTATGGCGGCGCGGTCAACAGAAATTTCACATCTTCACAGAAAATGTATAGCAACCAAAACTCCTGCTTAGTTGTCACATTGTTGTAACGCTTCTGTTTAGCTGTCACATTATTTACATGGCGCAGCCGGTAAAATGCTCCTAAACGCTCACGTCTTTTAAATTGTCGTAAAATATATTAAAGCGAAGTCCGTATGGAGCTTGAGTGGATTGGTCTCTTCTGTGGTATAGCTGCCTGACGCTAGTTTCCGGTGCTTGTCAACAGAGGCCGCCATCGTCGTCGCTGTCGTAGTGGCGTCACGGCGCAACCGGTAGGATACAAAACGCTTGCAAACGCTCATGTCTTATATATGGAAAAATAAACTAAAGCGAAGTCCGTTTGGAGCTCGCTCCGCTTGTGGATTGGTCTCCCCTGTGGTATAACTACCTGACGTGACAATCCGGCGCTTGTCAACAGAGGCCGCCGTCGTCGTCGCTGTCGTACGGCGATGCAGTCAACAGGAAACCCAAATCTTTACAGAAAATGTTACTAGCAACCAATACTATCGCTTGCGGCCGCTGTCACCAATCAAAACTTAGTCTTATCACTCCTGTTTGATTGTCACATCCTTTACATGGCGCAGCCGGTAGGATACAAAATGCTTCCGAACGTAGCTCGCTCCGCTTGCGTTGGAAACCCCGCTGAGTCGAGTGGTACTGGTCTCCCCTGTGGTATAGCTACCTGACGCGACAATCCGGTGCTTGTCAACAGAGGCCGCCGTCGTCGTCGCTGTCGTACGGCGGCGCGGTCAACGACGACGTGCGCTCGCCCGGCTCCGGCGGCACGCCCGGCCCGCTCAGCCAGCCGCCGCCGCAGACGCTCGACGCGACCGACCCAGGTGAGACCATTGCCACTACTTACTTTATAATGATTAATTATGCCAAAGATTCTGAAAAAATAATGTAAAGAATGTAAACCTGATGGGCAGGACATATAGCAAATATAATATCAAGAAGTCGGTTAAAATGGCGAGGCCCAGTAGGCAAAAAGAGAGTGGGAAGACTAACTATCTCAATTGACATAAACAGGGCCTGTCAAACAAAGAATGTGGACTTATTTTACTAACGCCATCTAGTCTGAAACACGGGACATCGCTATGGCGGGGACAAAGACAGGCTTATGACGGCTTATGACAGGTGACGAGCGCGCTCTACAGGCTGGACGCCCAATTTTTTTCTATGAAAGGGCCCATCTAGTACCTACATATATATCGATGCTTTATAATGATTAATGATGCCAAGATTCTAAACAAAATAATGTAAAGAATGTAAACCTTATGGGCAGGACATATAGCAAGGTACAAAGACAAAAGGTGGACGTACCTAATATCAAAATGGCGAGGCCCAGTAGCAAACGGAGAATGGGAAGCCTAACTTCCTCAATTTACATAGACGGGCCCTGACAAACAAAGAATGTGAACTTATTTTACTGCCATCTACTTAGTCTGAAAAGCTGGACAGCGCTATGGCTTTTTTTTAATCCGATACAAGTAAGCCCTTGACTGCGATCTCACCTGATGGTAAGTGATGATGCAGTCTAAGATGGTAGCGGGCTAACCTGTTAGGGGCATGGCAGTTATATTAAACCCATACCCCTATTCGGTTTCTACACGGCATCGTACCGGAACGCTAAATCGCTTGGCGGCACGTCTTTTCCGGCAGGGTGGTAACTAGCCACGGCCGAAGCCTCCCACCAGGCCAGACCAAGGAAAATTCAGAAATTATAAATTCCCAAATTGACCCCGCCGGGGATCGAACCCGGGACCTCCGCACTTTAAGGCAACAGCGCTACACACTGCGCCACGGAGGTCGTCAGAAGAGGCTGGGAGAAGGACAGGCTTATACAGTTGAGGGGCATGCCCTACATGTATATCGATGGAAAATACACTTTGTTGTACACTTAACAAGATATGTAACAGAAGAACATAGACACATACATTATGGGAAGAAGCTGTTCAATAGACGATCTCTTCCAGGCAACCTGAAGAGGAAATAATAATACAAATGCTGGATGAGGGTGTATCAGGATGGAAGGCGTTCAGATTATAGTCTGGAATAACACATAGGCTACTTTTTATCACGGAAAATTAAAGAATTCCTGCGAGAACACAAAAAACCTCAATCCACGCGGAGGAAGTCGCGGGCATCAGCTAGTTAGTAATTATATGACGTGCTCTAACTCCTCAAGAATCACTGGCTTTCTCGATTCCATTTCTCTGTTTTCGAAATTGATACTTTACTACTCTTAAACTTATTAGCCTTGTATTAAAATATGTGCTTTAGATATTCACCTATTCTTTCAACTAAGATATCATTAAAAAAAACAATAGAAAGCCAAAAAGCAAAATATTTTCATCCTACCAACAAATAAAATCTTTTATCGAATAGATTAAAAAACGGCCGGGGGCTTTCATTATTGTTTCAACTTGGCCATTTACAAATCACTGGGACGGCTCACCAAAATTCAATTTAGTTCATTCTGCAGCGCGCGCCAACGAAACCGTTCCGCAAACCGAACAATTACACAAACGTGTGCGGAAAGCGTAATTTTGCCGCGAAATCCGTTAAAAACAACACCCGCAGTCGCCGCCAGTTTGTTAGTTTTTCGCGCCAACGCGCGCGCCATTTTTGAATTTGACAGCTGTCACATGTCGGTGATGGCGTCTTTTGTGAAATCACACCTTCATCGTAATATAATAATTTATTCATACAGTGGGTCGACGCCCATAAATGATAGACAGACCTTAAGGGTGCGTTTCCACCAGAGGTGTGTTACGTTGTTAAACTGAAATCTAGGGGTCTAGGCTATGAAAATGAAGCGCTCCTATTAGGACACAGCACATCTTTGTTGGAAACACACCCTAATACTGTTGTAGCACCTATCAATCAATAAACCAATCAATCAATATTTATTTATTCAATTTAGGTAGGTACACTGTACACTTATTGACGTCCGAAACTTATAAAAAAACCGGCCAAGTGCGAGTCGGACTCGCGCACCGAGGGTTCCGTACAAACCTGTAGTAAGTTTTAAATTAAATGTTTTTTTTAAATATTTGAGTTGATTGAATGAAAGGTAAATTGCGGTTTACGATTTATGACGTATTAAAAAAAAAACTACTTACTAGATCTCGTTCAAACCAATTTTCGGTGGAAGTTTGCATGGTAATGTACAACATATATTTTTTTTAGTTTTATCATTCTCTTATTTTAGAAGTTACGGGGGGGGGGGGGGACGGGACACACATTTTACCACTTTGGAAGTGTCTCTCGCGCAAACTATTCAGTTTAGAAAAAAATGATATTACAAACCTCAATATCATTTTTGAAGACCTATCCATAGATACCCCACACCTATGGGTTAGATGAAAAAAAAATTTTTGAGTTTCAGTTCTAAGTATGGGGAACCCCCAAAATTTATTGTTTTTTTTTCTATTTTTGTAAGAAAATCTTAATGCGGTTTACAGAATACAACTACTTACCAAGTTTCAACAGTATAGCTCTTATAGTTTCGGAAAAAAGTGGCTGTGACATACGGACGGACAGACAGACAGACAGACAGACAGGCAGACAGACAGACATGACGAATCTATAAGGGTTCCGTTTTTGCCAAATTTGGCTACGGAACCCTAAAAATGATGGTGATAAAATCAATAACGGTATCTTAAAGGTGATAGGTCCTTATAGTTCCTGAAGGTATTGTACTCTCAAGTATGAGATAGAAGAGTATATCACCTATGGTTGAGAGAGGTAGAAAACTGCATACTTTGACATTACAGTGACAGAATTATGTACTGAAAATTATTCCAGCAGGGCGACCGCGTAACTTTTGCATCAATCATTGATACATCGCAATCACCTCTGATTGGTTAACACTCTTCCACTATTGGACGAAATCCATTGACGCAGCAAGAATACCATAAATTCAGCCAATCGGCGGTGATTGCGATGTATCAATGATTGATGCAAAAGTTACGCGGTCGCCCTGCAGTTTCCTCTGTCACGTCCGTCACCTTGTAGCATTGCTCTGTCTTGATGCCTCCATCGAACGACTGGAAGGAAAGACGTACTTATCTTCTTACAAGTGCCTTCACAGTTCACACTGCGCGCTATTTAAACCGCGACGCACTGACGGGACCTACTTTGAATAATACACAATGTAAACCCGTACAAATTACCCAGTGCATAGGCATATGAAAGCGATAATCGGGCGAGATGTGGTGCCGATACATGCATCACAATTCTGTCGTCCGCCTCATTTCAATACCTATTGTGCGGCCGGCGCGGAACCGAAACGTCATAACTCGCCATTTAATGCGCGCTCATCCGTCATTTCCGAACGAAAGATACATGACAATCGATCGCGATTCAGAACGTAATATGTCGTTGCGATGTGACGAGTGATTCTGACGCTCGTGACTGATTTCTGAACGTCAACAATCAACAATCAACATGCGGGGTTCCCAAGCGCGTGCGTCGAGTTCTCTTTTCAAATTTTTCTTTAACTGTTTCCTTTGTGGAAGGAGAAGGTGACACGTCTCGTGACGCGACGATGTGCCGCTGTCAGTTGTAAATTGGCTCTTGACGGGTGTTGACGTATCGCGTCGGATCTAGATCGGCCTGTGGACATGTTAATTGTTGGGTACGGGCTGCGTAGGAGTAACACGCCCATGTTGGATCGTTAGACACCCGTCACTTGCAACTTGACCTTTAATGTTGATCACTATTTCAGTTCAAGCATTGAGTTCAACGCATTTTTTCAGTACTGAAAATGCCTATCACGTATGATAACTTCATTCTCTGAATAATAAGTTCTTTGCTTACAGCGTGGCATCAGTTTGGCTAACAGATAGTCTCAATTGCTTTCATTGGCTGAAATTTCGGTAATCTTGCTGCAACTATGAGTTTTAGCTAAAACTTACCAATAAGTTTTTCTATTTCAGTTTTTTTTTTATCTCCGGCACACAAAAATGTCCATCTCCGATGCAAGTTTTCCCTGTAACCAAAGTACCAAATGTCAAAATCGGTAAAAGGGATAGGCCTTGAAAATGTAACACACAGGCAGACATACACTTGCACTACTATAATATAATTAGAATAGATTTCTATGGATTGCTTTAGCTAAAATTCAAAGATACAGCCAATTTTGTATATTACAATCTCTAAAATAAAATGACAGCTTTAAATCTAGTTCCATCCCTTTTCGCAGGGAATATTATGAAAGGGTTAGCAATAATTTTAATGCTGTCATTTTTATTTAGAGATTGTGCACTACAGAATCAGCCCCCCTGACATTATTCTAGCTGTCAAACTTTGGAAATTCTATTGTATAATAACCTGCCACGTACAACCCTTGACCTGTAATGCCTGTTGGAACATTCGTCGGCCATTTTCCTTCAGTATTTATAGCTCGATTCGCATGAGTACAATCCGAATGTAAATGAGTTCGCAAACACAGCACTGCGAAATTGCATATAGCGGTTACGTTAATCGGTCGCACGGCTTAAAGTTTTCTTTCCATATACACGATATCTGGAATCCATCCCGTATTTGCATATAGCGGTTACGTTAATCGGTCGCACGGCTTAAAGTTTTCTTTCCATATACACGATATCTGGAATCCATCCCGTATTTGCATATAGCGGTTACGTTAATCGGTCGCACGGCTTAAAGTTTTCTTTCCATATACACGATATCTGGAATCCATCCCGTATTTGCATATAGCGGTTACGCTAATCGGTCGCACGGCTTTAAGTTTTCTTTCCATATACACGATATCTGGAATCCATCCCGTATTCATAATTCCAACTTTGCTGTACTGGAAATTATTATTCGAAGAGCCTAGTATATTGAGAAACTAGCTGATGCTCACGACTTCGTCCGCGTGGATTTAGGTTTTTCGGTTCCCGCGGGAACTCTTTAATTTTCCGGGATAAAAAGTAGTCTATGTGTTATTCCAGACTATAATCTATCTCCGGTCAAATTTCATCCAGATCCGATCAGCCATTGGGGCGTGATTGAGTAACAAACATCCACACATCCATACATCCATCCATACATCCATACATCGATCCAAACTTTCGCATTTATAATATTAGTAGATAGTAGAAGTAAGATGATTCGCTCGTGCATGCAATATTGAAACAGGGTCACTTTTGGATTGGTGTTTTAATGATTTGGAAAAAATATTTCCCTTGTTAACCCTTGTTGAGTTAACCCTTGAATGCGATTTCACCTGGTGGAAAGGGATGATGCAGTCTAAGATGGTAGCGGGCTAACCCTACCTAGTAGCCCTATTCAAATGAAATCAAATAATGTTTTATTCAATTTAGGTATATATACTACACTTATTGACGTCCACTTATTTATAAAATACTAGCTTATGCCCGCGACTACGTCCGCCTGGATTGAGGTTTTTTGGTTCCCGCGGGAACTCCTTAATTTTCCGGAATAAAAAGTAGCCTATGTGCTATTCCAGACTATATTCTATCTCTGTGCCAAATTTCAGCCAGATCCGTGCAGCCGTTGGCGCTTAATTGAGTAACAAACATCCATACATCCATACATCCATACATCCATACATCCATACATCCATACATCCATACATCCATACATCCATACATCCATACATCCATACATCCATCCATCCATACATCCACCCATCCATACATCCATACATCCATCCATCCATCCGTCCAAACTTTCGCACTTATAATATTTATTTGATAATGGTGATAATCAGTAACGGTATCTTAAAACTAAATCTACGAGGGTTTCAAACGCGCCCTGGTCTGAGAAGAGCCCACAACAAATTCTCTAACTGAACGACTATCAAAATATGAATGCTACTGACATATTATATTTTTTATACATTGAAAGTTTTTTCGTTTTCGTAGCAAACCTTCAATGGATAAAAAATATAAAAGTCAGTGGCTTTCATTTTTTGAAAGCTCAATATCCTCTTACTCAGTAGAGTTACAGGATATTGGGGGCTGTACGGGGTATGGCGGTTATATTAATACCCTTCTAATTGGTTACTACATGGCTTCGTATCGGTCTTTGGCGGTACGGTGGTATTTAGCAACGGCTGAAGCCTCCCACCAGAAAATAATTGCGATCGTGCTACTGTAACAACCATTTTTACGTAATAAGGCCCCAGGATAGAGAGCATCAAGTGAAGTTGTCACTTGACCCTAACTGCTCAGAGCCCTAATCGGAAAGGGCTAACTCCGGATGGTGAATTATTCAAAATTCCAAATTTCCCTATAATTCAATCACGTCGCCTCCCCTCGTCCCGGGGGAGGGAGGGGTGAAGGCAAGGGGTGAGAGGGGTCATTACTGCGAAGATATTTAAAACATAAATATCAGTGACAGATAGGACTAAGATGCTTTAATTAGTTTAAAATGTCAAAAAAATAGAGAAAATGAGAAGATAGAAAAGAGAAAATAAAAACAATATTTTTTGCTAAATCATGTCATCAATTAAATTTTGTAAATGGAGGATGGGAGGCTTCGGCCGTGCCTAGCGCCACCATAACGGCAAAGACGTGCCGCCAAGCGATTTAGCTTTCGGGTACGATGCCGTATAGAAACCAATTATAGGTATGGGTATATAACTGCCATATCCTTAACAGTTCAACCCGTCCATCTAAGACTGCATGATCACCGACTGGTAAGATCGCAGTCAAAGACGTCTGTAAAGCTAGAAAGGTTAAGTCGGCAGAATCACTCGTTTTATATCTCAAAATTTAGTGCTCATTTAGTGCTAATTTAGTGCTGATAACAGATATTTGATGCTGTGATAGGTGGACTAAAAATGAGAACACTGCTAACTTTTAATTAAGCTAGCAGTGTACTATTCGTGACCGCGCTATGATACAGTTGGAGCGAGAGGCACATCAGCTAATAATTTAGTGCTCAATTAGTGCTGCCTGTACAAGCAAACAGATTTTTCGAAAACATTTTTTTTCAGTTTTTAACTATAGATTACTGCTGACTTGACGACACGAGCAATCATAGAGCTAAAAGATGACTTTAAAATCGGTATTGGTGAAATTGAAAAGAGTTGCTAATTAGTGCTCAATTAGTGCTGCCAGTAGGTACAGCAAAAGATTTAAAAAAAAAAAAAAAAAATCTCAAATCAACATAAAGAAAAACAATTTTTTTTTTTTAAATATAATTTTTTTATCTCAAAATTTAGTGCTCATTTAGTGCTAATTTAGTGCTGATAACAGATATTTGGTGCTGTGATAGGTGGACTAAAAATGAGTAACACTGCTAACTTTTAATTAAGCTAGCAGTGTACTATTCGTGACCGTGCAATGATACAGTTGGAGCGAGAGGCACATCAGCTAATAATTTAGTGCTCAATTAGTGCTGCTTGTACAAGCAAACAGATTTTTCGAAATAATTTTTTTTCGGTTTTTAACTATAGATTACTGCTGACTTAACGACACGAGCAATCATAGAGCTAAAAGATGACTTTAAAATCGGTATTGGTGAAATTGAAAAGGGTTACTAATTAGTGCTCAATTAGTGCTGCCAGTACAGCAAAAGATTAAAAAAAATTTTTTTTTTCTCAAATCAACTTTGAGAAAAAAAAGTTTTTTTAAAATATATAATTTTTTTTTATCTCAAAATTTAGTGCTCATTTAGTGTTAATATAGTGCTGATAACAGATATTTGATGCTGTGATAGGTGGACTAAAAATGAGAACACTGCTAACTTTTAATTAAGCTAGCAGTGTACTATTCGTGACCGCGCTATGATACAGTTGGAGCGAGAGGCACATCAGCTAATAATTTAGTGCTCAATTAGTGCTGCCTGTACAAGCAAACAGATTTTTCGAAAACATTTATTTTCAGTTTTAAACTATAGATTACTGCTGACTTGACGACACGAGCAATCATAGAGCTAAAAGATGACTTTAAAATCGGTATTGGTGAAATTGAAAAGAGTTGCTAAGTAGTGCTCAATTAGTGCTGCCAGTAGGTACAGCAAAAGATTAAAAAAAAAAAAATATTCTCAAATCAACTTAAAGAAAAACAATTTTTTTTTAAATATAATTTTTTATCTCAAAATTTAGTGCTCATTTAGTGTTAATATAGTGCTGATAACAGATATTTGATGCTGTGATAGGTGGACTAAAAATGAGAACACTGCTAACTTTTAATTAAGCTAGCAGTGTACTATTCGTGACCGCGCTATGATACAGTTGGAGCGAGAGGCAAATCAGCTAATAATTTAGTGCTCAATTAGTGCTGCCTGTACAAGTAAACAGATTTTTCGAAATAATTTTTTTTCAGTTTTTAACTATAGATTACTACTGACCTATCGACACGAGCAATCATAGAGCTAAAAGATGACTTTAAAATCGGTATTGGTGAAATTGAAAAAAATTACAAATAAGTGCTCAATTAGTGCTGCCAGTACAGCAAAGATTTAAAAAACAAATTTTTTTTCCCAAATCAACTAAGAAAAAAAAAAATTTTATATAATTTTTTTTTATCTGTAAATTTAGTGCTAATTTAGTGTTAATTTAGTGCTGATAACAGATATTTGATGCTGTGATAGGTGGACTAAAAATGAGTAACACTGCTAACTTTTAATTAAGCTAGCAGTGTACTATTTGTGACCGCGCTATGATACAGTTGAAGCGAGAGGCACATCAGCTAATAATTTAGTGCTCAATCAGTGCTGCCTGCACAAGTAAACAGATTTTTCGAAAAAAAAAAAATTTCAGTTTTTAAGTATAGATTACTGCTGACTTAACGACACGAGCAATCATAGAGCTAAAAGATGACTTTAAAATCGGTATTGGTGAAATTGAAAAGAGTTACTAATTAGTGCTCAATTAGTGCTGCCAGTACAACAAAATTTTTTTTAAAAATATTTTTTTTTTAAAATCTCAAATCAACTACTGCTAGTATTTAAACTACGCCAGCAGTCGTAAGAGCTAAAAGAAGACTTTAAAACGGAAACTAATGGAATTGAAAGACGTCACTATTTAGTGCTCAATTAGTGCTGTCGTTGTAGCAAAGGATTTTTGAATTTTTTTTTTTTTCAAAGCAACTACTGCTAATATAACGACGCCAGCAGTCTCAAGAGCGAGAAGAAGACTCTAAAACGGAAACTATCGGTTTTAAAAGACGTCACCATTTAATGCTCAATTAGTGCTGCCAGTACAGCAAAACATTTTTGAATTTTTTATTTTTAAGTTGATTTGAGAAAAAATATTTTTTTTTTTAAAACTTTTGCTGTACTGGCAGCACTAATTGAGCACTAATTAGTAACCCTTTTCAATTTCACCAATACCGATTTTAAAGTCATATTTTAGCTCTATGATTGCTCGTGAGTCGTGTCGTTAAGTCAGCAGTAATCTATACTTAAAAACTGAAAAAAATTTTTTTCGAAAAATCTGTTTGCTTGTACAGGCAGCACTAATTGAGCACTAAATTATTAGCTGATGTGCCTCTCGCTCCAACTGTATCATAGCGCGGTCACGAATAGTACACTGCTAGCTTATTAAAAGTTAGCAGTGTTCTCATTTTTAGTCCACCTATCACAGCACCAAATATCTGTTATCAGCACTAAATTAGCACTAAATGAGCACTAAATTCTGAGATATAAGACGAGTGATTCTGCCGACTTAACCTTTCTAGCTTTACAGACGTCAGTCAAGGGCTAACTTGTAGTGGAGAATAAAAAATGATCACATTATGTGAATAGCTTGAGTAGGTAAGTATAGCATTGATATAATTGTTTTATTTTTTTCATTTCATATTATTGTGCCTACAATTAAGTATATTTTATTTTACTTTTACTTGAAGTACTTTGAAACCAAGACATCCAAAAATATAATCTTTCAACTATGAAAACCTTGATGACCGTTTCCTATTATAAGTTACGTAAGCGTTAAAATTTCACCGTTTCTGAATCACGAGAACAAAACAATTCTGCCATAACAAAAGCATCCAATAACCGCTCTACCTATACAGTATATTGAGTCCATATCTCCGGTTATTTGCGCATTTAATATTAATTAACCGGCGTGCTCGGCCGGTAATTGCGTTTTTCAATTATAACTGACAATTATGCGATGAAATTCGGACGAGACGCGAGATGATGCAGCTAATTGTCGCGCGAGTGTTTTTTGCGAGCGCGAATAAATTTTAAGCATACATTATGCATAGCTCCGACGAGTAATTACTTACTCCAATGATGTGTACCTACGCCATTTTGACACGCCTTTATTTTTAACATCGATTCGATTTTATAGTTATCTACTCATCCATACTATTATGAATGCTAAAGTGTGTATGTCTATCTGTCTGTCTGTCTGTCACCTTTTCAACTGATTTTGATGAAATTTGTAACAGACAATTTTGAACTGAAATTTAAATTTGTATCCAGGGTAAGGACATAGGCTAATGTACTTTTTATCGTGGAAAATTAAGGAGTTTCCCGGGAATAAAAACTTATCCACGCGTACGAAGTCGCGGGCATCATCTAGTAGGTAAGTATTGTGCATAAAAAGAAAAAAATACCAAAATGCCAGTCATAATTTCTACCCATTGCCGGCTCACTACTAAGCATGAGTCTCTTCTCAAAATGAGAAGGGTTTGGCTTAGTCCACCACGCTGGCCAAGTGCGTACTGACAGGCTTCAGACACCTTTGAGAACAATTTGCAGAACTCTTGAGAATGCATAATGTCACGATGTTCTCCTTCGCCGTTAAAGCAAGTGATAATAATTAATTTCATAAAACGCAAATAACTCCGAAAAATTTGAGGTGCGCCCGATTATGAAGCTGGGCGTCAAAACTACTAGGATCTTATGCATCGCTTGTATACTCGTAAGATCGTATTATTAGCTATTCTGTGGTCTAAGTACTTACTTAATTCGTTAGTAAGAACATGGGGCGAGATGGCCCTCAATAAAATTATCACTACTTGTAAATATATATATAGTTGTATCGCATTGCTGTCAAAGCCCCATTCGCTCTCGTCAAGCGTTTCCCCCTTCTGATTATTCCGTCTGTGGTATTGGTGCTTAATAGCTGTCAAAAATAACTGAAAAATACTAACCAATCGAACAAGCAGGCTTGGTGTCTGGTATGCGATGAACGGCGCGGTCAGTGATGCGTCTTGAATTCTGTACGTTCCGGGTCTTTTCGGGACAATTTGTCATCAAATGCTAATCGACAGATTATTGTGCACATCTCCATCCATTCTAATATTATAAATGTGAAAATATGTCTGTCTGTCTGCTAAATCCGACGACCTATCTGTTCAACTGATTTCAACTAAAATTACTTGTAATATAGCATTGCTGTCAAAGCCCCATTCGCTCTCGTCAAGCGTCTCCCCCTTCTGATTATTCAGTCAGTGGTATTGGTGTTTGGTATGCGGCGAGCGGCGCGGTTGGAGGCGCGTCTTGAATTCTGTACGTCTTCCGGGTCTTTTCGAGATTATCTTGTGGTGTGCTGGTAATCTACTAAGCGAACCTATTACGTCATAGATTTATTCGTATAAGAATATTCTATTGAATACCTATTACTTAGATCTGATGAATAGGCATCTTCTAGGCAAGCGCGTTCCAACCTAGACTTCATCATTGCTTTGCACTAAGCATGATTGCCGTCAACCGCAAGCCTATCTCGCAATTTAAAAAAAAACTTCAGCATCATCATAGGTTATTATTTACTGTACTTAAGTGTTTGTTATTATTATCAATGTCACAATTTAAATCCTCCAGCCACCACTGTGAATCTCCTCTGAATGAGAAAAGTTTAAGCCATAGTCTCCCACGCTGGTCAAGTGGTGATCGGCAGATTATTGTGCACATCTTCATCCAGAGTAATATTATAAAAGCAAACGTCTGTCTGTCTGCTAAGCTTTCACGACTCATCAGCTCAACGATTTTAACGATATTTGGTACAGAGATAGATTACATACATCCTGGGGAAGAAGTACATGGGATTCGAAGCCTTCTTACAACTCGGCTCTTTTCCGTCTGAGCTACTTGAAAGTTTTCAAAATGATCAACAATTACTAAAATTACATATGGTAGGGGGAGTTTAACCCTTTTTGGTTTCGCGTTTCATCATGCCAGAAAGACCTATGTTCTGCACGGTGTTGGAGTATAGCTCAGTAGCTGAACAAAAGGCGATAGCCACAGTGTAAATATAATTAATATAATAAATTCATCGGTTGAACCGTCACGCGTCTCGGTAACGTCGACGGAACGAAAGATCCTAAATCGATTCGCCGCTTTCACGGCTGTCCATTTGCCTGGATTGTTTGAGTTTTTATTGATTTTTTACACTAATTGTCCACCGCGGTTGTAATTGTTGGCATTATGATTTTATTTCTCGAATTTAATGGGGGATTTACCTTTTTCTTTCTCATCCGTGAACGCTTTTTGTGGAAATCACTTTAGCTTGCAACGTTAGTGTCTTAAAAAGATGAAATTTTATATTTTTGTTTTATTACTAGGAAAAACTGTTGAAAAATATAATGATTTTGTAATATAATTACCTTTAGGTATCAAGGCATTTTCACATACGTGTTGTACATAATTATTATAATTGTTCTTCATATACAACAATCTGTCGCAATGCCAACGGCCACTGTTAAAGATGGTGCTACGTTTTTTTAGTACATTTTTGGTACAAATATGAATTGATGTAAAAATGCGCCCTGTAGCCCTTTCATGTACAATATCGTCCACTGAGAAGTCTGATCATGAGAAGACGTGACCTGTAAGAAGAACTTTTACTCAAGTCTTTTGGCTTCATAATAATATGTTCCTGGAAAGTCCAAATATATAATTTTAATCCCTGCCTGAATTAAATCATATCAATATCTTACATCGTCATCCTTGCCTTCCATAAATAAGAAAAATAACGATCAACAAATTAAACTAAACGAAAACGTGTTTGTCAATACATTCTACACTTTAATCTATCAGCTAAGTTCCAAAAAGAATTTGGAATCGTGTATCAAATTCTTACACGAACTAACTTTTGGGAGCCAATAACCCGCCCCTAGGGAGCATGCCTTATCAATATTTCAGGCACAAAATTGAAAATTACCAGGACCCCAAGAATTACATAACTCAAACCTATCGAAACCAATAAAATATTAACTGGTAACGATTTCCCGCAGTTTTTCACCGGCCATTGGCTTTCGGCTCACGTACAACCCGCACTTATACTCAATGCTAAATGTAATCATAAAATTGTTGTTAATAATTCAACTCCGAGCGAAGCGGAGGGGGGGAGGGGGGGGAGAAGGGGAGACGGGCGGTGGTGTGAGATTATGCGAGTGTGATTGTAATCATATTAAAAGTGAGTAGATAGAGTACACGTAAATTATAAAGAAGAAGTAAAGCTTTGAAAGTTTGTCTGTAACTTATTTAATTGCATTGCGTTATTTAATTTGATATTATGGTATTATGTTTTCATGTTTTTCTTGGTTGGAATGTCATTCCAAATCAGTGGTAGATTCACTCGACGATTCAAAAGATTTTTTAAAGTTTATTTGAATAAAAAACATGAGTTAGTATTATGATCCCATTGACATCCCACTTATGAAAACGGATCTATTCTCAGAGAGAGCAGAGTAGAGGTCATAGTCCACCACGCTGGTTAAGTGACTTCATACAACCTTTGACAATACTATTACCTATTCTGTGATATTATGGAGCACTCTCAGGCCTTCAAGTTTCCTCACGTTTTCACGACGTTTTCCTTCGCCTTACAGTTTAAAATTAAATTATTATGCACTCAACTTTTTGATTTCGATTTTCATAAAAGTTAAAAATACCTACCTCCAAAAATGCAGCATTATGCTAGTTACCATCAAATTATTAAACAAGAGGTAGATAGGGGAGAGGTGGGCAAAATAGGTGTGGGATTATTAAATTCTGTGAATGCTCACTTTGTATCTAATATCCGAACGTGGTTAATATTAGATTAGCAAGGGGCGCCCGGCCCGGCCCGGTCTCCCCTGGGCGGGTCGCTTCGTGATAGATTCGCGTTACCTACCAGTTTTCCCCGGAATATGATTGGTTGGCTCTCATTCGGTAATGGAAATTCCTGAGACGTATCGCGTGTTTTGTCTGATTGGTAAAAGAACCGGCTCCGAGGTGGGTGGGGTGATTTTTCGGTTTGGAACACCGTGTTTAGGTACTTAAATAATAACTAACTATTAAAAGTTTGCATACTTTTGGTCAAAGTGCTTACTATGACATTCTGAATCATACTTAACTATACTGTTTTATTACCAGATCTTGCAGAGTTGCCCTTTAACTTTTTTTATTCCACTACAAATTAGCCCTTGACTGCGATCTGCGATGGTAACTGATGATGCAGTCTAAGATGGTAGCGGGCTAACCTGTTAGGAGTATGGCAGTTATATTAAACTCATACCCCGGTCGGTTTTTACACGGCATCGTACCGGTATGCTAAATCGCTTGGCGGCACATCTTTTGCCGGTAGGGTGGTAACTAGCCACGGCCGAAGCAGGCCAGACCAGGGAAAATTCAGAAATTATAAATTCCTATATTGACCTTGCCGGGGATCGAACCCGGGACCTCCGCACGTTAAGAGTTAAGACAACAGCGCTCAACACTGCGCCAGGGAGGTCGTCAGATTGGTAACTTTACTAATCTAAAAGGTACCCCTTTTAGCCGAACGGGTTATCCCATTACCATTTTAGACCACAGAATAAGTACCTAATAGTAAGTACCTTACAGGTTTAAGTCTAAGGTTCCACCAGGTGAGATCGCAGTCAAGGGCTAATAACTTGTACTGGAATAAAAAAGTATCAACTATTAATATTTTTTCGTTGGATAAATAGTTAAGTTTCCCAATATCTATCTATAACTACACATTATCCACTACTCGTCAATAGAATAGTGGCCCGGTCCCTACGAAGTGAATCACATTCAACGAAATTAAATTACACGTATCAAACGAGACGTCATAAATAACGCAGCCATTTCTGTTGTCATGTTACAAATGCATCTTCCTGAGCGGCGGCCTTACGGTGCGATCCCCATTCGACCTTGTTACTTAAAAAAAATTGTCATAAAAAAATCCTTACTAATATTATAAACGCGAAAGTTTGTATATATGGATGTATGGATGTTTGTTACTCTTTCACGCCAGAACAGCTAAACGGATCTGGAGGAAATTTGGCACAGAGATAGATTATAGTCTGGAATAACAAATAGGCTATTTTTTATTCTGGAAATTTCCCGGAACCAAATAACCTCAATCCACGCGGACGAAGTCGCGGGCATCAGCTAGTCATAAATAAATGACACATTTTCCGTCCTATCGGGCTATGAGAGTAAAAGAATAGAGAGTACATATGTGTTTGCGCACACACTTGTGCACTATAATATCTCCCGCGCATATTTGGCTAATCTCTCAGGAGATTGACCGCTGTGGCTGAAATTCGGTCGAGAGGACATTATTAGATATATAAAAAAATAGAAAAGATACCTCGTTATTGACGAAATTTCGGAGAAATACGGCGTGCACTCAGTAATTTTTTTGCACGAAACCTTTTTTGCTTTATTTCATTTTAAAGTAAAACTCTGAAGGATTATTTTGTGATTGTACTAAATACAAAATATAATTTTTTATTTTTTATTTTGCTAAATGTGATTCCAAATAGTAAGATGAAAATGGAATTGCTATTTTTAAAAAGTAAAAGTCATGCTGCACAGTCGTACGAACGTGGAACAAACCTTGAAATATAAAAGCATTAAGGCCCGTACAATTTACAATGATACAATACCGTGTGATTGTATTGTTCAACCCTTTTGGTATTTTTGAGTTTGTCGGCTTATCCGTAGTAATTGTGAGGATAACACAAAGTCGGTTAGTCTGTTTGTTTGCGCGTGAAATTTAGAGCACCGCTGATATTTTTGTGTTATTATTATTTTGTGTTATTTCAAGTGTTATTTTAAACTTGAAGAATTACCGAATTAATGTAATGTTACTTCGTTACAAATGGTTGCTTGCTTTTTTAGTAATATTTTGTAACTTTTTTTATAATTTTGTTGATAATAACGAATAGCTATAATGTATTACTTGCATGCACCTTAATGTATTTTATTTCTTTTGATATCTGGTATGGTATGAGAAGATTATAAGGGGACTGATGCCTGTAACACGAATTTTAAATCTGTCAGATGCTAAACCTATAAAATATGCGATTTTAATATTTTTTCGGAACAATAAATGATTATATTTATTTTTAACATAACCTTTGCTATAAAAAATACGTTTATGCTTGTTTATTGCTGACTATACTTACTACATTTTTGAATTTATAAATTTCAAAAAATATTTTTCTCATTACATATATTTTTTTACTTAGGTACTTGAAATCAGAATAAATAAATACAAACACCATATGAATATGATGCTCTTTTCAACCGACTTCAAAAAAAGGAGGAGGTTCTCAATTCGACTGTATTTTTTTTTTTTTTATGTTTGTGTTACCTCAGAACTTTTGACTGGGTGGACCGATTCGGATGATTCTTTTTTTATTTGAAAGAACATACTTCCCATGTGGTCCCATATAAATTTTATCGAAATCGGTCGAGCGGTTTTTAAAATATCAACAATAAAATAAGTACTTTGTATAGCGTGTGCTTGTTGTTGTAAAGTTGGCGCGGGAGTTGAAGTCGGTTGTTTAAAAAGTATTTTTTATATTAATTGATACAATAAATTAAGAAGTCAATTTTAATTAAGCTTTAGCTTTCATCAATTTATGTAAATGGTAAAGAAATTGGTATTTTCATGTTTCAAATAGTCACGAATTTGTATCCTCGTTTTACAAATGACGATCCTTACATTTCAACCACTGCGCTATCACAAATACCAGACACATGTTTAATACAATAATGAATAATTTTTCTATTGTTACATTTTCGAAATTCCTCGCATCGCTTACAAATGCGAGCCTTCAATAATTTTCTAACATTAAATTAAAATATATACCTTATACTGTAAACAATAAGATTCATAATTGGTCAGCAGCTATAAAAACATCTCGTGTGTGTAATTTTTTTCATCTTCCAAAGGGTGAGAATTACATTTGACGAACAAAAAGTTGTCAATATGACAAAGTGATTCGTCATACGAATGACAGCTGCGCTCTAGAAAGGGACAAGTCATAAAAAAATGAAATAATCGAAAGTACTATAACAATTATTGTGTTTGTATTTTGTACCTTATAATAATAATAATTAATTGACACATTTTCGTCGTTTCGCAAATTTAGAATGCACTCTACATAGTACAACCAAACCAATACCAAAGAAATTAATTAAAAAAAAATCTTATTATTATTTATTTTATTCTAGTTCTATTTAGTTTCCGTTGAACTAGAAAGTAGGAATATGATATTTTAAAGCGTATTTTTTGTTGATAATTAAAATATTATTTCAAATATTACGAATTTAATAACAAAAGGGCTCAGCAGGGCGACCGCGTAACTTTTGTATCAATCATTGATACATCGCAATCGTGCGTAGTACCACAGAATAATATAATAGTACTGACGTAGTACGTTTTTAAAATAGTACGAATTACAGAAATACAACGTTTAGTAAAGTATTTTTCCTCATTTAACATGAAAACATGCGACTATTTAAGCATTTTAAATGTTGTTTTTAAATAAAGACGTTTAATATACGACTTTATTTACAAAAGGGTTACATTTTGAAACGTGACGAGTTACTACGCCTTAACATAAACTCAACGCTCAATACTTCAGTAGTGCAATGGAAATTAGAATAGTACAAATTTTTCTACTCATTAATATTATAATTACATACAAATCTTTACTTATTACCCAAAGCTACCGTGTACTCTTCTGACAATAACTAACATTACGAACCAATTTATCTTGACCCCTCATCTTTAACTTAACACCTTCAAGTTATTCTTTAAATAAGGGTCTTGCATTACGCTGTGACATTAGCATTTTTTTAAAAGTGAAATATATATTCAAGTAGCCTATTTTCGGTTGTTTGTCTGCCTGTTAAAGGGCCGCAAATGTGGGCAATGAATCATGTTGTGAGTTTTAGAGTAACAATGATAATTATGTGCTAAGTGCAACATTTGCATATGTTAAGAAAAATGTGTACTGGGTAGGTAATTGTTTAGTTTTTTGAAGATTACGGTTAAAACAACTAGCATTATATAAATATTTGTGCTAAAACGTAGTAAATTAATAAAAATCACTATATAAATCGTAAGATTTCAGTGTTATATAAGTACTGAAAGCATACGTTTTATATATCATATCATACTAATATTATGAATGCGAAACTGTGTTTGTTTATCTTTCAATCACACCTCAACGGAGCAACGTATCGACGTGATTTTGGCATGGGTATAGTCGAGGACCTGGAGAATGACCTAAGCTACTTTATTATCAGCTAGTTTTTTTAAAAATATTTTTTAGTGGGCCTTAGGTTTGTATAAAAAGTTGATTCGATGAACAATAATAGGTTATGCCAAGAAACTCAAACTTATTGTTTTAAGCTGTAACTATAGGTACCGAGCCAAAATTTTAACAAAGTTTTTTGAGCTTGTCATGTTAACATTTTCATGAAAACTGCGGTGACTGCAAGTTATAACTTAAAATTGATATACTTATCTGGATTAATTTAACTCATATTTGGTCAGTTATGTTTTTGCTATTCCAGTACATTTAAGGTATTTTTAATCAGCGCTGCAGCTAGTGCATAAAATTCCTTGAGCGTTTCCGCAATGGCCTAGGAATCTAATTTCCCGCTAAGGCATCCCGCGCACTCGCGACTAGACGCATGCCGCTCATAGCGCCTTGTACGTCTTACATTGCTGATTTACTATGTTATGAGACATACCTATCTCTGGTAATGCTTGGATGCCTTGTCATAAGTTATACATCTAGTTTAATAGCTTTTGGTGTACCGATTCTGGCTAATGTGGTGAATTATCTTTATGCTTTGAACTATTAAAGTTTGGTTTCGATTTTTAGAAAGATCTTGACTTCTATTCTATACATATTTTAATTAAAAAAACAGTGTCATAACTGACTCTGACAGACAACGCACGGCTTAATCGGGAGAACCTAGTGATTTATTTGGAGAACATATTCCGCAAAGACTTAGGTCGCTACAGAAGGATTTTTAAAATGAATATTTTTCCTGACAATTATTGACACTTAAGTGTGCTTAAACCTCTTTTTTGCTGACCATAAATTGCAGATTTTCTCATATTATAAATATAGCCATAATTTTATTTAATAGTATGATACATCTCTTAACGGGTCGGCGGAGAGTGAATTGCAACGTAATAACAAACAACAACGTAATACAACAAGCGTAATACCTAAATTATTTGTAATTCGAGAGTATTTCCACCTTATTATGCGATTATTAAGATTGAACTTGTATTTATCTAGGCCCCTGGATAAATATTTTTTCAAAATACTTTCCCAAAATTAAATGTAAGCACGTTGCGTTTTGCATGTTTTTACGACATAAATGACATGTTTTCTCCTTATTGGTTTCATATTAAAACCAACGATATCTCACGTACTAATTGATCAGGAACATAGCCTATATTGTCAAGTTACAGAATAACAACACGAAGTTAAAAACACAACAATTATTCATTCATTATTTTTGGTATTCACGGAACAAGACCAAAATGTGTAACAAACTTTGTACGCTCATATTGCTATCGCGCTTGCACACGCTCACGTGTCATCAGCCAAATAGAGATAGCAATATACCGGCATTATTTATATTTGCGGTTCGAATAGAAGTTGCGTGCGCCACTCCCCGGCCACTTAATAACTCTTAGGTACTCAAATCTCAAAGTAGTTAAGTATATTTATTCAAAATTGGTACCTACACAGTATACCTTCTGAACGTCACGTTTACAAAGTATAAGACATGATACTGATAATTAATCACGGTATCTTAAAACTAAAGCTACAGGAGTTCCAAAAGCGCCCTGGTCTGAGAAGAGCCCACAATAATCTTAGCCGGTTTTTTTAATTATCACCTTTCATATTATTATTGGTATTACCTTTTAAGTTAACTCATTTAACCCAGCAAAGGCTGAGTTAAAACAGTAGCTGCATTGTGAATTGTAACTGCACGTGACAGCCGAACGGTATTACCCAACCCGAAGAAGAAAGAACACGTCACACGGTAAAATTACCATATTCATAAATAACAAAAATCACTCATTCCATATGAAAATTCCGGTGGTCCGATAACCGTGTCCAATTCAACCGATTAAACTTTGTTTCTGCCTATATATCTTTCATAATTCCACTCTTTCTATGTAACAATGCTACAACAACACTGGCATACAATTTTGAATTGTGTCTCTATACAGTATGGTATAATTCAGCTTGAGTCGTAAAAGAACTAACGTCTTTCTTTTCGTAACTGAATAGTTTTATTCTTAAAGTTTATTGTTAACATATTAAGGTAGATTCTTGCTTGACTGCATCCATGATGGCGTTTTTGAAGTGAATTTACACGCGCACTGTGTATGCAGTTTAAACATTAGTGGATGTTGAGAAAGATGTCGAATATTGAATCAATTGCTTATAATTTTTCGGGGTCTTTGAAGTCTTGTTATTGACGCCATTTGGAAATGAATGAATCCATTAATATAATAAATGCGAATATGTGGCTGTCTGCTTGTCTGTCTGCTACGCTCTCACCGCCCATCTTAAAAACAGATTTTGATGAAATTTGGTACAGAGACAGGTTACATCCCGGGGAAGGACATAGGCTACTACTTTTCATCCCGGAACATTAAACACCCGCGGGCTTCAAAAAACATCAATCCACGCGGACGAAGTCGCGGGCATCATCTAGTTCAAAATATATGATAAATCGGTGGAAATCATGTTTTAGATCAAAGTTCATTAAAACCTGAATTAAAATTGACGTAATGCAAAATACATACGTCTGTTTTCATAATAGTCCATGAAAAATTTAAATTATGTTTAAAATTAACTTTTACTTTTACTTTAAAATTAACTTTTACTTATGTCATTTTATTATCTAAGTCGCACCCTTCCTTATAAAATTGTCACCCTATCCACCACAAAAAGCAGCACCAGCATGCCCATTTGCACCAGATTGACAGCTGTCAGGGCCAGGGCTCCGGTGACCCCACACTCGGAGGGTACGTTCCCATATACACTGCAAGCACTGTACGCTTACTCTGAGTTTTAACATTGCAAATACGATTGATCGACGTGAGAGATCACCACGCCAAGGGTCAAAGTATAATGGACCCAAAAGCTCTTGCTTTAAAGTCACAAATTCAGTGTTTGGAGCGCTGGCGCTAAATAAATACACAAAATGATGAAATGAGCTTTAAACCAATGCATTTAAGGTTCATTTTAGTTTGAAGCTTGGCGTGGTGAGCTCTCACGTCTATCAATCGTATTTGCAATGTTAAAACTCAGAGTAAGCGTACTGTTCAATGCTCTTACTGGGGAGAAATTCGTTCCATTATGGACTGACAGTACATTGCCGCAGTATCCTAGGGAAATATATGACGTCACTAACTGATGCCTGCGACTTCATCCGCGTGGATTGAGGATTTAAGGTTCCCGCGGGAATTCTTTAATTTTCCGGGATAAAAAGTACCTTGCCTATCTAATCTATCTCTGTGCCAAGTTTCATCTAGATCCATTAAGCCGTTCTGGCGTGATTGAGTAACAAACATCCATCCATCCAAACTTTCACATTTATAGTATTAGTTTAGATAAATCGTCGCCATTTTTATATTGGCGTTTTCGAGGTAAGGTGCTCTCAGTGGTGACTGCGTTCCGTTTTAAACAGTAGCCTATAGCTAACTATAAAGAAAGGGCTTCGCAGTATCTGGGGACACGGGAGTGTCCCCGCCAAAGACGAGCCAAAGGAAACGGGGCACTACCTACCTTTTCTCGAAGCGTTTCGTCGAATTTTCGAACCGTCATAGCTTCGGTCCGAATGACGCTAGAAAGCTGAAATTTTTAGGATAAGATGTTGTTGGGGGACTAACCGAATATACCAAGTTTCAATTTTTTAGCATTTATAGTTTCAGTTTATTGATTACCTAAAATACGTCGATTTCGTACTCACTCACTGATGATCATCAACTGAAAAAAGGTACTTCCTGAAGTGCTAGAAGACTGAAATTTGGTATGTAGGCTAGAATTTGCATATAAACAACAGGAAAATTAAGAAATCTGAATCTTTTCATCTCCAACCCCTCGTATAGGGGGTGCAAATCTGACAGCATTTCCTTGTATTTTAGAACAGTCATAACTTCGGTACGGAACATGGTAGAAAGCTGTAATTTTCAGGATAACATGTCGTTGACAGATTTATTAAACTTACCAAGTATCAATCATCTAGCATTTATGGTTTCAGATTTATTGGTACTTGAAATACGTAGTTTAGGTTTTTTTTTTCACTTTTACGAAATCAGTTCTATAAAATCAAAATCTCTAGGACTCTAGGGTATCCAATATTCCAATAGTCCTAGAAAGCTGAAATTTGCTATGTATGTAATTTGGAATTGTATATTAACAACGGAAAAATTAAGAAATCGGTACTTTTCCCTTCCAATGCATCGCATATTAGCTGTACAGTCTGTACTTAATACAGTCTGTACTTAATTAAAGAAATATATGCAAAATAAACAAGAAAAGAAACAACGATAGGGAGTGGGCCATGAAAAAAGGATTAGCTGAAGTACAGGAAAATCAGCTAAAAAAAATCAAAAAATCTAGGGCGCCTGCCAAAAATAAATGAAATCCCACCAAAAACATTTCATGTAAAATTGGTTGCCAAAGACTCACAAGTGCATAATGCTTTCACTGTTAAAAAGTTATGAGATCTCTAATTAGAGCCAAGCCCGAAGGTGAGCTCCTCTTTGTGCTGCGCATCATAACCCACGGAGTCTGTCTCAAGTTCAAAGTACATAGTTCTAAATGCTCTTTACTGTGTACCAAACTAATAATATTAAATAACATGTAAGTCTATATATAAAACTTGTCCCTAGAACCTCTACATCTTGGTAAAAAGGTACGGCTTGGCCGTTTCGTATATGTCGCCCTAACTATTCCTTAATGACTTAAATGTTATGTCAGGAAATGTTCGACGAATATTAAACGGCCAAGCCATACCTTTTTACCAAGATGTAGAGGTTCTAGGGACAAGTTTTATATATAGACTTACATGTTATTTAATATTATTAGTTTGGTACACAGTAAAGAGCATTTAGAACTATGTACTTTGAACTTGAGACAGACTCCGTGGGTTATGATGCGCAGCACAAAGAGGAGCTCACCTTCGGGCTTGGCTCTAATTAGAGATCTCATAACTTTTTAACAGTGAAAGCATTATGCACTTGTGAGTCTTTGGCAACCAATTTTACATGAAATGTTTTTGGTGGGTACTACATTGACGGCACACCTTACAGTGCTCGCAGTGTATATCGGAACATACCCGGAGTAAATTTTTAATCAAAATATTTTGCGCCCCTCCGCGGGTATGTTGATAATGTTAATTTCTCTATTGTAAAGTGATGCTGAGTTAACGCGCTACGGGTGTGGCGGTACCATGAATATATTATAACGCATATGCTTGCATTATCCTAATATTGGCATTCAGTTAATCCCTGTTGTCTGTATGCATATTCATGAATTAAAAGATAAACGAATATTTGACTAGGGAACTCTTCAATTTTCCGGGATAAAGAGTACTTATTAGCCTATGTCCTTCCCCGGGATGTAACCTGTCTCTGTACCGAATTTCATCAAAATCGGTTTAGTATATGGGTGGTGAGAGCGTAGCCGACAGACGGACACACTTTCGCATTTATAATATTAGTATCTATGGATTTGTTTTTCTTTTATAAAGTATAGTAAAAGTAAAAATATAGTATAGTATAGGTAGAACCAAGAGCTCATCTCTCACATTACAAGTTCTTACCTGTGAAATATTAGCGATTTCTATTAAATCTAATCTAATCTAATCTAATCTAATCTAATCTAATCTAATCTAATCTAATATATATATAAAATCGTTAAGGGATAAACGCACAGCCTAAACCGCTGGGGTTAGAAACTTGAAATTTTGACAGTAGGTTCCTTTTGTGACGTAGGCGCTCACTAAGAAAGGATTTTTCAAAATTCCACCCTTAAGGGGGTGAAAGTTTGTATGAAAGTCCGTCATTTCTCAAGTTATATTGATAAACCTTGGTATACGAGCTACTGGTTGAAAATAAAGAAATAGGTGTTTCATAGTTTTTAAAAATTCTACCCCCGAAGGGGTGAAATAGGGGATGAGAGTTTGCATGAAAGTCCTTCATTTCTCAAGATATTCTCGAGTTATATAAACGAAACTTGGTATTTTGGCTAACGGTAAAAAATAAAGAATTACGTGTGTCACAGTTTTTCAAAATTCAACCCCTAAAGTGGTAAAATAGGGGTTGAAAATTTTTATGAAAGCTATAGCCATGAAACTTGGTATATGAGCTGCGAGTTGAAAATGAAGAAATACGTATTTCACAGTTTTTAGAAATTCAACCCCCAAAGGGGTGAAATGGGGGATGAAAGTTGGTATCAAAGGCCTTCATTTCTCAAGGTATTTTACAAGTTGTATCAACGAAACTTGATATTTTGGCTAACGGTAAAAAATAAAGAATTACGTGTGTCACAGTTTTTCAAAATTCCACCCCTAAAGGGGTAAAATAGGGGTTGATAATTTTTATGGAAGCTATAGCCATGAAACTTGGTATATGAGCTGCGAGTTGAAAATGAAGAAATACGTATTTCACAGTTTTTGGAAATTCAACTCCCAAAGGGGTGAAATGGGGGATGAAAGTTGGTATCAAAGGCCTTCATTTCTCAAGGTATTTTACAATTTGTATCAACGAAACTTGGTATTTTGGCTAACAGTAAAAAATAAAGAATTACGTGTGTCACAGTTTTTCAAAATTCTACCCCTAAAGGGGTAAAATAGGGGTTGGAAATTTGTATGAAAGTCCTTCATTTTTCAAGTTATAGCCAAGAAACTTGGTATGTAAGCTACCGGTTAAAAATAAAGAAGTACGTGTTTCACAGTTTTTCAAAATTCCACCCCAAAGGGGTAAAATAGGGGTTGAAAGTTTGTATGAAAGTTCTTCATTTCTCAAGTTATGGCCATGAAACTTTGTATATGAGCTGCGGGTTGAAAATGACGAAATACATGTTTCACAGTTTTTGAAAATTCGACCCCCAAAGGGGTGAAATAGATGATGAAAGTTGGTATAAAAGGCCTTCATTTCTCAAGGTATTTTACAAGTTATATCAACGAAACTTTGTATTTTGGCTATAGGTAAAAAATTAAGAATAACGTGTGTCATAGTTTTTCAAAATTCCACCCCCAAACGGGTAAAATAGGGGTTTTAAGTTGGTGTAAAAGGCCGCCGTTTTTCAAGTTATAGCCATGAAACTTGACGTTTGGGCAACGGGTTTAAATTATGAAATACATAATTCACAGTTTTTGAAAATTCTATCCCAAAGGACGTTAAATAGTCCTTCAATCATGCTGCAACAGAGCAACGGATGTTTTTTGTGCACAGGTTCTTTTTATCCCGGAAAATTAAGGAATACCTGTGGGAGTTATAAAACTTATGCACGCGTACGAAGTCGCGGGCGTCCGCTAGTTGATTTATATATTTTGAATATTAACTTAGTATTTTATTGTTACCTTTTTAATTCATACCATTGTCGATTCACTAAAAAATCTTTTTCTCCCGTCCTCTTGTGCTCTAATTTTTCACCTAAAATTACAGATTATAGGAACACTTATCAAAATCGGTTTATCCCCCACCCCATGGTCACCCCACACCATGACAATTATTGCATTACATCCAAGGTGTAGGACGGCTGAGTGATAATTGTACATGACACATATAAATATTAATGTATGTCCGTCTGTCCGTTCGGATGCATCGCTTTTTGCAATTACTCATCCCCCTCATAACAATATACTTATGGCGAGCCGGTCAAGCGTGAATCTAATGTTTATTGAGGGTTCCGTTTATCGATTTCTTGGTTTCGGGGTGTGAATGTTAAATACTTTCGGATTTTTCTCAGTAGAGTCTTATTCAAAATAGCTGATGCCTGCGACATCGCCCACGTGGTATAAGTTTATTTTTATTCCCACGGGAACTTCTTAATATTTTCGTGATAAAAAAGTAGCCTATACCACTCTACAGATCCTCAACTATACCCATGCAAAAAATCACGTCAATCCGTTGATCTGTTGCGGCGTGATTGACGGACAAACCAACAAACAAACACTTTCGCATTTATAATATAAGTAAAATGCGAAAGTGTGTTTATTTGTTAGGAGAGTAGTTGTAGTTATATATAGTTAGTAAAACTAATCGTGCTATTGAGGTCTATGTAGTTAGAAATTCTTGAATATTATAAAAACATTTTCGTATTAACCAATGTCTCAATTTTCTTTTAAAAGTGGTCTCTTTGTTTTCTTCTTTTATAGTATTACGGAGTTTATTATAAATAATAATTGATCTAAAGTACGGACTACTACGGCTTGATATTCCTAGAGTATAAGGAATATTTGTGAGGAAAGGAAGAACGTGGAAGAGCTAGATTATGTTTATGTTGATTTCGTGAGCTTCGGTTATATACGTACTTTCCAATGTTTTATAAAGATGTATGTGTTTCCTCACAAATAGGGCTGTCTCCATTATGTAGATGGACGTTAGTGTCAGGATTTTTTTTCCTATGAAATGTGGTCTACAACTTTCTCTTTGCCTAATGTTAACTAATATTCGTACGCACTTTTTCTGGGCAATGAATAGGTCTTCTACTTCCGTACTTTGAATTGCATTGAATCTTTGTCTTGCTTGAAATGCTCTCCACTGGGCCATGGTGGGCCATCTCTGCCTCGTTGGTCCAGCGGTTAGTATAGTCGACTGCAGATCATGAGATCCTGGGTTTGATTCCCGTCGGGCATAAAAATTGTTAGTCACTCCAAAAAATTCTCAGTGCCAGCCCGGAGTTGGAAGTTGGCGGTGTTACACCCCCGTGCCTCGGAGAGCACGCGATATATAACATGATAATAGTCGTTAAAGCCCGCCAACCCGCATTGGAGCAGCGTGGTGGGTCTAATCTCTAATTCCCTGTCTCCAGTATGAGAGTGGAGGCCTGTGGGCAGCAGCAGGACGTTAATTGGCTGTAGTGGTGGTGGAGTGGATTGAATCTTTGTCTTGCTTGAAATGCTCTCCATCTGGCCCATGGTGGCTCTCAAGTCAATGATAAGACGGTATTGCAGCTAAGGGCTGAAAATAAGGGATAGGGAGGCATTTCGCGGTATGTAGGATGTTGAGATTTTCCGCTCCCGTGTAAGCTGCCCTTTGGTTTGCGTAGCGTCTGCAAAAAAATTTGATTTAATTGACAAAAAAAAAAATTGATTAATTTAGAAACTAACTTATCCATTTATACAAAACTAGCTGATACCCGCGACTTCGTCCGCGTGGATTGAGGAGTTTTAGTTCCCGCGGGAACTCTTTAATTTTCCGGGATAAAAAGTACCCTATTATTTAATCCGGACTTCTAACTTTATGTCTGCAAAATTTCAAAGCAATCGGTTCAGTAGTTACGGCGTGAAAGCGGAACAAACATACAAACAAAGTCACTTTCCCATTTATAATATTAGTAAGGATAAATAATGTTAAATACCTACCTAATTAATTAGAAATTCATTTGAAAAATAATAATCTGTAAAGAATTTATACAAAATACTATGATAATATTATAATTTCGAATTATGCATCGGTGTAGTGGTGTTTGCGGAACACTACAAAAAATAATGTCACTATACCTAGTGAATTTATGAAAGCATAGGGAGAAAAAGCAGCAGAGATATTCCAGACTATTCTATATCCGTGCCAAATTTCATCCAGATCCATTCAATTGAGTAACAAACATCCATCCATCCAAACTTTTCCATTTATAATATAACTTATAAGTATAGATGTAGTGCTAATATTCCTAAGGATCTCTATTTTTCAATGGCAACTGCGTGTTTGCAACAAAAACCAAAACCACGTTTTAAATACTGTAACGTTTTAATTACTAAGGTATGAAGAATATGTAAAAACTGTAAAAAATCCTCTATCTTATTATATTGCGTGACTATCTATAGCATGAAATAACGTGATATAATCTAATTAACACGTTTCGGATTGTTTTTTAAATTGAGAATAAAAATCGTGGAATCATAGCTCTTCCATACCTAACTAGGAATTACGTAATTTTCAATACCATGTATTCGTAATTTTATAATGGTAGTTTTGGATAAATATATGCTAATTATTTTTGATAATTATAAAATAACAGCAAGAAGTCGAGAAGATCTTGGTACATTTATTATTATCTAATACTTTTATCTCTTCAAAAGATATTGCAATTATTTCGTTAACTTGTGTTCTAGTATTAATACAAAGAAGTTTAATATTTTCATGTTTTACCTAAAGTTTTTTGCTGACTCTACGTTATGTTCTCCAATTTATTCGCCGTTTGTTACTGGGAATATATATGACAATAGTAGTCTTTTGTAGAATCTTAGAGGGCAATACATGACACAAAAGGTAAAAGTATGTATTTGTTGAATGTATGAAAGATCCATGGCAATTTGTTAGGGGGTGGATAGAGAAATTTTTGGTTAGGAATGCCCAAGCGGCCTCCTTTTGGACATAATGTATGGGTTTGCCTTTGTAGATTTTATGTAGCCTTGGTACTTTTTTTTGGGATTTTTTCTTTTTTCATTGTGTTCTTAATAAATATTTAAAAAAATAATATTTTCTTTTTCTCAAGTCTCAACCTCTGCTCAAAGCCTGCCAACCCATGAATCCACTCTTGGCTAATGTGTTGGACCATATCATAAACCCTTCTCGGTCAGAGAAGACCACTCGTGCTCAGTAGTGGCTTTGAATTTAGATGATGTTGATGAATTCAGAATTGTATTGTTTTTACTCTTTACATTTTTCAAGAACTTTATCAACTGATTTCATACTTTTGTTTTGTTTTCAGGTAAGACCAGATTTTGTATTCAAGGAAGAATTCGAAGGTGGTAAGTAGTTAATACTAAAATACTATACATTTTGCCACAGAAAGGGAAATCTGGATTTTCGTATTCATGCAAGAACCAGGAATTGCGGCTATAGAAAAAAATCGTATTAGTAGATATGAAGGCTATCCGAAGCTGGACTCCTCCAAATATCTAGTATAATTAAAAATCTGTCGGTCTGTTTTTTCACTTCTATCCAAAGACGAAATTCGATTTGTAAATTACTTAAATCAAATTTTAATTTGACAAATAATTCAACGAGCTGCAGGCATTTCCCATTTATATTCGAACAGCAACACTGAAGGAAAAACAGGAAGTGTTGCCAGTTGTTTTCATTACTCTACCATGCTCACGTTTTAGAAATATTATGGACATTGCTTCGAGAATGTTAAAAAGTGGTCTTGATTAAATAAAATGTCGCGAGGGGGGGTGTCAGGGGGAGGGATGTACGTGATAGGAATTAGTCATCAAACGCTCGTAAAATGTGAACAGTGAGTAATGGGTCAGTAAACTTTGGGGACTTAATGTTGCCAGCGAATTGAGTGCTAAATAAAAACGCTTTACGAATTTTTTAAATTGGATTCCTCGGAATTAAATATTTTGTTGACGTGTATTGTTAACACTATTTATATTATTGTAAATTAGGTTTTTTGAATATCCAGAGAGTACCTACTTTTTTATTTAGCGAGATAAATAGTACTTAGGTACCATGGTTAGGTTATGTTCGTGTCCAGGTTGCAATTTCGCTACTAATTTTCGTTAAAATAGATTAAACGGATGGGCCATGAAAAGGTAACAGACAGGCAGACACACATTTCGTTATATAAATAACTTGTAACATACATCAAGCATTGTTACAATTTCAATTGCTTGTGATTGGCTGAATTCATAATATTCTTGCTGCACTGGATTTCGTCCAATAGCGAAAGGATGTGCCAATAAGAGGTAATTGTGATCGTTATATACACTGTAGTAATCCTTTCATCTCGTTAGTTTAGTCAAATCTCGTCATAAATTAGTCTTCACCTTAATTTGACACTAGATTAATTGTCGGGTGATTTAAACTTTTATGACGGCCTTAATAACGTGATCCGAAAAAATGTTAATTACATCTTGTGATGGATTTTTCCGAATTATCCCAAGTCCGGGACCGAATTCTAACGGGTTTAGTACGTCATAAAAAGTGGATACTTTTTTGGATCCACCAGGAATGCATAAATTTTGAAATCCTGTCAGATACGTTCAGTAAAATCTTGCCTGGATTTGTCGTAAACGTCAAATACTATTTTATGCCTATTTTACTGCCGGTAGATTGTTATGCATTTTTTTTTTCAACGTTTTTTTTGTAAACACCTTGTCGCGCCAGGGAGGCCTGTTCTAATTTGATTTTTTTACAACTTTTTAAAGTCGTAAAACGCACGGGTCAGTTTCGTAGGGTCAATTAGAATTGAGAACAGTCCTTACAAAGACTACAAGTTCTTTTTTATTTATGAGTTTATGAGGCTGTAATTTTTTGAATTGTTATAAATATTTTTCGAAAAATTTAACATCTTTAGCGATGATGAGGTCAGGTATCATAAAAAAAGTCTTTTCAAAAGCAGTTTTTATTTTAACAATCAAACTCAAAAATAAAAAGGTTTCAAAAGTACTCATCGGAAAATTTTAAATGCTATAGAATCAATAATTTATTTATTGTTTGTATTTTATTGATATTTTACAGCAACTTTTTATTGATTTTGTACACTCTTGCTTATCTTAATGTGTCCAGCCACCACTTTAAAACTGTAATGACTGGACTTAATTGTGATAAAACATTTTAATACCATAAAAATATTAATTTTTAATTTTAGATTTTACACATTGCAGTCGAATTAACTTTGTCATAAAATTGAAATTAAAGTACTGTCCAAAATTTAAAGGCTGTAATGGAATTCTGTAGCTTATACCAACCAATAATCTTGCTTTCAAAATATGAAAGTAGGTAAATACGGAAAAAAATTGAGATACTTTTGTATACACAAAACAGGAATTTTATCTATAAAAAATGCATTTGGTTGCGCTCTCTTATTTTTCTTACTTGGACTTCGAACGCTCGCTTAATGACTATAGGCATTAGTTATCTTAAAATTACGTCCGATAGGTATTCTAGGGGTTCAAAAAGAAAAAAATAAGAGGGTGCAAAGAGGGAGGGAGGGGGGTTCTGATAACAGAAACTCAGAGAGGGCTCGTCTTATCTACCGCTCTGTGATAGACAGAAAAAGTAATTAAGTTTTTTTTTTGTTTCGAAAAAGAAATTAGATTCGGAATGGCCCTGTTCTTGTTAATGTGTTTGTGATGTTGTTTTTTTAATTAATCTGATTTGTGAAGCCGGTTGCATTAAAAGTTTTAACATAATTTTAATTACTCTTTGTATTTAATGCTTTCCTGGTACTACTCCAGAGTTTTTTCCAGCTAACCCATCATCATCAGGTTCGATTCCCGATTTAGACAATGCTTGTAGCTACAACTTTGATATATTTCTCTGAGACAAATCTATACTGTAAAGCTACTGAGGTGTATTTAAGTTACACAAAGTCTCTAGTTAACAAATAATTCATTGGTTTATTCCATCGACGTAGAATTTTAGAAACTATATTTATTCATTTTATCTCTTACTGAATTTATAGGATAACAAATAATTCATTGGTTTATTCCATCGACGTAGAATTTCAGAAACTATATTTATTCATTTTATCTCTTACTGAATTTATAGGATAAACATTATTATAATTATCATCTTTTTTAAAGTGCATTAAAAATTAGCATCACTCCTTGGATAACCTGTGGTTAAACTTTAATGCTGGCCACTCACAGTCTTTTGACGTAAGCCGCGATATAAATCAAAAACTTTGATCGTGATTGTGAAATAAAGTGTCAAATCCGTGTCCACCATAGATAGTCCACAGCCTTGTCATTTGGCCTCATTTTAACAGAAAGTGCGAAATCCTTAGGTCAAGCCGCGCTTAATCGTAGGGAGGTTCCGTCGATCGAAAGTTCGAAGTTCGAATGTCATTCGGTCCGCGTAGGTAAAATTTGTGGACGTAAGTTTATTTCACTACATTAGCATGGCACTTACTTATGGCATTTGATTACTTACTAGAAACACCAGATAACGTCTTCGACTTTGTCTCAAACAACACAAGCAGAAAAAATTTCGTTGTTCCTACCAACCTTCCCTTTTCTCACCAATGTACTTAAGGTGAAATGGCGCTACAACTTGCGAATATGATCGAGCGGGATGCAAATATTATAGGGGAGTCTGGCGGATGCAAGGAAAGTATTGTTTTAAAGACATTTTTAATTTCCCGAAGGTGATTTATCACTGTTACTTTCCTCTGTGTGAATATGTTACAATCGATATAAATATTTTTTCCGAGGGGAGACGAGTCCCCCGCGATGTTTTGAATTTAGAACGCGCAACAATAATAATTTCGGATTCGGAATGCCTTCGCGGGTGACGGTCGCATGATTATTTTGAATTTGGAATATTTTACTATTTCGTGACTATTGCCATGCAATACTGCATCGATATCTTGAAATTAATGTTGGTTCTATTTTTCAGGAATGAAAGTAAAATACTAAGGATATTTTTGGCTAGTTACGTAATAGTATGTAACTAGCTGTTTTACGCGAAATCGTCCTTTTGTATTTAAGTTTTTCATTGGAAGTCTGCGATATACATACCTAGAAGTAACCTAGGTCCTGCAAGCGAAATCTCAAGTTACTAGTGGTTTGAGCTGCAGTCAGTCAGTCACTTTCCTCTTTCCTTCATTTTAGTTAAGTCACATTTCTTAGAATAGTTTTTGAAGAAAGGTGACTTAACTCAAAAAAAAATCTACCAGTTTCGCCAGTCAATTTGATATGAACAAAGTAGGTAATAGGTACTTCTCCAACTTTAAAATTTTCAAGAAAGGTAACTGGATTTTAATGAAATCCGCAAGTAAAGCGAACAATTAATAATTATAATTCAAAAACGGAGTGAAACCGTAAACAATTTGCTTTTGTAACGCGAAATAATTTCCCCCATAAAGCGGATAGCGTTATTCCGAAGTTTACGATAACAGCCGAGCGCGCTTTTAAAGTAATCGGCTTAAACTCGGGCGTTACTACGCCATACTGCACTTCTTTCTTAGGCCAATATACACTAGGATACCATGACGACGCAGTGTTTTAGCCACTTAAGAAATCATAGATTTTCAAATTACCCCACAAGGATTATAACCCGGGACATCACACTTATACCTAAACACCACTGTGCCAGTGAGGTCATCAAAATTAAAATTTAACCACGTGATTTTTGTACTATTATGTACTTTCAATACTTCAAACATTAATTAAGGATAATATATTTTCTACTAGCGGACGCCCGCGACTTCGTTCGCGTGGCATAAGTTTTTTAATTCCCTTAGGCATTCCTTAATTTTCCGGGAAGAACCCATTAAAAAAAACACCGTTGATCCGTTGCTCTTTTGCGGCGTGATTGAAGGACTATATAACGTCCTTTGGGATAGAATTTATAAAAACTGTGAATTATGTATTTCATAATTTAAACCGGTGGCCCAAATATCCAAGTTTCACGGCTATTTAACTTGAAAAACGCCGGCCTTTTTCACCAACTTACAACACGTTTTATTTATTACCTAAAGCCAAAATACCGAGTTTCGTTGATAGAACTTGAGAAATATCTTGAGAAATGAAAGACTTTCATATAAACTTTCATCCCCTATTTTACCCCTTCGGGGGTAGAATTTTCAAAAACTGTGAAACACGTATTTCTTTATTTTTTACCGATAACTCATATACTAAGTTTCATGGATATAACTTGAGAAATGACGGACTTTCATACAAACTTTCAACCCCTATTTCACCCCCTTAGGGGTGGAATTTTGAAAAATCCTTCCTTAGTGATTCCCTAGTAGCCTATGTCACTCTCCAGGTCCTCAACTATACCCATGCCAAAAACCACGTCAATCCGTTGCTCTGTTGCGGCGTGATTGAAGGACAAACCAACAAACCAACAAACCAACAAACAAAGTGACTTTCGCATTTATAATATTAGTATGATAAGTCAGTCAGTCAGTCAGGACTTTGAATTTTATATATATAGAAGATTTATGACTTCAAACTTGTCCGTTATTAAGGACACCTCAAACGCAGACGACCTCCCTGGCGCAGAGTTTAGCGCTGTTGTTTTAATATAGGGGTCCGGTGAGGGGAGGTTCATAGGGTCAATTTGAGAATTTATAATTTCTTAATTTTCTCTGGTCTGGCCTGGTGGGAGGCTTCGGCCGTGGCTAGTTACCACCCTGCCGGCAAAAACGTGCCGCCAAACGATTTAGCGTTTTGGTACGATGCCGGGTAGAAACCGATAAGGAGCTTATGGGTTTTTTAAACCTGCCATACCACTACCATCTTAGACTGCTGCATCACTTACCATCAGATAAGATCCCAAATAGCTCTTTATATATTACATACGTGTTTGCGCCACCACCGCGTGATCCCAGCCGCCGCCGCCACCAAATTAGTTGCACAACCAAGCGGACACCAGGTGAGGTAGGGAGGGCCATAGATCTGTATACATTTAGTTGGTAACGTGACTGGTTGCGTCGCCACTGGTGTCCTAGTGAGATAACACCCTTGCTCCTTTCTTACTTGGAAACGTCAGAGCGTTTCAGCGGCGATGCGTGAACAGCATGCTTTAATATTGACTCTGTGGAAAACTTCTTTCTTTATAGAAATACTAGCTATTGCCCGCAGCTTCGCTCACGTTGAGTCCGATTCTCATACTCGTACTTACAAACCCTTATAATACCCCTAACGGGTTAAATTTTCAAAAATCCTTTCTTAGCGGATGCCTACGTCATTGAAGCTAACAGTATGCCAAAATTCAGGTTGATCCGTCAGGTGGTTTGAGCTGTGCGTTGATAGATCAGTCAGTCAGTCGGTCACCTTACCATTTTTTGTATTTAGACTAGATGACGCCCACAACTTCGTCCGCGTGAATGTAGGTTTAAATATAAATAGAAGGCTATTTTAGGCCCCGAGATGCCATAGGGTAGCTGTACCCATCAAAATCGGTTGAGCAGATGGACCGAACTCACGGTCAAAATTCCATGACGCCAAATGACTTATAGGCTGAGGGTAATTATGGTGGGCACGGAATTTCCATTGTTTAGCATGGCGCCAAAATTTAGATTACCGACTTACCCTCACAATAAAAAAATTGATTTATATCACGACTTAAGGCTTATTGTCAATAGCCAGCATTAGAATAGTTTTCGGTGCTTTTAGAGGCATCAATGAACTAAACTTGATAGTTGTTTTTAAATTGCAAGATAGTCTTGCGCTTGACGACAATCATAGTGCAAAGGTCAATCATAGTACAAAGTACAATTAATGAGGTCTAGGTTGGAATTATTTTAATTATTATTTTATTAATTAAATTATTATTGTTACATAATTACATTAATTAGTTTCTGCCCGTTACCCCTACAGAATAGGACATTATTCTATTCGATCGATTTAAATTATTCTTCAATTGTTTTTAGAGTAGTTTTAATGCAATGTTATATTAACATTCTGATGTCATTACCGCGGGACCACCAACGTTCGAATGTTTTGAATTTAGAACGCGATTAAAAACATGCTAATCTCCAATGGCGGCTTCCCGCCTTGATTTGCAAACAGTGAGATGCGGTGACGATTGTATGTTGATTGTTACATAAGTCACCTTGCTATCTGTTAATACGGACTAAATACGCGATTTGAGTCATTATTACAAAGGGATAGGATTTATTTCTGTGTGCATTGTTACTTGTATTTTTTTTTAATTTAATCAGCCTACATGTAATGGTTGAATGACATTGTGACTTCGAATTATCTGGCCTCCCTTCTCAGCGAATTCTCAGAATATTTTTTAATAATGTTATTTTATAAAAAAATTAAAAATATTACATCTTGGAACCCTTTTCAATATATACTTTTTTGTAATATGCCTTGATATCATGCAAAATAACAAATCAAACTTATTCGATTTTTATCGAATAAGTTTTCGATTAATTAACAAAAGTCTTGTCATAAAATATCACTTCATAAATAGTGCAACGCGGTATTATAAGCTTCTTACAAGCTTTTATTTAAACTTGATATGTTTGTAGATTTTTTTAGGTCAAAAATCTTCCAACTGAATTTTAAATCAGTTATCCCCAACCGAGAGAGCTGAAATTTTGCAGGGTCATGATCATCATGGTCAAATACGTGACGTCATTCTTAATCCAGTATGGCGGACTCCCAAAAATGGCCTTTGGTCTTTGACTCCCAAAGTTGTGTACCTTGCCGGCTAATCTCAGTAGAAGTTTTTTCTGAACCGGTGGTAGAGTCAAATCATTACATAACTTATGAGACACCTGTATGTCCTTTCTTACTATCTTACTAATATTATAAATGCTTTACTAATATTATAAATTTAAGTATGTCATAATATATTTTTCGTACCACTTGCTCAAAAAAGTGACATTCTATGCCACAAAAAGCGAACATAACAATAGTCATTTTTAATCTGTTTAAAAACAGGGAAAGAAAATTGTACTGAATTTCATTCATCCTCTAGGGGGAGAATGTGATTTAAATTTGGAATACCTACTTACTGAAATTTATACTGAATTACACCATTGAGTTTGTATATAAAGCATTAAACATCTTTTTGAAAAAGGAATACGCATTTATGCAGTTATGATTATTAAATAAAATTACGAAAACCGACGAGGCCGTATGGGCTTGATATTGGCCGTATGCCTTTGCTTCTCCGACAAAAAAATATTAGTCTAGGAATTTGACGCGTTTTTGTTTTCTTCAAATACATAAACGTTAAGTTTATTTTATTTTTTTATAAATAAGTTAATGTTCTAAAAATACGTTACGATGTTAAATCAAAGCTACAGTGACAGTGAATTGTCGGATTCCATCAGTGCAAATGCTGCCGCAATTATAAATAATTTGCTTCCAACAAAATCCAAGGAAAATTATTTAAAAACTTATAACTCTCTCTATCAATAATTGGACCATTGTTTCGAATGTTAACTTTTACTTTTGATTGTCATTATTTTTAATAAATGCTTAGCTCATTTTATTATTGTGTTAATTTTTTCGCAAATGGTACGAAAAGTAGAGTATTTTCCTCGGTGATAAAGCTGTCTTAGTCTTGGGTGAACTTAAATCCCTCGCTACACTCAGGACTCGTCTTAAATCCCTCGCTTCGCTCGTGATTTAAGTTTTTAACACCCTCGCTACGCTCGGGAGTAAACCTTGAGTCCTTCGTTACGCTCGCGATTTAAATCGTCACCCGCGACAGAAGACACTGCTTTATCCCCTTGGTTAATAATCTACTAATAATAGCTTGGACTTTAAAATAATTGATGTCAAGAAAAAAATGTCAAATTATTAAATAAATGAAAAGTCAAATTATTATTGATTTAAGTATTATAGATTATAGTCTGGAATAGCACATAAGCTACTTTTTAACCCGGAAAATTAAAGAGTTCCCGCGGGAACCACTAAACCTCGATAAACGCGTACGAAGTTGCGGGCATCAGCTAGTAGGAAATAAATAAATAGAGTATTGATAGAGTATTGAGATTGGACTTGGATTACCTATGTTAGATAGATGTAATTTTTGCGGTTTTCCCTTTAATTGCGTGCCTAGATCGGTTTGTCTTGCCGCGGAAGTGTGAGCGTTCATTCCGCGCAGTTGACTGCGGTGGCGTATTTTTTTCGCACATTTAATTCGCGGTTTCGTACGCTGTCAGGGTTACCATATCTTAGGATCTGTCCTGAAATCTCAGCACAAATCCTAAGATATTGTACATGATTTTGGGGCTATTGAATCAAGAATCCGACCGCAACCGTATTGATAGGATTGCGGCCGGATTTCGGAAATCTGAGGATTTTAAAGTTTTCCCATAGAATAAACTTTCCCAAAACATTATTCAGATTTTTTGTTACAATCAAACATAATCTTCTTTAGGTAATTTCACTAATCAACGTACCTAACTAGCATATTATATTAATGGCGATTTTCTGTATTCCATTAGTTAGCCCTTGACTTCTGCAATCTCAACTAGCGGTAAGTGATGCAGTATTTATGTAAGTAGCTGGTTAACCTGTATAAAGCAGTCAATCACAGGACTTCTCTATGAAAATATTTTTTTTTCTGGACTTTTCAATTTTTCTTCTGGTAACCCTATACGCGGTGGCAATTTATGAACCGCGGCGCGCCGACGTGATACATGACTGTGATGGGCGCTATGCTTTACGGCCTTTTAATTTTTATCACAACCTTATATGCGCGTCAAGATTTACATACTTACTTCATTATTATAATATTATCTTTGTACATGATAATGTGCTGATTTTAAATAGGTAAAGATTTTTTGATTCCACTACAAGTTAACAATTTCACTAAGTGGTTAGTGCCGTTTAAGATGGTAGCGGGCTAACCTGTTAGGGGTATGCCATTTTCTACACGGCATCGTACCAGAACGCTAAATCGCTTGGTGGTGGTATTTGCTGCTAGGGTGGTAACTATCACGGCCGAAACCTCCTACCAGACCAGACCAGAGAAAATCCAGTAATTATAAATTCCTAAACTGACCCTGCCGGGGATCGAACCCGACCCACAGCGCTCACCACTGCGCCAAGAGGTCTTAAATCAGTAGATTATTTTAATTATTATTAAATTAATACTTTAGAGATTTTTAAATCTTCATTGACCTATGTGCTTCGTCTTAATCTATACACAGTAGTAGTTTTACATCCATCAACAAAGAAATACAGAATATGAATTTTTACGTGTTCTTTTACCGCAATATGCATGTAGCTTTGTCTCTCAGAGAGAAAGATCTTTTTATGCCTCTAGTCTCGATTTCCGCGTGCTATTCAAAAACCGGTAGCCGCATGAGACAAAAGAAAAACGTTCTTTCCCATTTCCATCTAGCAATTGTTTACCAGGCTCGCATAAAAACACAGGTGTACCCGCCGTCATTTGCATACATAATCGCTGAGACAATGACACTAGGCCTACCACACGCTTATGCTGCTCTGGTAGCCATTGTGATAAATGTTAATGCATTTGGAAAAACTTAACTTGCTTGTTCTTATTTTAAAAATGAGCGGTAGCACGTTTGTTTTGTAAGATCTCTTTTGTTTTGAACTAATCGACAGAATTTAATTTTTTTTTAATTCTTAAAGTTATATGATTAAATAGTTACAATTGGATAATATTCGACGACTATTCAGTCAAATCAGCAACTTTTTTCAAACGTCACAACGCGTGCTTAGTATGGGATTGTATGAAAAATTTAACAGCGACGTATCAAAGTTCGACGCACTTTTTACTTTAATCGATACTCGATAGTTTAAAATCGTTATTCAGCATAAAACTAACAGGGGACGTAGATATTACGACTTTTGGGAGAACCTCTATTTAATAATCACTAAAAAAATAATTTATTTGATTAGTTTTCAAATACCCAATTGTGGAACAGTGAGCATTTAAATATGTCTCAAATGATTATACTTATACTTAAACCTACATAATAGTTACGAATATTATTTTGGTCTTTATTTTTAATTTTAAGTTACAGGTTGGATATTGTGTTAGCACCTGCCATGCAACTGACTTACCCTCAGGCTAACGGCGTTCCATAATCCTGTCTATCTTAATGTTCAATAAAAAATAAACACAGAACGTTAAGAAATTAAAAATAACCTAACTAGTACATAAAAATATCCCGGAGCGGAACAAATCAGCCCGCCCCATTTGTAAATGGATCGATTACAGTTTTGAATTATGTTATAACCCATCTCATTAACATGTAAATTAGTTGGCCACAACAATAACATCTAAACCAACCAACCAGCCAACCAGGAACGCAACAAAAAGCCTTTTAAAAGATGAAAATGAATACGAGAGGAGAAAACGGGCTATTTTAATTAAACGGTCCGCCTCGGGCGACCGCAACGGCGTAGCTTGGTACCAGGCGAGCAGGACTGTTTAGAATTATTCTAACTCCGCTGATTTCTAATATCTCTACGCTACGCCTTGTTAATTAGTACGAACGTATAGGAGTTGTTTCACTGATATGTTTTTTAGGGTTCCGTACCAAAATGGTAAAATGGAACCCTTATAGTGCGACTTTCTCCGTCTGTCTGTCCGTCTGTCCGTCTGTCCGTCTGTCCGTCCGTCACACTCGATTATTTCAGTAACTTCCGAAGCTATCGACATGAAATTTGGAATAGTTGTGTATATTAGTGACCCAAAGACACTGGAATTAAAAAAAATTGGAACTTATTTTTGTTCTTATTTAAAAAGGGGGGAAAATCTGAGGGTTGAAATTTAAAAGTGAGATAACTGTACTGTGTGGGGTATCATATGAAAGGGTTTACTTTGTACATTCTAAAACAGATTTTTAATTATTTTTAGTTATGATAGTTTTTGATTTATCGGGGAAAATGTCTAAAAAAATACCGTTCCCCCCCCCTTATCTCCGGAGTTTACCAATCGAAAAATTTGAAATAATTATGGTCAATAGGAATTTACGTATACTTTACAGGAAAACTATAGCCAATGCTCTAACTAGCATAGTTTTTTTGATATTAACAATAAACCTCTACAAACAAAGTTAGTCTTGCGGTTCATTAACAAAGGTAATTATTTATTAATAATGGTACGGAACCCTTCGTGCGCGAGTCCGACTCGCACTTGCCCGGTTTTTTAATAATAATGATAACTTGGAACCGGGCGACCCGGACTATGAATGTGGCTTAGAATAATTGTTTAACATCGCATATATTTTAATATATTTCTGCTATTCCTGCCATTATTTTAATCGCATGAACTTGGTGCCAGGCGAAAAGTACTAAGGAAACAGGAATTAAAATTATTAGGCATGCATGCATCGCTAGATTATTATTTTGTCCATGAAATAAGATCTAATAGTTTATTCTCCTCATACTCAATTTTATATATCAATAGTCAATACCTATTATGTATTATTTTATTTTCCTAGTGCGAACCAGGCGAACATGAAGCGATTATTTGCAATTATTGTTACTCCGCTATTAACTATGTAATAATAGTTGATTATTAACCAAGGGGATAAAGCAGTGTCTTCTGTCGCGGGGACGATTTAAGTTCACCCAAGACTAAGACAGCTTTATCACCGAGGAAAATACTCTACTTTTCGTACCATTGGCGAAAAAATTAACACAATAATAATATGAGATAAGCATTTATTAAAAATAATGACAATTAAAAGTAAAAGTTAACATTCGAAGCATTGGTCCAATTATTGATAGAGAGAGTTACATTTTTGTTTGGTAGGTACATTTATTGTTGATGAGTTGATTTGAGTATTTTTCTGTTCTTGCGTCTGAGGAACTGTTTAGAACATTAACTTATTTACAAAAATAAATTAAAAGTAACTTAACGTTTATGTATTTGAAGAAAACAAAAACGCAGCAAATTCCTAGACTAATATTTTTTGTCGGAAAAGCAAAGGCATCAAGCTCATACGGCCAGGTCGTCGGTTTTCGTAATTTTATTTAATAATCATAACTGCTGTAACTGCATAATAAATGCGTATTCCTTTTTCAAAAAGATGTTTAATGCTTTACATACAAACTCAATGATGTAAACACAGAGATGTAGTTCAGTATAAATTTCGGTAAGTATTCCAAATTTAAATCACATTCTCCCCCTAGAGGATGAATGAAATTCAGTACAATTTTCTTTCCCTGTTTTTAACAGATTAAAAATGACTATTGTTAGGTATGTTCGCTTTTTGTGGCATAGAATGTCACTTTTTTGAGCAAGTGGTAGGAAAAGTAACTTTTTTTCTAAATTTCCGTGCACACTAACACGGTCCGCAAACTCATAGAATAATTAAAGCTGCGATTAAAATCTGACAGTCAGTAATACATCACATTAGTGCTATCTATAATTGCGCTCCATTGCACATAATGTTAATTATATGACTAATATCATAAAAGAAACCGACGCGGCGCCAGTAATGCTATAGTAACTTTTTTTGCTCTATGTTAATTGGTCGTGTTTTCTTAATCTTTTTAAATAAAAGATGATAATAATCTGTCTGTGTAAAGTAGGTCGTCTTACCTAAAATACGTCTCTCCAATTACTACACAAACCTATAACATTAAGATCTATCAAATAAATATTATAAATGCGAAAGTTTGGATGGATGGATGTATGGATGGATTTATGGATGGACGTTTGTTACTCAATCACGCCCGAACGGTTTAACGGATCTGGGTGACATTTGACACAGAGATAGATTATAGTCTGGAATTGTTATAGGCTAGTTTTTATTCCGGAAATTTAAAAAGTTCTCGCGGGAACCGAAATACCTCAACTACGCGGACGAAGTCGCAGGTCTTAGCTTGTATGGAATAAAACCTGAACCAGTTCTATACAGTGAAGCATGCGATGCTTCACAGTATAAAAATGGCTATACCATTGAAATGTAAATGTGGTAATACCACAGACATATATGTCCAAATCTGTGTCACAGGGCCCTAAAACCTGCCAGTAATGTCTATTATTGAAAGGATCGTCCGAAATCGTCGAATCACTCGAACAATACCACTCCAATATCGCTGGCGCACCAGTGGGCTTACTACCATCCCTAAAGCAATATTAATATAAACTTGACATGTCATTATGTGTTTTTTTGTGGACTAGTGCTTGGCTGCAATCAGACTAAAGTAGTAAAGTAGTGTTGCAGACTAAGGTGGAGCGCGCTTGCCTAGAAGACGCCTATACGTAGACATACAATCTTGATTTGAAGATACCACTATTATAAGCGGATGGATAAACGGAAACCGGAAGGGCGTTCTATCATACTTAATATTATAAATGCGAAAGTGTGTTTGTTGGTTAATTGGTTTGTTGGTTTGTCCTTCAATCACGACGCACCGGAGCAACGGATCGACGTGATTTTTGCATGGATATAGTTGAGGACCTGGAGAATGACATAGGATAATTTTTATTCCGGAAGCGGGAATCAAAAAAACTTAAACCACGCGGACAAAGTCGCCGGCATCAGCTAGTATCTATATATTTTTATGTACCTTGACATCCCTAAAGTAAGGATTACAGTTCTGAAACAAGAGCATCAACAAGATTAAAATAATACTGCTCTAAGCGACGCTAGTAACAGAACCCATATTTCTCCTTGCGATATTTTCGAATAAGGAAAACTCCTCGGCCCGTTATATATCATTTCCGTTCAGATTTAACCTCGAAACAAGACCGGAATCTCCATAGAAATTGTCTGGGGCAAATATCACTGGTTCGGTTTTACCATACGAATTGCCGGACCTAAATAACGCTACCCCCTTATTATCATATATTTGGTGGGAGCCGTGCCATGCAGTGATGCGTACCTACGTAAACTATCCACCTCGACTCGGAAAGATGCCTTTCGCTCACGGAACCGACAAAGAATTTGCGGATTCTCTTAGGAAATTATCTTTACTCTAGCTAATGCCCGCGACTAAGTCTGCGTGGATTGAAGTTTTTTGGTTCCCACGGGAACTCCTTAGTTTTCCGGGATAAAAAGTAGCCTATGTGTTATATTACAGACTATATAATCTATATCTGTGCCAAATTTCATCCAGATCAGTTCAGACGTTCTGGCGTGAAAGAGTAACAAACATCCATACATACATCCATACTTACAAACTTTCGCGTTTATAATATTAAGTCAGATCTTCCATACATACTCCCATACATACATATTTGACGACCTCCCTGGCGCAGTGTTGAGTGCTGTTGTTTTAACGTGCGGAGGTCCCGGATTCGATCCCCGGCAGGGTCAATTTGGGAATTTATAATTTCTGAATTTTTCCTGGACTGGCCTGGTGGAAGGCTTCGGCCTTGATTAGTTACCAACCTACCGGCAAAGACGTGCCGCCAAGCGATTTAGCGTTTCGGTACGATGCTTGTAGGCACACTACACAGTATAATATATAGGTACCGACTGCACTAGGTGCAGAAATCAACCCCCAAGAATTTTTCAGTAATTCCACCCGAGGGAAGCAGGAGCGACTCGACTAGTTAATAGGCTTTCATCAATACTAATATTCTAAATGCGAAAGTTTGGATGGATGGATGTTTGTTACTCAGTCATGCCAAAACGGCTGAATGGATCTGAATGAAATTTGGCATAGGGATAGATTATAGTCTGGAATAGCACATAGGCTACTTTTTATCCCGGAAAATTAAAGAGTTCCCGCGGGAACCAAAAAACCTCAAATGGATGTTTGTTACTCAATCACGCCAGAACGGCTGAACGGATCTGGATGAAATTTGGCACAGAGATAGATTTTAGTCTGGAATAGCACATAGGCTTTTTTCCCGGAAAATTGAAGAGTTCCCGCGGGAATCAAACAAATGTATCTGTTCAACTGATTTTGATAAAATTTGGTACAGGGATAGGTTGTATCCCGGGGAAGGACGAAGGCTACTTTTTATCCCGGAAAATTAAGGAGTTCCCGCGGGAACCAAAAAACCTCAAACCACGCGGACGAAGTCGCGGGCATTCGCTAGTTAATTATAATATCTTCGAATGAATTCATATTATTATGATAGAACTTCACTTTGTAAGTTCGTTTAATCACTAATAGTCTGGAATACCACATGGGCTACTTTTTAGCGCGGAAAATTAAAAAGTTCCCGCGAGGAACCAAAAAACCTATTGATGTTTTTTGGTTCCTCGCGGACGAAGGCGCGGGCATAAGCTACTAGTCCATATACATAGTCGCTAGTACATATGTACTGATAAAGTAACCACTCCCCGAGGGTCGGGGCCGAAAAACCGCAATGCTATCCCTAAATTCATTATGCGAAAACATCCCTGGAATTCACAATATTGGAATCCTTCGCTGGTTCGCCAGCCCCAAGATATTGTAACTTAAGGTGAATTCGTGAAGGTCCTACACTACATACTTAGCTGTTACTTTACATAGTTGTTATGTACAGCGAATTCCTCGGAAAAATATTAGAAAATAAATTACATACAATTTTAGGGTTCCGTGCCTCAAGAGGAAAAAAGGTACCTACCCTTACCGCTATACGGTGGCGTCCAATTCATAGAGGCATAAAAGCACTGCATACCAAAATGGAAATACGTCAATGCTATCCTAGCTTCAAAACCTGTGCACGCTACCTGTACCAATAGAAAGAAAAAGAAAGAAAAAACATTTATTTTCCAGTTTTGCCACACATTTGCTTACCTCAAGGGTATGCTACCCCGGCGCCTCCATCATCACCACCATCAGAAATGAGCTAAACTGCTTAGGTGACAGAAGCGCCGGGATAACAGGAGTCATGTGTGGCATAACCCGAAAAAAGGCTCCAGCTCAGCAAAATGCTGCATGATTTGAATATGCACAAGAGCAATATAAAAACCATACAGCGCTGATTTTCAGCCGGGACCTTGTTGCAGGTGACGCCACGAACCCATAATAAAAATAAAAACTACTACTAAATCACTTAAATACAGCTCAATTACAGTCTATTGCACTTATAATAACATATATTATATTATTGAAATTATTGAAATACATATAAATTTTAAAAGAATATACGAAAATAAAATAAATAATAGTTAAGTACATTATAATACTCTTATACTTTCTGTTAAATAGTCTTTATAATAAATAATAACAAAGATAAATAATTATGGTTAATTGAAATTAAAATAAACGTTTTATTAAACCTATATAATGAGAATCATAACATTATAGAAATGAAAACTCCGCCACCAGGTCCTGAAATTCAACCTGTTTATCTAAAAGGATTTTTTTTAAATTAACTTTAAATGTAGAAATATTTTTTTGTGTTCTTATTGGAGGGGGTATATTGTTCCAGCATTTCGTGGCGGAGTACGTAAATGAACCTCTAAAAGCAGCGGTGCGATGAAATGGAATCCGAAGTCGATTGCGACAGCTTCTGAGGCGATCGGATTCCTCATCGCCCACCCAATTAAGCTTATTTAGAAGGTACAAAGGCTTACCAAATTATAATAGGATCACTTCGTGTCCGTCTGTCTGTCTGTCAACCATCTTTTTCTTGGAAAAGCGTGGCCTAAACAGTTTAAAATGAAATTAATTAGGTCTACGGTCCCTTGGAGCTGTAAAAGAATCAAGCTTCTAAGTCAACGAAATTAAAAGATACTGCTGTTTATACCGCATATTTTACAATCGCCAATAAATCAAATCATAGGATACTTCTAAATTTGGTATAGAAAAGGGTTTATTTCACGTCCTGTAGACGGATAATAGGTTACTTTTCATCCCGAAAAATCAAAGAATTCCCACGAAAATGATATATTTTAGAAACATAACTCTCGCAGATGGATCATAATATAATATCATAAGTTTCATACTAATATTATAAATGCGAAAGTGTGTTTGTTTGTTGGTTTGCCCTTCAATCACACCACAACGGAGCAAGATCTGGAGAGTGACATAGGCTACTTTTTATTCCGGAAAATTAAGGAGTTCTCGCAGGAATCATAAAAAACTAACTATGCGGATGAAGCCGCGGGCATCAGCTAGTTTCATAATATTTTAAAACATAAAGGTATACCAAATATTAAAATCATTTTAAGTGGCAGTTCGTTGCGTTACGTTGGCAAATCGAAGTAGCTGTGAGTATTCGCCTTAAGACCACGCGAACTAACACATATAAGTCGTTCGCCCCACAACTCCTTCCAAGCGTTTGGAATCTTTGGAGACTGAACTGAGTTTTCGAATAAATAGAATCTGATATATTTATTTCAGTTAGGTACTTACCTATTTTATTTGAGTGAAAATAACTTTGCTCCAAGTTCTGTTTTAGCTTCGATATGTGGAATTAAGATTACTTTGTTTCTCAGAAGTTTATCACTGCCTTTATTTGCGACAATGTTTGTTTGTGAACCGATTTCCAAAAAGGAGGAGGTTCTCAATTCGCCGCGTATCTTTTTTTTAATGGTATGTTCACCGATATTACCGTGGCTTCAGATTAGTTTGTTTTTTGCTTTGTCGCAAAAGAGCAACGGATTGAGGTGAATTTTTGCATGGAAATACTTAAAGACCTGGAGAGTGACCTAGGTTATTTCTTATCCTGGAAAATCGAAGAGATTCTTAAGGATTTTTAAAAACCAAAATCCTGATGGACATCGATATATAATATGTAGGTACTAGATGGGCCCTTTCATAGAAAAAGGTCGGGCGATCGACTTTGAGAGCGGTTTAATCTTCCTATTTAATATTTTTATCCATTACGCAATCATTTAATTTCCGCGGCAAACTGTATGATATATTTTTTTTTACTAACTGGCCTTACGGCGTCTATGGTTATGACCGAGTCATACGTTTTCAAGCTTTCAATCAAGATGTTGCAAGCAAGTCCCGCTTTTCAGACTAGATGGCGTTGATGGCGTTGCTAAAAATACGCCCACATTCTTTGTTTGACAGGGTCCGTCTATGTAAATAGAGGTCGTTGCTCACGGATGAAGTCACGGACGTCTACATGTAATTGAAAAAGGATATAGAAAATGGGTCGAATTTTTCTTTAAACAAAATGAATCTCTTCATAATTCTATGATACGAGTGTGTGCGCGACTTTATAGTTAAAATCATAAAGAAAAATTATGCGAGTGTTAAATTCTTTAAAAATGTTTAGAAACCTTTTGTTTACACATTCTAAAACCAGGCAACAATTCTTTTCCCGGCATCATTATTAGACACTTAAGTATGAAATCACAGCGTTCGATATTCGAAATTCCCTTCAAAATTTATTTATCCTGCGTAAATTTATATTCATTAATAATAATGAAAACATATCGTAAAACAATTTGCCGGGTAATCCGGCAAGGATTTACTGCCGGTTATATCGGGGAATCGGCGTTAAATCATAAAAAGCGGTTAACGCGTGCATTAGCCGGGCCCGGCAACCGTTTAATAACTATTATTAAAACTCCTCAACCAAAATTCCTCGATAAAAACAACAGCTCACCGAATTAGCTGCTTAACTTTTTATGTTGTCCTGGTAATTCTGATAGGATGATTTCAGAGAGTAATATGGAACTCAATTGATATGAATTTGGAAAAATCTGAAATTTCGAATAACAAACAAATAAGTTTCGAATAAAATCTGGAATAAGCTAAATAAAAAAATAAGTAATTTAAGCATCAGGACTCGGATATTATTTACTTTTAATTTAATAATAAGCTCCGCAAATTATAAAACGTAAAAATTGGGCGGCTTATAAAATATTGAGAAATAGTTATTTGACAAGAGTGAAAAGTTGTTTTTTAACCGCGTGCTCAATGCGCTCGTGATTCAAAAATTAGAATCCTAAGCGTCATCGAGGGAATCAAAAGAGCAAGAGGTGAAAAATTTTTTCACTCGAGTGCAACACGTAACTTTTCATCCCACCTCAGCGAGGAAATGACATGACGTGAAAGAAAATGGTGCGCGCAAAGCTAATCAAAAAAGTACACCAAGAAGGTTACGAGTGTGAGTTTTTAACAAATTAAAAAAGGTTGTATGGAATTTCGGCACCATAGAGGTAGAAGTAAATAGGTTTTAATGATGTTTTGAATTCACAAACTTCATAGACGAGTGATATTTACTAACGTGCACACGATGTTCTAAATTAAATTTACTTTATCCTCAAGAGGATAATAACGGCTTTTGCATTCAGATATCGAAGATTAAAAATACTCTTTCCGAGATGGTGGGATGAAAAGGTTTTTTACTGTAAAAAACAGTTAATGTAGACCGTCTTCATACTAATTAAACTACGTATTGTATTTAAACTAAGTACGTAGTAACACTTGTTTTTAAAATATAATTATATTTATTTGCATGTCGTCAGTTTATCCGATAATTACACAAGTATTCCGTTTTAAGTGTATAATGGCACTTACAGCAGCAAAAACTAGGTTTATAATTATTTAATGGAGCGTTATCTTTATATTATTGGTGTCCATTAATTTGACAGCTTTTTACGACTACAGGTTTGTCGCCCGCAAGCGGACGGTCATAAACGCATTAAGATTAAAAATAGTTAAGTAATTTTATTTAATTGAGAATAGAATACTTAAATAAATTATTTAGAAACTCAAGCCGTCTTACACAAGACACCTAGAATTACGAGTACATCAAATATTATAAATATGCGAAAGTTTGGATGTATGTTTGTTACTCAATCACGCGGCACGCCAGAACGGCTAAACGGATATCGATGAAATTTGGCACAGGGATAGACTTTAGACTACTTTTTATTCCGGAAAATTAAAGAGTTCCCGCGGAACCAAAAAATCTCAATCCATGCGGACGAAGTCGCGATCATCAGCTAGTTTTTGATAAGTTTATTTCGATGTTAACATGAAAGACCTGTAGACTGAAGGTGTAGGATTTAGCTTACAGTTCCACTAACTTATCTGACCCGGTGACAACCTTGCTGAGTGGTGCATATAAATATTTTAAAAAAAAGACGTGTGGACTGCCGCGGTAAAGCTATTGCATAGCATTTTTTATCAACTTTTTTGATTCCCCTTGGACACCCGGACTATTGAAAACATAATTCTTTAAAATTAGTTCGCCTTTATATTTTCAACAACTTGAAGTCAACAACAAGTCATAGCAACCAAAGTGTTAGGTTTTTTTTTGTCACGGAACTTCTGGATTCGGTCTCCCGCTCAAGGCCTGCGATAGAAGCTATGCAATAGCTTAAAAACCACAGGGGTAGTATAGCCTATTAAAAATTTTGGCCACCAGGCCAGATAATATGTTGGTGGGACTATAATTATTAAACACATTTAACGTCCTTGTGCAAACTATAACCCTTAAATATCATGGGTTACCTACTAGAAGCATAAGTATACCTATTTCCTGTAAGATTTCCTATTAGGGCCGATTGAACCAGTTTCGAATAACGTTTTTAAATCTAGGATAAATTTAAATCTTTGACAGGATTCGTATACAGCATCTGTCAAAACTGTTTTACATAAAACGCAACTAGCCATTTTGGGTTAAAAACAATTTATTACACACAAGAAGGTCGTCACGGCTCATCGCCCATAAACTTCCCATTATTCGGCCATACAGGCAAATCCGTATGCGAAGTCTAGTAGCGAAATAAAAACGCCATTCGGCGTACATTTAACGCGCAATTCAATCGTAAAGAGCGCATCACTTGGCCTCAGCCACCAGGCGAACATGTGTCGTAAAGAGACCTCTTCGGCTAACAATTTCCTGATGGTCTGTAAATAGTAAGTTTATTGTCTTTTTATGAGGTACTCGGACCGTAAAAAGGAAATAAAAGAGCACCGCCGATGGTGATAATAAAAAAAATATTTTTCGACTCATCTTAGTGATTATCTCCCTCGGTTTTACGAGCGAGCGGTAAGAGAGACAGGGACGGGAACGTTTTACAGCGTGTCGTACCGATGTGACCCTTTTGCGTCGATGGGGTAAAGGTCGTAAAATGGCAGCATAAGGATAATGTTCTGGGTTTCCTATACTGCGCTTCATTCATGATTTCGTTTTAGTACAGCGCCAGTATACATGTAAATCGGATTGCTTTGACGGCATCGATGCTCGTATCCGAACGTTTTCCCCCCATTATTCGATGTATTACATTCCCTAATAGAATTATTTGGCTCCGTTTTTATTTGGCTTTAAACAAGCCATTCTATTTACCCCGTTCGTATCGGAAAAATTTACGTTACGATACGTCGAATTACTTATACAAAAATGTGCTCGTACTCTTAAGTCACTTCGAATGAGATCGAATCTCTCATAACTTATAACAGAAGACGTCTGATAACATTTTTAGGCTCTCAATTTCTGGATTTTGAAGATGTCAATCGACTAACGATGAAGCGGGCAACAATTTCTGGATTTTGAAGATGTCAATCGACTAACGATGAAGCGGGCAAAGTATGTTATCACGGTAACTTGAAGGACCTATTTCAAGCCATTTCTCATATTACAAACATGAAAAATCTGATTTGAATAAGGTTTTCTCCAAATCAACAAAAAATATATGAAATGCCTTTCCGGCATCCGTTGTTCCTTCCACTTTTTATATACTTACCTTCACAACAAGAGTGAACAGATATATTCTAGGGAAGCGCGCTCTACATGAAGTTGCATCATCCTTTGAAAGCACCGACACATATTGTACCTACGGTACCGTAGGTACAATATATGTCGGTGTTTGAAAGCCAATAAATTAAAAAAATAATGAGGTGTTCCGACGACTCCACGAAGATATTCATCAGATCTTGACCTAATTTAAATGTGATCAACCAGAGAACCTGAACCTTTCAAATTAAAAATAATTCTTGAAATCAGTTTAGATTTGATTTGAATTATGGACCTATATCGCAAAAAAAATAGGCTTGGAATTGAGAAACTCCTATTTTTTTTTATTAACCGACTTCCAAAAAAGGAGGAGGTTCTCAATTCGGCGCGTATCTTTTTTTTTTTCGGTTTAATACTATACCAAGAGCCGTGTCGGTAAATTCGCGTTCCGCAATTCAAATTTGGAAGGCGAGGATAACGGTTCCATTAATTGCTTCGAGGGATGCGCCTCGCCCGCGCTAAGTCCCGCCACTCCATTTGTTCGGCTCGGCTGACCTCGCATCCTAATTCTTAAGGGCCATCACTAGACCTTTATGCGTTAATAAAGTTGCGATATAAAAAGAATGGACGCGTCCGAGGGTGAAGGAAGGGTAACTGTAAGGGTAAGTGCACATTATGGCGGGCCGCACCCGGTTGGGTCACAAAGCAAAAATCCGTTTTTATCGCGCCTACAACACTAGACTAGAGTGAACGGGCAATACGGCCCGATCACTGCAATCCACCTGCAGTAACAAGTGCAATTTAGTAATGCACGTTTTTTTCCACGATTCAATGTTCAGATAAATATTATTTTAATTTTCTTGGTTACTGAGAATAAAGTCATTCGTTAAAAACCCCAAAATGCTATTTTTTGGTCTTACCTTGAAAGTAGGTTGGGAGAAAAGGCGATAGTATTTGTCGAAAACCTTTCTTTTAGCTTCGTCTTTAAATAATAAGCTTTTAGTCTGGGCTATCCATAATTATAATTCAGTATCATCGCTGCTGGCAGTTCTTAAAAATCGATTTGCTGTGCTCCACTATAATGTATTCAAATTCAAATACCTATTTTTTATTCAAATAGACTTTTTACAAGTGCTTATGAATAGTCAAATGAATCTACCATGTATGTAAGGCAACCTACGAATTGCGCTGCAATATGGCTCGCACTACCCCGCTGGGGCCCGCCTTAGTACGCCCTTAACTTAAGGGTACGTCTTAAGTGCGCGTTTAGGAGATGTAGCGGGCGTGCGAATTTGTCAACCCGCACTGCGGCGATTCAATTGCTCGATGATTAAATAAAGACAAGAGCTCTTTTAGAGGAAATTCTCGTTTTACAGCTTTTGTGAGGCGATTTGTGACGGAGACTTGGATTGTCTAGCTCTCAGGGGCCATACTGCCAACGCTTAGAGAACAATACTTAAGCAATATTACTCTAAATGACAGACGCCTTGACGTGCTTAAATTAAGGATTTTAATTCTAAAACACGGAAGTCCGCAATAATAAAACAAAAATATGGCTTTTAGCGTTGGCTGTATAGGTCCAGGTGAAGTCCAGGGTTGTTGATTGTTAAAAAGTCGAGGTAATTTTTAAATAATTATTATAATCAACACCGCGAGAAAACATGCATGTAATTTACGCTAAACTATGACTAGTATATAATAAATAAAAAGTGTGTAGAAAAATAAGTGGACATTGTAGTACACTAATGACGCCATCAAGACGAATATCTTAGTGTTAAATTTTTATATAAATTAAAATATTATGCAAAAAACCGGAAGATGCTATCTTTAAATCTAAATCTTTCTCTTAACTTGCGGAGTAACAAAAAAGACATACATTAAGATAAGAGATTAAATTTTGTAACTATTAGAAGCCGTTATGTAAACACACAAGTGTAAAATAGCGTAAGTAAAATTTGAAATGGCTCATGTTAATTAAAAACCGGCCAAGTGCGAGTCGGACTCGCGCACCGAGGGTTCCGTACTCAAGAAGTAGGTATAATTATCTTTGTTAATGAACCGCAAAACTAACTTTGTTTGTAGAGGTTTACTGTTAATATCAAAAAATTACGTTTGTTGTATGGGAGCCCCCCTTTAATATTTACTTTATTGATATTTAATTATTTATTTTGGTAAAGGTAATATACAAGTTAATATTCTGTGAAAATTTGAACCGTCTACCTGTTACCGTTTTTAATATTGAGCAAAAAAATACGAAAAAAACACGTTTATTGTATGGGGACCCCCCTTAATATATATATATTTTAATTTTTAGTATTTGTTGTTATAGCGGCAACGGAAATACATCATTTGTGAAAATTTCAGCTTTCTAGCTATCACGGTCTATGAGATACAGCCTGGAGACAGACAGACAGACAGACAGACAGACAGACAGACAGACAGACAGCGGAGTCTTAGTAATAGGGTCCCGTTTTTACCCTTTGGGTACGGAACCCTAAAAACCAACCGGTTTCGAATGGCTAAATTATCGTTACAATCTTGTTTGAGCTCGGTACCAAGGACCACGATATTTTTTTCTCACAAACAGGTTAATTTAACTCATTCATAGTTTCGTACATCGTCGGTCATTGATACTTTGACATTTGTCGGTATCTTTTAAAGTCCTAGTGTAATTAATTTGAGCAATGGCGTTGATACATATATTTTAGACACGCAGACAGATTAAATAACTATCAACTTCTTTCAACCAAGGAGGTCTTCACGCCCCCCTGGCGCAGTGTTGAGCGCCTTTGACTTTACGTGCAGAGGTCCTGGGTCCGACCCCCGGCAGGGTCAATTTGAGAATTTATAATTTCTGAATTTCCCCTGGTCTGGCCTGGTGGGAGGCTTCGGCTTGGCTAGTTACCACCTTACCGGCAAAGACGATGCGAATTTATAATTTCTGAATATCTCCTGGTCTGGCCTGGTTGGTGGCTTCGGCTTGGCTAGTTACCACCTTACCGGCAAAGACGTGCTGCCAAGCGATTTAGCGTTCTGATACGATGCCGTGTAGAATCCGATTGGGGGTATGGGTTTAATATAGAAGCCATGCCCCTAACAGGTTAGCCCGCTACCATCTTAAACTGCATCATTACTTTATGTTACCCTTTCATAAACTCTGCTAAGTAAAGATATTTTGAAGAAAAAAAAATAGGTCAATATAAAATTGTCAGTCATGTTTCGGATAGTTCACTATTTAGCCGTGCGATTGTTGCTGTAGGTTAAGAAACTACCTGTTAAATAAATTATATCTGAAGAATGAAGCGACGAAGTATAATTAGTGATTAAACGAGCTCTAATGTCTCATAATAATTTACCTCAATAATGATTAATGCAAATGAAACACTTGAGTTTTACGTGAGCACAGATATAAAAGAAACCCTCAAACAGTCAAGACACTCTAATCGCGATAGCCCATAATTTGGCCCCAAACAAAGAGAGGTGCCGTAAAGGAAGCGTGAGTGTTTTATGGCTCGTTCGGGCTTTATTTAACGCGCGCTCATAGTGATTTTATACATCGGCGTCTCGACGTCTGACGGGCCTTTAAGACCCTATAGCGGGTATCAGATGGGAAGGGCGGATGTTAGGGTTATTTTCTCAAGATTGCATGTGTTTTCCCCTGTATGACACGTTTATGTTTATGGAGAATTGGTTATTTGCATGCAATGGAGGATTTTCGTGAACGGGAATAAGTAAAATTGGTATTTGTAGGTTGTAATTTCGTTACAAACATTTACATAACTGTACGTCGAAAATATTCTGTAAAAGCAAAAACTGACCTAATAATAAAATATCAACGCATTGATTGAACTCCTGGCTTAATGAAAGTTGAAACTTCACATGATGGCTTTCTTTATAAAGTTCTATTAAGTAGACTTCTAGAAAAAAAGGGATTTCAGAAGAATAAGCTTCAGAATTCAGAAGTTGCAAAAAGCTGGTCACCCAGATAAAAAACATCGTCTCTTAGGCACTTGCACTATGTCATAATATGTTGAAAATAGTTTATGTAAAAAATGCGATATAAACGAGTCACTAATAACATTTTTATTGATGCATCTTTAGTATAGTAACACAAAAAAGGCAGAAATAAACATAAATATTAAAATATTCAGTAAAGTCTTGTCTTGTATGTGCTGAAAAGATATTTTATGTAAAATAAAAATGACTAAATAACAACATTTTACGATTTTTCTAATCCTATGTTAATAGCATTTTTATTGGTACACCTATGTACAGTGACACAAAAATAAATCGACATAAAAATATTATAATCACGCGCACCAATAAAATAATTTTTATGACAGGTCGTAAAACTCAAAAAGTAACGACAAAAAGTGTCCCAAACCGCATTCCCGCGCTCATTGTAATCGGCGCTAAATCGAATAAAATATTACTCTTGAGAAAATCGAGTTATCTGTACTATTAAATACATTTATTGCGTTTCTTTTATAACATATCGACCACCACCACCGCCACTACAGCCCATTAACGTCTCACTCCTGGGGTAGTACTGAGAATTTCTAATCAGAATTAGAGTAGAAAAACCCAATACTTAATTATGGCCCGACCCGGGACCAAGTCAGCCGCAGTCGAATATGCTAACCACTAGACCAACTAGCCAGTTATAACGTATCAAACAATTATTTTTTCCTTACCTGAAGAATACACAGAATACTTACCAGAAGTCCATTATTGCACTTTGAAATTGATTGACGTGTCCTTGGTTATTTCCAAATGTTCCAGTCTGATTTTTTACCAAAATAACGGACCAAACGACAAAAAAGAACATCTCGAAGTTGGTTTAAAAATTAGTGCAACGAAATAGTCTCCTAAAATCAAGTTTTAAAAAAGAGAGACGGATAAAAAGTAACGCAAAAAGTGCCCCAAACCGCATACCAAACTCGACAACACTTACGCATTGTAATCGGCGCCAAATCGAATAAAGTGACACTCGAGAAAACCGAGTTATGTTATTTAGGCCCCTGGCACTAGTCGGTAATCGAATCGGAGACCGCCACTTGGATACACTCAAGCGGAGTGTTACTTTGTTAGCCGATTCCAGCTTATGTCCCCCTGGTGACGCCGGATTATGCAAAAACCCCATCTTGACGACTATATGCCGCGTTCGAGGGTACTTCGAAAAGATTATAAGTGTCATCTAATTTAATAACAATGTCTCGAGTAAAAATGTGCGAATAAATGATTAAGAAGCATTACTGTGTCGGTTGATTTTTTTTAAATTTTGAAGTTGGGACACTGAAAATGAAAAATGAAAGATTAAAATTTAATGATTTATTTTACGTAGGAAAACTTGTGCCACTTATGATAAGTCGCAAGAATCTACCACCGGTTCGGAAAAATATTCTACTGAGAAGAGCCGGCAAGAAACTCAGCAGTTGCTCTTTTCATATTATATCTAACTAAACTTATATAAAATTCAACCAAACAAAATATAAAACCTAGATAGTAAGTATAAGATTATTCTCCTGCTTATAAAGTCAGATTCTCCGTGGCCTCTTATTTAATGTAAATACATAAAAAATCTAACTCATGAAATTGTCGAAGCAAATCAGTCTCGGAGTAACGACTTGACGTGCTGACAATCAATAATTAATAGGCTAGTATTCATAGGAATGATATAGATCACTAACCGATTTAAGATTATAAAATGGGAGATGACTATAATTACATGATTTGGTGAAAAAAATCTAACACAAAATGCAAATGTTTTTAATTGATTGTTTTTTTAAATGTCAAACTCTCATCCGATTTTTAATTAAGGGAATTACACTGATAGTTAAATATCGATTAAACTTAATTGGACTAATAAGTTAATAACCAATGACTGTATGGTGGCATATTAGTTTAAAAAGGTTTAAAAAAGTTTAGATCGAGACATAAATAAAACAACAAGTCGTAAAAACATCATTATGCATTATGCATGTCATTGTAAGATAGCCCTTAAAAAATACACAATGTGTACCTATACGTCACCTATGATTTAACTAATCCAATCCCGTGTTTTAACTCGATCGTTTTTAAGTAATAAATTAATAATTAGTAATACTGATTCTGTTAATTTTTTTTTCATGATCATACTCACATTATAAATGCTAAATTTGAATTTTGTGACCTTTTTACTGTCTTTATACTAAACCGATTAGGTACATCGAAATTTAAATGGGTATTTTTAGAGCAAATTATTATTAGTTTCAATATGGAGAAAAAATGATTTAAAAGGTTAATTAATGGATATATGTTCCAAGATTTTACCTATGCAGAGATTTTTTTTAAATTGTGTTTTGAGATTTAAAAAGTAGCCTCTGTCACTCTCCAGGTCCTCAATGCAAAAAATCACGTCCATCCGATCCTCCGTTGACGTGATTGAAAGACAAACCAACAAAAAACACACTTTCGCATTTATAATATTACTATGATACGTATTACGTAGTCATATTTTATGGCCTACAAAAAAAAAGCACCTAATTGTATGAGCATTTATTAAGCTTTTCAACAGACCGACAATTGTCATTTTAACTATAGATATTCACACCGTCACAGCTCACAAGTAACACCTTGTTAAATCAATTCCTACTCCATTCGTATTCTGATGCCGGGACACTATTCTATTTGAATATTTTGACGTGCCTGAGGAATACCAATGCACAAACAGTTTAGCAAAATTTTATATTATGGGTTCTAACTTCTATAGTTTGTTTAGGGGTCCTTGGGATAATGGATAAAAAGGAGTCGGAATAATCAAGTTTGATTTAGCTTTACTCTGAGAAATGATAGTGAAATTTCAAAAAAATGACACAACATAATTGAAAAATATTATATGGATTTTCAATCACATTCACATAATTTTAAAAAAAAACCTTAGTGCTTTTACAGTACCAAAATCAAAATGGAGACGTCTACCTAGCAATAGTGATGACAAATGAGAAAATATGTTAAAAATAATTTTCAGTACCTACGTAATTACGGATTGGTAGGATTACGGATAGTTATGGACAGTGTGGGAATTAATAATTTAAGTTAAGAATTAAAACAAGTCTAGTTCTACATTATAGTCTCCATTGTGTATGAAGTCTGCCAGTTCGTACTTGGTCTGCGTGGCCAACCCTATTCTCATTCTGAGAGGAGACTAATAATTATTGTGCTTAGTAGTGAGCTGGCAATGAGTTGAAATGATCATGATGAAACTCTAAAAAATGTATCCTCAAAAAATCTAGCACCTTTTTTCTCTCATTTTTTTAATTAAACAATTACAGAAGCGAATAGCTTTATGTCGCCACTCTAACGCGTCGCTGTCACTTTGACAGGGCCTTTATAGGATTGTGTTTCAACTTTCCCTGTACGTGCGTCAGTCAAAATTAATTAAGAGTCAGCCCGTAACGTGGGACACTGATTTTGGCATCGTCTCCGTTCGAAAAACTTTCCAGTATTGGAAATAGATGTGTAACAAATGGTATCTTGGTAGGGTTGTCATCTGCTAGTTTTATTCATTTATTGGTATCGTAAATCGCTGCAGTTCCTTACTATGACAGATAAAAATAAGGGCTTATAGGGCACCTTTAGCACTATTTTCCTTATTTTTAAGCAAATCCGTAATTTATCATCATCATCGTCGTCAGCTGTTGACTTCCACTGTTGGACGAAAACCTTACCTGAGTGCCACCATACACAGTCCTCAGCTTTTCCCATCCATCCATCCGCTACCCTCTCTAAATCATAGTTCTATCTCGCTGGAGGGTACCTACCACTAAGTACTTTTACGCCGTCGCCATTTCAGGAAGTTTCAGCTTCAACAGCCATTGCCCTTACGACAAGGATTACCTGAATTTTTGATTTCTCACAGAAGATTGAATAGGGAACGTAACATTGTTTTCCATCAAACTCTGTATCGTGTCAGAGTGTCAAAATTATAATTTTACAAGACACTATTGTTATTTAGATTGTGATAATGGCAAATTGTATAAAATCAATAACCTTTATGAGGTAATCAGTAGAGTTGACAACCCTATCAAACAGCTAACGAATGTCGTGTGAAAACGTCATCCGCCTTAATTAATGTTCTCATACCAAAGTGTAACCTTCCAGACAAAGTTCGTAAGAGATGTAAATTCTTTGTGTTTCTCTCTCACTTGAAACACTTCTAAAAATCCGTTTGACGTTCTCTCATGTCATTATTAATGACATGTCAACACTAGTTTGATTATAATTTATTTATTTCTTGATTTTTTTTTAGGTTTTTTGAATCGCTTATTAATACTAGCTCTAATATTAATAATGCAGTCACTTTCGACTGTCAGTTAACTTTTCATGGACCATTCATTGGTCCGATTTTAATGAAATTCTGCAGTTTGCAGCTTGGAGAGGGATATGTTAACCTTGTTCATGAGATTTTTAAAAAAGTATGCTCGTGGACGACGCGACGTCTTGGAAATGATTTAAGTACTCACCAATTTGTGTATTTCCCAAAATATTTTTTGACTAACTGATGCCTGCGGGTTCGTCCGCATGGAATAAGTATTTATAACTCCTTAATTTTCCAAAACGACAAGTAGCATTATACTCTCTCTCCGTTCCTCAATTATGCCTAAAATCACGTCGATCCGTTGCTCTGTTGCGGCTTTATATTTAAGGACTCACCAACAAACAAACACACTTTCGCATTTAATTAGTATGATATTATGCTCTACTTGTTAATTATTTTCGAAAAAGTTTTTATTGCGCCGCTACAGAAATTCGTTCGTGAGAAAAACCAACAAGCACGATTTGTTTACTTAAATAGGTAGGCAGCCCTAACAATTTTTTCCAAAAAAAAAGTCCGGAAACGATAACTTCTCGACTAATCTATTTCTAAACAAATACATCACTATTTGCCTACAAGGGTGCACAAGAGATCGCTTGTTCTCGACTCCTCGGCTCTCGAGTCGATGGTATTTGTTTAAAACCACTCAAAAAGTCAATGGCGTTAAACAAATACGTGACTATAGTAATCTGTAGTGAGTAGTGACGATACTTGACAGCGTAAACAATCGGGTCGGTATTCGATTATAGTGTCGCATCACTATTGCTTGGCTGTCATCGAGAGACGTTACAAAAATAATGGTTTGCTTGAATCTGTGAAATAGGTACATTAATCATTTCAACCCACTGATGACTCGCTGTGCCACTTCTCAGTTTTTATTTTTTATTTTGTTTATTTATCTGTAATCAACAGCTTTTTACATATAATTTACAGTTTTGTCATAATACTAAAATAAGGCCAAAAAATAGTATTATTCCAAGTAGCTCTGCGGAAATCATCCGGAAAGGACCATCTTAGGCAAGATGGTCGCAGGTTCGAATCCTACAGAATAAGTTCGCGCATTCATATTTTTTTTCAATATTATTATTTTTAAGTGTTAGGTAGTTACACCTACCTAGTACACATATACTTTTTTATTAAATTTTCAATTTTTAAAGTGAAACGAAATGGACTGATCCCGTACATAGATTTTTCTATTCGTTTTTGAATTTATAAAGTGATTAGTGAACTAAGATGGACGGAGTTCATACCTACTTATAAACTGTTTTCTATAAATTAGCTCAAAAATGTGTCTAGGAGTGAAAATGGACTGGTAACACCATTACTTGTTAAGGAAATAATATAATTATTTTTTTAATTTACAATAGCGAAACTAACTGTTCTGTTTTATGAAGAAGCAGATCAATTTGTGGAAGTCCATAATTTCATTGAATTCTCGTTTTGTGTTAGCTATGTTCCTACGGGGTATCCAGCGATACCACAAGGTTATTTTTCTAATGCTTGTATGTTTACATTGTGGACACACATCTACTAAACTACCCCAAACGTCATGTTTCCTCAATGGCTCTGTACCTATGTGTAAAATGGCAAGATGTTTGTTTGTGCGAGACGTGGCGCCACTACTATCTATAGCCAATATTTTGAGATGGAAACCGCGATGGCCGTATGATCTACCCACTTGCGCAGACTAATGAAATATGGTAGACTGAGCCCTCGTGAGCAAATAACTTTCATAGAACTGTGGCCCTATCACGGTAAAATGATTGCTACAGTGTAACGATCAACGTCGTTTAGGTAACACTGTTTCGGCCAAAATAATTTCGGCAAAAAATACCGTGAATTAAGCCAATTAAAACATTGACATAATAATAATTGACGCAGGTTTTAAAATTTAGAGCTCCTGATGCCGATTATGTACTTTGTAATAAATGGTGGAAGGCATATTAACGTCCTCTATGGTCCAGTTGAATGTAAAAGCGTAGGAAATCACAACTTTCTGAATTAGTTATGGTCTGACCAAGTTGGAAGTATTGATAGTAGATTGATACCACACACCAGCAATGTCATACTTACTATCCAGGTTTATTTTTGTGGCAGGCCGGTAAAAGGTTGGTTTAGCATCAAAATATCGGCTTCTCTGGACGCGATACATATCTCTGGATCTCTGGATGCGATAGTAAATGTACTAGCAGGTTCTCCGTCTACTTTTATTCTTTGATCTGTGTTTTAAATAGGGAAACTGCACATAGGTACCGCATACAAAAATATGCCTTGTCTTGTGATTAAGAAAGTTTATCTTCGAATGAAGATTTTTTTCACATTTTTTTATATTTCGAGAGTGAAGGTGCGTATCTCGGTGGGTATTATCATGCTCTTCACAAACACTGACCGTAGATTAGATAAGGCCGGATGTTGCTGAGATCAGACGGTTCTTGGTTTACTTAGAGTGTGATAAACTTGGCTCTTTCCATTCGGGTTGTGGTTTAAATTGGGAGCGAGGTCGTGGGTATGGCTTTCGTATTTGATAAAAGTATTGCGACGAATCTATGATAAGAATAAAAGAAAAAAAGTAAAGAAATAAAAGCATTAAGAAGGAAAATATTAATTTGTTTATTAATATTTTCTATTAATTTGTTTGCTTTGAGTAGAAATTACTTGAGACAAAAGTTTTAAGACATTCCAAATCAACAAAGGTTGCGCTTGCCCGTTAAATTACGGTATAACTTCTAGTGCATTGACAGCTAAACTACCAGGGTATCATATTACGTCAGCAGTAGCTAATAAATATTGACTCTCTTTTTCTGATCGTTCTCTAATTGCTAACATGTTCTATTAGGAGTCCAGAACTCCAGGCTCCAGTTCTCTGGTTTTTTCGAAGACCACACTGAGCAAATCATCAGATTGATAGGATTGGTAACCAATTTGATAGATGGTTTCCCACTCTAATATTTTTGAGTTCCACATGCAAAATACAGGTAAAATCGTAGCACGAAGAATTCCAAAAGTCGTTAAATTCGAATTGCCATTGAAACTTGGTATAGTATATTTCATTACTAGTGTGGAAAGGCTGTCATTGCAAAGAGTTCCGATAAATGTCTACCCGAGCCGAGGCGCAGCCGAAGGCGAGGGTTGACAGTCGGAACAAGTTGCAATGGCGGTTCCGCACGTGTACTGAACGACTATTTTTAATACAGTTGCGAAAAAATGAAGCAATTTAATTAAATAATAAAAACACAATAAACTCAACTAACTTAACATCTATCTACTATATAAAAATAAGTCGGGTTTTCCTTCCTGACGCTATAACTCCAGAACGCACGAACCGATTTCCACGGTTTTGCATTCGTTGGAAAGGTCTCGGGCTCCGTGAGGTTTATAGCAAAGAAAATTCAGGAAAAATTTCAACAGAAAAGCGGGAAAATCTTTTTAGCGGGAAAGCCAAATGGTGGCGAAACGGAGTTCGCTGGGTTTGCTAGTATCTTATAAAAGTTATAATTCACATATACATTGAAATTGGTACAGTTTTTTATACTAACTGGGGAAGTTTTAGGTTGCATATTTACTGTTTGAGACAAACTATTATTAATTTAGTATGATTGTTCATGTATATTTGTCATACAATGGCGTTTGCTAGTTGATGGAGTTGGATCTGATGAATTATCATTATCAACGAAGGTAGATGGACGAACGTTCTCTGCAACATGTGAAGGAGACGGACTGGACCTTAAATTAATGGAGTGTGTGATCTTTTTCCCAGTTTCTAGTTTGTTGTTTAATGAATCACCTATATAGCTTTCTGCAACTTTGTCTGATTTCCAACCTCCTAGTCGCTTTAAGGACGTCAAATTGGCTCCTGAATCTGCCAATAATGTAGCAGAGGTCCTCCTGAAGCTGTGCCCAGTATAATACTCAGCATCCGGCAGACCAAGAAACGTAGCTATTTCTTTTGGCATATTACCAAATTTATTTATCCCGATTGTTTGAGCTGTACACTTCCCTTTTTGGTAATTTTGAAAAAAACGGTCGGTTTTTCCTTTTTGGGACCGCTGATTCATATATTTTTGCACTATTCTAAGAAAATCTCCTTCAACAACAAAGCTTCTCGGTATCTTATTTTTTGTGTTCGGAATCTTGATTAGTAGCATTTCTCCATGGGCTTCAATATCTTTTAAAGTAATATTGGCTAACTCCTCTCTGCGGCAAGCTCCAACAACGCCAAAAATCAGAGCAACCTACAAAAAAAGGAATTTGATTAATATTTTTTTAAAAATTGTATTGACTGTATTTTGCGGTTTCGTAAACTGAATACTAAAGAAAAATATAAGTACTTATTAATAAATTACCTTTGTGCATAGACTTATTATATTACTAGCGTACCTTTGTGGCTAAATAACGATCATCGGGAGCTTCGTTCAAAAACCTTTCCACTTCATTCGATGTTAATATTTTCGACTTTTTACTTGTAAAACCGTCTGATTGTCGTTTTAAGAAAGCATTTAATTTTGGGTATTCACTTATATCCACGTTGTTCCTTATTTTCAGCATACTTTTTATCATCGAAAACCTCGACCATAACGTAGAAGGTTTTAATTTTGCTGAGAGTTCGGAGAAGTATGCCAACATAACATTTTCTGAAAAACTATTTGCTTTTTTCTCTTCTCTCCACGCAATAAGTTCGTCGTATGTAGATACGTAGCGACTTTTTGACTTTTCCGGTAAAATGTTCTCCGAAGCATTTTGTGCAATTATACTGAGTTCCGGTGGTGTTAATTCAAAAAAACTAGGGTCGAAATTACTCATTTTGTGCAACAAACAACTAAACTCGCAAAGAAAATTTCTGGAAAATGGCGCCAACCGTAGAATATAAGCAGAGTTTTTTTTTTTCTTCACCCATTCTGGTAGGCAAAGGGAACTATGCCCATACAGCCAAGTCTTCAGTAGAATTTTTTTATTGATATGAAATGAAAATGAAATTTAATGAGATGAAATGAAATGAAACCTAACCAAACTCATTCAATCAAATCATTAAATCTGATATTGAAACAAATTAGTAGCTTCTTTTTAGAAATATACGTATTTGCATGAATCATAAAAACTTCTATGAATTTTTTTAGTAAAAACTTCATGGTTGGTTTTTATTTTGACAGTTGGGAAAGAGAACGCACGAGTTCGGGAAAGGTAAAAAAAAAGCACGAGTATGTAATAGCCCACATCCCGAACGCTATACGTCCCTGCAATAAGCCACTTTTTGTGCAACTGTATTAAAAAAATAGTTACTGGTAAAGACCCTTCAACAGTTTCAAAGGTTGCCCATTACAAACACGTTCTAGTACATTATCAGCACAACTACCAGGCTGCCATAAGTCAGCAGCAGCTAATAAAGACGCTTGCACCTCGCATGTACGCTAAAACGCTGGGCGGAGAGAACCCCGCCCCGGCGGCTTTTAGCACGGCTTCACTACGTTCCGTTTTACGATCAACATTGTATTGTTGCGTTCCAAATTAGTTTTGTAGACAATCGCGTGTCTTACTGCGAAACGAATCGAGGAAGGTATTTTACCTATCGCAAAAAGTTAATTTATTATTTGGCATCATCAAACTTATAATGGCTTGGTTTTGATTAAACTTTTGAACTAATCAAAAATATGTACTTTTATTAAAAATAACTGTAAGGTAGAATTGAGAACGTAGAAAGGAGCGTTACATAATCTCAGCAGTTCTGAACTGATATTTTCTTTAAGAAAATAATATAAATCATTGTATTTTTTTTAATAAATTGCACAAACAGTTAACAGATACAAAAGTTGTAATATCATCCAAACTGAATGGATCATTTTTCTTTACACATAATACTTGCCTTAACAATGATTCACTTTACGAATCCAGGCAAAGCTATATGACTCAATTTAGCAACGAATCGACATGATTTGATGATTCAATATTACCTAGAATTAAGCTAGAAAGTAGAAACAACTTAAACACCGGAGAGTGACATAGGCTGCTTTGATTTCAGAAACATGGATTTTTTAATGATGGAGTAACGTATTCCATAATAAACAAACACTTTAAAAAAATAAGTGACTTTGGAAAGGGAATTTAGGACGAAGTTGCAGAAAAAAAATTGGATTGCATTTGCAAGTGAAGTAGCCAGTATTCTTGAAAGAAAAACATTCACATGTTAAGGACCAAAATCCCGAAACAAATTGCCACAAGAGTCGGAGTTAATAGAAGAATAATGAAACAATTACCCGTATTGAAGTTCGCGTGAGATCCCGTGGGGTGCATCGGACCCCAAACGAAAAATAATTTTGATAGACACTTCGCGTGCGTTAACCAATTATTGCCTCGTAATTGGTATTTGGCACATTATCGGTGCATAGAGTAACTGTGGGAGGTTCTTTACACCTTGCCGTGTAATTTTAATCTCGTTTATTTACGATCAGGATGCAATTTTCGAAAGGATATTTCCGATATTTTTTTTTCTGTTGACATCTGGTAGTGTGTTAATACAGGTCTTTTTAGGGTTCCGTACCAAAATGGTAAAATGGAACCCTTATGGTGCGACTTTCTCCGTCTGTCTGTCCGTCTGTCCGTCTGTCCGTCCGTCACACTCGATTATTTCAGTAACTACCGAAGCTATCGACATGAAATTTGGAATAGTTGTGTATATTAGTGGCCCAAAGACACTGGAATTAAAAAAAATTGGAAATTATTTTTGTTCTTATTTAAAAAGGGGGGAAAATCTGAGGGTTGAAATTAAAAAGTGAGATAACTGTACTGTGTGGGGTATCATATGAAAGGGTTTACTTTGTACATTCTAAAACAGATTTTTAATTATTTTTAGTTATGATAGTTTTTGATTTATCGGGGAAAATGTCTAAAAAAATACCGTTCCCCCCCCCTTATCTCCGGAGTTTACGAATCGAAAAATTTGAAATAATTATGGTCAATAGGAATTTACGTATATTTTACAGGAAAACTATAGCCAATGCTCTAACTAGCATAGTTTTTTTGATATTAACAATAAACCTCTACAAACAAAGTTAGTCTTGCGGTTCATTAACAAAGGTAATTATTTATTAATAATGGTACGGAACCCTTCGTGCGCGAGTCCGACTCGCACTTGCCCGGTTTTTTTTTGTGTACCCGAAGATATCCGCGACTTATTTTTCGGATCGATTTATGTCTGTTATCCTGTAACTTTTTCATTTTTCCGGGATAAAAAGTACATAACCTGTGTTAAATGTTTATACGTAAATGCATAAAATCAGTTGATCTTTTGCTCTTATACTTAAATAAACGCACTTTTGTATTCAGTGATGATAATATGGATAGTGTTAGGTAATGCTAATCAATATTGTGACCTGCGATTGTGTGAGGAAATCGTAATGGTAAACGTTTGTCAAACGTATAATTCGACCTCCCTTCAAAATTTGATCTAAAATATCTGTAATTCAACTTGATTCAGCTGGTTCAAATGACTTCATAAAATTCTGAAAAAAATATATATGCTACTTTCGTTCATCGTCATCAATTTTGTGCAATTATTTTTTCAAAATATTATTTATTGAATTAAATACAAACCGTACCAAAAAGCGTTTTTTCACTAATAATGCCTTATAACTTTTACAGCTTTGCAGGTATTAAAACAAAATTGACATGAGTATAATGAGAAAATATTTGTCCTCAACTCTGTAGAAGCACTTTATTTAATTTCGATATCGCAACAAAGTTATGGTGTATTTAGTTGTTTTTGTGAAATTATAGTGCAATGCGTCCCTGTCGCACCCACATACTGTGTTCGCAAGAGTGAGGAGAGGAAATGCTCAAGGTCGTTGGCGTGGGTATGAGCCTTAAAGGAGTTCATAGATGGCTGCACCACAGTTTGCAAGAGCCGCCACGAACATGTATCTACATACCACGCTGTGTCACAGCGACACTACTCACACATTACTGTTACAGAGACCTAACAGCAGTTAAAATACACAACGAATTAAAACAAAACAACGGGTTAACGCCTAGACCACTAGTCTTGGCATCACTGTATCTACCCATTGATGGCCAGATCCCCACGAAGGAAGTCACGGATCTCATCAACCACTGTGAAGAACAAAAGACAGACTTGATAATCTCTGCCGACAGCAACGCACACCATACCTTGTGGGGTAGTGAAAAGAACAACACAAGAGGTGAGTCGCTAGTATCATTTCTACTAACAACTAACCTCAACATTGTAAACAAAGGCAAAGAACCGACGTTTGTATCCAGTAGGTATCAGACGATAATAGACCTTACTCTAGCCTCACATAACATAGTAGATCAAGTAAAAAATTGGCATGTGAGCAAGGAACCGTCGCTGTCGGATCACTGCAGAATATGCTTTGAACTCGATCTAACCAAGAAACCAGAAATACCTCGAAGAAATCCGAGGAAGACAAATAGGAAACAGTACAAATCACTCATAACAAGACACATAGGACAGAAGAACATATCCGAAATCCAACATGTGTCACAGATCGACAAGCAGGTAACAGACTTAACAGACAGTATAAGGTCATGCTACGAGATAGCATGCCCTTTGAAAGCACGTAAGACAAAACAAGAACCAAAACATAGCTGGTGGGGCCCGGACCTAGAAAAGAAAAGACAAAGGTTAAGGCACCTATTCAACAGAGCCAAAAACACCCGACAGGACTTGGATTGGGATAACTTCCAAGAAGCACAATCCCAATACAAGAAGCTAGTACGAAGTAAAGACGACAAATCATGGCAGGGATTCTGCAGTAACATAGAATCATACGACACGGCGACTAGAATCCGGAAAATATTAGCCGACGACAACAACCGCACACTAGGTACTTTGAAGAAAACTGATGGTAGTTATACCAAAGACGACAAAGAGGTCAGTGAAACTCTTATACAAACACATTTCCCCGGCAGCAAAATAGTGGACAACCCAGACTGGGCGGATGAGTCACAGAACACACCCTCAGAAGCTGACTGGGAAATAGCTTACAGAATAGTCACACATGAGAAGGTACGGTGGGCCATAGACACGTTCCACCCCTTCAAATCACCGGGAACAGATCAAATCTTCCCAGCCCTCCTGCAGTGGGGGGCTACGGAGATAACACCATGGCTTATACGAATTTTCCAAGCTTGTATAGCCTTTAAATACATACCAATCTCGTGGAGAGAAGTGAAAGTGGTATTCCTGCCCAAACCAGGCAAGAATGACTACACCGAACCAAAGGCCTTCAGACCTATCAGCCTAACATCCTTTCTGCTGAAAACGCTGGAAAGGCTTGGTGACCGTTTCCTTAGAGATGGAGCCCTAAGGACTATACCAATACACCGAAACCAACATGCCTACACTACCGGCAAGTCAACAGAGACGGCTCTCCACAACGTGGTAACGAAGATAGAGCACGACCTAGATAACAAACTATCAACACTAGGAGCTTTCATAGATATTGAAGGAGCCTTTGACAAAACCACCTTTAAGAGCATTGACAATGCACTACAACGATACGAAGTACCCAAAACTCTAAGGCAATGGATAGGAGCCCTACTCGAAAAAAGGGTCATCCAACTTGACATAAACGGTATAACAAAGGGCATAGTAGCCAAAGGGTGCCCACAAGGAGGAGTGTTATCTCCAATACTGTGGAACCTGGTCGTTGACAACTTGATAACAAAAATGAACAACAACGGATTCTACACCATAGGTTATGCAGATGACATAACGATTCTGATAGGTGGCAAACACGAAAACACACTCTGTGCAATAATGCAAGATGCACTGAGACTCATAGAGAAATGGTGCAAAGACAATGAACTAACAGTAAACCCAAAAAAGACCGAACTAGTACTGTTCACAAACAAAAGGAAACCAGATGTACCAAGAATGCCAACACTCTTCGGTACGAATTTAACACTATCAACAGAAGTTAAATATCTAGGGGTAACTCTAGATAACAAGCTCAACTGGAAGAAACACATAGACATGAAAATACAAAAAACAACAATAATCCTAAACCAATGCAAACGCATGATCGGGAAAACCTGGGGTCTAAAGCCAAAGATAATGCTTTGGCTGTATCTGACAGTGGTAAGAAGCTCATTAACATACGCGTCACTAGTATGGTGGCCCAGAACGCTTCAGACGACAACCCAACAAGAACTACAAAAGTTCCAAAGACAAGCATGCCTAGCGATTACTAGCTGCATGAGCACCACCCCAACAGATGCTTTAGAGGTAATACTGGGAATCCCCCCCCTACATCTTCACATAAAAGAAGAAGCTACCCTCGCAGCTCTAAGAATTAAAACTTATGGGCTGTGGAAAGATACAAACACAACACACACCCGGATACTGTCAGGTGAGAACATGAAATGTCCACTGTTAGGATGGATCTGCGACAAAACACAGAAGAAACACATAATCGAGAAAGATTATAAGATCAACATCTCAGATACCGAAATACACAGAACTACCAAAAACACGATAGACGTCTACACAGACGGATCAAAAACGAGCCAGGGAACCGGTGCAGGAGTGTACTGTCCCGAACTAAACATACATATTGCTCGCGCGCTCGGTAAGAATAACTCTGTTTTTCAAGCGGAGTGCGTCGGCATCACTGCGGCGGCCATGGCAGTGGCCGACAGACAGGTAACAAACTTTCATATTAACATTCAAAGTGATAGTCAGGCAGTCCTGCGGGCATTAGCCAAAAGTACAACCTCATCTAAGCTCGTATTGGATTGTCATAACGCACTACAAACACTAACAAAATCAAACCTGGTATCACTCGGCTGGGTTAAAGGTCACAGCGGAAACATAGGTAATGACGCAGCAGACGAACTAGCTCGACGAGCCTCAAACCTGAAGGTAATGGGACCTGAACCGATCGTTCCAATACCATTCAGTGAGTACAAGACTTGGCTAAAACAACAAACAGTAGGTACACATGCCGAACTTTGGGCAAACACCACCAACTGTAGACAAACAAAAGAGGCTATACCCAGCCCAAACCAACACCTAACTAAGAAATTATTGCAGTTAAACAGAGCTAAACTCAGGACGGCTGTAGGCATGATAACAGGACACTGTCCACTTAACAAACACCTATATGTTCTAGGTATAACTGACAGCCCTCTGTGCAGAGCTTGCACGGAGAGCGAGGAGACACCGAGACACGTGCTGCTCGAATGCAGTGCTGTAACCACTCAACGAGAAGCCTACATTGGCTCCCCAGCAACACTCCCGGAAGTCCTCGCCGACCTGGGCGGCCTGCTTGGATTCTGGAGTGAGCTCGGCTGGCTGGAGTGATCCAGCGGGGAGTCGCACCAGAGGTCTCACGCACAGCGGGCACCGGTGCTTAAGTGCGGAAAAGCCCAGAGATAGAATAGAATAGAATAGATGGCTGCACGTCAAAAAGCATGTATGGACTCCTAAAAAAGTTCAAGTAACACGTTTTGAGCTGTCAAATGATTAAATACTACGATTTTCTTAGATAATTGGGCCTCTGATTCTGGTTATTCATCAGACAAGCTGAAAGTACACATCGGTTTCAAAATTATTTGTCTTGAGATTTGAGATCAAAACTGGATAGCGCTACTTAACGCTTATCTATCTGCTGATAAGGTGATTTTACAAGAATACTACGCACTCACAATAAAGACGGCGTTTTAGATGACAACGAAAATAGACCGAGTTACATAAGAGATTTAATTTGTTTACTTGGTATAGGAGAATTTACAAATGGCACCCAAAATCGTTAAATTATCTACATGAAAAGTGTTGTTCACTTATGTATTAAAAATAACTATTTTTTCTTATATCTGGATTATTATAAATAATACGCGCCGAATTGAGAACCTCCTCCTTTTTTGGAAGTCGGTTAAAAAGATAACGTCATATTATTATCATGATGACCCGAAGGCTGAACTCATACACTCCTGTTTATGAGTTCAGCCTTAAAATGTCCTATGTTAACACTTCAATTTATTGATACCTTCGAAATGAACTATCAACTTTGATTATTTCCAATTATGATAGGTATAAAAAAAATAGAAAAACTCACTATTCAAATTAACTTTTACGCTACTTCAAATTGCTCTCCCTTCTAACAAAAACCAGAAAGAGCCCGGCGATTGTTCATTTTAAATATTGAACAATAATAATTTAAAATAATACCTTATTATAGTATTGCGGTAGCAGGTAAGAGTATTTCTTGAATCACTTTCGGTTTTCTTAAACCAAACGCACGTTATCAGCCCCCGTGTTAAATGTCAAACAGTTATGGTATTAAAACTGGCGTTTATCTTTACGACGCCTCACCGCCTGCCGTGTTGGCTAATCTCTTGATAATGCTGTGTCAACTACTATCCCATGAAACGGCTGAGAGTTGGGACATAGAATAAACATTGGGCTACTGTTGCCTGCTTACCGCTTACCATGCTTTAGGTAACCCTAGTGGAAAGTGGAACGACTTTAAACGGGAAAGACGTGCGTACGGAAACCATTTGTTTTTGGAAAGATATATCTACTTTTCGAATCGTTGATAGAATCACAAGTAAAACTTCGTCAATCTTTGAATCCTTAGTGATTCGAGTTTCGACAGATGTTGTATGAGAATTCTGTCATTTGAAAATTCCTAGGTCAAACATTATTCGGGATTGGTACAATCGGCACTAAATAGTTCAAAGGTCCTTGTTTTTAAGCACCGTTTTGACAACTGAAACACTTTTTCCGCTGCTGTAAGGGAAGCCTGGAGTTCCTATAATATTAAATGAACACAATTACATACCTTACATTACGTTCCTATATCTAAAAATTCTTATTGGATTCCAAATATATTTAGAAGTAGATCATCCTTACTCCTTACTTAATATTATAAATGGGAAAGTGAGTTTGTTTGTATGTTTGTTCCGCTTTCACGCCGTAACTACTGAACCGATTGCTTTGAAATTTTGCAGACGTAAAGTTAGAAGTCCGGATTAAATAATAGGGTACTTTTTATCCCGGAAAATTAAAGAGTTCCCGCGGGAACTAAAACTCCTCAATCCACGCGGACGAAGTCGCGGGTATCAGCTAGTTCATAATAACTTAAATTTTTCATGATCTTTTGGACTCACCTTTCTTTTTGGATGCTTCCTTTCTTCTATAACCGAAACGCCCTTTAACAAATGAATAATCATTAAGGTTATATTTATTGCAACCTAATACGTTCATTTTCGACACTAATTCTTGATCTTGTGATGGCACTAGGTTTGTCTTTTATTAGAAGTTCGATAATCCAGTCACTAATCATTGATTGAAAGACAAAATAGGAGTACTAAAACTGTATAACAGGCGAAGATTTATATACTGTTTGATCTACAGTCTAATTATCGCATTAGCCTCCCAACACTCATGATGGCCTGGTATTTCTGTTCCATGTCGCTGTACAAACAGACATGACAATTCGAAACAAAGAAACTATTTTAAGAGGTTGGACCTAAAATGTCAGGTTAAGAAATATGGTGTGTCAAAACAATTATACTTGTCGAACGGATGCTGTTGTTTTATTTGTTGGGAAATCTATCGGACATCTAAGAGGCAGACGGAATCTTTGCATCATTTGAGTTGTCTATTAGGAAGATGGATTGACATAGCTTTGTGTTCCACCTGCCCTGCCCCTAGCACTAAACTTCTGCCCCCCTGTTCTCTAACTCAGTGGCTATCTTTATTATATTTTTTATCCATTGAAGGTTTGCTATGAAAATGTTATTTTTATTTCATTAGAAAACCTTCAATGGCTATCAAATAAATATGTATTATAAATGCGAAAGTTTGGATGGATGGATGTATGGATGGACGTATGGATGGATGTATGGATGGATGTATGGATGGATGTATGGATGGATGTTTGTTACTCAATCACGCCGCAACGGCTGAATGGATCTGGATGAAATATGGCACAGAGATAGATTATAGTCTGGAATAGCACATAGGCTACTTTTTATCCCGGAAAATTAAGGAGTTCCCGTGGGAACCAAAAAATCTCAATCCACGCGGACGTAGTCGCGGGCATTAGCTAGTACGAGTATATTAATATGTCCAGTGGCTTTCATTTTTCGATAGCCACTGAGTTACAGAATAAGGCTGTAACATTGTGATCATAGTAACTTTTGAAGACCTCATTGGCACAGAGTAGTCTGTAAGTTTTTAAAAAGTTCAAGATCCCAGGTTCGATTCCCGGCAACTTGAAGAAGATGTCTTAAAGACGATGAAGATGTCTTATCAAGAATAGATAAAAAAAGAAAAAAAAAGAATAGATTGTTACATCGTTACTAGAGATTTTGGTTATCCTTAAAGAATATACCAGTATATTCAGAAGAAAAAGAATTACAAACAATTTGTAAACTAATGGAAGTGAAGTGTAGAGCTTTTAAATCTTTTTCTTGAGATGCAGTAGCTTTTTTACACGACGTGTCTTGCAATTAAATGAATAAGAACCTTGTATGTCCCGAGATAGAATTCATTATGGAATGTGTAGAAAATAACGAAATTTCTCTCCTAATAATAAAACTTTCTCCGAATCCATAAACAGTGGGAATATTTCTGTGAACCGATACACGTAACGTCCTATATCGGATTGATGAACGAAAATAAATCTATGCTATGCTACTAAGGAATGAGGTGGCCAATCGAATCCCAGCTGTGGTACTTTCCCTGATATCGAGGATTAAAAAAACCTGGGTAAAAGTTACGTTTCATTTCCTTTTCTCATACAAATTTATATTTTTCAAGTCACTTATTAGTAAGTCTTCTTTTGGGCGTAAATCAGGTACGCAAGGATTAAAATAAGGTAACCAATCTACCTATATAACAACAATATAATATATTATAAAACAAAATAAAAATTTTGCTGTTATAATTTTTTATATTTTTTTGTTAAACACGTCTGCAATGAAACAATCTTTTTTCGAATGTCTTTAGAATAACCTAATACATAGTAGGTACAATATCTTTGATTTTCTTCTACACAGACTTAAATTAGAAAGTTTACCAAAATAGCAAATTTTGCCTGAATCAGTTGAATAGATGGCCCGTGATAACTTATATGACAGACAGACGCTTTCCCATATTTTATGATCGTACTAATGGATTATTATCCTTTCCCGATTTGCGATCAGAAAACAGGGTCACTGTACAACGCACTGGCCCTAACAATGCGCGCGCGCAGGAAACAATGTCTATTTGTTATTAGAACGATATCAAAGGCTCGCGGCGGCCCTTCCCAGAAGCTTTGTCTTAACGTGTAAACCTGGTTCGTAAGTTGTAAGGCTGCCTTTCCACCAGAGATGTGCTACGTTGCTAAGCTACGGGTGTGTGTCAAACCCACCAATAGGAACCCGCCACCACCACCACTACAGCTCATTAACGTCCCACTGCTGGGCACAGGCCTCTATTCTCATAGGAGAGAGGAAATTAGAGCTTAGCGCTGCTCCAATGCGGGTTGGCGGGCTTTAACGACTTTTATCATGCTAGTGATAATAACTGGGACCGACGGCTTAACGTGCTCTCCGAGGCACGGGGGTGAAAAACCGCCAACTTCCTAACTCCGGGCTATAGTATTGAGAATTTCTAGTTAGAAACCCCCAATACTTACTATGTTGGCCAGATCCGGGTCTCGAATCTCGTCGACCGCAGTCGAACATGCTAACCACTAGATGACTAGACCAACGAGGCAGTCCATTAGGAGCATTTGATAGAAAATCATCTCCTTTTGTTGGGTTTGACACAAATGCGTGGCTTAGCATTTAGCAAGTAGCGACGTAGCATATCTCTGGTGGAAGCGCACCCTTATGCTTGTATTACTGTATCATCCGTGGAGATATTATGGGAATCGCCGGGGATTTCATTTAGCTTACAAAATGATTGGAATTTGAACTCTAAAGTACTTACATTTAAAATTTGCAAATACAAAGTCAAGCTAATTTTTGGCCTAGAGAACCCCTCAAGTTTTTCATCATGCTGCACTTGTAACATATTGATTATTATTGAACTTCCTATTCTCAAAATATTTTCATACAGCAGCTAGTAAGAGAGAGCTAGAGTGGGATTAGGTCAAAATAAGAAGTAATCTAACCAATTAAGGTACACTTTTTAAGCGTCAATAAAATATAAGACTTGATGATGAAAGACGAAAGTTAATTTAAACTAAAGCTGCGAGGGTTTCAAACGTACCCTGGTCTGAGAGAGTCCACATCAAATCAAACTTACGAAAAAAAAATGCGGTTTTTTTTTGTCATAGTTTAGGTTTCAACCTATATCTATTATCTTTTACTTTTTTACACTTAGGCCGCTTGCACAACACAGCCTTAACCTTTGCCTTAACAGCAGGGCGACCGCGTATCTTTTTCATCAATCATTGATACATCGCAATCACCTCTGATTGGTTAACACTCTTCCACTATTGGACCAAATCCATTGACGCAGCAAGAATACCATCAATTCAACCAATCGGAGGTGATTGCGATGTATCAATGATTGATGCAAAAGATACGCGGTCGCCCTGCTGAGTTAACGTTTGTCTAATTTAGGACGATAATTTTGACAGATGAGAGGTGTATAGCAATAGTGAAGGACAAGAGTGAGACAGACTGAAGCAGTACTATGCAAACGACATCTGCCAAAATTATCGAACTAAATAAGACAAACCATTGTTAAATTTTTACTGTCACACTTTGATAAGCTTATTCCAGGGTTGACATGAAAAGGACAGTTATGTATAAAAAACTGTACGTTAACTTAGGTACACACATTTAACGGCCTTAAGCAAATAGATCTTATTTAATATAACTAAGCGTTCTTAAATCGTGATTTAAAGTGGCAATTATTGAATTGATTTATCGTAGTATGTTAAAGTACCTACTTATTTTAAAGTAGTTTGACAAATATTTAACACCCCATACAATAGTCTTCATTCACTCTCTTTAACAGTTTAGGGTGCCACTTAACACTATAACCAAGTAGTTTGTGTAATCTATGTTTAACATCCAAGTGCGACTTGAAACTTGAATGTATGTGTCAACAGGCGATTTCCTACGATCAATGTATAATAACAACTGCAATTATATCTCTAAGAGCGTTTTCAGATTATCCGATACGATGTCGGTACCTTCATCTAAGATTTAAGATGTATGTAAACGTCGCCGCCGGCTCAGTCACGCACACACAGAAAATGTAGATGAACGTATAGCACAGCACACATACAAACATAATCGTCCAATGGTGCCGCCTACATATCAGTGTCGGATCCAATAATATCTTATATCGGAGCAGACAATCTGAAAAGTAGTTAGGTACACAATTCATAATTTTACTTGCCTTGATATCGTGTTGCCTCACGGCACCGATATCGGATCGGATAATCTGGAAACGCTCCAATACTCCATTATCAAATGTGAAGCGCGTTCCCGGGGCACGGGCGATATTAACCGGGATTACCGGATCTACCCGTATACCCGGATACGGGGATTTGCTCCGGGATCGGGACCAGAAATGATAAAAGATATGCGCCCGGATACGCCACGCTTCTGGGTACCGAAATGATAATGTGCCGCTTTTGACTCTTAGAAAGATTTGTAGGTGTAGATTAAGCAACTAGGTATTTCTTTTTATATTTTCGAAGACGCAGAAATATCTATCATTACTATGAAAGCCTCAAGAAAGGTTTAGTTACTTCTATGTTGCATAGAGTCCATGTGCGGATGCAGTCCTATATGTCTATGTTCTAGTGGAAAGAACAACTCAGAAGAATTACATTAGTGATCAAATATCACTAATGTTATTCTTCTGAGTTGTTATTTCCACACAGTCACTTACATTACAGTCAAGATTAATTATAGAATCTACCATACATATAACTCAAATTATTTTTTCTAGGCTTTAGAAATACCTAGTGCCTAATTTCTTGCGTGTCATTTGCGGAACAATTTGTATAATATAATATCTAAGTATTTTCAAAACTGTTTAAGTACCTTATTCACTTTAAGCTTGCCTAATTTTACTTTTGCTCGTAAAAGCTTGTTTTTAAGCTTTTCTAAATCACATGGTTAGGCATCCTGGTCTTTGCTAGCTTTTTTTCTATGAATCAGTGAAAATGGAGGAAAGAAAATCCCTGAAAATTTTCCAATAGCTACGAGGGCATCAGGGGAGCTGTAGAGGATTCCGCGGGCTAATGATTGCGCGACGCGCGGCTCAACAAATCCCGCCAATATGGAGGACGGGAAATACCTGGAAAATGGGAATGTTATTCCCACCCCTCACGTGGTGCGTTAAGAGAGAATATATGGCGTGTAACGAGAAAGAAAAATACAGGACGAGCGTCGCTTCCGAACCTAACGCTGTTGACAGACTAACCAACTTTGTTGGCACAATCATCCGACCAAAAAGTGTGCGAACAATAATGTTAGTTGGTTTGACCAGGTTTAATTACTGCACAGATTATATCCTTAAATCAAGCCAATTGTAATCGAGGACTACGTACCTATAATAATATGTACAGCTTTTATCTGCTAGAATTATCTTAGACGAATAGAACAGAAATATAGTGCAGTTATAGATGTTTAATAACCCCATACTCTTATAAATTAGACATCGTTACTAGATAGTATGGTCAAAGCCGATCAAATCTATGCCGATTCAGAAAATATTAATTTCCTTAAGGTAGATCCAGCCAGTGATACATAATATTAATAATTGTTACTTTAATAATTGTTTCAATTAAGTTTATTTGTTTATGTTACGGGGATAGGGCCTGTTGACTTGAACCACACGCAATTGCTTAGCTCAAGCACCAGTCCCCACAAATATCATAGTAAATAGAAATCTAGCTATAATGTATTGTATGTAAAGTAATGTGGATAAATAAATAAATTCATTCATATTCATTCATTCATTAAAAATCCCAATAGATACAGTAAAATGACATCTACGCATGCAATGTCTTAGTTGCCGACAATCTCTCCTTGTTGCAGCCATCGACGTTGAGCAAAAATACCATAAGTTCTGTCAACCACAACAATTGAGTTCATAGCAAGTATTGATGCAACTTTTCTGTAATTTACACCCAGATTTGCTTGCTACGGCACAGAAAGGTCGTCAGTCAAATCTCAGCACCAAACCAGTCAGTACGTCTGTTGCCATCAATTTTCTAGTACTGAGTTGTTACTTGTGATGCGCATTAACTTTTTTTATCACCACCTAGTCTTTTGATCTCCGTACATCTGTTCGGAATTCGTCGTAAGGGCTGACCACACACGACCGTTTACGATTCGTAACAGTTTTACAGCCCCGACAAACAAACAAGCGGTTCCAGGCAACGCGTTACTAAACGCTCGCGTATCAAAGGCGCCACGCCGAATCCCCGAATTACTAGGAACCGTGGAATAGAAGGAGGTGGCTGGGAAGCGAATTTAAAATGGAACAATAACTTTACTTTTACCGCGACACACGTCATAACAAACTGTTTTTCTTTCCGCGTTCGAACTACGAATCGCGTGTTCGAAATTTAAGTTTGTTAAATAAACAAACAACTGTTTTTTACGCGTGTTTAAAAATAATACAGAATTTGTGTTTAGGGTTATAAATCGTCACTAGAATTAAAAATAACAATTTAAGAAAAAAAATTGTAGCGATTAGTCAAGGATATTACAATAAATTATAATTTATCATTATACTTCTAGCAATTAGCTTTAAAAGCTCTTTTTTGGTACAGATACAGAATATAGATTGCGTTAATTGAAAAATTATCACAAACTATTCTTTTTTTTAGTTGTACTCTTTTAGTAGCCCTAAGTTCTAGCTCTTCTGTCTAGTCTCGCTAGCTCAAGTCGAGGAATTGTTCATAGTACCTACGTAGATCATCATGCACAAGTTTTCAACTGACTTTAAAAAGAAGGAGTGCTTCAAGTCAGCGTATTCCAATACAAAAAGTTTTCGAGCCACAGATCACAAAAATAGAACGGGACAAGAGACTGGAAAATAAAATTAACTCCTTCAGCAGTAAAATAAATATGGAAATTTGCAATTAAATTCATTAGACGCATCCAAGTGTCCCCCGTACAAAGCCGAGTGATTTACATTAAAACTCTCGTGCAATAAAACGAAATTACGCCATTCCGCCGTTTCGACTGTGAGCTTGAACATGAAATTTTCTATTCGGGCGGACAAAAGGCTCAATTAACAGGCCCATTGTTCGTAGGGTCGCCGGTATTAGTTCATTATATAATTTTATGTGAAGCTTGCTTTACAATGCTTGTCATTTCAAAATGCAGTTCTATGTTTAATGGGCAATATATCACTTATCGATTTGCGTTTTCATTTAACAAGCCATTAGGAGGTTTGAAAATTATGTCGAGTACTTGAAATTTGTAATAGCATAAAATAATTAAAAATAAAGATCCCCTCTCGTCTTTCATCCTCACATCGCATCCTCAGATTGTCTGTAAAATATATAGCAGTAGGTACGTGCTGTCTTTCTCAATTGGGATGTTGCCTATATCAAAAATCTAAACTAATATTTTAAATGCGAGTGTGTCTGTCTGTCTACCACGCTTTCACGGCTCATCTTTTTAACTGATTTTGATGAAATTTTGTATAGGGATAATTCCATCCCGGGGAAGGACATAGGCTACTTTTTATCCCGGAAAATTAAAGAGTTCCCGCGGTAATGTAAATAACTCAAGTATATTGTATAATATACGTCTCTTGTTAATTTTATGATTGACAACCATTTTAAAATATCGATTAAAGTATAGAAGTGCGTCGAATTTTGATGAAGTCACAAGGAATTTCTTCATACAAAAAATCTGTCCAACTACACGGGTAGGAACGAACGTATCTCCTTAGAGTTCGACTTAAAGCTTAATTGCACAAAGATTCTGCCGAATATGCATATTATTAAGGGAAGAAAGGACCCATTAGGTTATCAGGAGTAGTAAGTAGGTAAGAAATAAGAACGGCAAAAACCAATAGATTTGAATAGACTGTGATCATTCTGATTTTCATTCACCCCTATACCGTTGAGCTATCGGTTATATTTTACATACGATCCTGCCGGTATAGAGAAAGGACCCATTAGGTTATCAGGAGAGCATTTTAATCATCACCACTATCACACCGTAGTGACCAGGGCCGCATGGCCGCGCGGAGGTGTCCAATAAATTATCGGCCGGCGACGTCGCTAATGCAACGCGCGACGCTGAATGATAGCGCTGCAGACGTGATACCGATATAGTGGAAGAGACCACCGTAGCATTTCCCCACCAAGGATGACAGTGATTGGCACAGTATGCAGAATATCATGGTTCAATTGTTTTTGTTTTCAAAATTCAAAATTCAAAATTTCTTTATTTGTTGAAATAGGTAAAAGTAAGTTGGTACATTATAAAATTCTAGAAACACTATTTCATGCCTTACATAACTAGGCGTACAAATTTGGTCTTAAACTTAAAACAAATTAAGTAATATCCCAACATAATAACACATTTAACTGCTGGTTATTGAAATTAATCTGTACAAAACTTAACTATAAACAAGTTAATAACCCAGCATAATAATACATTGTTGCTGGTTATTGTAGTTAATCAAATTAAAACGTGCAAAAATCTTTACTATAAATATAAGGACCAATTGGAAATAGTTATTTAATAAGTTTAAAATTTTTATCATTTATATATTCCCTAACACCGTAATAATTTTTCTGTTTAAGTATTTTTACAATAGTTTTTTTGAATTTGGCGTAATTTAACTTTCTTATATTTTCCGGTAGCTTATTATACATATAAATAGACATATAACATATATTATTTTTATATAATGCGCATTTTGGGGCAGGGAGGGTTAACTTATATTGTATGTTTCTGAGATTTTTCGTGATAGTATGTTTACTAAATATATATTCATGTTTTTTGACAAAAGTTACACATTCTAATATATACACACAAGGTAACGGTAATACACATAGAAGTTTGAAAAATGGTTTGCAACTTTCCCAAGGTTTAAGCCCTATTATTGCTCTTATACATCTTTTTTGCATTTTGAACACATTATCAGAATTTGTAGAATTTCCCCAGAACATAATCGCATATTTTATTGTAGAATACACATATCCGTAGTAGGCAGTAATAGCCGCTTCTCTGCTTGTATTTTTAGATAGTTTTCTGAGTGGGTAAATAAAACTATTTATTTTAGAGCATATTTCCGATATATAAAGTTTCCAATTGCAGTTACTATCTAATTTTATTCCCAAAAATTTAGCATTGTTAACAATATCAATCTTAGCATTGTCCATTTTTATAACTAGTTTTGGTGCTTTTGATTGGGGTTGATGAAATAACATAATTTTTGTTTTTGATATATTTAGATTTAAATTATTGTTAAGTAACCACTTCCTGATGTCTATTAATGTATTATTTATATTTAGTTGGAAGTTAATATCATTATTTTCATTACATTTTACTATTATTGTACAATCGTCTGCGAAAAGAATGGATGGGTGTGAGGTTTGTTTCGGCAAGTCATTTATGTAGACCAGGAACAATAGTGGGCCAAGTATGCTTCCTTGGGGTATTCCAAGCTTTATTTGACTATTCGAGGATCTGTAAGTTTCTTCCGTTTTAGTTTGTGCACAATATCTATTTATTTCGCAAAGCTGAGATCTATTATTCAGGTAAGATTGTATTAAAGTGTATGCGGTTCCACGGATTCCATAATTATGAAGTTTTAAAAGGAGATAATGGTGGTCTACATGATCGAACGCTTTGGTCATATCCATGAATACAGCTGCCACATGCTGTTTCTTATTTATACATTCTAGCAAATGTTGTAGAAGTTTAAAAGTAGCTAATTGAGTCGATCTTTTGTGTCTAAAACCATGTTGTTCTGGCGTAAATATATTATATTTTTCCAGGAAATCATATAATCTGGTATAGATAACACGCTCTAAAATTTTTGAAAAAACAGATAAAATAGCTATGGGTCTATAGTTGCTTAGTTCAGTTTTATTACCTTTTTTGAACAGGGGTTTCACAACGGCGATTTTAAGTTCGTCCGGATCATCTTTCGCAAACCATTTTAATAAGTTAAGATATAATTTAAATTAAGATTAATAGAATTAATGTATAGAAAATTTGGTATGAGTTTGTCACAGGGAACAATGGGGCTGACGATCTTTGTTTTGTGAATGAAAGCCCCCAAATAAATCAGATTTAAAAAAAAAAACGCAATTCCTTAGATTAAGTCATTGTTACCTAAGCATTGGTTCCGTCAAATTATTAATATATTTCGAACTTACTAGTTGTACGCTCTCAATTCTTAAATGAATCACACGCTTGTTGCGCTCGTACTTATTGTTTAAATATATCTCATTGCCATAAATCAATAACTATACTGGCCAATTCTGTTGAATACAATCTCTAAACCAAACTAAAATTACAGTTCTAAATTGGCTATTGGATATAAAAAAAACTAAATATAAACATAATGGATATTTTTGTGTTCATAACACACTGCAACGGCCTCCCAGACTATAAAGCAGCGCGCGTCGCTGAATGATAGCGCCGCAGACGTGATACGTAAGTGACGGCTAAGTGCGATCGCTTGTACCGCAGATATCGGCCTGCGACTAGCTCATGCCATCCTGGTACATCCCAGTCAACACGACTTGTTCATTACTTACGGGCCCTTTAGGGATTTTGATCCCCCGTGTCTGTCTGTCTATTTTTAATGGTAACTTACATGAAAATCTGCTTAGGAAAGAGAAAATCGATAGCTTAGCATGTTTTCAAGTCTTATTTCAATATAGTAAGTACTTTGGTAATGACTTTATGACTACCAATACAGTGCAAATGGTACGGAAGTTTGAAGTTCTTTTTGTGTGAGATATCTCCTATTATAATTTCGTAGAGATTTAACCTACAGCAAAGAATACTAACTGGCAACAAGTCATTATAAATAGAAATTTGAAAAAAATAACGCATTTTGACGACACCTATAATTGCTGTCAAGTACTTTTTGAAGAGTTGGACTGTTTCTCACATTTGTTTGATTCATCGATGATTTTTTTACAGTGTTGCTTCATACTATTTTTCAATTACCTTGGAATTTACCCATTTAAACTGACTTATTGAACAGACTAGCTATTATAATACGTACTTATTACGGTAATACTATTTATTAAACATGTTGGTACCATACCTACCTATTACCTACTTACTATAGACAAAAGTATGTCACGGCCTAACATCAGTCCCACAGTAAACCCAACATATCTAAAACTTAGAAATATAACTAAATCTAACAGATCTCTTCGCGTATCACCGATGCCGTGTTCCCGTTACCAACATTCCACCTTACCCGTACGAATTGTCAAACCTCGTGGTCACGATATATAAATAACCCGTCAACTTTACCGCACTAGTGATGTAATCCTTATTTTTTACCACATAAAGCACATAATACCGCAAGCTATACATTGTTATGATTGTATGTATAAGTCTTATTAAGAGCGACTCCCACTTTGAACACGCAACGGGATAAGAGCAGTCTCACATGGCGCTAACCGAGATTGGAAATTATTAGATAACCAATTACAGCCCTTGTTAGTTAATAGTTTATAGGCGCTGATAATTAAATGTACTCGCTAATAATCTTGTATTGTTTAGAGGTAACAAATCCAGCTTATAATCTTGTAATAGATTATGGTGAATTATGTTGTCTAGCAGAATTCGATAGTGCGTTGCGATAGTATTTTATAACTTGGAATAGAATATCGTTTCCTACTTGTTCTTTGTCTTTGTATTATCACCTACCTATAATGTTTTAACATAAGTAGAAAGTTTTAACTCTATGCCCCTGCATGTATAGGTACCTACTCGAATTAAGATCCAATACGTTTCAAAAAGCCCGTGTAGTGATAAGTGAATTAATTGGCGTCGATTTTGGCACATAAAATGTATTGCTAAATCTCTTTGATTTTTTGGGATACAATAATTTATTAATAACTAGCTGATGCCGCGACTTCGTCCGCGTGGTTTAAGATTTTTTGATTCCCTAGTAGCCTATGTCACTCTCCAGGTCCTCAACCTATACCCATGCCAAAAATCACGTAGATCCGTTGCTCCGTTGAGGTGTGATTGAAGGACAAACTAACAAACCAATAAACCAACAAACAAACACACTTTCGCATTTATAATATTAGTATGATCTATCACCGAGATGCTAGCTAAATCAGCGATCTCTGAACTCAAATAGCTTCAAAATCAGTTTAACATTTGGGCCATGCAAAGTTCATAAACAGAAAGACGTCCACACTTTTAGGTACTATAATATTGTGTACTTATTAGAAATTAGATTGGATAAAGTCCAGCTCTTTCCTCCATCATACAGAAAAACATAAGAAAACATCCAAAAAAAGCAAAATGTTTCCGCTAACTATTACGTTAATATAACAAAAATTATTATCCTCCGCAAAATTGACAAGCCACTTGCGTGACAGACGGCGAACAGCCGACTCAAGTGTAGCCTCCCATTTTGAAAGATCAAAATTCCAACTTAATGCGGCAATTCGAAAACAAAACAGCCGTCAATAATTGCGGCGGCATGTGAGCCGGGTTGTGGCGAGTTAGCGGAATCATACGTACATTTCCAAGTATGGCTGCGTCACACGCCGTGGCCGCCGCCCGGTGAAACCACTGGGATACTAGCTAACTGGTGATTACTTATACACCTGATCAAACCCGCTACCACTGAATGAGGGCTACCGTTTTTATGTTCACTAGTTGGCGCCACTTGTGAGTAAGGTCCTTAAGTAAGGCTGTAAATTCGGTAAACAAGCATATTTCTGAAAAAAAACCCTTTTGTAAATAGTAAACATACAGGAACCTGGGAAATACTAACCTATGAATTAGCTGTTCTTTCAGTCCGCTTATTTTTGCGCCTCTTTTTCTTAGCTCCGCTTTCAAAGTACGAACACTGGCATTTATCGACACGTATCTTACATCTTCCATAGTAAATAGGTTATTGCCAAATATTCACAACATTATCTAAATAATTAGACTTGCGATAAAAACCCAGTGATATTTGACATTTCGGAGACCTCACTCTACACTAGCGTCCCTAGCGGCGAATTTAAACGCGGTAGCCCTCATTCAATTCAATCAATTTAATCGTTTATTTGCAAGAAAAATTGTACAATTAAGATGACAAACTAATTAAAGAACAAACATGTTTCGTCATTGCTGACGTGCAAATTTATAAAGTAGGTAATCAATACAATTTATGAAACCAAAAAAAAAACATTATACCCCAGGGCTCTATTTTGTCCACTCTATGTTAGCCGTTGACTTCAGTGATGTGTTTATGCAGTCTAAGACGGAAGCGGGTTAAGCAGTTACAAAACCCATAACCCTAAACGGTTTCTACACGGCGTCGTACCGTAACACTAAACTGATTGTAGTAAGAAGAGATTGTAGTCGATTACTGGCATATTAACTTTACTTCAACCACTGGTATAGTAGTTAACTGGCGGATACTTAATTAGCTGATAGCGATATTATTGTTAAGTAAATACCGTATTCCTATCCCATCCATGAGGTTTTATCATACTATAATCGCAACTCTCAACCCATTAACGACGAAAACCTATTACAAAGGGCTTGGAGTTTTAATCAAGTCCAACACTTTTAAGAATATCATGGAGAACTGTATGTTTTGTGATGAATATATTAGCTGCATGCTTATTATACTTGGATATCTAGAAAACAAAATTACACAGCAAACTTGTAAACATACCTACTTTACTGCTTGTACTGCTTGTTCTATCCAAGACTTTTTATAATAATAATCACTTAAAATGGTACTATTGAGATTATGCTTGTTTAACAGCATTTAATTATATTAAGACAAAAAAATATGAATAAAACTTAAGTTTATTTTAATGAACGCTATTTTATAATCTAATACATGTTTACTTTATTTATTAAGTATTTATCTCTCTTACAATCACACGTTACTTATCTCATCATTCTTCACGAACACAGAGTATTAAATCATAAGAACAATAAAATTTGAATGTTTTCATCTATTGTAAGATAAAACATTAAAACCTAAACAATATAACAATAACTAATTTTAGTGGTTACTTTCATGAATATTTATATACTAAGAATGCTACATCCTATTATTTAAATCAATTTAGTTAAGTCATTTAGTGAGATATTTTACTTTTTATCGCCTGAATAGCAAATCATTTTCATACTTTGATCTTAAGGCGGGTGTCAGTCAGTCGCAAACAATAAAAAAGTATTAGCTATAATTTAATTGATTAAGCTCAGTTGATCATTAACCGTGCAACCGGACGGTCGTGCCCAGTCGGAATGTAAATAGAACCAAACCGGCGACCGCTCTCTGAGACGAAGGAAAAAACTTCTTTTAGGATATGACCACACTTGAGACATTTCGCGATAAGCTTCATCTTATTTTGTATTCATACTAATATTATAAATGCGAAATTGTGTCTGTCTGTCTATCGATCTATTTGTCTGTCCTTGGGCCGTCCATCTATTCAACCAATTCTTACGAAATTTGGTACAGATATAGGTTTTATCCCGGAAAAGAGTTCAAGCGGGAACGGATGAAGTCACGGGCATCATCTAGTAGGATCTAGTAAGTAGCTAGTTGTGACAATATTCAAATTTGGCCCTTTCGTTTTCGCCGTGCCTCGGAAGAACGTGAAGGTGTCTGTCCTGGCTATTATCACTAATATCTGATACTAATCGTTACAAACCTAAAATACATAGTAGAGTCGCATGCGCAAGGACCTGGAAATCAACCGCATTATTATCCAAAGAAAAGTCCTGAAAATGTAATAAAAAGAGGTCACGAATCTCAATAATGAACAATACGACGCATAGTTATCTATACTATACTATACTATAATATTATGAATACGAAAGTTTGGATGGATGGGTGGATGTTTGTGACTCAATCACGCCTGAACGGCTGAACCGTACTGGCTGAAATTGGGAACAGAGATAGATTATAGCCTAGAATAACACATGGGCTACTTTTTATCTCAGAAAATTAAAGAGGCTCAACGGGAACCAAAAAACCTCAATCCTCGCGGACGAAATCGCGGGCATCAGCTATTACATAGGTACATACGACAAAAAGTTGCAAGACAAAAAGTCTGCAGTATGGTCGCACGGTTAATTATTTATTTAGCAGTGCTCGTTGCCCGCGGATCCGCTCCGCTGGCCGGGGCTATAAAGTTTCATTAATGGTGTGCTAAAACAACATTGTAAAGATTCCGCGAGGAAATAAGATTGGCGATTGCCATGCTCAGTTATTTTGCAATTGTGGTATAAAAATTGTGGTATCTTTAGTTTTTTGCTTTACCTGCTATGATTGAACTGCCGCTTTGAGTTTCTTATTTAACTCAATTAATATTTTTCTTTATGGGAAACTAGCTGATGCCTGCGATTTCGTTCGCGTGGATTGAGGTTCTTTAATTTTCCGGGATAAAAAGTAGCTTGTGTGTTATTCCAGACTATAATCTATCTCTGTGCTAAATTTCACCCAGACCCGTTCAGCCGTTCTGGCGTGATTGAGTAACAAACATCCATCCATCCATCCATCCAAACTTTCGAATTGATAATATTTTGATAAAAAGCTTTTAAGCTAAACAGTGTAAGACATGGATGAATGTAAGCTGACCTTTATTAATATTTTTTTATATAATGACAAGTCTACTATTTTAGCATCGGAAAGCTACATCACTTACCTACCAGTTACCACGTAAATAATAAGTGATTTAGCGTTCCGGTACGATACATGAAGCATAAGGTACGTACTGGGAGTGTAGGAAGCCACCAAATCCAATGACAATTTAAAAAATACAAATTCTTAAATTGCCCCTGCCGGGACTCGAACCCGGCGTCTCTGGGGGTAAAACCGTCGGCTTAAACTACTAAACTCTATAATCAAGTTACTCTGTACGGGCCGTCACCTGTCAACCTGTCAAGAGCTGTCATTTTGTCAAATCCAACTCGATATGATAACGCGCTCTAAGAACTGATAACGAGTGATAAGAACCCAATATAGTTCACTTTGTATCGTATATCGTATAGGTTCTTACAGCGTTAAGGAATGGGGAGGCACAGGCAAAGCTAATCTCAGATGGCGCCACCCTCGCTGGTAACTGTCAGGTTCATTTGCGTACATAATTGAGGTAATTAGGCGTCATATTTTATCTGAATCTGGGAAAAAAAACCAGTGTGTGCTCTTGCCATATTATTCGGCAGGTCTAAAGTGAGCGCTACATAACCTAGCCGATGAACTGGGTTTCCAATTTTATTGGCGCAAGGCTTCTTACCATAGTATTCTTCATTCCTCATCAGCAGGAAAACGGAATGCACAACATTTAGGCATAAAAATGAATTATTCTAAGAAAATGAAACTATCGCATAAAAAATATATGGTGTTTGACAGGTAAACAACACCAGCGACGATGCGTCACCTAGCGGGATAAATTGGCAGTGTGCCTCCCCATTGTAATTTGGGGTAGTGAGATATCTTCTTGAGTTAACTATTATAAGGGGCAAAGGAACAGAGTGCACCTGTGTATGCGCACACACTTGTGCACTATAATATCTCCCGCGCAGATGGCTAATCTCCATGGAGATTGGCCGCCGTGGCCGAAATTCGGTCGGGAGGGCATTATTAGGGGTGTAGAACAAAATAAACAAAGGTTTAGCCACCATGGATTATATTATGGTTATCGTTAAACTAGACCACTTTGAAATTTTAAAAGAAACCTATAGGATTGCAAAACACAGGGTTCTCCTAGTTTTGACCAACATTTGTCATTCATTTTAGTTACCACTAGATGATTCCCGCGACTTCATCCGCGTGAACCAATTTTTTTTCGATTCCCACTGGAACTCTTGAATTTTCGTTATAAAATGTAGCCTATGTCCTTCCCCGGGATTCAACAACCTATCCCTGTACCAAATTTCATCAAAATCGGTTGAACAGATGGGCCGTGAAAGCGTAGCGGACAGACAGACAGACTGACACACTTTCGCATTTATAATATTAGTATGGATTGTATGTAGTAACACTAGTAACTGACGTGCAGTGGTGTTCAAATTTAACGTTAACCATTACCACTTTTAACGTTAATTTACGTTAAAACCTAAATGAAACTTATTAATTTACAACCAGCTAGCCCGCGACTTCGATCTCGTTTGATGTCGCGGTCGCGGTTTTGAGGTTCCGGATTGAGGTTTTTTTGGTTCCCGCGGGAACTCCATAATTTTCCCAGATGAAAAGTAAAATCTATGTCCTTCCCCAGGACACAACCTATGACTGAACCAAATTTAGTTAAAATCGGTTGAAAATATAGGCCTTTAAAGCGTAGCAGACAGACAGACACACTTTCGTATCTATAATATTGGTATGGATAGTAGGTATAGAAGTATAGATATAATACAATTAGCTAACAGTGAATTTTGTTTGTTTCAGATGCCATGGGTAAGTCCTGACTCCTGCGAGACACCGGGGAGCCCCGTAAATCACGTGAGCCCGTAAAAACGATCATGTTCACAAAAATTTCCAATCTTCATAAAAATCCAAAAATAATTACCTATACGGTCGAGCGGGCGGCGTTTTTTTTTATTTTAGTCTTTTTCAACGCGAAATAAGTTCATCGCGCGTAGGGTTACCAGGTTAATTGCATAACGGCGGACAAGATACATTCTACAAAAATGACTGTATTTGAATAAATTACTATTTTTCTACAAAAGTCCAGTTCCGCAAAAGACAAAGTACAAAATTTCAAAATTTTAGACTTGTTTGAGGTGTATTATATGTCAGCCAGTCAGTTTCTTCTTTTATTTCTAGCTACAATTATACCTTACCTAGACTTGGAGTTCTTTGCAATCACACTTGATGGTGACTGTTTATGATGCGTTGAAGTGTATATTTGTTTACACTTGAAAGTGTGAAATTCTTCACTTGTTCAGTACGAAATATCATTCAAATATAAACGTATAATTGACAGAATTTGAATCTTATACTATATGAAACTATTTTCTATACCTTCTGAATCTTATTTTTTATAATTAATATAAATTTTTGTCATTAACCTACACATTGAAATTGCAATTGGCAACTTATTTCCTTAATAAAGCAGTTTTAAAATCAAATTCCTTTGAAATTCAGTTAGCTCAAATTCCGGAAATGTCAGCAAAATTTCCTGTAGTGTGGTAACCCTGCACGAGCAACACTAGGAGTCAGCCGGGGATTCGCCTCGCGTCATAAACTTTGATTAGGTCATTAAAGCATGTTAATTTATTAGCGTTCGAACAACTTTCATTTGTAATAAACACACAAAAATCGCCCATAAAACTTTTACGTTACCGTTCTTTATTGGGCGAGGCGCTATCGGGCTTTTACGACGTTTTAAAACGTAAAATGTTGCCACATGTGACTGATCGAAAATCACCTTTGCGCTCATTAATTCACGGTTCATTGTAAGTAATAACATTGGGTGATATTTGAAAGCTCATTATTGAAAATGCAAAAATAGAACTTCACTTTTTCATTAACAATAATTAAAAGCTTAAGTATAATAAGTGAATAAAATAAAATTGGTGCCCATAGAACAAGTTTCTCAACCAGATCTTTTCATTTCAACCCCGAAATAAACTTATCAAAAAGTATCATCACAAAATTAGACTAAATCAGTTAAGGCTTGGTTATTGGCAGTGTTGTGTAAACATTATGCAAGCGTCCTAAAACCTTAGTCCACCAAATGAGATGAATTCCAAATTCAAAACTCGATGCATACAAATTAAATATTAAGATTTAAAAAAAAAACAAATTGCAATTAATGTAGGTGTCACGGTTCACGATACTCGAATAATAAAATCACGAATCGATTGTTTTCATATTGTATTCGTATTCATACACGCTGTCGGGGAATGACGTATTCATTCCAATTTCAAAAATCAAACGGATCCGTTTTAATTTTAAAATTTTGTCAGTTCGGAAACGGGGTATTCATTTGGCGCGAAATCCACGCGATGCATAAAATAAATTAAATTCAAACAATATCAATCGGACACGGGAACACACTCAGGCGTTTTCGTTTTGCTATTTATCATAAAATATGGACGTGCTGAAATTAAATGTTGCCATCCTTTTCTGACTCGTTATGTGTGGCAGGGACAGATGATGTTCTACTTTTTTTCTTTATTTCAAATCGTGTTATCGACTTGTACGACTGTTAGCATACAGACCTGCCAACTTCCAACACCAAGCGTCTTCAGCCAACTAGTCAGTCCAACTCAGCCTTGGCTTTGTTATAATTTACTGATTCGTATTTCAAGTACCCAATCCAAGTCAAAAAATTACTATTCAAATAAACTTCTACAAGTTGTTCCGAATCGTCCATTGAATATAATACTGGTTCGGAATGCCCTACCTACCGAAAAGAACCAGCAACGTTTTGTGTAGGCATTATTTATAAAAAAAACTACCAAATATGCTAAAACTGTCGAAGCTTGGACGATGCATTCATCACTGTCTTATCCACTTATCTGTCTATAAGAAGGAGATAATCATTTATTATGGAAACCCACCGCATTTCTAAATCTTCAAAATAGCGATCACAATCTTATACCTATTTTGATCACTTAGTCTTTTTGGTGATTGAGAAGTGTGTGCCAATGCTGTTATTATAAGATAAAAGCCCCTGATTAGCTTTCTAGCTATTACTAGCTCACTACAGCATGATTACCGTAAATTCAGCCAATCACTGTACAGCTATGTGATTCTATAAGGTAAAATACAATTTACAACCGTTGCAGTCTAGGTCGATCTCTTCGATGTTACATTGCAGACCACATCGATGCTAGCAATGCTTAAATGTATCTTAGAGAATTACACTGCATGTTTACACTGCATTGCACTGCTGCAGTAATTCTCTAAGATACATTTAAGCATTGCTAGCATCGATGTGGTCTGCGATGTAACATCGAAGAGATCGACCTAGACTGCAACGGTTGTAAATTTTATTTTACCTTAGACTCTAAGGTACAATTACAATTACACCAGCTGGGTGATTCTCTAAGGCTTAGAGAATCACCCAGCTGGTGTAATTTCCTCATAGCGTGGCTATGAGGTATATGGCAATGTTGGGAGCCAACTTGTCAGCACATATGTAGATGTTATCGGCTTGTTGGTCTGTGTGTTGATTTGTTCGTGTCAGTATCATACAATATTAATTACTGCTGTAATGAGCTTTGTTTCTTTCAAGAAGATTGCGATCTACACACTTCATGTTATTAAAAGAATACCTACCGTGAAAACATTCATTACGGTCATAACATAAGTCATACTCAGTCATACCATTTATCCATAATATTTTAACAGATAATTATTTTAAAAAAACTTGAACGTTTTAAAAAAATCTTTGCTCTATAGGCTATTAAAGCCAATGCATCTATCTCCAAAGATATAATGAATTAATTTTCCGACATAAAATGACAAAAATACTAGAATTTCCGAAATTTTCTTATAAGTATCTGCTTATTATTATTTTTTTTTAATCCACTACGAGTTAGCCCTTGACTGCGATCTCACCTGATGATAAGTGGTGATGCAATCTAAGATGGCAGCGGGTTAACCTGTTAGGGGCATGGGAGTTATACCCTAATCGGTTTCTACTTTCTACACGGCATTGTACCGAACGCTAAATCTTTGCCGGTACGGTGGTAACTAGCCACGACCGAAGCCTCCCACCTGGCAGATATAGGCAATAACCTTTTTCAACACAAACATGACTGAAAATTAAACACTTTTAAATATTAGCTCAGTATTTTTAGGTAATGAAATGTAGAGTTCACCTAGACTAATAGAAAAATATAATAGGTCCCAAAAATTTATAAACATAAAAATTACCAGTTAGGTTAAAATTCGTATTTATTCCTTAGGCCAAAAAAATACCAAATCTCTGGTTAAGGACTGAATAGACTTTTGAATCATCTAGTGAATCTACCGCTGGATATTCATGCCCTTCTAGAGAAGAACTAGGAGAAACTCGACGGTTTTTCAAAAAATTGACAAATGACTCAATAAAACATGAGTTTCTTGCTGGTTCTTCTCGGTAGGAATGACATTCCGAACCAGTGGTAGATTCACTTGACGATTCAAAAGTATTTGTATAAGTTTATTCGAATAAAAAAAACATTTTTGTAATTTGAGATATTTAAATGCATAACCTAATTTTTATCTAATCGGTGATTTAACTTCAAAACAAAATGACAGTCTGATTAGGTAAATAGTCAATTCAACATTTCGCAGCCTGTACGCATTAAAATGGCGTACTAAACCAACAGGTGGTAATTAAGACATCAAGCAGATAGCTGTGTGTAAATAAGTTAATAACGTGTCACTGGTTTTATCTCTATTGACTCGTTATTTATAACGTTACTAGTAACGGCATCTGTTGGAGGTTTCCGTAAATGTTGTGAAAAACGATAAAAAAAATTGGCGTCAATTTGAAATTTAATCCATGATTCAATAACGTAATTATTACGTGATTTCATAGACAATTTTTTTTGAAACTGCTGCTCTGGGTTCTGGGTGCAGGGGAGATCTTCATAGACTTTTATTAAAAAACAAAATCACAAGTTTCTAGATAGGTACTTAAAATGTTGAAATGACAGTTAGTCAGTTTCTTCTTTTTTAGGGTTCCGTACCCAAAGGGTAAAAACGGGACCCTATTACTAAGACTCCGCTGTCTGTCTGTCTGTCTGTCTGTCTGTCTGTCTGTCTGTCTGTCTGTCTGTCTCCAGGCTGTATCTCATAGACCGTGATAGCTAGAAAGCTGAAATTTTCACAAATGATGTATTTCCGTTGCCGCTATAACAACAAATACTAAAAATTAAAAAAATATATATATTAAGGGGGGTCCCCATACAATAAACGTGTTTTTTTCGTATTTTTTTGCTCAATATTAAAAACGGTAACAGGTAGACGGTTCAAATTTTCACAGAATATTAACTTGTATATTACCTTTCAAAATAAATAATTAAATATCAATAAAGTAAATATTAAAGGGGGGCTCCCATACAACAAACGTATTTTTTTGATATTAACAGTAAACCTCTACAAACAAAGTTAGTTTTGCGGTTCATTAACAAAGGTAATTATACCTACTTCTTGAGTACGGAACCCTCGGTGCGCGAGTCCGACTCGCACTTGGCCGATTTTTTTAAGTATGAATCCCCTAGATACTACTGCGTGGATTTAATTGGTGGTTTTTTAATTCTGTGGGAACTTTTCGATTGTCCGGGATAAAAAATTGCCTATTTGCATTACCAGGACTAAAAGTAAATTGAAGACATTTGTACTGAATTTTACTTGTTAAAATCGGCTAATTCAGTAAAAAAGTAACAGACAGACTTTCAATCTTTGCTTTCTTAATGTTAGTAAGTACCTACAGATTATGCGGTTTAAACACTTATGAATATACATATACCTACATAAGAAACATATAGACAAGTCGGATACATTAGCAACGGTATCCGTGTTGGTCGGTTATGGAATCATTAATCATGAGCGCCCGTGGGCAGTGATTACAAGACAACGGCTATACACAGACAGACATTTCGGTCCCTCGACGTAATTAGATACAGAGATGGCTATTCGACATGTTTTGTTGTTTGGGTATTGGAAACTTGTTAGGTTGTATTGGATTTTTTTTTACTAATTCTCTAATCAGATTTAAATTTCTCGATGTAACATTTGAGTTTGAGTTTGTTTTTTCTCTAAAGATAAGAAGATTTTTAGGCCACCGTCCACCACGCTGACCATGAGTGGATTGGCAGCTTTCAGATTATTTTGAGAATATAAATTAATATGGAGAACTCTCAGTCATGCAAGATTCCTCACGACGTTTTCCTTCACCGGTTAAAGCAAGTGATAATAATAATGTTATAAAAAATTAAACTATTATTCGACTGTATAATTTTTGGTTGTCCTATTTTGTGTGGTATTCTATTTGGTATTCTATGTAAGAGTAACACCGTATGATTTCCTTCAATAAAAAATCAGCTGTAGTTCTACCTACATGTCTCAATAGATGTATAAACAAAAAAATCTACAGCGTTGGCGTAGAAATTTCTATTATTTTTGTATGGTACAGTTTTAGTACTTATTTAAGAATTCTCAAACAAAATAGACAGGTCCATGTGGCCTAAAGTCTGCAAAAAATATAGCACGGTATTATTATCTTTAATTTATGACATAATATCGTAACTCATCCCTCTAATTTATGATATAACTTTCTTTCTTTAAACGTTATTTATGTCTCCATTAATTTCACATCTCGCAACCAGTTCCCAATCAGGGTTAAATGCCGTAAAAACAAATCAACCGCATAAATAACAAGTGGACAGAAAAACTGACACCAATTAACTTTGTAGTAGTTGTGTATACTTATTATAAATGACGGTAAACGCACTTATTTTAATATGGCATAGACTAAAAAAAACATAGATGGATAACAGACTCAAAATCGTTAGAAGTTAGAACCCAAGGCCGTGCAACTGGTTTTTTGAGAAAAGAAGCGGACGGGGAATAAACAATACAGTACAAAACAAAAATATTTATAGCTAGTATCTATTTACCTCTTCTATCTACTCAAATGTAAAAAAAAACCGAAAAACAGTTTTAACTCTGCATTAATTTAATTGTGTGTCTGGAATCACAATTGTGTGCAATAATCACCAGCTATTCAAATGCCGAATGTCATTAAGCCAGCTTAAGCGTTTTAGCCGAAAACCGCCGTCGCTTCGATAACACAAAATTTATACGTCAATACGGAAGCTGGCAACACTATTAGATAAATATTCAACATTATAAATAAACCACGACCTAGCCAACTCGTATAAAAACACGAAAACTTCAATATAAATTATGAAAAACATTACACACAGCCACACGCGCAGTAAACGTCATGGCGATCAGCTGATCAAATATATTGCTACTATAAAAAGTGAAAACGCAAAACACTCGCCCCCGTGCCTCTGTCCCTTTCGATCTTATCTACACATCGTACACAAGAAAGAGACAGAGACAAGGTAGGCCGCGCCGTCGCGTAAAATGATATATTAATGTCAGCTGCGTTTAGGACCTCGTGAGTCTACAAAATAATAGATGGTCACAAATAAATTACTCGGCGAGTGCATTTCTGAACGAAATTCGGGCGGGCGTCGACCTCGACCGTGGCGCGTAAATCACGATTGATAAACGACTCGCGAAGGTCGCCATCTTGGATATCGCGTTCGAAATTTGAATCTCTCCGCGATACACGGCGATATACCGCCGTTTTGAACGTGTCAACGTATCGTTTAGCGGTTTTTCGTGATTCCAACGGGTTGTTCAACAGTAACAATAAAATAAATGGAATTTTGTGAAGCAGACGTCTCATATTATTATGTTGCGCTCCTTTTAAAGAAGATGACATGACATCTGGATTGAATGAAATATTTTATCATAACTGTGTCAAACAAAATCCACATTAATGTTATAGGTGTCTGCGAAAGTATTTTTCTTACGCTTTGGCAACATAACTATTATCTTTAACTTCTTAATTATTTTTAACCAATTGCCAGCCTAGTACTGACAATGGGCTTAGAATGAGAAGAGCTAGTTCATCCCGCTGGCGAAGTGCGGATTAGATTAGATTAGCAGAGTTCGAGCACATATCCCAGCTTATACAGTCTATGGAAGTTAGCAGTAACATAACAAACCTAGCAATCAATAAGGGAGGCGAAAACGTAAACAACATCGAAATTAGAGGCGAACTTTTCAACAATCCTTATTTAAAGGAGTGCCTCAAAAACTTGCTACGTTCAACCGGCGGGGATGCACGGGGTGGGGGAGGGGGCGGGGGAGCAGGGTTACCAGACGACGGGAATTCCACGTAAATTTTGATTACGTAAATCTATACCAATATTATACTTAAATGCGAAAGAATGCATGGAGTGCATCGTTTTAAATAATCCGATATCTTAGTGACAAAGTTGGACCCAAGCTATGGAAGCAATCGACTTTGCGTGCAGCGCCCCATAGGGTAGTAGAAAATTAACTTAAACTGCCATATAATATGATGTTTACTTTTTTTGCTTTTTGCTTTTGGAATAGAGCAATTCCTAAATTTTTTGCCGGTTCATCGCAGTGGAATCTTCTTTCCGAACCGGTGGTAGAGTCAAATGAAGACGTAGCATAAGAGTCACCCGTATGTTCTGTATGAAGTAAACAAAATAATTATTAAGTATTGAGTAGGTATGATTAAATATGATTATATTGGATCTGGTAACCCTACCGGGGGGGCGGTATGGGGGGGAGGAGGGGGCCCTCTGTAACTAAATTTTGAACTGTCACGTAGATTAATGATGCTAGGCCCGTGCGATACGCGCTAATGCCGGCAGATTATTGGGGATAAGACCGTAGGCTCGCGGTTTTTCGGTGTTCAATTAATGTGACGCCATTAAATTCGTAGAAGTTTAACTGAAAAAATCCTAGAAGACCTCCCTGATGTTGTAAGCATTGTTTCTTATTATTTAGAGGAGATTCAATTCTCGACAAGGAGATTCTTTGTATACTTAACGTAAACTTATGACCAGCTTTACAGATAATCTAATGAGACCGTTAAATAACCTAAATTCAAGTGTACACAATTGCGGGCTTCAGCCAGCCTATGTGCGTGTATATAGACATTAATGGCTGATAATTGCAGTTTAGGTACTCTAAAAGGTCGGCTGTAGCTTGTGACTAATAGGATACTTACAAATTAATAATTTACTTGTAACTTAAGGAGTTACTGAGTCTTACAATAATTTAAACATCCCTACGTGGCATTCGCTAATTATTTGAGCACAGTTGGCACACCTGAAACCCATAAACGAAGACTTTAATTGAATTTCAAGTATTTAATAGTGGCAGATGCTTTTTGTATAAATAATAAATATAAGGTTGTAACATGTTGAATCGATCGTTATACAAATTAGCTGATTTTATTCTGCTACATAATACTACTATGTATGATAATAAATTTTATTAGTTTTGCAGCTTTTCAATATGTTAACAGACCAGGTTAAAGTGTAATAAAAACAGTGAAAGTTAGGTACGTTTTTGTGTTGTATAATCCTTAGGTATATATCTTAAGTAAGTAGGTGTGAGGAATACATTACAGACATTATTTTTAAAGCACTCTACAATTTCACTTTGGTTATGTTTATTCGAAACATGAAGCCCTATCAAATTGGCGTAAAGAAATGTATCTGCTTGCTACTTTGGTGATTTTTAATTTTTGTTTTGAATACTTGAAGGTATTGCTAATTTATTGATTACACCCATGAACAAATTTCATAACTTTATCTTAACAAAACTTATAATTTACTATGGTCTACGTCTACGTCCGCTTATTAAAAAAACAGAATTAAGTCTTATCCTCCCTATGACCATAGAACGCGCGGCGCGAGGGTACAGAATGGATTTCGGAAATCGATTGCCTCCAAAAATATTTACAGGGACCACGTGCACACCCGCCACGCCACGCAATGCCACTCACCACCTAGCTAATGTAGGAGAAACTGACTTAAATAAATTAAATAACAGAACTTTGGCAGAATTAAGATAATTATATAATGCTCTGTTAAAGTCTGAAGTAATTGTTGGAAAAAAAAATAGGTCTTCACTCTTCACTCCTCTACGCGCTAAAATTAAATACTTTATTTTACACCATAAAAAGAAAAGCAGAAGATATAACAGGCGACCTTTTCACTTAAATAGCAATCTCTTCGAGCCAACCTTAGTGTAGAGGAGACTTATAAAAGAAAGTAATATTAATAATTGTTTGATGCCTTTATTTAGGTCCGAGTGTATTAAGGTTTTAATGATAATAATTATAAGCTGTTTGATTTTGCGGGATAAAAATAAGTAGCCTATGTCTGTATCCGTCGAGGCATAAGATATATTTGTACCAAAGGAAAAGGTTCATTTTAGGCCTACTCTTGTTCGCACTACCATGAATAGATTAAAATATATAGATTGTATTAAAAATATTATAATTTAGAACAGTAAAGTAAATAACGAGCAAAAAAATAAAAATGTACTTATTTCAAGTTTTCGATACGTTTCCAAGATGGCAACCTGCAGCCATAGAGAAGGTAGTAGGCGCGAAATGTATCAAATGACATTTCTGACAGTCAATGTCAAAATAACGTATTTTTCTTTTGAAAACGTCAAAAAATATGAATCCGCCATTGTTACCCACTCATGTTTAGTGTTCCATAACTTGGAAAGATTAAATAATTTTACCACTGAAATTACGACGAATTCGTAGATTTGACCATTAAAGTTGGTCTAGTATTTTATTTTCCTTCATTTCTCTGCTTACAAGACTTGGCCTACGCCCCATACAAATCTGAACCATCTCCTTCGGTCAAAATCATCATCATCATCAACCTATCCCACCCAATGATTGACCCAGTAGTCTTTTCAAATCGAGGCTTTATGCCTAGTCAACCATGTTGTTCAAGTGCAGAGTGCTTCACCAAATTTAAAACATTTTGAAGAATTCTCAGGCATCTGGCATGTCGATTTCCTCACGATGTTTTCCTTCACTATTAAAGCAAGAGAATTAAATTGCTCAAACCTAGCAATCTATTCTATAGGTTTTTTTAAAATTCCACTACCAGTTAGCCCTTGACTGCGATCTCACCTGATGGTAAGTGACGATGCAGTCTAAGATGGAAGCGGGCTAACCTGTTATATTAAACTCATACCCAGTCGGTTTCTACACGGCATCGTATCGTAACGCTAAATCGCTTGGCGTTAAGTCTTTGCCGCTAGGGTGGTACCTAGCCACGGCCTAAGCCTCCCACCAGATCAGACCAGAGAAAATTCAGAAATTATAAATTCCCAAATTGACCCTGCCGGGAATCGAACCCGGGACCTCCCACGTTAAGACAACAGCGCTCAACACTGCGCCAGGGAGGTCGTCAAATTATAATCGACGAGAGGTTGGTTTATAATAAGCGGGGTGATGGCACCAAAATTACCAGGCTAACATGAGCAGGCAGCAGGTTTTGAGAGGAGGTAATTAACAGTAGCGGCATCTGGTGGTGGCAGCGCGGCGGGGTGTCTTGCATCGCCTTGCGAACCCGGCTAATACAATACCATTAGTAGAAACACCACACCATAGGTTTAATGAGGGATTAGTGAAAAAAAAACCGGCTGAGTTTGTTGTGGGCTCTTTTCAGACCAGGGCGCGTTTGGAACCCTCGCAGCTTTAATTTTAAGATACCGTAACCGATTATCATCATCATGTTTTATGAGTAAGTAATTGACGTCACCTATAGTGTACCTAAATTGAGTAAATGAATATTTCATTGATTAATTATTGATAGTTTCTATAATTACCTAATTAATTTGATGTTATTTCTTTCGATTAATTTAATTTTATTATAGGATCAAAATCTTTTTTCTTTAATTTATGGGCTAGCGCTTGGCTGTAATCAGACGTGCAGGCACTTGTGATTATGATGCCTATACTATCTTGATTTGAAGATAACAATGTTAAAAGTAGAGAGGAGAACGGAATCCCATTCGAATTTATTTACTATTATTGGACAATCATTAAATAACATAGAAACCTGATAAATTGAGCAATTGATAGAGTAGAAAAAATGCCATGTTAAATCGATCAAACAAATGGATTACTTCTTTTGCAAAGGTTAATAGTTATGTATTAGGTTTTTAAATGGCACATCGTCATGAAAATGTAATGAAACTTTTAAATGGATCCATTTATTATGACACAAATTACATAATTAAATAAATATACCAAACAAATGTTTCAAAAAGCCCCACGGCCGTTGAAAAACGGTTTTTTAATGATTCATAGTAACTCTATCTTTCACCTAGGACATATCCTCGTTAAACTTGATAAATGGTCGCCCTACACTGCTACAATACATTGCTAGACGAGTGATATTACACACAATTTGAAAATGTAGATCGAAATCCCTCGCCCGGAACGGATTTGCTTATTCTGCTTTTACGAGATGATTATCTTTTTAATCTTTATCTTTATTTTATATGTACTTACAATTTTTTATTAACATAACATGCCTCTGCGGTATACCTACACATATATTTTTTATATTGTATGTACATTGTATACTTACATATTTTTATTATCAGAGCATGCTACAGTATACATTTTTTTTTCTTTCGTAAATAATTTATTACATTGATGCTCCAGTTGGATGTATAATAAAATTAAATGTTTACCTACTCTTCATAAAAAAGAGCAAATTCTGAGTTTCTTGCCAGTCCTTCTCATAAGAATCTGCTTTTTAAACTGGTGGTAGAATCATGACATAATTCTTCTATGAATCCCTATTTCCCTTGGTCACGGCATCACGCGTGAACGGCTGGACCAATTTTGCTAATTCTTTTTTTGTTGCGTTTGTTTGGACCCCAGGATGGTTTATATTCACAATTGGACCCGGTACAGGGCGCTGCAATCGGGTTTGAGGTTCAGGGCAGGATAAAGTCTGCCGGGCCCACTAGTAAATAAATAAAAATGAAATACATAAACCATTTATCATTTAAGTATAACTGGACGACTTCGGAGAATTAAATAAGTAAGTATATGTTAAAATGTTTAAACCTATTTATCTTATTTTAGTACAGTGTAGTAAACGATAGTAGGTATGAAAACGTTTGTCTGTCTGTGCATCCGAACCGCCAAAAAACCAGTCGCAATTTGATTCCTCGATGATCGCAAACCTACCTACGTGCCGCCAAATAGCGGATGCGTTTATGTAATTTAACTCTTGGTATAAGAGCCCACGTATTTCATTTCCTTCAGGTCAATTTTGGAATACAAAAGCCTATGTTTGTTAAAAAGTTTGATTAAAAAAACATTATTTAAGGCTGTATATGTAATTTTTGCACATGCCACTTTCAGTAAATTGTGAACGGGACTATTTCTATGAAAACAACTGTTGTTACCCATAATTTGGCGAAATGAAAATTATAATTATGTTTTGGTTTTATAATAGGGATGTTGGCAACTCAATCTCACTCAGCAACTCTTTAATCTCAAAACTTTAAAAACGCACTTCTAGGGAAGTTTGTATGAAATAAATAGTTGTGAGTTGTGACGTCATCAAATTTCAAAGAATTCTTTAATCTGTAGTTTAAAATGGTTATCAAAATGAAATTCTAATCGAGGATTTAGGTCTTTTTAAACTGACTTAAATGATCTCTTTATTTTATAAGAAAGCACTAAGAAGCACCTATACCTACATTTTTATGAATTAAATGTGACGTAAACAGGGAATAAATAGATTTTAGATCGCTACTTCAGCAAATCTAGGTACTACGTAAGTAATAGGTACGTCGTTTCTACGATTTTACGTATTAATATTGAGTCTTGAACTCAAGAGTGACCAATAACCACTGGGTTTAGCTCTAGACTCTAGAGAGCTGGGTGCGTCAATAACAGTCTATCTATAATCAGAAAATAAAATGCGATGATTTGTTGATGATGATTTTTTTCTGCGCCAAAACATAGGTACATAAAGTAAACCATGATCATTCAAAGGACATGCACAAGGACAGATTATTAATTGAAAAGATTTCTATCGAAGCCTTAGATAAAAGACTAAAGGACCTAACTGTTTTTGTTTTTTTAATCGGTGGCTCTAATCAAAAGATACGACCTAAGTAAGTACCTACGAAAGAGACCGCGCATCGTCGTTATTACCTAAGGCCAGACTAGCGAAGTGCCTATTTGTTTACAACAAAACTACCACTGCTACTTGAGTTTTCAGCTCTTATCAAATACCACCACAATTTCACCTCACGGGCACTCATACTATTATAATATGATACTTTTAATTTAAAAAGTCACGAACGCGCGTCTTCGATTTTTTTAAAATTCTTAATGAGTCAAGGATCAACGACCTAGAAAGTGGGTCCTTTTGTACATTTATAAGTATAATATGCTTGTATATGTATAATTTAGGTATATATTCGGTACAGTCAGGCCCGTGTCATACCCGCTTGTATATTTTTTTCAAAGTCGGCATGAATAATCACATTTTTCTATACGTTCCGCATTTATTCGAGCGTTTAAAGCACGGGTTCGGTAACGGCGTAAACACAATGTATGGTCGGGTGGAAATCAAACCTTAAATTTATGCGCTTAAAGTGTGTATTTAAGTGGCGGTGGCGGGCCTAGTAAATTTTATGTAAGCGTAGGGATGTCACAACGTAGTTTTCTTCCGCGTCCTGGCATATTTCCTGCTGTCCAGAGTCTGTTTATTATTTAAAGGAAAGCACATGAAGATGAGCATGATCTCTGTTCGGTTGTGTCGGAATTTCCATCCCATCGGGCTTTGAGAGTAAGGGAATAGACACTGGTAGGTACTAATGTATTTGTGGCAGTATTATAACATCTCCTTTGCAGATGGCTTTCTTTGGAGATCAGCCGCCGTGGCCCAAATTGGGTATTTAACAAATAGTCAAATCATCAACTTTTTTAAAGGTCAAAACGCTTCCTAAGTATGAGATTTATATGCAATTCTGAAATGTTACGTCATGTGGTAGGTTCACTCGACGATTCAAAAGCACTTGTAAAAGTCTATTTGAATAAAAATCATTTGAATTTGAATTTGAATGTTCAAGTTCGACACACTTTTTAAAATCGATTATTTAAAATGGTTATTCAACACAAAATTACTATCCGGGGACGTGGATATTACGACTTTTGGGATATCCTCTATTTAATAATCACTAAAATATAATTATTTGAATAGTAGTCAAATACCCAATTCTGTCGGGTGGATATTTTTTTTTATGCGTTGGTGGCAGCCCTACACGAGCGGTACCGCACCGCCGTAGTACGTAAGGCCGCCGATCCTCGTGACTGGCACAATTCTGCTCTGAAGTAGGTGTATTTTTGCTTTTTTATTGCGCCACTTAATCCCCCAGTACCTACCATGTTAGATTTATACATTATTATTATTTTCGCGAACTTTATATCATTATCATCATGTAAGATCATCTTAAAGCGGTGTTTTTATTTATTTTTTAGAAAAGCGCTTGGCTGCAATCGAACTTGCGTGACAAGAAGATGCCTATTTACTCTTGATTTTAAGATAATAATAAGTGGAGGTGGATAAAAATACCCACCACGCTGCTCCAATGCGGATTGGCAGGCTTTGACGACTATTATTAAATTAGTGCTAATAACCGGAACCGACGGCTTATAATGTGCTCTCCGAGGCACGGGGGAGATCTACCGCCAACTTCCTAACTCCGGGCTAATACTGAAAATTTCTAGTCAGAATAACCCAATAATTATGGACCCTGGGACTCGAACCCGGGACCTCGTCGGCCGCAGTCGAATATACTAACCACTAGACCGACTAGGCAGTATGTATACTCGTATGTAGTCATTTGTAAGCATTTGTAAGCATAGTACCTACTTGGGTACAACCTTACTATACCGTACCGATCGGACCGTAGGTCGTGTAGTATCTTGGACACTCAATCGTCGATCGTATTACAATTTACAGCGGAGGTGTCCACTGTCCACGTGCGATCGCCATCAAAACGTCATTACTAAAACACACCCCACGTATTTCCAGGCGTTTTATATTCATTTGAACAAGTGCCCTCTCGCACTGAGAGAATGTAACGGTGAAAGAACTACCCCATAGAAAGGTGCACCTATACATACCCTTGTACTTTATTTTCACTGTTTTAGGGAGAATGATAGAGTTATTTGGAGTTTTTATCCACAATATTGTGCATCTAATTCTACTTGTGCACTCTGATGGCTTTTGATAACTCACCTGCTCTTTTCTCTCAACAGTTTTTGATCAAATTTGGTACGAAAATAGTTTGCGTCCCGGAGACGCTATTATCTAAGAATTCCCATATTATTTAGGTTTTGGGCGGGCGGGTATCATATTATAGAAGGACGACCTTAACTGCGTCGTTGCTCTGGTGGTTAGCATGTTCGACTGCAGGCGACGAGGTCTCGGGTTCATTTCCCGAGTCAAGTCATAATAAGTATTGGGTTTTTCTGACAAGAAATTCTCAGTAGGTACAAGGCCGGAGTTAGGAAGCTGGAGGTGTTTCTAATTTCCCGGGATAAATAGCCTATTATAAAAGAGCAACTGCTGAGTTTCTTGCCGGCTCTTCTCTAAGTAGAATCTCCTTCCCGAAACGGTGGTAGAGTTAAATCATGACGAATCATAAGAGACAGACACCTGGATGTGCTACATGTAATAAATATAATGTGAATTGAGTAGGTACATATTGAGTATGTCCTTCCCCGGAATGCACACACACACACACATTTCATAAAAGTCGGATAAAAAATGGGTTGTTGTAGCAGCGTAGCAGATAGACAGATAGCATTTAAAATATTACTATAGAATCAGTATAGATTATGGATAAAGTAGATCACGCTAACAAAATCACAACTTCACCAGCTGTAAGCTAGTTGCATAACAGATAGTGACGTAATAACACTCCGCCGCGGATGATCGATGGCGCGCTGTCAAACTGACAGTGTCAAGGTCGAGTTTGACAGCTGTCAAACCGCCCAGACAGCGGCTGTCAAAGTGGGGCAGGCTGAAAAACGCGCGCGCTGTCACGCCGTAATGGATGGCCTCCGTTGCCCGTGTCATGCCTCCATATTTGTTGCGGGGCCAACGAACTTTGCGGTCGATATGTTTTTTTTTTGTTTCACTAGGTGTTGCCCGCGACTTTTTTGCGTGGAATAAATGTAGTTTGAATATAACAAAAAGTGTGCTTGTTTGTTGGTTCAGAGCAACGGATCGATGTGATTTTTTTCTTTCCTATGTCACTTTCCACGTTCTCAACTATATACCCATGCAAAATTCATGTCGATCCGTTGCTCTATTGCGACGTGATTGAAGGACAAACCAACAAACAAACACTTTCGTGGTATGATTCATCTCCAGAATGCCAGCAATACCATACCATGTTAAAATCCAAGATCATAAAATACGGTTCATTATTTTTGCCATTAAAAGCTAACTAATTAATAAATGGACACAGACAGACAAACAAACTTTTACATTTATGTACAGATGGATTAGCCTTTATCATGTGGTATTTTTTCCTCCTACATCCAGTTACAAGTAGGTACTTACAACTATAATCCGTTGATTTTTATGCTCACCAGATGAATTAATGTTAAGATTTTCGGATAGTTAATTAACTTTTTTTTTTATAACTTATACCTGATTATCTATTAAATCATCATTATCATCATATCAAACCGACGCCGCGTGAGCACATGAGTATACTCTCAGAATGAGATGGACGAAGGCCTTAGTTCACCACCGTTGTCCAAGTGCGGATTGGCAGTCTTCACTTGTAATATCGTAGGTCTTCACACCTTTGAGAACATTAGATATGGAGAAATGTACGAGCTTTCTTTCATCGCTTCAAAACAAGTAACTAATACCTCTCAACTCAAATACATAAAACTCAAATCTTTTTTTAACTTTTACAAGTGCTTTTGAATCTTTGAGTAAATCCACCACTGGTTCGGAAGGCCGTTCCTACTGAAAAGAACCAGCAAGAAACTCTATGGTTGCTCCATTAAGGCATTACTTTAGTACGTATTACTTCAATGGGTTGCTCATATGAAAAATAAATTTATAATTTCTAAAATGTCTTAGATAGTTTTCAACGATCAACCGCCCTATAGGTATAATAATTATAACTCTTCTACTTAAACTTTAGTTAGAATCCGTTTAATTTCGACTTGCAGCGCTCACACAAAGTTCACATTCCGTAGGTACGTACTACCAATAAATTGAACGGCCGTAATGTATTCCTTCAAAGACAATCTAGAAAATTCCTGCTAGCTTCGTTGCAAGATATTTTTGGCCGCAAACAAAGAACTAAGAAACTTCGTGAGCTAAGCGATTTTGACATCGCCTAAAAACAAACATTACCTACCTAATAGCAGTGGCGTGCACAGGGTTTTAAGCTAGGGTATAGCATTGCATTATGGTCAGTTAGAATACACATAATATCACAGTCTATATCACAGTCTATATCACAGTCTATACTCACGTTCTTTTCTAGCAGTCTTCCGACGGAGACGTACATAGAACAACGCTGCGTGGTGACAGGGGCGAGACGGGGGAGGGTATATCCAAGCTGGCAGAATCCATACTAATATTATATGCGCAAGTGTGACTGTCTGTTTGCTACGCTTTCACGGCCCACCTGTTCAACTGATTATGACGGAATTCCAAATGGAACAGAGATAGGTTGCATTCCGGGGAAAGACAAAGGCTGCATTTTATCCCGGATGTAGAAGCAAAAATTAAAAAAAAACTCAATCAACCGGCTTCATCTAGTTTTCTTTACATAATTCAGTCAATTTTGCATAACATTTTATATGCAGCTTGGAGGTGTTTTTTTTAATCCGCTACAAGTCAGCCCTTGACTGCGATCCCACCTGATGGTAAGTGATGATGCAGTCTAAGATGGTAACGGGCAGTTATATTTAACCCATACCCCTATTCGGTTTCTACACGGCATCGTACCGGAACGCTAAATCGCTTGGCGGCACGTCTTAACCGGTGGTAACTAGCCACAGCCGAAGCCTCCCAACCAGGAAAGTGTATACCATATTTGTTAGGTTTAGTAGGTAATCCTGTGGTCTGCAATTGGCTATTTAAAATGGTTAAGTAGTTTAAGACACTTTTTATGGACGTCACTCCACTGTAAGGATAATTATAGGTAATTACTCCGTGTCGATAGGTACAATATCGATCTGAGTTTGACTCCGTAGACTGTACTTCTCTGTAGTCTGTACCTACGGATGATGTACCTAGAACACATCCCCCCGGGCAAGGCATCGACCCTGGCCTCGGCCGAGCGAATTCACACTCTATTTTTCACGTTTCATGATCCCTTTTTCTTTGACAGTTATAAGCTTTCTTATGACGATTTTCTGTCTGTTGGATATTGCTCGTTTTCTATAAGAGAGTATAAGACAGGTCCGGTTAGGGGATAATGTGTCTTATTGACTGTAGGTTAAGGTGGCGATGGGCGGTATCCCGCCCTATCTTTGGGCGGGAGCAATTAGTTGTCTTGCTTGGCTTTAAAAATGCATTTTTTTTGCTCACTGTTTTCACGGTCGGCTGGTGTTGATCTAACTATTGTTATTAAAATCGCCTGTCTGTTTATAATAGACAATAAAGAAACGGATATAATATATTTTGGTGCAATAAAAGTATTCTACCTAAAAAGCATTTTATGCTGTTGAAGATTATAAACGATAAAAGAGCATGGATTTCACTCGCTCCAGCTCTGTTTGGGAGTCCCAAGTTGGGACTGCAGTTACTTGTATCCTAATAATGACAGTAATTTTTGACTGAAAAGAGCAACCATTTAGTTTCTTGCTGAATGTCATTCCGAATTCAAAAACACGAAGTTTATTTGAATAAAAAAAAATTCAGTTTGAGGCAATGTCAAATGGATTATGGAATGGAAATGCTAACCCTTGACTGCGATCTCACCTGGTAAGTAATGGTGAGGTCTAAGATGGCACTGGCCAACTTGATAGTGTGGCAGTTATGTTTAACCCATACCCCTAATCGGTTTCAACGCGGCTTCGTACGAACCTTATCGCTTGAGGGCACGTCTTTGCTGATAGGGTAGTAACTAGCCACAGCCGAAGCCTCCTATAAGATCAGAACAGAGAAAGTTCAGAAATTATAAATTCCCAAACTGATCCTTCCGGAGATTGCATTACGACAACCATTAATTCGACCAATTATACAACAACAAGCTGATGCCCGCGACTTCGTCCGCATGGGTTGAGGTTTTTCGGAACTCTTTAATTTAATATTAAGTATTGATAATCACAACTATCGTGTTTTTCCATCTGTTTTACTTACCATAAGAAAGAAACAGCAATCCATTGATGAGTTCCACACGAAAATACGTATGGGCAGGAATTTTTACATAAATTTAATTTCCCGAAGCGGACCCGCACGCGCGGGGGTCGGGCTCGGGGGTCGATAAGGGATCGAACCGACTCCCAGAGCTATGGGCGCACCATTAAGGAAATTGCTTTATAGACCTGAGGATATTGGCTACCTATATGTACCCTACCTATATTTATGTACCCACCTTCTACTTTTAGGGGATCTGTGCGGACGCTGGGAAAATCCTTTGAGACATCTATACGAACAAGTGATACTTAATTTAAAAGATTGAAAGTTAAACCGAATTCACCACACCCTTAACAGTCCATATCTTGAAAACTAATGAACTGATTTTGATGAAACTTGTAGGTACTGTTCCCTAAGTTAAAGTAAATTTTAGCCACTAAAAAAGAATGGTCACAATCTGATTAATAGTTTCGGAGAAATCCGCTGACAAACATACACCTATGAAATTTTGTATATTTGTTTGGAAGTCCCTATAGATTATTTATCAATATCAATTTAGATTTCTTGGAAGTTCTGCGGGAAATATGTGATTTTCCGGGATAAAAACTATCCTATGTTCTTAACCGGGATGTATCATGCAAGCCATCCTGTATGTACTTACCAAAGTTGGGCAGCGAAAAGTTTTAAAACGTTACAGATAGACAGACGGACAGATAGACTTACGAGATAGAAAATTAAATGTCAAATTTTGAATTTTCGAGGACAGAATATAAAAATAATCTTTGATAGAAAATTAAATGACGAATTTTTAATATTCGGACAGAACATTAAATCTTGAAAAAAAATAAAGAATAAGAAAGTCGAAAGAGACCCGACAGCCGAAGTGTACGAGGGCCACATAAAACACGGGGTGTCTCGGGAGAAAAGAGTGATTTATCGTGAGAAGAGGGACATCGCGGCCTTTATGCTATTATTCGGGTGCATCAGGTATATCCTGGCAGGTGCTGCTCTCCTGGTATTATTTATATTGCATCTTTTTTTATAAAAATAGATACCTATAGTCTGGCTACGCTAAGTCAGCACTGGTAGAATGGTAGAATTTGAAAATCTGTTGATGATAACACAGACTGTAATGCGAAAAAACGCATTTGATACTTGTGTTTTTTTGTTTTTAATCAGCAGGGCGTCCACGTATCTTTTGCATCAATCATTGATATATCGCAAACATTATTACCTACTTGATCAGGGGAGATCTTCTGAACTATTTAAAGACAGCATAAATGAATGAAACACATAGTCAATAGTCAAAGCCGTTTTATTCAATATAGGTACCGACACTGTTCACTTTTGGACCTCAGTAAAGTTTGAGACGTGATGGTGAACTACAGTATCTTAAGACTAGAGCTAGGAGGGTTCCAAACGCGTCCTGGTCTGAAGAAAACCAAATACTGTCTTTCATTTCCCGTGCTGAACGCTTTTTGCAGGGAGTTCACCAGATTCCCTTGTTAGATTGGCCCTCATTTTTAACAACTCTTAAGATTCGTTCGCTTTCACCTGGAAATAACTGAAAATAATTTATTTTTTCCTATGCATCATAATTATACCATATGAACAGGCAAATATAAAGCGACTAAACGTTTTATATAAATGATCTAAGTATTTTATGCAAAGATCGAAAGGCAAAATATCAAAACCGTTTGGTCAGCTTACTTGTCAACTCTTCGATTTTTTTTATTTTTTTTATTTTTTTTTTTTGAAAAACATACAGTAAATAATATACAATAGGTAGGTAAACTAAATATAACATTGCACTTAAACCAAAACAGTTTTCAAAGATTCTCAGCACATATTGTCTAAACATTTTCCAAAAGAATAGTTGGGTATAGCCGCTAGACAAAACAAAATTATTTTTTATACTTGCATTAAATTAGAACAAAGAAACAAAATAAAAAAAAAACACATAGGTACTAAGATATAATGATCAAAAAAAGAAAAGAAAAAATGATGAGCTAGTTGGTTTGTGCCAAACAATCTTTAATAGCCAATCTATACTTGGGGAGAGAGAGCTGAAATAAGTCGTTATTGAAAAACAATTCATTATACTGCTTGCAACATCTTTTTATAAATGTATTTTCTGCATAATTTGTCTTGCTTGGTGCAATGCGAAACAGTTTTGGATGTCGAGAGTTAATCCGTGGACATCTTAAAGTTATTTTAGAAATTAGATATGGAGAGTCAACCCCATTATTCATGAGTTTGAATAGAAGGATTTGATCTCTTTGAACACGTCTACTAGTAGCTGAAAGTGGTGGATCAGGATTCCCAACACAGTTGGTATTATTTGAGATATAGTATGAAAGTCGTTTTAGAAACCGATTGTGTACTCTTTCAATTTTTTGTAAACATTGTTGTTTTTGGATAGAGACAGCGTCGTGTGCTTCCTTTACGTCTTGGAATTTATGAATCATGTTATATATTAACCCGCGCACATTAGTTTGAATAGGTTTAACCATTATTTCACTATTTCACTTTTATTTTGGAAACATTATAAGGAACATAAACAACCTGATAGCTGAATTGACAAATCAGTGTGTAACAAAACAGATTAGACGAATGTTTTTATTTTTTTTAAGTGTTGCCCTTTTATTCCGTGGCAGAGTTAGCGTGGCCAGACTATATTAAGGCCAATAATTCTGTTGACAAAATCTCTAAACTAAAATGACAGTTTTAAATCTAGTTATGTGCCTTTCCGCTGGCAATATTATGAAAGGGAAAGGGTCATTTTAGTTAAGTTTCAAGATTGTGTACTACAGAATCAGCCCCATTATGGGTTTGATATGGAGGATAAAAAAAACGACTATAGAAGAAATATAATAGGAAAAAAAAATGAAATTTCAAGTAATCAAAAACTCAAAAAAAGTGGCTAAGGTTTAATTTAAAGTGTTGTTAAGTGTTAACCATACTAATTTAACAATTATTTAGAAAAAAAATAAGTTTTCTCAAGCATTTCGTGGAGATTTGCCAAAGAAATACTGAAGTAGTAGACTCGCAAACTTTATTTATGGATTGATTATTTAAACGACACAAAAGATTTTCATAATTCTTTAAATATTTTGCAATAAATCACGACTCATAATCCTTCCACTTATTTAATTTCAACAAACTTATCTATTTAAAGGAACGAAAACCTAAAAACAGCAATTAAAAAGGAAGAAAACAATAATAAAGGATACAAATCTACATTATTTATAAAAAAGGTTCACGAAAAACGAAACCAAAAGCCTCGTCTGAGCCCCAGAGTGATGCGCAAACCGCAATAGCCTTAGCACGAGTTTACACATCTCGATAGAGTTGATAGGTTTCAAAAATCGAATCAGTATCGAAACGGTGTTTTCGAAGCTTTGGAAGTATGGATGTACAAAAGAAATGATCGCCTGGAACAGCTTCACTCCCAACAGTAAGGTACTGAAACTAATAAATAAAGAGAGGTAGCTCAAGATCAAAATGATGAGGAGAAAGCTCGCTTTCTTCGGGCACTTACAGAGAGGAGCCGTATTTTATTTAACATTAAGTGAAGGATTACATATAAGAAAGCTCGAGGTAACCGAAGTTGCAAGTGTTTGCTTTTCAAAATTATAGACTAGCGCTTGGCTGCAATCAGACTTGCTGAAAGACGATGATATACGCGCGGCTTAGTTAGGTACGGGGAATTGAAACAAGCGGCTTCGAATTGGTAGAGAAGTGCGTGTTTTTTTCTTGTTTTTTTTTTCTGATTGGTCAGTGTTTTGAAAATCAAAATCTATCAACGCTATCGTGTGAGGTACATAACTACGCACGTACTAACCCTACTGACAAAAACAACACCCCGAGCGTCTGAACGGGAATCAACGAAACAAAGAAACGAGGCGAAACGATAAAACAATAATTAATAGTGATTATTCTGTAAAAATAATTGTTGGTTCCTACAAATTATACTCCGGGAGAACTAATTCCTTGCGCTCTGAGAGCCGGCGTACAATCCCATGTAGCTAAGTTGACGGAAATAGTAATACTTTGCTACAAATAACCTCTTTACTATAAGGACTGTTAGAACGCTTAATTAATCGCAAGATGAAGTCCATACTTTTTGAAGTGAAACTTCTTTAGAGTCGTTGTGATTTGAAAATTCGATGAAAAGAAAAAGCTACACCAAAAAGAGACAAACATATTCATAATAGGATTTAGTCTGCGAGAGAATGAGATAGAATACAAGTTATATTTATCTCATTCTCTCGTAGGCTACTTTTCTGAAGTTTCACTTCTGCCGTGTGTGAATTGCACACAACACACTTTTTTAGTTAAAAATATTATAAAAGTGAAATTTTTCCATTTACCTGCCACCTTCACACTGCCGATCCGTTTAACCGGTCTGAATTAGAAACCGATTACGGATAAATCTGTCTAAAAATACCTAATATGTGACTGACTAATCTATCAAAGCAAAGCTCAAAGAGTACCTACTAGTAACTAGGCTATTCAGATTATGACGAAAATATCCGGTAAGAAAATTCAATTCCAAAGAGGGTAATATAGAGACTTGATATTTATACGAAATTAAACTTAACGTGGAGAAATTAAACTTAAGTTTAACTCACAACTTGGATCGCTGTTCTTTAAACAAACGATACAAACCAGTAGCCAGCTCCTAGCCTACAATTCCTTATCCACTGTTATTATACAGCGATCCAGCGATTCTGATCAAGAAACAGTTTTGGAAGCAACAATTGTTTTAATTCGGGAAACACGAAAAGAATTATGAATGTGTAATCACCATTTTCTAAAACGCTGTTCTATTGTATTCTCGTTCTGTTTTTATCATTTTTATCGTGTTAATTATTGGTTGCGGTGGCCATGTTTGAAAATATTCTGACACTTTTGATTACTAAACAAATTGTTAGGAGTAATTAAAGATTCTCTGATATTACCATGGAGGTAGTGTTAATTTTATGGTCAGGTAGTTTTTAGTTTGGTTTGGTTTAGGGCATAGTTAAATGTTTGAATATGTTATTAATTATGTAACAAAACATTAAATACACGTCATCTAAATATATAAAAGAAGACACTGACTGACTGACTGACATATCAACGCACAGCCCAAACCGCTGGGTCTAGAGACTTCAAATTTGGCACACAGGTTCCTTATGAGGTCTAGGGGTGCACTAAGAAAGGATTTTTCAAAATTCCCCCCCTAAAGGGGTGAAACGGGGCTCCAAAGTTCGTATTTTACCAAGCTTCAATACTCCTTCACGCCGCAACTACTGAACCGATTTGGCTCAAATTTGGAATGGAGATAAATTGCATCTTGGGTTAACACATAAGCTACTTTTCATCCCGGGAAAATCCATGGTTCCCGTGGGACTAGTTAAAAACCGAAATTCACGCGGAAAAAAATCTTCACGCCGGTAGTACAAGACCGATTTAGCTGAAATTTGGAATGGACATAGACGATATCCTGGGTTAATAAAAAAGCTACTTTTCATCCCGGAAAAATCCATGGTTTTTGCGGGAAAACTGAAAAATTGATATTCACGCGTGAAAAATACTACTTTACGCTGCACTTACTGACCTGATATGACTGAAATTCGGAAAGGAGATAGATTTTATCCTGGATTGATACATAGGCTACTTTTCATCCCGGAAAATTTCATGGTATATCAAAGAAGATACTGACTCACGCTCTCACTGACATATCAACGCACAGCCCAAACCGCTGGGTCTAGAGACTTCAAATTTGGCACACAGGTTCCTTATGAGGTCTAGAGGTGCACTAAGAAAGGATTTTTCAAAATTCCCCCCCTAAAGGGGTGAAACGGGGCTCCAAAGTTCGTATTTTACCAAGCTTCAATACTCCTTCACGCCGCAACTACTGAACCGATTTGGCTCAAATTTGGAATGGAGATAAATTGCATCTTGGGTTAACACATAAGCTACTTTTCATCCCGGGAAAATCCATGGTTCCCGTGGGATTAGTTAAAAACCGAAATTCACGCGGAAAAAAATCTTCACGCCGGTAGTACAAGACCGATTTAGCTGAAATTTGGAATGGACATAGACGATATCCTGGGTTAATAAAAAAGCTACTTTTCATCCCGGAAAAATCCATGGTTTTTGCGGGAAAACTGAAAAATTGATATTCACGCGTGAAAAATACTACTTTACGCTGCACTTACTGACCTGATATGACTGAAATTCGGAAAGGAAATAGATTTTATCCTGGATTGATACATAGGCTACTTTTCATCCCGGAAAATTTCATGGTATATCAAAGAAGATACTGACTCACGCTCTCACTGACATATCAACGCACAGCCCAAACCCCTGGGTCTAGAGACTTCAAATTTGGCACACAGATTCATTATGAGGTCTAGGGGTGCACTAAGAAAGGATTTTTCAAAATTCCCCCCTTAAGGGGTGAAACGGGGCTCCAAAGTTCGTATTTTACCAAGCTTCGATACTCCTTCACGCCGCAACTACTGAACCGATTTGGCTCAAATTTGGAATGGCGATAAATTGCATCTTGGGTTAACACATAAGCTACTTTTCATCCCGGGAAAATCCATGGTTCCCGTGAGAATAGGGAAAACTAAAATTTACGCGGGCGAAGCCGCGGGTATCTGCTAGTTTAAAATATATTTTCACAGAATGCCATTCTACTTGCTTGTCATCACTTAGAATAGTTGTTTTTATGGTATTGAAGCGATTTAGCGTTCCGGTACGATGCCGTGTAGAAAACGAAGATGGGTTTAATATAACTGCCATGACCTTAACAGGTTACCCCGGTACCATCTTAGACTGCATCTTAACATCAGGCGAGATCGCAGTACCTAAAGGGCTAACTTGTAGTAGATATAAAAATAAAATAAAAAGGAAGAGACTTAGGTAAGGTATAGAAAATTTCCTTAACAAAACACCTAGGGATCGCAAGGGCATGCCCTAATATAAATAACGCGGTACTACCACCTCGCCCGCCCTCGTCTACGGGGTTATTACAATTTTTCGCCTTATGAATACAGTCGCGTTATACCCCGCAGTTGGGGGGTCACACCTCAGCAATTTTACTTTAATTCTTATTTAGAGTGCCGCCTTATTTCGGTTACAAGATTTTTAGTATTTGTTTATGGAGTAGCCATTGAGTTAAGTGGACCAATCCGAGACGAGCGTTTCTCGAAGATTTAAATATAACCACGCAAGATACGCTGGGTGTGTTTCGGCGCTAATATCATAGAATGCTTAAAAGTATCTTAGTCTGGTTAAATTAAACTGCCATATCCCTTCAAAATTAGCTTGTTTTCATCTAAGATTACATCGTCACATAATTTTGTATTTATTCCAGTTTTTTTAATGAATAGAAATAATTATAAAATTCAATAATACCTTACCATATTTTGACCAATACTGCTAACGTTGCAGCAGTTTTGTATGATTATTACACTAAAAGATTCTCTGCCAATTTAGTGCATGTTAAAATTTACGAAAAGATCCTGTTACTAAACCAGTCAGATAGTAATACATATAAGCAATAAATATTCAAGATACTGCTTACTCCATAATTATGACAACTCTTTTGTACAAAGTTACAAGATTTTTTTTAAATATGTACACTGGGTTGTTCTTCTTTCGCCGATGGCGCAATTTACGCTTTTTACGTCCGGTTGAGACGATTTTGCGAGACTCTAATAACTATGACAATGACAACTCATTGGCACATCCTTATTCGGGTACAAGATTTCTGAGTATTTGTTTATGGCGTTAAGTTAACTTGTTCTTCTACGCCGATGGGGTAATTTTCGCCTTTTTTTTTTTGAGTTTTTTTGCGTTCAACGACGTAATTCCACATTACGCGGCCCCGTTGTGGGGCGAAGACGCAAATTGCCTATCATCGTCCCGTGTTACTGTGAACGGTTGCGATAATGGTAACAATGAGACTGTCGAGATCAAATTCTAAGGGAGGAACCGAGCCTTGATAGCTCGACGAAATTAGGGTGGACTAAAATACAACTGAAGCGGTGATAGCCTTCTGGTTAACCAGTGTCTTAAGACACCCGACCTCCTGTACGCGGGGTCGCAGGTTCGAACCCCGGGAACACATCGAACATGCATCTCCAACTTGTCGAAGTTATGTGCGTTTTAAGAAATTAAATATCACTTCAAACGGTGAAGGAAAACTTCTTGAGGAGACCTGCACTCCCGATAGTTACTTAATAATGTCCTCGAAAGAGTGTGAAGTCTGCCAATCCACACTTGGCCAGCGTGGTGGACTATGGCCAACCCCTTCTCATTCCGAGAGGAGACTCGTGCTCAGTACTAGTGAGCCGGCTATGGGTAAAGAGAGGCGAACAATCAAATAACACATTTCTCCGGTAATTGATACCAAATGAGATTTATACATGTTACTTAAGTATCCTTACCACTCACTCCTAGCATATTTTTATAGGCAGTCCAAAAATTCTCTTTATATTCTTCAAGAACATACTTAGATTAAATCGACACTAATAATAATATAATATAATTCCCGCTACTTCGTCTGAGTAGATTTAGATTTTTGTAAAATCCCGTGGAAACTCTTTGATTTTTCTACACCAAATCTCATCAAAATCTGCTGAAAACATGAGCCATGAAAACATAGGACACAGCAATACATACTTTCGTATAATATTAAGTAGTATGAATTAAAACAGCCTTATTTGGAACCATAGTATAGCACATTTTTCAACCGACTTCAAAAAAAGGAGGAGGTTCTCAATTCGACTGTATTTTTTTCTTTTATGTTTGTTACCTCAGAACTTTTGACTGGGTGGACCGATTTGGATGATTCTTTTTTTATTTGAAAGAGCATACTTCTCATGTGGTCCCATATAAATTAAAATATCGAAATCGGTTTAGCGGTTTTTAAAATATCAACAATAAAATAAGTAGTTTGTATAGCGTGTGCTTGTTGTTGTAAAGTTGGCGCGGGAGCACAGAGTACGTATATATACTCGTGTATATATTATACTCGTGTGGCGGGAGTTTGAAGTCGGTTGTTTAATAGTAGATTATTAACCAAGGGGATAAAGCAGTGTCTTCTGTCGCGCGTGACGATTTAAATCGCGAGCGTAACGAAGGACTCGAGGTTTACTCCCGAGCGTAGCGAGGGTGTTAAAAACTTAAATCACGAGCGAAGCGAGGGATTTAAGACGAGTCCTGAGTGTAGCGAGGGATTTAAGTTCACCCAAGACTAAGACAGCTTTATCACCGAGGAAAATACTCTACTTTTCGTACCATTTGCGAAAAAATTAACAATAATAATTTGAGATAAGCATTTATTAAAAATAATGACAATTAAAAGTAAAAGGTAACATTCGAAACATTGGTCCAATTATTTATAGAGAGAGTTCATAAGTTTTTGAATAATTTTCCTTGGATTTTGTTGGAAGCAAATTATTTATAATTGCGGCAGCATTTGCAAATAAAATGCAACTTGATGGAATCCTACAATTCACTGTCACTGTCGCTTTGATTTAACATCGTAACGTATTTTTAGAACAATAACTTATTTATAAAAATAAATTAAAATAAACTTAAAGTTTATGTATTTGAAGAAAACAAAAACGCGGCAAATTCCTAGACTAATATTTTTTTGTCGGAAAAGCAAAGGCATCAAGCTCATACGGCCTCGTCGGTTTACGTAATTTTATTTATTAATCATAACTGCATAATAAATACGTATTCCTTTTTCAAAAAGATGTTTAATGCTTTATATACAAACTCAATGGTGTAAACACCATGGACCTATACATAAACTGGACTGTGCAGTATCTAAAAAAAAACGAGCCGAAAGAGAGGTCCAAGAGTAGATGCGCGTCCTTTTCTAATAGGGTATCCATAAAATATTATCTTCTCGGATAAACTTACAGAATCGATAAGTACTTACTGGATTAAAAACTATTTAAAACAGGTTTTACTGTATCTGGGATTTTATTAGGTATAATTATTATAATACTTAAACTTATTTTATGTACCTATAGTCACCTGCCAGGCCATCCTATTTTGTTAAATTAGGTATGCTTAATAGAGTTGTCAGTGCTGGTGGTGCCGATGACTATACTTTAATCATTAGTCGATTTAGATTTTAGTAAGCGATGTGATTGGCAAAGCAAATAAAACAAGAAATTAATGACAGAACTTTATTAATAATTCAAACATTACTGAATAAAATTGTTTTATGCAGCCGTTGTCGCATTGAAATGCGATTTCCCATTATTTTAAGGGTCTCTTCTTTCGCGTACGTTTTCATTCTTAAGCTTAAATATCTGTTCGCGATACATCTAATTAGTTCTAATTCATGACGTGATTCAGTGGTGAGAGATTGTACTGGATGATGAATATCGTTTAAGCGAGGATAAAATTGATGTATGATGACGTTCATCATATAATTCTTAGTAAAATTTTGTTCACATGGGTGGGATAAGGTAACAAATAATTTTTCAGCGAATTTAACAATATCAAACACTATTCTAGAAGCATACTTAAGACCACCTCTGTCGATGAATGTAGTAAACGATGAAAAATTACAAATGTCAGGAATATCGTAATTATGGTCTTTTTGATCTCTTTTTGTTAGCAAGGCTGCTTTATAATACTCACATAATATTTTGGTTATAATTTTTCTTACAATATAACCCGTTATATAATACAATATATTGTTCTTAAAATCTGAAACGTTTGTTCTCTCTATCAACTGCACCAAAGAATCAATACTGTCTTCTTCATTTTGTTCAGACTGCACTGCATTGCCTTTTAATCGTTTTTTTGAACTCATTGACAAAATCTTGATCTTTAAAGTGTAAGTTACATACAACTGATGTTTTGGTTATTTTGCCAGGTATAATTTGTTTCCACTTTTCAGCTACAGATTCATCCTTAGGCATCCTGTAAAGCAATTAAATGCACATGACGTATAATTATGTCATTTTCACTAATATACCTACTTGAAGAACTAATTTTAAATATTGATAAGCTATCGAATATTGAAATATTCAATATTAGACAGTAAAGTTAAAACGACAACAAAAGCTCTATGTAATCCTAAAATAAATTATCTATAGCGTGAACACCCTACACCATAACAAACAAGAAAATCTTAATAACGACTGACCTGTGAAAAGATAAGCCACAGCCAAGATACCATTCCGTTTTGCATCCATTCACGCAGCAAAAGTACACCATTTTCACATATACACTGACGAAAAGATTTCTAAATCAGCACCAAAATTCATCTATGCACCAACGGTAAGAAAGAACGTTTGCAGACAAGCAGACATATTGCTTTTTGTCTACAGGCAAAGTTGCCATTTTAGGAGGAGAACATTCTACTTATAATCTCTACATACTTATTTTTATTGTATGTTTTGCCTGTTCACATCTATATAAATCGAAAATAATTAATATTAAAATAATTTATGGATATATTTTATCAGTCAATAATAATTAAAACGTAATATTTCCAATTTTGAGAAGTCTACCACTCACTACCAAAGCAGTTTTATTGTACACTGGCATACTTACTAGACAAGGACGCACTGCTATTTGGGTTATCTCACCTGGCTCGTTTTTCTACATTTACAATTGACAGGGGAAAAAAACCTTATGTCTATTGATATAAAGAGCAAATTTGTAACCATGATATATTGTAGTACGCGATCCAGCTTACACGAAGTTGTATGTAAATCCGTGGTAAACACAGACTTAGTTCAGTATATATTTCGGTAAGTATTCCAAATTTAAATCACATCCTCCCCCTAGAGGATGAATGAAATTCAGTACAATTTTCTTTCCCTGTTTTTAACAGATTAAAAATGACTATTGTTATGTTCGCATTTTGTGGCATAGAATGTCACTTTTTTGAGCAAGTGGTACGAAAAAAGTATTTTTATATTAAATTATTTATTGGCAGTAAATATGTCAAAAAACATTGACTGCATAGGAAGTCTAGAGACGTTGTCTCAAAATGACTAGGTGAACAGAATTACAGTAAAGGTAATATTAATGAAGGAATAAAAAATACAACAGAGAGAGACAGAGGTCAAGAGCTTTTATTTTCATGAAATCGAAATTCGAATGTTCATTTGCAGTCGCGGGCGTCATCGCTCCGCTATCAATCATGCATGCACCATTGCGCCGCGCTTTTGTTCGAATTACGAATTTCAAAAAAGGTATCTATAGACTATAGAGCGCGCGGGAAAATTATGGCGCTTGCGTTCCTTTTCAAAGTTCGAACTGCGCATTTGCCCCCTGCTATGTCCGCACTAAAACACTGCATTACAGTCGTGCTATTATGCTGTTATTTAGTTAAATAATTATCAAAATGAACAACATCTGATACCTAATTTTATAGTTAGGTACTTTTTAATGTTCTGTGTTTTATTTGCTTTTATTCTTGCTAAACTAGCTGATGCCTTGCTAACTTAACCTTACCTAAACACTGGACGTATCAACAAAGTTACTGTTATTTTGTCTGTGGTTGAGGGCAATTTTTGCATACCATAGCTAATGACATAGGCTATGAATATTTTTTTAGAATTCAACCCTTAAGGGGTAAAAAAAGGTTTTTAAAGGGTTTTAAAAATGTCTGTAGTCCACGGCGAAGTTGCGGGCAAAATTTAGTTATTCTTATACACATCCGCGGTCGGTACGTTCTCTTATTAACCGTATAAAAAATACACCCATCTTATTCAGTGTGACACCGTTAAAAAATTGGGAAAATTGCTAATGGTGTATGATATTGCCTCCCCTTTATTCTGGGCCCTGGGGTAAGGAAATAGGGTGGTAACACCTTCGCACTCCTAGGAGGTGTTTTTTTTTTGAGTTTTTTTTCTTTTCTCTCTCTTTGGATGTTTTTCGCGTAATGACTTCGCGGTCCTGGGAGAGTAAGAATCCATTAGATTCAAGGGAAGAGACAACTCTTTTGGCCCAGTGGTATAAACTGTGAGTTTGTGAGGACCGAACTTCGATTCCAAAGCAACTAAGAGAATTAATCATACTAATATTATTGATGCGAAAGTGTGTTTGTTTGTTGGTTTGTCCTTTAATCACGCCGCAACGGAGCAACGGATCTATTTTGGCATGGATATAGCTAAGGACCTAGAGAGTGACATAGGCTTTTACCCCGGAAAATTTGGAGTTCCCGCGGGAATAAAAAAAATTACACCACGCGGACAGTTAGTACTATTTATGTAGGGGAAGAGACGACCCTTTTGGCGCAGTGGTGTTAACGGTGGGCTTAGGAGGTCTGGGGTTCGATTCCAGGCTAAGGCATTTTCTGCGTCATTCATCCCACGTACCTAGTGAGGGTTCGGACAATTTAATTAAGTTTATTTCAGACTAGCTGATGCCCACGACTTCGTCTGCGTGGTGTAAGTAACCTATGTCACCTTCCAGGTCTTGAATTATGTCCATGCAAAAAATCACGTTAATCCGTTGCTCTGTTGCGACGTGATTGACGGACAAACCAACAAACAAACACACTTTCGCATTTATAATAAGTATGATCTTAAATCCTTAGAAATTGTCCAATGATGTAGCGTAGAAAAGGACTAGGATTTCATAAAATTGCCAAGATTGTCAAGGAACAAAAAATACTTTACACGTTGCGTCCCGCGGGACATGGACAGATCCATTAGATAGGCGGGAAGAGCATAATGTAACAGTATTTTTTTCTCGAATCGAAATCATTCGAAAAAATGTCGCATGTGTAGGACATTAGCTGGAATTGTAATGGCTTTTTTATTCGTTTTTTTTTTTGTATGGGGTAGCTGTGTTGCCAATTTATGGCGAAAATGTCGATTGATACCATTTCGTGAACACAGTGGGATTCCAAGTTGAAGGTAGTTTGAATTTTTTGGCCTACCTATCGTCCTACCATTTTATTTTTTTCACCTGATAGCGGCCCCTCTTCTTTTCTGGTGGGCTTCGGCTGTGGCTAGTTACTATATCGGCAAAGACTTACCGCCAAGCGATTTAGCGTTCCGGTGCGATGCTGTGTAGAATGATGCTGTGTAGTGATAAGGGGTATGGGTTTAATATGTATAACTGCCGTACCCATAACAGGCTAGCCCGCTACCAGACTGCATCATTTTACCATCAGGTGAGATCGCAGTCTTGGGCTAACTTGTAGTGGAATAAAAAAAAAACTCATAAAACCTGTATTAATCAATAGCTGGCATTAAATACAAGCGAGTACCTATTATATGAGACGAAATCTCCTAAAGCGTCAGGTTTCTGAGATATGAGCTGTTATCAAAGTCATAGTTTACTCGATGATGGCGCCACTAGCATAGCAAACAACTTACCCAGAAATTGCTTTTTGGGTAATATTGATTTTCTAGGGATCAGTGTGATTACTTACTTAACTTTATTTCACACTAGCTTTTGCTTGTTGCTTCGCTCTATCTATTTTGCTAAAGCCCTATTTTACTCCGTTATCAGTTGTTTGAGCTGTGCGTTGATAGATCAGTAATTCACCTTTTCCTTTTATATATTTCCTTTCCATATTTGACAGTGTATTGCATTTCTTAGGAAATATATACTTACTTACTACCTTGACGCCTGACGGTTCACACAATATATAATATCTAAAATATGCATAGAAACGGTTGTATTGTACAGAGTTCCTATTGATTGTTATATTTATGATTGTATGGAAGATATAACAAGCCGCAAGTCACGATGACGACCAAGTTAGACCCGTTCAGTTGAGTATGTTTATAATGACGTATTTTGTGTGTGTTTTTTGAGAGTTTAATGAACCTTTTAGTTTTTTTTGAATAAGGACGTAATGACGTGGTTTACTTCTTATATTAGCTATTTTTTAAATATTGACGCATTCTTGTATTATATCTCAAATCTATGAAAAAGTACCACAGAATAGGTAATAGTTATTAATACCTAGTACCTAAAAAGTAAATGGGGAAAATGGGGTACAGGCGGCAGTCGTAACATTAAATCTATACCTACCCCCAATTAGTCTTCGCGACAATCGACATCCTACCGGAATGCTAAATCGCTTGGCGGTTCGTGTTTGCCGGTATAGGGTGGAACGTAGTTTACCAGTTAGGGTGGTAACTAGCCACGGCCGAAGTTTACCACCAGGCCAGACCAGAGAAATTTCAGAAACTGAAAATTCCCGAATTCACCCTGCCATGGATCGAACCTGGTACCTCCCACTTATCCCACAGCGCTGAACCCTGCGCCAGGGAGGTCGAGACTCGAGTCTTGAGTCGATTTACACAACTTCGTCTAATAATAAGCTAATAGTTTGGTTTTCTGAACGATTTTTTTGTTCCTTGTACTATTAGAAGTTAGAACATGCATTATTTCCCTAAATGACTTTTGACGACCTCCGTGGCGCAGTGTTGAGCGCTGTTGTCTTGACCTGCGGAGGTCCTGGGTTCGATCCCCAGCAGAGTGATTCGGGAATTTATAATTTCTGAATTTTCCCTGGTCTGGCCTGGTGGGAGGCTTCGGCCGTGGCTAGTTACCACCAGCAAAGACGTGCCACCACGCGATTTAGCGTTCTGTTACGATGGCGTGTATAGAAACCACTAGAGGTACCTATGGGTTGAATATAATTACTGCCATACCCCTAGCAGGTTAGCCCGCTACCATCACAAACTGCATCAACACTTACTTATGTGAGTTCGCAATCAAGGGCTAACTTGTAGTGGATAAAAAAAAAATTCATTGTATTCTATTCTTGTTCGCAGGCAAATGGTGTGGGTCGCGGAGGGAATGGTCCTCACCACCCGACGTAGCGCGGCGGGTCTACTCCTCAGTGTTCCTCGGCAGTCCTGGTGAATACCCAGGTATGTACCTATAGGTTTTACTATACCTACTAAGCTAATTGGGATGTTTCATAATTATGAAAAAAAAATTTAGATTTTTTTCTACGATGGGGCTGGCGTGTCCCCGTCGGACAAAAAAGTCCCATAAAAATAATATTTGAGAAAATAATTTTTAATAAATTATTTAATTATCGTCAAATCCACGTTTTCCGTTAGTTGTAAGTTTTATAATAACCAATAACCAATATAGATTATCGAAATGCGGCAAATTTTGATGACATCACAAATCAGTATTTCATGCAAGTTCCCATACTGAGCGCTCGTTTTTTGACATTTAAAAAAAGTAGCTGATTTGACTAATTGTTTAATATCCAATTTAGCCTGTTTAGTTTCTATTTCGAGAGTAAGAAAATCAAATAAAAATACATCCGCATCGATTTAGGTTTTTAAAAATTTCGTGAGAACTCTAAGTCCCTCCTCTGCCTCTATCTCTGTACCAAATTTTGACAAAATCAATTGAACAGATGGGCCGTGAAAGCGTAGCGGACAAACAGACAGACACACTTTCGCATTTATACGAACTCTTGCTCTCCCATAGGTTTCATTTGCGTTAAAATTGACCCTAATGCGTGCCAGTAGCGTGCACAGGATTTGAAGCTAGGGTAGGCATTAATTAGTCAGAATACCTATTTACTGACTGTCATGCTGAAAAATTATTATTGACGTATTTCTATTTGGGTAAGCAGTGCTTTTATGACTCTGAAAAAAAAAATTGTACGTCAGGGTTGCCTGACTGGACATGCTGCAAATTTTCATAATGTAACCATCATTGTAACACATATTCAGACATATAATAAATTATATTATTCTATTCTACTATTCTATTCTGTGAACTGCTCGCCACTGATGCGTAATTCCCCTCCAAAGACAGATCTCCACAAATCAACAGTGAGTATCTTGTCTCTCCACACGGTGCTTGAAGTTAGACAAATATTTATAAAGCTACCTCCACACTGTCACCGATACCCGACAGCCAAATCGCTTCTGTGGAATGAAGTGTTGAAAACTTACCTACGACCTTCTTATAAAGTTATGGCTACTCTATTTCAAGTCGTTTTCCTTTACAAATAAGTACCTAGGTACCTAAAAGATTTAAAGAGCCCTTGACTGCGATCTCACCTGATGGTAAGTGATGATCCAGTCTAGGTAGCGGGCTAACCTGTTAGGGTCGGCCTATGGGAGTTATATTAAACTCATAAGTACCCCTAGTCGGTTTCTACACGGCATCGTACCGGAACGCTAACTCGCTTGGCGGCACGTCTTTGCTGGTAGGGTGGTAGCTAGCCACGGTCGAAGTCTCCCACCAGGTCATGTCAGAGAAAATTCAGAAATTATAAATTCACGAATTGACCCTGCCGGGAATCGAACCTGGGACCTCCCTCGTGTAGACAACAGCGCTCAACACTGCGCCAGGGAGGTCTTCATGTTTATTAATATACTGTGCTTATGTTTTTAACATACCTAATCTAACTAATATTGTTTGTAACACAATCATCAAATTAAAATTTTATTTATATTTCTAGATAATTAGGTATATCAAAAGAATTAGGTACTGTCATTTATTGCGAGCTTTTGGTACAAGTACCTACAACTAATAATAAAGAATACAAAAGTCCAAAGTTGATTTATTGTTTTCAATCTTATCAGCTATAGGAACTAATTATTATGAAAGAAGTAAGGTTAGTACTTTACGAACCATTTAAATGGACACAGTCGTAGTCATTAAATGAGCTTATTAATAATCTCGAAAGCAAACATCTGTGTAAGATAATAATCGTTAAAAAAGTTATTAAAAAACAAATGAACGTAATGAACGATCAATCTCGCCAAGTCCGCCATTGTGGCAGTAATCAGAAGATCATAAACACTACCGGGAGATATTTAGAAAGAAATTAGAACCACGCGGCCGAAACGGAATTCATTGTCAAATAATATACGACATCGATACGGCAACGCCATCTATTGACTCATTCATAACAATAAAACCGCCGTCCCGTATCATCGACCCAAATCAGACTTTATGTGACCCGCGTAGAGATACAATTGAGATAACACCAAAATGCACTTGCACCGTTACAGCGTCGCACGTGACCACGCCATCCATCTCTTTTCCGCGCGTGCGTTTGACGTGTATCTGTCTCGCGCGTATTATAATACATCAGCTCCATTGCCCGTTTCCATTACACTAAATCAATTACCGGCCGTTGCTCGCTAGGCGGTCAGTTCGATGGGCGCACGGCCAGTGTCGAGTGTCGACTGTCGACCCTACGAAACAAAACAGCGAATTTCTAAGCATTTTCTTCAAAAAGTATAAGAGTTAAGACTTCAGAAAAAAATGATAAAGCACTAAATCAGAAATGGAATCGGAAGACGCGGAGTCAATTTATTCGGGGCTTCGTTACAATTCCGATTTTTATCTAACGTCTCGAATGAATGCCGCCGAAGACGGATTACAGTGGATCGGTACGAAGGTACCGACAAAAACTGCGGTAGAGCGGGACATTGCAAGGCAATCGATTCCGTCCTTAGCAAGAAAGGATTGGCCCGCCGCGAGAGAGCGCGCGCGATGTCCTCTTTACGACGTGTGAAAGAGATAAAACAATTCCTTATGTCGCTATTCTTAAGTCATTCGCACGATCGAAATGACACTTTACACGTAGACATTAAGGTCGCAGTTTCATTGTTATGATTGTTTTGTGTCTATTGTAACGTTTTGTGACGAAATGTTATAACTTCATCTGCGCGTGAAAGCGATAACATTCTTAGTTATTAGGGTGAGAGAGTTGTTTTTTGCGCGATGAGAAGATGGATGGCGGGACGGGTTGAACTGCGGCGGCGGTTGCCATGGTGACCTGCTGCGCTGGAATGCCTGTTTAGGCAAGCGTTGCAAGAGTATTGGACTTGACCACTTTACTGATGATTCCCCATAATTTGGTTTCACACTAATGAGTAGGTACAACAATGTTGTTTTAATTGTAGGTTTGTGGCTTTGTTTTATTTATCTACCTACGCATCTTCAAAACGAAAGTGATCTAACCAAAAATGCCAATAACATAAACATGTCTCGATGTTGATATTAATAGAATTTATACAAATTTTACTATTCGATAGCTGTTATGCTCTGTGTAAGTACCTACCTACCTACCTAATTAAGTTTTATTTGAATGGTCAATAGATTGATAGGTACTTACTTATACTGAAATTACTAAGTATTTCCTAATTCCTTTAAGTAGATATACCTAGTAGATACATAAAAGTACTAGAAGGTACTACTGTATGTCGATTCAATAATGTACCTAGGAGTAAAGTTATAGCAGTTTTGATTGGATATTATTTTCCTAATGATTCATGTTTAAAGCCACTATTGCATCAAATGAACATAATTACTTGGAACTCCAAGTCGAAATGAAAGAGCTAATTAGGGTTCCGTAGCCAAATTTGGCAAAAACGGAACCCTTATAGATTCGTCATGTCTGTCTGTCTGTCTGTCTGTCTGTCTGTCCGTCCGTATGTCACAGCCACTTTTTTCCGAAACTATAAGAGCTATACTGTTGAAACTTGGTAAGTAGATGTATTCTGTAAACCGCATTAAGATTTTCTTACAAAAATAGAAAAAAAACAATAAATTTTGGGGGTCCCCATACTTAGAACTGAAACTCAAAAATTTTTTTTTCATCTAACCCATAGGTGTGGGGTATCTATGGATAGGTCTTCAAAAATGATATTGAGGTTTGTAATATCATTTCTTTCTAAACTGAATAGTTTGCGCGAGAGACACTTCCAAAGTGGTAAAATGTGTGCCCCCCCCCCCCCCCCCCCGTAACTTCTAAAATAAGAGAATGATAAAACTAAAAAAAATATATGTTGTACATTACCATGCAAACTTCCACCGAAAATTGGTTTGAACGAGATCTAGTAAGTAGTTTTTTTTAATACGTCATAAATCGTAAACCGCAATTTACCTTTCATTCAATCAACTCAAATATTTAAAAAAAACATTTAATTTAAAACTTACAGGTTTGTACGGAACCCTCGGTGCGCGAGTCCGACTCGCACTTGGCCGGTTTTTTTTTTAATATTCTCATTTCGAATTCGCACTTAAGATGCTAAATTAGAAGACAGAGACGGCTGTAGACCAACATATAAGTGAGAGAGGGATAGAGCTAAATTGCTCAATTTGTGTTCAGCTCATAAGGTGCCTTCGTTCCTTTTTCAAAAATCCAATGAGATCGATCGCTCGCCATGTCCGCAAATTAGAGCGGGAATCGGTGTTCGTTAGCGTTCGTCCCGAGGTTATACGACGTAACCGCCGATGTTCGATTATTCAATAATCGAATTTATTCCCTGTTTACATAGTCTGTAGTCCTTTGCGTGTCCATAACTTACATCTGCGGTAAGACAGAGTCAAAGCTGACCGCTCGAAAGCGCAAAGATGCATTTCAGTGTTAGCGGTCTTGGGGCGCTCATTTCGCTTGCTTTTAGCCGAGGCCCGAGGTTCCGATGGACGCACCGATCGTCTGGTGCCATCCATTTTGTATTTAACGGACCGTTCCTATGCTTGAAATAAATTAAAGAATCTCTTTTTATATTTCTGTTATGTGGAGATACAAAGATTTTATTCAGTAGATCAATCAATCATAATGATCATTTATTCATACCATACCTACCTAAACATACCTACCTAATTATAAGTACCTATATTGTACTTACTTAACCACAATGCTTCAGTAAGCCCAAGCAATACTAAAAAAAATGAAGTCAATGCTGCTTCCTATCTAAGTACTTACCTATTCACAAAGAGAACCTTCTCCTTTTAAGTTAATAGGATGTCGGAAAATACTTCTTGGAAATTGTCCGTTTCTGGTAGGTATGCATAATGCATCATTGAGCACCAATGTTACTTAAACTAAGTTCGATAAACAGGTTTCCTTTCCGAAATTATTTTAGTTCTATAGATTTCTAGAATCTACATATTTCATTACCATCATCATCATCATCACTACAGCCTATTAACGTCCCACTGCTGGGCATAGGCCTCCACTCTCATGGGAGAGCGGGAAGCGGGGAGCCTGGGTTCGATTCCCGGTCGGGCATGAAAAGTTAGGTATTGGGTTATTCAATTAAGAAATTCTCAGTGCTAGCCCGGAGATGGAATTTGGTGGTGTTTCACCCCCGTGCCTCGGAGAGCACGTTAAGCCGTCGGTCCCGGTTATTATCACTAGCATGATAATAGTCGTTAAAGCCCGCCAACCCGCATTGGAGCAGCGTGGTGGGTTTAAGCTCTAATTCCCGCTCTCCTACATAGGTATTTCAATAATATCCAATTCTAGTTGCAATAGCTGATCCAATTGGAGTGACACCATTATTAGAAGTAACCGATATTATTCCCCCCAATATAATTAAAGTCCTGACTTTTAAATGTTTGGAGCTGGCTACCTCACTAGTTGGATGTTGCGAAAATTGCTCCGGCATTATTGGTGAATGACCATATTTCGTAAGTTCCACGACGGGACTGGGCCTACCAAATATCCATACTAATATTATAAAGCGAAAGTATCTGTCTGTCTGTCTGTCTGCTACGCTTTCACGGCACATCTTTTTAACTGATTTAGATAAAATTGGGTATAGAGGTAGATATACCTAGCCTACCTATATATTTTCTCATCCCAAGTGATGAGAAAATAACTTTTCTCCTTTTTGTAACAAACTTTTTGTCAGTGTTATCTTCCAAGTCTTATTGGAATTCCATGAAATATTGACTTAGGCTTTGACCAATTGACCAAAAATTTGGTAACTGATCGAAAAGATATTGAAATGGTGATTTAAAGTTGCTTGCATCAATTTAAATTCGAATCAAGTAAATTGAGATTTCAAAATTTTAACCTAATATTTTTACAAAGTTTCTTGCGGAAAAGAATAGAAATAATTTTAGATTTGTCAAAGAAAAAGTTGTGAAAGAAATCAAAGGTTTTGCTCACTTAAGAATATGTACAGGTTAATGAAAATAAAACAAGCTAGATTTAATCTATTTTATCTCAGGCAGGTACAGGCATGAGTCTATAACGTTATACGTACCTAAACGTGTACCTACTTGAGCAATTTAAATAATAGCCCTTGATTCGTAGCGTCGTCCCAACGAGAGATAAAACTCTACTTCGTAATGATTATCGATTGAAATGATATCGACTGGACCTGATAAAACAAATGCCAGTCTCTTTACTGCTCCTTCGATGGCTATTTCCTGACGTATAACAAAGTTCTGCCTAATGATCTAATCCAAATCAGCCACGGAATCTTTGCTAGCATTTCCCTTAATATTGAAAGACATGACCTGACAACTAGCGATTTTAAGAAATTATACTAATACTAGCTGATGCCCGCGACTACGTGCGCGTGGATGGAGGTTTTTTGGTTCTCGCGGGAACTCCTTAGTTTTCCGGGATGCCTATGTGTTATTCCAGACTATACCTAATCCATCTCTGTGCCAAATTTCATCCAGATCCATTCAGCCGTTGGGGCGTGATTGAGTAACAAACATCCATACATCCATACATCCAAACTTTCGCATTTATAATACCTATTAGTAAGATTATAAATGCGAAAGTGTGTTTGTTTGTCGGTTAGTCCTTCGGTCACGCTGCAACGGAGCAATGGATCGACGTTATTTTTTGCATAGGGAATAGTTGAGAACCTGGAGAGTGGCATACGCTACTTTATATCCCGGAAAATTAATTAGTAGGTAGTTCTCACGGGAATTTAAAAAACTTAAACCACGCGGACAAATTCGCGGGCATCAGCTAGTTTGAAATGGGATGGTAGAACAAAAATGTTTTACATGATATTTGGCATTTTTTGCAAGCCCTTCAAAGGAGGCATGTAGCATGGCTGGATTAATTAATTTTTATTTAATTTAATTTTATGGCTTAATAGAAGAATAAAACTTATCACAAAATCGGTTTGTCCAAGACACTAGATGACTGGAACCAGTGGAACGTACATAACATAATTTACCAGATTTCAGTTTTTTAATTCCCGAATATAACCCAAAGCCTAGGGGTTTAATTCCGCATTCATTTTAAGAACAGCACATTAAACATTTAAATGTCATTCATTGGGCAGCTGTCATTAATTAATTCACCAGCACAGCAGTTGTATTTGTTCAAAAAGTTACTATCAAGATTGCACGTTTAATAAGCGGTTAATACAACAGGTTCATAAAAAGACAAGCACCTATTATTAAGGGAAGTCATATCCTTACAAGCGATCGCTATTACAGTCGTAATATCAAAGATGGCTGACGTAAAACTTGCATTTAGCGTTATTAAAAACCATAACATTAAACTAGTTGCCGTGGGACTAAGACATATCTCTCCCTCTCGGCGTTGTACTCCTCACTACTGAAGGTCGTGACCCATTCCATTAATTACATAATGGTAGGAGTTTTCTTGGGATAATAATGCGGTGGGTTCCCACGTCCTTCCGCATACTTAAGACTCGGCTAAGAGTATTTAAACTCTTAAGTTTGTTACGATAACATATTAGTGGTAATAACCGGGACCGACGGCTTAACGTGCTCTCCGAGGCACGGACGAAACGAAAAGGCCAAATTTGAACCTCCAAATTCGGTCACCCATCCAGTTACCGACTTGGGTCAACGTTGCTTAACAATCGCAATCGACTGATATGCGTGGTCACAACTAGACCATTCGTCCCTAAGATATATTTTATCAGGGATACAAATCAGGGTATCATAATTATAGGGATATAATGTCGCTTTTCCTACGAAAGGACCTATCTGACACTTAATTTGACGTAACTGCACTAAATACATCATAATAATGTACTTTTGATTCTCTGTCGATCTGTATTATCGACTTTTTCATATCTTTTACCGTTTACTGGCTAGGACAATCGGTAAGTATGGCGTATATGCTCATTTGCGAAAAGGAAATCATACTAAGTGGCGTATTTTATACTTACACACACACACACACACACACAAATTAAGCATAGTTTTGGATTGTTATTACTACTATACATTAAAATAAATTGAAATCTGTTCAATATGCACTTGTGTAAAAATACTTACTTTGTTGTAAACGAGGGAGAGGGCTAGTTGACCTTATCACAGATCTTAAAAAATCTAGAAAGGACAACTACCATTGATCTCATTACTAATTTTTGTTATTTTCATTTGAACACTGAATTGTGCATTGTAATAGTAATAGATCTAACCATTTGAACAATGTATATATGCATGTATGTGAGAAATAAATTTGATTTGATTTGATTTGATTTGAATATATTTGTACTCTCATTTGGAACTTGCACGAATAAATGGTTAAACGTGTAGCGGTTCCACGAGAGATTTAATGTAATTAGATAAAAGATGGCTAAACTTACAGATAATATTCATTTGATCCGGCCACGATTGCTATCGTTAAGCTCTAAATCAAAATGCGATCTAAACACAAAAGTATTCAATAATCGCTGAGTCTGCCGGCAGGAGACTGAACTATGATCGTCAAAACACTCGTATTTATACTAACTAATTTCAATATGGCGACCGTACCCGCCGATTAAATCGAATGACATGAAACCAGTCAAATTGACAGATATTTATACTTCCTGTTTCATGAGATATAATGACAAACAGTAATAATGCTAACATAGAGTTAAAAATTTATGTAAATTGGTGACAAAAAGTATAAAACCTTGGGTAGTAAAAAAATCCAAAATAGTACGAATCCAAAAACTTTCAGTCAAAAAATGATTTAAAACTATCCTAATTATTATTATATATAAAGCAATAAAAAACAAATTATTTTGAATTAAATGTGATTTAATTATTCAGTAAAAAAATACAGTCGTATCTCCTAAGTAATTAATTTTTCAGAAAAACAAAGTTCTTATGAAGTGGCGTAACTGTTTTAAATATTTTTACCTAAATGAATAGATACGCACATTTAAATAAGACAATTCCTACTTGCAAAAAGGCCTTGATTCACAGATTATAAGAATATTTTTTTAATTTTAATATAGCTTTATTTGAGCTAGCTGTGGACAATATAGTTGAGCACGAAACCGAAAAACGCTTGCCCTGAACAATTAACTCGATGTCAGTTAGGTCCTTTCGTAGGAAAAGCGACGATATCAGGGTTTTTGAGATGCGAGCTTAATTCCTAATTTCGCTAGTTTCAGAATAAAAAAACCGGCCAGGTGCGATTCGGACCCGCGCACCGAGGGTTCCGTACAAACCTGTAGTAAGTTTTAAATTATTAAAAATATTTTTATTTTAAATATTTGAGTTGATTGTATGAAAGGTAAATTGCAGTTTACGATTTATGACGTATTAAAAAAAAAAATAAATAAATTGTAAAACGTAGTTATAGCTAGGTACTTTTAAGATTCGTTCGTAATACTGTAGATGTAACACGACTAAAACTGTAACGACCAAAGATGTAAAACGGTAATAATTACCTTTGTTAATGAACCGCAAAACTAACTTTGTTTGTAGAGGTTTACTGTTAATATCAAAAAAACTATGCTAATTAGAGCATTGGCTATAGTTTTCCTGTAAAATATACATAAATTCCTATTGACCATAATTATTTCAGATTTTTCCATTGGTAAACTCCGGAGATAAGGGGGGGGGGGGGGGGGGGGGTATTTTTTTAGACTTTTTCCCCGATAAATCAAAAACTATCATGACTAAAAATAATTAAAAATCTGTTTTAGAATGTACAAAGTAAACCCTTTCATATGATACCCCACACAGTTCAGTAATCTCACTTTTAAATTTCAACCCTCCGATTTTCCCCCCTTTTTAAATAAGAACAAAAATAATTTCCAATTTTTTTTAATTCCAGTGTCTTTGGGCCACTAATATACACAACTATCCAAATTTCATGTCAATAGCTTCGGTAGTTACTGAAATAATCGAGTGTGACGGACGGACAGACGGACAGACAGACGGAGAAAGTCGCACCATAAGGGTTCCATTTTACCATTTTGGTAAGGAACCCTAAAAAGGAACTCACATATTACTTTCACGTTCTTAAAAAAAAAGTAAGAGTTGAGGAAGTGTTCGCGATCGCGATCTCTCACTTGTATAATCAAAGATGGCCGCCGTAAAACTGGCGTAAGGCGTTATTAATAATGGGACACCATTTCTGCGATATCTTCGAATGTAACAGTGACGTATTGTTTTACGATTTCGTCGCGAGTGGAGATATCGGACTATTAATTGATGCGGTGTACAAATGGGTGGCTGCAGAACTAAAGTGACCTAACGTATTTTTGTGTATTTCATGGTGGCAAGAAATACACAAAAATAAGTTAGGTACCTACTTTAAGTAATCGTACTTAAAATCTTTATTCAAGCTATTAACTGCATCATCATCATCATCCATCCATCAGCCTGTATGCATCCACTGCTGGACATAGGCCTTTTCGAGGGAGCGCCACCAAACACGGTCCTCCGCATTCCTCATCCACCCGCTTCCCGCCACCTTCTTTAGATCATCGGACCAGCGAGCTGCATTTACTGCATTGCATAATATTGTCATACTTCACTATAATATTATCTACTAACTAAATATATTTCTTCTTTCCCGAAATTTTCTCTTTATATTATACGCACTGTTTTTTCAACCCTGTCCCCACTACCAAAGGTTAGCTGGAAGAGAATACCCACTTCCACATATTATGTTTGCCTTTGTGCATTGTATTTTATGTGCAATAATAGTAGATTGTATTATAAGGGAGCAAAATAATATTTTACGGCGAGGGCGCTTCTATGAATCCAGAGCGAAGTGAGGGATTCTAGAGTAGAATTCCGAGCGTAGCTAGGGATTCTTTAGTAGAATCCTGAACGTAGCGAGGGGAGGGATTCAAAGTACGTCGCCCGAGCCAAAAAAAATCTATCTGAACATTCAATATTATTAAGTAATGTTTAGAAAATAAATAACTCACAGCTTTAGTTACTTACTAAACACGAACTGAAACCTCCTTATTCGTAGGTACTTTACTCAAAAATCTAATATTTTAACTTACGCCACTTTGCTTTATACCTACGTCGATTTTTAATGGAGACACCCGGTGGTCTGCGTGAGAGTGCAATTTGTATTCGGTCCGCCGGTGTGTGCTGACCTTTCACCCTGTAGGCATGCGACACAGTCGATTATATGCTAATACAAGAACAACACAAGTACGTACTGACCATTTACGTAAACGGTATTTACCGACCGGTTTATTGTCCCGTGGAAACAAACTTATTTGTATGGCTCTATTGTTAAACAATTTCAATCACTCCTTCAAAGACAGAAAAGTTCCTTTTACGGACTATAAAGTACCCACCACCACCACCACTACAGCCCATTAACGTCCCACAGCTGGGCACAGGCCTCCACTCTCATATAGAAGAGGGGGAATTAGAGCTTAGACCCACCACGTTGCTCCAATGGAGGTTGGCGGGCTTTAACGACTATTATCATGTTAGTGTTAATAACCGGGCCCGTCGGCTCTGGGACGACCGTGCTCTCCGAAGCACGGGGGTGAAAACACCGCCGACTCTTCCTAACTCCGGGCTAGTACTGACAATTCCTAGTCAGAAAAACCCAATGTGTACTTAATTATGGCCCGACCCGGGACTCGAACCCAGGACCTCGTCGGCCGCAGTTGACCATGTTAACCACTAGACCAACGAAGCAGTTACCCACGAGTAAAGTACCTACTAAAGTTGGGTTTGGTATATTGGGTACTTGGGTATACTTCCAAAGTCCCTCTAGGTCTATTGGAATTTGAAAGGTCACTGTAGATAGAGCAAAAATAAAACTTAAAAAAGAAAGTTATATGACTTGAAAAGCACTGAAAAAAGAGCATTTAATAATATAGTACTTATTATTAAGTATTATTTTCAATTATTGGTATGACTTTACACTTATTTGTATGTAACATTGTACATAAGAAACATACCTACCTAGGTGTATTGTTATATACCTACCTACTGAAACCTTCCTGGAAGGTATACAAGAATACCGTACGTTACGTTATGTACGAAATTTTACGTACAACATTAGGAAGTACATATTTTAAATCATACTTAATATTATAAATAACAAAGTATGTTTGTTTGTCCTTCAATCACGCCGCAACGGAGCAACGGATCAACGTGGTTTTTGGCATGGGTATAGTTGCGGATTTGGAGTGTGACATAGGCTTATTTTTATCCCGCAAAATTATTTTTATCACGCAGGAATCAAAAAAACTTAAACCACCCGGACGGAGTCGCGGGCATCAGCTAGTATAGATGGCTTGTGCCACACCTAGGTACTTATCTACCAAATAAACGAGTTCCATCTTGGACTGCACTATCACATACCATCAGATGTGACCGCAGGCAAGCCGGTTCGTTATTAATTAATATCATTTTTAAGAGCCCCTTACACAAACTGGGCTTACACCGCCATTGCTTTAGCCATCGAGTTAAATAACTATAGAGCAACAGTTACAAACCTCATGCATTATAGGCTTCCAAAGTAAATTTTTATTTTAAGTACTTAGGTACCTACTACAAAGTTAAGCTCCTGACTGCAAATTCCCCTTTGGTTAGAGCACCTATGATGCAGTCTTAAATAGTATAGCAGGCAGTCTTTATATGGTAATTGGTATGGCAATAATATTAAACCCTTGTATTACTCATCGGTTTCTACATGTAATAGTTTATAGTACTGTAATACTAAATATTTTTCACGGTAGGGTGATAAATAAGCTGAAGCCTCCCGCCAGACCAGATACAATTTATTTAGAAATCATAAATTTCCCAATCGCCCAAGCGGGGATCGAACTCGGGACTTACTTGTCTATAAGACCACTGCGCTCACCAGTACACTATGTTAAAAAGCGTCCATAGAAGTTTCAAGTCATGAAATAACTAATATAATTAAACTCCTATGACATAATAACCGCTGCCATAACTTAGTAAGATAGCTATAATTAATAAAGTTGACAAACAGTAAAATTAGGTCTAATATTTACCTACTCAAGGAAAATAAAAAGTACAAAGGCATATTTCAAAAGATACCAATTGACTGTTTGTTATTGTCTTAAATGCATAGTTGTAACAAAATTACGAGAAAATTAATTGTAGCCACAGAATACTGCCTATTACGAACTAGCTTGGTCCCCTTGTCACCAATGAAGTTCGGGCCACTCACAGGACATTCATTGCACGCTCTAGGAATCCGACAACTGTATATCTATGGCTTAGTCCAAGTTTGATACGAACTAGTTTGACCAATTACAGTTAGTTATCAAAGCTTGAGTTAAACTCCGTTAAGATGGCAGTAAGTTATCAATCGTCACCCACGCTTCCAAAATCCCACTTTATACAGTAACTACGGTTAAAAACATTTGAGCTCATTTATTATTCAAATCTCGTAATATCGGTAAATATAGACATTGGATTTTTTGTTATAATTAATTAAGCTTTTGTAAACAAACTAGACGTGACTTGCGAGTTAAATTTTAATAGGTATAGGTACCTATCTGAGTTGAAAATAATAGTACGGCTTTTCCGGGTATAGTGATAATAATTTGTTTAGTCCCACAAACTTATCTGACCCGGTGACAGTGTCGCTAATAGATATAAAAAAAAAAAAAAAACTGGCATAAAAATTTGTTCTGATTTTGGCCACCGCTTCAGATAACTTTGACGAACTTTGTTTCCTTTCAAATAGGTAGGTTGAAGGTGTGATAAACTAATATAAGTATTCGATATTAAACGTTTTTTTACTACTGGGAAATCAGAGCTCTGTATAGGTATTGTTCCCTAAAGAGCGATGAAGCGAAGGGGAATTTGTTTATTTGGAATTCGAATTGGAAATCTACGTCCACTCTAGTGGTTTGGCTGAGATATGAGGTGATAACTACCAGGCTATCATAACAAAGCCTTAGGTATGCAGATCTGGAGTGGCGGAATTTCAAGTGCAGAGGCCATTAGGGCCACGGCCTACGGAGGCGCACTAAGGCACACCCACGTCTTCATTAAAAGCGCTCTTATCGTTAAAATCGATCTCGTTACGAACAATGAAACGCGTCGAAACAAAAACCGGGCCTCGCGGTGAACGAATACGAGAAATGTAATCGGGGCTGCGTCGCACCAAATAAAATAAAACCTCAATCAAAAATCTCCAAGGCATTCGGTATCATAACCGGAGCGGTGCGTCGACCCGGCCATATGAAAACACCGTGTGAGTTACACGGCCGGGCTCGGGAAAAAAAAACAACAAAACTATAATAATGTAACGCACTAAGTATCCGTCTTAAAAATACGTCTCGATCTTTGTTGCGCGCGTCGCGGCATTAACGCGTCGGTGGAAACAAACCCTATGACCAACAACCTGAATTGAACTCTAAAGTTTAGTAGTCAAGGTTGGTTTCAGCTTGGGGTGGGTTTGTGTTTGAGGGCCGGGAGGGTGCGGGGTGAGGCGCGGGACGTAGGGCGCGTGATGGATGGCCCAATCAGGCGGCTTGGCGGTGCCGCGCTAATCGAGCAGTGCGCCCCGAGCCGTACGCACACAGTCACACCCGCACAGATGAGAGATACGTAACTACGTAAAAGCGCATCGAAAGCCTTACCCGAGATATGTAATGTATTGGTCCACCATATTCCCGGTTTCACTGGGATCTGTCCCGTTTTATGGCAGCCTAGTAATTAATGATTACTAATTAGAAATAATTGTCACAAAAGTTATTTTAAAGTCCGACAAACTTATTTTTCCCGGTGACAGCGTCGCTATCTATGAAAAATTACAACTAAACAGGCATCAAAATTATATAGTTCCAATTTTGACCACCGGGAACTTCTAATCTTTCATAATCCAACTGAAAAGCGACATAACTCAGAGTTGCAAAGTTGAAGTAGAATTGATGGCGTAGCTTGGAGAACTGATAGACAATAAAGGTCCCAAAGTGCTGGAATAGCACCCATATGGAGAATCGATAATTCTTTTTACCTTAATAGACTGTCTAATTCCAAGAGATGAAAAGTCTAAAATCTATGAATAATGACTCTGAAAAGAGTCATAATGGTTTGCTCGATCAATCTCCACCTACTGTACCTAATAGCGGCGAAAAAAAAACCGTATCCATCAAACCTGAGGAAGCAGATATAGTCAAAGCTCCTGCTAAGTATTGCTAAAATAGATCTTCCTAATTCACTGTTTGTCCCTGCATAGGTGAAAAAATTATGCAACCTTAGGCTTGCTTGACGCTAGTCAAAATTCTCACCAAGTATTACCAAAAGCTACTTTTTTTTTTAATCTGCCTTGTTTTTCCCCGTATTTTAATAAAAATGCTTTGAAAAATCATGTAGCCATGGGTATCTACTCTAAACGCTCGCTAAATATAGCCTATAATAGATCTAATCCTCCGTTGTTTGTCCCCGTATTCAACGAAAGATGGGAGGCCTAGTAGCACATACACAGTCCAGCGGAAAATCGATGGAAAACAGCCGAGAACGCCCCTCAAACAAATATGAGTAACGCTTTACTCGATCGATAGACACCAACTGTTGTAAACAAGCGGACGGAATTGGGGAAAAAAGCTCCGAGCGGCGGCCACCCCGCGCTATTAACGGCCACGTGACTAATTTTAGGACCTGTCACTTACACTGGTGGGAGCACGTGGACTTCTGGGCTCCGTGTACCTAAGTATGGAGTTGTATTATCTTTTTCTGCGGTTGGAGTGTCCAGACATCCATTTGCCTAGTGAACTATAATCACACTTCACTTTTGAGGGCCCAAGGAAAGTTGAATTTCAATATTCAACTTCTTTTGAGGATTTATTTACCAGTCGCCAAGTATTATTCATATGAATTTAACAGACGAATATAAATTTAAATTTATTTTTCAATACCTTTGCCTAAACATCAAATTTATCCCTAAGCTAATCTTCATTAAATTTGATTTCTGCTGTATTTTCTCGTGCTTTTTGCAATAAAGATGCCACAAAATTACATTTCTAATTTTTCATGATGTCGTCTACAAATTACTGTCTCTTTATCAAAATTAATTCAATCCACTTAAGTATTCCACCTACCTACCTAGGTATTATTTCAATTTGAGTAATCGTATTGATTAATGTATTCGATACGTGTTATAATTTAGACAAATAAAGTAATGATAATTGCTATATTAAAATTGTGTTTATACATCTGGATATAATTATTGCGCATGAACACACCTTTTAAACACTTGTTTTTTGTTTAACTTCATTATTTTGTTATATCACACGGGTACGGGGTTGTCTTTTTAAATTTCACTTTTATTACAACACTTACTTTAAATCATTTAGTAGCAGTTTCAGCTTTGCTGTTTGTTGTCCTATTGTTATAGGTCATTTGTTGCTTATTTGAGAACCCAATGCTGAAAAACATATTATGACTTACATAGAGCCTTCTGTGTTTGTATCCTATCCTCTATGATTTACCTTGGATATTCCTACTTCCATGATTTATTACGTATTTTTGACTTTATGTTCACAACATCCTACAAACTTATCTGACCTGGTCTCGTCCAATAGTGTCTCGTATCATTGAAAAATAAAATTTAAAAAAACTAAACAAGCGTTAAAATTAAAGTTCCAATTTTGGCCACCGGGTCAGTTAAGTTAGTGGTACTAGAGCAAAATATGTCAACAACCGTCACAATATTTAAAAAGCTCTCAATCACTATTAAACACGTTTCAGTTCCTATTCGGACGTAACAATTTTTTTTTCAAATCACCATTATCTTAACTAAAACACTGCTATTAAACCTTCATAAATCAACAGTGATATTCAAAATAGATTGATAGGAAAGACTAGATGAAGTAGAGATGTTTCCAATGATAGGAAGTCGGAACGTCTATAGTACAAATCAGGTTTGAATCGATGATTCAACCAACTAAGTGAACTAACGCTGAGATATTGAGGGTTTAATTTAACGGGGCTCACCGATTTCTCACGATCAATTCTGGCGGGCCTACTTTACGTTTCGCAAAACATCGGCAATTTGGGCCCATTAAACTTCAAAGTCACCTGTAAAAAGTAGATAGATCCGCCAGCGATTCATTACTGTAGACAGACCAAAAACGGGCCGTATAAATCAACGGACATCGCATTTTATCAGAGGCCTTTCTCCGACTAATCCGGCCCTGAATTGAATCGAATCTAATGAAACTGAGTATACGTCGAGAGTTGGAAAAAAAAACATACACACAATCTCGATGCCCTACGATCATTTTAACTTTTTTCCGACGTTCGCTCTCGAGGCGTGCGTTTTTTATTATTATTTCTAATTCTGTCTCTCGTCTTATTTCTTCGTGTTTTTTTTCTCCTTTTTCTGTTTGCCTTTTCATAAATATTTTAAAATCGGATTCAGTCGGGGACAGGCGAGGCGAATGGATTAGGATTTAGATATTTTCGGGGCGCGTAATTTATGCTCCTCTTTGTTGAGATATGAATAATGTGAGGGAATGATAAATCTCCGGCGGTATCTGGTGCTTCGACGTCGGAACTTGCCGTTGGATTTAATAGTTTCCGCTTCGCATCGGCTATCTTGATCCGTGATGTTTGTTTTTCCTCGTCCATTATGTCTCTATTGATAACATCTCGCGTAGGTAAACTTTCTAGTTGGATTAATAATAATATCTAATCTAATATGGCCGAGAAAACGTAAGGCGGTTTTAATTCAATATTCATGTTTTATTTATCAATGTACCTAATATATCGAATTAAGCGCTTCAATTTTTTTTATTAATGTCCAAGAAGAATTAAATCTTTTTCTTAAAAAAAACTTAAATTTGGGACAGCAAATCAGATTCCTGACAATTGCTAATTTTAAAAAAAATTGTCAAATTGATGATTCGAATTAGATCAAAAAGAGAAAAATCCTCCCAAATGATTTTATTCAAGAAATTAACCAATTAAACCGGCTTAAAAAAGAAATCTTACAAAGGAGGGAACCTGACCGTCAAATAGTTGGGATAACCTCACAAGATTTGAATTCTGGACCAATTTAGGCGTACCCATTTAAATTCCAATAAAAGTGATTCCAACCATAAAGTACAAGATGGTATTCCAAACATTCGGCCCGTTTAAAAAGCCCTTGAAGAAATGATTAAAGCAGCAAAAAAGGGTCAAGTCGATGATTAACCGACGTCAAATCTGACAGCTCGTAGTTTTGTTTGGCCGAAATTATAGTAATTTGATAAAACACCCATCTACTTAAAATAAACGTTTCTAAAAAAACACGGTGTTTTGTAATAGACTTACAATGTTAGGAATGTAGAGAAAGGAAACACGACGAGCCATATTGTCTGTACTTTATGAAATAATGTAAAAGATGGACATCTTATTTTTATTCCACTACCAGTTAGCTCATGACTGCGATCTCACCTGGTGGTAAGTGATGATGCAGTCTAATCAGATAGTAACCGGCTAACCTGTTAGGGGTATGGTAGTTAGGTAGGTATATTAGTCCCATACCCTCAGTCGATTTACTACATATCGTGTCGAAACGCTAAATCGCTTGGCGGTACGTGTTTGCCGGTAGGCTGGTAACTAGCCATGACCGAAACTTCCCACCAGACCAGACCAGAGAAAATTCAGAAACTATAAATGCCCAAGTTGAATCTACCGGGGATCGAACCCGGGATTATCAAACCATAGCGTTCACCACTGCGCCAGGGAGGTCGTCTCTTTTTGTAACTTTAAAATAACATTCTTACTAAAAACCCACGCTGTTTTAACCTTATTGTTGCTTTTTAGGCTATTTTATTTCCTACGCAGTCCCGTCCTACACAGCACTCGAGGTAAGTAACGCAAAGATTTTTTGTCATCAAACAATATTTTTGCATCGAAATAAAGACTTTTTTATTCATACGCGGCCCTTTCAAGCGTTCAAAAATAATAATGAGTGGGATATAAAAATCGCGAATTTATACGAGACCTTGGTCCCGGTTTAATAATATGATTTCTTGTAGCACTCCTTATTAAATAAACTTTGAAAACGAAAATTATGTCCCCAGTACGCGGCCCGCTCGGTCACAATAAAAACGGGGATTTGACAAGATTAAAATTGTAATTCAAGTTATTTTTGACGTGCGTCTTATTGCTTTTTCGCTTCGGTCAGCGTTATCCACCTTTTTTCTTTTTTTTTTCAACGAGGCTTCACGCTGAGTCGACGTAATCCGGATTTCGAGACGGACGAATTAAAAAAAACACACACACGAGGAAATCGCGTATGGAATATGCAAATTCATTTAAATGTTGTTAATTAATATAAATTGATCCACATTTTTTTAAAATTTATGTAGAACTGCGACACAAATAGTCCGTGGCACAAGAAGGTAGGTATAGTAAGTATATCTGACCCGGTGGCTAAAATTGGAACTGATTTTTATGCCTGTGAAGTTATTTTTTTAAATTTTATTTTTCTAACTAGCGACGCTGCTACCCCGGGTCAGCTAAGTTTGTTATACTATAGGTACCTAGTACCTACACTGATGTAACCACACAACTGAAGTTTCGATAACTTTGCCAATTTACAATTTGAATTTCACAATTTGCCAATTTTATTGGTACCGAGAATTACTCTGGCAGAGGCTTAATAATTCCTATGTTTTATTGCTAGAAAAGTCTTCAAGCCTCATAAAAATTTATTCAAATAAGAAAGACAGGTAATTCCTTGAAAATGAAATCTTGGCCACACCTACCGCGCAATAAAATAAAATTTGCCAAACAATGACGTTGAGCAATAAAATGTCGTCTTCATCCATAATTCGACGATGTTACTACATTTTACGATCGAAAAATTAAATATAAATAATTTTAAACATCAAAGGATTAAAAATGTGGTATTGGTCATAAAAATACTTTAAAGGGAATATGTAATTTTTTCATCATAAACTTGAATGATTTCATTGCTTTTTATTCGAAAATAAAATATCATTCGCTTATGCTTGTCTTGTCTGTGACACTTAGTGTAAAAAAAACAAAGTGTCTTGCCTTCGCGCTTCCCGTTTCGACGTCGATATTAATTTCAACCGCTATAATTTATCAAAAGAAATAGGAATGATGCCTATTTTTTTTTATCTACTACAAGTTAGCCCTTGACTGCGATCTCACCTGATGGTAATTGATGATGCAGTCTAAGATGGTAGCGGGCTAACCTGTTAGGAGCATGGCAGTTATATTAAACCCATGCCCCTATTTGGTTTCTGTACGGCATCGTACCGGAACGCTCAATCGCTTGGCGGCACGTCTTTGCCGGTAGGGTGGTAACTAGCCACGGCCGAAGCCACTAGGCCAGACCAGGGAAAATTCAGAAATTATAAATTCCCAAATTGACCCTGTCGGGGATTGAACCTGGGACCTCCGCACGTTAAGACAACAGCGCTACGCGTTACGGAGGTCGTCAAAGTCAAAAATAAATTATTTCTTACTGATTATTAAATAGAGGGTCTCCCAAAATTCGTAATATCCACGTCCCCAGTTTAGTTGTCAAGTCAAAGTCAAATAATTTTTTATTCAATTTAGGTAGGTATACTACACTTGTTGACGTCCAGTTATTTATAAATAAAAATATAATGGTGATAATTAGTAACGGTATCTTAAAACTAAAGCTACGAGGGTTCCAAACGCGCCCTGGTCTGAGAAGAGCCCACAACAAACCCAGCCGGGTTTTTTTTTTCATTATCACCATTTCACAAATCATCTTAACTAAGGAACAATCTGAGCCACTAGATCAAATCATTGCCAAGCTTCCTTGTCTTTTAAGTAATCCTTTACATGGTAATACGATTTTTTAATCATTTTACGTTTTACATTAACTTTGAACTTATTCAGAGACATTTTCAACATGTCTTCTGGGAGCTTATTGTAGAAGCGGACACTGTTTCCAACAAATGAATTGCTAGTTTTACTAAGCCTAGAAGCAGGCATTAGAAGTTTATTTTTATTTCTAGTATTGACATTATGACAATCACTTTTCTTCTTGAATTTATCAATGTGTTTATGCACGTATACTAAATTTTCAAATTGTATGTTGAATAACTATTTTAAACTATCGATTAAAGTAAAAGAGTGCGTCGAACTTTGATGACGTCACTATTCAATATTACATACAAAATCCCATACTAAGCACGAGTTTTGACGTTTGAGAAAAGTTGCTAATTTGAATAGTTGTCGTATACCCAATTCTGATCAATTCTGATTCTGATTCTGATATAAGTACTAAAATTAAAAAAAACGTGCCACAGTACAGCTGAGTGTAATTTGAAAACGTGTTAACTCTATTACAGTCAATTGTCTATGAACAGTAATGTGCCGCTTCCCACAAATCGCGCGGCCCGTTGCGCGTAACTGGCAACACTGGCCGTGGAGGCGATCACGGCCGCCATTACTGGAGATTACCACTAATGTTATGTGTTGGTGATTTGAAATAATCACGCGGAATGTGGACGGGCCGTCATGCTGCCATTTAATCAATATTATTGTATAATGGCATTGTTATTAGCCAATAGTTTTGCATACTAATATGATTACTATAGTCTAGGCAATGGGGCGGTACGTTGTATTAGATAAGAGACCCCCGCATTAAATCCTCAGTCGATGAAACTTGGCTGAGTTTTAGTAGTGGATGATACAGATCTTACACAAAAATATCCAACAAAAAAAACATCCGGAAGTTATGTATCTATACCTGAAACTTTATATTTATGACTGAATATTTTCTCGATTTCTTTTTAAAATATTAGTAGGTAGTATAATATTTACACTCAAAACCGAAATATCAAATTAAATAATCATGCAGAACATAATTATTTCTATCAATTTCATTTAATTTTTGTAAGTGACACCTATTTTTAACCGATTTCCCGAGAAAAAAGGAGGAGGTGCTCAATTCGGCGCGTAATCTTTTTAAATTATTGTAAATAGGAAATATTATGCAATGTCGTGGAAAGCGATAATCACACTTTTGCTGGATCACCTTTCTCGTTATTTTTTAAACAGCCTATCTCACTATCATATTCACAGCGACAAAAAGACGCACTTTCGCATTTATTATATTATGAGTATGGATAGTGCGGTCCAAAGCTAATACAACGATGATGAATAGGCGGAAAAGCTCAACACAAGCTCAATAGTAATTGGAATAATTACAGCGCCATCTACCTCCGAGTAGCGGTACTTGACAGCGAAAAATCGATTACGGTTAGCACCGAATTAATTCAATCACCCGTAAGTATTCTGTAAAGCGACTTATTGGTGCCCAAGGCGAAGTAATTTAAATATGGAACGCTGTTATGGCGTCGGTTTCTTTCTTTTCTTCGCGACTAAACGCCTGCGGTCGGACGTATAGTTGAGTCCGACCACAGCTCTTAACTCGACATGTTATTAAGCTTTACTAGTTCTCGTTAGTAAAAAAAAGTAAAGTAAAAAAAAAGTGTAGTACGCATTTTTGTTATTCCACTACAGTCTACAAGTGAAGTTAACCCTTGACTGCGATCTCACACAGCCCCTATTTATTAAATGCTTTGACTTAGCAATACCTCATACCTGAATCGATGAATTAATATTGCAACTTACAATCCTACAATTTTGTGAACTTTGACTGCGATCTCACCTGTCCTATGTGTTAATAAAAGTTATAATCCGACAAAAATTGTAAAAAAAGTGACATAATTGTTATGTAATTTTATTAAAATTACTCCACGTCACTACTTAATTAAGTCATTTTTTTACAAATTTGTCGGATTGTAATTTTTATTATAATTATAGGGGCCAGGTGGTAACTGATGATGCAGTCTAAGGTGGTAGGTAGCGGGCTAACCTGTTAGGGGTATGGCAGTTATATTAAACCCATACCCCAATCTACACGGCATCGTATTGGAACGCTTAACAGCTTGGCGGCACGTATTTGCGGATAGGGTTATAACTAGTCACGGCTGAAGCCTCCCACCGGTCCAGACCAAACTCAATTCGGAAATTCCCACAATTCGATTCCAGGATCTTTCGCTTGTAACACCACAGCACCCACCACTGCGTCAGGGAGGTCTTAAATACAAAACACCTGTGGTTTGGCACATTATAGAGAGTGACCACAACTCTTAAACTTGGCGCATCATTATGCTCTCCTAGTCCTCGTTAGTGCCTGTTTTATTGTACGCGTTTGTCAATTTTACCTTTTTGCGCCGACGTCTAACCAGGCGTAGAACATTACCGCAAACGTTGCGGTTTTACGCCAACAATGATATTGTAGTGTTATGGAAAAAGCTATAAGACCCGACCCAGCTTCGCACCGGTGGGCTTGCTTATGTATACAAGAAAATGCCCACAACTTTTTGTTTGGCTTTTTGGTTCCCGCGGGAGCTCTTTAATTTCCGGGATAAATGTCCGATGTGTCATAATCTATCTCCATTCCAAATTTCAGCCAAATCGGTTCAGTCATATCGGGGAAGGAGTAACCTAACATACAAACTCACAAACACAAACTACAAACATCCAAACTGTCAAATTTGTAATACTAAGTACTTTTATTAAAATCTACTAAAAAAATCAAATTTTTATTTAACTGATCGATATTGATTTGCTCCGGAAGTACGTTTTCGTGAAATTTCCATGAGACTAATTTGTATTATAACATTGTCTGTTATTTACTTGAATGTCAAAGGGTAAAGATTACAGAATTGCTGTAGAATCGGTTTAGATCCCGAAATGAGTTAAAATCGTCAAAAACTTTCATCTGATATCCAGTAAGAATCCGGAAGCTTCACCAATTCTAAATTAAAAATGGGCCTCCTCAAAACAAACCAAATATTGAAGCCCAAACTCGAGGAGTTTACTTACTTACATGAAAACTGTGTCTTTTTCCAGGAAAAGATGCAGCAAATATAATCACGTGTACCTTAAACGTTTCCACCCGAAAAGAATAACGATATAGGAGCTGCTTATAATACATTCCTTATTCCGGGATCGTAATTGAACATCGTATGCAAATGTACCGCTCGCCTGCCATCTCTTTAATATTTATAGTGCCTTGGTATTTTCATATATGGAGCAGGTGGTTGTATCTTGTTCTATTTTGTTATTATTTTTTATCTATATCTTTATTTATCTGTAGTGGATAAGAGATAAGGAGCTGATGAGATATTTGAAACTAAAGACACGGTAATATTCTGTGCTAAAGGTGTAATTAAAAAAAATTTGATGGCAGATTTTTTCTCAGTAAAATATTCTTTTTTTCCGAACCGTTAGTAGACTCTCGGACCAGGGGGTATAGAATAAAACTTACAATCCGACTTTAATTGCTAAATTGTATAGCGTTGATCTATCTCTACTCCGTCAGATGAGTAGTAGAAATTAAGTATCTCCTTCGTCGGTGTCACTGTGCCAGAGAAGTCGTCGAATTTTTTCATACACAAATGAATGTGTCACAACTTACACTGTACTGGAACTGGAATTTTTCTGTGCGTGTGGCAAAATTCATAACAACAGAATCTACTCTAAAATGTTGATGTTTTAATAGGCAGTGGCATCTCCGACACATGTACAGATAAGTTTGCAAAGTTTTAACTCAAAAACAGGTTGCGATGATCTCAAATCTCCCAACAATGTCCGTCGCCGTTTCGTCGAAGTGCTTGTACGTCATTAGTAAGTCGCATAAATCTCTATGATTTCGCATAAATTTGCATTTTAACTGGTGCCGTCGTGGCGACAGCGACAAAAAAAAAACATTTAGCAGTTCATAAAATTAGAACAAAAGGAATGAAGAGCAATCAGGCGTCGGGCGGTGGTTGGTATGAATGACACACGCTTTACTCGATCTCATAAAACTGTTACTTGTTGTTGTAAAATACTTCGTTGTTTTCAGTGCATTTTCTGTATTGGGTTCATCTAGACATCTTCTAGGCAAGCGCGTTCCAACCTAGACCTCATCATTGCTTTGCAATAAGCATGATTGTCGTCAAGCGCAAGCCTATTTCGCAATTTAAAAAAATATTCACATATAGATACTAAATTTATAATATAAATGCGAAAGTTTAGATGGATGGATGTTTGTTAATCAATTACGCCAAAACGGCTGAACCGATCTGGATGAAATTTGGCACAGAGATAGATACACATAGACTACTTTTTATGCCGGAAAAGAAAAGAATTCCTGAAACCAACAATCTCAATCCACGGGCATCAGCTAGTCTTGTCATAAAATAAGTTCAATATATAGCGGCGCGGCGGGAGTAAAACTGACGACTCAGGCCTCAGTGCCTCAGTGGTGATTAAGCGTGCGTGGCTTTTTCCTTTGACTCTGGCCCGCTGCTGCCGCTCCGCCGTTAATGTCACCGCGTGGCTTGTTAAAAATAATGGCTGATAGCTAACCAAATAAATCTTGCTGAAATTTTAGACTCGAAAATGGTTTTATGTTTTTATTAATCGCTAGTTTTACTAAATACCACATCTTGTATTAATATTATCAATCTAATATCGTCACTGTAATCCATTCTTCCTACAGATCACAGAAACAATACTGTGATCTGTGATTCTTCCATATTTAATACTAAAAATGCGAAAGTGTGTCTAACTGTCTGACTGCTACGCTGTAACGGACCATCTTTTCAACAGATTTTGATGAAATTTTGTATATTGTTGTAACCTCGACAAATAAAAGTCAAAATCGTTTGAAAAGATGGGCGGACACACTCACACACACACATGTAATAGGGGAGGCACTAACTCCCATAACACAGGCTTTACTTTTTTGGGAGTTAGAGGCCAAATTATAATTATTTTGAACCTTGTAATTTTGCAAATAAAGATTTTATTATTATTATAATAATTTAATTAATTACTTTGTGCGATAGAAAACCGACCTATAAACCCAATACTTAATCCTAAACCCAAGATAATATTTTTTTACCATATTAATGTTCCTTTAAATAATTAAAAAGAAAAGGTTTTGTGTTAATTGATTTTAATTATTTTTTTCGTCTGGTCACTTTGTATCACCAAAAAACGCGTGCGCCTCTCAAAACATTCTGACATTCGTATCTTGAGTGATCGGTGCTGGTGTTGCTTTAATTAAAAAACTTTCTTGTGTTATGGATTCATGTATTACTTTGGTTGCTGTATAGTTTATAGGGTTTAAATTAAGAGCCAAAAGGTTGATATTAATAATGTTAAATGCAGGAGGTTAAGGAAAGGTATGCGATGGTATATCAGCGTGAGGTACGATCTGCCACAGCTTATCAATCATACAGTTAACATTTTGCTTTTGCGAAAGCGGTAGCGCGAGACTTTCAAAACGGTACACGTTGATTCCTTTTGCATTCATATAATATGGACTGGCTTTTTTCTTAAGCCAAGGGGTTAGCGTTGGCAATCTCTACAGATCTAGCCCCATTTGAGATGCACGGATCGGTGCGGCATGTAGTGGCAAATATTACTTGTATGAGTTTGTACGGGGCCGCGTCACGCAGTGCAACTCCATGCGCGGGCCCTTCTCCAAACAACCTCATACAAATATTGGTAAGTCAATGCATACAAAGAATACGTGCCGTGTCACGCCGCGCCGCCATAGTGGGGCTAGACCTTAAAGGTGTATGGTCATAAGTCATAAATATTTATTCAATATAGGTTGGTAATCTACACTTATTGACGTCCAGTTACATAAAAATATGATGTTGATAATCTGTTACGGTATCTTAAAACTAAAGCTACGAGGGTTCCAAACGCGTCCTAGTCTGAGAAGAGCCCACAACAAACTCAGCCGGGTTTTTTTTTCATTATCACCATCTCACAAATCATCTTATCTAAGTAACTATCAGAGCCATTAGAGCAAATTATAGCCAAGCAATCCTTCACATGGTAATAAGACTTTTTAATGAGTTTACATTTTACATTAACTTTGAACTTATTCAGAGACATCTTCAACATGTCTTCTGGGAGCTTATTGTAGAAGGTCATCGTACGTGGTACGTACGTATTGTACGTGGTCATTTACAAACTGTATGATGGCTAAACAGCGACCCGGTTTAGTATCGAGGGATCAGTGTGTATAACTTCGGACGATGACATCGTCCCGTTTTCGATAAAGCCAAGTGCTTTTGTTTTTAGTATTAATTTTCGCCCCGCGATACAAAGATGATACGAGAGCGGTCGTGCTCGATTTTGCTTTTTTTTGCATTTTTTAAATAATATCCTGTAGTCTTGCGAGCCCCCCGCTTAGTAACTGCTGGGATTGCGTGATATTATCATTTTTTCCGCCTTTAAAAGTATATAATTAGAAAAATATTGCGCGATTTATCTATTACACGCGCCATAAGAACGGGTTTCCCTCAAAATGCATCGAGTATGTTCATTTTTTGCTACCGGATTCTATTTTTCTTGCACTTAGCTGATCTATAAATACATTTGGTTTACTAATAATAAAGTAATTAAAGAAATAGGAAATTGATAAAAAAGAGGATTGCAGATATCAAGGTATGTAGTTAGGGTTGCCAACATTTCTTCAGCGAAATGTAGTACTTTTCAGACTAAGATATAAAAAAATATAGTAAGTACACTTAAAAAAAATATTATTTTATGGAAAACGCAAAAAGTAGACGAATATTATTATGAACGAGACGAAGTAGACTTATTTTTTTATAAAGACTAGATTTATTTGCACTTGCATTTTTTAACAATTTTTTGTCTAAAAATAAAAGTGTCATAAGTTTTATCACATTCAATTTTAAATTAATGTAAATCAAAAGCTCGTGTTTTAAAATATGGTATTTTTGCGTACTATGTACTCCTTCAACAGTATATAGTACCCAGACCCGAAATACAGTACAATACTATATAGTACGGTTGGCAACCCTATATTATGTAGTAGGTACTTATGAATATTTTGGGGCAGGTGTACTCGCTTAAGCTCCGCTGCCTGTAAGCTTCATCTGTGTGCAGGAGGACCTTTAGTAAAATTATTATTATTTTTAATATTAGATTATAATCTGTGTGCAGGAGGACCTATTAATTATTAAAATTATTATTATTATTAATTTTAGATTATTTTAATAAATAAAATTAAATGCTGTATGATGGTAAGCGTATTACTTCTGAGAAAGCTATTTTTGTTTTAATGTTCGTGTTGGTGCGAATAAAATAATTGGAAAAGTTGCCTGGAAAATTCAGGGAAAAATAAAATAGTTTATTCTATGAATTCAAATTTATTGGAATTCGGATAGGACAGTCTATCGGGTCTACTTGAAATTAAGGTATATACCTTAGTGTATCGCTATCGTTGAACACATACAGTTCGCGCACGAGATGAAAGCAGAGCTAATGTACACACACAAACAAAATGTGACACATACAAAAGCTCTGCATTCAATTCGCGCGCGTAATATAATATTATTCACTAACGGTTGAACATCCTTGGTATAAGAAAAGGGTTAGTAAGTAGGTAACTAAATATCAAGCAGGTATTTACTAACAAATGAAAGATGGCCGCGTCAAAGGTACACAGAGACAAACATCGGATTAATCTCCGACAAGTAGGTATAATATTACAGGCATGTACCAAGCGCTCATGAGTGAGGTTGGTGTTCATAAATACGCGATATGAACGGCCGCACACGCTGTGGATTAATGCTCTCCTGGTACCAACCGGTTGGCGCTACCAGGCGTAGGCGGATCCAAGATTAGTTACTAGTGAGTGCCATAAGTTTCACAAGAAGAAAAGGACAAAATCTATTTACCACTATAAGATACTAAAAAAAATGACTTAATGATGCCTGCTACTTTGTCGATGTTGATTTAGGTTTTTCAAAAATCCTGTCGGAATTCTTTATTTTCCGGGATAAAAAGAAGCCTACGTCCTTCACCGAAGTGCAATCTATCTCTGTACCAGACAATATTGGTTGTATGGATAGTCCGCGAAAGCATAAAAGGCAAATAGACAGAAAGACAATCATACTTTTTGCATTTAAAATAATAATTAGCATGTATAATGTTCAAATACTCTGAATAAGTAGTATCAAAGAACGCGCGCGATACAAAATTGCTCGGAAAAATAAATAAAAACTATGACTACTTACCTAAAAAATTAAATCATAAAGACAGCGATTTAAACTTCGGGCTTATAACATTAGAAACATATAATTCTAAAGAAGCAAGAAAAAAATTGATGGAAAGGGAACAAAATATTATAAGTAATACCTACATGTGAAATGTTTTATGTATTGCAGTAAATAAATGATTGCACGGTACAAAATTCCGGTACACAGCCGAGGTTTTAGGCTATCTATCCTTGCATAAATAAAACCCAATAATTCTACACTACATCGGATTCAATTTAGGGAATTTGCATTTTAACGATGTGTCAAATGAGAATCAAATCGCCCCGACTTCGTTAACGCCCCCGGCTTAACCCTCTATATTCAAATATAATACAGTCAATCTTTTTACATTTATGAATATAAAAGTCAACTAAAGGATCATCAATATCGACGCATCGCGTTGATTGTGGAAATTATTAAATTTTCGATTACGATTAATAAAATGTTGAAAAGGATAAAGTTACTCTTATCAGTTGAAAATCAATACAGTTTCCCGAGATATTAAAAAAACCTGAAGGTAATTTGACACAGAGGGAACTCTTACTTATTGTAATGAAGACAATTTAGGCTGGGTACTTGGAAGTACTTACGGTAGCAAAGCCGCGGGCAGCTGCTTGTCTTACATACAGCCTACTGCGCTATTTCATATTGCTATTACATATTATACGAGATTAGATAATGCCCGCAACTTTGTCTACGTGGGCTAAGGTTGATTCCCGCGCTATCTCTTTCGCGATAAATCCTATGTTCTTTCCCGGGATGCAAATTATTTCTATACCAAATTTCATCAAAATCGGTTGAAAAGATGGGCCGTGAAAGCTTAACAGACAGACGGACATCCATACTAATATTATAAATGCGAAAGTGTGTCTGACTGTCTGTCTGTCTGTCTGTCTGTCTGCTACGCTTTCACGGCCCATCTGTACAACCGATTTTAATGAAATTTGATACAAGGGTAAGTTGTATCTAGGGCATCGAAACTCGGTTCAATTTTAAAAACCCGGGTTTTCGGGTCTAAGAGTAATCAAAACCCGGGTAGACCGGTTTTTTCGAGCATTTCGATCTTTTTATTGTAATTTTTTTAAATACACTAATCGGCGTTTATATATCGATTTCTTACAATGAATATAAAATATAAAGGATGAGGAAGAATTTAAATAAATGAAACATCACTTTACAAATATGAATGCGTATGAGACCTAAATTTCGAAAACTGCTATCCCTTGCAAAATTTGGTGAATGTAAAGTGAGCCCTATATATATTCTATTTTTATTGGATGTCCATTCATCGAATAATATCGAAAACTTCTTTTCATCTGACAATATAGTTTTTATCTCGTTGATTATTTCTAGTTTCCTTTTATCAAAGTCTTTGAGAATTATGTTGCGAACGGTATCAGTAGTAGTTGGTAATTTGTTGCCGGTCTTTTCAAAAAGGTACCTTAAATCTTGAGATTTTGAGAACGTTCTAAGAGGAATTCCATCAACTGCAGCCATACGAGACACCATAACCTGCATACTTGGATTTGCATCAGTCTCAAAATAGTGTGTCAACTTGGTTTTCTTTTTTGACTGATAATAACTTAAATAATAAATATATAGTGGACAACATCACATACAATTGCTCCGATGACGATCCCTTTGTAAGTAGCTTATGCACTTGTGTTGAGGAAATCAGAAACAACGAAGGTACCACAACACCCAGACCCGAGACAACAATAAATATATTTAAAAAAAACCCGAAAAACCCGAGTATTAAAAATCAAACCCGGGTTTTTTTGTAATCCTCAGAACCGGGAAAACCCGGGTTTTTTCGGTCCGGGTAAACCCGGGCTCGATGCTCTAGACTTGTATCCCGGGAAGGACATAGGCTACTTTTATCCCGGAAAATTCAAGAGTTCTCGCGGGAATCGAAAAAACTTTGTCCACGCAGACGAAGTCGCGGGAATCATCTAGGTTATAATATGAGTATGGATTAACATCTCTCCGAAGATCCCCAAATGCATACCTAACTTAAATAAAATAGCCTGAAAATGTGGTCTCTTAACGTTACATAAAACAGAGCTAAGAACCCATTTAATGTCCCAACCCATCTTCGGAGACGTCAAAAACCGCTTTTCGCAGGGACACCTTCAGCAATAAAATAGGCAGATATCAGCGTATCTGCCTTAATGAAATCCCCGCGTATCTCGCAAAATCCGGACCCTCTTAATATATGCGATTTTTATCGCCCCCAGAAAGGACAGGGTTAAAAATATGCAAAAATCACCGCCCGGGGTGAATATTAAGCAATGAAATTTTGTATAATATTCCGCAATTAAAATTCAAATTGAAATCAATGCGCGGATGAACGTTCGGTTGGGGGATTCCGCGTTCGGTGCGGAATTCCTAATCCCTTAATATGCGTTTTGCGACATGGGGATTTGCGGAAGTGCGCGCCCATTGCGACTTACTTCATTATGCATATTAATATATCTGTTGATTATCTTAAACATGCTGAGTACGTTAGTGTAAAGTTTTTATATTGCTCTAATATTATATGCGTGGTATGTTACGCTACTGACTATTAATGTTTTATGGAGAGACATGCCCTTAATTATAAAGGGTTCTTAAGATTAAATAATTATTATTATTATAGAGACTTAATGCCTCAGTATTTAATAAGTACCTAATCTTCAGTAGAGTTCATTTTCAACCGACTTCAAAAAAAGGAGGAGGTTCTCAATTCGACTGTTTTTTTTTTATTTGAAAGGGCATACTTCCCATGTGGTCCCATATAAATTTTATCGAAATCGGTCGAGCGGTTTTTAAAATATCAACAATAAAATAAGTACTTTGTATAGCGTGTGCTTGTTGTTGTAAAGTTGGCGCGGGAGTTTGAAGTCGGTTGTTTAAAAAGAATTTTTTATATTAAATTATTTTATTAAATAATCATCTGCTTTTCAATGAAATATTGATAAAGGCTGTCACACTTATGATCTGTAATCAAATATTTTAATCAGGATTTTAAAATGTTTTCTTTAGATATTCTTATGTTTGGTGTGGCAATAACGAAGGGGTCTACAAAATTTAAATTTTGTAGACCCCTTCGTTAATATTTAAATACTATTCGTTGCTATTGCCACTCCGTGAGTTCCTCCTTTTATTTATAAAGAAAACATACAGTCTCTATATTTAAACAAATCCGCCTCATTACATTAAATATCCGACGTTTCCCAACGGTCTTAAACGTCCCAAAAAGCAACCCGTGCGATTAAAAATGACAGCGAGATTTCAAATGACAATTTAACCCTTACCAAAGGCACGTCTCCGCGATTACAACGCATTGAAAATTAGTTTAATATCTCGAATTGACGATTCCGTCCGGAACGGCCAATTAAGAGGGAATAACACTTGGAATGATCCGCTTGATAGGCAAGTTATGGGGTGCCTTTATAGACCATTAACTGCGAAGACGGCTGAAGAATATTTTGTACACGGGTACAGACTTTTCGAACGTTTACCGAGCGGGTTTTGGCTGTTTGTGTGTTTTACTTTTGGACTTTTTTGACTGTAATTTGATAATTTTATCATTTTTTGATAATAAATATCGTGAAATGATATTTATCATTTCATTTGATGTCGGTAAATGATACAATTGTTTGAATTTTTTAAATTAATAATGGGCTTTAATTACCTTATTCAAATTCTAATATAATATTTAAGAGGGACTTATAATTACAAATTGATATTATTTACTGTAATATTATTAGGTAATTACTGCAATTTAGATTTAACTATATTAATTATAATCCACTAGCTGATGCCTGCGACTTCGTCCGCGTTGATTGAGGTTTTTGGTTCCCGTGGGAACTCTTTAACTTTCCAGGATGAAAAATAGCCTATGTGTTATTCCAGATTATAATCTATCTCTGTGCCAAATTTCATCTATTGGATTATATGCGGATTGTAAACACCGCAAGCACACACACCAACAGGGGACTGAAAATCCGACACGACCGGAGATAAACAGCCGCAGGACCGACGCCTTTACGTGATCTCTGAGGCACGGGGATGGAACTCCGCCAACTTTCTAACTCCGGGCTAGTAAAGATAATTTCTAGTCAGAAAAACCCAATACTTGTTATGACCCGACCCGGGACTCGAACCCTTGATGGCCGCTGTCGAACATGCTAACCACTGACCAACGAGGCAGTCATGGTACGGTGGCCCCCTGCAACTAATTGTTATTTGAATAAAAACGTGACAAAACTACCACGCTCCGGCCGCCATCGAGCGGCGCGCGGTACGAATATTGAGTTTCGACGTTATTAAAACGCTTTAATGGCTAGTAAATCTTTATAGGCACTTCATTACGATGCGGTGTTAATAGGCTGCCGTCATTATGTGAGGAGATTTTTTAAAAGGATCTTTATAATATTACTAGCTGATGCCCGCGATTTTGTTCGCGTGGATTGAAGTTTTTTAGTTCCCGCGGGAACTCTTTTAAATTTCCAGGATAAAAGTAGCCTATGTGCTAATCGAGACTATAATCTATCTCTGTGCCAAATTTCATCCAGATCCGTTCAGCTGGTCTTGCGTTATTGAGTAACAAACATCCATCCATCCAAACTTTCGCATTTCGCATTTCTACGCAAGCGCGCTCCACCTTAAGCTACATGACTATTTCCAGCAAGACTAATTGCAAATAAGCGCCAGTCTGTAAATTAAAAAAAAAAGTGAAACTTCAGAAAAGTAGCCTACGAGAGAATGAAAGAAATATAACTTGTATTCTATCTCATTCTCTCGCAGGCTAAATCCTATAATGAATATGATTATCTCGTTTTAGTGTCGCTTATTCGTTTCATCGAATTTTCAAATTGCAACGATTCTAAAAAAGTTTACTTAAAAAAACACGCAGACAAAGTCGCGGCTATTATCTACTATTGCAATAGTGACATTAATACATTTCTTTTTTGTCTGTTCCATTGTATTCATTTATCTTCATTCGTCTTTATTTACATGCATTAATATCAATTAGCATTTCATATAAAAGTTACAATAATTATTAACATTACATTATCATACAATTAATTATTAATTCAAATTACAATCTCAGTTACTTAAGCTAATTATAATTATTAGTTGAAATACAGTGTAAACTCTTTATAACGAAACTCAAGGGACTGAGCATTTTTTGTCGTTATAGAGAGTTATCGTTATATGGAGTGAACAAAAAAACAACCAAATTAACAAGAACTTTTTCAAACTTTTTCGTCAACACTAATCGCTTTCCGTTTACTGGCCATGTTAACAGTTTCAAAGTAGGTTTATGACTGATAATACGATAGGTACCCAGTATGCTTGGTCGAAGACCATCACTTCCGAGAAAACAATGCGTCATACTGCACCTGTTTAAGGCAATTAAGGATAACAAAAGCTCGTACGACCTCAGATGTTACGGAGCTTCAAAGTCTTTTCTTACCTGATAACATAACATAAACAATAATACCGATAATAAATATTTACTGTCTACAAATATGAACACATTTCTTCGTAATAGAGAATGGCGTATCGCTATAAAGAGTGTTTCAATATGTGGGTTTTAATGCAAACCAACCAAGTTGGGCTCACGTCAACGTTACAGGGAGTTTATTGTTATAAAGAATAACGTTATAAAGAGTTTACACTGTATAAGTAAAATTAACTGAATACATAATAATTACAATTAATACATTAAATAAAGTTATCAATTAAACATAAATGCAATCCGCTAATGAAAACAAGACAGATACGAGTCGTATTTGTGTCAAACCATTCCGAATTGACAGCTTAATGCAATTTGATAAAGTCATTACTTCAATCAGTGCCAAGTATTTAACTATTCACTATTTCCATTTCCACAAATTATTGCGAACCTAATGAGAATTAGGATTTTGTCGTTTCTCTAAGAGTTTATGATTTTCGTCGTTGGTGTCATCGTCAACCGATAGATGTCAACTCTTGATTGGTACAAATGAAATGAAATGAAATGAAATGTTTTTTTTATTCAAATAAACTTTTACAAGTACTTTTGAATCGTCAAGTGAATCTACCACTGGTCCGAATGCCATTCCTACCGAGAAGAACCAGCAAGAAACTCGGTGGTTGCTCTTTTTAAATAATTAATTTACAATAATTATATCAATTGTGTACATAAGTAACCGCTGTCCTTAGCATTGCTGGAGCGATCAAATCCATGCTCCTCTATCATTGACATAATCTTCAACAGTATAATAAGCGTTTTTAGGAGCATACATTTAATGGATTTCTTTTTTAGGCAAGTTTAAAATAGGTTGTGGAATTTTGTTATAGAAAAGAATGCTCATTCCCACGAATGACCTTCTGACTTTTTGGAGGCGGAGCGATGGAGTCACGAGCCTATTACGGCCTCTAGTTTGCTTATCGGTCTAATATAAGGTCTAATATAAGTCTAAAATAAGGTCTATACCTACTGATTTTATCATAAATTAAAAAAAAAACAAGTTAACAGTGGATTTTCATACACTTTTGCCTCACGCGTATTTGTTTCTTATTGACAGTGACTACCGTACCAACTTTATAACTGGGACTTTTCGCTAAAAGGACCCTCTGCTCATTAAGTCTTTTTGCTAACAGGACATGTTGCTCAATGGGTCACTTTGATACCAGGTATTATTGCTATGAGGTCGATTTGTTTTTAGGACCTTATGATAGGGAGACAAGTGGTTATCAGATAGGTGTAGAACTGTTGAACAGCGTTGCCAGATAACTCAATACTCAATTCGTTTTTATCATAATACAGGTGTATCTAATGCTACGTCATGGTTTGACTCTACCACCGGTTCGGTTAAATTCTACTGAGAAGAACCGGTAAGAAACTCAACAGAAGCGAATCCTACGAACAAGACTTAAAAGGCAGTATCTATATTATTATCTGGTACAAATCAGGTACTATGATAGAAACGTCGATAGTATGAAAAATTATATTCTGATGGATAGGAATGGTCTAAATTTGAATTGCAGCGTCTCTCCAAGGACACGGGAGGAACTGATGCCATATTGTCCGCCTGATGTCCGCCCATTTAATTGAGTGCTCAGTGATTATCTGGTCGGTCGTAAAACGGACGTTTTATATGCCGTTTTATGATAGTTAGCGGTGGTAAATAAATCAGGTGAAAAACAAATATTACTGTCAGTGCAGCGGGCGTCATAAACGGGTGGAGGTATTCGCGGTTATTTATTTGGTCTGAAATAGCTGCGCGCGCGTCGCCTCGTTAAATGCAGTTTCGCTCATCTCGCAAATAATCTTCGGATTAGTGGACTGATGTTGGCGCGTTTTTGGTGCGCGTGTAATATAAATAAGCGGATATTTCTCCGCTTTAAAGCTGGTCGCATATTAGGTAGCTTATAGGTCCAAAATAGGTACTCCTAGAACGGGTGCTAAAGCACTCCCTCTGGCTTCACCTTTTCCATTCTTACCTATTATATATTTTGCTAACTGTAGTATGTAATGTAAAACACTTTCTGGCTGTATTTTTTTAATTTATTATCCGGGCCGTATGAACCGCACGCCCCGAAAGCAACCTTTTTTGAGTAAGTAGTTGTAGAAGTTTTGAGTAGTAGTAGTAGTAAGTAAGATTTTAACTAATACGCTGAAAAGGACCATCGCGATCTACATAGCTGTCTGTAGATACATTTACTGTCTCAATTATTGTGACTGATTGAATAGATCATGATTAGCCAATAGTGAGTGTTGGCCAACCAGAAGTGATAGCAATTGTCACATAGTAGCTGTCATTTAACCGTAATATCCCGATGAATCCAAGGGCTCCCTGCGTTTCGTTTGTTTTGATCTATTCACCTAGTATGCTCCCACCTGCAACTCGTTTATTCGAACAGAAACAGCATACGGTACAAGCGTGCATAATATGAAGTTTGCGGCTGATATTGATGCCAATAGCTTGGATTGTGTTTATTCACGCATCTTTTGCTGTTTATGCGTGATGTGCGATCAGGTTAAAGCCGTCCCGACGCGTCGGCAAAATAGTAATTGCTCAGCTGTTATGCTTTCCTGGTACTTGTTTACTGGGGTTTAATTAAGAGCACGCTTTATTTATGTCCTACGTGGACCTTTGCCCAGCTCAGGCATAAAATAGGCCGGCAAAGCGCCTGTGAGGAAAAGATCCGAATGTTTATACATCCCTAAACAAATAAAATTATAATAGTTTCGTGATTTATTTAATAACTAGATGATGCCCGCGACTTCGTTCGCGTGGACTAAGTTTTTCAATTCCCGCGGGAACTCATCCACTTTCCGGGATACAATCTATCCCTGTACCAAATTTCATTAAAATCGGTTGAACAGGTGGGCCGTGAAAGCGTAGCAGACAGACAGACAAACGGACAGACAGACACACTTTCGCATTTATAATATTAGTATGGATTTTAGTTGTACCTACGCCTGTTTTGCATAAGCAAGTTTTTGGAGACCAATTTTTTTTACCCTATTGTGTTATAATTTCGGTCAAATACCATGTATTCATACTCCAACTTATCACAGCTTTGCACAAGTAATTTTTAAAGTTCTATAAAATAAATAGGAATATTATGAAAAAACTCCATACCTTGCCTGTTTTGTCGCGATGTTATCCTTCACCGTTATAGCAAGTGATAAGTATTTAATTGCTTAAAAGGTAAATAATCCCGAAAATTAGAGGTTTGCACCTAAATAGCCCGTCTTATTAAAAAAAGAATCTAAATTTACCTCTTCATAAGTTCATAATCCTAGTACGTGATTAGTTCGGAGAAGCATAAAAAAAATAACTTCTAAATGCATCCGAACGCCCACCTCGTTACGCCAGTGATGTATCGCGGGTAAATATAGAGCGGACAACGTCTGCCGCCTGAATGCCTAATTTAATCTCTAACTTAGAGGACAACGTTGACAAAATGTGTTCTAATAATAACAGGGACATTACTACTATCACTGAAAGCAGTATTATTTTATTTTAATATTGTTGATGCTCTCGTTTCAGATTTATGATCCTTATTTTAGGGACATCAAGGTACGTGAAATAAATTTGCAATTTTAAAATAATACTGCTTTAAGCTTAAGCGATGGTAGTAAAGGCCACAGGGCGCGCGAGTGCAGAGTCACTGTTTGGTTATTTTTTAAACAGTTCATACCATACCGACACTGTGCATCTGAGTGAAGTTATATTACAGTTTTTAATCCACTACAAGTTATCTTTCAAATGAAAACTCATCTAATCTAAATTCGGCAATCTAAACTAAAGCCATCCATAAACAATATTACTCAAAATGACAGTTATATGTCACGTACCTTGTCGTTCCTGAAATAAGGATTATAATAATTATAAAACACGAGAGTCAACAATAATGAAACATGGATTTAAGCGTTGGCAGCATAGACTTAGAATTTTTTCGCTATGGTTGGCAGTTTGACCCCTGTTAGTGATGAACAGATGATGCAGTCTAAGATACTTTCAGGCTAACCTGTTAGGGGTACGGTAATTAATAAACGCATAAACCTGATTCACCTTCAACCAAGCGCTTGGCGATACGTTTGCATACGCTGGTAAGTGGTGAGATGGTAACTAACCATGGCCGAAGCCTCCCACCAAACCAGACCAGGGATAATTTAGAAATATTATCTTATCTCCTACTAATAATTTTGTATGTCTGTTACTCTTTCGCGCCTTCCTTGAATGAGTTGATTTGGCTGGGAATGGCTTATATATTACTTGAACCATAAAATTCTCGCGGAAATTAAAAAAATCTTAATCCATACGGTCGAAGTCGCGGGCAACATCTAGTTTTGGGCTGATTCTGTAGTGCACAATCTCTAAACTAAACTAAAATGACAACATTAAAAATATTGCTAACTCTTTCACAATACTCCCTTCGAAAAGAGACAGAGTTTTGACGACCTCCGTGGCGCAGTGTGTAGCGCTGTTGTCAAGTAACGCGCGGAGGTCCCAGGTTCGATCCCCGGCAGGGTAAATTTGGGAATTTATAATTTCCGAATTTTCCTTGGTTTGGCCTGGTGGGAGGCTTCGGCCGTGGCTAGTTACCACCCTACCGGCAAAGACGTGCCGCCAAGCGATTTAGCGTTCCGGTACGATGCCGTGTAGAAACCGAATAGGGGTATGGGTTTAATATAACTGCCATGCCCCTAACAGGTTAGCCCGCTACCATCTTAGACTGCATCATCACTTACCATCAGGTGAGATCGCAGTCAAGGGCTAACTTGTAGATTTAAAGCTGTCATTTTAGTTTAGAGATTGTGTTACAGTCTCCGTAGCTGTAGGGTACAATGGGCGGCGTACACCTACTCGTACATTCGACGTGAGTTTCACGGGCTCGCCGTTTCCGAACCGGGCCCGTAATTAAAAACAAACGGGTGTGGCATTGTTTACGTTGCACGTACAGCCTTTGTGTCGGGGGTGATGACTGGGGAAAAATGTGCTTGTGTAGCTTGTGTATAGGACACGACACACGACACGACTTCTATCCTGATTTATGCTACGAAGAACTAGCATGCAAAACGATGCCAATTTTTTAAACCACCTTGCAATACCCATAAAATTTCTTGTTAAAATCTGCCGATTGTGTAAGAAGATCGGAATCGTAATCGT